>OX421235.1:9205784-11705784 GCA_949125135.1 Alcis repandata | reverse complement strand
TGTTAGTTTATAATGTTTTGATCTTTGTGTCGTATTTTAATATTTGTTCCTTGTCCAGTCTGTTTTAGAAACACTAAGTATTGCCTGTTAGAAAAAATAATTGATTATTATTATTTTTTTAATTACTTTGTACGTGTAATATCAGACGCAACATACCTACAGTAAGCCAATGATCTAAATGTAAGTAGATTCATTTGAGACTCACTTATAATGTTACTAGAAGCCAGAGATATAAATATTTTGAAGTTATCTTAATCTCACCCAGCTTGCGTCTCTGTGACCGCCTGCAATAAGGCGGTAGGTATTTGTTTTTCTAAATATTCTTAATATGCAGGGCAATTCTAAATAGTCCCAATAGTTTAAATTTTGTCGGTAAACTTTTAGCTAAACGTAATACCGGCTCTACACTCACGGCGCGAACACCTGCGAAAGCCGCGAACTGCGAATGTGGATGGATTCACGGTTTCGCGCCTAGTGTTCACGGCTTCGCATTCGCGGGTCGCGGCGTTCCCGGATCGGAGTCGGTTTTTTTCCCGTGACAAAGGGTTCGCGCTTGGTTCACATCACGCGACTGCAAACGGCGTCCACATTCGTGAACTATTGCAGTTTGCAGTAGCGCGCGGGACGCAGTGTCGAGTGGTCGTATAGTGCCTTGTTATCTTTTTAATTTTCAATGAGCGTCACCTGGTCATCCACCATCTTCTTTTGCTTCATTTCATTTTTATTTGTTTTTTTTTATTTTTAACTAAGGTATATATATATTATATATATAGTGCTAAAGCACAAAGCGCCACAGAAGCAGCGGCAGCCACATCGACGTCCATTCTCGTTGAGCGCGCGAACGAAACTGTGAAGGCCTTGCGAAGCTTTGCGAGTGTGGAGGCAATCGTTATTCACGATGTGAAGCGCGAAACTCTTGTCGTTAATCACGCCGTGTATTCACGCCGCGGGTCGCGCGCGAGTGTAGAGCCGGCATAACATAATAAACAATGGCTTATGTAATGTACCTTATAATAGGACATTAATGAATATGACCCACTAGAAAGAAAAAATACCATCTCTTACCTACTTGTATGATCACTTTTCAAATGAAAATCAGAACCCTAAAGCAATTTTAAGTTCTATTCAGTGTGTTTAAGTTGAAATTGAATTACATGTGTACAATATTTTAACCGAATTAAATATGGTCTAAATAAATATTGTGAACAGTTACTGTATTTTTATTCATCATTATCTATTTTGGTTCGAAACTAAGGTTTGCAAAATGCAATGGTGGACGATGTAAACTTACTATTGCCATCTCTCTTCGATACGTGGACTTTATCTATTGACTGGAATAAGAAAAAAAAAATTGTTCTTAGTAAAAATAACCGTAGAGCTAGGGGATAAAAACTCGATGAATCGTTTTGTATGAATCATTGGTAACATTACATAAATAAAATTTTAAAATAACGCGGGAGCTGGTAATTAATTAATCTCAGCGGGAAGACTACGTGAAGTGTATCTTAAGTAAATATGCAAAGATTTGAATTGAAGTGATATTGTAAATACCCACCATTAAACACCTATGCTTTTGTATTAATTAATAAATGAGTACCTAAACAACATTAAATAAATTAAAATTAAATAAAAAGTATTGCTGCTGCGCGTTTGGTGCATATAAAAGCTGTAATAAATAGAAAAGTTGGTAGGTGTATAAAACACATGACATTAGTTAGGAAAGCAAAGCTATAACAAGCAACAATAAATATAGGCCACTTTCATTATAACTACAAAGCTCTTTGTAAACCCGTGCGAAGAACTTTTTGAATTTCGCGGTTAACTGGCAACAATTGTTATACATTAATCATTTTGTCAATAGTCAGTGTCACTGTCAAATAGTTTGTTTTGTGACAATTAATGTCATTTAACTGTCATTACTGTCATATAGTGTCCGCCAACAATGTCAGTTTTTTATTTTTGATTGGAAAGTTTTGAAAATTAATAAAAATGTTTCAGCGTCTAATTCACAATAGTTTCGAATTAAAAATGTACAGCAGAAGTACATATTTTTTATTAGGAGTCCCATCAAAATTTAATAAGTGTTATCAATGCAGGTTCAGGTTATACTCTCAACATAGGATGCAACCAGCTCTACCTAGTTATTACGAAAGATTAATCTCCAGTAGACCAAGATTATTCAATATAAGACTAAGGCATTACTCCAGTCAAGTAGATACACATAAAAAGAACGATGATATTGAAAACTTGAAGGAAAAGGAGACCTTGGATACCACTAAGAAGATTAACGTAAAGTTAAAGCCTACAGAGGTAAAACGGTTGTTTGGTTTAGCAGAACCTGAGAAATGGACCCTTACTGGTGAGTTTCTGGTTCGTCTTACCAGATTATCTTTCAAATTTCTGTGAATGAACTAAAGTATTCTTCTACCTTCACATGTTCCTAAGGTGTTAAAATGTATCAAAAATCTTCCAGGTGCTATTGGTCTACTCGTCGTATCATCCGGTGTGACGATGGCGGTGCCTTTTTCCCTCGGCAAAGTGCTAGATATAATTTACAACAGCACAAGTGATCTGGGAGCTGCAAGAGAACAGTTGGACTCGCTATGTCTAATGTTGTGTGGAGTGTTTCTGATCGGAGGCCTTTGTAACTTCGGACGTGTCTACCTGATGTCTATATCAGGTACGAAAGCACTTGTTTATTTTCAGAAACACCTTATACTTTTTTCCTCTGATTGACTTTTATTTTACCGCTACTGAAATAAATCACATCAGATGTTAATAAAAAACACTTATGAACCTAAAAAAGAAGTATGTGCTTAAAAATAATAGTGTTGCTTTATAATTTGCTCACTTTACCCGAGTGCATCAACATTCTTGCACTACACTTTATACTATTTTGAGTTGAGGTTATCAAATATTTCATCACTAATTAAGATTTTTTGTTTCACAAAAAAATCCTGCAAAAAAGTTAAATTTATGTATGTGATATGAAAGCGGGCACCGCCATACTTCAAAGTTATCTCAAACCCTATCTGTTGTTTATTTTAACTGGTAGAGGTAGAAATAGTATAAGGTCATGATCTTTATATTCATTGCATAAATAATTTAAATATCATGATAAAAATGTCTATTGACTTAACAGTAATGTATGTTGTTGATTAGTATAATTGTTTATCATACATAATTTCATGCACAAATCAGCATATCTCAACTTAGTTAATTGCCGCTCTACAGCGACTATTTAATCATTCAATGGAATATAAAGCCATTTTCGACAACATCAACCAGTAACAAATCATTGTTAACACTTTGGCTGCGGCTAGTAATCACAGGCGCGGCTAATAGTGAAACGCCTTGTTTTTTACGAGCCTGGCGTGTGCAGCTGCACTCGCGGAAAGCGCAAAGGAAAACACAAGGTATGTGTTTCCCGCAGCCTAAGTGTTAAAGCTAAATTGCAATAAAGAGACTTAAGAGACACCATACTGAAATAGTGGTGTGGTGCGACTTTGTGTTAGAATATTAAAAAAAAAATGTTTCATCTCATAGCTCCCCACTAGGAAAATCTGTGTCGGGGATGCCATGGAACACACACAAAGACAAGGACAACTAACACCCAGACCCAGAGCAGATATTTAAATTCATCATTCAAACATCTGCCTGGCCGGGAATGAACCCGGGACCTCTGGCTTATAAGGCGGATATAGTACAGCTGAGCCACACAGGTCGTCAGAGTCAATACAGAGCAATTAAAACCAGATTGCTTTAAAAATAATGAATTTTTAATGACTGTTGCTGGGTAATAAATTGCCTATGTAAGAGTATGTTTGCTGTCATTGAGTTCCACATTTATAGATGACAAACAACAAACAAACATGAACAAAAATACTGGACTACACAAAAACTAACATAATAACAAATAATAATAATTGAAAAAAATGAGCAGCCTAGTTGCCTGATGCAAATAAATTATTATTATATAATATAATATTAGTCTCTATCTGTATTTTCCAGGTCAAAGAATGACACAAAGTCTACGAAGACAAGTTTACGGCGCCATCATGAGGCAAGAGACAGCGTGGTTCGGCAAGAACTCGACCGGAGAGCTGGTCAACAGGCTATCAGCTGACACGTATCTGGTCGGCCGTAACCTCAGTCAGAACGTTAGTGACGGGCTGAGGTCTCTGTTCATGGTTGGAGCTGGCACTGGAATGATGGTGAGAAAATTTGGACAATATTATAAATGACAAAGTTCGGATGTATTACGCAAAATCGGCTGAATAGATTTGAATGAAAGTTGGTACGAAGCTGGATATCCTGGATTATTATATAGACTACCTTTTAACCCTGAAAATGTGTATGAACTATTACCAACTGTGTTTTATTAAACGTAAACTTAAAAGTTTTTTTGTACGGGTCTGCCGTCATAAGCCCAAGAGCTGTATCTCATAAAATAAAAGTGATTTTTGTTTTTACGCATCAGATGCGTAGTTTTTCAAGCTATCAGTTGCTTGAAAAAACAGAAAAAAAATCGAGATACCTCCCTTGAACTTATGACGGCAGTATAGTAGTCCATTTATTTTTGTACATAAAAAATCATAAGTGGGAAACTGCATGTTTTATGGATTACAAATTATATCATCATCAAAGCACTGTTGCCACCCCTAAACTTGACTAACATAGTCCGAAAGTTCTTGACCGTTTTTGCAAAGCATTTCTGTCATTGGATTGCATATTATTCTGTTATTACTAAGCAGAAATTGATAACATGATGGATCTGTAAAAATGATAAGATTACCATGATAATGATGTAATTGTGCTATACATTGCACTTTACATCAAGATTAAGATATCCTTATACTGTGCCTAAGTTCGATTCATTCAATCTTAATAGTAGAAGAAAGTAGTAGAAATGCTAAAGCACATAACAAAACGAGTAATAAAGACAGATAATGATGACATTATTAATAACCTTTACTATAGGACCAACCCGGAAATCGCGAAAAAAATCAGCTGTTACATAGAAAAATGTCTATGACGTTCGACTTGATGGAACAGCTGATTTGTCGCAATTTCCGAGTTGGTCCCTTTTTTTATAACCCTGTAATTTAGAGAAAGAATATACTTCACTTTAATTCTTTTCCTGTTACCTTTTGTAACAACTGAATGGTTTCTAAATGGATCTTGCTGAAATTTGATCCAAATTTAGTTAATCATCTTAGAATATACCGGATAGACTTATAAAACCATATAATTTTCCTCATTACAGTTCTACATGTCGCCGTCGCTGGCTCTGATAGGGCTGTGCGTGGTGCCGCCGGTGTCGGTGCTGGCCATCATCTACGGGCGGTTCGTGCGGGGCATCACTCGGCAGCTGCAGGACTCACTGGCTGAAATTAGCGAGGTAAACTACAGCTTTTTAAGCAACTTTTTCACCCCCCCCCCCCCTCTAGATTCATGGTGATGTCACAAATTACTTTGATAAGAATTGTCTTTAAGGTTTTCAGAGTTTAACGAAAAAATAAACGTGATATTTCTCTACATCCCCTCGTGATATTTCGTGATGTTTTCCGGACCCCTCCGCCCCTCTCGAGTCTCCCGTGATAATGAACGATCCCTAGCTAGTTGTCTAGTGGCTAGAGTTTTAGTTTTAGTCATTAGGTCGCTAATTGGGCGGTGTATCTATGTGAATGTCTGTGCTAGCCGGTCAATTCGTTCACGGCATCGACATGACTCTCAGACAGATAGCTTAGACTAGTGAGATGTACTACTGATGCATTTTTTCATCTATGTTCAAACAGTGGTAATAGAGACACAATTCAACATTTATCACACTCCCGGGCCCCGGGTTCAATTCTCAGAGATTGTCTTGTATGGCATCCCCGGCACGGGGAATCCTAGTGGAGATCTATGAGTATGAAACATTACGTTAACATTTTATAAGTTATCACTAGCGAGAGTGAAACTAATGTGGTGAAGTACTTACACTATTTAATGAATTCAACGCAATTTTATTGTTTCCACAGCTAGCTGAAGAGAAAATATCAAACATTAAGACTGTGAAAGCATTTAGTAAGGAAGAAAAAGAGTGCGAAACGTACAAACAGAAAATTGAGCAACTTTTACAGCTGGCGTATAAAGAATCTATGGCCGTCGGCAGCTTTTATGGTTTGGTGAGTCAATTTTATTAAAACTGACAACTTTGTGGTTCAAATCCGACAAGTACTGTGTCATCACAAAATTAAATGACAAAACTTACTCTGGAATGTGAATTAATCCACAAGTCAGGTTGCTACACACCGTTGGTGCTTGGAGACTCGTTTTCAACTTAGTCCCACTCCCACAGAAATCGTTAAATTTCACGGGAAAGTAATTATCCTATGTCACTATTTGGCTTTGAAACTAGGAACATGCAAAGAAAATCAAGTTGTTCGGTTGCTTTGTTCATGCGTGATAAACAACAAAGAGATTTGCTATTGTAATATTAGTAGGGATTGTATTGTACTATTATTTTTACAACGTCTTATTTTAGCAGTTTAGTATTTATAGTTTATTTTGGTCAAATCTTGTAATTGCATTTTGAATTATTTCTAATATCTATTTATCTTAATCTATTTTCTAAATCTTAATCTATTTTTTGTTTGGTATTCTTATGTAATGCTCCAGACAAAGCTAAAAACCTTGTTTATAAAAAATATATTTCAATATTTTGTAACTTATTGTATTGTATTTTTAATACTTTTTCAGACCGGGCTAGCTGGCAACACTATAATAATCCTAGTCCTTTACTATGGAGGTGGCATGGTTGCCACGGAACAACTGACCGTTGGAAACCTCACGTCGTTTCTTCTTTACGCCGCGTACGTCGGGATTAGCATCGGCGGCCTGAGCACCTTCTATACAGAACTGAATAAAGGCATCGGCGCCGCCACCCGACTGTGGGACATTATCGATAGAGAACCCACCATTCCAGCTATAGGTATGTTATGGATTTAAAACAGTTTTCTTAAAATATGGAATACATTTTTTTTGTTTTTTTTTTATAATGCTGCGTTTGACTACCTTCTGGATTATAAAGATCGAGTATGTAGATACTCAGTGAAGTTCTTTAACACTTTGACTGTGGTAAACATACCTTGTGTTTTTCTTTGTGCGTCGCGAGTGCGGCTGCACACGCCAGGCGCGTAAAACACAACGCATCTGACTATTAGCCGCATTAAAGGCAAGCGCATGTGATTATTAGCCGCAGTCAAAGTGTTAAAGAGACTGAAATAATTAAAACAAGAAAGCCAGCAGCCTTACAATGCTTTACTTAGTATTTCTTGATAGCAGTTTTCCTTAGATTGCTTCCGAATGATTGGCCGAAAAAGGTTCGTAGTACTCATCATTATGAACAACTTTCACTATGGGACCAACCCAAAAATAACAGCTGTTCCATACACTTCGTCAAATGTCATTGACATTTTTCTATGGAACAGCTGTTTTTTTTGTTTTTTTTTGTGTTGGTCTCATTGTAAAAGTTGTTCAAAATGATGAGTGCTATGAGCCCTTTTAAGCGCATACCTTTTCCTTATAACTGTATACAATAAAATGTTTATAAAACTATTATTTCCAGGTGGTCTAAGACCAAAAGAGAGACCGAAAGGCGAAATAATCCTCGAAAACATTCACTATTCCTACAACAGCCAGCCTCTAATCAAAGGGCTAAACCTCCACTTGCACCCGGGCAAGTCGATGGCCCTAGTAGGCAGGTCTGGCTGCGGGAAGAGCACGGTGGCATCACTTATACTGCGGTTGTATGACCCTGAGCAAGGCAGGATATTGCTCGACGGGGTAGACATCAGGGAACTGGACCCCGTCTGGCTTAGGAGCCACGTTGGATTTGTTAGTCAGGTTAGTGTCATCTTCTTCTTAATATATATAAATTACGTGTCACGTTGTTTGTCCGCTATAGACTCCTAAACTACTTAACCGATTTCAATCAAGGAACCGACTTCAATCGAATTCAATCATTACTGGAGGAAACTTCATGGGCGTCTGTGCTCGAGTCCAGTGACGTGTCAGTTGCGACCGCAAATTTCTACCATATTATCTATGGATTATTTGATTTATCGGTCCCTAAAAAGAAAAGACAGATAGCACAATGCAATAGATATCCCATTTGGTTTGATGCTGATATAATAAAAGATATCCGTCGCAAATCTAGATTGCATAAAGCTTGGTTGACTTCAAAGTGTATTGATACATATAAGGCATTTTCGGAATTACGTACCACTTTAAAAGTTCGTATCTCGTTAGCATACAAAACACATATGGCTGGTATCGAAGATAATTTGTTACAGAATCCACAGAATTTTTGGAATCATGTACATCGCCTTAGATCTAAGGGCGGGTTCGAGCCTTGTGTCTCTTATAAAGGTAATTCGTGTGATGGTGTTAAAGCCGCCGAAGCCTTCGCGGAGTACTTCGCTAGTGTTTTTCTAGTGGGATCGCCGACACTGAACGTTAACTCGTGCGTAGGGCCGAACGCTATCGGCGGTGACGTCACTTTTCCTGAAGTTTTTCCGGAAGACGTCGAACACGGCCTCAATAAGTTGAAAATAGGTAGCTCACCGGGCCCTGATAACCTGCCTAGCTTTATCTTAAAAACGGGTAAAAAACATTTTATTCTCCCACTGCACCATATCCTGAACTTGTCGCTTAAGAATGGTAAGTACCCTGAACAGTGGAAATTATCCAGGGTGACCCCGATCCCGAAGAGTAACGACAAGAAGTCGGTAGAGGCATACCGCCCGATAGCGATTTTATGCGCGCCCGCTAAAGTTTTCGAGTACATTTTGCATAAAGAAATTTACAGACAGGTGCAACAACAAATAGGCGAAGAGCAACATGGTTTCAGGCCAGGTCGCTCCGTAAACTCTAATCTTCTAGGTTTAGTCGACTACATCTCTGAAGCTATAGACCATGGATCACAGGTAGACGTTATTTACTTTGACTTTCAAAAAGCTTTTGATACAATTGATAACGACATATTATTACTGAAATTACGTAAATTAGGTTTTTCTTCCGGTCTCTTGAATTTTTACGCGGACTTTTTGAAGGATCGACAGCAATTCGTTAAGCACGGTATTCATATTTCAAAGCCCTACCACACTAGATCAGGTGTAAGCCAAGGCTCTATCACTGGCCCGCTCCTATTTCAAATGATGATTCATGACTTGCCTGAAGTGCTTACTACCGCCAGGTGTCTCTTGTATGCCGACGACCTTAAGCTTTTCCTCGAAATAAAATCGCTAAGCGACTGTCTCAGCTTGCAAAAGGACATAGATAATATCTGTGCATGGGCTGTGAAGAACAAAATGACATTTAATGTGACCAAGTGTAATGTAATGACGTATGACCGCAAAAGAAATCCTATTAATTATAATTACAAACTTGACAATAAATGTATTAATCGAGTAAATTTTATTAAAGACCTCGGAGTTAAATTCGATCGTAGCCTGACTTTTCACGACCACATATCGGACATAGCCAAAGATGCCTATCGTCGTCTAGGCTTTGTTCTGCGTAATGCTAAGGATTTTAAAAATCCATCAGTTGTTAAGACCTTATACAACTCTTTAGTGAGAAGCAAACTGGAATCAAGTGCGTGCGTTTGGAACCCCCATCACGTCTCTTACACGCGGATGCTGGAAAAAGTACAAAAGGCTTTCCTTAGGTCTCTTTATAAAAAACTTTACAGTTATTATCCCTATTTGTACCCAACCAAATTCTTACTCGGCCAGCTCGGGTACAATTCTTTAGAAGTGAGAAGAATGTCGGAGCAGCTCACATTTTGTTGTAAGGTGCTTAGAGGATCAGTCGACTCTTTGCACCTACACGGCTTGTTGTGCTCCTTGTTCGTACCAAACGGACCTGGAGTTCCGACTAATAGGCGCGGAAAACTGCCCAAGTCGTTCCATGTGCCTGACAGCCGCACTGTGGCGCGCTCTAGGTCCCCACTAATTCGCGCTCGACGCCATCTCAATGCACTCCTTTCCGCCAACACTGATATTGATATTTTTTGTGACAAATGGAATACTTTAACTAAGATATTATTGACATATTGTGAAAATTTGAATGATCAATTTGACAGGGACAGCAAGCCCTTATCTGACTTTGATTTTGAACATGACATCTAAGTATTAGTTTTATTAGTAATTATATGATTACTATGATTATTATTTATTACTATTATTATTTTTAATGACTTATTGTTATTTTTAGTACTATTGTATTTTGATTTTTTTTTTGAATAATAAGTGTTATTGGCGCTGCCGTTCTTATTATTGTAAATAAATAAATAAATAAATCAAATTTGCACACCGGGTGCAGTTCGATCTAACTTAGGAGATAGGATAGCTCACATCTCAATTTATAGTTTTTGAACATGGTTTATTAATTAATGGAGTTTAAAAATTCTTGAATGTCAACAGCTTACGGTATGTCAGCCGCATTTGACGTATAAATAATAAAAACTGCCATTTGTCAATTTTTGACAGTTACTTTAGTGTTACATTAAAAAAGTTTTTATCAAATATTTTTTGTCAGATAAATAAAGTAGTTGTTAAAGTATCAATTGAAGAAATCCTTATCTTAATATATTTATAGTGTCTACCCGTGCGAAGCCGGGACGGGCCGCTAGTAAAGTTATAAGGAAAAGGTATGCCAAGCCGAAAGGGGCTTATAGTACTCATCATTATGAACAACTTTTACTAAAGGACAAACCCAGAATTTGCAAAATAAAATTAGCTGTTCCATACATCTTGTCGAGTGTCATTGACATTTTGCCAAGGAACAGCTGATTTTTTTCGAAAATTCCGGTTTCCTCGCCTCGCAAATTTGTCCTTAATGATGGGTACTATGAGCCCTTTTCGGCTTAGCAGACCCTTTCCTTATAAACCCTTTATTATACGTTATTTTCGATGAGTTCGTTTTGGGATCGGTAATGTTCAATTTGAGAATTTCGCCAATGATGCCATTTTTGCCACTTTTGATCACTACCCAAAATGAACGCAAAATAACAAACTTTCTTATGTTATGTTTCACCTCTATGGGTGGGTGAAAAATGGCAGTTCTCAATGGCATTTTTAGCTGTTTTTAAGCTAAGCGAACGGTGGACGGAAACAGTAATAATTAATAGTTAAAAAAACTAAACAACACGCTTTGTTTAGTGTATTGTCATCGGTCCTCGATATATCTACAAAGTTTGAAAGAAATCTGACCGTTTAAAGTGGGTCAAAAACGCGCTCAAAGGAGTCGGTTACAAACATACATACAAACATACAGGTGAAGCTAATAAAAGCGTGTTAAAAATACCTTTGCTCACACATTCACGAAATGAATGCTGCAAGTAAATCTGTGTAAATGTCATTTTTAATTGTTATTTTTGCCACTGATCCCAATTGACCACCAACTCGCCAATTGGTGAGCGACGATGTGGTCGAAGATGAAGCACGCAGATTTGTATTGTTGCTACCTCTTTCTCACATGTCAACTTTTATCAGCGGGTAACGAGGCGGATAAATAATTAATATAATAATTAGAGACTAATTATTATTATTAAGACATGAAGGCCTATTTATGTGATTTTCCCTTTTGTTTTTATCCCCAAGGAAAATGTCAAGTTATGCGAAACGGGAAAATCTTTAGAAATGAACCGTTTATATATGATAATAAAGTATGACTGATTTATTCCTGTATTTACAATTTACAGGAATAATAATAGTTTGAATAGGATGTTATTGGTAATATTCCAACTTATAAACAATTAAATCAAAATGCCCAACAAATTCAATATAACATTTGACGGCAATGTTCAATCGCAATACATGTTAAAAAGCTATTTCAAAATTACCTATAATATTAAATAAAAATAAATAAACCGTAACATTTACCATAAAGGGTTACTCATAAAGGGTATGCTAAGCCGAAACGAGTTCATAGTACTCATCATTATGAACAACTTTTACTATGAGCCCTTTTCGGCTTAGCATATTACCCTTTATGAATAGCCCTGTATAATTATACCTATATTAGTTTGTTTCTAAAATGACTAATTAAACCAATGTCAAGTCATTATTGTCGTAAATTCGTTTTAAAAATATGTAAAGGTAATTGACCCTTATACGCCAATGTGATTTGTTTTAGGAACCCGTACTATTTAGCGGATCAATAAAGGACAATATTCTATACGGGGCTCTGGACGAAGAGGTGCTTGAAGATGTCCAAAATAGCGATGAGGTGAATGTAGCAAATATTATTTTATAACCAAAAAACTTTTGAATTCCAACAAGTTTCTGTTCCGAAACTATTTTTAGTCTTTTGTTTTGCCCACTTTTCGATATGAAAATTGGTTTGGAACTTTGTATCAACATTATTTTTGCTGAATCTTCAAAACATTATTCTCAGTAACTTAACTGTGGCCCAGCAACTTCTGACGTCAAATATGTAGCGATCATTCGGTAGAAAAGTGTACGCCATTTACGCCCATCAGGGACGCCCTTGACCAGCGTAAATAACGTACACTTTTCTATCAAATACTCGCCATGTATCTTAATTACATCAGAAGTTGTACTAGGTTTTTTTTTATTCAGTTATAGGCTTGCGTTTGACCGCCATCTCGCCTGATGGTAAGCAATGATGCGGTCTACGATGAAGCACGCGCGCCTAGAAGGAACCGATTCACTCGCGACTTGAAGACTCCCAAATTATATCTATCGGGAAAAACCCACTCGGGCAGAGTATTCCACACTGTGGCAGTGCGCACAATAAAAATGGAATCAAAGCGTTTCGTACGAGTTATACTAGGTCCACTCATTGAAATTTTTAGTAATTATGTAAATTCAGTGATTTTATAACTTCAAAAATGTTGGAATGTGCGAGCAAGATAGCGGTGTCCTAAATTACTGGCTTTTAAGTTTGTTTTGCATATCTTTTGTAGAAGGAGCCGGCGTGGTTGGCGGCGGCGCGGACGGCGCATTTACATGAATTAGTGCTCGCGTCGCGGGAGGGGTGGGGGCGGGAGGTGGGCGCGCGGGGGGGGCAGCTCAGCGGGGGGCAGAAGCAGCGGGTCGCCATCGCACGAGCCGTAGTCAAGGTAAACACTAAAAAATGAATTAATTTTAATTTTTTTTTATTTTAAAAACATGCTTTTATTGCATTGTCATCGAAGTTACACACGTATACCAAAATTCATCTCAATCGGACATCGGGAAGTGGTTCAAAATTGAGTTACAAGATTCCACCCGAACTAACATACTAACATACATACATTGCAAGTTATAATAAAAGCTTTTAAAAAACGGCCATTAGGAAGAAACGAAGGCCTAAAACGCCTGGAAATGTATGAGAAATTAAAGTGCTGAAACGGACAGACCTATGCAAACATTGGAAAGTTATGGAAAATTATAAGTATTGAAAATACATTTTGTAATTTTTTTGACGTGTCACGTTCGTGTCTCCGTAATAAGAATGTCTATGTCGAGGATGCCATGGAGCACACATAAAGACCGGGACAAGTAACACACGGACCCAGAACAGATGTTTAAATGTTTAAATTCACTAAGTATTTGAGCTTATCAATCTCGCAACTAATACTAGAATTAAAATAATAGTTTAAAAAAACCTAAAAAACACGCTTTTTATAGAAAACCGAACTAAAAAAATAAAAAATAAAATTTTATAAATTTAAATTAAGAATAGGGTTGAAAATTAAAAAAAAATGTGTAAATAAATAAATATATATGTATTTTATTTAAAAAAAAAGCGTGGGGTGCTTTTTAAGATATTATCAAAATGCTAATCACTCTACTCATGTCTGTCAATACAAAATATATATCTATTGACCCATGCACCCCACGCTTTTTTTTAAATAAAATACATATATTATATATATTTATTTATTTACACTATTTTTTTTAATTTTCAATTAATTTTGAACCCTATTCTTAATTTAAATTTATAGAATTTTATTTTCTATTTTTTTAGTACGTTTTCTATAAAAAGCGTGTTTTTTAGTTTTTTTTAAACTATATTTTTTTTTAGTGTCTTGTCATCGGTCCTCGATATATCTACAAAGTTTGAAAGAAATCTGACCGTTTAAAGTGGGTCAAAAACGCGCTCAAAGGAGTCGGTTACAAACATACAAACATACAGGTGAAGGTGAAGCTAATAAAAGCGTGTTAAAAATCCACCCTTGTTTCAGAACCCGAAAATCCTAATACTCGACGAAGCTACCTCCGCCCTCGACGCGTACTCAGAATTCTTGGTCGACAAGGCGCTAAAAGAAATCAGCAAAGACAGAACTGTCCTAACAATAGCTCACAGACTCAGCACAATACAAAACGCGGACGAAGTGGCCGTTCTAGAAAACGGGATAGTCGTTGAAATCGGAGCTTATGCTGAACTTATGGCGAAACAAAACGGGTTCTTTAGAGAATTGATCACACATCAAGCGTTTACGAAGAAAGCTAGAAACGCAGAGAGTCAGAAAACGTAACGACTTTCTTCTTCGCTGGCTTCTATGGTGCAATCACTAGTCCAACCAATTTTCCGTACAGGTAAGTGTTAGAACTAGGGAAATACAGCCTTATATTGTTGATTTATTTATTTAAATTATTGTTGTTATTTGGGTATTGTTTATGGGGTAATTTATATTATTGTTAAGGATCACGACTGTGTATTCGGTCACAAAACGATTTAAAATTAGTGTGATTTGGTTGTTATTTTAAATTGACGGTACAACGAGAGTCCTTTTTTAAAGTTTCTAATGTTTAAAGCAATTATGTATCGGGCGCTTCCGGTTCTATTGTCATGGGTTATATAAATACCTAGATTTATACATAATGATATCAAATAGATTTTGAAATGATACCACTTGATACCAGTTTAAAGAATAATTGTGAATATACCTACTTAACAAAAAAAGTAAAAAAACTTTCTTCCAATGAAATATGTATTATGTTGGGAATTTGTTAACCAAAGATTTATAGAATTATTTATGATACCTACTATTATAAAACTGTTTAAAATTAAGTGGCATGGGTACTACACAATAAACAAGAATTTATTGTTAAAAAAACGCAACAATTTTCACGATATTTTTTTCTGTTAATTGAAGTAACATACTATGTACGATCCGCCATTTTTTTATTCATTACATATTTTATTGATTCGGCTTATACCGGTCGAGCAAACATTTTATGATTATAATTTTGTGATATGAAGCAATATGATATTAATGACGGCGTGGCCATGGAACTATGAAATAATGGAACAAATCATTATGTACTATAACGAATATTTTGAATTGTTAAATTATAGATTAATTAGTACAATACTTTAGAATATAATTTTAAAATCCTAGTGACAAACGGGTAAAGGAATATTTTCGTCGTGACTCAAATAAAATAGAAATGTTGTTATTTTATGGTGTCGTTTTATTTTACAGTTGATTATCAAAATGCTTAGATAGAAAGAGAAGTTCAGTTCCTTAAGATTATGAGGAATGGGTATTAGTTTATTTATCAATAGTTTACGACTGATATTATTTTAATATTTAATTATTATTGCTGGGGCGGTTCAAAAATACAGCAACTTTTTTATTAGCTTCTTTCTGATAGTGAGCTAAATTTAGCTAAGTAAGTATGATAAATTATGTAAAGAGACGACTACTGCGCTGAAAAAAACTAGTTTTATTAGATCTGTATAGGAAAGTCGTGGTAGTTTTCTCGTGTTGCCATTAACATCATAACACCTATTGTAGATACAAAGTCCATTTTAGCTACAACGCAATTACCTCGAACGAAGGCACGCTATCTTAAACCGCTCGAGTTACAGCTCTGAAGCCTAATCGCGCATGTATCATTCATTACTACGTTGATAATAGAAACGTAGCGTAATCTTGTTTGTTGCCACTTTTTCGTCACAACAGTAAACCGTTAAATATGTAAGTGGACCTTGCCCTGCAGCCGGGGAACGCGCCAAAACAAAACTAGAGTGGAGGCGTGCTGTACGTCATTTACGTACGGACGCTGCGCGGGCAACACGCGGAAAATGTCGCTCAAAGTTTTACGCGTAAACTTCGCGCGCCAAGTTTTGAACTGCACGAAGAATGGAAAGAAAAGGCCTAGCTTGACCAGAGCCTTAGCGACTCAAGTGGCTCCGAAAGTGGAGGTGAAGCCGTTGACGTCGCCGTGGGGCGAAATTCAAGTTGGAAAGGAATCTTTGACTGACCATGTGTTTGCGGACTTCGAGCAATGGGCAGACAAACCCTCGGTGGTAAGTTTTTCACGTGTTTTTTTATTTTTCATGTACTCGTACTTACATTTTCTATTGCCTTTATTTTTAAATCGGTGCAGTGGTCTTAAAATTTGCTACAAAGCTTTTTATAATTAATAAAAAAATAGAATAAAAAATTGACCCATTTTTCATACACAAATCAAAACAATTCAATCTATTACTTAAAAAAATACACATCATTTAAGAATGTTAGAATTAATTATATAAATTTAAACATTATTTTTTGAGAGCTGAGGACTTACGGGTTTCAATAGGGCAGAAGGTTAAAGAGCTCACTTTGAATTACTACCATTAAATAATTATGGGAGTCCATACCGCATCAATTAAATACCATTAAAGCGATGTGCACCACAATTATTCCCAGCACAAAGTTCACTGCGCACGTATGCGGACGTGTAAAGGGCGTATAAATAGTTCTGATGAAGGTTGAGGTTACCATAGACAGAGGCTTGGCACTGCTCTCGGATAGAAATTAGAAAGATTTCTGATAAAAGCATCGATGACAACAAACAAACATTGTTGCATTGATCTGCACAATTTCTCAAAGCATTGTTAAATGCTCTACACTGAAGTCCATTATCAAGGTTTTAGATCATTTCGTGTTCTATATTTGTTAGGCGACAATATACTAAACAAACCGCTGCGGCCCGTTACCGTTTAAAAAACCGCAACGAAAAAAAAAAACAATTTTTTGTTAAGGGTTTGTTACAAATATATTGTTTTAATTCTAATTTTTCCTTGTTTAGATATTTGTGGGAAAGAGGCTTAAAATAAATAATTGTGGGAAGGCCTTTTCCAGTTTGATAACATAATTTTCCAAATGAATAAGCAATCGAAATGAAAACATTTAATAACTTAAAAAAATTTAAACAACAAATTGTAAACTGTTTAGCGACTCTAAGAATCTGTTCTCTAATTAATAAACTTTGTATTATGTAGGTGCTCAAATTAATAAAAAGTGAGAAGTGAGGAGGGCGCTGTACGCTACGCGTAAACACAGGCGCAAACTCGAGTTCGACCGCAGTTTACATCTATAATATTTCACTGTACCATCATAAGCTAGTCGTAAAATATATGTGAAAGGATTTATATTTTTCATGCAAAGTTTGAGAAATAAACATTACTACTTAATAAATCTGTCAAAGCAAAAACTCGCATGTCGACGGTTCTGAACCGAGCACGGAACCCGAAAATCGCATCTAAGAAAACACAAATCACAAACAATATGATAAAATACAACCGAGATGATATGACCAAGACCACTGAAGCGAGACCCTTTTATTATAAATATTTTTGTAATTTTAAGAAAAACTGTTGAATTGGGAAACTTCGCTATATTTTTCCTGTCTAGTTCACGGAATCACCTATCTACTTAATACGCTTTGTATGCGGTTATTTGGTTAGAATCCAAACTTGACCCAGCTATGTCCGGCCTAGATTCCAGTATATATAGGAAGAATTCTGTGGTTACGAGTACAGCAAAAATAATAGGTAGGTATAGCTAAATAACTACTACCTTATGTAGTTATTCACTTACCTACAAACTGCGTTATCCTTCAAGGTAGTGTTTGATGAGATAATTACATTACCTACTAATCAGATCCGTTGTTTAATAGCATAGTTAGCTAAATCCGCTAACGTTTTTTGACTTGTGCGTGTTTAAAAGGTTTTGCTAGGCTAAGTTTCTCTCAATTATTCACGTTATGTTGCTGAGAATCTGTACTGACTACGTTTGTAATTAGTTTAGTAGATTGAGATAGAGATCGTGTTAAATAACAACTGCTGCACTACCAGCGGTTAATAGACAATTTACGTTAAAGTAATGTATTTCTTACATTAAATGATATACTAGGTAATGATCAAGACTGTGCCCGGAGCTACTATAAAACATAAAGCCTATACTCAGGGATAATGTAGTCTTATGTCTTAGTGTGTGGATTATTTAAAAAAAAAATTTGACTAATAGTTCCGGGGATTACATCCTACAAATATACACACCTATATAGGGTTATTCATAAAGGGTATGCTAAGCCAAAAAGGGCTCATAGTACTCATCATTATGAACAACTTTTACTATGGGACCAACCCGAAATTCGCGAAATTTGCGGAATTCGCGATTCGTTATATACTTTTTTAATAATATAAGCATAGATGTACCTACACGGGGAAATAAATAACTAAGTAAAAATCAATTATGCAAGTGAAACAGGACGTGTGTAAAGTGTAGGCATCATTTTATATTATAATATAATATAATATAATGATGTCTCAAAGAGGCAAAACATTGTTATTTTACCTCTTAACAACCACTTGGATCTTTGAACCGGAAAAATCATTTCAGTAGCCACAGCTATAGCTTTTGCCATTCAGTTATTATTAAAATCATTTCGAGTTGACATTCAAATCAATTTCAAATCTTGTTCTGATATAATAACTAGGGCAATGTTTTCAGTAATATTGAGTAGAAAGCTTTCTTTACGGCCATAAAATTAAATATAAACCATAATGAAGTTCTAAAAAGCTTTCTTTCCCAGTTTATAATCTTGAGTAGCACTCAACTATAATAGGCAACCATGGCTTTCCATCAGGCGATGTCACTGGTCTCATCTTTGATTTGTGTTTAAAAAAAATTAATTATAAATGAAATAAAAAAATCTTTTTATATTCTTAAAAATAACAAGAACCAGTAATTTATATCGAATCACCTCGCATCTATCCTCTTGTTTACAAGTAAATAAGATCTCACGAATCGCTGAGTTCGAGTGCCAAATAATATCTCAGCCGGTTATTTCAATATCACACTCTGGACTTCGGCCGTTTTACGAGAAACGTCCAAAGTCCACACTAAAACTCGATAAGTGCAGGCGATGACCTGTGGTATTAAGTAGGAGAGTAAATAGAGATATCTAGCAGGTTGTAGTCAATGTCAACAAATGTACCTACTCGTAGTAACAAAGAAAGTACTTCCATTGCATGTAAAGTTTTATCTGCGACCCGCAGTTTTTCCAGCGATTTTCCGAAATTTTCATCTTTTCCTAGGTGGAAAGATTCCGGTAGGTTGCCACTTTTTTCCATTTAAGATCGACTTGGCCAAAAAAAGGTGAAATCTAGACAAAACGGTAAAATCCAAGCACATAGAGCATATTTTATAAAACCTTTTTCTTCTTTTATCCTTTCGCCATGCCATTTATTTATTCATCCAATAACTGCTAGTATAGTTCGTATAGGTAGGTATTCTGGTATACATATGGGCAAAGTTCGGTAAACCTTTAATTTAAACTGGTTTGGGAATTAGCAAGACAACTTTCAATCGTGACTAGGTTAGGCTGAGGGTTTTGTAAGGTCCTCAAGGTATTCAGCTTGTTCGGACTTCCTATTACGAATTTTTCTTACTGACTTCGTAGCTCGAGATTCTTTTAAATACCTACACATCAACATTCACTTTTTAACCATCTCAGAATGTCTCATAGCTGTGTCTCCGTGACATTACCTGCTTTTTGAAAGTTTTCCAATAATCGTAAGATTGTGTTGCACGCCAACTCGCTAAATTTGGAAAAAAAGATGAGCAAAACCGCTAATAAATCGTATATTTCTTACCTCTCATTCTAAGATGGTTTGAATGAGATCGCTCTTAGAAATACGATCTAGTTTAGATAGTTTAACAGTGCTTGCATTTCCCCTTTGCGGTGTCAACAAAGAATAACAAAGTATTGCTACTTATTTTTCTTTAGACATGTGGTGCGTCCGGCCGCAGCTACGACTACGGAATGATGCGAATGATGATCGAGCGGTGCGCCACTGGCCTGCTGGGAGGCCTGAAGCTGCAGCCTGGCGACCGCATCGGGCTGATCCTGCCCAACCTGCCGGAGTTCACCGTCCTCGTCCACGGAGCCATGAGGGCTGGCCTCACTGTCACTTTTGCTAACCCACTTTACACTGCAGGTTAGTCCAAATATAGCAATTGATTCAAGTTTCAACAGAACACTCACGCAAAATGGCGTCGGCTACCCCGACCACTCGTCAGTATCATTTTGCATTAATACAAAGCACTATTATTAGTTTAAGGCGATGTAACATTTAATTACTAGCTTCTGAGCTATATTTAGTATTGACCTGTTTTTATAAGAAAAAATATGTGAATTCCCTGGAAGGTAAAGTCTAGAGTAGAACATTAAGAATATCATCAAACACAACAAACTTATGTAACAGACAGATGCCCGCCTGCAGTATGAGACATATCCTCTTACAGAACATCCTCACCTATGACGACTACATATATGTCCGACACGCGGTTCCCGGAACTTGATGGTCGTATCCTATAGCGTTTAGGTACTTATTTTTATCACACACTTAGTTACTATTATATTCTATGAAGTCTAACTATGTAAGTATACAAGTCACTCTCACAAATATAATGTCTGGAAATAATATCTGGAAATAAATAATCAAATGAAGATAAATCTGTCAAAAAACTAGATCTAATTTTATCTATTGAGATCAAACTAGATAGGTTGATAAATTATTTATTGTTCACGCGAATTTCCAGTTTCCGCTCATTTTTTAGGAAATAACTGTCTTACTTCTTGTTCAATTTTACCACGATTGATCTAGCCGTTTAGTCATGACTAGACAAAGAAAATACTTTGGTGACGTTGTTTCGATAGGTGACAAAGAAAACCTATAAATTATGTATCTACATATAATACAGAGTTGTTATGTCAACTCCGTATATTTATTGTCTATTTGGGTTGCATAACACCAATCTGGTATTCCAATTAGGTCAATGTTGCCCAAAACAAATGCCCCACGTCCCTTATAGAGAGTAGACAATTTATCACAAGAGCAAAATAATTCGATCGGTATCACGGTAGTATGAACAGTCACGATAGCTAGACATTTTTACTTATCAGTTAGTCAAAACATAAGACTTTTCTATTAATATTAATATTAATAATCATTTGATATTAATTAATATTAATATCAAATGATCACTAATTTGCACCCGCGGTTTCACCCGCCATTACTGCAAGAATCGTTTTACTCACCAAAAAGGTTTTGCGTGATTTGAGTTACAAACATCGAAACAAACAACTTTACACATTGAATATATTAAGAAGGATTTACTTCGGCCTGTTTGGCTCAGCAGAAGTAATATTCGTCTTATAAGCCAGAGGTCCCGGGTTCGATTCCCGGCCGGGCAGATGTTTGAATGATTAATTTAAATATCTGTTCTGGGTCTGGGTGTTAGTTGTCCTTGTCTTTGTGTGTGTTCCGTGGCATCCCCGACATAGGATTGATTCCTAGTGGGGAGCTATGAGTGTGAAACGTTTACGTTTTACGTTTACGTTACTTGTATAATAATGTTATTTGTAACATACTGATTATTAATGCTTAGCAGTAGTAACAGTTCATACTACTTTGAAGTAATCCTCAAAGACAAAAAAAATAACGAAGAAGATTAATATTAGTGATTACTTCCTCCTTGATTGAAAATCTGCTACGTCATTTTTATTAAGAAAAAATAAAACACATACAAGTCTTTTTAGGGATTATCAGGCTTGCGCCCAACGTACTCGTAGGTACAGTTTCACATCATCTATCTATTCGTCACGATAGCGCATTTTTTATCCGGTGATAAAAAATGGACTCGGTAGTCCAAACTCCAAAGGTTGCATCATAAATAAGAATTAGGGCAAATGTATGTTTCCTATTACTTTGATATTTTTCCTTGTTTGATTTGCTATGTTACCTTGTAAGCGTTACCAAGCGCAATTTATCTGCGTTTTGTAATATTGTAAGTATTTTATAGGATTGCTAAGATTTTTGTTCTAGTTTGAAACCTAGAACCTGGTTTAGTTTAGGTTTAGCTATATATCTAACGAAGCAATTAAGTATTAATTATCTACTCGCTGGAGAAGTTAAAATACACTTAATTTTTTTATAGATTTTTCGTTTAACATTTTTCTTGGTATTAGGGGCACGGCACTTGCCCTACACTTTTATTTGCTCTTTAGAGATAGTGTAGTATCTTACCTTTCTACACTTCACTGTAATCTGTGGCTGGGTTTAGAAGTCATAAAGATCGTCTCCCGAGCTAGACACTCATTAGTCTAGATATCTACACTATTAATAGTTAAGTATTACCACAGAATAAATAATAGGTAGTATTACTAGGTATCAGCTGTTAACGCACGTGGCATCGTAGTTATGCATGCATATATCTGTGTAAATCACATGCAAGTGCAATGTCAAAAATGCGTTATATTTGCACTTTGGTCATCATAATTGTGTTGAGAAGACTACCTCTATAAAATAAAGGAAAAATTAATTAACATACTCTGGACGCGAACGAAGATAATTTACTTTATCCGTGAAGGTCTGGAAGGCCTCGTTTTAAAATGAGAGCCCCAAATCCTATCCCGTATAGCAGACAGTTACGCGAAGTTTTTCATCATTGGAAATTCGGCAGTAAAGACGTGGCAGATAAAGTTCACATTTCTTTGCCAGGTTTCTGACGGGCCCTCTCGAACTCAGTTGAAACTTGATGGGCTAGGAGCTTTACGACTACATCTCTATTTGACTAGGCAGCAGATATGACTAGATCGCGTTAAGACTAAATCGCGATATGAATCACATAGTAAAATATCCATGTTACTAAGTAACTATTTCTACGTATCACGCGTTATGTGCCTACTATCGAAATGCATATTCATTAAAGTGATAAAGTGACACGCCTCTGCTCTTTACCAATCGCTGTCGCTGTTAGTCACTAAAATAGAATCTGTGTTACAAAAGGCCGCGTACTATTATAATAGACAATACATAATACTTTCGCGTAGGTCAGATAATATGCTCTTTGAATCCACTATGCTTATTCATTGAGTTACATACTTTTACCTTCAGTCTACCTGACTTCATAAAAGTTGGATACGAGCTCAAGAATTATATCGTATAGTACCTATATTCTGTCCATATTAAACAAGATGAAGACGAGGGAGTAGCTAGCGATTAATATATCGCAAGCGCAATAGACCAAAAGCCGCAGAGAGGCCATCTGCCCAAGAAGTGCCGCTCTATGCGCTACAAATTTCTCCAGGGTCCATAGCCTCTGGCAAAGGCTTGGCAAAAGGGAGCCACCCAAAGGCCAACTCTCACCACGTCCGAAAAGTTGGTGGAAGGATGATGATGATTTCCATAATAAAATTTAAATCCTGCTCGTTTGGTAAACGTATCACTTGAGAACGGATAGACAGATTTGGCTAAAACTGTACATGCTAGGCCGAAGGTCGAGCAGTACTGCACCAAGTACGAAGTCCCGGTTAGTCTATACTAATATTATAAAGAGGAAAGATTTGTATTTTTGTATGTTTGTGTTGAATAAACACAAAAACTACTAGACCGATTTCAAAAATTCTTTCACCATTAGATTGCTACATTATCCCTGAGTAACTTAGGCTATATTTTATACCCGTGCAAAGCCGGGGCAGGTCGCTAGTAATAAATACAAATAGTCGTTAAAACTTTACTAAGTAGAAATCCGATGTCCACAGAGGAAGTGCGGCGTCAGTTCGTCGATTGTCACGTGAAATGCATCGCGACTATAGAGCTGTTCATGCCGATCGCTTCCGAAGTCTGCAAGTCGCTCAAGGACTACAAAGGAACTATTTGGGTCGGCGGAGAAGACGACAAGACACAAAGTATGTATTTGAACAATTAAAAAAAACTTAGCAAACTGTACCCCGACTATGGAAATAAAATATAGCAAGTGTAACGCATCCAATGACACTTCGTTCATCAAAATTGGACTAAAAGTGAACGACTCAGTTTAGGCGCTACAGTATTACATACGTAAATACAAAAACCATCATTGTAAACATAGACTGCTACGTAAAACATAGCAATTCGTTTTAACTTTGCCGTACTTGGGTAATCTATATAAATAAAAAATAATATTATTATCTAATTCCCTTGGTCATCGCATCACGCGTGAACGGATGGAACAATTTCGCTAATTCTTATTTTGTTGTGTTAATTATTGTCAAGAGAAGGTTCTTATGAAAGAAAAAACCAAGAAAGTTGAGCGAACCATTAGAAAATTAAGACATATATTAGTTATGATAAGACATGACAACGTCTGTCGGGTCAGCTAGTTAAATATAATTGATTGAGACGACCTGTTTGGCTCAGCAGCAGTAATATTCGTCTTATAAGCCAGAGGTCTCGGGTTCGATTCCCGGCCAGGTAGATGTTTGAATGATGAATTTAAAGATCTGCTCCGGGTCTGGGTATTAGTGGTCCTTGTCTTTGTGTGCGTTCAATGGCATCCTCGACACAAGGTATCCTAGTGGGGAGCCATGAGTGTGAAACGTTAAAAAAATTATAAAATGGATTTTCAATACATAAAAGTTTCCAATATTTTTCCATAGATTTGTCCGTTTCAACACTTAAATTTTTCATGCATTTCTAGACGTTTTCGGGCTCCGTTCCCTCCTAATGGCCGACCACAAGGCCGACATTCCCGAGGTGAACTGCGACGACGTCTGCCTCATCCCGTACTCCAGCGGCACCACGGGCATGCCTAAAGGAGTCATGCTCACTCACCAGAACCTCGTGTCTAACTTAAAACAGGCGCAGTGTCCGAAGATGATGAAATATGAAGGCAAGAAAGGCAAGTCAATTTAGTATAATTTTTTGTCTACAATACAGGGTTATTCATAAAGGGTATGCTAAGCTAAAAGGGCTCATAGTACTCATCTGTAAAAAAATCTCTAAAAAAAATCAGCTGTTCCATAGAAAAATGTCAATGGCACTCGACAAAATGTACAGAACAGCTGATTTTTTCTTCGCGAATTTCGGATTGGTCCCATAGTAAAAGTTGTTCATTATGATGAGTACTATGAGCCCTTTTCGGCTTAGCATACCCTTTATGAATAAACTTGTATAATTAAATAGAATTTAGCTTTACACACCAAACAAATTATAAGAAAAAAAGGCAAATAAAATAAATAAAAAAATAGAATAGGATAAAATAGAATATAGCTTGGTGCATACCAAACAAATCACAAGAAAAAAACAAGTATAATTACATAAGTAATAGTATAGTAGGTACCTACATGGTTTTTATAAGTATTTGAACATTTTTTTTTCACTTTCGATGGGACCACAGATTACTTCAATATATACCGCATTTCATGCTATTTACTGTGATTTAAACTCACTTAGAGGTTACTTTGAGATTAGTAAGTTCTTTAGATTCGAGAATGGTACACCAGAGTCCAGTATACTCGTACAATCGCCATACTTAACATGATCCCAAATAAAAGTGTTTAGAAGATTATGTGTTAAAAAGTTTGGGTGTATTTAAACGGTTTTATCTTTTTGTAATGAATTAACACTGGTATACTCACGATGGTAGAGATACCAGGTGATAGTAGAAGTGATGGAGGTTTTGCCAGGCGAGACTCCACCGCGAGCTCACCACGCTTGTAACTCACCTGATGAAGGTCACCGAATGTGATCGAAACTAGTCGTAGTTAAACGACTTCATTTTTAACCGACTTCAAAAAAGGAGGAGGTTATCAATTCGACTGTATGTTTTTTTATTTTTTTATTTTATGTTTGTTACCTCATAACTTTTGACTGGATGAATCGATTTTGATGATTCTTTTTTTAGAAAGCTGACGCTTCCCATTTGGTCCCATTTCAATTTAGTCCAGTTCTGATAATGGTATCCATGAGAAAACCATGTAAGTCTTAAATTTGCATTAAGTACGTGCGCGACAAATAGATGAATAACACAATATAGTCGGTCTTTTGAAGTCGGTTTTTGTTTTTTGTTTTGTAAAAATAATGTTCTTGTTAGGCCCTGACGCAAAAAGAGGGGTGTTATAATATAAGTTTGACGTGTCTGTCTATCTGTCTGTGGCACCGTAGCTCGCAAACGGATGAAGCGATTTCAATTTAGTTTTTACGTGAGTATTCCCTGTTAATTATGACAAAATGTGTCAAAACTACGTTAGTTTTGACACCTTTTGTGTTGTGTTTATTTTATATTTTTCCTACGGCTCTTTGCGGTCATATTTTCCTACCCACGGCCCCTAACTACCTACTTAACTACCCTAACCATTTACTATACCTACTTGGGTAATCAATAATGTCTATTCTTGTATTGCAGGTCAAGGCGACGTGGTTCTGACTGTGCCTCCATTTTTCCACATCTACGGTTTCAACGGGGTCCTAAACTACAATCTAACTTTAGGATACCACGTTGTTTCTATGCCCAGGTAAGATAATTCCCATTAAGTTGGGTACGCTGTAACTGGTTGGAACGTTTTCCAAAAATATTCCCAACTATAGCCAAACCATTTATCTTCGTCCTCGCCTGCGCGGTACAGCGCAGCGTAACTTTCAGTGTTATTCTACACTACCTGCGCCCCGCGATTTCACCCGCGTGTTCCGGGATAAAATGTAGTCTATGTGTTATCAAGACCACGAACGACCTGCATTTCAAATTTCATGTAAATCTGTTCAGTTTCAGCGTGCATTAATTCAATTCAATTCAATTCATTTATTTCGGATTACAATGTCCATAGCTATAATAAATCATATTATCAATTAGGTACACATACACATTATAATAATAAAAACAATCAATGAAGCTAATACTAATAAAAATAAAATAAAAATAAAAATGTCAAGGAATAAAAATCAATCAAAAAATAAAATAAACATCAAATTAACACAAAATTATCTCAATCTAAATTTAGACTGGGACCCAGAATGCTCAATATGCACCTTGGTCCAATGCTGCATTATTGGGCAGTCCAGGTCCATCCGCCACCCGAACAGCTGTAGGTAACTGTTGGAGCTGCCCCGCACGCGGCACATCAGAGACGCAACACGTTTACGCATGATTGCGGCGAAACCATCTACATGCGCCTCCGCAAACATCCCCGATGCACTACAGTACGATGGCAGCCCCATCAGCGCCCTAAAGGCATTATTGTATTGGGTACGCAAGGCTATATATGACTTCTTGGTATGTTTGACCCATAGGCTGCACGTGTAAAACGACTGGCAAAATGCTCGAAACAATGTTGTTTTTACTTCAGCAGTACACCGTGCAAACCTACGAGCCAACATGTTAGCCCTAACTGATAAAGCCCTGCGCTCCCTCTCCATATCCATGTCATCTGCGAGCGAATCAGTGACCCAATGACCCAGATATTTGAAATTCGAGACTCTCTTAAGGGCCTTCCCGCATAGTAAGACTGGTGGAACAGTATTGTACGTTTTCGAGCCTGCTTTAAAAACTAGGAATTCACTTTTGACGACATTATACCTGAGCCCGTGAACCTCCGCATATCGCTCGCAGATGCTAATGAGTTTCCTGAGGGCCCTGATCGATGGGCCCAGCAGCACCATGTCGTCTGCATAACTAATATTATTGACAAAGACACCATCAATCGAGCAGCCGACACCGGCGCTGCTGAGCTCACGGATCAGACGGTCAGTGTAGAGGTTAAAGAGGCTCGGCGATGACAGCCCGCCCTGTCTCACGCCACACTCCAACCTATAAACCTCCGATAATGACCCTGACCACCTTACAACGTTGGTTGGATTACCGTACCAATACTTTAGGAGAGACACAAACTCAGAGGGAAGGTCCGTATCACTCGACAGCTTATGCCACAACCTGTCATATGCCACCAGATCAAAAGCTTTAGATAAATCTAAAAAACAGGCGTAGACTGGTGTGTGCCTGCTGGTATAATACTGAACAGTATGCTTGAGATTCAGTATAGCTGCCTCAGTCGATAGTCCAGGTCTAAAACCAAACTGGGCGTCATGTAGCTTTAGATGTTTTCGCAACTGAATCTCAATCACACCATCCAGTACCTGAGCGATGACTGTTGCGAGTGATATGGGCCTATAGTTGCCGAGGCTGGATGCATCCCCTGTCCGGTTCTTGATAATCGGGACAACTATGGTTTTCATCAAGGCCTCCGGCAAGTATGAGTGACTCAAGCAGAAGGTGAAGAACAAGGCGAGCACCCTCGGTAGATGAACTCCTGCATGCTGAAGGTGTTCAATGCTCAAAGAGTCATGGCCGGGGGATTTTCCTCGCTTCATGTTCCTCACCACCTGTGCTACCAGTTTCGCTGTAATCCGCATAGCTGGTTTTGCGGTTTCTGCATCAGTTGCCTCGGCCCCTATATTCCCCAGCTCCAGAGGAGAATGCACTCGAAAGTATTCTTTAAAGAGGTTGGCAATGCGGTCAGTGTCACATACACCCTCAACGCTCACGGGAACACTCGGCCTCGGATTCAGTTTGTTTGTCTCTTTCCAGAATTTGCTGAAATCTTTAGAAGTATGTTGCGTTGCAAGAATGTCCATTTTTATTTGAGTCTCGTTTGCTTTACACCATTTCAGTTTCTTTTTAAATTCACTTCGCGACTTTCTCATCCGATCATAAAATTGACCCGATGAAGGCTTACCATGTAAAACCCACTCGTGAAACCGCAGCCGAGCATTTCCATGAGCTTCTTTACAGTGCTTGTTCCAACCTGTTACCCTTCTATTTTTATTATATACTAGCTGACCCGGCAGACTTCGTACTGCGTTTGTATGGGAAAAAGAAAAGGGCTGTTTTTAGGGTTTTTCAATATTTCTGAGAGATTTTCTTAATATTTTTTTCCGTAAGAACCTGCTCCTAATAATAACAAATACAACAAAAAAAGAATTAGTGAAATCGGTCCAGCCATTCACGCGTGAGGCCGTGACCAAGGAAAACGGGTTTCATTTTTATATATATAGATAACATCACGCTTTTTAGAACATTCCGACGCAGCATCTCTAAGAGTGCTTACTATTGTAGCATACATTTTGTCAATAACATGTTTGTGGTTTAAATTATTACATAATACATCTGCACAATTGTGAAATTCAGTAGGAAAATGCATGTCACGCAGTCTAAGTGAACATATTTCCCAATACCGTTTTGTCATTTGGCATTAGTAACAAGCATACATACTATCACCTTTGTAATATTAGTAAGATGTATCGGAAAAATTGGGCGAGACAAGACAAACGGAGCGTCCGGCGACAACATGGATCGACATAGTCTAGGCCGGAGTCGCGGGTCGAACCTGACCCCGATTGGCATGTGACCGAGGCAGATGGCAAAACAGGAGCGAGGCCTATGCCCAGCTGTGGGAGAGAGAAGGCTGTGGATGATGATCGATAAAATTAATAATTCATTTAGAATAGCTAACAAAACTACAAGTAATCCATAAAGCTAATTTGGACCTAATTAAAGTAAATAAGTACCTACGGATCAACAGCATTTATTAATTATAGATTTTATCATTATTATCACAGCTACTTATCTACCTACCTGGTTGTTAAAAGTGATCTTTGGCATCTACTTATTATCACAACGCGTCACTGGTAGATTAAAAACTGGATTTTTCCTTTTTAATTCCTAAATAATTACGCAACCTAATCAAAGCATGTCTCACTTCACACTTTGTCCTTGATTACTTTAGACTTTAAAGTTTAGTAATCCTTCTAATATTATGAATGTCAAAGTTTGCATGTTTGTTTCTCAATCAAGCAAAAATGGCTAGACGGATTTCGATGAAAATAGAGATGGATGTAAAAAATACCATGGATTATAGTAGGTAAAGGTTACTTTTTATCCAAGAAAATGCAGATGAAACCGCAGGGCGCAGCAAGTAACTATAATATGAACTAGACACATATTTTAATATTTATTTACTTTACAAAAACTTATTTCAAACTCATTCTCAGATTCACATCCGAAGACTACATAAAGTGCCTGGTAGAATATGAACCCACGACACTGTTCGTCGTGCCTTCGCTTCTCGCGTTCTTGGCCACGCATCCGTTGGTGAAGAAAGAACACCTGAAGTCGGTGGAGACCATCATGGTTGGAGCCGCGCCGACCACCGACAGCATGCTTGAGAAGTTCCTACTTAAAGTGGACAAGACGAAGGACCAGATTAAATTATTGCAGGGTAACATTTATGAATGGTCTTTAATAGAATAACTTTTTGTGTTAGGATTTCTGGTACTTTTGGTTTTTTGTTTTTGTTTTTTTTTTTTTTATGTAATTGAGTGACGAGACGAGCAAATCGCGCGCCTGATGTTAAACGTCACGTTTGCCCATAACAGGTCTGCACCACCCAGAATTTTGAACTCGCAGAATTCAAGACCCTGCGCGGCACAGGCGGGCTCTGCAAAAGAGCCCTACCACTACAGAACCTACCAGTTTTGATCTGGTGCGAACAATAAAGAGTTTATCTATCTATAAGATCTATGTTAGGATGGCTGCGTTTTGGCTTTCGTCTGCGTCATTCGGGTGTACTTATGTCGTCTCTGATATAATTAAGGAATCCTATGCTTAGTTAGGCATTGCGTATCTGTTCATATGGACAACAAAAATCAACGTAACTACATGAACAAAAAATGAGAACACAAAATTACACATTCATGGTTAAACTACATTTACAGTAACTATATTTATCAAACAAAATACTAGCTGACCCGGCAGACTTCGTACTGCCATACAGTACTTCTATATGGTACTGCCTAATTAAATTGCAATAACTTTATAAACTTATTGTTGGCGCGGTTCTTGGACGTTAGGAACATTGAACATACCTACTTTGCTTAAACAACAGTGAGTGCTTGCAATTCAATATGAACTTTATACAATAGCAATAAAGCTCGTTTTAGTTAGAAAACGTTTGTATGGGAAAAAGAAAAGGGCTGTTTTTAGGGTTTTTCAATATTTCTGAGAGATTTTCTTAATATTTTTTTCCGTAAGAACCTTCTCCTAATAATAACAAATACAACAAAAAAAGAATTAGTGAAATCGGTCCAGCCATTCACGCGTGATGCCGTGACCAAGGAAAACGGGTTTCATTTTTATATATATAGATAGATTTAGTTAAAATTTTGATGTTTGCCGCTGATCTTTTATGCCAACAAATATTTATTTATAAACTCCTGGCTACGAATATTACTCCTTGGCATGTTCTGACCTTGTGCTCTTCTCCAGGTTACGGCATGACAGAAAGCTCCCCAGTGACACTGATGACGCCATACGTGTATCCTTACAACAAAGTGGGCTCCGTGGGGCAGCTGGTGCCGAGCACGCAGGCGCGCGTGCTCTCCCTCACCTCCGGGGAGATGCTGGGCCCGCACAAGTCGGGGGAACTGCTGCTGAAGGGGCCGCAGGTTTGTACTTCTATTTCGTACATACAGAAAAGTAATGCTGTCATATTGGGCCCGCACAAGTCGGGGGAACTGCTGCTGAAGGGGCCGCAGGTTTGTACTTCTATTTCGTACATACAGAAAAGTAATGCTGTCATATTGGGCCCGCACAAGTCGGGGGAACTGCTGCTGAAGGGGCCGCAGGTTTGTACTTCTATTTCGTACATACAGAAAAGTAATGCTGTCATATTGGGCCCGCACAAGTATGGGGAACTGCTGTTGAAGAGTATTTCACATGTCCAAAGATTTTTTTGTTTATTTTGTTTTATGCTATTGAGTGACGAGACGAGCAAATCGCTCGCCTGATGTTAAACGTCACGTTTGCCCGTAACAGGTCTGCTCCACCCAGAATTTACTTCTTCTCTTCTTATTGTACCTACTCATAATTCGTACATACAGAAAAGCAATGCTGTCATATCAAGTTTTTGCACTTTAGTAACACGGTAATCGGAATCGAATTTGAGATATTTGCAATGCTAATTTTCGAATATAATTTTCCGCGGATTACGGGGACTTTGGAATGTATGAACGAAATAACTGAAATTCGAATCGAGGGTCCCAGTTTGTCGATTGTAAAAAACGATGCCAATACTTGCCTACTCTTTAAGTAAGTCGGTTTCTGAGGCAGTTGCATTGCGTAAAACTCTCCTTCCGCATCTCAGACCTCGTTGTATAAGACGATAGCATTCGATAAATAAAATGTGATGAATAGGATTGTGATAGACAGCAATAAAAAAAGGAGTAAAAAATAATAATAAAAACGTTTATTTGAAAAGAAAAACTAAAAAATATTATTTCAATGTACTCTAAAACCCCTAGGGTGACCTGTGACTGTGACTTTATTTTTCCTCTTTTCCTGGTTACTACAATAAACCATAACTTTCAGGTGATGAAAGGCTACTGGAACAACGAGGCGGCGACTCGCTCCACCGTGGACAGCGAGGGCTGGCTGCACACCGGCGACGTGGCCTACTACGACGAGGACCACTACTTCTACATCGTGGACCGCACTAAGGAACTCATCAAGGTTAAAGGGAATCAGGTACGTTAACTGTCTGCCGTGCTGCCGCTATAAAGCCGAGTGAGACAGGGTCCAATAAAGGGTTATAAGGAAAGGATATGCTAAGCCGAAAAGGGGCTCATAGTACTGATCATTATGAACAACTATTACTATGGGATCAACCCGGGATTCGGGAAAAAAATCGGCTGTTCCAAAGACAAATGTCAATGATACTTGGCAAAATGTATGGAAAGCTGATTTTTTTTCGCTATTTCCGGGTTGGTCTTATAGTAAAAGTAGTATTTTTTTTATTTATTTTTTTTCACACTCGTAGCTCCCCACTAGGAATAAATCCTGTGTCGGGGATGCCATAGAACACACACAAAGACAAGGACAACTAACAGACCCAGAACAGATATTTAAATTCATTATTCAAACATCTGTCCGGCCGGGATCGAACCCGAGACCTCTGGCTTATAAGGCGGATACACTACCGCTGTGCCAAACAGGCCGACTGATAATAAGCCCTTTTCGGCTTCGCATACCCTTACGTTATAATCCTGTATAACTTGAACCCTGTCTATTTTACAAACTAATCAAAAAAGGGTTAACTTAAGTACATTAGACCAAGTCTCACTTAACGGCGTCATAGCAAGCATTGCAGTGTTGGTGAATTGGTTTCTTCTAGCAAGCGAGCTTCATCGTAGACAGCATCATTGCTTACCATCAGACGAGATGGCGGTCAGACGCAAGCCTATCACAGAAAAAAATTATTGAACCAATTTAAAGACTGGAGTAAAATTGTCTGCGTCTCTTTTTTACCCGACTGCAGCTAAGCAAATAATAGGAGGGTTATGTCTTTGACCTGTATGTACTCGTATGTTATGTATCACCGTCCCTATGTTCCCTCGTAACTACTAAGCAGCCGAATCGATTTTGATGAACGTTTTCGTTGCACGAGTCACTGGGTATTTTAAAATTATAAAAAGTAATATTTAAATGTTTTGAATGTTATAGGTGTCACCGACTGAAGTAGAAAGCGTCATAATGGAGCTTCCAGAAGTAGCTGACGTGGCCGTCGTCGGAGTCCCCGACGCGCTCGCCGGCGAAATCCCCAAGGCCTTCGTGGTCCTCAAACCTAAACACAAGCTCACAGAAAAAGAGGTCTACGACTGTGTCGCCTCTAAACTAACCAAATACAAACACCTGGAAGGAGGTGTAGTTTTCCTAGAAACGATACCCAGAAACGTGGCCGGAAAAATATTGAGAAATGAACTCAAAGTGCATGGCTCGAAGATACGCTATGATAAAAAATAGCTTTAAAGAGTAACATATAGCCACTGATTGGTTGATTGGTGGGGTCGTCGGGAATAAATCTCTTATTCAGAAAAGTCCAGTAGGTCTTGTTAAACTTGGTTTTGAGTATATATGCCATGTTATTGTCACGCCTAATACTTTTCGTCAGCAAGAAGTTGATAAAACCAAATAGCAAAGATTATCTAGCCTACCAGTTTTCGCACTAGAGGTAAAGTTATTGTACATAGTGTAATTATTATAACTAGGCATAATAAAATGTGATATCTTTTCTGATATTTTGGAAAGTACGTAATAGTTGTAATAAAATAAGTTGTATTAGAGTAGGACTGAGTTTTAGGTTATATTTTGAAATTGTTATATTATGATAAAAATGACCCCTTTGAACACGTGGTCCGACTGCTTTGTCCAACTAATCGGACCACGTGAACTTTTTTTTCATGTAGGGAGTCGGACTATGAAGTCTTACCGTTCTTAAGAAAACATGGTCCGACCGACCTACACTCACGGCACATTTAAGTCATTTAACCGCCCACCCTATTTCATTAACTCAACACTTTCGAATTGTAGTTTCTTAATTGAAAAATCATAACTTAATTTTTGGTTAGTTTTACAGTGAATGAAAATTTATTTCTTAATTTTTTATAATAATTTATTCTAATCAAAATTAATTTATTTAAATAGGGAGAACCTTTCCACGCCGAGCGTTTTAGAAAATAACCAACAGGTATATTATGATCCAAGAGCATCGCATTGGTAGTTAATATGAAATTGTCACCTTAAATAAGAAAATAATATAATATTAAGAAATAGTTTCCTTGGATCGTTTTCGTAGCATACCTACCACCCTTAATACGATTAGTCGGACGAAGCGGAATTGCGATTCCTTGTAGTACGATTAATCGAACCAACATGAAAAAAAGTTCGTGGTCCGATTAGTCGGACAAATCAGTCGGACCACGAGTTCAGAGGGAAAATGACAATACATTAAGTTATTGTTTTTGTTTTGAAATAAATTGTTTTGATAATCACGATTTTTATTTCAAAAAAACGAGTTTTCTATCAATTAATTTGAAAAGTGAGTTTTTTATTTTATTTTATGCAACTAGCAATATGTTAGTCATTTTGTAACCCATATTGGAAGGGATTTATCAGAAACGACCCTCACAAAAAAGAGAAGGCACATGTCATACAAGGAGATAAAAAGACTAGCAGAAGACCGGCAAGCTTACCCCCTAGTCAAGTTGTAATTCTATAATCGAAATGCTATAGAAAACTAGAGGTAGAAAAATTTCTATCATAAAATATAATCAATAACAGAGGCATTTTGTCTTTGAATCTGTAAATAGATAGAAATGTCATTGCCATACATTTTCTTAGTTTTCTATAGCATTTCGATTATAGAACTGCAACCTGATTAAAAAGGCTGGATATAACTCCACTGCTCTTAAATATTGAATGACTCCGACATAGTGCAATGTGACAAAAACTTAGCTAGACTGTAAGCGTCTTCTTTAAAGGTCAGAATCAGAAGCGTACACATAATATAAGCTCAGCAAAGGATTCAAGTCTCAACTTGAATTGTTAAGTATCTTTCTACGAAAATTCATACAGCACACTACCCAGCATTGTAACAACATTGAGGCATCACCTAGGAACTAGGAACAAACTAGCGAACCAAATATGATTTGTTTGCAGACTCCATTATTTTATGTGACCATAAAGTTCCTGGTAGGAAGTGTGAGTAGGTAGGCATTTAAAAAAAAAAAACAATTTGAAATGACAATTCATTTATATCAGCATACAACTCTTATAATATAAAATTAATACTATTTTAATTGATCTTTCATTCTACTTCACAACTTAGAACAGAAATTATTACACAACTTGTTAAACTGATGTGCTGATGAATACAGTTTTGTGTCGAGAACACTAGTGGAACAATTTGCTTAAATTTCATAAGTTAAATGCTTATATCATAATCATCAGATTCACAACGAGAATTATGTTAATAAATACAGAAGTTTATTCAGTTTTCGATTCCTTATTATCTGGGCTAGTCTCTACATTTTCAGGCTTTTCTTCGCTGTTACTCCTTTTTTCATCAGCTGCTATTACTGCTTTTTCTTTCTCTTCTGTGGGTTCAGAAACTTTTTTATTCTCTGCTGGAGGTTCTTTCAGCTCCGAATTAACATCCGATATAGAATAATTGTCAGTTTCTATTTTAGGGCGAGGATTCTCCGATTTGCTTACAAGTTTTGGTTTTTCAGGAGCCTTGATCTCAGGCGTAGATTCAGTATTTGAATCAATCGATTCTTCTTGGATATCAATGTGTCCTTCATCAGTTTTTGGAGAACTGCTGCTTTCTGTGTTGTCACTAGATGAAGAACTCTCTTCGCTAGATGTTAGAACTTCAGAAAGCTTATTCTCAGGTTCATCTTTAGAATCTGAACTACTCTCGTCTATCGCTTGGGGTATTTCTTTTTCGGGAGCTAATTTAGGCTCCTCAGGAATTGTGGCTTCAGGCTCTTCAACCTTGTCCTTTTCAGTTTTAGCTTGCTCAATAAGTTTTTGTTCAGTCATCTCAGCATCGTCAATTCTTATTTCTGGTATAACTAAAGTTGTAGGCCCATCATTATCAGTCTTCATTTCCACATCCACTTTTGGTTCTTCTGGAGCCAGCAGTTTAATTTCAACTTTATCTTCAACTTTTTTATCTGAGTCTGTTGGTTTGTTTGCATCAATTTTAGGTGACACTTTACTAGGTTTATCATCTGTTGAATCATTTGTCACATTTAGTTCAGGAGGAGTTACAGATTCATACTCTTTGGTTGTTTTCTCTTGAGTGTCCATTTGCGCGTCCTCTTTAGCTTTCAGTCTGGCTTCGATGTCAACAACAGATATTTGAGTGTCCGAAGAGCTTGGCTGCGGTTCACTAAGTGTCTGTTGTCCGTTATTTTCCTTCCAAGACATGTCTTCCATTTCTACGTCTACATTATACTCGGAGTTATTGTCGGAGCCGTTAACGATAGGTTCGTTAGCCTCTCCGTTCTCCTCAGAATGTCGTATGCCTGGCTCTCTAGTGCTCACGACTAAGATATTTTTCTCTATCGCTCGCATAAACTTGTCTATACGGTTGTATTGCTTACGAGGGAATGTCAGAAGTTCACAGATTCTCTGAACTGTAAATGGTGCAGATGTAAAAGAGTCTAGGCGTTCCAACAAGCTATTTTTCATGACATCGTAATTGAACGTATCTACGTTGGGATATGGAGGAATTTCAATACTTGGAGACCCTGGAGTTATCTCGTAGAAGTCGGTTATCACATTTAGCAGCTTTTCTTTGAATAAACACTTCACAAGGGACCATTGGTAGACAGGGTCACCGGTACGCGCTACGTACGCCAGGTAATCGTTGAGCTCTTGGGGAATAATTTTAGGTTTTCTTTTGGAGAAATCTTCCAGAAAATGAAATATTTCTTCCGCATTCTCCATTTTACAACTAGTTTTTTAGTAAATTACAGTGGAATGGAAATTTATAAATATTTTCTCAAACAAAAACCAGTCAACTTTGGAGAAATGAAAGAGTGAATAAAATAATTCAATCCTACAGATTCCTACAGGCTATATTTTAGTAAGTGAACGAGTTCCCCACAGATTAAAGCACCGTGGAAACATCAAGCTCTTTCAAGCTTTCATCAAGCACGCACTGCATTTAACTGTTTGTCCAAAATATTTTTGGGGATTTTTCTTTGGAAGTGACTATTTGTACGGGTACTATTTTTTTTTAAATTAAGAATGAATTGGATGATTAGCTAATATATATGGTAACAAGCTAATAATAGGAATCTTAAAAATAGGAATCCAAGAAAATTGATGTTATTTCCAAAAAATTGTACTAATCGTGTCCGGTTAGGTTGTTAGGTTTTTTTTTTTTAATATGGTAACTGTATTATTAATCATAAATTGTTCGGTACCCATATTATTAACAGTACCCGTATTAATAGACTCAGCCAATATAATAATTTATTCGTCCAGTACTCGTACAAATAGTCACTTCGAATTGTTCGTACAGTACCCGTAGATTCAGCCTTTTTCTTTCAAACTAACATTTTGGGAAAAAAAAAATCTAAAATGAGGAAAAATTAAAAATTAGACCTGGCAGCCGTGACTGAAATAAATTGAACCAATTTCCGAACGAAACGAAAGTCCTACTCTATTTCTATTTGTTTCTATTTCTATTCTATTTTTCTATTCGTAAGTTATTCCGGAGTCCGGACTTGAGTCTGGAATATTCTTGTAAATACAAAAAACTTCAAAATGAGCTATATTATAAGAAGGAGTTTATTTCCAATTTGCAACAGCACATTTAAGTTGCCCTATCGTCTTTTTGCTGATGTACCTATCAAAGAGAAAATTGATAATATTGTAAAGAATAATAAGGTTGTGGTGTTTATGAAGGGTGTTCCGGATGCCCCGAGATGTGGGTTTAGTAATGCCGTGGTTCAAATCATGAGAATGCATGCTGTTCCTTACGATAGTCACGATGTGTTGTCAGACGAAAATCTAAGACAAGGTTAGTATTTACACATTTTTAACAACTGGACTACGGCATTACCGGCGTTGTTTTTTGTGAAAAAGTATTAGTAATATACTAGGTTTGTTTTAAGGAAAACCCTATTTGGGTCAGCTATAGTTAAGCTTATGTAATCTTACATGTTTGGTTAGGTCTACACTTGAGATTATAAGTATCACCTGACCATCTTACACACAAGATATATTCTGATTCAAATACTTATTGTCAATGTATGATATCCCTAGCTCTGTGCCTGTTATCCTGCGGGAACTTTAATCCAGGATACTTATTTTATGTCTAATCTGATCCAACTGAGTTGAGTGGGAATAAAAACTCAGAAACTTGTATCATCATGAAATTCAACCTTTTAATCCTCCCACTGCTGGGTTACAAGTCTACCCCTCGAAGGGTAAATAGGCTGTAATCCACCATGCTGGCTAAGTGTGGGTTGGTGGATTCACATACGCCTTTGAATTTCTTCTCCGGACATCTGCTATGGTATGCTGGATACTAATGTGATTATGTAAAGTACATCTAATCTTCCATAACCATACATCTTATCATGTAAAATAATTGTTTTTAAATGCTTTAGAAGTGTAGCAGAACAAAATTGATGGTCTGATCTGATGCAGTAGTTTGTAGAATATCTGGGCATTATTTTTATAGAATGGTAGTAAGATATAACTCAGTTCTAGTTATAATTTGGTTTTTCTGTATGAAAATTGTTGAAGTTGTTAAAGTTGAAAAAATATTAAAATCTGTCTTTAAACAAATGAATTATTTTAAAATACTAAAAAGTATTTTTTTATGGCTTCAAGGATTTGTCAATGTACAAAATAATGCTTTTTGTCTGATAACACCATTTTCAAAATTATTTTGCTTTAGTGTCATTAGTACCATTGATGGTACAAGTACACACAACTTTGTATCCTTATATTAATGGTACCAGTGACAATTTTTTCTGATAAAAAGCAAAATGCATGAAAATGCCTCAAAACATGATTGGACTAATACATATTAGATAGCTGGTGAAACAACTTCCCAAAAATTCATCAACAACATAATTTTATGCCCGTCACTTCTTACAACAAAAAAACGGTCAACAAGTGTTATTGTAAATACCTAATTGCCAAATAATGCAATTCCAGGTGTCAAAGACTTCTCCAACTGGCCCACAATACCACAAGTATTCATTAACGGAGAGTTTGTCGGAGGCTGTGACATCATGCTGCAAATGCATCAATCCGGGGAACTTGTTGAAGAGCTCAAAAAAGTTGGTATCAAAAGTGCACTTCTTACGGCTGAGGAATCGAAGAAACAGGATAGGACAGAGGAACAAGATAATAAATAAGAAACCCGTCAAAACGGTTTGTTATTTTTTTGTAAACACATAATTTATTGATATTATTCGGGCATCTGATTTTTGGACTGCATCTTTCGGATGATGGTTGTTTGAAATTTTATTGTATCATACTTCCTGCAGTTCTACTGCAATAGATCAAACTTTGGTGCTTGTATACCTACTAGGTTCTTTATAATGATCTAAGTGAAATGAAGTCTTTCATTGTTTGCTTTTAAGACTAGTTAATTTTAGTTGTTATTAAAATCCAAAGTAGCTATAGCCTATTTTGTAAAATAAAAAGCATTTGTTTAATTTAAGAGCTCTTTATTAAATTAGCTGTACATTCGAGTTAGTATATTATACTTTTTGGGCACATAATCCATTCTTAATCTACGTACCGCTGTTCCACGTGATCGTTGTACCAACAACGCAGTCAATATAATAAGACAAAAATATGGCAGATCATTTATTTTGAGTACTCAATCCAAAATACTCTTACAAACGATGATACAAAAATGATAAATAAATAGATGCAGGCAAGTTATGGCAATCTATGAATATAAATAATTTATGTGACACTTTCCTGCAACATCTATAAATTTAGACCACTTAAAAATGTTTAGGTACCGTCTACCATTGAATTACTATAATTACTAATGGCAGTAATTAAAACTGAACTTGTATAAATATGCTTATAAATAAAAAAATAACAAAAAAAACATTCTCATCATGATGAATGAGTCTTATCCTGGTGTCAGACATTAGTGAAGCCTAACATTAGCACCGTTTATCTTACAAATAATATTTTTGTGACTTCCCTGAGAATTTTATATAAAAGTTAAAAATACCTAATGCCTAATACAAATAGACTGTTGTATGATCTTTCCTGTTTGAGCCGAACGGTTTCAAGGAGAAGAATTTGATTGTACGAGTTAATGTATTTGGCTTGAACATTGCACATAAATATTTAACTGTTTCATAGTCCTAATACTATAACAAAGATTACTAACATTACATTGATCTAAGTTTAGGGCGAGATCAATGCAAGGGAAATAATGTTTGTTTGATTGCGCCGATGCTGCTCGTTGTCTCGGGCCGTGTTAGTAGCGAGCGCTGGGACCGGGCGTCGCTCCTCTTCGGATCAATCTCAGACTGGTGACTTGCAGATGACATGTCCTATGATTCGTCACAGGCGACCTGTATCTGAGTTAAAAGTTATTTAGTAGGTATAGCTATTTATTTTGCATCTAAATATATACTAGACAAATAGTGTAAGAGCCAGGCAGAAAGCCAGCGTAAACTGGAGGGATGCCAAAATTTTAAAGATTTTTTGCTCTCCAAATAATATTATCTTCAAGGTGACACTCTGAATTATTGTGGGTTTGTTGATTAGTTACTGGTCACGATGAATAGCTTTTATTTTTTGTCTTGCTTGACGTTAACTGACTTGACAAAAAAAGTGTGATAAACTTATTATCAAATCCAACTTAGATACTAAAAAAATTATAAAATTGATACAGTTGGTAACTGCTGAAATTCTGGTTAGAGTCAGTTTAAAGTCGTTCATTGCGATTTTATATGTGGGAAAAAACATTTAGAAGATAAGATAATAAACTTAATTCATAATTAACTAAATGTTTGTTGTTATCAATAACCCTTCATTAATCAGTTAATTTTATGTTGAGGATCAATTGTTTTCAGACACAATATTAAGCCATTTATGTATACTGTGCGCTAATTAGGTATGATAATTATGTATGTATATTAATTTCAGCAGTCTCAAAGTGAGGAATAGTGTTTAGAGGAAGATTTTGAGAGGTTTTGGTCAAAATGAAGTACCTTCCTCCACCCTGTCTTTGTGTTGAATATTTTTGGAGAGGTTTCGTTCAAATCCCCCCCCCCCCCAACATTCGAACACTTTTTTTAATTTTTAGAACTTTTTTTCTTTCTTTTGGCCCTTCCCTGTACATCTCACGCCATGTTACCTAGAGGTCGGTCTCGCCGTAGAGCGCGGTGGAGAAGGCCATGTAGTCGAGCGCCCCGGGCGGCGCCCCGGGCCCGCGGTAGGGCGGCATGCGCGCCACGCAGTACTCCGCCTGGTCGGGCGGCAGCTCGCGCCGCAGCTCGTCCGCGGTTATGTACGGCTGGGAACACATGGTGTATTAGAGCTCTTGCTTTCAAAAAATCAAAAAAATCAAAACGCTACTAGGCTACTACTGAGCAACATCCCTATCCCTACTAATATTATATAACCCGGTCACAATATCTGTGCACCTCGCTGGAATGCGGCGCCTCTCCCGCTTCCCCTGTCACCTCTCCGCGCACTCCCCGGTGCGACAGTACGGTTAGCATCTTCGTTGCCGATACACGTCCCGATAATTTTCAGATATTTTCGCTTTGTTGTTGTTTTGTTTTTTAATATTTATTGTTAAGTTTAGACATATGACGTCACGAGGTCAGGTGCACAGATATTGTGACCGGGTTGTAAATGTGAATGTAAGTTTGTTTGTTTCGCTTTCACGCGAAAACTACACCGATCATCATGAAACTTTGTACACATATTCTTGGAGGTATTAGAAGTAACATAGGATTCTTTTTTATTAACGCTAATGAGATAATGGATGTATGTTTATTACTCTTTCACGCAAAAACGGATGAACGGATTTACATAAAAAATGGAATAAAGGTTGTTCATGGTCTGGATTAACACAGGCTACTTTTTATCCCGGAAAACGCGGGTGAAACCGCGGGACGCGGCTAGTTTTACATAGTTTCGGGGAAATCCACGGGATCAAGCACCAAAATATCGCTTGGTATGAAATAAAGCAAGTTAGTGTGTTACCTTGTCACCAGCCAGGATCCTAAAGCTGTCGATGACCTGTTCAGCGGTGTCGGTGTCTGTCGATTCCCTCGTCATGAAGTCCAAGAACGAGTCAAATGATACGAAGCCTGAAAAATAATAATCCTAATATAATAGTATTGTGTCTGTCTTGGGAAGAGCTTACTATAGAAATGATCCTATGAAGTAAGGTCTTAGTAGGAGGAGGATGTTGCTCGCGTCCGTAGGAAAATACCATCTATACCTAGACCCACCCTACACGTCTCCCCCGGGTGGTGCAAAACGAGCAACAACGCCGAGTCTCGGGCGGCGGCAAATAACCTGACTCAGCTTGCCCAACAAGCAAGTTCTGGTTGGGGGTAGGAAATGACCTCTACAACCCGTAACTCCATGGTCTCATGGAAACGGGGGCATTGGCTTTACCGCCCGTGTCATGAGGTAGAAAACCTCTCTAAAAATTCACCCTAATCCTAAGGTGGGATACGCGCCGAAAGGATGTATGACTTGCAGGTAGCAAGTCCCTAGCGCCAACCTCAACGGACCCGGCTAACGTTGTTGTAATGTGCCTTCTTGAAGGAATAGGCGTCACCCTCCAAGCGACGATTTACTTCGACCTTACTCGTGGGAATAAAATGATGGAAACTAATACAAAACCAAATAATATGATCCAACAACAATTTCACAAAAGCATGTTCATCAGACATCGTAGCAACAGTCTACCATCAGCGGTAGCGATGAATGCCAGTGACAAACCTGTTCAAAATAACGAAACAGAACAACACTTAAACGAACCGGAGAACACCTCACTGACTTCGTGGCAAAACGACAAAGTACCAATTAGGCAAAAAAGGAAGGAAACAAGTCCAATATGCAGCGACAATACAAAGAAATCAAAGAATACCTTACACTTCGCAGTCCCTACACACAACAAATTCGGCCTGCTTGCCAGCGAAGAAACAGCAGCACCAGTGAAAACTACAGAGTACATACCTAAGCCTGAACCTATTTTTGTGACAGGAGTCACGGATGTTACAGCACTGAAAGCTACTCTAAATAAAATTGTTGACTGCAAATTATACAAAATGACTACCTTAAGATCTGGCCATATCATTAAATTGATGCCTAATGATATACAAACATATAAAACAATTAGGGAGCAATTTATAAAAAACAGTATCTCACACTACACCTACAAATTAAAATGTGAAAGGGCATATAGAGTCGTATTACGGGGGCTACACTCTACAGAAGATACTACGCTGATAAAAAAAGAGCTGCTAGAACAAGGACATGAAGTCAGACAAATAGTAAACGTCTTACATAGGTCTACCAAAGAGGCATTACCCATCTTTTTTGTGGACCTTGAACCTAACGAGAATAATAAAGAAATATTCAAACTACGATACCTAAGCCAGATGAGAGTGACGATTGAAGCTCCTTACAAAAAACAAGAAATAATGCAATGCAAAAGATGTCAGAGATTTGGACACACTAAAAACCAATGCTTCAGACCATTCAGATGTGTGAAATGTGGTAACGAACATCCAACTTCTTCTTGTACCAAAACATCGGATACAGACGCTACATGTGCCAACTGTCAAGAAAAACATCCTGCAAGTTATAAGGGTTGTGCAAAATACAAACAATATAAGGAAAAAATATTAAAAACCAAACCAACCAATAAAGGAAACCACCCAACTAAGAGAGAGAATAAAGAAGATATAAAAACGCTAGATCAAAAAGCCAAACGGAAAATAACTCAAATTAATCACACTGAAAAAAGAAGCTATGCAGAGGTAACAAAAGACCGGCCACTAGTGGAAGACCTACCTGATCAAGAAAACCTACCAGACAGACTAGAACTTATGTTCGCCAAATTTCAACAAATCATGATCAACATGATGGACAAAATGATGGAACGTATGATCCAACTTGTGACAAGCCTAGTGACCAAATGATAAACATGCTCAGAGTTGCCACTTGGAATGCCAACGGCTTGTCGGAACGTCGTCAAGAGCTCAAAACATTTCTCCAAATGGAAAAAATTGACATAGCCTTAATATCTGAAACTAGATTTACAGCTAAATCCCACTTTACTGTACAAAACTACATGGTTTACTCAACAAATCACCCATCAGGAAATAGTCATGGAGGAACTGCAGTAATTATAAAGAATAGTATTAAACATTACGAACTGGAAAAGTATCATACCGATAAAATACAAGCAACTTCAATAAAAGTAATGGCCAATGAGAGAGCCGAAACTACTTATTCTGCAGTGTACAGCCCACCCAGACACAGGATAACAAAAGAAGACTACAACATGTACTTCTCTTCCCTTGGCCCAAGATTTATATGTGGTGGGGATTGGAACGCAAAACACACATACTGGGGCTCACGATTAACTACACACCGTGGGAGACAATTACACAGTGAAGTTCAAAACCTAAGACTCGAGTGCATGACCTCACGCAAACCAACATACTGGCCAACGGATAGAAATAAAATTCCTGACCTGCTCGACTTTTATATAACCAAAAACGTAAGTCCAAACTATATGACTACTGAAACGTGCACGGACTTGTCCTCTGATCACACGCCAGTTATATTGAACGTAAGCTCGACAGTGGTACTAGTGAAACCAGCAGATAGACTATATAACAAAAATACTAATTGGGAGATGTATCAAGACGAAATAACAAAGGGGATTAACCTCATTAAAACACTAAAAACACCGGAAGACATAGAAGAAACTATTGAGAACCTAAATAAAATCATACACGAAGCATCGACTATTTCCACAAAAACCAGAAAAAAATATTGTCCTCGAATGTTTAATGAATACCCAAAATTTATCAAAGACAAAATATTCGAACGTCGTAATCTAAGAAAGGTGTGGCACAAAACTAGATATCCTGCAGACAAAACAGCATTCAACAGATCTTCGAATGAATTGAAGAACCTTATTAAAAGCTACACGAACAATAATCTCCAAACATTTCTCTCTAACTTAACTCCAAGCCTAGACACAAACTACTCGCTATGGAAGGCAACACGAAAATTGAAACGCCCCAACAATCATATTCCCCCCATCAGAGGAAATAACGATAAATGGGCCAAATCGGACATGGAGAAGGCAACAATTTTTGCTGAGCACCTTAGTAATGTTTTTCAACCATTCCCTAAATCAAAACCTGATCATGATGATAAAATAAAATACTATCTTGAAAGCGCACACCAAATGAGTCTTCCATTAAAGCATACGAGTCCAACCGAAGTAGCGAAAGAAATAAAACAGCTAAAAGATGGAAAATCTCCAGGATACGACAATATCGACAGTGTTCTTCTGAAAAATCTCCCAAAAAAGGGTATAGTATCAATTGCAAGTATTCTCAATGCTTGCTTACGTCTCAACCACTTTCCAGGACAGTGGAAAATAGCGCAAGTAATTATGTTACCAAAACCAGGAAAACCACCAAATGAAGTTGCTTCGTATCGACCCATAAGTCTTCTACCGTTAATGGGCAAGCTCCTTGAAAAGATACTACTCAAAAGGATGAAGGTACATCTAAATGAAATTATTCCAAACCACCAGTTTGGCTTTCGAGAGAATCACGGAACGACTGAGCAAGTTCACCGCATCGTCGACGTTATAAGTAGATCCCTGGAAGAAAAGAAATATTGTTCAGCAGTCTTTTTGGATATTAGCCAGGCTTTTGATAAGGTATGGCACGAGGGCCTACTATATAAAGTTAAGAAGATGCTTCCTCACTCGTTCTACCAAATAATAAAGTCATATCTCAACAAGCGATGCTTTGAAGTAAAGCTTCACGATGATCTCTCCGATCTGTATGATATAAAATCAGGAGTACCACAGGGAAGTATACTGGGGCCGGTTCTCTACACCATATATACTGCTGACTTACCAACAACTGACAAGACTACGGTTGCAACATATGCAGATGACACAGCCTTACTCTCCTCACACACGAACCCAGTAACTGCATCGGAACACCTACAACATCATCTTGACAAAATTGAGAAATGGCTCAGAACTTGGAGAATTCAGGCAAATCAAAGCAAGTCAACACATGTGACATTCACTCTCAGGAGAGACACATGCCCTCCTGTTACACTTAACAATGATGACATTCCTCAAGATGACAACGCAAAATACTTAGGCATGCATTTGGACCGAAGGTTGACATGGCAAAAGCATATATGGACAAAGCGAAAGCAGCTAGACTTAAAACTACGCAATATGTACTGGCTAATAGGACGCCACTCACAAATGAGCATGTACAGTAAGCTGACAATATATAAAGCCATTTTGAAACCTATATGGACCTACGGTATCCAGCTTTGGGGTACAGCCAGCAACAGTAATATAGAGATTTTGGAACGTTTCCAAACCAAGACACTTAGAGCCATCTTTGACATCCCTCAACACATAAGTAATAAATATATATATCATGACTTAAAAGTACCAACTGTTAAACAGGAGATAATGAAGTATAGCAATAACTACCAGAAAAGACTATCAAAACATAAAAATGAGCTCGCCTTTAGACTAAGTGGAGATAGAGGCTCCCAACATACAAGACTGAAAAGACACAGCGTTCCTACTCTGAAAGAGAGATTCATCAATATGGATTGAGACACCTACATAAGAAGTGTCCAACCAAGCTAATATGCCCAAAACAGATACAAGCTATCAGACAGAATAGTGGTTTATTGTTGACTTTAACAGATTGCCATGGACAGAAAGAAACAAAAAAAAAAAAATATAATAGTTGCTACAAAATATATGAGAAAACCTCACAGATAATAAAAGATATCCCAAATATCATAGTCATCATAATCATAATATACATAGCCAGAACAGGACATTGTTTTTTTTCTTTTTTTAATAATATAAAGAAGTTATTCAAAGTATGTAAGTTCTATACAGGGTTATAAGGAAAGGGTATGCTAGGCCGAAAGAGCTCATAGTACTCATCATTATGACCAACTTTTACGATAGAGACTGAATTCTGTGAATTCTGGGTTGGTCCCAGAGTAAAAGTTGTTAGTAACGATGACTACTATGAACCCTATTCGGCTTAGCATACCCTTTCCGTATAAGTTCAAGGATCCACATGTCTCGTCACCTGTGTTGTTGGGGTCGACGACTGCGAGGATGCGCTGGAAGTCGAGCTCTCCTTGCCTGTCCTTGCCGATGCTGTAGCCGAGCGACACCAGGCACGACTTGAGCTCTTCGGGTGCTAAGCGGCCTGAAACATTACGAATTGGGTTTAAATGCTGATTTTCACACATAATTTAAGATATTGTTTAGGTTAGGTTAATTTAGGATATTGTTTAGGTTAGGTTAATTTAGGATATTGTTTAGGCCTTTTTTCTAGTGCTGGTTATAAGCTTGAAATCATTCAGTGGTCATGTATTTTTGATTCTGGAATTCTGGATGTTCCTGACTGTTGAAACTGGCGCTGTAGTTCAGTCTGCGCTGTAGACACGTCTCTATGTAAGGATTAATTGCTCCATCATTTGAAGATCTTCAAGTCAATAAAAAACATGAAGATATCGAAGTAAATCCACAAATTTTAGATTAATTAATGCATTCGAAAACAGTAAACTTAAGATTATTTGGTCAGAAGTCATTTAAAGATCTTCAAATCGATAAGCAAACATGAAGACATCGAGATAAATCAACAAACTAAATAAGCTGGCCACAACCAAAAAACACTTCAAAGAAGTTAAAAGAAAGAAAGAGGAATAAAAAGAGTTTTTTCTCTAAAGAGGTTGTTACCGGGTGCGGTTTTATAAAAATAGTTTTTTCTCCAAAGAGGTTGTTACCGGGTGCGGTTTTATAAAAAGAGTTTTTTCTCTAAAGAGGTTGTTACCGGGTGCGGTTTTCTAAAAGGAGTTTTTTCTCTAAAGAGGTTGTTACCGGTGCGGTTTTATAAAAAGAGTTTTTTCTCCAAAGAGGTTGTTACCGGTGCGGTTTTTGTCGAAGTGGTTGAACGAGGCGCGGAACTCCGTGAGCTGTTCTTGCGTGATGCCCTTGGAGTCGCGGGTGAGGATCTGGTTCTCGACCTCGTTGATGGTGCGGTTGATGGAAGTGAGCAGCTGTTCCCAGCCCACGCGGAGCGTCTCCATTGTGTATTGAGAATATCTGTCCAAGGATTCAATTGGTTAGCATCTGTGACTGGTATGTTCATGGCAATTGTTTAATGGTAAATGAAAATCTGTTGAGGAACTGGTCGGTTAGCATCTGCGAGTATTTAAATGATTCGTCCGTAGATAAAGCCCTCACATCGGGGCAAAAGCCTAATGAAATTCTTTTGCAGATCATTTTTGCAAAGAATTTAGTAGGAAAGAAATGCTTTACTCTAGCCTTTTTCAGTCTCGGCTGTGACTTATTGAGCAGTCTGAATTCAGTTTCAGTCAGTTTTGGTAGGTACATTCATTTACATAACCTATTTGGAACTGCTGGTTTCTATCAGACCTACTACTTTTCTCGCTATAGTATGCAACGGCCTTGCCTTGCCTTGCCATACATTTCGTCGAATGTCATTGACATTTTTCTATGGAACACCTGATTTTTTTCCGCGAATTCCATTATCATTCCATTATTCCATTTGAATTTATGTAAAACCCTGTATATGAAACATTGAAATCCCCACTGACCTGTTTTCGAAGATCATGCCCTCCTGCACGGCCTGGTGGATGCGCTCGAGCTCCTCGATGTGCGGCTTGTACGCGTACACGCCGGCCTCGTACTCCTTCAGGCGCCGCAGCTGGTCTTCCAGGGAGCCCTGCGCGGGACACCTTCATTTACTCAACACTTTTGAACCTTGGACTATGAACTAACTTTACCTTCCTGAACTAGAAAATGTGTTAGTTTTACTTCTGTATTCTGCAGGCTGATTCAGCTATCCGAACATCGAATGTATTTGACGGAAAGAAGGCGGAAGACTTCGAAGATAATCGTCGAATACATTTGATGTTCGGATAGCTGAACCATCCTGCTAGGGCCTATTTTGCCGAGTGAGATGATATTTCGGTCACTGTCGCTCAATTAAAAATGTCATGACAGTCCCGTAACTAAGATAGTGTCGAACGGCCTAAAACACCCTCCCTGTCCTGATAGCCTTGCTTGAGAGCCATTTCATCATGATTCAAGGGCGTCGCCAAGGGGGGGCAGGGGGGGGCAGTTGCCCCCCCCTAGAGATCAAATGTAGCTAGCCGCAAAGCGACCAAAGTGCGAGCAATTCACTTTCTTACCTATTAATAAATTCCGCATCGCATGACAAAACGTTAATAAATTCACAAGGTTTAATGTAAATTGTAGAAAATATTGAAATATTCAGAATAACATTAAGATTTAGACATCCGTTTTAAAAATCGCCGCCATTTTCATCACGATCATCAGATTTGCCAAAACGCAAGACCATTAAACAGTGTAATAATATGTAGATCCAGATCCAAAATATCACCCTCATAGTATCACTGGAAGATCCACTGGAATTTGACGAAAACATGAAATACGCCATCTTGGATTTTTGTTTCTGAATCTCGATTGTCGTTATGAACCTCTATAATATTTCTTCAAGTACATTCCATCCATCTACAGCGGTTCCATAGCTGTGAGCATTTCCTTTTTTTTTATTTGTATGACTGTCAAACTTTTTTGTATGGCGATGGCGACTATATTTTTTTATCATTTCCCCAAAAATTTGATCTACATTTCAAAAGTCGGGTGTACCCCTCTATATCCTTCTACCGTTTCCGAGATACGAGAGGTAAAATTTTTCGTCAGCCATCATCATCATTTATCCGATTTGAGCCACAAAGAGTCATTTTTCAAAGTGTTTCTTGAGATTGTCGGATTTAGCGATGTTGAAAACTTGAGGAAAACTCATTTACAAACTTGTGATATGATCTACTGCTAACCGAGGCTTCGTTAAGAGAAATTGTCATCTTTTTGGCCTGGTCTGAAATGAATATCAACATATCTCAAAACCATGAGTCCTACCAACATGCATTTAAAAGCAATACTGTAGGGAATGTTATAGAGAACATACTTGTCTTGAACAGTTTCCTAGTAGCTTGAATTGTTTTTGAGAAAATCGCGAAAAACCCATTTTGGTGACCTTCTACCCGGAGTAAGATTTTTTGCACGTATCGGATCGATGGTGACTTTTTAGATTTCATTTATGATGGTGTTTCAAACAATCCTGCCAATTTTCAGCTGGGTGGAAATTACTGTACCCTCCAATGTCTAAATTGTCCCGACTCTATTGTGCTGTCGAGGGCTTGTGAAGTTTTATACATTGATATTAGAACCGTGTTCTTATTACAATCGTCATCGAGGCAAAGACTTCCAAAGTGTAACGCTTTATGCTCTCGGCGTTTATTTTTTTTATCCTCCATAACATTGCCCCATTGCCCCCCCCTTAGTCATAAGCTGGCGACGCCCTTGTCATGATTGTTTGTAGACATATCATGTCGTGTTACCAGGCTAAAGGCTAAAGTCTGGTCTGGGTGTTAGTTGTCCTTGTCTATGTGTGTCATCCCCGACACAGGGTTTCCTATGTGAGCTATCAGTGTAAAACGTTTATTGAAATAATTAAAAAAACACATTACCTGCAGGCCCATTCCGATAGCGGTGACGGCGTCCATTTGCCTCTCGATCCAGGGCCCGACGGCGTTGGCCTTCTCCGCGAACTGGCGGCGCAGGTTCTCGTTGTTCTGCTGCTTGCGGAGCTCGGCGGCCAGCGTGGAGTCGCGCTGCGGGACCAGCTGGCGGACGTCGCCCCACTTGCGGTTCAGCTCCTGCGGGGGGCGGGGGGGACAATGCGAAACGTGATGATTGAAATAAAAAATGAATAAAAAAGAATTTTAATTCATAGCATTGCTACAAGTCAATGGAAAAAGATAATCGTAATAAATTCAAAATAATTCGTTAATCAATCTCTAAATTATAGTTCATAGATCACATGTCATTGTTGATTGGTAGTGGAAGATTTATTGTTGTTGTAACATCAATAATTATTAAGAATTATTAAGATTTATTGTTGTTGTAACAACAATAATTCTTACTATGGAAATTAACGTGGTTTTGACATATATTATTTTGTTATTATTAACACGGGAATACTCAACAAGAACAAGAACAAAAACGAAAAATAAATCTTATCACAAAAATTAAAAAAAAAAAAAAATTGTTGCTCTTGTTGTTTGTAACATTAATTCTTGGTTTTCGTTGCGTTGAGTTGAAACACGATTCGAACTGTATTTTCTCTCTTCAAACTCTTCTTGCCGATTGGTTGAATTTGCTCGAATTTGGAAGCTCTCAAGTAATTTCGTAGGTTTATTATAAATTCAGGCATCTTACTAGTTAAAATTAATATTATTAGGTACTTACGTGAGCGGTAAGAGTGGTGTAGGGGTTCTCCAAGCCTCCAGGGATCTGGTGTTGTTTCACGATAGACTCGACTTGGTGGACCAGGTTGACTATCGCCTGGAAAAGTAAAAATAACACGTTGAAAACACGTCCTACTCATTTCGCGGGGCAACCTAAAATGGCTCTTGGCCATCGACACCAGAAAACGCGGAGAAAAAACACCCAAAAGACTGGTTTTGTCAGTCCCAAAAATCAAATTGTTAAAGCGTATGTTCCTGTTCATCACCAATCATACAATCTTAGCCACTGGAGCAGTTGTGCCAACGGCCCAGAGCCTCGCTCCGTTATTTAAGGAGCTGGGTGGCTCGGGTAATCTCTGGCAAGGGGGAAACGCACAATGCGCCCTTTGCGGGATGCCAGTGCGGGACCTATCACCACCATCTATCTACAGTCTATACTAATATTATAAAGAGGAAAGATTTGTATTTTTTGGATGTTTGCAATGAATAAATTTAAAAACTACTGGACCGATTTAAAAAAATATTTCACTAATATCTACCTATAACTACTAGTAATTGTAACATTCATGAAGCCGTGGTAGCTCAGTGGGAGAACAGCCGCTTCACATTCTTGAGGTGGCGGGTTCAAACCTCGACTCGTACCAATGAGTTCTTTGGGACTTATGTATCTACGAATTTACATACCACTGGCTTTTCGGTGAAGGAAAACATCGTGAGGAAACCTGCATATGTCCGTAGAAGAAATTCAATGGCGTATGTGAATCCACCAACCCGCACTTGGCCAGCGTGGTGAAATACAGCCTAATCACCCTTCGAGGGTAGACCTGTATTCCAGCATTGGGAGGATTAAAGTTTGCATAATATATGATGATGATGATGCCATTTACCTGGTATTCCTTGTCGGCCTCCCCGAGCGTGGCCTTGAACCGCGCGTGCGCGTCCATGAGGCCGGAGATCTCCTCGATGGTGTGCACGATGAACATATCCACCAGGTCCTCGCGGGTGCCGTCCAGCCTGCGCGGGGAAATAACGCTCAATTAGTATTAGTATTTAGCAGATTGAAGGTGCATATCAGATATTGGAACTCGGTTAGTAAATACGTAACGATGGTGCTGTTCACATGCTTTAAGAAGTTTTGCAAACCAAGTCAACCAAGTTTCCAGGTTTTTGCAGACAATTTTTCCATTAGGTACAATCTGAATATGACAAGACAAGAAGAGACGAGGTAATACAGATGCGTACCACTTCTCATTCCTATTAATCGAGACGGAAGTGATAAATTTATTAATTTATTAAATTTATTGTGCATTTAGCTCGCCAACATTTTTACTATTCGAGCAAGTGGATGCGTAAGGCGGAAGATCATAGATATATTACCTAAAGATAGAACCAAAGTGTAACCGCACATGCGACAGCTATGTTCTTGAAATGGATGCCAGGATAAGAAAGCTTCCCCCATTTTACAGAAAAAAAAATCATAAAATATTCCTAATCTTTATACTTCACAAAATAAAACATTGTTATACAGGGTTATAAGGAAAGGATATACAAGCCACAAATTGCTCATAGTAGGAAAAGTCTAATAGTAGGAAAATAACTACTAGTATACAATCTACTCATAATTATGAACATCTTTTATTAAATAGGCAATCTTGCGATTGCGAAAATAATGTACCTTATCTTAGTTTTGGCTCAGCAGGAAATATGAAATAGTCCAATAAATTAATTATTTATTAATTTATTGGGTACAATCCTGGGGAAACATAATTCACAACCTGGCAGCTACAAATCGTAGACGGCTCACGTAGTAACTATTATTCCTAATCTGTGGTTTGCCCACCTTGGCACGGTTACAGCGACGGGGACAAAAAGTGAAATGTCTGTCTCTCTTTTTCAACCGTGTTTGGCACTTGCCATCTTCCTCTTTTTTACAAAGTAGCAATTATGGTTCTATCTGTTAATCTGAGCGGAAGATCGTGCCTCATGGCGTTCTCGGAGAGGCCTACTTCCAGCAGCGGACAGCCGACAGACTGATGATTAGATAGGCAGATGAGACGCACCAGTTGTTGAAGGGAGCGGCGCGCTTGGCGAACTCGAGGTGCAGCAGGTCGATCTGCTCGAGCACGCGCTCGGCGTCGTCCAGCGCGAGCCGGCGGCGCTGCGTGAGCGCGCCCAGCCGGTCCCACTGCGAGCAGATGCGCTGGCAGCGCGCGTTCACGCTCGCCACCTCGTGGTACTCCAGCGTGCTGCGGGGAACAATAGCATGAGTACTCTGGCGTGCTGCGGGGAACAATAGCATAAGTACTCTGGCGTGCTGCGGGGAACAATAGCATAAGTACTCTGGCGTGCTGCGGGGAACAATAGCATGAGTACTCTGGCGTGCTGCGGGGAACAATAGCATGAGTACTCTGGCGTGCTGCGGGGAACAATAGCATGAGTACTCTGGCGTGCTGCGGGGAACAATAGCATAAGTACTCTGGCTTGCTGCGGACAACAATAGCATAAGTACTCTGGCGTGCTGCGGACAACAGTGCAATAAGTACTCCAGCATGCTGGGGACAACAATAGAATAAGTACTTCTGCGTGCTGGGGACAACAATAGAATAAAGTGTAGCCATACTCCAGCGTGCTGAGGACAAGAGTACAATAGAATGTAGCTTTATTGTACACCAAATAGAAAGGAGAAAAGAAAATAAGAGAGTAACAGAAGATTTTTTGAACTAACCCCCCTTTTCGAGTCTCACGTGATTAATGCACGATCCCTAAGAGATAAGATCAAGGTAGAGGAAGGCTCACTTGAGTTCCTGCGCGATGGCCGCGATCTGTTCGACGCGGTCCTGGTGCGCCGCGAGGTCGGACTCGAAGGCCTCGTGCTTCTTCTTCAGCGCCTTGATGTCGTACAGCTTGCACTGCCGGAAGTCCTGGGACTGCAGCATTTCTTCCTTGCCTGGTGACAAACAAACATTCAGTTATTTTGTTAAACTTAACACGGGAATACTTAGGTTAAAATTAACGCGCTAGATATTAGCGTGCCAGGCGAAACGCAGACGCGTCACGCTTGTAACTCAAATGACGAAGGTCACCGAATGTGATCGAAACTATATAGTCGTAAACAACTTAATATTTACGTGAGTATTCCCGTGTTAATTATAACAAAAAATTTCAAACCCGAGTTAGTTTCCACAGTAAAGGTGAAATTAGCGTTCTGTTGTTGCAAGGGCGAAACTAGTAGGTACCCTAGGGTGGGTGTAGTTCACTTCTAGAAGTGACGGACTCCAAAAGATAATTCACGCGGTGACAAGGTGTTTGAAATATTTCTAGTGACTTGTTTGAGTGAACAGTTACAAAAAAGAAGTAGATTGTCCTCTTTGAAATGGTTAACTCCTTGCAAATCTTGCAATCAACACTAACTGTTGCGGATTTGATTGCTCTATTTAAAAAGTGGATTCCTTTGTAACAGAATAGCTTTACAACAATGTGCTGTCACTTAATACAGCTATACCTACTACTTTCGAAAAGTTTCAGTTTTGACAATATAACATGGTCGTGGTACCTCTGGTCCAGTCTTCGTGGATGTCAGCTTTGTGCTTGAACTTCTGGGCAAGGTATTCAAGACGCTCAAGGCGCATCATCTCGGCCAGAAGCCATTCTTCGAACGCCTTCTCGGCGATCTCGAGACCCTTCCACGCTCCAGCGATGTCCTGGAACACAAAAAAAATGGGAGTGAATAGGAGAAAAATGATAAAATAAGAGGTAGAAGCCAACGATTATCATAGCTGCTGATTTCAGTTTAAAAAAAACTGCAAAAAAACAATTGGTTCTACTTAGTATGAATCTGGCAGCGTAGAAGAAATAGAGTTAGAATAAAATCGTGAACAAACTTTTCACCCAGACAATAAAATCGGGATAAACGATTTCACAACATTATTCTGTTTTCATCATCATAATACACCTAGATGTGCTTAGACTTTCTCTTTTCCTCATTGCATAATCTGAGCAGAAGAGTTGCTGCCATCAAAGAACTTTAACAAGCCATAAAATCATTAAGTATTTATGATTATTTGGGGCCAGTAAATGTCTCCATTGGTTCGCTCATAACAGTCATAACTCTGACCTTAATAGGATCGTGACTGCCGCATTAGAAACTAAAAGTTGCTGCGTAATTTATGTTCGTATCTTCAATGGTTTAGTTTTTCGATAATGGTTATTGCAATGTTCTCTTTGTTTAGATCTAAATACTTTATGTATTAAAAAAGCTGTAATTTGTAGAGATTTCGATGATTTAGTTATGATCGATATAAATTTTCCGCAGCCAACATTTTTCGACCCTGCAGTCTTTTTTTAGTATCATTTTTGTCCATGATTTTTGTTTTTGGCAAATTTTATAAAAAAAGAAAAATAATATGTCTGATCGTTTACGTAGTCTGGGATACTTACAGAAACCATCTTGCCTTCGGTGGGCATGTATGCAGGGCGGTTGCTTAGGCGAAGTTTGGTCTGCAGAGTGTTGAAGTTGGTCTCGAGCTTGGCCTTCTGCTCTACACGTGGTGGCTTGTGCTTACGCCTGAAAGATAAAAAAGCAGTCTTTGTATGTGGCAGTGTGGCTGTAAACTTGAGATTATATCTTGAAGCCTTTTTCTTTGATTACAAAGCAAGCGACTAAATTTCAAGTTTTTTATATAAAAGAGCGGCAAACAGGCCGCAGCCTGATGGTAAGCGAGCTATGAACACCTAGGTACACTAGCGGCGTTAATGATGCTTTGCCAGCCCGGAGAGGTGTAAGGACTTTATTTCGTTTTACCTGTAAGTACGGTAGTCTTCCAGCTTCTTCTGGCAACCGACAAGTGAGTTGTCGGTCTGGCGGCTGTTCAGCCAGGGCATCGTGCGGCGGATCCATTCGAGGAGCTGTAATGCATAACGATCGTTTGAACCGCTGTTGTAGCTGGTCATGAAATACTTTTAGCACGTACTGACGAAAATGACGTTAGATACGAAATGAAAATGATCTGGATGGATGATCTTTTCAGTTCTGTTGGTATACTTACATCGCTGGCAAGACGCTCGTACTCTTCCATGAGGCGTTCGTTCTCCTGGTTGACTTTGAGAACTTTGCAAATGCGGTTCGCGGCCGTTTCAGCCTGCCAACACAAAATTCCATTATCATCGTGAACTATGTGAATGTTAAAGCGAAAGCATGTCATTTAGGTGTCCCGACATAGAATATTAGTAATTCACGACGGGCTGAGTTAGTGAAAGCCTTATGTCAAATATAAATTACTTTTTGCAGGGTTGTCAGACAGGAGCTAGTCTTTAACCTTAGATCTACTGAAGCATTTCATTCTTTCTAAATATGTAGATACCCAAGGAAAAATGTTTTCTTAACTGAGCCAGTATCAACAATTTGTATCGAAACGGAACTCATTACAGAATTTAATGTATGATCGTTAATGGTTTGAGTGGAATGTTTGTTTCATACAAACCTTCTGAGCGCCAGAGAAGCAATGGTAGTATGACGACACGTATGTCATGACGGCCCGTTCGTCTGGCATCGCCGTGTTCTGCAGATCTGATGAAGCGCCACGCAAGCAACATTGTGTTAGTTCTCATGCGATGTCTATGATGTACTTAGAGAATGCTTGTGTTTAGAGTATCCAGCCTTTACTGCTCCGTAAAGTACCGGACGCAGCGTTGTATTAGCGGGCGATGCTTTATATTACGAAACAGATAAAATGGACTACATAGAAAGCGTACAGAATTCGCATGTCTAAAAATATTATAAATGGAGCATGAAAATTAGTGTTCCTAAATAAGCATGTCCACTAAACGGCACAATAGCGAATCCCCTAATGAGTGTGTTCCCAATTTAGATAACAAACACAAGCATTCTGACTTTTCGATTGTAACATGTAACTTATGATAAGTTAATAACATTAAAGCTTAAAAACTACAACAGGTTATTAAAAAAAATCGAAAACTTGGTAAAATACAACATCGACGGGTTCTGGACTATCCAATATAGGTGAACACCAAATTGATATATCTACTTATATAAAAAGTTGGGAGGGTAATATTGACTGGGAAAGCTCTCAAGAACCTGTAAAGCATAAAAGGCACTCAGATCATGCTATAAGTGACACACAAAGGCCTGGCGTTAAGGGCTCGAGGGCAAACGCGGAAGTTGGCGGTAGCTTTGCGGCCATTTTTGGTTCATTTTATACCTGTTGCGCGCCTTGGAAGGCGTGGTAGTAACATGACACATAGGTCATAATGGCGCGCTCGTCCGGCTTTGGTGTGTTTATTAGGTCTGTAATGTTCAGTAATAACTTATGTTTATCTACAATGTCATCTTTTGAATTGCAACTTTCAAGAAACTTTTGACGGACCTAACATAGGTACCTACATAATATTTTAACACGTTCAGTACCACTACGATTTTCATGATGTCTTCTCGGATGCCGCCTACATTTTACGGTTGACGGTTGAATAACACTGAACTCGCCATGCGAGTCGTCGGCACTGGAATAAGATTTACGTGAACTCTCCGGGCGAGTCGGTGGCACCGAACGTGTTAATCCAATGATTTTTTTGTCTCAACTTCACATTAAAACTATTAATCTACTCTCAAAGTAAGCGATACAAATCTGCCTGTCATTTTCTCGCGTTGTCATCGTGCTTCGTTGAGTCGTTGTCGAAGTTCTGTTCTAATTTTATCATCCCTCTTAAGTATTATCTGTAATCTAACATGAGTTTGGAACCTCATTCGAAGCGTCCTTACCATCGGGGTCTAACATTCTGGGGATGTCCAGGTACTTCTCAGCTACATCGAAAGCGGTGTTGAGGTTCTCCAGAGGGTTGTCCTTGGAGAGCTTGCTGTAGTCGATGAGGTCGGGCCTGTGCCTGTGGATGAGGGCGCAGAAGGCCAGACCGTCCTTGAAGGACAGGTGGAAGTTCTGGACGTTTACGTTTTTGTACGGTGCTGTCTTGCGTTGGCACCAGAGAAGGAGACCTTCCTGTAATAAGAAAATATGAAGTTCGTTGTCATTTCTGATTCAGACACTTATGGTAAAAATTATAAGGTTTCAATGTGAAAATATTTTATATGTTATATAAATATAATCAATCAATTAAAATCATGGTATTTTCTTGTAAAATAAAGGCATGGGTGTAAAATATTAGTATCTGTGTTGCGGACTTAGGTCAATGACTTCCATATACGAAGTTTTTGTATCGGTAATGAGCTAATGAGTCAGTATGACGAATTGTTTTGAGTAACGAGGGTTATAGGAATTTTGATTCGTGCTTGTTTCGTTGTTTACCTTAGCGGTCATTTCTTCAACTGAGATGTCCTGGATGGCGAATCGGAGAATGATGGTCCAGATCATACCCAGGGTCATCTTCAGGTTACCGTCGACGATTTCTTCGGCACCGATGGACACCAACCTTACGCCTGAAATGTATAACATTTTGTTAGTAATACTAGATAATAATAGAGACTTGACGATATTTTCCTTATGCCATAGTTATTATTAATCAATGCCATGTACACCACCGTTTAATTTGCAAATAACTTATCCGGGTAATTAATTTTGAACAATATCTGAATCGATACCTACAGTTGAACCTGAACCTACACATGTCATGATTATTTTATGTCGAGAAACCTTACGCTGTTTTATGTGTGGTCGAGATTTCTATAGGTTTTGTTAGTAATTGACTTAAGTATTTAAGCTGGTATGGTACGTCGATAATTGCCTTTAATTGTCCCTGCACAAAATTTATAAATCTGTCCAAATAAGCGTTCTTTCAAACGAGTACTATAAGTTTTTCGTTGGTACTTTTTGCAGTTGTTGCACTAGTTTTATGATCCTTTTTCTTTGTAATTTTTGGTGTGACCAATACATGGTTTATCTATCAATCTATCTGGTTCTGGATTTAAAGCTGTAGATAAGATTACCTTTGGAGGCAATGAAGTCCAAAGCCTTGTTGACGTTAGCGATCTTGTGGAAACGCATCTTGCCGCGGTCAGGCTTGGGTAGGGTCTCGCCGGAGATGACCTCCAGCAGCAACATCAGTTTCAGCCCATTGCGGAAGTCATCATCAATGTTCTCGATGCCGGTGCCAGCCTTCCTCAGGTGGCTGTTGCACCAAGCTGTGAAGGTCTGCAAAGGGAATGATTTGTCTCAATAGTAGATCGATTAGAGATTAAACATATAGAGCGAGTGTTTTTGGGGTCAAGAAATAAGTGGAAGTAAATATTTTTCTGACATGAGCTACAACATCTAACCAATCATTATGTTGTTGCCATGAAAATAATCTACAGTTTCCATCTGGGGCATCGATTCGCAGTTGCATAACGGTACTAGGTACATACATAGATAGCCTTTCTTAATACCTTCCATCCAGGTTTGAGTTACGAGGATTCTTTGTAAATGTAAGCTCCAACTTTCCCATAGTTCTTTACATATTTGAATCATGTGTTTTTTGGCCTCGATATTAACTTGTTTAATGCATGACGGCATAGCGAGCATCGACTTTACATACAGTACTGTTGCAATATTAGGACTTGGTGGTCGGTTCGTGAAAAACAATAGTTGTCGTATTGACTCATCAAGTCTAGGTGTCTCAGCTATATGGTAGGTGTAGCATTGGCCTAGAATTAAAATAGTTCGTAGCTTAGTAATGCATATAGTTGTACTTGGCCGAGTTTCAGTAGGTGCATAAAATATATAGCGTCTGTGAAAATTCTTCGTCCCCACCTTGTGTCGTAGCTAAGGAATTCGCAAAAGTTAATGGTTGTGTCAAAAACGAGAATGAAGTGAAGTATCCGTGACGGACAAGAAAAGGTCGTTACAAATAGAATTTGTTTTTCTTTTCTAAATCAAAGGCCGATTTGTGTAAACTTTACTGAATAGCAAAAAAGCTTGCGTGAATGTTGGTGATTCACAATATTACGTACCTAGCAGTTTCTATACTTAGTAGTTAGTACTAACGTAAAACGAATTGATTTGCTTTGGTTGAAAATTGCATTTCTCTCATTTTGAAATGAGATCGGAAATATAATGGGAACCCGTACAAGTGCTGTTAATCAATACTGCAGTGTGCCAGGTAGGGGAGTAAACGCGAGGGTCCCACCCTAGCGGTGCCAAATACGTGGGTGACTACAACAGTTTTGCACATCTGCAATGTTGACCCTTATTGTAAGCAAAATAGGTTTAGTTTTAGCAACTTTTTTGTAACTGTAACGATTGTAGAGTGCGCATGTTGTCTCGGTTAACGCACAAATGTGAATTAGTTTAGCTGATTTTAAAGTTTTGTCAAGTGTTTGCTGTTCGGAAAAAAGATTATTTTCTTTACAATTGCGGAGAATATCGTAAATTCCTAAGCAAGTTGTTCAATTATTAATAAGTGCCTACATGATATTTTTTCTTGATTTTAAGACGAAACCGGTTCTGAATGTGCTAAATATACTGCTTACCTAAAATAAATACGAATAACTGCGTCATTTCATCTGGGGTACCTACCTATTTTGAATGATTAGTGATATTGTAAAAGGTATTTTCCTCAACTTAGTTGTTTATTCGATTGTAATGAACAGATGGTGCAGTCTGTATCTGTTACTGTTACTCGGATAATAAAGACACATAGGTAATTTTCTCTTAAAATTAATGGACCGTAAATAAATGTTTAGGGCTCCAAAATAGGACATCGTTACTCGTACTGACAGTTTGAAAGGCTGTTATTTCCATTGCAAATGGCGCTCCTATGCAAGCCACAATTCTACAAACAATCTGTTCCGGAGGCGGCTCCAAGGTCGGTCCTGGTAAATAGAAGCCGTTCCATTCAACAGCCTGCGTGATCACGCCACAATCTAAACTCGCTTCGTGTTGACAATTAATTCAAAGAACTGCTTTAGTTACCTACTTCAATTGAATTACGTCATCAATTGGATTTAAATGATCAAAGAAATTAGATTAGAAAACCAACGACACGAAAAGACAACCTAATTAAACATCGGCACAGTTACCTATTGCTGTTGTGGAACCGTTCTCAGGCAGAGTAGGTATAAATAAAGGTATGTTGTGATGTGAAGCATGGGCAAAAAATTCTACCTGCCAGCATTCTTATTGAGTGTCGCGTTACGACGTTTTGATTCTACCTGGCGATTGAAAGCTACATCGCTGGGAGCGTGCGACGTAATCGAGTTTGCATCTGTACTTTAGATACTTATCAGTATCTCGATTAGTCGCTGAAGAGAATATGCCATCCGCGGAATATTAAAAGTGACCAAACTGCATTCTGCAACCGCGACGAATGAATCATCTCGGAGCTCGCCTCTTGGCACAGGACACAATTATACCCTTACCACATCGTGACCTATATAAAATGTACAGGTAAAGGCATATATTATTTTACACCATTAATTTATTGGTGCAAAAGTACAGCTGTTGGAGAGAAGGGCCAGTACCTTGTCATGTTTACGGTTTAAGAAAGTAATAAATTATTGATGACGTTCACGATGATTTAAAGCGGGGAAAGTGCGGGTCACGAAGATTGTAAAAGGTTCTGCATGTTCATACCGATTTGGATTCCAATAGAAACGTTAAAATACAATATGATTCAAATGCCATTCATTTATTTATCACAGGAACAATGGCATCATGAAGAGGAGATAAAATATATAAAAATAACTAGTTTGTCACATACCTACATTTCAAAGGCATATACATCATAATAATACACTCTGTAATAACAACGTCCCTGAGACAAAACACATCGTGACCCAGAATATGAAAATAATCCAGAATCACCTTGCGGATCCCGCCACGGCCGAGACAGATCTAAAATAAGGCACGCAGGTGTAGACAGTAAAGAGCAAACCACATGCAATAAGAATAAGAGCTGTAACACTCTGCTACAACCGCCTTAATACTGTCAACACTATCTCTCAAATGTGCGAAGTATGAAAGGTTACAAACGTAAAATTCCAAGGTAAATATAACAAGGCGACTTCGTGCCGATTCTGGGTCGAGCTATTATTGTTCAAACAGACAAATGAATGCCTTACATTTATTTGATGCTCGTATGATGTACGCTTTCTTTTTTTACATCGCTATCAAGTCGATAATACTCGCCACGCATAATAAGTAAAAGGTGTAGAAGAAAAAATATCATGTGTTAGATCGGTGACGCAATGTAAAGTAAACGCTGGATCCAACTCAGGTGACCTTGTCGAATGCCGATATTCATGATCATTTATGAGAGGAAGCTATTGAGCTCATTGAGATCGATTTCAACGATCTTGTTGATGACAATCATCTTATTGATACGGTTTGTTGTTCTCATGAAATTATGACTTCATAGAACGCACATAAAAGGGTTCGTTTGTGAAGTTTATTTACGAAGCTGGTTTATTGCATTGCCGATATGAAAATTCACATGTAGGTACGTAAAATAAGAAACTACGACAAACGTTATCTACCAAAATAAGGCCGAGAACCTCGATTAAAATAAATTCTCGGAGAGTTCGAGAAAACTTTCTTTTAAATAATTTATTTTATCCAAGGCAAAACTCAAGGTTGTCTGTTAATGCCACACAAAACCTGTTTTGTGTGTGCGTACGCATCTTCCTGGTCGAAGCATTAACTTTAATGAGGTGGCATTAATGCCACATCCAGTTATAAATGCTTCCAGAGTCCGCAAGCCAATAACTTTTTGTTGAGCACGTGCGTACCTTGGAGCTATCTTGGAACCCGGAGTTACTGGTCGGCCTCTGTTTGTCTTAAATAAATAACATAGTGTCAGCGTTATGATTTATCTAATATTCATATCGATTGCCAAAGCGCATTTTACGGGACGTCGAGTGTCACTTAAAGTGGATAGCCAAGATTTAGTAACAGACTACGGCCAACGATGTGAGCAGTCACGATACTATAATATATAATAACACGAATTCCCTGTCGTGCTACCTATCTGTTACATAAGCCATAACAACTTCGAAAGCTAACATAAATATGACTTGGTTTATGTTGATGATCTAATTAATTATTTTTGCTTTTTCCTATGTATCACTTAAAATACGAAAATGCAAGATTGAATTAGAAACATCTCTTAGAACTCACACTAAGAACCGTACGGCAATCAAATTAAAAAACATTTGATATCAAGGCTAAAATAATTTGAGCAAGACGTTTTTAAGATCTTTAATGAGTCCAATTGAAAGTTTTCTAAAATATACGAAGCAAATCGATAAACCGTACCTATAAATAACTACAACAAAGCCCAAGCCACCCAGAATTCCTGTATCGAACTTTTACGACAAAAGAAAATATAATCTCTGATCTATAAATATTTAACTGACAATAAATCTCCTGGGTCGATCTCTTGCATCATACTCTAAAATATACAGGCGTGATACTTCCGATTATATTCAATGCACGGCAACCAAAGGACGAAAGCTATTTTATTGAATTAGTATCTTCTCTTGAAACAAGTTTCTGCAAAGCGCATTTCACGTTTTAAATATTATTATCTAGATGTAATCCTAAGTTTAATACCTATTTCTATTGATGTTTTCTAAAGGCTAGACTTGGTGAACTGGCTGAGTGAAAGCCGATTCTGAATGCCTACGGTTCAAGGTGCATTAGGAACTGTTGTGCATTAAGCTCAGAGAATGGCAACTGCGCTATTAATTTTACTGCCTGAATGAGAATACGTTATTGTTATAGAGCCATTAACAGTCGAATACTCTCTCTTTTTCACAGTATTTATATTAATTTAATTTTGATTAAGATCGTAATCTTGCAGCAAATATGTTTCTTATTTTATTCAAAATGTTCTATAAATGTTATTTATTGAAATGCCATTTTGAAAAGGAGCTGATCTGATAGGTGTTAAGTGTTTTTGAGTACACTATTAACTGTTGGTATCATTTTTTAGGGTTGCAAGTTATTTATAAGACTACAGCAATGACGTTGACATAAATGTACCTAAAATGAACTAAGTTAAATTAATAAAAATCGAAAAAGCAATACTAGATAGTTTAGATAGTAATAAAGTACTACCTAGATATACTAAGTTGATATTGCGAAATTCCGTAGTAGATAATGTATTAATAAACAAAGATCTAAAATCTGAGGCGCCTCAGACGTTATCGCGGTGCGTCGCTTTGCCCTAATATTATTATGCTCGAAAGCTTAGCAATGTTTAATTTGGTCATTGCCTACCAATATAACATAACTTAGAAGTTGTTATGCAAGTAACAGATTAAATAATAGAAAAAGACTATATGTATAATTAGTCGAAGACGTGCGTGATGGACAGTTGTTAATATCACTGTTACCCACTACTCCAAGATAATTGACTCAAATGGTGCTGACAAAGGTTATAAAATAGCAGTATTGAAAAGACAAGACAATCGGTGATTATTTTGATTGATGAGCGCTGCTACTGCGGTAGGCGATGTGGGATGTGGGCAACGGTCTTCAGGAGATTAAAGTGAATAAGATGTAGAGGAATCTGGGTGCTATTACTCATATGCTTACTTAAAAACAAGAAGTACTTATCGAGCAATTTCTACCCCTTATCATATGAACAAAAAATATCTGATGAACTTTCAGATCTGTAATTATTTTATTTCCATGTCTTAATTTAATATCGTTTTGGTACGTACATATTTTTCTCTTTACACCTATGATAACAATATTCGAAGCCTTCATATAAATTCGTTGAAAATGAATTAAATTTTTCAATCATTCGCTCCAACAATGTAATTTTTCAATGCCAAAGCCAGTATTTCATAATGTAAACAAGCGACTGGCGTATATTTGTTCAATTGAAAACCGATTATGGTATCTGAGTTTAATTAGGCATTCCACAGCCAACTGGTGTGGACTGTGGATGTGGTCGGTAGCATTTATAGGAATACGGAATAAAGAATGACACCTGCGAAAGGTGGTGCCCTCGGGCCTACTGCCAAACGCCCACTATATTTCGACAAACAATTACGGGACCGTTAGCCGACACACATGTAGTTTTACATTATGTAAATAAACATAGACACACCTAATTATGACAACGTATCTGGAAAACTAGATATCAAAGCAAACCACCATGCGTAAACGCCTATTATCTTGATTTTATAACTGGATGTAGAGAACACTCGCAAATCTTATCGCTAAAGAAAGTCTGATTTCAATATTTAAGTCGTTCAAAATTTTGCCCTTTGCGGATCGATGCTAAACTGAGAAGTCCTCAAAACACTCACTCACATTTCTGAAGGCGTGTCATTGTGTCAGAATATTATCCTGATAACTGTCAGGTCCAGTTTCAATACCTGAAAAAAAGAAAACATGCGATGAATAATGCGGTAAGTTAAATATTTGCTTTCGAATTACGTGCAAGACAAGACAACACTGAACCGAAATGTGGGATTGTGGATGGATTTAAATATAATGCCATAGGAACAGAACAGATGGACAAAATAAACGTACGAAGTAAACTATCTGCGTGGGCGGGTTATATCCGCACTCGTAGATATTTTCATCCAGCGCAAATTTATTAGCGTGGAAAATTGGGATATAATGCTGAAAACGCACTCAAAATAATACTCATATTAAACGTATAAACTTATTCATCGTTAATCTCTCTATCTTGATGCCGATACGCATGTTTGATTATTTGAATTTTAATGTTTGTTAGGTTTCGGTTGAAGATCGGAGAAACAGACCGTGCCGTAGCAGTCATACGCCAAAAATATTTTTTCAACATAATATGTCTTGACAGACAGTAAAATATTTAGGCGTCTTCTCATGTCCACACAATGTTTTATAAATATCTCATGCAGCAAACCTTACTCATACCCATGGGTTTGTTATAAATACGAGAGTAAAACGTTTCGCAAGTACGGAACGGGCAAGACGCTTCCTTATGTAAATAATGACGTATAACCAAAGCTACGTCGATGTTTATTATTGAACATTTATTGATGCTAGATTTAGTAGTGTTGATGCATCAACACCTATTAATACCCATTGGCTAAGGAATGATTAATGCATGCGATAATTTGGTTTTCTGGCAGCTGTCGAAGACCATGATTCAAATCTTTCATTCACATGTCTCATTCGTCATATTCCCTGCGAAAACGAGAAAGAAACTGTTCGTTCCATAGACCATAGACCAAAAGAACTCGCTCTAAAACAAAGCCAAATTCCAAATCCGACTCATCACGAGCAAAAAGCGGTATGGCGAAAGGAAATGAATCGCGAAAAGATGTCGCAACGCCATGCCATAGTACGGCTTAATTGGACCAAGCCAGTAATACATCACGGCATATTTACACTTCGGCGCCTGCGTCCGACATGTAACCCAGTTACCAGTTAAACTGAACTTTTGGATAAATATAGAACAGTGGAGTGACATGGCACCGTTGATGACTATACTTCCGCGATTTTCACTATACTGCGATGAACGAACGGGATAAAGTAACGAAGCGTTACAAACGAGCTCCAAAAAGAACTGCATTTTAGTTGAACTCACAACCTACAAGGAGTTGCTTTCATATTACACGATTAGGTTACTTCGTGTCTTTGTTTGGTAGATTTTATCCTTACAATACACCTCACATATTGCCCTGATTTTCAACGCTACGTAACAACTTCTTGTTCTCTTCTCTGTTCATCTGTTTACCCGACACTGCGCCGTGAGCACAAATTGAAAGTTATCTCTGCGTTAAGATTATAATATATTTTGTAGTCTTCATAATTCTGCCAGTATTTTATGTCACTTGTTAATAACGTCGTATTCGTATGACATTGTTTTTATTATTTACAAGTCTTATTTAATTACTTTACGTTTATTTCCCATTTTCATCTTTATAAGACAGTCATTTAGAATTCAGACGTCAGTTTAAAATCACCAAACATACAGAAGAATAAGAGTATCATGATCTATACTAATATTATAAAGAGGAAAGATTTGTATTTTTGTATTTTTGGATGTTTGTGTGGAATAAACTCAAAAACTACTGGACCGATTTCAAAAATTCTTTCACCATTCGAATGCTACATTATCCCAAAGTAACATAGGCTATTTTTTATTTTATTTTTTTTTATCCACAGCAAAGCGTGGCAGGGAACAGCTAGTCATAAATAACTTCATAAGCCAAGGTTATAAGGACAATCTGTTGTAGGAACGACTAAAAACTGGAGCAGTACAACAAAAAAATGATATAAATCAGCAAGGCTTGATGTTACTAAGTTGCAAAATGTTTTGCAGCTATTATGGTACTGCGTATGTACTATTGTTTAACTTTGTGAACCGGCGTGTGAATGAGTCGTGGAAAGCCACTGGTGCTAATTTCATTAATGACTGACGTTTCACTTTTGCACCTAGTCGATATAAAGTTACTGCACTCCAAAGTTGCATTGCATTTATAGAAACTTACACCTACAGATATTACCCAGTTCTATTGTTAAGGACAATGGAACAAAATACAAGTTACAAAATGCGGAATGGTTTTCTCATGTTCGCAGTTGAAGAAGGATATGCGGTAGTTAAAGTCAATTGTGACATTTATGACTAACACAATACACTATCAAGTGACTCGTAAAATAAAAAAGGAAATAAGCTAACAAATAAAACGGTAATAACCACAGTGAATAAACAATATGCAATACGAGCAATCATATTCACAGTACATGCTCTGTATACAATTAACAGTAGCCCTTTACAAAATACAATATCGTTGTTTTAGCTGGTTTCGTTGAATATCGCCAGTGGAAAGCCCATTCCAATAAAAGCTCGGTGTTTAGTTACCGTTCTTTGTACTCGTACTTACAAAGAGGATGTGGTCTACCTTCCATGGGTATACCACGGCTCTATATGTCGTGTCAAGGCGCAGTTGTTATATGGAACCGTAGTTCTTGATCGTACGTCTATTTGAGAACGCGGATGTTATGTAGCAGCAGACGCTGAACGTCTAAGTATACGTGGTTTAGCTATATTTATAGATTGTCCTAGATTTTATATATTTGTAGAGCCGGCGAGAGGGCAACAGCATGTTACGCACGAAGGATAACAATGATGTTCCGTTATCGATGATGCGGCGGTTCTGTGTCATTTAACGAGTGGGTTTTTAGAAGATTAGGTATAGACAGTTTCAACGTATTTTGAGTATTCTGACTTGTTTAAGCTAATTAATGTAGATAGATACCTTTCGAACCTTTTTTTAATCGACGTGATAGTCTAGAAGGACTAGGACTAGAAGTCTAGAAGAGTAGAATTTGTAATGTCAATTGTCACTACTTGATTAGAAAACAAATTATTAACCACAAGTAATATAGGTAATATTAAGCTGAATTTATTCTGCTGTAATTCTAGTCCGCCCATTGAATCATGAATGAAATCCTAAGCTCTTATTACAATATGTACAGTGGGTAGTCAATAGTGTAGATGTACTAGATACAAGTAAAGTTATATATAGGTACATAGATATGTATGTGACAGTAAAGTTGTCAACCCAAAAGCACAGTCTTGGCCCATTGTTTCGGAGGCATCGACCCAGCATGCTAATTGTATGCGATTTACATCTATATTGTGTGCATGCTTGAACTCCTGGTATGTGGATACTTGAATATGAGAGGGACGGGTCCAGACGGAATGATCGATACGGAATCTGTCTGCTGGGCGTTACCAGGTACAGGTAACAGCTGGGTTGGGAACGTTCGCCTCATGTTTCTATCTAAAATCAAGCTAAGATTTATACGAGTATTTCTGATGTTTCATAGACCGTGAATTTAAATTGCGAATTGTCGTAGAGTAGCAAATTAACAACTTAGATGTTTCAATCAATGAAGACGCAAACGCTTTTCTTTTTGCTAATTGCTTACGTGTATGTCGTTGGTAACACATTCTTATTAGAAGAACATATGTAAATATGCCAACGAATATACTGATTTGACTAGAAAATTGCACAGTACAGTACACATTGCAGTTGTAATTGATTGTAAAAGTGTGAGACGCCTTTTTGTGATTAGAGAAGACAAAAAATATGGCTATCTTATAATTAAACTAGTGAATTAAAATAATAGCATATTACGTACTATCATTGTGACCAGAGAAATATAATAAAAGCAGACCACAGCCCGTGGCGAACACCTATTGTAGAATATTATTGTGTTATTCTCAAACTAACGAAACAAAAAGTGCGGTCACTTTTCACGCTGGGAGCTGACAATGGAGCCAAGTTGTTATGACTAAGTTATGTTTCGTTTTACATTGTAAAGCTTTGTACGTGTAATGAAGCAACTCAATTTTGAAACCTGAAGCTCTTTAAATTGAGCAATAATACAACTAGAGCTAAAAAAAACTGTACGACATTGAAAACGGTTCAGTTTACTAGCTGGTTTTAGATTACTTTTAGTAATCAATTTCTTTGCCAGAGGTTGTGATGACGTCCTGACTCTACCAAGGAATGTTCCTAATGAAATTCGCCTTCTTTGACATTTGGTTCGATCAACAATGTTATTAATTGCATTCTAAATATTAGCAGAACACATTAACCGCACTGTCCTACACGCCTACTCTACGAGCTGAGCATTTGGCAGTGTCTACCACATTACTCGTCTATTGTTGTGTTCTTGCTTTGAGGCCGTACAATATGCAGGTATTATGTCACCGGAGCTCAAAAGTTGTTTACAACAAAGGGGTTGTGTTTGGCTAAGTGATTTTAAACTCTAGACAGTTGGCTTTAAAGTCTAGTTTTCACCGGTTGCTAAAGGTGCAGTGAATTTTGTGTGAAACTCATATGCTTAAGCTTTGACACCTGTCTCAAGAAATACAGGAAGGCTGGAAGACCTTTGCAGTAAATAAAACCATGAGCTAACCACGAATGAACGAAGCATTTCTTTGTATGACAAAAAATCAAATGAAATTGAAATAAAACAACAATCTAAAAAGACAGTTTATCTTATCTCAGTAAAAATAGCATTTTTAGGTATTGATTCTTGTAATAAATCTTGAGAAAATGTATTATAGGGTAATATACAATGCGTACTCGTATAACAGAAGATACTTGTATTAGAACCGAGATACAATGAAGATAACGATCAAAGATTCTGAGAATAAGATGCGGGATATCACTTCATTAAATAAATACGCGTGTTCCGGTACTTACTCGAAGATAACGCAGTAGCATAACTATGACGTTCTTAAGATAAAAGATAAAACACGGCTAATCAAGATTATCATTATTGCACTTTCAAATTATATGAGTCAAGAGCATGTCAATATATGCATATTATTAATTATATTTGACTTCATTAGATGCTCTCAAAATACACAAACGAAGCTCATTGCATATAGATTAGACATTTATTTGAGTAGGTATACCTCACTCACTGGTATGTGTATCATTTCCATATCACGAAGCTTACTTTCATTAAACACGTAAACAGATATTTTTTGTTGTTTTCACTTTGCCTAGAGTTTACAGTTTCAATTGGCGAACAAGCAAATTTATAGAGGAAGAGAGACGTGGTGATCCAGTAATCCTGTTCGCGGACCATAAAATAAATCGGCCCTAACAAGATTAGTGTTTACAATACAATGATCTGTGTGTGCTTTAAGGTAATCTACTCGCTGAAACATGATATTGAGATTTCTGAGAAACTCAACCGCAATCCTATAAAAAGCTCGACGAGGTAACGTTAACGACGATATTATTCAAGGAACTGATTCTGTTCTGCTTCTCAAGGCACATCATTTGAGGCCAATCGGATCGGCGTCGAGGCTTGACGCGATCTCAGCTGGACTATCTTTGAAAACAATACGGGTTTATTTGGCCAACGGGTCTGACGCCTTGCATCGACGCAATGTGGTAACGGAAGCGTCCTACGCAAAAGTATTCTGTTATAACCCCGCTCGGAATCCGACACACACCGTACGTAAGCTGCTGACATTGGCAGCACTGACACATAATTATGGTATAGCGGAGCCAATAGCTATATAATTGAGGGCTAATTTTAGGCACGGTATAATAAACTTTGCAGCTGGAATGTTGAAGGTCGTTCATGTTTTTCTGCGCTCGAAAGTCTCGCAACCCTCCTATCTATTGTGTTTGAATGTGGGGTCCGAGTGAATAATAATATTAAATTGAGAGGCAGTCCCCTCGCTGTTCGCCGGGAACGGGATTTATCTGAGTAGATAATCGTTGGCGATAGCACAACCCACACCACGTGGGCATGTTGGTATGGTCGCTGATAAAGACGGCAATAGCGTTATTTATAAAGAGATAATAGTTTTTACAATTTTCTCTGGCAACTTTTATCAAATTAATTGGTCGAGCATCGACGCTAATTGGTTCTTCGTCTACATGTACTCGTAACTAAGTAGGACAGATTCCTCATAGACAGCAATTAGAGAAGATATAAGATGAAACTATGCCGGAATCGTTAGCGGCTCAATGCAGAAGCCAAACGGCGATCGGATATATTTAGTACCTACGATTTTCTAATTATAATACCAAGTGAGTGTAAGCATTTTGCGTGGGCGATTGGACATAGTCGAAAATAAACGCTGTTGGCATCGGCTCGTTTGCAGTCTGTCCTCCGGGCAATCTGTCTGTCTTGATAGAAATGTTTCACATTTTTTTAGCTTTCACATGAGAGGAAGCCTCAGGAAGCTGGAGAGGAGCCTGGAAGAGTTATGTGGATGCTTGAGAACTAAATTATTATTAATTCAAGACATTGCTTTTACTCTTCAGAAATACTCGGTCGTAACTGAGTCGACAGAAGTTTCCTTGATTTGCCTACATGTCACATCACTTACAACTTTAAGGAGCCTCAAGCGATGACTGAAATAGCATAAATAAGCAATCGTGTCGGAAATAACAAAATAAAAGTAGTAGGACGGTTTCTACTGCGCATGACGATTGACTGAAGAAACGCTACCAATTATACCAATAATAAAGGAGCAATGCGCTTGTTACAAGATTTATCAGGCAAGTTGTAGTATTGGAGCAAGTAATGAAAGTGAAAGAAACTGATGAGCATAACAAATACTATGGAGTCACAAGAATCGTGACAATTGTACCCATGAAATGCTTGTGAGAGCTTGCAAAAAGCTAATTAAGGTGCAACGTTTCACTTATGGCGCGAAATTTAAATTTCAAACGGTTATTTCGTTTTTAAAGTTAGATTGGGTCACTAAATTAAGTAATAATGAAATTTGCGACAATCGTTGAGTATTTTTTACGATATTTTATAAAGGTAATACACAGTAATGTAATGCACCTAATTATTCTAATACTTATGTATGTCAAAATCATCTTCGATCGCCAGTTTAACGGTTAATTGGCTTTTCTGAGTAATCTTGTGCATTACTGTTTATTACCTCTACTAAATACCGTAAGGAATGCTTAACGATTGGTGCAAATTTTATGATTACTTAATTTAGTTACGAGTACCTGGCCTAGCTCTAAACACGAAAAAACAGTTTGAAATTCAAATTTCGCGCCATGAGCCTTAACGATAAAGCAAGTAAAGAAAGTGAAAGAGGACCCGACAGGCTTTATTTAAAAGCATAATAGTACCAGTGGGTCATAAAAATAAGTACAACTCATAAGTATGCCTGAAACATAATATATGCCTTAATATAAAAATACTAAAGCCAGACAAATATTGAGGAGATGAGGAGAAATCACATCCTAGTAAAAATATAAATGCGAAAGCTTGTCAATAAGTGTGTATGTAATTATGTATGTTTATTCCCGAAACATTATCGGTTATTATTATTATCGGTGTTAGTAAAATTTACATTGATAATAGCTTTTACATTGAATTAATACAGGTTACTTTGACTCAACAAAAACGAAAGAACTGTTCCTGTAGGCCAGCGGGTAAAACTGCGAGGCTCAGCTAGTATATAAAAACAAGCATAAAATTGAGAACAAGGAAAGTGAAGGGCCATAATATAAACCGATAGGTAAAAACAAATACTACAAAGTCACTAGACGCATGGCCATAATATATTAACAGTATACTTGAAAGATCATGTCTAAAGCTACGAGTCCAGTTAATGTTGAAACAAGTAAAGAAACTAACAGGAACGTATGGAAATAAATAAACGAAAACAAGACTAATACTCGTATACCCAAAGAAAGAAAACTCTTGAAGAAGGAACACGCTTGTTCCAAAGTTACAGGGCTAGTTAGAGTTGGAGCAAGTAAAAGGTATGATAACGTCGCCTGAGGTGTGGAGGCACCTGGGCGCAGTGCGTGGGACGTGTCACACCTACGTGCCTGGCCACGGCTGAGCCGCGGAATAATGGGACACGACTCGATAACGAGAGACACGACGGTACAGCCGTTGTTGATATTAAGCTGGCTTTAACAATGTTTTGAGTTTAAATCTTTCGTGATTCATATACAGGCTGAGTAAGTACTTTTTGAGGTTTATTGTTCAGCTGCTCAAAAGATTTAGGGACGATTTCATGATCGTATTGCTGTCTAAAATTAGAGCTTAACTTAATTTGTCTTCGGTTAAACAAATCATGTTTTGTAATGATTGAAATAATGAGACAATAGGTATCCTAATAGACGAAAACCACGCCCGCAAAATCAATCACGTTATTTCCAGACTGAGCTAATCAAAAGGAACCGATGACAATGAGAAAATATTCTGGAAACTATATCAACGAAAGATGGAATTGATCAAGCATAACGTCTATAATTTAATGGTCCTATGTGTACTCATAAGTTCGAGTATTCGGAAACCGGTCCACTTAAAATGATATTGTTGATGCGAGACGCGGTGCTACAACTTATTGACTTTGTACCGGTTCATTGTTTACCACAGTTTTTGTCAAACCCAACGAGAATGAATAAAAATCGGTTGGCAACTTTCACTTGTAATGAATCAGCTTGGAATTCCCATTGATCTAGCGAAGTTGCGAAATGCAGTGGGTACGGTCATTACGAGGTGTGCCAATGTTTTGCATTCTATTTGAAGAGTGACATTGGAAACTGAAGAAAAACATGTTTGTATACTTTAACAGTTTGTGAAAAACAATAAGTAGAAATACGAAAATGCTATTACGAAAATAGCTGAATGGAACTAATGATTTGGAAAAATTAACTAACAACGATGATGAAAACAGTTTGCTACGTCACGCACTCAATGCATTTTTACTCATACATTTTGTTATGGTCATTACGATAATTACTGAGTTGTGTAACCTTCCTGATCTACCAATTGATTTGAAATAAAAAAAGTTATCTACAGTACCGTTGTTTGACTTCAATTAAGAAGTGTATTTTAATTAATAAAATACGCACATAAGTTTAACTCCATCATGATAACGAAGATCTCCAAGAAACTAAGAACTATTATATTATAAAGAGTATTTATATCCATTAAAATAAGTTTACTTACTTTCTAAATAGGTAATTTGTAGACCGAGTTTCTTTTAGTACTTTTTTATGATGTTAAAATTATGGAGACGCCACTATTCTTTAGTTTCCATTTTAGCGTTATTCTAATTATTTGGTTATCATGAGTTTAAGTTTATTTATTATTTACAAGCGCCAATGTTTATTTAAACTGTTTCCTATACCTAACGCACGTGTGGAAAGCAGGTTCCATGAACTCTTGGTCCGTAATAATGTGATAACGCTTAGAAAGTTTAATTTCTCCAGGCGTATATTTAATTTTGTGACCCATAAATGGTTTTATTTTGTGTTCAAGGACAACTGGCTCACTAAACGTGTCTCGCATGCCATTGTTTGCATTATATTAAACAAATGCGGGCGTGGTGACGATAACGATGGTAAAGACAATTTACATAAATTTAGTTGTCAGGCATTTCATTTCTAGGTATTTAAATTGCCAGGCACAATGATATATTTTAAAAGCCATATTAATAAACGATATCCTGTCTAGGTCTCGTAGTCTAGTTTAGGATCATATTTAATTTTCCGGTAACAACGTAGATAAATTTGGACAAAGTAGCGATCTGCAGAATGCCAGATGAAGTAAAGCTCTATGAAGTGAATAAGATTTTACCGAGAACAACTCAAATTAACTTTTATAGTGTTGAATCATAATTGACTGCGAGAAACCCAAGTTAGGAAAATAAATTCAGAAAATTGTCACGTAGTCGTTGCAGGTGACGCCAAACCAGGTTGAAATGGTGTTTTCGTGCAGGTAGACCTGACTTACCTTAGCAAAGACAGTCTTAGGTTGTAAATACAATACAAGACACAGAATGCGGTTGTTTGACCTCGAGGTCACAAATATGCCGGGAAACGTATGTTGGTAAAAAATAGTCGATTTTAGAAATCAAGTGTATGTACCTAAACTTTAGAGCGTCATAATTCATAACTGAAATCTAACATTTTATTATTTTTCCCGGACAATCAGAGGGGCTGCAAGCCGACACTCTTATGCCCCAATTCTTGAGCGTGTGCCAAAGCTGAGCTAACAACGACATGGAAAAAATAGCCTTGTCAAATGTTATGTAACTGAAATTATACTGCTACGTCAATATATTTTTCTGAAATTCCTAGATCTTAAACCTATTGCAAATATTACTTATTTTAAATAAGAGAAGGAATTCACCATCAATTGACTGTTGTAGAATCACTAATTTTATTGGCAGTTTCATCAGCTGATGACATTTTCAAGGTCTAGATGAAAACTACTTGATGTGTTCTTTGAAACGATTTGATACACTGAAACAAGATTTTTTTATTCATCTACTTTTTGTTAAAATTCCATCAAGACAACGTATTTTTAAATGTTATTTACTAAGTTATTAGGTACCTACATATACAGGAAAGTAGTTGCAAATTTAACATTCGATAAGGGAGTCAACGTCCTCGAGAGCACAGGAATTAGGTGCGCGAAAGGTATGCCAAGGTGAGGCGACAGTCACAAGGTGAACGGTTAAGATATTTTGAACTGGAAATTGGAACGAACGCTTTAAAACTCATAAACAAGTAGTAATATCTCTAAAACCTTAACCCACTGCGTTTATAGTCCTTTATGAATAAAATATAAGCGACAATTGGTTTCGCAAGTGTGGTTTATCTTCTACTCGTATTATTTTGACTGCAACAGCTGGCAAATCCAAAATTATCACAAAATCGCAAATCGTCCTACTCTTAGCGCTAACATTTTCAATAACACTGATTGAATAAATTAGTAGTTTAATGTAAATGAGTATTTTATAACCAGTTTCGAGCTCGTCCTCACCACTTTCACGAACGATTTCTAGTGTAACCAGATGCTGGCCGATCTTACTTTGGATAAATTAAATTGTGAACCGTACGGTCGATTCGTGGTTTCCAGCTTCACTTTTATGAAGTGATGTAACGAACGCTTGCAGATCTGGTGTTTATTAATTGATATTAGAAAGTGGTAATTAAGATGTTTTCGAACGGTTGGAGGAGAGTGCATGTGTGATCGGTGCGCTAGTGACCTCCTTGCGGAAGACTCCAGCGGGAAGGAACGCGTGCGACTCGTCGGGCGACTTTTCCGCGCTGGCGCATCAGAAGCCGTTCGGCCGCGACATTGACCCGCCCTACGTGATCGGCCATTGCACCGGGTGTCGCAGGCTCTTTGTTTATATCCTGCGAGGCCTACCGTGCGTGCGACCCTCGCTCGTTCGTTGTCCTCGCGCGACTCATCTAGCTTCTATCATAGAGACAGGAATAAACATACAATCGCGTGGGTTTCGTCTGATCCTGCAGCAAAAAATCATTGACGCTAATAAACAGTCTCATTTTAGACGTTGACGTCTACGTTTATAAGAAAGATTAGCCAAATGCCGCATAGTGCCTATAGCAATGAATTAGAAGAACATTTAATTTTAAATACGAACCAACCAACACATCAGAGAAAGTTTGGAAGTTATAAATTCATGTCGCCAAGAATTGAACTCATTCGGTTACAATTACAATCAAATAAGTTTCTTAGAACTTTAATATTTGAAAAAAGTAATAGGTTTATATTTCATTTTTTTACACCTGTTAAACGGGAAGATTATTTACTTACATAATTTTATTAAAAATATGATCTTGTGCTACAGTAAAATTTGTAAATAACGTCGAACATTACAAATGTTTCTGATCAATGAGTGGCATCATCAAAGTACAAGTAAAAAGTCTAGTGCCCGCCCAGTTGGACTAAATAAAAGTACGTTCAGCGAGTGGAGTGGAGAGAGGTGTCGCAAGCCGATAATGACATTCCACGGGCTGAGCAGCTGAGCTCACGGCTCTCGGGGTGCGTCAGAGCACGTCACTGGTCATCAGGTCATTACGTTAATAGACACGCTAAGGGTGCATTTTGCGTAGACACAGGAGGCTCAGTAATTTCCTGAAATACGGGTTTCATGGTGACGCAAAGTCCGACGCCCGCGCTTTCAGCGGCGCCTGCGCTGAACCCATTTTAGGACATGACTAACGGAAATTCGACTCCTCTCTCTGCCCCGTTCTCTCCCGCGGGAAGCGGCGTACGTCCGTCTCGCTCACGCGAAAAGCTTCATGAAATCTTTTAATAGTGTCCACGGCCGCGATCTACTTCCAACTTGCGGCGGGAAATGTGCAACGGTATGTCAAAATTTTGAAAATGCGCGGGTATCTACCCTATTTTTTTTTAATATGTTTATGTTTAGAGAATTAGTAAAAATATTATATTTTATCTATGACCTTCCTGTTTTTAAAACATCTGTCCTTGGTTATCATTTATCATCATTCTCTAAAATTAGATTCATAATCTGAAAACTTTATACAAGCGTTGCCAATTTGTAACCGGGAGCAGATCAGATGTAGTAACGCGCGTCTGGCCTTCTATATTGTTTAATAAGTAAAAGACACCGGTAGCCTTTCAATAAGTATTTCTAAATCGATTTACTGATAAAATATTGTAAATACATAAACATGAGTCACTTCGCTTCAAAGGAGATAAGGCTTTCCTGCTTAGGTTTTTATGTCAACACAGTGTGCGTATTTTTGTTTAAATTCTCGTTTATTGTTACTTACATTCGGTAAGCAATGTGTCAACAGATGTGAGGTGTGTCGTGTAGAACTGACCTTTTTCTGCTGCTTCTCCCAAGCGGGGTCTAGCAGACCCTCGCGCTCCCACTCCTCCTCCTGTTCCATATATCCGTCCGTATACTCATAGTTATTCATCACCCCGTTGTCCATCATCATGGTCACCGCACTGACCGTCGATTCGATGTTCGTTCGAGCCTACGACCGCGAGTCGCGTGTGTTGGATCGTTCCACGCACTGCAACAGGCAGCCGGCCGCGCGCCCGCTGCAAGAACACTGGCGCACTAGCGCTGCTAGCGGCCTCGCTTAGAACTTTTGCGATACGTTCCATTCCACGCAAATCCACGCAATCACCTGTCAAACTCGCCTACACTGTCTGCTGTAGATCGAAGTGAAACACGCTTGAATCTGGAGAGTTCTATTGGGAGCATGTTTGTATGTTATTTTTACTTTTCGGTAAACGCCTGGTCGCATCATTTTGACGATTGATGGTGTGGAGCCTGCCACCTCATTACGAGTACTTATTTTTGTGGATTCTTAAATTGAAAATGTACTAAAACTATTTTTTCAGTACATGGTAATACCTATATTATTTGTTCACAAATAAATTACACCTAAGTATGTGTGCGTGTTTTTAACTAGCGTGTTTAGCTACGAGATTTAAACTCGCTGGAAATTTAAGAAGTTGAATAAAATGAAATAAAAGGCGTCAAGCCTAACGCAGATGCAAATATGCGATTTTTTAGGAAGGTTCTAGGCTAAAAATAATTCTGGACCCAAATAAAATACACAAAAAATTTATTCACCACATAAAATTTCATTGGATAATTCTTGCTCACGCAAAATAACAGTTTAATACATCATACTTTTCATTTGTTTTCTTTGAACATGTTATTTTACTTATTAGCACGGTAGGTACGGTTTTTGGGAAGGTTAAATTCCGGAATATAAAATTTATTCGTTTAATCTAAAAACATGACATCATAATACGTAAACTAATTTGGTGTTCCTACAAATTATATTCTATAAATATACATATTATGTAATATAGTCATATGAGTATTATATAATTAAATCCATTATAACAATATACACGTAAAATAAGTAAGTAGTTCTAAAATTCATGTTTTTATCGTAAGTATGTAATAATATTATTTTTAACAATCCAATAGATAGTTTTTATAGCTGTCAACAATGTGTACTTGTACATAGATATTTCAAAAGCTTTGAGCAATGTGACGGCTAAATAATTTTAATATAATTATATTTATATAACTCTTATTATGACATTATGATGATAACATTTTTTTTGTAATGCACTCTGTCTAAGTTTTCAAATGTTTCCATTTTAATAATAATACAACTGTTCAAAACTTTGCGTTGTAATAAATATATAATATTTTTTTAAATATACCAGTGAAGTTACAAATTAATTGTTAGTAGGTACCTACATATTATAAGAACAAAACGTGTTGTTTTGTTTAAATAATTAGAATATTTTTATACGTGAGCATAAAAATGCAAAAAACAGACATTATTTTTACTCCAAATTAAAGTTTTTTTATAAAATAATAAGTGGCAAACAAGCGATGGGCCACCTTATGGTAAGTGGTCACCGCCGCCTATGGACACTTCTAAAACCCAAGGTATCTTCAGTGCGTTGCCTCTGAGAACCTCTGAGGACTAAACGTAGAGCTTTTGAGTAGTTACTCCGTGTTTTATCTTTTTCCAATGTTTTATTTAATTTGTAATGTATGAGTTTGATTGTTTAGGTCAAATTTTGAAACTGATTTTGACAATTTCCCGATGTCTGATTGACATTTTGTTGAGTGACATTTTTAGGTTCTATTAGTTACACTGGAATCTGACAAATCCTTGTTTTGTAAAATATTTCTGAGTACCTATTCTACTCAGAAATTGCACTGCTTTTACTATTTCACGTCTATTATTAGGGTGGTTAAGGGTTCCAGAAATGATTTTAATGAATTTATGAAATAAAATTATTCTTAACGATTTTGTGTATAACATAGAGCCGTCGCGTGAAAGTTAGCTAAAACTATTTACTTAAATGTACCTATAACAAAAAAATTGTTAAAGTCAGAATCGCGGTAAAATATTCTCATTACAACAAGAAAAATAAATGTTATTTGACCACATACTACAATATCAAGTTTATTTCACATTTAGAATTTGCAAAAATATTTCATTTCCACTTGGGCTATGTAAGTAATTATTTATTATTAATTAATAATATTTTATAATTAACATTCATTTAATAATATGCAAGGAATTGTTGTTATGTTCTATTTGTCCAAATAAAGTTGTAATTTGAATTTCTACAAATAATGTAGTATTTTTTTAAATCCACTTCAAAAAGGAGCCAAATCTAACTAATCAAAAAGTCGTTTTTGAGTCCTAAATGGTGACAACTCATCCGATTTTCTGTTACATCTATAGATTACATATAATATAACATTTAACATGTATTTTTACGACTAATGACATCAAATTAGAGGACACGATGAAGGAAAACGCGATACCAGTTAAATATTAAGGAAATGATTGCAAGAGATAACACATATTTACGTTTCGTTACATTAAATAAACAAAAACACAATTTAGGCATTTGGTTTAGAAGAAAGTTAACCAATACTTCCATTACAACATACAATAAACAAGGTTTTATGATAACGAACATTTAGTTTTGGTTTAGGAAAGATATTCTTTATTAGTAGCTACACACGATAAATATAAGGTATAGGTACAACTTGTGAGAAAAAGATGTGATAATATTTAAATTTCAAACTTAAACAAAAATTTGATCAGGTTCAACCCTAATTTATCAGCTGATGAATGGCCTTGACTAACATGAATTGATAAGAGAGGTCAGTGTCCGCTCGTAAGGGTTGACAAAAAACTACCAAAGAATGGTTTCTGAGGTAAAGAAAGTTACCATTCGGATCTTGATATTAAGGGATTTTATTCCAAATCTCATATGTACTCGTACCTCACACCTTTCTATGACATGTTGTATGACGGTTTTTGCTCATAAGACAATGTATAGATATTCTACCAGTTATGATTACAAAGCTTAAGTACATAACTTATTTAAAAAAAGATATCAAACGCATGTTTCATTATAGGTAACGTCAATCATCATCCATTTAAATATGTAGAGTAAGTATAGTATATAAATATTTTATTTTGTTCTACGATAAGTTTGTTTGCAGTTTTGTACAAACTTTAATGAAGAATATGTTAAATACATTGAAGTTTAGACATTTAACATACAATTTAATATTCTAAAACATTTAGAATTTTTAGTAACAGGTTAAAGTATCAGTCGTTTTATAAACGCGAATTTGATGTGATAACATAAATAACATGATGAGTTATACATAAATAAGTTGTTAATTTAACTGTTGGAAGGTGAAAATTAAGATTTAGTTTATTGTTATTTGTTACGACCAAGGAGGTTTAATTATCTATAAAACATCATTTGTTGTGGTAACACTAACACGTGGGTATCTAACATTTACTATTTTTAATTAATAAATCATATTGCTGTTGGTTTTATTGAGAAATATGATTAACTCTCATTGGCGGATCACAGAAAGGACAAAACTTTGTATCTGCTACTAAGATCAACATATAAAATATCCCGTGAGATATTTCCAAGCCAGGCTATATGCGTTCATCGCAAATTTTTGGTACCAAAAATAGAGATGATTTTACTGAACACGTCTAGCTAGATGTAAAAAATATAGGTATCAATGAACAACAACAAGGAATAGGTTGTCGAGAAGTGTACAAATATTTCTCGCACCTCTACTAAGTACTCGAGTACATCTATAACAATAATACTTTAGAAGGCGTCAACATACCACAATTAGAAGGACCCGGTCCGATCACTCTTCATAATCTATCTAATACACTGATATTCCTCACAGCTCCTTTATATCCCGTAATCAAAGCTCTCGAACTCGGAAAACCTCGAGTCTTGCTTCTGCAGACGTTGTTGGCAGGCTTCTATGTAACTGTCCTGGATCCTATACATCCCGGAGTTCGCTTGATACATTAGCGTCTCCAGGATTCTCTCGTTCTTTATCGCTTTCGAAGGCAAGACCACTTTGATCAGTTCCTGCGGGGAGATCCTGTACAGCTTGAGGTCTCGACCTAATCTCTCCATAATGCATTTAAATTCATTTCTTGCGTCAGTCTTATTGGCAGATTTGGATTTGATTTTATTTTTAGCCCAGCTGAGCATGGCTTCGAACTTTCTGACTTCGGGCACTTCGAGGTTGCGGCACATTATCATCTGGACCATGGACTCGGATAGGTTTAAAAACTCCGAAGTTTGGAAGAGCGCGTACGCGCGCTGTTCGGTGAACGCTAGGATCATGTTCACCAGCTCCGATGCTGATGTGTACCGCCAGTAGTAGTTCTCTAATGATATGAGCATTGTGCATACCTGAAGGCAAAAATGAAATGTTAATTGCAGCTGCAATAAAAACAGTAATTTAATTTACTAAGTTCGCGTGAACTCGACTTGAGCGACCAACAATAAGAAGATAGTAATAAGAAAGTGCAAGCCGGTTCTGAACATTCCAATAATGTATGGAAACACAAAATTTCACGTTACTGTTGCTGCCTAAACTCAAAAGAGGGAGAACACTGTAAACCACAATATAAACTAAAATAGTGTCACTCAAATAAGTTAGATGGCGCCACAGGTATAATTAAATGATCCAAGCGTTTGGTTCCCAAGCCTAACCAAGTTGCAATTCCATAATCAAACCGATATAAAAAACGAAGGCAATGTATGGTAAGGTAAAGTACCCAATGGATGACACTATAAGAACAACCTAGACTTTATCCTTTAAAATCAAGTATATTTCTTTACAAAAATATTCTTCTGAGTTATTTATTACAAAAAGTAACATAATAGTAATATTTTTTTTTATAATAAAAGCTTTATTTTTAATTTTTTTTTGTTTTAATTTGCATTTTTAAAACCATGTCAAATGTGCCAATAGAAGACATCACCAAAAACTAATTTCTGAAATCTTTAAAAAATTTCGTGAAATAAAAAAAAAATTGGTTGTCTGTAAAGTCGGTTTACGGACTATAGTTTAATGTGACAACGTCATAACAAAACATGGGTGAAATTATTACATAATAATCAACAATGACAACGTTACAATGAGCGTAACGGGACAGCGTAACTATATAACGGGACACTTTTTCGTGCGTACACCCGGCGTTCATCGATTTATTAGACTTTGTCACGTCAATAAATTTGTAAGACTCTGAGACAACCACGGCTCAAAAGGGACTAAACGAGATGCTAGAGTCCCGTTACGGCTTTGCATCGAGCTGCCAATCACCCTGTATCTATAGAAGATAGAGGTAGATAGTAGATACATTGTCATTACTGAGTATGTAATCTCAGTAAGCGAATAATTGTATCATTCTTTCTGAGATTAATAAAAAATTAAAATATAAATTTTTGGATAATTAACACGGGAATACTCACGTAAAAATTGGGTCGTCTACTACGACTACAAATTACATAACTATTATTAGACGACTAATTATTAGTTAATTATACCAAAATGTGTGAAAACCACGTTAGTTTCCATAGTAAAAGTATAAATAATGAATATCATCAGCAACCTTTAATCCTCCCACTTCTGGGATACAGGTCTACCCTCGAAGAGTGATTAGGCCGTATTCCACCACGCTGGCCAAGTGCGGGTTGGTGGATTCACACACACCATTGAATTTCTTCTCCGGACGTATGCAGGTTTCCTCACGATGTTTTCCTTCACCGAAAAGCCAGTGGTATGTAAATTCGTACATAAGTTCCAAAGAACTCATTGGTACGAGACGGGGTTTGAACCCGCCACCTCAAGAATGCGAAGCGGCTGTTCTCCCACTGAGCTACCACGGCTTAAATAATGAATATACTCGTAATTAAATAATTCCAAAAGAAATGCTCACAACTTCTATCCTGAGGAACTGCTTGGCGTGGTGGAAGCAGGCCTGCAGCAGCTCGGGCAGGTCGTAGTGCTCGGCCGCGCAGATCAGGCCCGGGATGGAGGCGCACGTCAGCGGGCAGCTGCCCGTGTGCAGGTAGTCCAGCAGGATGCGGAACGTGTCCGGGTCGAACTCGATTATCGAGAACTGGAATGCATTGTGCTAGATATATTACATTATACTTACTAAACTTCATAGCTCTGAGCTTTACTTATAGGGAATCTAGTAGTGGAATGGGACCGTGGATTTCCCTTGGATTCGTACAAAACGTTTCGAATCAACGTTTTTGATTCGTACAGCCAAGGAATGGAACAGACTGCCGGCTTCTTTGTTCCCTGAGACATACAATCTTGGGCTTTTCAAGGTCAGAGTGAATAGGTATCTTCTAGTCTGCGTGCTTCATCTTCGACCACATCGTCGCTTACCATCAGGCGAGTTGATGGTCAAACGCGGACTAGTTCAAGTTAAAAAAAAAAGGTTAACTAGATTAAACATTTCTAAATGTAACAAAGTGCTCTTTGGTTACGACAAAGATTACAACAAAGTTTCGAAATACATATAAAAAATGTATATTTTTTTCTACTTTTACGACACTTGGCGATTATGAAAAACTTTTAAAAGTTACCTCCGTTTGAGCAAGTTTGGCACGGTCGACTTTCTGTGCGTCGGCGCATACGGACAGCCTCGGAACTGCTAGTGCTGCTGCATTCTTCTCTTTTTCCTTGTTCTCTTTACTTTCTTTGTCTGTAATTTGAAACAACTATGTGAGTTTCTAGTGTAAAGGGACCTGGCCGGAATTAAAACGTTTTGTTTTGATTACCAATGGAAAGTGTAATAGCAAAATCTTTTAGTGAATAAGTGAATTGCTCGGACTAAATCATTAGGCGTACCTATATCAAAAAAAGGCCTTATTTATGGTGTTTTTTTTTTAAATAAAAAATTACAAAGTCATAAGTTAAAATCGATTGAAATTTAAAACATCTACATCGACATTTTTCAGATATACATAAACAAAACATTTTACAAGTACAACTTAAAAAACAAGTATTTTATACCAATAACGACTGGTCAAACGTAACAAAACCACAAAGCAGTTGAAAAAACGCATCAATAAGGTGTTTTTTCAAATATACAGTATTACTATAGAAACTGACGTGGTTTTTACGGGAGTATTCCCTTGTTAATTAAAACAAAATATACAGTACTTACTCTGGACGCAGTTTGGTCTATCTAAGGGAGGGCCTGGCCACGGGACATTCGCCGATGCGAAAATTCGCGCGGTGCGAACGGCGAAGCGTCTAATGTACTTAGTACATTGCTATGAGTTTATTTCAGTCGCTAGACGCATCGGCGCATCGGCGAATGTCCCGTGGCCAGGCGGTAACACTAAAGAACCAAGATTTGTGTTCTATCGGATCTTTCGCCAAAAACTGTTTTTGTTACGTTTGACCAATCGGTTTTGGTATAAAATTATATATATTTTTATAAAAATATAAGAAAAAAAACATGTTTCAGATTTATTTATCATTTATTATTATTCCGTTTCAAATTTTTAATCGATTTTCGTATATAAAACAATAACTTTTCAATAGATTATAGGCGATATTTTGACTATAAACGGCCACGATTAACCACACTAGCAAGCTAGCTAGGTACCAAGGTCCGCAGTTGAAAGATACGTAGATCAAGGAGGATATACTCACTGGAGCAGTCTTGCGAGCTGGACCATTTCTTCTTGTCGTCTGCGTTGAGCTGCGAGTGCTGCTTGCGGATGGAGCGGCCCCAGCCCGCCGTGATCGTGCCGAGGCGGGAGAACGCTCGCTTCACCATCGGGGAACTTGGCACGCTCTTCGGTCTGGAATATTATGTTTTGCAATGTTCACATTACTAAATAGCGGTTATATTCATCATTAATAATACCATCTATGTCACAGGGGCAGATGTGCCAGCGGTTCAGAGCCCCTGTTCATTATTTTTAAAGAGCTGGGTTGGCTTAGGTGACCGCTGGCAGGGGTGCTAGGTCGGGTAACCTCCTCGTGGTGCACCCTGGGCAACAGCGTGCGGTAATACTGCAGCTTTTATGCAGTATTACCGCACGCTGGCAAATAACCCGACACGGTGGGCCCGTCCGCGTGTCCCTCTGACTAGCAGAGGGCACAGCGGATGGTGTGTGGTGGAGTGTGGAGCGTTGGAGGATACGGCGCTCCACGCTTGGCTGGTGGCAGCAATGCCACCAGGGGGGGGTTTTCCTTGTGCTCCTCGCCGCGTGTGGGTCGCGGTCGGGAGTGCAAGGAAAGGAGGAGGGGATCGCTCGTTGCCGGGCGTGGTGAAAGCCATGCTCGGCGGCGAGAGATCGTGGCAGGCCGTGGTCTCCTTCTGCGAAGAGGTAATGTCGCAGAAGGGGCCGCGGGGCGGATCGGGGAGGACGACTCCCGCAGGATCCGCTCCGGCGCAGACGACGGGGAGGGAGGAGGGGGTGATCCGATCATCGTCTCCTTCCCTCTCCGTAGTGGGGCCACTGGCGGAGGGTCGGGGGGCTCTCCGCTGGCTTGCACCGGCTCCACACGTCTGGGGGCGGCCTTGGGTGACCAGGGCCGTCCCTCTCTTGACGCACGGAAGACGGGGCCGAAGGGCCGACCCTGGCTGAGGGTGGCGGAGACTCCGAAAGGGAACCCCGCTGCCCCCGGCCACAAGGGAATGAGGTCAACTTCCCAGTGGTTTTAGTGGGTATGCCGCCGCAGGGCGGAGACTCCCACATAACCCCGGCTCCCCCGGGTTAGGGGTATCCATAAAGGATTTCCACTGGGTCAACAAAAAAAAAAAAAAAAAAAAAAAGGTGACCGCTGGCAGGGGTGCTAGGTCGGGTAACCTCCTCGTGGTGCACCCTGGGCAACAGCGTGCGGTAATACTGCAGCTTTTATGCAGTATTACCGCACGCTGGCAAATAACCCGACACGGTGGGCCCGTCCGCGTGTCCCTCTGACTAGCAGAGGGCACAGCGGATGGTGTGTGGTGGAGTGTGGAGCGTTGGAGGATACGGCGCTCCACGCTTGGCTGGTGGCAGCAATGCCACCAGGGGGGGGTTTTCCTTGTGCTCCTCGCCGCGTGTGGGTCGCGGTCGGGAGTGCAAGGAAAGGAGGAGGGGATCGCTCGTTGCCGGGCGTGGTGAAAGCCATGCTCGGCGGCGAGAGATCGTGGCAGGCCGTGGTCTCCTTCTGCGAAGAGGTAATGTCGCAGAAGGGGCCGCGGGGCGGATCGGGGAGGACGACTCCCGCAGGATCCGCTCCGGCGCAGACGACGGGGAGGGAGGAGGGGGTGATCCGATCATCGTCTCCTTCCCTCTCCGTAGTGGGGCCACTGGCGGAGGGTCGGGGGGCTCTCCGCTGGCTTGCACCGGCTCCACACGTCTGGGGGCGGCCTTGGGTGACCAGGGCCGTCCCTCTCTTGACGCACGGAAGACGGGGCCGAAGGGCCGACCCTGGCTGAGGGTGGCGGAGACTCCGAAAGGGAACCCCGCTGCCCCCGGCCACAAGGGAATGAGGTCAACTTCCCAGTGGTTTTAGTGGGTATGCCGCCGCAGGGCGGAGACTCCCACATAACCCCGGCTCCCCCGGGTTAGGGGTATCCATAAAGGATTTCCACTGGGTCAACAAAAAAAAAAAAAAAAAAAAAAGGTGACCGCTGGCAGGGGTGCTAGGTCGGGTAACCTCCTCGTGGTGCACCCTGGGCAACAGCGTGCGGTAATACTGCAGCTTTTATGCAGTATTACCGCACGCTGGCAAATAACCCGACACGGTGGGCCCGTCCGCGTGTCCCTCTGACTAGCAGAGGGCACAGCGTGATGGTGTCTGGTGGTGTCTGAGTGTGGTGGACGCCGGAAGAAACGGCGCTCCACGCTTGGGCGGTGACAGCGGTGCCACCAGGGGGGTAATTTTCCTTGTGCTCCTCGCCGCGTGTGGGTCGCGGTCGGGAGTGCAAGGAAAGGAGGAGGGTTCCTTTTGCACCTCGCCGCGTGAGGGTTGCGGTCGGGTGTGAAAGGAACGTGGGCTTAGGGCGGGGTGGGTGGTGCTAACCACACTGCCCACCACGTGCGAGCGAGCGGGGCTAGGGAGCGAGGAGGCGGTTCGCCCGTCTCCTCGCTTCTCGGCAGTGGAGTTGCCGGGAGAGACGGGGGACTCTCCCGGCCTGCACGACCCCACACTGTCTGGGGGGTGATCCCGGGGAACAGGGTCACCCCTGCATAGGTGCAGGGGGCCCTAATCGGGCCCGTCGCCGGGGCAAGGTGGTCAATGCTAACGCGACACCACCTTGCCCTATCAGGCGGACGATGAATACCCCAGTGGTTTTAGTGGGTATGCCGCCGCAGGGCGGAGACTCCCACATAACCACCCTGCCTCCCCCGGGGCGGGCGTGGTATCCATAAAGAATTTCCACTGGGTAAACAAAAAAAAAAAAAAAAGAGGTGACCGCTGGCAAGAGGAAATGCACAATGTACCTTGCCGATGTTGAACGCCCCCATAACGAATAAGAATAATCTGTTCCATTCAGTACTAGATAGATAATAGTTTGCTGAATTAAGAGTCAACTGCCAACCTGTAAAATGGATGACGAAGAACTATGGGTACACTTAAAAATCAATACTAGTAAGTTTTTGTTTTTACCTCGGTGATTCAATATCAGGCACTTGCAGGAAATTGCTGCTCTTCTGCTTGGGCGTGGGGGAGAGCAGCGTGGGCGCCGGACGTGAGAGCAGCTCTGCAACCGGCACCTGCGGGGACCCGAACCCAGTCTGGATGCCGTACAGCATTTCTTGAAACACCCTGGAAAAAATGATTTAAATACTTTAACCGCTGAAAACACATACCTTGTGTTTTCCTTGACCAACGCGAATGCGGCTACACGCCAGGCGCATAAGGCCCACTTTTAATACAACTGTGCGGTAAAACACAAACGCATGTTAAGTGTTAAAGTAGTTAAAGTGTTAAGGTACGCATTAAAAAATGAAGTAAGTTCATATAGGCCGAGTGGCTAGACCTGTGGTGTCAGAGATTTTCGGTCGCTTTGAGCTCTGAGGTAGTTGTAGTAGTAGGTAAGTATAACAATGCTTTTAAAACTGACTAGAACTGTTTATTAGGGTGGAGCACGAATGTATGGAGTTTTTTTTTTTTTTAGTTTCGAAGTTCTAATAGGGGGGAATTTGTGCCTTATAATAAAGTTAAATTAAGTGTAATTTCTTATTCCATTTAATGAATATCTTCTGCCTCCGCAATGACTTCAAAATTTTAAAATTTTATAGAAAGTTTCAAGTTGTTAAGGTGAAATATTGTGCCCTATTTAGTGGTAAGAAGGTATTAAATGACAGATAATTTATAGTTTAGACATTTATTAAGATAAAGAACATAAAAATACTTCGAAGAATTTGATAAATTAAATTAATTATTAAGCTTGAAAATCCCTTTTTGTTTCAAATTTGGGCATCACGTTCCGCGATTCCAACTTGGCTTTTATTGCACCTAATCGTGACCTTTTTGTGCACTGAGAAATGGAAGCTTCGGTCGTAATCTTCACAGCTCTCTCAACAGCTTGAGTATGGCAGGGAAGCCTTAAAACAATGGTTTGTTCTCACCACCAGATTCGACAATGTCCTGAATTTCTTGGTCAGATAAATGTCTCAAAAGCGGCGGTTCGGTTAAGTTCTCCTGCCAGTTTATTAAATCAATGTATGAAACCAGCATTAAAATTTATCAATGGCACTTGAAAAAGTCTAGGTGTTGAAGGGCGACTCACACTTCGTGCCTTCAGTATGCGACGAGCAGCCAGCTCTCTAATATTCTTACTCTCATCTGTTATCATCGCAAGAAGAATGCTTTCGGGATGCGCGAAATAGCCGTTTCTTTGGATAACCGGATCTATAATCTTTCTCAAAGTTTCTGGCAGGTATCTGGAGGCCATTATAATGTGAAATAGATGACGGGCGCCATCTTTGCATGACGGTTTGGTCTTAATTAAAAACCAGGAAGGTGCATAGACTTTAACCACAAAAGTAGCCAGAGTTATCAAATTTTCCGTCGGATTTTCAGTCGCCTCATACAAACGTAGTATTCGGTTGGCACGTGTGATCCAACGGGCATGTGAAAGTTTACCTGGAGATTTATTTTCGAGATCTTGTGGGAACACACCTAAAATAACGGCCGAGACAATTTTGTGCAAGTACTGCTGATCGGTACTCAGATCATTGGCCATTTCTGGTAACATTTGTCCTTTAGTGCGTTCAAATTTCTTGACAGGCAGTTTTTCACTTGTTTCTAGAGCTTTTCCCAGTGGACCAACATAAGATTTAGGTCCTGAAGTACACCCGTCGAGATGAAGAAACAAATGTCTCAGAGGCAGTCCCTCACTCCCCTTATTGAAGTAATAAAACACAAAGTGTGGCTTCTCTGTGTATTCTACATCGAAAATATAGTATACCGGTAAACCATTTGTGATAAAAAAATAGTTTGTTTATTTAAATGTCGTACAGAAATATGACGTCTATAGGAGTTCTAAAACCAACTATTTTTATAAAATCAGTGCCGATGCGGAGGCAGTTACTCTAAGTTGAATTGATTAATATTCTGCATGACTTAACTTAAGCCCAAAAGGCACTAAATTTTGACTATTACATTACAGTTAAATGAAAAAACTTTTTTCGCTCCACTCTGTTTATATGCAGTTTGTCAAGAAAATAAAATAATATGACGGCCAACTTCAATTTGTTATTGAAATTTAAGTATTTATTTAAATGAAAATACAGTCCGATGCGAGTGAAGTTAACCATTTTACTTATCTTTCACCTGTGTAATTTGTGCTGTGTCTAATTTGTGCAATTTGTTAAGACAGAAGACATTTTAAAACTTTTTTGACTCTAGCAATGGCCTTATGGGAATCTAGTTAATATGGTGGAGGCACAACACACCTGCAGGTGAAAATATTAGGGCAGTACACACTAACAGCTATCATTATTAGGTAGTGGTGTGTAGGTATGATTTAAGTATTATATTGTTTCTTTGACTTCAAGTAAAACAGTTTTATTGAAACCATGTGTGCTAATATGGTTATTTTTTTTTTCTTGTTTGTAAGTCAGATGGCATTGTGAGGATGGCGGAAAGGCAGTACGTAGTAGATGAGACTGGCACAAGCCTGAAAAGATAGCGCCCTGAAGAGGAGACCTTACTCAACAGTGAGTGGAAAAAGATAAATAATAATGACGATTATGATACCCAAGTACAACGAGAGTCGGAAAATTCTGATTGAAAAAGCTTAACTGTAATAGAAACCTGTCGGAATAAACGGGTGTCTTCAAGTTGAGAGTGAATCAGTGTCTTCTAGGCAAGCGTGCTGACCTGATTCGTAGACCGCATCATTGCTACCCATCAGGCAAGACGGCGGTCAAACGCAATCCTATCATAGAAATAATAAAAAACCTACGGAAAGAATAAAATCTGGCCTTACCTGCTCCTCACACCAAGTATAGCTCTGACTCCTATAAACTTGGTCTTCTGCTTCGACTGCCCCACCAGGAAAACCACGTCAAATAGTTGTGCGTTCGCAGCGATGTTCAGTTCATTGTTCAGGAAGACCCTCGTGAAATCTTTTGCCAACTGGTCGTAGTCTTCGAACTGATCCCTGACGGAATCAAGCAGGGGAGAAGACGGTCTCATGTGGCCTATGGGGCGCCATGATCCTGGAAAAGAGACAGATAATAGTTTATAGTTGTCTTTCTTTATTAATTATCGAATGGGTAAAAGGATTTGTTATATATTAAATACAATAGATATAAAAAATATTATAGACCAAGTAACAAATAATCAAAAGATTTGAAGAGTAGACGGAAATGTAAGAATTGGATTTGAATGCGAGGGATAGTTTTAATTAGATTGTCTTGTTATTTGTATAAGAAAATATGGGTAAGAAACACTCTGATTGACTTAGAAAATTGTAAAAAGTTAGTGTTTGTAAAAATACACTTATAAATACCATAAAGCGTCTTCTCTCAGGCAGGTAAGTATGTCTTTCATCGAGATATATTCCGATAACAAATAATCTACATATAGATAATTATCTACAACCCACACGCAAAAATTACACGAAAAACAGGTTAAAGAGGAATAGATATCTAAACACCTATGTTATCTAAAAATAAGAACCAGGTTTAAGGCCCTTTTTCACGAGTTCACGTAGACTTGACTTAGGTCGCTCACAGCCTTTCGGCGTGGCCTGTAACCGCCCTTATTACTGTTCATAATGATACAACACAAATGAGGAGGAGACTAACATATTCCCACATTTTCCACATTCATTCCACAATCATAAATTGTATACGTAAATACTTGTAAGGGAATTTATTCTGTCATACCACGAAAACATTGACTAAAATGCGCTCATCAAAGAAACCATCACACCTTTTATGAAAAACAAATAAATATACGTTAGTGGCAGGCGAAAAATGTTAGTGCTTTCTACGTTTCAAATTTTAAGATGGTACGGGAGTGCCGTTTTCTGGGTTTTTATTTCTCGACTGCCATGAACGCAGTCTCCATCTGTACAAGTATTTCGTTGCTCATATACCTACGTTAAGAGTGCCAACATGCTGATGGTTCCAGGCTAGGAGTTCAGTCCACATCGATTGCACTTGCAACGGAAAGGGAGAAGCTTACCATGATCAGTGCGATGAATAAAAATAAGAATACCTCTTCGGTAAGGTTTCGGTATCTGGCCGGTTTCGGCGTGGTTTTGCAGGTTGGCCACAATGTCTTCCAGCATTTGGCTTCGGGTTCTCTCTTGCATTCTCGCGAACTTCGGCGCGGAGTACGACGCTCGCTCGCCGTTCACTATCTTTGTGAGCAACCATTCTCTGGGAATTGATAGTGTCAACATTAATTTTTAGAGAAAAAGTAAATTACATTTAGAAAAAATAATCCTGACGTAAAATACGTAGCGAGATTTTATAGAAAAATGTATGAACATAATCAGTTTCCATTTACGCCCGAGAGGGCACTGTCCCATTTTCCATACAATTGTCTATTGAAAGCACGCTACGTATTTTACATCATTATTTATGTAGATATATGTATTATCTGAGGGCCAACTGCAATTGTATTTTTAATAAAGCGGCTCTATAGGTCGACAATATCTAATCCTCCGCGTGGTTCATATCAGTGAGATGGGCTCTATAAAAGGGGTGGTTATTTCCTGATAGTACTAACTGACAATAAACATTACTCTATCTATTTAATTCTTTGGTTAAAGTTCACTATTTCAATCAACAACCTTCCAAATACCTTAAATTTATCACGGCTCCACGTGGCCAATTAAAACTCATCGTCTACCGCAAAATTTGAGCGTTCATGTTAACCGAAACTAATTACTGGAGTACCGCAGTAAGAACGTCGCATCCTGTCTCAGTGGTAATAGTCACTTTGCACTTCGCGAACTTAGCCTCTAATAGGAACGAGTCTCGACAGAAACTTGCCTGCTTTGCGTGTGAATCCGCTAACAAGAATTAGAGTACCTATAAGTTATGAGATTAGTTTGTTGGTTGCTCGTACTTAGGTTTAACTTTGTTGGTTAAGTGAAGTAACCTACGCTGATTTCATCTGATGAAGGCGTAGTACTCAGGATCACGTTGTATAGGTACATCTAGGTGTGTTAAAGCAACGATAATACATCCTCATCCACCATGTATATGTGTATATGTACCAGATATATGTTTGTATGTATTCTCACAGCTAGACCTACTTCTCTTAAATAATACAGGGTTATAAGAAAAGGTCCAAGTACTCATCATCATGCTCCACTTTTGCTATTGAACAAATCCGGAATTCGCGAAAAAATCAGCTGTTCCATACATTTTGTCGAGTGTCATTGACATTTCTATGAGTCTCTGTATTGAGTACGTTCTCTGTGTCTACGAGTAGTTACTTCGATGCGTGGTCACCGCTCAGCCCAGGCTCTGCGGTCAGCTTTTTGACTAGACGTTTTTTGACTAATGAAAAAAAATAAATTATAACATGAAATAAGTACAAATCACCTTACCTAAACATAGGGCCTTTATCGAAGACGCTCTGTTCCCAAAGATAAGGCTTGTAGGCGCCCACCTCGTCTCTCGTGACCACGGACACTTCGTAGCGAGTCGGACGACGCTTTATTTTGGCTGACACTCGGACTGAAACGCAATAAATAAAAATTCAAATACAACATTTTGTATTAGAAAACTTTACCATCTGTACTTTACGGTTTCACCCGCTATTCTTCAAGAATCGTTATTTTTTTACGACAAAAAATCGATGAGTCACGTCCATACTAATTTCATTCAGATTCGTTGTGATATTTCAGCGTGAAGAAGAATCTAACATACATACAATACACTCTCACAAATGTTTGTTTAGATTAGATAAGATTAGTTCAGATTGATTTATTGTTATGCTAGAAGGTACAGCATTGTATGCATAAGTGTTGATCGCTGTGATTTGTAAAGACAACTCCTAGACCTGCACATTTATTTCGTAGGATTAAAATTCAACATCTTGCTTTGTTGAAAAATGCATCAAAGCTGAATAGCAAGATAAAGTGCGACAAACTGGATCACGGAGCTTTGTGCAACTCAGTGCTAAGTGGCGTCGTTGAAATGTTTTCCTTTACGGCAAGAACGACAAACGTGGTTGGAAAAGTGCAGGAATGTTTTTGTTTTGTTTGTCCTTTACTTAAATCTAGTTTCGTACCAAAGGTTTTTAAACTATAACAATCTAAATCAATCACATTGGGTGATACATACTACATACAAGAGCCCAAGCTCTCCGTTTAGTTATTGAAACAAGCAAAGGCAGGTGTGAAGCTTAACATCAGGTTAGCGTCTTGCTTGTCTTGTTACTCAGGTAGATAAAAAAAAAGATGTAAAGGTAATCCTACCTAATGTAAATCTTACCTAATATAAAAGTATGTAAAAAGTGGCTCTTGATACAGGCCGGCGAGAAGGAAGTATTATCCGCTTCAAGGAAGACCACACACACGATGTCGTTTCCTATATGGCGCTTCCTCTGCAGCTTCTGAGGGTCGTGCCTCTCGTAAGGCAGGAGCGTGGACACGTGGAACATGATCTCTATACCGCGCCAGTTGGTGTACACGGAGTACAGCCCCGTCAGGTCGTGGACGGTGTCCAAGCCGCCTTTGTATTTGTCGAAACCTGTGGAACAGAAGTTTTATTTACCGTAATGAAATAAATTTAAATGAGGGTTTATTGTGAGAGAGATTTGTCGATTATGAACCTTTAAACGCAATACGCTATTAATACGCTATTTTTAACCGACTTCAAAAAAGGAGGAGGTTATCTTTTCGTCTGTATGTATTTTTTTATTTTTTTTAATGTTTGTTACCTCATAACTTTTGACTGGGTGAATCGATTTTGATAATTCTTTTTTTATTAGAAAGCTGACGCTTCTCATTTGGTCCCATTTCAATTCGTCCAGTTCTGATAATGGTGTCCATGAGAAAACCATATAAGTCTTAAATTTGCATTAAGTACGTGCGCGACAAATAGATGAATAACTCAATAGTCGGTCTTTTGAAGTCGGTTTTTGTTTTTTGTTTTGTAAAAATAATGTTCTTGTAAGATTAAATGTTGTTGGCCAGTAAGGCCACTACAGCGTACTCGGCGGGTAAAAATGGACTAACCTTTGAGTCTGACTTTATCTCCCATGACCTGCAGGAACTCGTCGAACATGGGCGAGTTCTCATTATTGTCCAGGATCTCCTCTTCCGTGTACTGGTTCTCTTTCACGTAGATAACGCCCACTTTCAACTCCGATTTTATGAACACCTGAAATGTACGAGGAGGTTAATTAGTTCTACGAGTACACTTTTATTTATTTATACTCATTTATTAAACACATAAAAAAACAGTAGATGTACAATAATAGTAAATATTCCAGAATTAATGGAATGGCGCAAGGGAGAGGAGGCCTATACCCAGCAGTGGGTCGATACAGGCTGACGATGATTCGTCAGCCTGTATCGACGATGATGTATCGATGATGATGATGATGATGATGTATCGATGTATCGATGTATCGATGATGATGATGATTGCGGAATTACCTAATGAAGCCTTTTTAGGATTAAGAAGGCTTGAGAATCCTTCTCAATCCTAAAAAGGGTTTTGTTGAGCTAAGTTTATCCATCAGCCAAAGTGGCGTCTTTCATCAGACAAGCTAATTGTAGTAGTAGACAAGCGAAAACTCTCTTAGTTGTAGAAAAACTACTGATTTGATCTATGGTTTTACTAGGATTATAGTAGTCCTAATCTTCTCCTAACCTTGCCAAAATTTTAAAACATTTAGACTGAAGTATGATATGAATTATTATCTACCTATTAGGTACCTACATTAACATTAGCAGGTGCAAATTCCAAATAGTTCAGAACGCAAACACTTACATTTCCATTTCACCCGAATTTGAACAAAATTGCGCGTAATACCATATACTCATCGTCGAGTTAATTAACAACACCGATTGTCGGTTCCGACACTCGGTTTGAGGTGAGCAGTCTAATGAGATAGGGGCTTGCGGAGGCTGCGGTTACCCGTTGTATTAAAAGTAATTTGTTGTTAAGACGCACACATTTGTTGAGCAGGTTGCACGTGATTAAATTAGCGGGTTACCGCCACCTTTGGGGGAGTTGGGGTAAGGAGGTTGTAAGACTTGTAAGAAGGCTTTATTAAATGACTAGCAACGCTACGCGATTTTACGCGCTTTCCAAGCTGTATATTTATCGAGATAAAAAAAAGTTTTTTAGTGTCTTACTTAGAGAAAAGTAAATTATATCGAAATTAAATGATTTCTATACTTATTTAGCCATAACGGAGTTAAGGGTATCAAACCCACACCCACCCCAAGGGGGTTAGAAAAGAAATGGAAAGTTGTGTGAGAACACAACACGCGAAGGGGCGTGTAAAATAAAGATAGAATTTTCATTGTTTTACCAAACTTACCATTTGAGTATAGTTAAGTAAGTAACTTTGGCATATTGATTAAAGAAAATTGTCACACTGCAACTTTTTTGACAAAATTACAAGTGCTGTATTATAAAGCAGGTCTTTGTAAAAGGAAACTCTTAAAACCGCAGCCATGGGACTCATTGTGCCGTAACTGCCAAAAATATCTTTAAGAGCATGCCATTAGAGTTGATAAAACCTTTTAGGAACTTTAACCTCATAAAACTCTAGCAAAGTCCGGACTAGAAAGGCTCACGTACTCATATTGAACACTAATGTTTCCTAAACGTATATTTTCCCTGGAAATTGGCTATTAATGCCCGGGATCAGTGCGACCGATAATGACGACAAAAACCTTCCTAAGCACCGTGAATAACATGTTTTCCTTGTATCGGCTTATTACGATGGTATTAGGTTGGAAGCAATCTATCCTGGAACTTTGATGTGCAGGGGGCCTACTACTTGCTTCCGTCTTTCAAAGTGAGTAAGTGAGTAAAGTAAGTTTTGGGGCCGAACCGCGAGTTTTCAATGCGTCTGATGTGAATCGCGTTGGCCTTCGTTTTGCTCTGTCAGCTGGAGAAAAAGCGAGGCAGAAGCTGATATGACTCAGACTCGCTAAGAATTCGCAGTATGTGCTTTAGAAAAAAAAATATCCATTCCGATCCAATTTCTTATTCTGATACCGACGGTATTACTTTACGACTCCCTTTGTATAAATTTTGTATTTCGATCGCGTGCCAATTTTAAAATCTAGATTTAGGTTACAAAGCGACGAAAAGTGTGTCGTCTGTGATGGCTCTACGTGGTAAGCCGTGGTAGGCCCCCGATCGCCAAGACTCTAGGGACCCGCCTCATTATCTTTCCATCGCGGCACGAGCACTCACTTTTCCGTAATAAAAGTAACCTCCAAATCGGAAATCTTCCGAACAAACTTAGTTAATGAAAACATGCCTCGAGAAGTAAACTAGAGACCTCTTTCTGAATTAATTCGATGACGAAGAAAGAAAAACAAATTTTATCTTGTTACATAAATTAAGTAATAAGAAGTTTGTATATGCGACAGTACTCGTAAGTTTATTTGATTGTTTCCAACGGTTTCACGAACGACCATCGTGAAATTTAGTACACACGTTGTCAGGGGTCAAAAACGCGACCTAAGCTACTTTTAAAAGCTTTTATTTAATTGCAATGTACATATGTATGGAACCATATATATAACTAGGTTTGTTCGGGTGGAATCTTGCAACTCAATTTTTATTATTTTCCCGTTGTCCAATTGAACTGAAAGTTGGTGTACGTGGATAACTCCGATTATAATGCAATAAAAGGTTATTTAAAAAAAATAACTTATTATTATTATCATCATGATCGCGCACAAACAACCGCGGGCCAATGTACTCTACTAGAAAATGCGAAAGAAAGCCAACCGCCTCTTGTTACTTTACGGTATTTGATTTGCCCAAACATGTATAAGCTTGCACTATTTTACCCACTAAAATATCACCTGGAACACTACACTACAAAACACTGCAATCACTTAAATATTACATCCAGTACGTGGTGGAGTGCCAATTAATATTTCAGCGGGATAAACAAACTACTGAAATATTAAAACGACATCACGTCAAAAACAAATTTGGGACGACATGACAATCCACTTTCTGTTTTGCTCGGAATAGAAAGGTTTATCTGTTTCTGGCGGATTGTTGAAATGCGCAGGTAAAGTTGTTATGCAAAATATCTCATTTTCTTGACAGGCTTAGAACTTTTTAATTTCTAGTACATAACTGCAAAATTACGTAGACGCTGCGGCTCACGGCGTAAGAAAGTCCATCATGGAAAACCAAAAGAGATGAAACTATTTACTCGTATATGTAAACCACACCTAAACTGGCTGCCTATTTAATACCTACTTTCTACTATTTATTATTACCTCTGGCAGTAGATATTCCTGGCGAACTGTAATTATAATAGTAATGAGTACGAGATTACATGATTAGTATACTATTAATATGTTCTGAAACAGCTAACGAAACCCACATACGAGTATGTCTTGTTGTTTTCTCTATATTTGATTAGGTCTGTCACAATGCCAGCGCAGCTGACGAGCATTTCGCCTGATAAAAACACAGTTTACGGTCATTCCAGTGCCTAATAAAGAAGATATAAAGCTCCATCATGCTCTACATCCAGCTAGACCATTGCTTGAGATATGTTAACATTACTGAACCAAGAATACTTTTACTACTATTCCTTTACCTACACTCGAGCAAGTAAAATATTAATGTAGCGAGCAAATAAACGACTTTCGCTTAAAAGAGTGTAGATATGATTTAAATACGCGGCGTTTTATGTGGCTCCATACAATCATTGTGACAATTATAAAAACATTTAATGGCGTCATTAACTTTTACGAAGAGAGGAATCGGACGATAAGATAGGGAGGGAAGGTGAGCAAATGTAGGTTACGGAGGAAGGTATTAAAAGGTAACTGTTATTTCATTGTTGTTTGATGCGATGGAATAGGGACCTTGCTCTCTGGCCGCGCTTCGGGAAAATTAAATTCTATTCAATAACCAAAGATTTAAATTTTGTAAAAAGTCCTTGAGTACGCGCGGGTAAGTTATGTTGTTGTCCTTACACTATAAATAGAGAGTAATTACACAGACTCGTTGCAAGGTCTTACTGGCTGTATGTTAATTTATGGCGTAACTTTACGGTCAGCAACGCTAGATAGAAACATCAAATGCTAGAGAGTTTACACAGCTCGCTTTAAGTTTCAACGGAATTATAATAAGTATTAACACTGAGCTAACGTAAAAAACCACACAATATGTCATGTTGGGATAGAAGACTTGTCTGTACACCTACTTCACTTTATATCAGGTATCCGATACCGTGACTTGACAGGGGAGACAACGGAACAAAGAAAAAATCTACCCGCAAATGTAATGTGGGTAGAATGGAAGGTGCGCCCTTCGCTCAGCCAAAAATCCCGCAATAACTTAAACGAAAAAAACGAGACCAAAAGTTACATGTAATTTTTTGTCAGACCACCCGTGCCAAAACGCGTTAGTACTTCGACATTACGATACTATAAGGGAACAGGAAAATGGACTGTAAGTACTGTTTTGAGGTCACTATAGAAAATTGGATTGTTTGATTTGACTTGTCGATTGCTTTTTGCTCTTTCGTGTATTCTCAGAACATAGTAGAGTTGTTAAGCTTAAAAAAAAATAAAAAAGCTGTAAAAGTTAGATTCTTTTTATTTAAAAAGTTTAGGTACTCGTACTAAGCTGCAATAAATCCATGACGAAATAAACGCAACATTTAAATGCCTACTACCTATTTATTACAAGACAGACAGGCATTATAAAATACTTCGAATAGCGGAGTATTAAACGTTTCTAATTAACCATTTCAGGGACTTAAGTTCGCACAAGCGGGTCACAAGTCCACATAAACTCTGAAATCCGATGATGCTCTGTATTCATGAAATCCGACATTTCACCGAATTCGAAATGCAAAGGACGGACAGAGATACCTCTCCCAACAAAGTTTTGGCTTATGGCCGTGCCTCTGACGGAGCCTAATGAAAATTGGCAGCCCGCTCAATCGAATAAACTTCCACGTAAAAGCAACGCTCGCTCCGAGGGATCGCACGATATGAAGTGGATCCGAGCTTTTAACTTTACCTATAAACCGGCCGAGAAAAATCTTTATATTCCTAATGTGCTTTTACCTTAGCTAGTTAACATTTTACTGCACAATGATGGGTTATTTTATGAAAATTACTGCAGCGAAAGGCTGTTAAGAACAACTTTATAGATTACAACCTCTAACAATATTACCGCTGTGGTAGGGGAAAGTGATTTAGTTCGTAATGTAAACTTCTCTATTAACGGAACTTTGGTATTTCAGCAAAATTTTAATTGGGTCAACACTGAGTTATCAATTTTGGGTATGTTTGTGCGATATTTGGAGCCGTACTTACCTGATTTGAAGAATAGTCAGAGAGGTGACAAGGTCGTAAGTCGCGCTGAAAAATAGTTGGCTACAAAATAGTGTTAAACTATCTGACCCGGTTACAGACATCGGTCCTACATCCAACTCAAATCTATAATTCATACTAGTCCCTGGAACATCGGCCTGCACTACGGACGAGTATACAGGGTTACAAGGAAATGGTATGCTAAGCCGAAAAGGGCACATAGTACCTCCTCATCATTATGAACAACTTTTACTATTGGACCAAACCGGGAATCGAAAAAAAAAACAGCTGACCCATAGAAAAACGTCAATGACTCTCGACAAAATGTATGTAAAAATAAAATAATAATATGTGTATGTTAAAATGTGTGTTAGAACAGAATTTTTTTTCGCAAATTCCAGGTTGTTATATTAAAAGTAGTTCATAGTTAATGAGAGTATCTTATAGCCTTGTAGATACGTACTCCATAAGTAATTAGGTAGGTACACATCCAAAGTTTTCCATGACGGCTTTCGGTCGAGCGTTATTTTAATATGAAGCGGAAGATTTTACTCGAGCTCCGGAGTTATACCCGAGAGTCGGAGTAACTACTTCAGTGTAACTTGTCATTAGTCCATTACCGTGATTAGTTGCGAGCTGCGAGAGCCACGAGGACAAACGAAGGAGTGGCGTCACCCGCACCGAGGACACGATACTTGTGTATGTTCTTTATCTTTATAGAAATGCCTTAGTTTATGTTTGGATAAGATATCTAAATTTCGATTAGAAAGCAATAGCAAGTAACAAATAAGGAGTAGTATTGTAATTTTAAGGCGGCTGATTTCAATTAGCAGCCTTATCGTTCAAAGCAATATCTTGCAATCAGATGACTTCAGTGTTTTAAAGGTATTACAGAACCGCAAAAAGGGTAACCTTTGTAATATTTCGTTAAAATAAAATTTTACCAAAACTTCCGAGAATGTTACAAAGTCTTGTTGCCTTGAAGTTGAGCTAACTGGAAGTGAAGAACGAGTGAGACGACGCCTTCGCGACACAGGGCTCATCAATGTTTCAAGCCAGTAAGCGGCATCGCTTATTCCTAATTGGGATCCGAAAAAACAATCGGAGTGACGAGAAAAAGCGTTACGGCTAATTCAGTACCGATTCCCGAGCTCGCTCCCGGCCGAATGCTAAATGAGGTAAGACGAGAACTCGCTTCGATTTGTTCGTTTTTCGCTCCTGCTTCCTACAATAAAGGCTGTTCTTTCGTACATACGTTACGTAGCGATCTCAACGTGCCTGAATAAGTTAGGGTTTTTACTGCTGTTCCGCTGAAAAAGGGTTTGTTTTGTTGCCGCGGCTGAATCATTGCCGAATATAAGAATCGGCGCACGTGTAATGTAATGTTATTTTATTGTGAGTAACTTGGTAAAATTGCGTGGATGGTTTGCTTGAGTTGGTTGAAAGCTCGTATCGTATTGTAATATCTCTAATTGGAGGCTTTGGTGATAAATTGAGCGTGCTTGATGTTTCCTGACAAAGAGACGCAGTTGGCATGTGTCATGAGCACCTACCGAGTGCCCACATATTAATATCAGCCACAGCCTACGCCCTTTAAGCTTGACGCATGAATGATCTGACAGATCTATTTGTTAGCTTCCAGATTTATTTACTTATATCGTTCTGTCGTGATTTTTAGTAACCAAAGGGTAAAACGGGACCCTATTACTAAAACTCCGCTGTCCGTCCGTCTGTCAGTCTGTCCGTCTGTCACCAGGCTGTATCTCATGAACCGTGATAGTTAGACAGTTGACATTTTCACAGATGATGTACTTCTGTTGCGGCTATAACAACAAATACTAAAAAAAGAATTGAATAAATATTTAAGGGGGCTTCCATGCAACAGACATGACTTTTTTGGCGTTTCATAGATAACTAGCTGCGCCCCGCGGTTTCACCCGCGTTTTTCGGGATAAAAAGTAGCCTATATGTTAATCCAGACCACGAACAACCTTCATTTCAAACACGTAAATCCATTCAGCCGTTTTTGCGTGAAAGAGGAATAAACATACGAGTACATACATTCTTACAACTTGGAACGGAACCCTTCATTCTATATAAATCTGTTGTAGAAATGGAGGCTACAATGTCCTTACAAAATCAGGTCAAGCGAAGAAAGATCTAGGTAGTCGTAAGTTTCAAGGTGTGAATAAAAGCAGTCCCGCATCTCGCAATACAAGTCCTTATCTATCTTCAACTTTTATTTTTCTTGAAGTAGCGTGATGGAAATATTGTTGAAAAATATTATTACTTATGTATAATATAATATTTTGTTATTATAACATAACACGAGACTATCCACGCATTATTAAACCTTTTATTTAACTTGCAAATCGGCAAGATATTATACGTAGGTAATTATGTTTGTTCGGATGGATTTGTTGCTTACTTCGACTACATCTATCTATTCTATATTCTATATATATATATAAATATATATAAAGATGAAACCCGTTTTCCTTGGTCACGGCATCACGCGTGAATGGCTGGACCGATTTCACTAATTCTTTTTTTGTTGTATTTGTTATTATTAGGAAAAGGTCCTTACGGAAAAAAATATTAAGAAAATCTCTCAGAAATATTGAAAATCCCTAAAAACAGCCCTTTTCTTTTTCCCATACAAACGTTTTCTAACTAAAACGAGCTTTATTGCTGTTGTCTAAAGTTCATATTGAATTGCAAGCACTCACTGTTGTTTAAGCAATGTAGGTATGTTCCTAACGTCCAAGAGTCAATTTGCACTTTGTTACATCTGTACAAAGTTCAAATTCAATCATATCTATCAAAACAGTGTGCGTTGGAGCACAGATAAAACAAAAAATGAAAACGAAATGGAATAGTTCATTCATTTGTTTTAAAATTTCGAAGGACTTGACTCCAAGTCATAACAAATTAAAAAAAAGTTGAAACAACAACAAACTGTCAATGTCAGTGTTTTTTTTTCATGGATGAGTTTGCTTTTCTCAACTGATACACGAAACAAATTCGTACTTAAAATTGTAATTTATTATAAGTATAAAATTGTAAATAGTGCTTTGTGCAGTGTTTATATTTAATTAGGCAGTACCATAGAAAAGTACTGTATGGCAGTACGAAGTCTGCCGGGTCAGCTAGTAGTTCATAATCACCATAATACTACGATAGTTTTCGTAGTAAAAGTGCATGTTATCTGCAGCAGACACCAAACTATCAAACCTTGAATAAACTCCTTGAACTTCGGATCCCTCGGATGATCAGAACCAGACCCTAGACTTAGTTTACTCGTAGACTGGTATTTCACGAATAGGTTAATGTTGATATTATTACTGGTTTGACCCTCGTTTCGTAACTCGTTCGTAATCGTTTTGTATTTTTATGTCTTGTAATATTATTTATGTAAGCTTGTAATGTTGTTCTGTATATGTTTTCTGTGTATTGTATATTTGTTTTGTCTATTGTATTTAATTATATATAGGTATACCTAGTGCGGATTGGTGAATTGACATACGCCATTGAATGACTTCTCTGGATGTATGCAGGTTTCCTCACGATGTTTTCCTTAACCGAAAAGCCAGTAGTATGTAACTGGGCAAGCGTGGTTGAATACAGCCTAATCACTCATCGAGGGTAGACCTGTATCTTAGCAATGGGAGAATTAAGGGTTGAGTAGATAGATACCTATTTGTATGTGTGAAGAATGGCAAGATGAAAAGCGATGCGACACTCGAAACGCACCACCATATCACACCATCACGTTTACCACTTGCATTGCGACTCCACTAAATCTCGTTCACCAAAGATCATCTTCTCACCTGGTCTAGTTTGAGCAGTTCCTCCGGCGTGTCCGGCAGCTGGCCCAGCATGAGCGGCGGGTTGATGTTCACCTCCTTCCCCAGCGAGCGGACCACCTCCTCGCGGTTGTACCGGTCGGCGAACACGCACGACGCCGGGATGAGGCCGTGCACCGTGTAGCTTATCGCTCGGACTAGGATCCTGGAAAAGAAAGCTTTTTTAGTCTTTGAACAAAGAATTCAATTATCAATAAAGATATATTTGACAGAAATACAGGGTTGTAAGGGTATGCTAAGCCGAAAAAGGGCTCATAGTACTCAACATTGTCAACAACTTTTACTATGGAACCAACTCTTAAATCACGAAAAAATCATCAGAAGTTCCATAGAAAAATCTCAACGACTCGCGAAAAAATGGATGGAACACCTGTTTTTTTTCTCGATTTTAGAGTTAGCCCTTTCCTTGTAACCCAGTATACGTGGGCATCGCCACATAATGGCAAATATATTACGTAATACCGAAATTTTTTCCGAACTCCTAGGTACTGTTCAAAATAGAACTCGATTGAAACAGCTACTGCTATTTCGAGTAGGTATGTACTTATTTTTAACCACTGAGTAAGGACGGCAAAAAAGTTACATATATTATGTACTTAATACTCGCAACAATTATTTCCACTTTGCAAAAGTCTCAAAAGTAATTTTATACGTTAAAAATAAACAAAAGATGCATATTTCCCCTTTGGGTATTTCAAACAAAAATGTTAATAAGGCCACAGTATAGTCTTGATGGCTCGTTATTTAAAAGACCTTTACACTCAAACCTACAAAGGCCTTATGCGCTTCTCAGAAAAAGGTCCAAGTGTCAACAATTCGTTTACATTACCACGGTTTAAACAATGATTTGTTGAATCAGTTCAGTGTGCAAGTCTTTCGCACGACGGAGCAATGTCAACAAATAAAAAGGGTATCTCTGTGACCCAAGCATTTGTGGAAACAACGCGACCTGAAAATTAAAGAACAGAAAGGATTTTAATATTTTAATGAATGTTGCCAATTTAAAAGCTATCTGCTGGCTGGAGTGTGTTTGTTTAGAAAATTGCTTGGGTTTAACAGTTTAAATATCAAATCTCATACTGAAATGCATTTTTTTTTGTTATTTTCATTTTTTTAAATTACAAGACACTTTAATACGGGCCAGCGTAACGCTTAACATCAGGCGAGCGAGTTGCTCGTCTCGTCACCTAATTCAATTAAAAAAACTTCTTTCATACAAAAGAAGGTACCTACCGCAAAAGTGAATCTATCAAATTCCGTACGGTTGAGGGCTGCTAATATTTGAGTGAATCTAAAGGGGTTAAAGCCAAATTGAAATATTACAAAACATAGGTGGATATAATATTAGGGCCAGGTTCAGCTTTAACGGTAAATTACCTTATACAATTATGGCAGTGCTCGCTTTACCCACAGCGCCTCGCGCCGAATTCGTTAGGGCTTCGCAGCATGAAGCTAAAAATTTGGCCATCGAGGCGTTTTTAATTAAATTCCCCGTGTCCCGCCGCGCCTCAGCTCACCCTACCTACTGGGAAGTATTCTGTGGTTCTGGGGCCTTATTCTGTCCGGTATTTTAAACTCTTACCACGATATCTGTGTAGAATATTCAATTGTGTTCTAAATGCCAACTTCAAATTAGAAAACAGATTCAACTTCGCATTAGAAAACTGTGTTTGTGTTTAGGGCGTGGGATGACGTCACACTTTTACGGCAAGACATCTCAAGTGCATCTGTGAATAAGGCCCTTGCTATGAAGGAATAATGAAATCGGGGAAGTTAGCGTGGCCCGGTCCGCGAACCGAATCTCGTGAAATTTATATGCTGTAAGACTTTTTGAGGTAATGTCGTACATTTTTATTTAGCTTCGCATCTGGGGCCATTTTTTTGGTCGGATTTTAGTAATTATTTGCCAGATATATTTCAAATTACTTTTCTTCGTAATATACGTTAGATGTCTGTGAATTTCTTCGATTTTTAAAGAAAGCGATATTAAAATGTCGCTGTTATAAAGGCTTATGGGTTATCAATGCCATATATTTATATACTTTTACAATAATAAATAAACTAAAATTACAAATAGTAAAATTTCGAGAGGCAATGTATGTTTATACTTACCTAACTTCTTCACGCTTCAATGGCTGATCGGTTTAGCCAAATTAAAAATGGAGGTAGCTTATTACCATGGATATATAGGTAGGACATAGGTGATATAGGATTTATTACTATCCCGATAAAATTTACAGTTCCTTTGAAATAGCGAGCGAAAACACGGGATTGCACCTAGTGATAACAGTCGCCAACTCGACGCTAACACAAAGCGATTAAGTTTTGTTACAAAAATGCTTTGTAAACTAAGCCTCGACCCTTAAAGCTTAGCTATAGTGCTGTATTTAACCTACAAATAACTTACCTATATTATGTTCTACCTCTAAGATCAAGTAGAAAGGCAGATAAAGTCCCGCCTTAGATCCAAGTGAAGCCAAAAACTACCCTACTGCCCGTGTACGTAAATTTCACGCACTTAGTGACGCATAAAAACTACCCGAATGTCAAAATGTTATTTTAACATTTGTATTCAAAAAAACTTCATAACCTAAAAATTACGATAAGTAGACACGTGGAAAGTTGAAGCCCAAGTGGGATAACAGCCGCTTCGCATTCTTGAGGTGGCGGGTTCAAACCCCGACTCGTACCAATGAGTTCTTTAGGACTTATGTACGAATTTACATACCACTGGCTTTTCGGTGAAGGAAAACATCGTGAGGAAACCTGCATATGTAGTTCACGCAAAAAGGGCCGATTACCGGCCTAGTTGCGGAAAAAGAGCCCGCTCTTTATCTTTTTTATCTTTATCACGTGGAAAGTTATTCCATCGGACGTCTTTTTTACTTCTGCGTAATTTTTGCTGTGTTTTATTTATTAATCATCATTTTATTTATTTATTTTTCTTGTCCGAGTTTTCTGATCAACAGTAGGCCTAGCACAACTACGACGTAAATTTACGTAGCGCGTTTTCGATAGAAAAGTGTATGCAATTTACGAATGTCAACAGCGCACTGACGGGCGTAAATGGCGTACATTTTTCTATCGAAAACTCGCTACGTAAGTTAACGTCAAAGTTGTGCTAGATACACTGACGTAAGACCTGACGATTGATTCGTGTAGTTTTTATGCGTCAATTTGTGCTTGAAGTAGGTATACGTACGTACACGGGCAGTATGGTAGTTTTTGGCTTCACTTGGATTAAAGGCGGGACTCTATGTCTTTCTACTTTTTTTTTTTTTTTTTATGTAATTGAGTGACGAGACGAGCAGAGAGAGTTTGCCCATAACAGGTCTGCACCACCCAGAATTTTGAACTCGCATAATTCAAGACCCTGCGTGGCACACAGCACTGCGCTCGTCACCCTGAGATATAAGTTGTTTAATCTCCCATTTGCCCTGTAATTTCACTGGAAACAATGCCCTTCCAATCGGAACACAGTAATGTTTGCACATTACTGCTTGGCGGTGGAATAACTGGCAAAGGTGTGGTACTTCCCCAGGCGGGCTCTGCAAAAGAGCCCTACCACTACAAAAACACTGAAATAACTTGACCTGAGGTTCTACATATAACAAATACACGGCCACGTCCGTATCCAGTAGTATCCTCCTACGTCTTTGTGGTAAGACCGCTAAACCTTTTGGCAAACCCATTCAAGATTAAACGCAACGTTTACCAAGCTGGGGTCCTATTCTCGCGAGTGCGATATGATCTCGGTCCCTGTCGCTCTCATTTGAAATGTCATGAGAGTGAGACTGACGGAGATAATGTCGAGTTCCCAAGAATGGGTCCCTGGTTGCGAATTTAAAGTCGTCTCGCATTCGTGACATTGGAATCATTGCTTATTCATTATGTTTAAATGTGCAGAGAAGTCGTAACCCCTCGCTCGCACTTCTCGAGTTATAAGCTACATTAATATAAAACACGTGAGCTTCAAAATTCACTTTTGGGGTAGAACATCTTTCTTTGTATAAATTTGTTATGCACATATGAACATACAAATGTAAAGTATCTATAGAGGAGCTTTACGTTTATGATTTTGATATATCAGTCGTAGTTTTCCAATAAATTGACTCTTTACAAAAAATCTTCTATAACAATAACCGTCGGGATATGTTAACCTTCAGGCGGCCTAAAAACTTTGACACCAGTGCCAGCCACTTAGCCGAACTTACTTTTGGTAGTACTGTGGTGGGAAATAAGAGAGGTATTGCAAAACGTGCGTAGGGGTGCGAGAGGAGGGTAATCTAGTAGTGGGCTTGTGGCTGACATATGAGGTAATGGGAGTGACGTAATATGATATGACGTCACCATTCAATATAGCATCAGAGAAACAGACCGAATTATTGCATAGTTTTTGTGGAACTCGTGTTGACTTAATGCTACCTAGCTAGAGTTGACTTGAATGACTTATAGGTATGTACGAGTATAACCAAACAACATTTTAATATTGAATATTGAGTATGTTGAAAATCACTTCAACATACATACTTGTTGTTTATCACTTTCTCCTATTTATGTTTATTGTGACTTTTGTAGTTATGTATAAAAGTATTTTTTTAAATTATCTATTTTTTTTAAACTTTATAACTCAACATTACAAGGTACCCTTCACACCTCAAACTAATTAACACATCTATGAACTTTTCCGATCGTAAGATTTACTGAGAGGAAGATGAAAAAGAATAAGAAAAAGAAACAAAAGGCACAAAAATCAGAAAAGGATATCGTAAAAGTTAACATAGCCTCTAATATCTGAGAGAGGTTTGTAATACTATTATATCAATTCTAATAAACTTATTGTGTTCCGAACATTTAGGTTATTTGAAACCTTCGCCCATGAGAGTCGGAATTTTGGTGGCTTCCAGTTCAGAATATTAGCTATAGGCAGAGGCGGAGTAGAGAGTGGCGGCAGGGGTGATTCGCCCGGGTGCCAAGCACCAAGGGGTGACAACGAGAACTGACTCGCACAACTAGAAAATCCTTACAGTTACAGAAGAGTTACTCGTTCCGCGAATACATGCCAATAAATAAATGACTCCCTTCTTTAGTATTTACCTGCATACGAAAACAATTATTTCAGATCAACTTCTATTACATAAATTACAGGTGATGTTAATATTACTTATTCCAGTCTAGTATTTGTTTTTCTTTTAATTTTTGGGTATGTGTATGCCAGTCGGCCAATTTACCTACGTACTAATATTATAATAATTGCTGCTTACTTTCGAACCTAATTTCTTAAAAGACTGTGGACAGACTGAAAGAACGTGGTCTATCGCGGGGGTGCGAAACCGCCCTGGGTGCCAAGTTGCCAACTCATACGCCACTGGCGGTACCTCTGCCAGTATTATAGATGGGTATTTCTTGATTTATACCGATGGTAAACTTTAGGGTACAATGTAGATGGAACAGTAAAACTGGGATGCGAGAAATGTTATGGACTCAGGGATATTATTTCCAAACGTAATGATGCAAAATATTGGCATTCGTTTACGTAGTTTTGTTATCCCACATTGGCGTAGATATGTATTTGTTTGTTATTTGTCATATTATTCAGTAGTTATAGTGGTTAGTGGTGGTGCGAAAGTTTTTAGAAAAGTAGGTGAGAGTTTCCATCACGGTTATTCCGAAAATGTGACTGTGATAATAATGGTTTAATCAATGTACCTTTTGGCAATATTCAATGAGTTAACATCGTTCATCGAGACTTAAAGGCGATACTACTTGTAACCTTAACCTAACTATATCAGATATAGACTATTCAAATAGTTCAATGTCAAAAATAGACGATTAAACAAATTAAATCGAAATGATAAACTTTGGCGAACATGGTCCGAATGGTCCTGGAATAAACGTAATTTTATGCGTATGTATATCTATCTACATTTAGATATATGCCTACTTACATACTACCTTTTTACATCCGCGGCAGAATAAAAGTAATTGTAAAAGTAAAAAGTAATTGCTTTGAAGAATTTACGAGTACCTAGAAACTGACAAAACGACGGTAATATCTGCCTCAGGATCAATTTTGATGGCGCACAAATGTATAGGAAAGGGGTGCCTTACGTCATAATGACGTATCACCCTCACGTAATGAATACAAGCCGTACGCGTCTCGGTAATTAATATCAAGGTAATTATAATATGCCGTATCCTATTTTAGAGGTATGTATTGACGCATTTCGAACATTACCTGCGATTTTGAGATACTGTTTTGTGGGTATCTACCCTAATTTATATCCATTTAATGTTTATTTTAGTTAACTTGACGAAGTAGTAGCTAATATCAATAATGCTAAAATATTACTTTTAATGATACGAAACGAAATGTGATACAGGGTTATAGGGAAAGGATATGCTGAGCCGAAAAAGGCTCTTAGAACTCACCATTATGAACAACGTTTATTGTGGAGCAAAACCAGAATTCGCGAAAAAAAATCAGCTGTGTCATAGAAAAATGTTATTCGACAAAATGTATGAAACAACTGATATTTGCGAATTTCGGTTTAGTCCCATAGTAAAAGTGGTTCACAATCATGAGTACTATGAGTCTTTTTCGGTTTAGTCAAAAGCTTTTTTTTAGTTGTTTAGTTGCAAAAGATTATAATAATGTAAGACCGACCTATGAGTCTATAGGGTCGAGAGTTCGAGAGTAGAGCTGCAAGAACTTCAAGAGCAAAGTTATGAAGATGGTAAACATTTAAGATAAAGTTGTAACGGGCTAGAGGGAACAAAATGATATAATTTCAACAATCTGTAAGAGCTTCGTAAATGAAAGTTCAACGAGAAAGTTTTGTCAAGGCAACTGCACTCGAAAATTGAACTTTACATTGGCATAAATTGTGCCGCTAAAGAAATTTTAAATTTATGAGTAAGTACGTAGGTAAGCCCCATCAAGAAAACTTCCTGTGATTATTTGTACAATATTATAGAGATTTTGTGACACTTGTCACTTCACTTTGAAGTTTGATTTCAACTAGTCAATTACATTCGTCTAAAAAAATATATAATATGAACATGTACAGAAATATCAAAGTAGAAGTATTATATTGTTAGCAAACTGTTAGTTATAAACTACATGTCAAGGTGGTTATTAAAATTATTAAAAAAAATAATAATATTAGAACACAAAAAAAAATTACAAACTAAACCAAAATAAGCAAAGAAAAACGAAATAAATATAAGTTAATTTTAAAAATATTTTATAAACAAGTCGTTTTGTCATCGGTTACAAAGTACTCGTATACCAAATTTCAGCTCAATGGGACATCAGGAAGTAGTTCAAAATTGAGCTGCAAGATTCCACTCGAACCAACATTTTATAGGGTTATTCATAAAGGGTACCAAGCTGAAAAGAGCTCATAGTACTCATCATTATGAACAACTTTTACCAACCAACACGAAATTCGCGAAAAAAATAATAAGCTATTCCATACATTTTGTTGAGTGTCATTGAAATTTTTCCATGGAACAGCTGATTTTTTTTCCCGAATTTCGGGTCGGTCCCATAGTAAAAGTTGTTCATAATGATGAGTACTATGAGCCCTTTTCGGCTTAGCATACTCTTTATGAATAACCCTGTAGTTATACAGTTACATACATTGCAAATTAAACAAAAGCTTCTAATAATAATATCAGCGCTAGCTGCTAGCATTAAATAGGTATCCTGATCTTAAGCAGTTTCACCCTTATAAAATAGGTATAATCATTATCGAAATAGGTTGAAATACTCAAAGTTCTAAAAAGTAGACATTAAATGTGAACCATTATAGAACGGGTAGGAACCTACTCTCTCGCCCTTCGAGCTGGGACCGGCATTAACTGCGAGTCTTCACGCGATTCTCTCGTAGAAGAACAATCGGTGAAGTCGTTGAAACTGGTAAATTAGCCAATTCGAAGTTGTACCTATTTGAATTGGAAGGTAGTTTGAAGTACATAAAAGTTAGCTTTCTTTATAAGAGCTAATTTATAACAATCCATATGAAAGTTTAGCAGTAATCAAAACGCAGAGAAAAAGACAGTTTTCTCGCCGTTTTTCAGTTGTTTAATTTAGCAAAATTAAACAATTACTTATTATGGAATCTTCGTACTGTTTTGTTTGAAATAAGATTGTAATCTTTATGAGTGTGACTTTTTCAACGTACAAAACTACAAATTTCTCGTAACACATTATGCAAATTGAAGAGCAAGTTTACGAGGGGTAGAAAGTAGGTAAACCTGGCGAGGTCAGCGTTAGGGGGCAGTTAATTATGGCTAGGGTGACAAATATTATAGTTTAGTTGGCTAGGGCAAGGAAATGCATACAAAGACACACCATTAATTTTGTTACGTCTGATATAATTTTCAATAAATGATATGTTTATCGTATGTGCCTCTACGCGCATAAAGTACTACATCGTAAAATCATGTTTACGCTGCATACTTACTTATTTTACTATAGATAGAATAGTTTTAGCGTGGTATGGTGTGGAAAATGGGTAGTATCATTCTCTAACGTTCCGTATAGAGATGCGGAACGAGGGTAAATTTTAATGTAGGATTAATTTTTTCATACATTTCAAATCAATTTTTCATACATTTTACAAAATTAGATTTTTTTAACACGCTTTTATTAGCTTCACCTGTATGTTTGTATGTTTGTATGTTTGTATGTTTGTATGTTTGTATGTTTGTATGTTTGTATGTTTGTATGTTTGTATGTTTGTATGTTTGTATGTTTGTATGTTTGTATGTTTGTATGTTTGTATGTTTGTATGTTTGTATGTTTGTATGTTTGTATGTTTGTATGTTTGTATGTTTGTTTGTATGTAACCGACTCCTTTGAGCGCGTTTTTGACCCACTTTAAACGGTCAGATTTCTTTCAAACTTTGTAGATATATCGAGGACCGATGACAATACACTAAACAAATCGTGTTTTTTAGTTTTTTTAACTATTAATTTTTTTAACACGCTTTTTCTATAAAGTTTCTTTAACTTTTAATACCGTTTAACTTACAAATGGTAATTTCGTCATTCGTGTCAGAGAACAGAGTGGCGCAGTGGAAGCGTGCTAGGCTCATAACCCAGAGGTCCCTGGATCGAAACCACGCGCTAAAAATCTTTTTGCTCAATAATTTTTGTTACGCATCAATTTTATTTTATGAGGTCTGAGGATCGAAACCACGCGGCTACAAATCTTTTTGTTCAATATTTTTTGTTACGCATCAATTTTATTTTTAATTTGCTTGAGCAGACGGCCAAAATCGGATAACACCAACACATTTGTACATATTAAGGATGGTTAATAGTTAGCAAATCGAACTAAAAAGCGAAAAATAAATAATAGTTAAAAAAAAACTAAAAAAACACGCTTTTTATAAAAAACCGAACTAAAAAAATAGAAAATAAAATTTTATAAAATTAAGAATAGGGTTGAAAATTTCAATAAATATAAATTAAATAATAGTGTAAATAAATAAATATGTGTATTTTATTTTTTAAAAAGCGTGGGGTGCTTTCTAAGATATTATCAAAATGCTAATCACTCTACTCATGTCTGTCAATACAAAATGTATCTATAAAATATATAATATATCTATTGACTCATGCACTCCACGCTTTTTAAAAATAAAATACATATATTTATTTATTTACACTATTATTAATTTATATTTATTGAAATTTTCAACCCTATTCTTAATTTTATAAAATTTTATTTTCTATTTTTTTAGTTCGGTTTTTTTTTACTTTATTTTCTCACGATTTTATGCTTGATCCTAATGTAAAGCTATTATTAAGTAAAACTACATTGAGCATCTTTTAGCTTCGTACCATCGTTCCAGGTAATGTTACTCGTACCTTATTAATTGTCATGACATGACAGTCGGAAATCTATCGGCGAGCATTCTTAGGCGTTATCAAGAAAAATAATGGCCAATATGAATTTATCACATTAATAAGTTCCACCCACGCCTCTTCCAAGTAGGTCATATCCAATTCCAAACAATCCCTAACGGGTTATTAAATCCCGGATGTCACCGAATAATCCGAATAAACTAGGACATTGTCCGGGAAAAACAGGACAGGTGGCCGCTCTAATTATGGCCCGTTGTCCGCAATTTACAGGGACTATTCTGTTTTACAATAGGCGCATGCCTATCAGACCGCTTTTAATTAAAATACACCGTGAATGAGGATATTATGGTTGAAATGCTGAACAGAAGTCGGTTGACAAAATTATGCTTTATATGTCAGTTGTATTTATTTGTTTGATGCAGCATAAACTTATGTGTCAATATCTGGCAGTGTCGAAATATATTCCTTATCAGCCAGTATTTATTTATCCGTAAACATAATTGTCTCTTTTTTATCTTCTCCTTTCTTTCTCTTTAAATTTTCTTAATTTTTATCGCTCAGTAAGTTTATGTTTCACTGCTTCACTAGATCTCATCACTAGATTTATATTCTGGAATTGAATGCGTTCCTTTCTATCACTATTCATTTTGAAAATATGCATGTGTGACCCCCTTGTAAAAGCGCTTGAATTAATCACACCATTATTTAATCAAAATGCATATTTCAATGTCAACAAATAAAATAATGAGATATTTCTATCAATATTTACACTTACTGATGAAAGAGGCCAAAGTCGTTCGCTTTCTTTTGAAGCTCATATTTAGTGAAGCCGCGGTCCGAACCTTTTTTAGTAAAATTAGCTAACTATATAAAACTCTCGCAAAATTAAAAGAATTAACTTTTTGAGTAGATACCTACAGAAATTTGATAAACTTTTTATAAGACGTAGATACAAAGGTCAAGTGTCTCGTCATTCCGTAGTTAGGTAATAAAGATGAAGACGTTCTAAGAAAAATACCTTGAATTTCTACAGAAGGTAGATCTATCAAGCGAGGCTAATAAAAGTACTTGTGTTGTTTTTATTGCTTTTAGAAGTTCTCGTAAGATCTACTTTTATGTAAGTGCATTTGCTGTGCACGAGATAATCCAAGTTCGTTCAAGCTAATTAACTGCAGAAGCAAAAAGAAAAAATAGATTACTCTACTCACTTATACCTATGTTTAGTTTAGGGCTATAAACAAAGGGTATGGCCAAGCCGAAAGCATAGTACCTACTAATCATTAACATTTTTACTACAAGACCAAACCTGAATAAAATGTTTGGAATCGGTGCTTTTTATCGATTTCAGACTTGTTCCCACAATAAAAATGTTCATAATGATCAGTATTACAAGCCCTTTTCAGCATAACCTTCCCTTATAGCCTATAGCTTATAGCTTATACCTTTCCTGTATTACCTTAACTATTTATACATCAGTTTTCCTCAAAACTAGACGATAATGTGAATCTGTATTCGTTTTTTCACAAACATCGTCGGCTTATTCGGCATATAATATCATGACCAGCATATCTGCTTATTCACATCGCAACACATGCCACGGCTCCACAAACATCAAAGATTTATTGAATAAAAATAATTTTCATTTTTAATCCCATAACAATGCTTCAGCATCCAATTCCAGTTCATTCAACAACATTTTAATGAAGGTATGCGAATCGATTAACAAGCCGAGTGGCGGCGCCGTCTCGGTAGGAATTTCATATTTCCTGCCACCATGTTATTGCACACCGAAATAACTCGACTTAATATAATTGTATTTGAATTCCTTCGCCATTTTCCGAACTGACACGATTTGTCGTATTTCTGTAAATTAATATTTGGCTAGCTAACTAGTTCTTGCGTAGATTGTGGCAACCAATAGTCGGAACTCCGTCTTAAAGCGTCCTATTCTAGGATTAGTATATACTTTTTTAATAAACGCCAATCATAAATAAACCACTTCTGGTAATGGGCCTCCCATTGTTACTGCCTTCCTCCATAGCCCCTTGATAGTGAGATTCATCGGCGGCAACCTCATATAAAGCAACATTATTTACCGTATAAACAATACTAAGAACAACATTGCCTCGATAACTTACGCCATGATTCCCTATTCCGTTCAGGCAAGCAGTCTTCTAATCAGCCTATTAAAGTGCCTCAGGCCTACGCACCATAGAAAGTTACGATTATCATAAAGTCCTGTTACTATAAACTCACATAACCGACCCTAACGTGCTATTTATTGTTAATCTGTGTTTATCCCTACTGTATTAAGTGAGTTATGCTGACCTGAACTGGTCCCTTCCGTTGAGCGTTTCTTGTTTGATTGAGAGTATGACGGGGCCGAGGTCCTCGTCGTTGGTGAAGTAGTTCCAATGCTCGGTCCCGTAGAAGTATTTCTCGTAGGTCTCCTGCTCGACTGAAGTGAGCTCGAAGCCCCCGGCCCTCTCCCACTGCTCCTCGATGACGGTTTTCTTCTTCGGCGTGCTGCCGCCGTTGTCGCTGCTGTCTTCGGCGGCCTCGTCCAGGGAACCGGACCGTCTGTGTCGATCTGGTAAAACAAAAACTGCATAACGTTAGAATTTTTGACATATTTTGTCAGCCCCAGTTAAGTAAGACAAGAGTATTTTTGTTTACAAAATTTCAAGCTATTCTTGCTTTTTAATTTTGAAAAGAGATTTTAAATATTTGTGAACGATGACGATATTATCGTAGAAAACATGATATAAACATCATAATTGCCAGATGCAATAAAAGGTTGGTTTGTTTAGTTGGATCTAGTAGGTAAATAACTCTATGTCACCAGTCGTAAATAATGATCTAATCAAAGATAGGTACACGAAAATGCCTCTATTTCATCTTGCGTAAGATTTCCTATTGAAATATTTTTAAATAAAAATCCACCGTTTTTCGCGGCTTATAGAAAATTCATGTACAAATCAGCGCCTTCTACCCGAGACAACGCCGTACATTATTTAGTCAATGATAGCAGAGTTTTTCCATTAGAGTTCCATGTTGTAAATAAACAATTAGATTGGAGAGCGTATCGCCAAAATGTGGAGCTAAACATATTTGACGAAATAAGATATTCACGTGAGCTTTTATCACACTTTTTCTGAACCGATGCCTTCTTGAATTCATTGTTAATTCAGGTATCATCGCTTCCCAGAGTCCTACCAGGGAACGAAGATATCTCAAGTAAACGGTTTATATTATGTATCTACCGTATTCAATATTCGGAAAAATGATAGATCACCGCTTCGTGGAAAATTCCCAAATAAGTCACAAATGTGTCAATAACTAATTAACTACAGCTAGCCGAATTACAGCTATCCGCCCTGTAAGTATGTAATACACCTGATTATGAGATCTCTAATAACAGCAACGGTCAAGCCATGTCAAAGGTCTTTAGGCGGCCAAAATTTCTAATATCAGAGCTACCCAATCGGTCTAAATGATCTTACTTAAAATGTTAGATCTCTGATTAGTTTTCAATTCTTATTATTCTGCATAAACTCGTTAAGCAATGTTAGTTTCTGTTATCTATCTACAATGCTTTACCCTGAAATGCAAAGCTTATACCCTTCCATCGCACAAATATGTTAGCATAGGCTGCGGTGGAGTTGACAGCGCGGAACCAAATTGCTATGAAACACAATCCAGACAAACAGTAGGTACGTGAAGGTAATGGGTATTCCGCCTATTATTATCAGATGGGTATGACAGCTGAGAGTAATACAATAACTGCCTACAAACATGTGCGTGCGGGTATCAGGTGGGTGGAGAGGCATACTCGTACCTATAGATAAGATACTTTAATACCTGTGTAAACCTTTATCTGATAAGTGACTTTGCAGTCATTTTAAATAGACTATCTAAACGGCAAAGTTAGGGGAAAGACTATAAGCCGCAAGGAAAGTGAACTGTCCAATAACTTATCGAATTACCGATTGAGTATTGTATTCGCCACAAATATATTAAAATAATATACATATATAGAAAATAGAAGAATTTATAGAAGATTGCTGAGGAAGACATCTGAGATCATTCTGGCTCAGCAGTATTTGTATAGTGTATTAATACGATCAGTATTTCTGACATGTATAACTTCCTTTACGGTCAAGTGCCTTCCTATTGTAGACAGCAAGAACTATGGAACTGGCTATAGCCACGGTATGGTGTCATACGGCAGATTACATCTGCCAATGGTGACATGAATACCATAAGCACCTGTCAAAAATTTAAAATACAACATTGGAACTAAAAGTTATTACGTGAATAAATCACGGGTTTCCAAATTCGTTACTAGTTTGAATATTTGCGCAGACCTACAAAAAGCCATAAAATCCGTACCAGAGATGTAATTGATTGAAAAGAACCAACGAAACGGCATTATATTTTGTACCAGCACTCGTGATTTTGTGTACAAATCTAAGCTTTTAATCACGGCTTTTCATTTCAGACTGTTATTGAATTCATAATCAGTGAGTCTCCACACTTTCTGGTAATCCGCGCAATGCTCGGGCCTGCCAGCATTTGAGGAGGTATACTGAAATAATCGCTTTTAAGCTGCCTTTTGCACCTCGCTGAACATCAAATAAAATACAGGGCTCTTGAGACGTTCTGGTTTCGCAAAAGTCATGCAATATTCAACTGATTTTCACTTGACATTTTTATTACTGAGTATTCTCGAATATAGATTCTGTAACGTCTTCTCAGTTAGGGTAAAACGTCGAGGTTGTTCAAGTTCCCAAGTTGGGGCTGCAATCGTGAGGCGACGGGTTGTCAGAGCAAATTATGAATAATGATATTTTTGTACATGACCAAGCACTTTCTTCTACGCGACGAGACAGAATAATATTTTCTGGCCATAATTTGAATTTCTGAGAAAAATATCTCTTTATTATTTTTCACAGATATTTCGTAACGTAAGAAGTTTTATACCTATGAAGGCTGTCAAGACAGCTAGCGTAGACAAAAAACAGCGCTATTAAGGATGAAATAAACCAAATGTCACTTCGTAAAATGTTAAATGAAAGTCATTTAACATTTTACGAAGTATTTTTTGAAATAAAATAACAAAATAAATATTTAATTAGACCCAGTGCTATTTCATTTGATTCAAAATCTGTACAAAGATAAAATCTTAGGCAAAGACAAAGGGACCAATTGAAATTTTTGCCTGCAAAATAAAGGCTTCTTCATGGCACATCATACATCAAATGATGTTCCAAAGGAAAGTATGTGAGTCAGTGATTGATGACTTCGGGAAAGCACCTACAAAAGTTACCCAGAATTCGGTGCTCTCCAATTTGGTGATAGGTTTGGCATTGAACCAGAACCACTCACGTTTATAGCGTCGCTGAATGGACGAACCTTGAAGAAGGGTTCCATTATTGGATAGTTTTTAATATAAATAAAATTTGTAGTGGCCCAAGCACTTTCACTGCGATGTACCATCGCTTTTAAGTATTTCGCTCGCATACTTTGAAACGGCCATTTAAACGTGTTACATAAGCAATTTAATTAATTTATTAATTTTTGTTTTTATTTTGTACATGTTATGTTTAGTTTTTAAGTAAGGGTAGCACCGACTTGGTGAATACTGTTATGGTGTTACCATTCGTTTTATAAATAAATAAATAAGTTAACTGAAATAATTTAAGGCTACATTTTAGTTTTAGACTGAGTTACTAAAAACTTTTATTCTGTCTATAAATTACTGAAAACATTCCCCCTTCCTACTCGTATATAGCTTGATTATAAATCGATGGTCTAAATAAAAAAGATACCTTGTTTTATTAAAGTATTTAACTATATTTACCAATAAACAGCACAACATAGAAATACGTAAGATATAGCCCTACATAACTATTCACAAAACTCTACCTGTACCATCATTTATTATGGATCCAGTTTCAGGATGTTTTCGGCAAAGTTGTAATGATATTGATTGACAAATTTTGTTAGTCCGTGACTCCTCGAAGTGAGCGAGTGTAACCTAGGTGAATAATAAATTATGTTTAGTCAAGAGATTGAAAACGCGCCATTTATTATGTATTCCGATAGAATAAGGTTTACCTTTTACATTAGTAAATAAATATCTGGTTTGTAACTCCATAGTATTGTGTGCTTTAGCTCAGTGGAGACTTCTTACCCGATTGTGGTGATAACAAAAGGAGGGATATGAGTTTGACTTGTATATATGTGTGTATGTATGTCTGTCCCCATGTTTTCTCGTAACTATTAAACAGGTGAACCGATTTTTATGTTTGATCTGTCGTTAAATTCGTCTTTATCGCGCAAATGTCACTGAGATTTTTGGCACCTAAATGTACTTTGTTCAGTTTCGATTACAGTTTGTTAAACATATTTTTGCAAAATGTATTTCATTTTGAGATGAAAATGCTGAAAACTCTTTAATCTCTTTTCGCGATGATCATGAAGACTAGAATCCACTGGATCTGCGTCAAGTACTTGTAAGTTACGCTGAGTTGAATTATATAACTTTCCCGAAGAAATTTAGAGTAAATAAAAGAAGAATGAACTCATCGAAACCTTTCTTAGAACAAATGTCACGTTTCAACTCAGCCTCGCTTCATATACCTAGTGGCCTTATCGGCTAACTTCTCCGATGTTCAATTCTGGCTTATGATATTCGAAATTTGCCAGTCTATTCTTCTAGCAGGAAGTGATGTCACTTTGGCCTTCAATTTTCGGTCGTTTTAACGTGACTATAAGTAAATGAAATTGTGTATTTTGACATAAAACTGTTATCGGCATATGTCGATGACAACCTGAAGTTCGATTCTCATACTTCGAAAATTTGCCGATGGTACGCAGTTCCTTTGAATTTTCGCCCTTGTTCGAAATAACAAAATATCTAGGAAGGTCGTCGGTGATGTAATAACGCAAATTACACCACTAAACTGTTATTAACACAATAACGAATGGATAGAAAACGGAGAACATAAGGTACAGTCTACGCACACAGACTACCATCCTCTACACCCTTCTACGCCGTAGAAAATACATCTACGAGTTCTACGGTACATGTTCTGTGATGATAGCACAATAGTAAAGATATGAAAATAAAAAAACAAAATGTAGGCCAAATTAGTTGTGAAAATTTTACACACAATTTCAAATAATAGTTTTTACATAGGGCAGGTTAACCTTTCAAAGCAATCTTTGTTAAAAAAACAATCTGACCTTACACGAAATTTAATTTAGACTCGGAATATTTTCCTGAGCTCTTAAATATGCTAACGTAGAGTTTGATGAAGTAACATAATTGTAAGTAACAGAATTACAGTCGTCACTGGTCTTTGTGCGTGCTGAATGGTAGATTGATTAAGACGGCAACCTTCTTGACATTCTGTTCCGCCAGTCTGATGAACTATGGAGGGTTTAACCCGCTGATGACGCGTTCTCGATTGATAACGTGTTACCATGGGCCCGAGGCGACGGAGATATTCTCTCGATCACTCGCTCTTATTAGAAATGTCATTACCAAAGGCCGGATTATACGCAACATAGAAAACTTGAAATATGCATGTAAATATGCATGAAAATTGGGTGAAGTATGCATGAATTTGGTATTATATGCAACACAAATGAGAACTTTTAGAATAGCACAAAAGAAAAATAGTGTTCGAAACTCGCGAAATTAAAATCAGCTGTTCCATACATTTTGTAGAGTGTCATTGACATTTTTCTATGGAACAGCTGTTTTTTTTTCGCGAATTTCGGGTTGGTCCCATAGTAAAAGTTGTTCACAATGATAAGTATCACGAGCCGCTTTTCGGCTTAGCATACTCTTTACGAATAACCCTGTATTAAATGCAAATGCATATAATCCGGTCCCTAGTCATAGCAGTGAGAGTGACTGAGATATCTCGAAGTAACATATTAAATGATATGAAATAATCTCGAAGAGCCCAGAATACCCCCTCCCCCAAAGCAATGTGACGTATTATAGTTGTGAGCTGTGTGTAATTGCATGAGTTAGTTTTAGTACAAAATTAATACAAAAATGTTTATAGACTTGATTGCCGTCAATTTGGTCACATAAAAAATTTATACTATTGTAGTTGCGCGCCATTTTATTTTGTTTTCAAAATTTTTAACATAAACCTACTTATCCTATGTTCGTTTTAATAGTTTACTTCTTTTTATGTATTAATTTAAGGACAAACTAAAAAAAAAACTAACATAAAGAGAGACCAAAAGTAGGTCCATTTTAGAATATAGGTATGTGATATAAAAATTAAGCTGAATAGTAAATAATAGGTATAAGTGTTTTTTGTCTTTGTTTCAATAATGAGCCGTGGTAGCTCAGTGGGAGAACAGCCGCTTCGTATTCTTGAGGTGGCGGGTTCAAACCCCGACTCGTACCAATGAGTTCTTTGGGACTTATGTACGAATTTATAAACCACTGGCTTTTCGGTGAAGGAAAACATCGTGAGGAAACCTGCATATGTCCGGAGAAGAAATTCAAGGGCGTATGTGAATCCACCAACCCGCACTTGGCCAGCGTGGTGGAATACGGCCTAATCACCTTTCGAGGGTAGACCTGTATCCCAGCAGTGGGAGGATTAAAGGTTACATATGATATATATGTTTCAATAATAACGAATTTAACAGCTTTATAAAACTCAAACTCTGATACCAGGGCTAGTTACTCGGCTAAACGAGCTTACTTACTTACTTATCGGCCTGATTGGCTCAGCGGTAGTGTATCCGCCTTATAAGCCAGAGGTCCCGGGTTCGATTCCCAGCCGGGCAGATATTTAAATGATGAATTTAAAGATCTGTTCTGGGTCTGGGTGTTAGTTGTCCTTGTCTTTGTGTGTGTTCCGTGGCATCCCTGACACATGATTTATTCCTAGTGGGGAGCTATGAGAGTGAAATGTTTATTTATTTATTTACTTTTTAAGATAGAAGCGAATCAATCACAATATTCCCAATTCCACCAACTACTCCCAAATATGAGTGCTTTAAGGAAAAAGCCCCTTAAATTGGAAGTGGGTGTCAGAAGGTGAATTTGTGAATTGTAATTATAAAAGTCGATAAACTTTCTGAGTATTTAGGAACGTAAGTAAACTCTATTAGTAAAATATTGAAGTCTGTGTATAAAGAGAGTGTTTGACTTAAAGACTTGTATACGGAGAACTAGCTACGCCCCGCGGTCTTGCTTGCAATTTTACAGTATGAATCGGTATTCGTAATTTTTTACATTCGTTTTTTATAGGTTTTCTGATAGAGATCGGTCTTAACGGCAAAAAACGCCTTTTGTGTATTTTACCCACGATGGAATGGAGATAAATTAAGATTAACTAATTAATGTAATTTAAGATAATATTCGTTTAGGGTGAAAAGTTGTTTGTGTGCGCTCAAATTTAACCATTTATCTCGAAAGAGGCTTGACCGATTTTTATGCGGTATTGTGTAAAAGATTTGTAATCTCTTTGTATTTTACTTAGTTGGTTTGTATTTTCATTTTGTGGTGTCATTAAAGAGTATATTGTTGTTGTTTTAGGGTTTATTTTTATTGTATATTGTTTTGTATTCAGCACAAAATATAGCCTATGTCTGGCTAAAATCCCGGATTTATATACATACAAGCTTTAATCCTGGTTTAATTACTTTCGCACTCCACAGCACCGAAATCCGTTCGGCCGTCACGTTTTAGAGTGGTAACAAACATACTCTCCTGGAAGAGATTGCTTTTGGCGATTAGGCAGGAATTTTTGTGTTTCTAAACTTTGTGGCTTTTGTAATTAATTTAATTAAAATGTAATTTTTTTGCTATTGTTCTCGGGTCGTTCTCTAATATTTAAACTTTGATATGAAGGAAAAATGATAAATCTATCTAACGCATACACCTCAATATTCGTATTTATGGTACTACCACAGAATAAATAATAGTCGGAGGGTACTAGCATGATATAAAGAAAGTATTTTATATTAGAACGTAGCTATCGGTAGCTGTCGTTCAGGAATTGCTGGTCCTTCCGAAGGTGCCGTACTTCAGTTTTATGAAAGAATATAAAATATCAATAAGGTTTCGAGAGCAACTTTATGAAGCGTGAATTTATGGTATTATTAATAGACAACTATAGGTATATTTGGCAATACTTTTTATGTCTATTGTGAACATATGTCATGTTATGTAATGTTGTTTTACATTGTACCTAGATATAAAAATAATTAGAAAAGGTGATACAGTTCCTTGTAAGTAAGTATATTACGTGCCACTTTATCTAAACACAAGTTGGTCCAAACGCAAGATGGCCAGATTCTGATATTCTACTATGCAGTAACTCGAGCTTATCATAGCTACATACATACCTATTATAGGCATAATTTCATAGGCAAGTACGTATGTATCGAATTAAACCAAAGCCACAGTTGCATGTCTCAACCAACAAAGGATTCTATAGCTCTATCTATCGGTCCATTTACGGTAAAGCGAGTGGAATCAGAGACTGGGTCACCATGCCATTACACTATCGGAGTACATTTACTCCCGACGTGACTTTAGAATAAGGCTGGCGATAAGGAGACGCGACGGCGGGCGCCAAACATCCCTCAGCCAACGACGAGAGCGATAAATTGAAAACGTGTGCCGAATAAGACATCAGCGATGGACACAGTTTGTTCAGCCCTGTCATGTTTGTCCGCTGCTTGAGCCGAATAATGGAATTCGTTCTTTTGGAAATTGTGTTGTGCAAACTTGCGGGGAACCCGTTTACAGTCCGGTAATGTGAACTTTTTGCTTTCTTATCGTCTTCTCTATTACAGACATATGGTTATATTTATAGGTATAGTTTATAGAGACACACATGTAGGTGTACAGTCTTTGCCTTTGATTTCATTAATGCAGCGGCCAACATATTAGGGATTAATGGAGGACGTGATATTCTCGGTTACGCATCGGCACACATTCCTACGTGAGCATATTAATGCTCTATTGCCAAGGCACAGTATTTTTCTCGAAAAATATAGTCATAATAGAACAAGCTCATTTTGAACGTGATTTTGTACATTTTCCGGTTACTTTAGAAGCTGTCAGATTTTTGTATAAATAAACGTAAGCTGCAGGATGTTGTTTGGGATTTTTGATCCGCTACTAAATATAGTCTACTCTTCCTGGAACAGAAATGTTTTTAATGAAGCTCGCTCCGAGTTTTGTAACAAATAGGCCAAGCGTGGGCATTACATTAGCACCACGCACATTTATATAACTTATCAACCCAAACAATCTCTTTTGGTACTTAAAACATCGACATTACTTGAAATATCGACACACAAACTGATAAATATTTCAAAAGCTAATAAGTCATTTAAAAGAAAAATAACATGCTTTTATGACTTTATCTTTGGAGTTACACAGGTACCTTTACCAAATTTCAGCTCAATCGGACATCGGGAAGTGGTCCAAAATTCAGTTCCAAGATTCCACCTGAGCATGCAAATTAACACGGCAAGTTAATAAAACCTTGTAAAAAACAATCGATTTAAATACGTCACTTTACCTAGATTTGAAAATGAGAATTTAATAATATTTAAAAGTCCATTCTTTGATCTTTCGAGCTAGCCGACGTGTTTGCGCTCGTTCAAACCAAACATTAGGCCCAAGTTTGAAGGCTTTTTTAAGACAGATCTTAATTTTCTAAAACTATTGGCATCCTTGTCTAATGGCTTGCAGTGATAAAGACAGGTAATTATATTTTTAGTTAGTTTAGACCTGTCTTAAAATGCCTTCAAACTTGGGCCCATTATTTCATTAGTCGGTATCAAAATATTGAGGCTGGCTTGTCTTGTCTATTGTACGAGTATGTTCTATAAAATCTCGTTTTACGGCCGAGTTCTTTCCCTTTTTACGCCACTCGTTATTAGAATTGGAAGACTACTTTATGTGTCCATTAAATATCGCCCAGTTATTTACTCGTAGCTGTTTATTTGGCCACTGAAGCTGTTGTAATAGATTCTGGCTTGTAATAAAGATATAAACATTTTATTTTGTTAGGTTACTTGTAGAGATTCCTGTTGTACTTGCTATTGTCTTTTAGGATGACTGGCTAAGGGTTTGACCACAACTCACCTGATTTTTAGTGACGGTGTGGTCGAATATGGTAAACACACCTATACTGAGAAAAAATTTACCTAAAGTAGTAAAGTACTAGTTTTTACGGTGAAAACCATATATTATACCTATTTTGATAGTAAAGTTGTCACCGTTAAACTGGTGCTAAAAATCGTACTTTTTGGTGAGTATCAGTGCTCCGTACTTTAGGTGAATTCATCGGAATTTTTATGGCCATTTTTCTCGGTGTAGCCTAGATGGAAACTCGCTCTCGATTGAAGCTACTGAAATACTTTGCCTGGCGACAGACTTAAATTTTTCAAATTTTTTTTAGCCACCCAACAAACCACAGGTATTTTGATCGTTAAAGAGTTGAGATACGAAACTTATTTATATAGTATTTCAGTAGCTTCAATCGAGAGCGAGTTTCCATGAGAGAGAGATTCCATGAGAGTGCTTTTCCCTTACATATGCACAGTACATAGTTTATATTCATCTAACTAGCTCAGGCCTTTCCCACTCGGCGACAAATACTATCCATCACATTATCTGACACTATCAATATTGGTAAAGACAAGTCTTTTAAGATTAATAACACCGCAAATGGTCCGGTATTTTCATACTCTTGTTAGTACATTTTACTTTATCGTTGGTTATTCGTAGCGAGTTCGTAGCAAGTTTGTAGCATCTACTGCGATGTGAGAGTTATTTAGAAAATAACTAAAAAGTAAAGAAGTATAACAAACTGTAGAAGTATAAGTAATACGTTTAAAAAAATAAATTTAATTTAAAATCAAAAGAAAAAACCTGACTTGAGAATAACTCTTCCTTGGGTCTAAACTCTAAACTGATCATACTATCTACTACAAAAATGTCTAAAAGTACAAATACTAAAGTATTATTTTAAAGATTTATCTAATCGTGTGTCGTACTGTATTTTTCGTGGCGTTTGTAATACGATTAATTTAATACATTTTTGCGGAGCTTTATACAAACTTTGTTGCCATGATTTTCCTTATATTCCGGGAACGATCGCGATGCGGCGAAAAACGTGGAGACTTCATTTACTTTTTCGCTGATCTGGCAGACGAATAATTCAGTTCACTCTGCGGATGATTTATAAAAGGGCCCAATGTTTGGTTAAGGTAGGGATTGCTTTAAAAAACCGGCCAAGTGCGAGTCGAACTCGCGCATGAAGGTTTCCGTACCATTATCTATAAAAACGGCAAAAAAATCACGTTTGTAGTATGGAAGCCCCCTTGAATATTTATTTTATTCTGTTTTTTAGTATTTGTTGTTATAGCGGCAATAGAAATATATCATTTGTGAATATTTCAACTGTCTATCACGGTTCATGAGATGCAGCCTGGTGACAGACGGACAGACTGACAGACGGACGGACAGCGGTGTCTTAGTAATAGGGTCCCATTTTACTCTTTGGATACGGAACCCTAAAAATTACTAACTAGCTGTGCCCCGTGGTGTCTCCCGCGCGATGATTATAAAAAGTAGCTTATGTGTTTATCCAGGGCATAGGCTATCTCTATTAAAAATTTTATCAAATTTGGTTAAAAAATACGTATGTATGTTAGATCAGTGAATTAACTTGTGAGTAATGATATCAAAATTGAAATCGACTATTTTTGACAAAAACCTAAAGTCCGATCGTCATACTATAAAAAATAACCAATAGGCCAGCAGATTATTGTCTTAAGTTAAATTCTAAAACCCGGTTTGGAACATCTCAACTTAAAACAATTTAGGCAGACACAATATTTCCCTGTATTAGTCGTCTCGATTTAAATTCGAGGGAAAGTCTTAAACATAATTTTCCCCTTATTTCACTAACACGACAAGGGAAGACTCACCGGCGGAGCATTATTATTGAATTAACTCGGATTCTATAATATTTTTAGAAAGTTATACCATATTGAGAAAGGTGTAGCAAAGATTCACAAAATCAACTGAAGTATAAGAGTTTGATTTAGAGTGTATACAACTCTTTTTTAATATACTTTACATATATACTGTGATGGGTTCTTTTTGAACGAATATTTTCCTTAACTGTTTGTTTTCTGTGAAATTATTATATTATTTGTTGTTATAGTTTTAGCGTATGATTAACTCTAAATTGTATGATGTGTTAATCATTGTGTCAAAAAACTATCAATCTTTCTTTCTTACTAACTAGCTCTGTTTTTAGTTAGTTGTAGGTACCTACCTAGTTTAACTAGCTATTGCAGCAGGTAGTCAAGAACTAAATAGAATTTGCTCTTTTTTAGTTATAGCAGCTAAAATAATTATAAACCCAATATTATCTATATATCTATATATCTATATATATATATTAATAAAAACCAAAAAATAATAAAATAGATACAGTCGTGGGAATTATAAACATATGCATAGACTAGACTAAAATAAAACCGTGGGGCAAGAAAACCGTGGGACGTGCCCCACGGTTTTATTTTATTGCATATGTTTATAATTCCCACGACTGTATCTATTTTATTATTTTTTGGTTTTTAGTACATTTTTTTTTATTGTTTTATAAAACCGTTTAACTTAAAAATTTTTTTTACCTATTTTTATATTCTAGTTTTTAGTTTTTATTTTATATAGTACATTGTATTATACTGGCTGAGCACTTTCATTTGATACCCATATTGATGGGATCGATAAAACCTACGTTATCCGCCATTTTGTAGCGGCCGCCATCTTGTATTTCAATTTTTTATAGTGTATTGTATTCTGCTTGTTGAGCCCTTTCATTTGATACCCATATTGATGGGATCGATAAAACCTACGTTATCCGCCATTTTGTAGCGGCCGCCATCTTGAATTTCAATTTTTTATAGTATATTGTATTCTGCTTGTTGAGCCCTTTCATTTGATACCCATATTGATGGGATTGATAAAACCTACGTTATCCGCCATTTTGTAGCGGCGGCCATCTTGAATTTATAATGATAATGAATAAACATAATTGTATTGTCACCAAAATCCAAAGTGTATACAAAATTTCAGATAAATCGGTTGACAGGAAGAGGGTGAAATTTGAATTACTAAATTTGACCCAAGAAAAAAGAAACGTGAGCTAAATAAAACCGTTTAAAAATGAAACCCGTTTTCCTTGGTCACGGCATCACGCGTGAATGGCTGGACCGATTTCACTAATTCTTTTTTTTGTTGTATTTGTTATTATTAGGAGAAGGTTCTTACGGAAAAAAAAATTAAGAAAATCTCTCAGAAATATTGAAAAACCCTAAAAACAGCCCTTTTATTTTTCCCATACAAACGTTTTCTAACTAAAACGAGCTTTATTGCTATTGTATAAAGTTCATATTGAATTGCAAGCACTCACTGTTGTTTAAGCAATGTAGGTATGTTCCTAACGTCCAAGAGTCAATTTGCACTTTATTACCGCTGTACAAAGTTCAAATTCAATCATATCTGTCAAAACCAAGGAATTTTAAAATTTCGAAGGATTTGACTCCAAGTCATATCAAATAAAAAAAAAGTTGAAACAACAACAAACTGTCAATGTCAGTGTTTTTTTTTTCATGGATGAGTTTGCTTTTGTCAACTGATACACAAAACAAATTCGTACCTATTAATTGTACCTAATATATTATAAGTATAAAATTGTAAATAGTGTTTTGTGCAGTGTTTATATTTAATTAGGCAGTACCATAGAGAAGTACTGTATGGCAGTACGAAGTCTGCCGGGTCAGCTAGTAAACTATTTAATAATCATTTTTTATAAATTCTAAATAAAAGACCTGCTATAATTTTAACCAATGACAGAACTAAATTATTCATGTCTCTTTTTATTTCAAAAAAGCAAAATAAAGATGGCAACATTAAAAAATAGTAAAGTTTGATTCAGTATATAAAATCGTACTACCGTCACCGTAGTATGCAAAGGAAACAAAAACCAAACGTTTAAGTTAATTTAAGCCCACCTTTAATAAAAAATACAAAGAACATTTCTCCTTCCATAAAGTTAATAAATAAGTAAATACTATAGAAGTAAGTGTTCCAGGTGCTCTTGCGAAAAACTGCATAAATAATGTTAAAGCCGCCGTCCCCGTAGTGATAGTGAATCTGCCTCGCAAAGTCTCGGTAAAGCACTCTTTACAGAGACCTCATAACTTTCTGCTAATAGGCTTATGTAATTTAATCTGTTGCCTGCCTTTATAAATACCAATAATTTTCTAAAATCCTCTGTAAATTAGGTCTGTCGAAGATTTCTTGTTTCTTTCGAGGCAAAGCCTCTTGGTAAACACTTTTACACATAAAACGAAACGACTTATTATTTAATTTGTGTTGAAACCGGGCTAACTAAATGTATATTTAGAAGTTTTATTTAATTGTACTTTGTTAAAATAATTTTAGGCGTAGTGGTGATAAAAACATCTAAATCTACATATACCTACCTACGAATACTTATATCTCTAGAATAATTGAAAACAGTTTAGGTTGGTAAATACGTTGAGCAATGAGCAAGTTAATTTAGTTAAATTAAATAGTAAAGTTAAATAATTTAATATCTTGTGTTTTCTGCTGCAATATCGTCATCATCATCATCATCTATTACATCATCTATCAGATTTTTGTCCACTGCAATATCATATCTAGTACTAAAAGCAAGAATGATCAATAATGCCTCATTTCCTTTTAAACCTAATTGAACCAACAACAAATACCTATTAGTATTAGTAGCAAAAGAAAATAAAAAAATCGAATGATGAAATTGTAGTTTTTTTTAGTTAATTTTGTACAAACTTAGGGGTATTTGGTTAGAACAAACAGTCATGTTATAAAATTGAACTCACCATTGTCAGCGTTGTCTCGGTCTGGGCCGCTGTCGTGTTCAGACTCCGACTCGTCCCAGATGGTGTCTGTGGCGATCTTCTGGCGCGAGCACTCGACCCAGTAGCCGGGCGTTGGGATCAGGCTGTGAGGGTACTCTTCGCAGAATTCATCTGGAAAAAGACGTCAATGTAAGGGAACAAATAATAAATTGTATAATAGAAATGCATAAACGATGAATTTTAGTTCGTAGCGCTCGTGGCGTAGCAGTGAAATCGTAGCACGTCTACATGGATGTAAGCAAGCAGCGATACTGCGGAGTGGATGACGTTAAATTGTAGATCAATGTAGATTGTTCAAATCGCGAGTGAATCGGTTTCTTCTAGGCAAGCATGCTCCATCGTAGACCGTATCATTGCTTACCATCAGGCAAGATGGCGGTCAAATGCAAGCCTATTACTGAATAAAAAAAAAAGAACCCAACATTTTGTCTACGGATATCAATTATTAAGTTAAATCTAGTTGAGCCTGTCTTCAGATACAAACTGACTAACTTTATTTCGGTTACATAGAGACTTAAACACAGAGTTTGAGACTGTTCTAGATTCTACATATCTTTTTAGTTGATACTTACTATTTTTACATTTTTGTAGCTACAAAGTATCGCGATGAAAAATAATATTACCAAGGAAGTTTTAGTCGTAAACAACTTTTTTGTGAGCTTACATGTACTCATCAATGCATTGTTACCTTTCTTTACCTTCACTGTTATTTTGTAGCTTTAACACAATCAGCCTAATTAAAGAAGATAATACCCATTAAGAAAAAAAGGGATAAACCCACACCCAATACTTTTTTGGACGTTATTACGAGGGATAAGGGCGGATTCAATGGACTTTGGCAGAATATCTTGTTACGGAGCGGCTCCGGTTTTTTTGCCAATCCCTAATTGAATGTCAAGCAAACCAAACTTAAACAAATCCCTTGTCGTTCAGTCTGAACCGAATAATGTACTTTGAAAATCATGTAATTCTTTATAACAGTCCATTGACTTGTAACTTAGTTTCTATTTGATATTTAGATTTAAAACTTTTGATTTTTTATTTGTATTTTAAGTTGTACTTTTATATTACTATTTTTTATTATTTAGGAAACATTTGACAACTCTAATTTCAGTCTTGTTTTCGTGCGTGACACACTTAAAAAAGGTCACAAATAGTTTTGTTGTATAGCTTATATAATGAAGGAGCAAAACTTGCAAAGAAAAGCTAGGACATACTCGTAATTGGGTTAAAATTAAGTCAGCAATAATTAATAACTTAGCTCACACACGTCTAGTTTTCCATTAACATCTCTCCTCTTATTTTTGCGAAAAAGAACTGAAGTGATATAATTTCGAAAAAACTGGGGTTTTATCAAAAGATTTTATTTAACTTGCAATGTAATATGTAACTATGTTGGTTCGGGTGGAATCTTGCAACTCAATTTTGAACCACTTCCCGATGTCTGATTGAGCTGAAATTTGGCGTACCTACGTGTGTAACTCCGATGACAATGCAATACAAGCTTTTTTTATAAAACTTTTATAATTAACTTATCTTTATTCACCTAACTTAAGCTAGAAAACGAGAGAAATAAAAAAAAATCGTTTGAAATAAAATGAAAATAATTATAAACGCAATTAAAATATTGATATCGATTAATATTGATTCTGTTGACGCCTATCTTAAACACTAAATCTATTTTTAACTACTTTAGCCCTTAACACTATTTTAGCTTGTTTCTAACTGGCAAAATGAAAAAGGTAGCTATTTCTGAACTGCAACATTATTTTTATTTACAATTAGATAACAAAATCAACATCGTTGCGACTTTTAACAATATTGTAAGCAACTCCAGAAGTTCTTAAACTGTGTAGTGCAAAAATCAAATTAAAAAAGACTTAAGTTCTCTCCCAAGACTGAAGAAAACTCAAATTAATAGAGCTATACCCTCTGCACAGTAGCTATATACAAAGCTATTTATATAGGAGATACGACTTAATTTCAAGTTAATCTCTTCCATTTTTCTCGTCGTTTACTTGCGTTTAATTCTTCTTACTTCTTTCTTCTTACGTTGACAGATGAGGCGCCGTTCACTGTAAGGTAGAACACCAAACTATACTGATTAGGCTTGGCGTTCATACTTAGAGTGAACCACACACTCACACATCTTGACTTTTCTTTAAATCTTCTTTCTTCATCTTCTTTTTTAACATTTACGATTTACCTATCTACGCTTGTCTATTGTCCTTTGTCTTTTGTGCTATTTCGCACAAAAAAGTTTTTGAAGTGAAAGTGGAATGGGTAAAAAATGTTAAACTCGCGACAGGGTCACGTGACCTGATCGAAAATTCGTAAGATGGATGGAGAGTAGACAGCTAGTATCCCCCTCTCTTTCTACGGCGCGGCGAAAATGTATGCCTGCGCCGGCTGTTTCGTTTATGCGGCGCAGGGCGCTTGCGCAAATGTTCTAATTTGACAGTTATAGTGTTATGACCTAGTGATTATAGTGGACACGATATCGATTCATTTTTCTATTAAAATAATTAAAGCAATTCGTGCAAAATTATTCTCTAACCATTCCAAAATATCCAAAACGCACAACGTTAATACTTAAGTTTTCACTTCTGCCGGCACTCCCGGAGTGCAACCCGTCGTTTTTTTTTATTCTAAACTTTGAACCATGACAAATGAAAGAAGGAAAGGAATACATTTGCCACATACAGTATTGTAGAGGAATGGAACAGGCTAAATAAATAAAAAATAATAATATAGCTTGTAATAGCAAAATTACTGTTTTAATTTTAAATAATACACTTCACGGACTACCTATGTGTTTAAATCTTAATATATATAAATCTCGTGTCACAATGTTTGTCCTCAATGGACTCCTAAACCACTTAACCGATTATAATAAAATTCGCACACCATGTGCAGTTCGATCCAACTTGAGAGATAGGATAGTTTAAATCTCAAATTATAGTCGCAATTTTAATTTATTGCAAATTATATATATACTGATAATTTTTACTATAAATTGACAAGTTAGCATCAACATACTACGGTTGCTATAGTTACACAATAGCATAACTTTTGACATTTGACATAGAATTGACGCAATGGCTTTTGACAGGACAACGTCTGTCGAGTCAGCTAGTTAGATTATAAAAAGGGATCTCTTTTAAATTTCATATTGAAATTTGATAACAAATAGAGTCAGGACTACTTGAAAATTGTCAGGCTTTCATTTTAATAGGTAGAATAAAGTTATTAAGCGAAGTGACAGTTACATTACAATTTGATGTAAAATGAGAGCTCTAAAAGCTTTCTACTCCTAGCATTAAATACGAAATCGGTCCTCGGAGAGTGCTCCATTTCTCATAACAAAAATATCTGGTGACCCACTATCTTTTCACTTCATCAAAGAGCACAAAGAAATATTAATTTCCGTTCTGCGAACGGGTTCCTATATTTTAAAACTTTTCACAAAGCTCCGGGTTCCTTTTTGAGATAATATAAATTGTGACCTAGTTTTAAGCACATGTCAGTTATGCGGCTTTTAAAGGCCGTGACGGAATCTGCTGTAAACGCCAAAAATGTATACGAAACACCAAAAAATACGAGAACATTTGTGGCTCATGTAAAAAAAGAAAAGGAAAAATGATAAAAGCACTGAGTAAGTAAATGATTCGTTTTATGAACACGTGTACAGGGTTATACGTCCAGAACACGTATTAGTGAATTTGAATTTGAATTTGAATAGGCTATTCGGTAGAAACATGTCATCTTAACAAATGTACGAAACAGAACTTCAATTCAATTCAAAGTTAACCACATAGTAAGTAAGAGTTGTTCAGAATGACGAGAACAAGAACATTATTTTACAAAACAAAAAACAAAAACCGACTTCAAAAGACCGACTATTGAGTTATTCATTTATTTGTCGCGCAGAAATTAATGCAAATTTAAGACTTTTATGGTTTTCTCATAGATACCATTATCAGAACTGGACTAAATTGAAATGGGACCAAATGGGAAGCGTCAGCTTTCTAATAAAAAAAGAATCATCAAAATCGATTCCCCCAGTCAAAAGTTATGAGGTAACAAACATAAAAAAAAAAAAAAATAAAAAAAAAAAACATACAGTCGAATTGATAACCTCCTCCTTTTTTGAAGTCGGTTAAAAAGCACGTGTTTTCGGCTTAGTACCTCTCAAGCTTATAACCGTGTATAGGCACCGTTTAGTGTCGGGATATACCGAGCTTACATAAATGCGACATGCTGGATTCAACCGATCGTTTGTGTCAAATAAAAGCGCTAAAAGCGTTGATACAGACTCATGTTAAATGTAAGCGTGCAAGTCAGCTAAGAAAGCGCTGAGCTTAAAGCGTAGCTCAACTGAACACAATCTACCTACTAATATTAAGTAACAGACGACACGGTCATTTTTATGATGGGTGACCGTGGTGGCATTTAGGTGCAACTGGTTTGGCTCACGTGTAAAATTGTAGGTTTAAACCACCTCTTCTACAAAATCAACCGCCACATCTTGTCAGATCTACAGACAGCTTAAAAACTTCCACAGCCAGTACTTAATCGGCTTATACTGACTTACTTCAGCTAATACGTTAATTTTAAAAATATTAAAAACAATTGTCATCAAAGTTACACACGTGTACCAAATTTCAGCTCAATCGGACATCGGGTAGTGGTTCAAAATTGAGTTGCAAGATTCCACCCGAACAAACATAGTGAAATACGTTGCAAGTTAAATAAAAGCTTTTAAAAATAGTACACATTCTTTTACATTATCTTAACAATTACACCAGTATAATATTCAGGTAGGTGTATAGGTTGTCGCACTCATTTGTATTGCTCGCTCCAGAATGGGTGTAATGGTGGCTGCAAAATTTTAATCTTGTCTGACACGACGTAATTTTGTCTGTCACTCATACCTCATGCAGAGCTGGGCGGCGGGTTATAATAAAGGGAGTTTGTTTACGTTTCTACCCCACATCGTATTCATGCAGGGTTACAAGGAAAAGGTATGCTAGACTGAAAACGGCTCATAGTACGATTCATAGCACGGCTCATTATGAACAACTTTTATTATGCGACCAAACCGGAATTCACGTAAAAAATCAGTTTATTTTTATAAACAAAGTTAATAAGACTCGACAAAATGAATGAAATAGCCGATTTTTTTTTCGCGAATTCTGGGTTGGTCCCATGGTAAAAGTTGTTCATAATGATGAGTACTATACGGCTTTTCCAGCTTAGCATACCCTTTCCTTTTAGCCCCGTATAGGAGAACGTACCTATACTACGTAACCCATTTTTTTTACGGTTTTTTAATCCTGCGGGTGGTCATAGTATATGCCAAGATTCCTCGTTCCTCCTTTAGTTTCCACGTGGGTTCGTAAATATGGTTTTTTACATACTTTTTTTGTAAAAAAAGGTTTGAAAAAGTGCTAAACGCTGCACGCCATAATTGAAAGCTTGAAAAGGCCAAGATTTTGACAATAACCTAGCCCCCCGCCATGCCCCGGTTATCAAGTGTGGTATTTTTGAAGACCCCTCACCCCGAACGGGTCACGTCGTATAGGTACGTTCTCTAACTGAAAATAAAGAAAACCGCCAGGATATACTCGTAGCTGGAAAATCTTGTCATTCCAACTGTACATAATAGCATGAACAGTTCACAGAATAAAAAATAAAATTAGTTCGTACATATTTCTTTCTAAATGTTATGTATTTTCTTTCCATTAGCAATCTCTTTGATTCGCTGGGAATGTAGACTCCGCGTTTGTAAACAGGACAGTGCAGACAACTTTATTTAGCATTACCAGAACTCAAATGCAAAGAGACTCGTGATATATATTTATTTAACAATTTTGCTTCACAAATAGAAATAGAACTTGATATTTTGCAGACCGTGGAAAAGCTACGTCGGCTTGTGTAAAATAAAAGCATATGGTTCGTGGTAACGTTCAAATAAAATGTGCTTGAATAGGAAGTGAGAATTTTGTAAAACAAATATCTAGCCGACCTTTACGTTAACGTAAAGCTGGCTGCGATGAATTTCCGTCCAGAATATTTTTGCGAAGTCTTTCATTGTTTGTTGATACGGCTTCGTCCAATGTCGACCGTCGTATCTTTCGCCATAAATCGTTATTTTGTCAAGTGTCCACAAATAAAGCGAGTTTGCCAAACAGGGATTTTTGCTGTTGCTTTTACATGGACTTTTGTATTTCACTTTGTGACCGACTGTTGTACTTACCTGTTTCGAAACCATTAAATTTTTATGTAGTAACTCGTTTTCTCGGTAAGTATTTATTTATCGTATAATTATGAGATGTTATAAAAAAAACATTGTCATCCTATTATCTATGATCCAATATTACGAATACGAAATTGAGATGGTTTCAATTTTTGTTACGCTCTCAAGCCATAACTACTCAATCGATCATCATGGCTGTCCCCATTCAAAACCTGTTGACAACAGGTCGTCAGTGTCATTGACGGCCTGTTTGGCTCAGTGATAGTTTATCCGCCCTATAAGCCCGGCCGGGCAGATATTTGAATGATGAATTTAAATATCTGTTCTGGGTGTAGTTGTAGGTGTTACTTGTCCTTATCTTTGTGTGTGTTCCATGGCATCCTCGACACAGGTTATCCTAGCTATGAGTGTGTGAAACGTTTATTAAATTTTGTATTTACCTCAACATTGTCAAAGGTACAAAAAAGACTTAGGCTTGTCATCAACTTCGTTGCCACGGGGTACTGGACAAAAAATCCTACAACACAAAAACAAAAACACAAAATCAGCTAAACACTTGTCTTAGTTGTGTTTTGTGTTTTTGAGTTTACTTTGCTACGGAGTGTGAGGCTTTTATAAAGTCCGTGCTTTATCGTCCACTTGGAGGTTTAATTAATATTTCAATGTTTGTTTTGGCCTCCCGCAGACGCAGAGTAGTAATACAAAGCTATCTTTTTTGGGATTTTAATATCATATTGTGTTGGTACAGTGTGTCTGACGGAGACCTTTTTGTTTGCGTTTATTTTCATACCTGTCTGCATTGTTTATTTTGTTCTTTACCTACCTTAGTACGTGCTCGATTTTTGTCTAGATCTGTATTTTATACTTTTAGCACAATATGCTCATTAATAAACTAGCTTTACTCCGCGGTTGCACCCGCTTTTTATTAATATTTCAGAATAAATAATTGGCTGTGACATACAGAGACAGACACCGAAATCTCGCCTTAAGAGTTCTTCCCTGAAGGAATTTTAAAAAGTAGGCATAAGAATAGGCTGTGCTAATTCAGAGAACTAGCTATCTCCATACCGAATTTTATCTAAATCTATTAAACTGTTTATTCACTAAGACGTTTTAGAATGAAGAAGTAACAAACACACACATTCACTTCCAAATTTTCTTTTTTTTAATAAAGTTTGGTTTAAGCCATGGATTTCTAAAAACCTTACAAAACTTTTTTTTTTCGTTTGCCAATAACTAGCAAATGACTACATACATTACATACATACATACTACATTTATTATTCTTTTTAGGTAGCGTACCTACCTATCTAAAATATCATAAGCACGTTTTATTTAAAAAGGTGTCAATAAAGTACGTAGCACTGGAATGCCTTGACAGCCAGCCAAGGCATTCCAGCTTTGTTACTTTTGTGTTGGCAAAGTTTGGCGAATTTCATTTATGTCTGCAAATAAATATTTGGTTTTGTAAAGTCGCTTGTAAATTTTCTTGTAAAATTTTGATTACTCAAAGAAATTCGAGTGACTAGGCATTTATTGGTGCCTCTGTCTCGAGTACCTACCCTTACTTATCAAAGGCACAGTTTATTAAACATGAAAATGTAATTTGGAGTAAAAGTTATCGAGTCTAATAATTACCTACCACAATTTGTTTGAATTAATCTAGAAAATAACATATTTACAATAATTATTCTAGCTAATCATGGCGTAGTAACATAACAAACAATGTTATGAAAACTGCCTAAAGTGAAAGTGAAAATAATTATTATTTCAAGGAGTTATTTCGGGTAGAGTCCAAAATATATTCTGCTCTCTTATTCTCTACTTTTACCCATTGCATAAATAACAATGCTAGCGATGCGAGCCTCGTCTTTTACAAATTGGTTCGCATTTTTTACCAAATTTGCTCACAAGAGACTGTCCCAGGTATGGCCAAGTATGTGTTCTTTGTGTCGCCATGCATAACTTAAACATGAAAGTAACAAATAAGGGTCCCTGAAAACTTGTTCCACGCGAGGTTTGATTAACAACGAGGTTCCAAACAGCATTGAAACTAACAGAGACGTTAACATACCTGTATTTGTTTTATAATACCTTTTATATTTTTTAATTTTTAACATAACAATAAAACAAATCTGTCAAAGCAAAAACTCGCTTGTCGAGGGTTCTCAACCATCGTATTTTAAACAAGCACGAAACCCTAAAATTGCATCTAATCAGTAATCTAATCAAATTACACAACAAAACAACACACAAAACAACACACAAAAAAAGTTTTTTTGTTGCCCTGTATATTTCTGCAAATTTCTATACCTACTTTTTACTGTACTGCTTTTTTAGTGTAATATGAAAATTAAATTAAAAAAAGTGGGAACGTTAGGTTAATTGCTCTAGCGCTTGCGATATGCTCGGTTTTCTCATATCTCTTGTTACAAAACTCATAAGAGTGAGAGAGTCCACGGAACAGTGTTTACTCGCTAAAGCTACTCCCACCACGCACCATGCACGGGAGCGAGATTATACGAGCACAACGAGATTTGGGTCTACTTCGTTTTAGTTGCACAGAGAGCAAACGCGATAGCCATAGCGACGGACTTTATTAATAAGGCTGTAGATGTAGAACGACTGGCTATAAAGGTGGTCTAAACTCAGCAGTGGGCGATCACTGGCTGAATATAATATGATAAAGATATCATGGCATGTCCATGGCGTAAATAACGATACTGTAAGGTATTCGGTAAATAATTAGAGATATATAAATGTGGGTAGGTAGTAAAATAACTTGTCTTCGAATAAACGGCAATCAGAACGGACACGTAAATGGTTTCATTTCTATCTATAGCAAGAAATATCACAGTGGCGACGAGTAAATATACGAATCCGCGTATTATTGAGAAGAATAGACTGTTGGTGCGTGGAAAACAATGTCGATCGGCAAGATTTCAGAGTTCAACGTGGGGACGGATAACTGGCGTTTGTACGTGGAACGGATGGAACAGTATTTTATAGTGAATAGTATTAAAAGCGAGTTACAAGTGCCAACTTTAGTGACGGTGATGGGCTCAGCTAGCTATGAGTTGCTGGTAAATTTGTGCACGCCGGATAAACCCACCACCAAGTCATTTAAGGAGTTGGCGACCATCTTGGAAAAACATCTACAGCCACGACCGAGTATACTAGCTGAACGCTTCAAGTTCCATCATCGGAAGCAAAAGGCGGGCGAGAAAATATCAGATTACGTAGCGGAGTTGAAAAAAATGTCAAAAACATGTGAATTCGGTCAATGGCTAAATGAAAGTCTACGGGACCAGTTAGTATGTGGATTGGCGAGTGAAACTGTACGTCAACGTTTATTTGCGGAGGACAAGCTTGAATTCCAGAAAGCTTACAGTCTTGCGCTTAGTATGGAAGCGGCGGAAAAAGACGCGGCCTTGGTGGAAACGCAAGTTGAAGGCAGGAGTGTCACGACCGATTGCCAGGCGATGGTGAAGGTGCAGACAGAGGCGGGAGCGATGACGTCACGCGGCCGAGGAATGTGGCGCGGTGCGTCGGCCGCTGGCACAGCTGTTGCCGGGGCGCGGGACTCGACGACGAGCCGCCGGCGGGCGGACGGAAGTGCAGCGGAAGGAAGAAGCGGTCCACGGGTGGAGTGCCGTGTGTGTGGCGGCAACCATGACGCAGCTACGTGCAAATTTAAGCGTTACGTGTGCAGAGTGTGTAACCGGGAAGGGCACCTGCGACGAATGTGCTCAAGACTAAATAGCAGGAGTTACAACAGTATTCAAAATCATAACTACGTCGAGGAGGCGGCCGAGTTGAGTAGTTGCAGCAGCGAAGAGGTAACGTCCATTAATCAGCTATCATTAGATGAATGTCCACCGATTTTAATCTCAGTTAATATAGACAATAAAGTTTTGAAAATGGAATGCGACACCGGAAGCGCAGTATCGTGTATTAGCTACGAGATGTATAAGAAATATTTTAAACATATGAATATAAGTAATTGTAAACTGTGGCTTAGGTATTATACCGGCGAGACGATTCGACCGGTCGGCGTGATAAGGCCACTCGTTAGGTACAAAGATAAAGAAAAATACTTAAATCTTTACGTTATCAAGAATGGGAAAACGATGTTGTTGGGGAGACAATGGTTAGTGGAACTGGGTATTCAAATACCGGATGTAAGTTACGATGTAAATAATGTATCGAACGATTGTTTTAATTTCGACAAATTCAGTTCCAGATATTGTGAGGTTTTCGCGGACGGACTGGGACGGTTCACCGGCGGACGAGTCAGCATCCACCTGCGGCCGGAGGCGCGGCCCGTGTACATGCGGGCGCGGCCGCTGGCGTACGCGCTGCGCGAGCCGGTGGGGCGCGCGCTGGAGCAGCTGGTGCGCGACGGCGTGCTCACCCCCGTCGACCGCTCCGACTGGGCCACGCCGATCGTGCCCGTCGTCAAAAAGGACGGTAACATTAGGATATGCGCTGACTATAAAATCACTCTGAACAAAGTGTTGGATGTCGACCGTTACCCCTTACCGAGGGTGGAGGATCTGTTAGCTCGGTTACACGGGGGGGAAAGATTTTCGAAAATTGACCTTTCGCAAGCTTACGCGCAATTGGAGCTAGATGACACTAGAGAATACACGGTTATTAACACCCACAAGGGTATGTTCCGTTATAATAGATTAGTTTACGGTCTCGCGTCCAGTCCGGGAATTTTTCAAAAGATTTTGGAGCAATTGTTCGCTCATTTGCCTTATGTAGGAGTCTTCCTGGATGACATTATTATAACGGGGTCCGATGCGTCTTCGCATATAGACAATTTAAATAAGGTGTTTGATATTTTACAGACGAACGGTCTCAAAGTAAGGAAAGATAAATGTACGTTCTTTGCGGAGTCGGTTACGTACTTAGGGTACGTTATTTCAAAAAACGGAGTACATACTTGCACCGATAAAGTAAAAGCAATCGCGGAAACGCCAATTCCGGAAAATATTTCTGAATTACGGGCATTTCTAGGAATGGTGATGTATTATGCGAAGTTCATTGAAAACTTGAGCACAATTGCGGCACCGTTGTATTATTTATTAAGAACGGGGGTAACTTTTACGTGGAGCGGCGAATGTCAGGCGGCGTTTGATAAGATTAAACGGTTATTGTCTTCTAGCAAGGTGCTCGTACATTACTCGACTGAATTGCCGCTGATACTGACCGCAGACGCCAGCAGCGTGGGCGTGGGTGCGGTGATCTCGCACGTGACAGACCAGGGTGAGAGGCCTATAGCCTATGCATCGCGGGCGCTCAACAAAGCAGAACGCGCTTATTCGCAAATTGAAAGGGAAGCTCTTGCAATTATTTACGGTGTCAGGAAATTTCACCAATATTTATATGGTAGGAAATTTACACTCAGGACAGATCATAAGCCATTGACGTCTATTTTCGGCAGCAAAGTTGGTATACCGGTCATGGCAGCCAGTCGAATGCAGAGATGGGGGGTGTTACTATCGGGATATAACTATGACATACAGTACGTGTCATCAGCGAAGAACAGCGCCGATGCTCTTTCACGCTTACCATCAGGCAAATGTCATGGTGAAACGCTTGAGGTCACGTATAGTAATTTTGTAGAAAAGTTCTTACCAATATCACATAGTGATGTTCGTAAGGCGACAGCTACGGATACAGTACTGAGTAGAATACTTTTATATACTCAATCAGGTTGGCCGGCGTCCTGTACTGATGATGATGTTAAACCATATTTTTGTAGACGTAATGAATTATATTCGGAGGCGAACTGTGTCATGTGGGGTTACCGCATAATAATTCCGTTAGCTTTGCGGCCTCTGATTTTAAAACAGTTGCACAGCAGTCATATGGGAATAGTGAAAACTAAATCGAGTGCTCGAAGTTATGTGTGGTGGCCCAACATGGACGCCGATATTGAGGACATGTGCCGCCGATGCGAGACCTGCGCACTAGAGATGCCAGCGCCGCCGCGCGCGCAGCCGCAGCATTGGCCCTACATTACCCAACCCTGGTCAAGACTGCATATCGACTTTTTAGGCCCGTTTCATGGCGCGACTTTTTTAGTGGTTATAGATGCAACGTCCAAATGGATTGAGGTGTTTGAAATGTCACGAACCACGGCCACAGCAGTAATTAAAATTCTGCGAAGCTTATTTGCTAGGTTCGGTTTGCCGCTCGAGGTAGTTTCTGATCAGGGCCCCCCTTTTACGAGTTCAGAGTTTGCGGAATTTCTTAAAAACAATGGCATTAGGCAATCATTTTCTCCAGCATATCAACCAGCGTCAAACGGAGCGGCTGAGAACGCAGTAAAACTGTGCAAGAGGGCAATTAAAAAAGCAATAACAGATAAAATTGACGTGGACGAGGCTTTACAGACGTTCCTTTTAGCTTATCGAAATTCGGTACACAGCACCACGGGGGAGACTCCAGCGACTATCTTACAACGACGTCCGCTGCGGACTCGACTAGACCTCCTGCGTAGCGACAGAACTGTACTTAGTCGAGTGAGAGAAGCTCAAAGTAAACAAGTGGAGTATGCGGGTGGTAGGTTGCGTCAGTTCAAATCAGGTGAACCAGTATGGTTTAGGAACTATAGAGGCCACGATAAGTGGAAAAAGGGCACCGTTGTACACGAAGTAGGGTCCCGGAGGCTACATATAAGGGAGGATAGCGGTCGACAAACAACCAAACATGTAGATCAATTACGTCGTAGGTCACGCATGTCTGATGTTGCAGTTCCGAGTGAGGTCGGAGTGGAACCGGGTAGGATCAGAGATAGTTTAACGGAGGAGGATGAGTCAGAAAAGGCAATTAAAATAGACACACCGCTGCCTAAAGTAGTCACTCCAGAACGGGCTAAAGCCGAATACGCAGGAGGTGAGCACGACGACGACATTTACAGCACTCCAACACCGCACTCGCCGCGGCCGCGCCAACAACAAGGGCTTCAACTTGAGCCGCCTGTGAATCGTTCCAAAAGACTGCGTAAACCAGTGAGCAGGTTCCAACTAGAATGATTTCGGCTATAGGTATATTATGTACCTACATGTATTGTACAATAGTTTAGTTACTTCATTATTGTCATAGAATAAGGTCTTAAAAATTATGTTAATTAAGGGTAGAGGTGTAAGGTATTCGGTAAATAATTAGAGATATATAAATGTGGGTAGGTAGTAAAATAACTTGTCTTCGAATAAACGGCAATCAGAACGGACACGTAAATGGTTTCATTTCTATCTATAGCAAGAAATATCACAGATACATACTCGTACGAGAACTGTAACATACTTAAATACTTGATGCGAAGCGGCCCTTCCTGTGCTCACCGCGGTCGCTCACCGCACATTATTATTAGGAAAGTTTTTACCTTTCCCACATCTCCCTGTAAACAGAGTACGACCGCCGGAAATTGAGTTTCCTTGCATTTCATTTCATGGACTGTGAGCGAGGGACGTCATTGTCAAATCGTAGACCCTCGCCGACTTTGATGGACGTCTGGGATCGGTAATAAATATCTGGGACTGTTCCCATTGGAAGCAATATCGCCGATTGGACTCTTTGTGGTGGTTCTTTAACCGATTAAAAAAGATTGACGTTACGAATTTAGAGCAAAGGTTGTGCAAATGTGTAAAACAGGCTTTCGTATGCTCAATAAACAAGTACGGTAAGGTACGGTAAGGTTCATACCTACAATTCGAATTGTTAATTGCATGTTTTTTAGTTTTTCTGTTAGTTAGTTAGTGTTTAGTTAGTTCAAATAAACGTTTATTATTATTATTTGAAGCTGGTAAATCTCACCTCCGCTTGCTGCGTTGGCAGGAAGCTTTGGTTTGGTTATCGACAAGAAATCTTACTTTACGTAAAATACTAAATTTTCTTTGAACCTAATACTTCAATTACCAACTCTATTACTTTTGCTATTGTCACAGCTGTCTAGAAAATAAATGTATGCCAGGAAGCGTAACCACGGAGCTCTTTGAAATGCGGTCGTCAGGTAGCATGTATTCTCCATTTCTGGTTGACAGTTATTGACTGGACTGAAGTTCCCCGAGTGCCGCTTCATATTGCGTATTTTGGTTCGCTCTGTATAGTGTTGCTTCTAGGTAGGTCTCGTGAATGAACAGACCCTCGAATTTATTAACTGAATTTATTACCAGTTAATAAAATTAAAGTCCTTTAGGGAGAAACAAATTAATGCTTTTAGCAACGACGCGGAACGGAAAAGGTTTGGGGTAAAAAGTTGATTGTTGATGTATAATTGTATTGTGTATACATATGTTTGTATGGTAAAATAAAAGGTAAGACCCATTGTATCCAGTTAGCAAGCATAGACATCAATATTTCTTTCAAATAATTAATAATACTCACACAGCCCTTACATTACTTTTGCCCTTCTTCTATAAAACCATCTGGACTGACTGAAATACGGTTTTTTGATTTGTTTTTAAATTCCTTCATTGCAACGTTTCCTAAATATTTTTGAAACAATGAATAGAATTATAAGCTTTTTAACAAATCAGTCAGTAATTTTGACGATTAAATTTATATTCATTCAAAGTTCATATACGTTTCTAATCATTAAACGTAAAATGTAATCGAACAAAAGTTATCAGTGTAAATTCTAACCTGTAATATTCTAGTATCCTTTTACTGAAAATGTACCCTTCTAAATGAGACTCAATTTTGCGGAAACTTGGAAGGAAATCTTCATTTGAATGAATGTAAAACTGAACGTAATTATTCCGTTCTGTGAGTTTAGGAACAGTTAAAAGGAGTACCAAATGGTTGGCGTGTTTAATCTTGTCAATTATCCAGAAAATTGGAACGGGACTTCAAGTCCGGGACACGCCATTCCTAAGATTTTATTGACGCTCCACTCGCTTCTAGAAAGACTAATTGGCTGCCGGAACTTACAGTATCGAAACTACAAAAGGCACATTTTTACAGGAGAGCAATTTAAAGCCAAATTATGACCTAAATTAATAAGTTAAAATGTGTGGTATTAATTATTCAATTTAAAATATGACGACATTTTTTTTCAGATTTTTTTATTTTCCTAAATTTATATAAAATACTAGCTGACTCGACAGACGTTGTCCTGTCAAAAGCCATTGCGTAACTATAGCAACCGTAGTATGTTGATGCTAACTTGTCAATTTATAGTAAAAATTATCAGTATTATATATAATTTGCAATAAATTAAAATTGCGACTATAATTTGAGATTTAAACTATCCTATCTCTCAAGTTGGATCGAACTGCACATGGTGTGCGAATTTTATTATAATCGGTTAAGTGGTTTAGGAGTCCATTGAGGACAAACATTGTGACACGAGATTTATATATATTAAGATTAAGATTCGTGTAAACGGTACAATAAAAAAATTGTGATTTTGCAGGTTTGATACTGTACTCTTCATGCAACGTCTTGCTTATTCAGTCAGTTTCAAGTCGAGCTGATTATAAAGTATCTCATTTGCATGCTGAGGTCCTCGTTTACAAGACGATGAACCGATGAGGATGCAGCTTGTGGAGAGCAGCACGTGCAAATACATTGAGCTTAAAAAGGGTATTAAATAATAATGTGAGAAGACTGCTGGATATCTCTGGTAATGCTGGTGAGTGTTTTGAAGATATAAAATAAATAAACGTTTCACACACGTAGCTCCCCACTAGGATAAATCCTGTGTCGGGGATGTCATGGAACACACACAAAGACAAGGACAACTAGCACCCAGACCCATAACAGATATTTAAATTCATCATTCAAATATCTGCCCGGCCGGAAATCGAACCCGGAACCTCTGGCTTATAAGGCGGATATATTTACCGCTGAGCCAAACAGGTCTAACATATCCCTAACCCCTAATCTCTACTAATATTATAAATGTCAATGTAAGTTTTTTTGTTACGCTTCCACGCGAAAACTACTTAACTGATCATCAAGAAATATTGTACACATATTCTGGAGGTATTAGAAGTAACATAGGACTCTTTTAATTTTTTTTAAACGCGGGTGAAACCGCAGGGCGCACCTCGTACATAATAATATACCTCTTTAAAATATACTGTTAGTTCTGTGTCCTAAAGTCCTTTCAGTTAATTTTAAGTGATTTCTAAAACTAGGAGGTTTTTTTTCGACTGTTTAATTTTCTGTTTTATGTTTAATGTTCTTCGATTTCTCCATCAACAATGCGCAAAACTACCTCTATTATCTAATTCTTGTTCTCCTCAAATCTCCTTTAGCTTTTGATTTCAAACGCATTTAGAAAGCACTGTTCAAGTGTATCCAATTAATTAATTTGCAAATTTCAATTATAATTTGTCTTAGCGTAAATCGAGTCATAGTTTTAGATAATAATTATTTAACAAAAGGGCAAATTTTCGTTGAGCAACAACAAGAAGATACTAAATGATATTTAATTAAATTCACGAAATACCTGCTGGTCTTGGTTAATTTAAAAAATGATGTAGCTCTGAGAATGAATTTCATTAAGCATGCCTACGTCATAGTTCTATTGATTATAAATTCTTGGATGGATTTTTATTAAATTATTTTTTGCCCAAAAAGATCCTCTTCTAAAAGGCGGGCCAAGGTGAGCGCGGTAAGAACTTTCTGGTGCAGCCCAGATATTGCGATTTGTAGCTACGCAGCATCTATTACATGAAGTCACTACACTCCATCCGTTACTTACCAGAACAGGCCTGCGGTGGCAGCGGGAAGATGAGCGTGGTGGACGACTTCCTCCTGGCGGCGGCGCAGCCTAGGGACTGTGGATTGAAGCTGCGTAGCTGCTGCATGATGTAACTGCACTCCATCAGTTACTTACCAGAACAAGCCAGTTGCAGCGAAAGATGAGTGTGGTCGGAGACTTCTTCCTGGCGACGGCGCAGCCCAAGGAATGAGGATTAAAGCTGCATAGCTGCTGCACGATGTAACTGTACTCCATCAGTTGCTTACCAGAACAAGCCGGTTGCAGCGGGCAGATGAAGTGTGCTGGGAGACTTTCTCCTGGCGACGGCGCAGCCCAGCTGGACTGCGGATTGAAGCTGCATAGCTGCTGCACGATGTGACTGCACTCCATCAGTTACTTACCAGAACAGGCCTGCGGTGGCAGCGGGAAGATGAGCGTGGTGGACGACTTCCTTCTGGCGACGGCGCAGCCCAGGGACTGCGGTTTGAAGCTGCGTAGCTGCTGCATGAAGTCGCTGCACTCCATGAGCGCGACGTCCGCGAAGTGCAGATCGCACAGGATTTGGTTCTTGAAGCGGCGCGCGCGTTTCTGAATAATATAATAAAAGCTCTAATTTCGGAAAAAACCAAATCTTACAACTTTTACTTTTAACCTGATCTATTTCTTTCGTGGTTGCCCTTGTTTGGAAATAGTACGCACAATTTTGTAATAGAAATAATAACCACAAAGAACGTGATGTTAGGTGGGTGGTATAACATCTGCTCCGCAATGTGACAGTTACAAGGGAGAAAACTGATAGTCCTATTAATACATTTTAAGTTAAGTGATATCGTAAGATGGACACACTACGTCGGCGTGTTGAGAACAAGTGTGATCTTGCTAACTTATGTCTTTCCCTTACGCCTCTATTTCTTTATATTATAAAGAGTTCTATGCTCACGAAAACACAACAGAAGGTGGTAGTTTCTTTGACGCTGCGTGAAGTTTTATTAAAAATCGATCATAGTTTTTAAAGTGACTCTATTTAGATCAGCTGCAAAACCAGAAAGTTATCGCAGTCTTAGAACTTCATATTAATTTGAAGCCTGAACACGATTTACATTTATGAAAAGCGTATTTGCACGAATATGAATAGTTATTACAACAAGCTCTAATTGGGTGAGTGAAGTTTGAATCGTGTCACACTGTTTTCATATTAATTAAAGCTAAACCTCGCTAAAACATTTAATAGTGATTTAATTGTTTAATTAATTAATTGATTATTGACGTGACAACGTCTTATAAATTGGTTTGCCGGGTGACACTTCAAGAAACTGCGTTACGCTCCGCTCACGTTATGCGCTCACAATGAGAGCGAGTGAGAGGCACGCGTCCCTTCCACTCGGGCATGGTTAGCCCGCCTAAGAGCGAGAGAGACAGACATAAGTCGTTGTCACGTAAAACTTTCGCCCGTATACCGACTTTACAGGCAACCAATTTTTTTAATTTAATTGATTCTTGGCTCATTTTAGACTAACTTTTAAATATCCCAGGGCTGTGATACAGGTCTACCCTCGATTCATATACGCCATTCATCTTCTCGGGATGTATGCAGGTTTCTTCACGGTGTTTTCCTTTACGGAAAAGTTTGTGGTATGAAAACTTCGTTAATAAGTTCCGAAGAACCCATTGGTACGAGCTGGGGTTTAAACCAGCCATCTCACTAATGCGAAGTGGTCGTTTTCTCACTAAGCTCCCAAGATAAAAATATTGATATTATTAAAAGAAGAAACCGTGACTGATAAATGTTGCCTTTATTCCGGATGTTAAAACAAATCTAAAGACACAAGAATTACAAAATCTGTCAACCCGTTTAGGTACAGAACGTAAATAAAAAAGGCATACTCACTTCTACATACAAAGAAACGAAAAACACTGATTATCTATTTTTGCTCAGTCGGGTAAAATTAGAGTTATTTTCCAAAAATAAGTCAAATTATTTAGTCAATCTCGAGCAAAATGATTGATTTTCATTATCTACGAGAACAAAGGGCGAAGTGTTGTTATTAACTCTCAGCTCTGTAATCCTTATTAGATTAGTTTTACGAACGAATAAGGTATTTTATTAGATTGTTTATTAACTCGGTTAATGAAAGCTCCTTCGGTAGCTTGCATGTCTTTTGAGGATAAGTTTCGTTGAACTCTTTATTTTTCACACTAAAAATTATGAACAAAATAATTATAACGATTAAAACTAGTGCAACAACTACCATTAGTATTAGTAACTATTCCATTACCTACAAAATACTTTCTTACTTTTTCACCTTCCTTTTTTAATTATTTAATTTATCCGATTGGTCCAAAGAAAGGTATTTTTTTATTTTATTTCCGTGTTTGACAATTTACCACTTGGATTTTTTCCCTTCCTTTTTGGAATTCATCTTAAGTTCTTAGAAATATATTTTTATTATTATATTTTTAAAAGCTCACAAGTTCAAGCCAAAAAACCGAGTCTAAAGGCATAATTTTAGATTCGGTTTGACGAAGATTTGAAGATTCTTGGACTACTTTTGTGCCAATTTAGTACAAAATATGAGTTCAAGTGCAAAATGAAATCAGCTTTTTCCTAAAATACTCCGCCAATGACACAAGCAAGGACCTCCAAACAGGACTGCGCTAACAAAGCCTGGCTAAGTTATTTATTAGCCCGTATTCGGTAGGTATACCCTCCACGCGTGATCGGCAAATCCCCTGGCTGGACGGTGCCGCGTCGGCAGGGAAAACAATATCCTACGGTGAAATGAAAATAAGGGCGGGAAATTGTTTATTAACATGGAAGCTATGCTCTAAGGACTTAATTACAACGTTGAAATAATGAAGCGGTAGGCGATGTGGGCTCCTGAATATTAGACCTGCTACGAGATACATTGAGAAAAATGCCCATCTAAATTCCGCTAAACGAATGATAAATGTACATATAGCAGGTACGGAGCATACTGATTACCAAAAAGTACGATGATTAGCACTAGTTTTTACGGTGACAACTATTATAAACTGGTGCGCAATAAAACCGTATTCTATTCTATAAGTAAACTAGCGGTCCGTCCCGGCTTCGCACGGGTAGACACTATAAATTGAGATGTGAGCTATCCTATCTGTTAAGTTAGATCGAACTGCACACGGTGTGCAAATTTGATTGAAATCGGTTAAGTAGTTTAGGAGTCTATAGCGGACAAACAACGTGACACGTAATTTATATATATTAAGAAGATATAAAAAAAAATTCAAGCTTGTCTGTTTTATGTCTTGGTGTTTAACTCCATCAATCTATTAGGATGAAATTTGATGCATGAAAAGCGCGTATCCTGATTTAACACATCGTGTATCCTGAATTAACACATTGAAGATTTTTAATAGGAAAAACACGCTATCTTTGTTTTATTTAGGGTGAAAACTGGAGGCACTGCTGGCAATAACAGTTGTTCAAGGTAAGCAAAGTAAATAGGTAGTTATGGATCTTACCTGAAACTTTGTAACGACTTCCAACTCCAGCAGACTCTATCACAAAGATTCAATTTAGGTTTAACACTTCTAAGTTTATACCTCGCAAAGATACAAAAACTTTGCAAGTTTTATTTATTAGAAAAATGAATAAGTGAACTAGAGTATATTTCAATACGCTAAGTAAATATGCGTGTTAAAATATAATCGGGCAAAGTTCTACTAAAGCCCGAAGTTTATCATCTTGGAGGAAGCTACGGCGGATACATTCGAATGGATTAGACGTCACATATGTCATACCCATACACGATGTTCGAAACTTTACTGCGAGAAATCACGGAGCATTATTATGAGACAAGTTGCTGCCGAGTTTTGGAAAGGCAATTTTATTTCCAAACTTTGTCTTAGATGGATACCAGGAAAGCTGTTGAAGCTTATTGTATCTACGAGTATGCGGAGATTTGAAGAACTACTCGAAGCGCTTGTTAAACGAGATGCCCCGATAGGCAGGTAAAACTTGCATCAGCACGCAGGAAAAAATGACAAGTGCGTGTCGTGACGAAATTGTCGGGTTCCGTAGTCGTGTTCAAAAATTAAATATATTTACTTGCATTAACTTCTATAGAGTAAATTGACCGCTGAAAATAGGCAGATATTAAATAATCAATATTCTAGAGCAGCCATCATTATATTCAAACGTTTTATTCATGTAACTTCTTAATTAAAAAAAAAAAACAAATAACCCTTCTCTTTTCTTTCCTATTCTCTTTCGTATCTCTACGAAGATCTCAAATACGGCTTCTAATTATAGATATTACTGAAAATATTGATATCAATACAAACGGGAGTATTTTAAAGTCAATTGTAGAAACCCAATTATAAATCAATCATCCTGATTGCACTCAGTGACAGACTCGTTGTTTGTTACATCCGGATTGACCGGGTTTTATCCTCCTCACATCATTTTAGTCATAACAAATTGTCAGGGTATTAAAAACATTCCTGGCCCTATTGTGCAAGAGTGTGTATTCTTTTCAGATACCGCTTTTTGTATAGACTGAACAGATGTTCCGTTTCCCCTAGCACAAAGGATATTGTCCCCGAAGACTGATATTGGTATGCGTGGTGACATCCAAGACAAGACAACAAGACTGTTGGTAAACCAGTCTCCTAGGGCGACCCTTGTTTAGATTTAGTGGTCAGAGAAGCTTAGCTTAGCTTGTTGGCTGTGCGACAATCTCTGGTCAAGCCTGCGAGACGCCGATAAAACAAACAAAAACCTGTAAATTAATCCCTTAACAACAGGGGTTTGTCTCTGAAATCGATTTAATGATCAAGCGGATTTAAAAGCAATCATGAAATTAAAAAACAACTGAATTCAGAACAAAAAACCCCGCTCGCTGGCTTTGTTTGACGCGCAAAAATCTCCTACCTTTGATGGCCATTAGCAAAAATCAATAGGACATACGTTGCAAACTTCAACTAATAAAAAATGGAACACGATTTAATAATCCGAGCTTAAGGGTTTTAAAAATTTTGTAATTATGGTTGTTTTCATTTCTGATACAATAGAATAGAATTTCCGTCTTCATATTTGATACAATAGAATATAATATTTACGTTTGTTAACTTCTTCGAAAGTAATCATATAAAAAAAATATTTTTATGTAGATAAGTTTTATATAAAGGGTTATAAAAAAAGTAAACCAGCCGAAAACGGCTCTTAGTAACGGTAGTATTATGACGAGTAATAATGTATCATTTTTATCACAGGATCCATCTTAATATCACGAAATATAAAAAAACAGTTGTTCCATAGAAATCAATAACACTCGACAAAACGAATGGGTCCGTTTTTTTTTTCGCGATTGCACATCTTTTCCTATTAAACCTGTCTTAAACCCCAGTTAATGTAGATAACACAATAATGTTGAAACTTTACCTCTCCTTGTTCCATAGATGGTGCCAGCTTGAGACACCATCTTTTTAATTATGATTAAAAAAGTTTACAAATAACCTATGTTAACCGTTTTGCTTCTCATTTTGTTACGTCCTGTTCACGTGACATGTTTTCAAAAGCTTTCTGCCTTGCCTTGAGGTTCTTTGAGTTCTTTGAGGTTGAAAATAAGTAAAATAGAAATTAATCCCTTTGTTTACGAGGCGGGAACATGGCAGTCTCCTTAAAATCCCCAAGCGTCTCTTTTTTATTTATTTTCTTTGCAGGTATGAGGTGCTGTTTTTCATTGAGACATTTGAAATATACTATTATTTTAGATTTTATGAAGAAAAAGCTGTAACAGTATTCATTTCGTAAGTGCACAAAGGGATTTTTTTAATTAAATGCATTTTCTGTACGGCGTCGTCCGGATTAAGTTCTCTTTTCACGGACGAACGTAAGTAATTACAAATTTTTCAACCAAACAAAAGTGAAATATAAAAACTGAACTTTATTTATTTTGATTATTAGTTTACTTTTTCTAGTATTGAATTTTATTTACGTTTCAGTTTTACATAAATAAATAGTGGGCCGTCACACACAGACAGGCGGACGGACGGAAAGGCACCGGAAGCTTTCCATAAAGGTTTCTTTTTACAACTTGGTACGGAACCCCAATATAATGCCATAAAATAAAGAGACGTGATTTTGGAAACTAGACCAATCAGTCTACTGACAAAAGGTCCATAAAAAATATTAAAAAAAAATGATAGTTTAACAAAATCCTACTTTTTAATCAACATCTTTATCCCACCTACGTGGGGTCGGTACAGTATGTACACTTCTTCCATTCAGCTCTATCACTCGACATATTTGAATTTACTCCCTTCTTTTTCTACTTCCAACTAATCTATATCTATCTATATCTATATATATATATATATTATATAGATATATTATATATATATATATTTTAAATATATATATATATAAATGAAACCCGTTTTCCTTGGTCACGGCCTCACGCGTGAATGGCTGGACCGATTTTACTAATTCTTTTTTGTTGTATTTGTTATTATTAGGAGAAGGTTCTTACGGAAAAAAATATTAAGAAAATCTCTCAGAAATATTGAAAAACCCTAAAAACAGCCCTTTTATTTTTCCCATACAAACGTTTTCTAACTAAAACGAGCTTTATTGCTATTGTATAAAGTTCATATTGAATTGCAAGCACTCACTGTTGTTTAAGCAATGTAGGTATGTTCCTAACGTCCAAGAGTCAATTTGCACTTTATTACCTCTGTACAAAGTTCAAATTCAATCATATCTATCAAAACAGTGTGCGTTTTATACTGATAATTTTTACTATAAATTGACAAGTTAGCATCAACAAACTACGGTTGCTATAGTTACGCAATAGCATGAGAATAGAGGTTATAACAAAGAGTTCCTATAATTATTCTCAACACCTTTGGTCACGCCATCACGCGTGAACGACTGGACCGATTTCAATTTACTCTACGTTTATCCCAAAGTCTACCCGTGCGAAGCCGGGACGGGCCGCTAGTATAATATTAAAAATGACAGAATTTGTAAATTTGGATGTTTGGATGTTTGTAGTATTTGTTGTACAATCACGCAAAAACGGCTGAACAGATTCGGATGAAATCGCATAAAGGTAGCTTATACCGTGAATTAACATAGAAGCTACTTTTTACTACGGAAAACGTGGGCTAAATACGGATCTCAACCAGTGTTAAATCAATTAAAACACAATAGTGAAATACCTTATTACCTACCTATATTATATGTACCTATACATAGTACTTTAGTAACGATGATATTCTAGAGGTAAGTAGTAGGTATCTTTAAATTAATCTAATCTCAGAGGATTAGCTGAGGTACCAGGCATCAGCAAAGTTTGATCAATTTGATACCTGCCAAGGCTCGTAGAAACGCTATCAGACATCGGTGATTCTGTCAAGTGGGCTCTTGGACATTTTCTTATACAGGGTGTTTTTAAATTAACGCAAAACATTTCACAGCACGCTATCAGATATAAGAAACATTTGCTGGCCTTAAATAACATTGAATGTTACAGGTCACGGTTACAAAGATATTTCAGAAATATAATTCTTCTTCTTTTCAGGCTCAAATGCACATTCTTGATTTTTCCGGTTCCGGATTTCATTAGAAACAGTGTGAAATTAGTATTATTTCGTTATTAAAAATGTATTTGCTTAAAAAAACAATTATTGAAAGTCACTGAACCAAAGTAAGATATGAAGCTTCTTGCGAAAAGTTTTGTGTTAAGTTCAAAAGCACCCTGTATACTTAAGGAAAATTTTCTTCTTGGAAGGCTAATAAATTTTCAACAGTCCTTGACTCCCATTATTTATCGACCGTTAATTTTAACTTTATATTTGTGTATTAGATCAGATAACTTTTATTCAAGGTATACTTACTTAGTACTCATATTTTTCGTATATAAACTATAAATTTTGACAGTTTTTGTATGGTAAAAATGTCAATGTCACACGCGATACAATGTTGCACAATGTCATCATGCGCACCATGGAGTTTTAGCAACTGGTTTTTCATGCGCTGTTAAGCTATTGCATAGCTTCTATCGCGGGCCTTGAGCGTGGAGACCGAACCCAGAAATTCCGTAACGAAAATAACCTTACAAAAAAGAAAGGTATAAGGTATAATAACTTAAACATTTTTTTAAAAATAGAACTACCCGGTACACTCGGAAGAGAGAGTGAATGACGTTTGAAAAACATTTTTTTTAATATTGCACAGCCTATTTTTCAAAAAAGTATCCAAATGAATTTCTGTAAAAATTATCAATAATTTTCAAAATAAAATAAACTTGGCGAAAAGTCAACGAAACCTTACACTCTACACATAGAGGCGAGTTGCTGAACTAAAGAGACAAGCGTGATATTTCAAAAAGTAATTAAAAGTTCTGCTATTCATCGATAGATGAAAAACTAAAAAGTATCACCGTATGCAATAGCTTTACCGCGGCAGTCCCCGAGTGCCACACGTCTTTTTTTTAATTCTATTATGGTTGTGCATAGTAAACTATTTTTCTATTTCATTTCTCATTTCCGACATGCACAGAGTATTCTGGTATCTTGTCCTTAGCTATGAGTTTAAAACGTCATTTATTCACTTAGTTATAACCATTAAAAAACTTGTCCCCGTCCTTACAAAGTAGGTAGGTACCCAATATGACTCGATGGTTTGAGTAAACACAAAACGTATCCATTTAGCCTGCATGCCTTTGGCTATTCGAGAAACAATCAACTAAAATTTGAAACCAGTTCCGGATTTATCGTTTTTGACGGGATTTAGTATAACCTTCGAAACGGGACAACGGAAATTTGAACGATAACGTGTTTAGGCTCTGTTCGTAGTCGTTGATTTAATAAATAATTTAATGTTCATAGTAGATAAACAATTTGAATGTTGTTTATTGTTTAAAATATCATAATTAAATAATTAATCATAATTATTGTACGCTATCTGCAATTCTCAATTTCTTCCGAAATGTTACAAGAAACAAGTTGAAAAAATTGAAATTGAATAAATAAATAAATATAACAAAGAAATAAACAAATTTCGAACAAAATCATGTAGCAGATTCAACGTGAAGAAGTAAGTAAGAAGTAAACTTAATCCAGGGTAAAAACTACTTCTATTCCAAATTTCATTAATTTCTGCCCAAGAAGTTAAATACACAGACAAACTTTCGCACTTAAAATCTTAGTGTGATCATATATTATACAGTCACAGTGTGAAGTGCGATAGATGTACGAGCATGTCACACTTTACCCACATAATACGCATACCCTAGTTTAACCATCACTCGTTTACAACACCGCCAATGTAACACGCTGACAGAAACCGGTACAAACCGGATATTAAGAGTATATTGTAAGAGCTATTCAGTAAAAATATTTATTTTGGTACCGGAAGTGTTTCCTGGTCGATATTTAGCCAACCATGATGAGATTTTGTATAAATAGGGATTCGTATTCGAAACTGCTGGAGCGTTTTGAGTGCATTGAAGGGCCGCATTTTTGAAGGAGTTTCTTACTAAGCGCCCGCCCAAGCGCAAGTTTAGTTGAGTTAGGCGGGGGAGACGTCTCTGACTATTCCATACAAAGATTATATTTAGCAGGAACCCGCGGTTTCATTCGCAGGCTTCAGGCATGTTTTTTTTAATAAAAAGCGGCCTATGTGTTAGTCAGATTCAGATTCAGAAATATTTATTGAACAACTGATACATTGTAATTTATAAGCTAGATGTCTAATTTAGTCTAAGGTACCTACCTTACCTACCGCTGCTTTTAATAAGCCAGTTTATTGCTAAATCGAAATTAAATTTGTTTAGCCATTTTTGCATGTGTCACAAACTTTCAAACATCCACACTTTTACATCTTCTTCTTCTTCTTATTTATAAAAATGAATCGCTGTTCGTTTGTCTCGCTATAACTCGAGAACGGTTGGACCGATTTCGCTAATTTTGAACTTGAAATATTTGTGGAAGTTCAGGAAAGGTAAAAAATAAAAGTAAAAAATAAATAGCGGGTGAAACCGCCGGGTGCAGCTAGTTTCTAATATAAATAGGATAGAAAGTTTTATATACCTATTCTTAACTAAACTATTTTTCATGAAATTGATATTGAAAAGAACATAATGATTTCAGAAATAATAGAGAACACCGGTTCGTACTCGCGTTGTTTTCGTCGGGGGTTCGTTATAATAAAGTTAGTATTAGAGAAGTTAGACTTGTGAAAATATCAGATTTTTTTAAAGTCCGACCAGACCCTATTCTTGCGCGCTCGAGATTATCTGTCCGTCTCAAGAGAGTGCCAAAAATAGGATTAAAATTAGTTAATTTGAAAAAAAAATTTTTCAACTATTTCTTATTGCTTTGTCATCGGAGTTACACATGTATACCAAACAGCTCAATCGGACATCGGGAAGTGGTTCAAAATTGAGTTGCAAGATTCCACCCGAATAAACATAGTTACATACATTGAGTTAAATAAAAGCTTTTAAAAACAGTGCAAATTATTTTACATTTTCTCAATAATTACAAAAGTATAATAAGTCACGTAGGTACTCGTATAACATAGTATAGATATGGGATGTAGGTATAGGTTGTTGCACTCATTTGTATTGCTCGCTTCAGAATAAGTGTAAAAGTGGTGTAATAAACATAGTTACATACTCGTAGATCCATAGTAACATACATTGCAAGTTAAATAAAAGCTTTTAAATAGTTATTACTAGCTGCGCCCCGCGGTGTTACCCGCGATTAAAAAGTATGTTTACCGGGATAAAAAGTAGCCTATGTGCTATTCCAAACTATAATCTATCTCTGTGAAAAATTTCATCCAGATTATTACGTTACATTACATTTCGGAGAGTGTGCTTCTCATCTGCATCTAATTCTCTCTAGCTCTTTCTACTATCGGTCTACCAAAGGCACTAAAAAGCGTCACCGTTTTATGGTTGATTTACCAAAAACTCGTACGAAATGCTTTGATTCCACCTTTATTGTGCGAACCGCTAGGGTGTGGAACGCTTTGCCTGAGTGGGTGTTTCCCGATAGATATAGGTAATCTAGGTGTCTTCAAGTTGCGAGTGAATCGGTTTCTTCTAGGCAAGCATGCTCCATCATAGACCGTATCGTTGCTTACCATCAGGCAAGATGGCGGTCAAATGCAAACCTTTTTTTTTTTTTTTTTTTTATGTAATTGAGTGACGAGACGAGCAAATCGCTCGCCTGATGTTAAACGTCACGTTTGCCCATAACAGGTCTGCGCCACCCAGAATTTTGAACTTGCATAAATCAAGACCCTGCGTGGCACAGCACTGCGCTCGTCACCCTGAGATATAAGTTGTTTAATCTCCCATTTGCCCTGTAATTTCACTGGAAACAATGCCCTTCCAACCGGAACACAGTAATGTTTACACAAGCCTATTACTGAATAAAAAAAAATCCAGATCTATTCAGCCGTTCCGGCGTGATTGAGTAACAAACATCCATCCAAACTTTCACATTCATAATATTTGTGGGATTAGGGTCATGTAATTTTACAAAGGTCGAATGTCTCGTATGACTTCTAATGCTACTTCAGTTTGGTTATTTAATCTTTCTGATCTGTGAGACGCTAGGAGCCGCCTACGCGGCCTTGGGTTTTGGGAGCTTAGTCATGATATTGCCCTTTTATGACAAGCTATGTAAGGCCACAGCTCACTTGATTTAAGTTACGATGTGGTCAAAATTCAAAATTCAAAATTCAAAATAATTTATTTAAATATGGGTACATCAATGCACACTTATGAATGTCAAATACAATTTTTACGAATAAATTAATACAATATTATTAGAATGTCAAAAAAAATATATAAATTATTGCAATGTCAAAATATCAAGGTATAAAATAACTACAATAGTAGGTACAATCAGTCAAGACACTTATGAATGTCAAATACAATTTTTACGAATAAATTAGTACACAATAAATTAAATGTCAAAGAAAATAATATTATTAGAATGTCAAAACAAAATATATAAATAATTGCAATGTCAAAATATCAATGTATAAAATAACTACAATAGTAGGTATAATCAGTCAAGTATTATTATTACAGTCTAAATACAATTTACGTAAAGAGACTTTATCACAGACGAAGTCTTCAATTTTATAGTAAGCCTTTTCAATTAAATGATCAATGGTCATCAATCAAATGATGAATGGTCAAAGATAAGTGACTGGTAAATACATACCTAGATAGATACTCTTACTCTCATTTCCTAGCTTTGAATGGAAACTCTCAACATTGGAATTTCACACTTTCGGACTTAATACAGTAATACTACTTACAGATAGAACAATAACCTTTAAAACTATTGCAACAACTGGCGACCTTATCGCTAAGAGCGATCTTTTCCTGGCAACCCTACATACACGCATACCTAGCTAGATTTTTATCACTGTTTCATTGTGAATGTTCTCTTATTGTAAAACACTAATTATTAGGGTTCGGACTCTGCGGGGTGGCATTCGACCGCACCTACCACTAAGCAATTATGGCTCAAAACCAGTAATTTATTTAGACTAGCTGAACCCCTCGATTCGATCCCCTATCCTATATAAACCGCTGACTTATCCGGGATAAAAAGTAGCCTGTGTTCATCCAGAATATAAGCTACTTTGATTACAATTTTCACCCCTATCAGTTTTTTTCAGGATAAAAGTTTATATTTTAACCCAGATTTGAACTACCTCTGTAAATTTGATTCAAATATGAGGCGTTTCAGCATAAAGAAGTAACAAAACCACAAACTTTGAAACATATAATATTAGTAAGGCTTACACTGAGAAAAATTACCGTTTAAATTCCGCTAAAAGAATGATGAATTTACTTAAAGTACGGAGCATATTACTGATATTACCAAAAATACGGTGATTAGCAGCAGTTTTTACGGTGACAACAGTAACTGTCAACTGGTGCTAAACTATGCTCCGTACTTTAAGTGAATTCATTTATTTATATTTATTTAGATGCTTACTTCATCATTCTTTTAGCGGAATTTAGATGGCCATTTTCTCAGTGTATTTTCCAAGTTTAACCCCATCGTTTTATCTAAGTGTGACGTAAGTTTACGCAATGGTTTCTTTGTGTTTGTTTCAGCCAGGCTCACGATTGATTCCTTTCTCGGCGGTAATAACTTCACGGCTTCCTGCCAGGCGCGGATTTTGCAACCGACCGCCGAAAACTGATAGAGGCGAAATGTAGTTAATACAGCGGCTATAAGGGAATGGAATGCTAAGCCCGAACAGGCCCAAAAATACTCATCTGAAATCTGAAATCTCGAAAAAAATTAGCTGTTTGTCATTTTGTCGAGTGTCATTGACATTTTTCTATGGAACAGCTGTTTTTTTTCGCAATAAGAGTTACTCGCTTTTATTTATTTTATAAACAGTTTAAAATTGGTTAAGTCTGCCATGTATTTTTAGATTAAAAATATTTTTACCTAAATACAAAATTCTGAACATCTTGCTTGAAACTTATGTGATACCTACCTATAGTTAGCTATATTTTAGATTCCAAAATTAACAGCGGTTTGTAAGTTTAATACTATCTTTATTTTCTCTTTGATATACGAGTATATAGATTCTAAAACTATTTTTGCTTCCTGGGCCTTTCTCTTATGTTATTTCCTTATTGTGGTGTCAATAAAGAGTTATTGTATTGAAAGCTTATTTTTAAACAGGTTATTTTTTAATATTATTTTATATTTATGCTTTTGAGTGACGAGACGAGCAAATCACCTGCCTGATGTTAAACGACATCAATAAACGACGTACAAAAATGTACACAACATAAGTACAATTTCACTGATACGATCGACCAGTAAACCTAAGTTCTCTATTGGACATGTGCTCCGTACAATAGCAGCCCGCCTTTGATTAATTTCGATCAATTCCACGGTGACTGCGACCTCGCTCTGCTTGTGTGCTTAATTTCATTGATTATTTCTCCTTTCATGACAACCTGATTGTAATTGGAATTGGGAAGCCTTTAGGGCTAGTCTTTGTCCTGTATTAGTATATAGTAATTTTATGAGTATGAAAATATTATACACTGAGAAAAATGGCCATCAAAATTTCGATGAATTCACCTAAAGTACAGAGCATACTGATATCACCAAAAAAGTACGATGATTAGCACGTTTTTACGGTGCAAACCATCATACTAGTTTTTACGGTAACAACCATATATCATAACTAGCTGACTCGACAGACGTTGTCCTGTCAAAAGCCATTGCGTCAATTCTATGTCAAATATTGCGTAACTATAGCAACCGTAGTATGTTGATGCTAACTTGTCAATTTATAGTAAAAATTATCAGTATATATATAATTAGCAATAAATTAAAATTGCGACTATAATTTGAGATTTAAACTATCCTATCTCTCAAGTTGGATCGAACTGCACATGGTGTGCGAATTTTATTATAATCGGTTAAGTGGTTTAGGAGTCCATTGAGGACAAACATTGTGACACGAGATTTATATATATTAAGATAGTTGTCACCGTAAAAACTGGTGCTAATCATCGTACTTTTTGGTGATATCAGTACGCTCCGTACTCTAGGTGAATTTATCGGAATTTTGATGAATTGAGTGAAGCGAAGTGAATTTATCATTCTATTAGCGGAATTTAGATGGACATTGTTCTCAGTGTAGTAATAAAGTTTCTAAGATTTTATGTTCTACCTCTCTAATTTTTCATGAATTATATAAACGTAATGTTCTTGATGTTTATTTTATACTCGTGATTAAGGGCAAAAAGATAAATGCGATTTCAGATTATATTATCTACGCTGGCATGTTAAATTACCTGCCTTAGCAATTACAAATCTAGTTACTTATAATGCAGATCACTAACAGAATAATAATAAAAATTTTAATTTTTTAAAATCCTTTCCATATTGAAGTGTAATTTATAGCACTATTGAAATTACTGCTATTTCCCAAAACCAATTACATTTAACCACCTTAAATTCAATCATTGGGCCGAACAGGACCATTAGCCCGATGGCCCAGCCGATACCGGCCATTCTATCGTTATCACCCAATAAAGGTGGGGTCTGTATCACCATTTAACTCTACAAACACATTTTGTAATTTCATTTTAGGGTTGACAGCTAAAAAGAAAATAATATCTAAATAACTTTGTAATTGAAAATTCTTAGTCCCATTAGTGATTTTAAAAGACGATGAATCCTCCTACCTCTAATATTCTAAACGTGAAAGTTTGTAAGAATGTTTGTTCCTCTTTAACGCAAAAAGAGCTAAACGGATTTACATGAAATTTGGAATGAAGGTTGTTCATGTTCTGGATTAACATTTTACTATTTTCGCCTACTTTTTATCCCGGAAAACGCGGGTGAAACCGCGGGGTGCCGCTAGTAAGAAATTAATCAGAATATTCATTAGAAGAGAACATTTTATAAAATAACTAAACTTAGAGCAAATCAAACGACAAGTGAACAAATAAAAAAGAAAACTAGTTTTCTATTTTCATTAGTCTCTATTTTGATTAAACCATGAAGACTACAGGACACACTTTAAAAAATTTTAACAAATCATAAAAATAAAAGAAGTCCACAACGCTTTGACGCTTTATGGAATGGAACGGAATGGAATGTCTGAATAGATTGGATTGCATTGCATTTACATTTTTCAATAAATATTTTTTTTTTACCAAACTACGCTATCCCACTTCTGAAAGGCAAAGGTCCCCTTTAATCTCTATAAGAATTTCAGCTTTACTTTTGAAAACCAACCAAGTACCGAAGATACGCCAAATAGTTTTTCTATCTGCAACTAAAAAGTGAAAAACTATGTTCCGAACTGAAAGGGTTTATAAATTCCAGGTTTTAATACTAATTTGGGAGTTGAACGACTTCTAAATATCTCCAAGTTTATAGCGAGTTCTAAATACGTTAAATTCTATTCGAACTTTCATAAAGCAGTTAGGAGCAATTAAGCGAATTAAACGAACTAAAGAATTCTATTTCAATAAACGGATCTGTTTTCAAAAACGAAAATTGAGCCTCACGGAATGTCATTTGGAAGATCAAATAAACTCGAAGTGAAGTTCCAAGACTTGAACAAAAAACATACAAGACAATAGTTAATTGTGTTTATGACGAAAATAGAATAATTGCTATATCTATGTGTTTTTTTATAGATATAAAAACTTTGTGAAGAATTGATTGTTAAACTGAACCATTTTCTGCAGAGCAAAAGTCACACCACATCATTTTAGATAAATAAACAAGGTTTGTTTTATAAATATTTACGATATTTTTTTAACAAAATTGTGTTTTTTGTTTCCTATACTATTATGCATTCTGTGTTTTTGGGACCTCGAAATCATGTTTGCAGCTGATTAAGAATAGTGTGAAGTAAAAAGTTAAGGTAACTGACCTGATTTGGTCCAGTGAGGTTCATACCGCAGGAGTTGCACCGGAGACATTCCTCGTGGTAATGGTTGTTGTCGTAAAGCGGAGATGGTTCTGAAATATAGAACAAATGTTAGAAGTATTCTGGGCATTCATTCTTTAAAATATATATCAACATACATAAAAAAATACATCAGACATTGTCCTTTGCTTTGTTGGTAAATTAATGTTATAAAAGAACTAATACACTAGAGAACATTGATGGCGGGCGCGTCTTTGTAGAACCAACAGATACGAGTATAAGCTTTTAAAAAAGGTATAATAGGTAAGTTAGATAAAACGTAGACTCCATAACTAAAATCTGAATAAAACAGAAGGTTTAAAAATTGCCCAATCGTTCATTCAAAAAGTAAAAGCTGAATTTTCACTTGGATTCTTGCCAAAGGGCGTGAAGCGATTTGGAAAGTTGCCAAGAAGTTGAAATTTCCAAGTATTAGTTGTGGACGATCCCCGTCGTAGAGTGACAAGTTGACAAGCACTTAGGTATTCTTAGCGAATCCGCCAGCCAGTGCTGCAGTTACTACTTCGGGTCTGGTGCATTATTGATAGCTTGTCTTGGCGTAGCGATCCGTGTTCTTGAGGCTATTTTGAATTGTGATTTATTTTCGTTTGATGTGAATTTATTGCGGTATGATGCGAAGTCTTGTCTTTTATGGATGAGAAAATGAGTAGATAGGTAGGCATACATTCATAGCGTGCTTTATACTCGTAGTAGACCGTATTGCTCATTATCAGGGGAGATGAGGGTCAATCGCAAGATTATCATCGAATGAAAGAAAAACGTAATGAATCGTTAAATATTTTTTTGTTTTTGATGTGTTAAAATTTGTTAAATTAATTATTCAAATTTTTATTCATTTTTTATATCAAATAAATGTGCAAAAATACTTCTAAAACAAAGTAGGTATATAATGGAATTAAACTTAGGTACGAGTAGTTAATGCCTATATTAAGAGTTTGAAAGTGGCTTATGGAGCATAAAAGGAGATTGCGTTTTACGCGATATTTCACAAGCTATCACTCGCAACTAGAATTACTTTTTGATAACCGAATCAAACTGAGCAAATAAGTTATGACCGAAATAATCTAAGTGGCTGTAAAGGACGATGAAGGCTTTGTAATTGAGCTTGGCTTCTTTGTTTGACACTTTAATGCTACAGGGACTTAGACTTTCAAACTCGAATGCCAAAATCAGTTAAAAAGAGTAACTTTTTCATAATCAAAGTTTGATTCAAATAATTATAATGGCCGCCAAATAACCCAGATACTTTGTAGAGAACGTAATTGAGATCTACTCTGGTTGACACTTTAATCTACAACGAGGACAAGTTTCCAACTCAAATGCCCAAATCGGTAAACAGTTCATTGTGTTTCTTTATCAAGAGTTTGATAAATGGGAGCCCAGATAAAACTTGAGAAAGTTTGATGGCGTACTTTGAGTCAATATTGATTACGAATTCCAGTGTAAATTGTTTACTTATCGGCCGACGGATATTGGTTTTGTCTTCGTTATTCGTCAAAAGAAGATGGAACTGAAAGAAAGGGACATGACATGACTCAAGAAATTATACTAATACTTACGAGTACAATAGACTTATGAGTAAAAAACTATCAAGAGCGAAATACAGCGTACCTGAATAAATAAATTTGGGTGTGGCCGTGTTTTGGACACGGCTGTGTTTTAAGTGAATACGTGTACGTAACAGGTAATAATTTATATTCCTTGAGCATAATTTTAAATGTATTTTTTTGCTATTTAGCTATCAAGCGATGCAGACATTATATTGGATGAAAATAATTTATATTTAACTGCAACGCTAAACTGTATCCCCTGATTTTTTTAATATCAGTCTTCTGAGTTACGAAGTACGGAACGATACGGTAGGTACAGATGGCACCTCTACGGTGTCACTATGGAAGTAAAAAAGACGTTTTCACGTCTAAAAAAGAGTTAAAAGAATAAAAAGATGGATTAAGCTGAATAATTTATATAGAACCTGAAAAAAAATCACCGTATAATAATCAATACTAGTTAAACATAATATATTACTAACAATACTCACGACAATGACGTCGAAAGTAAACGGGGCCATTCCCAGTTGACACCTTATTTTCATTCCCAAGAATCAATTTTAAATTTGTCCCAGTTGTCACACCATGAGATGACAACAGTGTTCCCAGTTGTCACCCAGAGACGAAATTTGTTGGGCACTTAAAAAACTTAGTCCACCATCCAATCATTTTGTATAGGAATAGCCTAAATAGTATTTTATTAAAGTAATTCTTGTAATTAAGATTATAAAATCACCATTTTGTAGTGACAATATTGTGATTTAACATTTAAAGCACAACAAAATTCGTCATTGGTTGACAACTGGGAACACCAAAATATGTCATTCCCAATTGTCGCCTCATGAGAAATTTAAATTTAAATTAAACTATTTTAATTTGATTTTAAATTTTTAAAACGATTCACGGTTGTCACCCTTGGGGACGAAAAATAGAGTGACAACTGGGAATGATCCGAAAGTAATAAACGAAGACCTAGAATCGTAATTAATATCTACGTACAAGACTCAATAGAGTGGGCGGTAAATAAATACGTACTCACTTACTTTTATGGCTCAGGAAGTATGTTCTGAGGGTAATAATAATATTACGGGCCGTAATAATACCGTCCCAATATTCTCTACGTTTATGGACAGTTACAGATCGAGGTTGGTAACAAGATACTTAAATTTTACGACGAATTAGTAATTGAAACTGAAACAATTTAGCTGTGTACTGAGGTAGACGTTATGGCTATTCAAAGCGAAATCTATCTATATATTCGTCATTCATGACCAAAATTTAGATGTTATAACTATATAAAACGGATTCTACATTCGTCATTCATGACCAAAATGTAGGTAGGGGAGCGTCCATGAATTACGTGAGGTGTTTTTTTTTTAATTTTCTGTCCCTCCCTCCCCCTTGGTGAGATGTCATGAGATTTTATTCAACCCCCTCCCCCATCCCCCAATCTCACGAGAGATTTTTCAAAATGTGGGTTTCTTACGTAAACGCGTTGGATTGTTATTTTAAAAAGAAAAAAAAAATTGCAAAATAGTATAATTTTTTTTTGTTTCAATCAGAAAAAAAAATTGCGTGATATTTGCCGAGACCCCCTCCCCCCCTTAAACATCTCACGTATTTTATGGACGCCCCCTAGATACAGTTTATGACGTTTTTTGATTTCAGTCGAAAGTAGATGGCTAATGGTGTCCAAATCGATTAGTTTGAAGTTAACGTGTCATATGCAACTTTTAATCCTCCCACTGCTGGGATACAGGTCTACCCTCGAAGGGTAATTAGGCCGTATTCCACCGAGCTGGCCAAGTGCGGGCTGGTTGGTGGATTCACAAACGCCATTGAATTTCTTCTCCGGACGTATGCAGGTTTCCTCACGATGTTTTCCTTCACCGAAAAGCCAGTACATACGTAAAACCGTTGTTTTTTTATGTTCTAGTACACGATTAGTTTTTAGGAAAAGTTGCATGTAACCAGTTAAAAATCAGTCAGGAACAAAAGACTCATAATAGTGTAAAACAATTTATCTATAAGTACCTACCTATCCTAATTTTTAGTATTAAAAAAATATATCTAATGAAAACCAAACATTGATTGTTTACACACCAATAAAGGCGTCGTTAGCCTGTCAAGTCAAACTAAGTATAAGTTAACTATATTATCTGACTGTGTCTAGTTTTATAAGTTAAATATGTTATATTAAATAACGACAACAATTTGCAATATTCAAACGTATTTATAAACTGTAGGTATATTATATTGTAACGTATTATCGAAGACAGATACCTAAAGCACGTGAGCTTATGGTGAGATCTTACTAACTTTGCGTGATTCAAGCAGCAAAAGATAAAAGTGAATGTCCAAGAGTAAAATGATGTAGGTATGATAATGATGATGATTTGATATGATTAAATACGCAGAATGAGCAAAAAATTATCTAAATATATGTTTAAACGCGAGTATTTTAGTTAAAAAAAATATTGGAAATCTAATTCTAGCAACTTAAGCGAAAAAAATATTTTAATTAGTAAAACAAATTTTTATTACCTAAACTTACCATAGCGCCCAAAATTAATGCCAATTTATTTACCTATCAAAAATCTTTCTATAGTTTTATTATTTATTTATAAAAACTAACTATTAAGATATTTTGTTTATCTTACTAAAATATTTGGTGTTTGCTTAACAATTAAGTCACTATGTATTTTAGAGGTTAGATCAGTTTTAGAAGTAAATATTGTTGTCCTTCAATGTCACACCCTATCACCAAACTGATAAGAGCTTCACTACTACGTGCGAAAGTACTCGTTATTCACTTAGCTGCGAAAAATTCTCATAAAAATACTGTTCACATTATTTAAATCGGTAAATTACAAAAATACGATAAACACATTCAAATACACGTTTTCTATACTATTTTGGCTTGCATTCGAAAAATAAAAATTCGTTGTAACGGCTTCTGCGTCGGGGTTATTTTTAATAATTAATGTAATATTAGAGGTATCGAAGTATTGTTATTGAGGTTATTCGTTGTGTACGGCACGTCACTTTCGTTCGGTAAACATGGCAGCGAACGGCAACAGATGAGAGGGCGCGGGCGAGCGAGCCTGCGCGCCGAGAGCTCGCTTCATCTCATCTCGGCAAGGACCGCGCGATCGCGCTGCCAGTTTCAAGTGTGCCAAAACCGCGTTTCGCGGCCGTTGCTCGCATCGGCCGTGGCGCCACTGTGCTGATCCCTATATTTCCCTTAAGAAGATCCCCTCTTGCCTCAGTCTCGTCGATAAAGCAGTTCAGCAGAAGCGAGACGGAAAAGCTACGAGTGAATCGATTGGCCGACGAAAAGGGGCGGGGATCGAGCACGTGGCTTTGCCTGTTGTTACAGTGAATAGTGGCCGTATTGCAATTAACTTTACTGTTGGAATTCGCTCCACGTTTTGAAAAAGCTCTTTCGCGCTTGTTTATCTAAGTCGTCCTGTAATGCAATTAGATCGTAATTTCATGATTATTGAAACTAATCAATTACGCGCAAAGAAAAATTGGTTATTCCTAAGTCAGAAATGATAAAACCTTTTGTTTTGCTTAACTATAATAATGTTCAAAGCCTATCTATCTGATTGCGCTAGCTTTACGCCATTGTTCAACGTTCATCGAATGATTTAAAATCAACTTGCCTATAACTCAAAATGAGTTATAGTTATCCAACTTTAAGGCATATTTTTGAATTCAGCTTTGCCATAGGTACAGTTTAATAAATTAGAATAGTCCTTACCAGTCTGCGTGCTGGAATCGAAGAATGTGCTCGTAGTCTCAACCGTCATGGTTCCTATGGTTCCGTCCAGTATCTGCGTCGAGGAGTCGCGGCGCCCTCGAGCTCGCATGCATGCGTCATCACTTTGAGAACTTTGGCGCCGAAAGTTGCGACATCTGATCATCTCCTCCGTGGTTGACTGTCTCCGGAAACCACGAGCTATTAATATTTCTTCCGTCGTAGACTGCCTTCTGATCATAGTTCTTCCTTCAGGCGGACGAGCTCCCGGACTAGGATCGCGGCTCGAGCATGAGCTGGATTCAGGGCTACGCGCACGACCCATTCTAGCACAGGACGCCTGCCTCCTCAAGCGGCTACGTCGCCTCGCAGCAGATGGACTCAACTCACCACCTCCGGCGCGATCAGGACTCAATTGCGAGCGTTCACGTCGTGGTCTTACAGCCGAATCTGGACTCAAAGAGTCCCTCCTAGCTCTGCCTTCATCGTCAGGTCCCAAAGAAGGTCCTGAATCTCTACGTTTTGTGCCTGGAGGACCGTTGGGGTCATCAAATGCAGTAGCTTGGCGTTGCAGTCTACCCATGCGACGCTCTGGACTGGCAGCAGCTCGGGAATCTCTTCTAGCACGGCCGCATTGCGTTGTAGAATCACGTCTTCCACCTAGGTTTGGTGGAGAACGACCACTGGGCGTCACTTGGGTTCCTTGCGCTGACTGGGTGGTTGTAGACGTAGATGTCTGAACTGTCTGGGTTTCGTTGCCTGCGCTAGGTACAGTTGGTGACGTAGGTGATGGCGTTACTGCCGATGTAATTATGGTAGGCATAGGCATACTTGTATGCTGACACTCTCCATCTGATCGGCTCGGTTCGTGTATGGCTGCGATCGTTACTATTGGCATTTGTGTAGACGGTCCAGGATCAGAAGATGCGTCTACAAAAGAAGGGGCCGCGGGCGTTGGTGGCGAAGTACGGCGTTTTCTATGTGTTGCCACTATACGTGGAGGAGCTGCTATAGAATCCCTGCGATGACGATGGCCATCTACAGAATCTCTACGCTCTTTTGGATCTTCTCCTGAGCCTCGCCTCTTAATGCGACGGTCTCTTGACGGCATTATAGTTATCGAGTCCTTTCTATCCCAGTTTGGAAAATCGGCACGAAAATCTTGTGGTACTTTGGACTCCCGACGCTTGCAGGGCATAGATTTTATTCCCGAATCGGCTGAGGAGTCGCGTCTGCGTCGAGGCGGCGGCTCTTGTTTTGCCAAGTGTAGCGACCGGGCAAGATCTGCTAGAGTTTCTCGGCGGGACAGCGGCGCCCTTTGACGTCTCTGCTGCTGACTGCTTCCACCGCCCCACTCCCGGAGTATGTCTGTGATATGAGCTAGCGATGATCGACGCCGGCGAGGACCACCTACGAAAAAAAAATTAAGCTTTAGATTTCGAAAACAGTTTAAATAAACACTAATTAGTACATTTAAAGTAATGTTTACCTCTGGGCTGGTTTGAGACATCGGGCTCTGGCGGTGAAAGGCAGGAAACTTGCGCAGCGGAGTCCCTGCGGTTGCCCAGCCTTTGCCTGAGGGTATTTTCTTCTAGCGTGGACCGGGTCAGCTCGTCCCAGCCATTGCCCCCAGCCCACACCAAGCCCACTTGGTGTGATAATATCGGGAGGTTGCAAACGAAACATATTGCTGTCATAGTCCTGCCAAAAAATAAACAACTTTCAATAATAGCACACACACATTTTGTCCAAAGTACGACCTAGTGACATGGTAATGACTCAATCAACTAACGCTTTGTTATTACGAAAATTGGTATCGCGATACGTAATTGCAGATTTTCGCAGCTTGTTTGGCACGCGAAGTATGTGAGCGTGGAGCGACATATTGTGCTTTTGTGTTCGCTTCACCGCCTTGATAAACGAACTACCGATATTAAATAACCACTCCCATAGCTGTTGACATGTATTACACTATCTACAATCAATTGATATTAGAAAGGTCATGTTCCGCGGTTGCACATCACTACTGAACGCTTCCTTCAATCAATAGAGCGTATTAACGGGAGTAGTAAAGGGATCGATCAGTAGTTTTATCAGTAGCGGTTAAGTTGACACATTGTCTAGTACTGACAAGCGTCGCGTTTAATACGTTTATCGTGAGATATGATTGTTATTACGGTGTTATTGTGTCGCGGCGATGTTGTTTCACAGCCTATCGCAGGTTGTGCGAATGAGCGGATACAACACCACCAAGGACGATTCCTCCCTACATTCTCTGAAGTGGAAACACGGAATCTGTTCACTCGGTTTGAAATCATGTTTGCCGAGGACCAATTTTGCGTAGATAAGTGATACAATAGAATGAACATATCATGATAAGAATCTGCTGCGCGTCTGATGGTATCGATTTGCTAATTCAATTCTTCGTGCTGATAGGATGATGTGCTTATTTACATTTGATTTCACTCTACAATGCGTGCTTTAAGTTCTACATTTGAATTTGCTGTTAATAGCATTTTTTGTACATTAATAAAATGCTAAATTAATTTTGTGCATCCGACTTGTATCTCTAACTTTAATTTGCATAATATGTGCTAGAACAAACTAGGTTCCTATACCTACCTACATAAATAATAAAACTTAATTTTGTAAAACTATAATATTATGTGCATGTTATATACTGTATATGTAGTCTTATATACTGTGTTAGTAAGTACTAAGGCTAATTATGTTAGTGATAAAGGTTTTCACTATTTAAGGGTACACAAAGCATATATAAATAATCATAAATCATTATTTCGTTTGTACCCTTATACAACATGTTAGGCTGTAAGGTACATAAGAAATTGTAGAAGCAGTTTTAGGAGTTACATAGAAGTAAGCTGAAAGCATGCTGACTAATACATTTGATTTCATACTGCTCCACACTGATAAAAATATATGATTGTCACCCTAAAAACTGGTGTTAGTACTAGTTTTTACGATGACAACCATATATCATAATAGTTGTCACCGTAAAAACTGGAGCTAATCATCGTACTTTTTGGTGATATCAGTATGCTCCTTACTTTAGGTGAATTCATCGGAATTTTGATGAATTGTGTGAAGTGAATTCATCATTCTTTTAGCGGAATTTAGATGCACATTTTTCTCAGTGCATGCAGTTTGCAGTATGAAAGTGAATGGAGTATCAAGTGAGTGCTTTTAAGACTTCTACAAACCAAACTAATGTCAGCAGTAGCACAGTAAGGACCCACGTATTTTGGAATAAAAATAACTGTATGAACCACCACACATCAAACATGATCATCATAAGTATTGTATCATTTAGCACAGGCACGTGGCAGTTCGTGTGGAGAATACAATTATAAAAGCTCCGAGCCGGTACCAAAAGCTTTTAGCGCGAGCCTGAATTGATTCTGTTGTCTTTTGTCTCACATTTTCTCTAGCTGTCAGAGTGAGACGAAAGCCAGTGCGATTTAGTTTGGTAAAGCCCGAGTTGTACTACATAACGCGTGGATCTGCGTTCAAGCTGCCCTGCTCTAGACACCTTGTATAACTATTTTACCCAACCAGTAACGTTTAAAGACCAGAGTCCTTCCATCGAAACTATAGCAGTATTTGGTTGCGACGTTGGCCAGAAGCGTTGTTTATGTCTTGTACCGCTGCTGACACGCGGCTTGTAATAGCCTTTATTACCTCATGCTGTAGATAAAGATCTTCAAGCTGTGCGAATATTGAAGTAACGCACAACACTCCGTAACATATTTAGTAGAGGGCGCGTTATTTAGCTTGGATCACATAAGCAAGTTTCATGCAAATTTTGTTCATGCTTAGAATTTTCCATGCTAGGAGTCCAATCGGGGACCTGTAATGGCGCAGTCGAGGTGAGGGGGACTGTGGCATGTCGAAAGCTGGGTCATTGGGGAACAGTACGCTAACTGAAGGTAATGCCCACATATAATATCACATCAAACACTTTGTACATCTGAAACAATACATCAATATTAGTTTTTAAGGAAAATTGGTCTTCAAAATCGACCATACGATAAACTTGAAGACTGGATAAAGAAGGGTATTGTAAAAATAAGCCAATTTCTAGTTCAAGAAGTGCCAATTCGTAATTTGTGTAATGCATACAAGATAAGATAAAATAGAGCGAGTTTTTTTAAACTTAAAGCATCTTACTGAAAGTTTTATCCTAAAAAACTTACGCAACAATCATTTAACTATTTATTTAGTTACTGTTGTCTTTTTCAAGTCAATAAATAGGTATCTAAAAATAATTAAACACTTCTTATTTAAAAATTCTTCAGTTACTACCAGCGCCACCCAGCGGCATTTTCCTACAACACCTTATGGATACTCCCACAGCTTTTCACGTTGTTCTAGTAATTTTAACCACTAGGTCCAGATGGCACTGCTATCGTATCCCGGTTAGCACCATCAACGAGGTTTCGTTAGCCTACATTATTAACCGACAAAATTACAGATGGCACTAAGTTTCACTTCGATACCTTCGCTCTTTTAGAAAGAACGGTTTCCTAAAGAATTTTCATCACAATAGAAGCATTGTTCTTGGAGAAGAAAGTAGTCCCCGTACTTACAAACACCGACAATGTTTTTAGATTACATAAAGCGTAAAACGTATTGTTGTTGGACAAACTTTGAGCTTTGAAATTTAATGTTATCTACAATTGGAGAATTAAGGAGACTCATGAGCATTTGTTTTTTTTTAGTTAACTTGTGCTTTTTAGTAAGCTGTTAGCTTTGCGTAGCTCATTATTCTATCGGAAAATTGGAGACTTCCAAAGCATGAATAAGGTTTTATGGTCATGTTAGTTTTTGAAGTACCACTGTAATTAGGGTTCTGAACCTCCTTCGAAGAAGAAACCTTAAGGCTAGACTTCGGGTCCGTCTATTTGTATGTCACAGTCAATTATTTCTTATCTTACTACGTACATGTTAGCTCACTACGGAAATCGAAACCTGAAACATAGGCCTTTGACAAGATTGTAATAAGGTTAAGATCTTACTCCTCAGAGGTACTTAGTGGAAAACTCGTTCTAGAAAACTGCAGCACTTTATTATATTTCCTAGAGGATATTCTTAGAATTTGATAAAAGTACAACGTAAAATAGCCCGTACTCACACAGAACAAAGTCTTAATTTCTTTCCATAGCTTGTTAACTTAAAGCTACAGCTAAAGCTTAAGGTACAGTATTATTTGCGAGGAAAACAGTATCTTTCAAAGAATTTAATTACTTATTCAATTACAAAATTCTGTGCAGCAACTGAATTGTTGAGTAGGTACTTATTAGTATGTACCTTACAAAGAGCTTTGCAATGCCGGTCTATGATATCGTTAGGTTCGCTCTCCAGAGTATTAGTGCAATTAATTTACATTGTTATTGTATTTAAGCCTCTTTACTGAAAATGGAAAATTAATACGAAACTAATTAGACGAATAAGACGTCACTGAAGTAAACTTACACAGTTTTACTGAATGACAATTTAGACTAGTTATTTCAGGTTACAATTGATCGAAGCCGACATTTCTTTTATGGTTTGACAAGTTAGGCCTTTGTCCACAACTCACATCGGATGCTGGGTGTAGCGTCATTTATGCTGGGATGTGTCATTTTTGACTATTATTCTAGATTCTTATACGAAGACGAAATCATGCGGAAACTTGACCGCACTATCCAGTAACCTCTGAACTAATTATCATCATTATCATTATAGCTAACCGTTTTTTTGCAGGCATGCGTTTGACCACATTCTAACCTCAGGTCGAATCGGATAAGGTCGAAGATGTAGAACGACCCGTTTGTACCTTTCGAAAAGACAGACGCCGGTAATGAGTTCATAGAGTTTTCCACCCAATCAATGTTGAGAATTGGTCTTCTTTATAGCGAAACCTTTTCCAGTCCTGTGCCAATCTCATTCACTGCCTTCCTACCGCCCTAACAACGTCATCCTGCCAATAAACTAAACATCGCAGAAAACACTTAGGATGCATCCAATTTCCAGCAGTTTTATTATTTTTTATTTTTTTTTTATATTTACTTTAAATCTTTCCTGTATTAGAGCAAACAAAACCAAAAAAATATTGGTCAAGCCGTTCTCGAATTTAAGAGAGACAAACGAACAGCGATTCATTTTGAAATATAAAATAAGATATTACCTACTTAGTCCTAACTGTTTGGGCATTTTTATTTACCAAACTTTCAAAATACGTTGTTAACCAGCAGTTAGTTACTTAACATTAAACATCGAGGCTTAGGCTTAGGTGAGTAGTAACTTAGTAACTTATTAGTAACTTAATAATTATATAACTTAATTCTGTAAAAGTTTTTTTTTGTGTATATTTTTTTTTAATTTTTTTTTACGTCCAGTTTTTTCTTGGAACCATTGCTAAGCCTGAACAGATATTTTGTATTCGAAACAAGGCACTTACAGCATTCAATTGAATGCTATTGCTCGCAACGCATGATTCATACAAACAATTTCAAACAAACGGGAAAATATCGGGATGAAAAAGCGTTTGAATTTTTCAAATTATAATTTGTGAATAAACGGGTATGTCCCATTTAGATTGGTTTTTGATTGATGGAGTCCCGGAAAGTTTGAAATGAATTTCGGGATATAAGGCTAAAATGATGTTGGCAGCTTTTCATTTTAGCGTTTCGTAGTTATGATTCTTGAATGAAATTGCCTAAATTTCTGCTAAGCTTAAGAATAAAGTAAGAAATACATTTAAAATAGGTATTGTTGTTCTTGCCCATAAATATGTTTCGACTGTAGGCGATATTGTATTTTGTTTTTATTTATTGTGACCGGTATCTAGAAGATACTTTCTTTCTTAGGGGCTGCGCTAAAACTCGCGCGGGTGCACGCCTCGCGTGTCTGTTTTGAAAAAAAGACAGCACTACTACGCACTTGCGGCGGTTGGTTACATGAGGGAGCGCGGAGCGGGCACCCGCCGCGAGTACCCGCCGCGGGCACCCGTGTGAGCATTAGGCATCGGTCTGACCGCCGGCGATGAACTAGAAGCGAGTAAAACTAGAAACTATAAACGAGTTGGCGATCAGCGAGAAGCGAGTGTGTAGTTTCGATAGTTTTGTCGCCGGGCTATAAGTGCGACGAGCGAGTACTCGCGCCACTCGCCCGCGGTCGCTCAATCATCTCAGCTTCATACGTCTACTCTCAATGCCGCACTGTAAAGAAATGATCAAGCGAGTGAGCGAGCATCGCTGAACGAGTATCGCTGAGCGAGTTTATTTTTGAAAGCTCGTCGCTCAGCGATAAAACTAGTAAAGCGAGTCGTCGCCGGCGGTGTGAACAGTCGGCAAGTACTTTTTAATATATGCATCTCTTTCGTTTTTCTCAGCGATAAGGCCGCCAGTTGTCGCACTAGTTTTATGTGTTTTACTAGTTTTGTTTGTAATTTATGGTGTGAACAATAAAGAGTTTATCTATCTATCTATCTATCTATGTTAATTACTCACAAAGTCAAGGTCTATTTAAACCTATAAATCATGACGCCGTCAAACACAGGCAGGCAGGCAAATCTGAATCGCCGCGGGACAAAATCGATCCAAATATAATAAAACGTTTCATCCACTACATTCTGAAAACAAAAACGTTGAAATAAAGTGACCGTTTTGGACTGGAGTAATTAGGGCAGTTGCCCGCGAGCCATTGTGACTCAGTGTTTCACTTAATTGGAAATTGGAAGGCACACCTCCAAATGTATTGGTATGGACGGCTGGAAGTACAAACAAGAACATTATTTTTACAAAACTAAAAACAAAAACCGACTTCAAAGACCGACTATTGAGTTATTCATCTATTTGTCGCGCACGTACTTAATGCAAGACTTATATGGTTTTCTCATGGATACCATTATCAGAACTGGACTAAATTGAAATGGGACCAAATGGGAAGCGTCAGCTTTCTAATAAAAAAAGAATCATCAAAATCGATTCACCCAGTCAAAAGTTATGAGGTAACAAACATTAAAAAAAAAAAAAAAACAAACAGTCGAATTGAAAAAAATTGAAAAAAGCCTTCCGTTACTCATCTTCTAACTAAAAAGAAAAACATTCGACACACATAGCTCCCCACTATGATAGTCTGTGTCGGAGATACCTTGGAACACACACAAAGGCAAGGACAACTAACACCCAGACTCAGAACTGATATTTAAATTCATCATTTAAACATCTGCATCATGATTTAATTAATCATTCTTTATTTACTGTGCAAAGTGTACAGTAAGTACATCCATTTAGTTTTAAACCCTAAGCAGAAATGAGTATAAAAAAACTGTTCGTGAAAAATATGCCGATGCCTATATGTTAGTAGGATATAAGCTATCTTCCTTAAAAGTTTTACTCAAATCTGTTAAGTTGAATCAGTGTGAAAAATAAACGAAGGTACACACAATAACAGTGTGATAATGATTAGTGAATGAATAGTGATCGAGTTGCTAACATTGTCGAGACAAGTGATTGGAGCTCACGATTTTAAATTAATAGCTTGTGAAAAAAAAAATACTTCACGTTTCTTAACAAGGCATAACATTGGTATTAAAACTTTACTGGTCGACTTTTTTAAACATCTGGAATGTTTAAAAAAGGTAAAAATTTTTTTTGTTGTTTAAAAATTTCACAAAACAAAATCTTAAGGTGGAGACTGACTTGTAGTTTGTAATGTACCAATTTTTTGTGATACATCAAAGTAGTGGTAGCGAACCGAGCCGCTCGATGTGATCGCGCATGTTTGGAATGAAGTCTTAGTCCCATCAACTAGAAAACTATTTAATAAAGACAATCTCAGGGTGTCCACCCTGAGAGTAATTCCTCTGGCGTTAGATTGATTGGACTATCAGTGCAGATTGAGGCGTCGCTAGTCGCAAGCATAATAAATACCTGTGTCATTTGGTAACAAGAAAGGGAACGCGCTGAAGCTGGGCCCTTATGGTCCTCAAAGCGAGCGTTTGCCGCGTCTTGTTGTAACAAGCTGGCTTCGAATGATACATTACAGTCTAATGATACAAGCTATTCTCCGCCTTTACCAAGACCATTGTTCACAAAAGTTTGCATTGTGGGAAATCAAGGCAAACATACCAAATACGCCAATGAGATGAACAATATTGAGGAATGGGCTTTTATTAAGATCATGTTTCAAGGTTTCCGTTGTTCAGCAAAAAACTCCGAAGCCCTTTCCGGAGAATTCCGGTTACGGAATAAAATGAATAATGATCTGGGAATGTTTTTGTTCGAACTGGCAAGTCATTATTTCTAAATAATTCTTGCTGAGCAGAGGGAATGACGACGCTCTTTACCTTACCTACCTGTTGTTTCAACTTCTACGGGTTTGTAAATTGCTATTGTTTGGATAACATATAACATTGTATGTACTTCTCTGTTTACAAGGTTATTCATAAAAGGTATGCTAAACCGAAAAGGGCTCATAGTACTCATCATTATGAACAACTTTTACTATTGGACCAACCCAGAATTCACGAAAAAAAAATCAGCTGTTCCATACATTTTGTCGAGTGTCATTGAAATTTTTCTATGGAATAAATAGCTTATTTTTTTGCGAATTTCGAGTTGGTCCCATAGTAAAAGTTGTTCATAATGATAAGTACTATGAGTTCTTTTCGCCTTAGCATACCCTTTATGAATAACCCTATATACGAGTAGGTGGGAGAGTGTTCAGGAAAATAGGTAGTTATTTGAGCTTTGCTTACGAAGGTAACCTCAGGAGATTACTAAAAGAGCTCTTGTAGTACTCAGGATTTACTTATTAGATTTCTACTTCCCTATACCTAATAGATTTAAGCTTATCACAAAATTTTGCTTTAAGTAATACATATTTATAATATATACCTACCTATATACTCATATCAAGTAGCCTTCATAATAAGAATACGTTACCTGCCCATCAAATATTTCAAAATACTATTTCACGGCAAACATTTCCATACCAGAGAAAAGGGATTTGTATAAAACTGAAATTTAATACTGATGCTTTATCTAATGGAAATCACTCGTGTTTCAACGAGCACAATAGAAGTCGTACAAATACACTGCAATATCCTATTCAACTGTCATTATCGGGATTAAAATGGAAAATCAAATTCTAGATATCGGGTTGCATTTGTTTTGTAAATATATTCCCTTTTGAAAAGTTTTCGCTCTGAATTCAGATAGAAAGGCAGATAGAGTCCCGTCTTAGATCCAAGTGAAGCCAAAAACTACCCTACTGCCCGTGTAAGCACATATTGACGCATAAAATTTGTTTAATTTTTTTAAAATTTTTATTTTGTTTTGTAGTATAATGTGTACGTGATGGATTTTGTGATAATTTTATTTATTACAGATTTTTAACTTGAGTTACGCTATGGTTCGGCCGAAAAGATACTTAAAATATAGTAATTTGGAATTTGAATTAAATTTGACATCAAAAAGAAAACCGGAGCTATCAGCATTTAAAAATCACAATATGAGATTTCCAAAAGTTTATCCTACTGACCTCCAAACTTCATCGACAAGATGGCACCTGACGACGGTATAGTATATCGTCACTTTGAATTATGTAAGTAAGTTAAGTACATATATTGGAAAAGAAACATCAATCATTTTTAAATAAATAAACGCTGAGGATTTACGAACCATACTTTCCCTTCATCCATCTAAGTTTATATAAGCTCCTAACCAATGTTTTGCGGGCAGAAGATTCGTGTGAGCAGCTATAGCTTTTAATGGTATCTGAACCGGTTGTTACAATTTACAGAAGTTAAGCACCTACTAAGAAAAAACCGTTTAAAAATGGCTAAGAGCCCGCTCTCTTTTACACTGAGAAAAATGGCAATCAAAATTCCGATGATGAATTCATCTGTAAAAAAATAGTACTAGCACCAGTTTTTAGGGTGAGATAGTTATTATGATAGTTGTCACCGTAAAAACGTGCTAATCATCGTACTTTTTGGTGATATCAGTATGCTTCCGTACTTTAGGTGAATTCATCGGAATTTTGATGAATTGTGTAAAGTGGAGTGAATTCATCGTTCCTTTAGCGGAATTTAGATTGACATTTTTCTCAGTGTAGTATTTGGATAAAATTTAGAGTAAAAGTTATGCAACATCAAGAAACATTTTTTTTTGAATTATTTGGAAATTGCTTTAAAACATCTAAAATGTTATTCTAAAGACGCCGGTTAATTTTTTACCCGTTTGGTAATGTCAATTATAAGAAATTATTTTTCTGGAAATGTGCGAAAGAGATAATAAATAGCGTACGTGGCCTTAACTTACTTAAAGCGAAATCTCCGAGGTTGAAATCAATGGTTGAGATTTTAATATTTAATTGGAATTAAAAAGGGAACGATGGTAACACGGGTTGCTTGATGAATGATAAATACTTTTAAAACACAATTAAAAAGGTTTTTTAACTTTCTTAAAAGGTGAAAATGTCGCTAGCTTTGCTTTTCTGATTTTCTTTTGTTTATAATTATGTGATGTCGATTTCGTTATTTATGAGAATTCGTCGTTTTTTATCCTTCGTATTTTTTAATTTGTAACCTCTTGCTTTTTGATTTGATGTTTCATTGAGGATTTAATTTCGAACTGAATTCGTTTAGGTACCCCTATGGTACTTTCCATGGCCTCATTTAGATCATCCAAAGTGCTAGTTTTAGATCTGATACGGTCCATTGCGCGCCTTTATCTAAGAACTCACACTTTCAGCAATCTACGCACAATGGACAAAATCCCCAATACATAGGTACTCGTACAAACAAATCCTTTGAAAAGCACACATTAACCATTTCCTCAGTTAAGAGTGTTCGCAGACGTTAAGGATCGATTAAGACATCGTCTCGTAAAGCCCTCGCTGACCTCGTAAAAGCCAGTTTTATTGGAAAAACCATATTTGAGCAGTCAAGCAAAAAGGAACCTGACGAAAACAATTAGTTTCGAGATAAAAGCGTCTAAAATTTGGAGTTGCTGACAAATGTTCAAGATGTGTTTTTTTTTTTTTAAATAACTAGTTTACTCTAAAATGTTCCGTTTCATACTAAAATGCGGATAAAAGACCTCAGATCCAAAAGCATCAAAAAACAAAAACAAAACGTTTCAAATTCCGTTAGTTCCCTTTTTGCTTGACCGCTCACATACTCGTATTACTACGTTGCGATGTTTCACATATCTCTACAAATTATACGACCAGAAAACATCGATATCGAAGTGAGGATCAGTTATGGCCAGTTTGGGAATTAAATGGACGTAAATTGTTGCTTCACCTGTGATAAATCAGCATGTTGGCTGACTGTCCGACTGTCCGTCATTTGTATCAATTAGGGGCAGCATTAGCTTTATGAGTTGTTTGTAAGGAGCATACAACATTAATTTCTATTAAAAAAACATACCGTGTTCTTCCTATGAAACTAACGTGGTAAATACTGTACCTATTCTTGGCATGACTTCTGTCGAAAATTGCGTGTTCGATAGAAAAATGTATGAAAAAAAAAAAGGTTTCGTCATTCAGTTTCTCATAGATTTCTCAATCGTGAAACATATTCTCGACATAATAAAATTTTTTACGCAGTATTTTTATAAATAGGCTTATTGTATAGAGGAACAATGATACTTCAGCTGACTTTGACGGTAATAATTATTTATAGGTGGACCTATTTTTAGTTATTACAATTCTATGCTTTAATACCTGCTTGTAATTGAACGATACTTTAAGTATTTATAATTGAAATGTCTAACAAAAGGCAATTTCTACAAAATCATAAGTAGGTACACCGGTACATTCATTTACTACTAAGTATAGTGCGAATGTATTTATTGAAAAGTTGAATTGAAAACCTAAATTCTTTAAGTTTCGTGAAAGTTTTGAACACTAACCACTTAACAGAACGGCTTATCGACTTAATAAAGTGTTGATCAGTATCCTAAAATAGATTTAAAATTCACTTAAGTTTCGAGATTTTACTTAACTTTATCACACTTATTATTAATGTTTTTTTAATCTGTGATTGGCTTGCGTTTGACCGCCATCTCGCCTAATGGTAATGGGTTGATTACACATAACGAGTACAGTGGCGAGACAGTGCCCCCGGCCGAGTACTCTGTTTGTATAAACAGTTTGACGAGGCGAGATAGTCACTAGAACCATGATTTGTTTGCTCGGCCGAGTGTGCCCATTTACTGTTTTGCCATTGTACTCGTTACGTGTCATCAACCCATAAGCAACGATGCGGTCTACAATGGAGCACGCTTGCTTACAGAAACCGATTCGCTCGCGTCTTCAAGACATTAAAATTATATCCATAGGGAAACGCCCACTCGGGCAAAGCGTTCCACACTTTAGCAGTTCGCACAATAATTCATACGGTTTTTTGGCATAGCAACCATAAAACGATATCGATTTTATGCCCCTAGGTAGTTAATAGACACCGAAGTCGGATAGATCGATGTTAATAGACATTATCATAGTTTAATCTCGCTAATTGGTAGGTACGTGCAACAAATCTAACTTACGTTTCGAGAATCACTTAGTAGTTGAAGGTTTTTATTTGTTCCTTTGGGAACTTGCTTGAACGATTTATCACTAAGTACCCCACTAATTGAATTTTATGCAAATGGATTCGGGCTAATGACGATTGTATGGAAATAACTATGGGGAGGGTTGCGAGTCATGGCGGTGGTTTTATTGTACAGTCACAATATAATAATACAGTTCGTTCTGGCTAGGCGTGGAATGATTGCGGTCATCTTTTTTATTGTGGTAGGCAATGGTTAAGTTTTATCAGATGCTTATTAGCAACTTGCGCATCCGTGGTTACTTTAGCATCCTTATATTGCAAGCGCCGTGGTTTACTTTTTTGAGTAAAATAGCGAAACGGATCGGTCGGTGTTTGTAAAAGCTTTATGTTTTTGGTCAACAAGATAACTACATGTTAGTTTTTGATATTTCCATTTATGGAATTTGATGTTTAGTTTTATGTAGTTGTTTATAAGCTTTTAAGTGGGAATATCCATAATATTTACGACTAATATTACCTGCTTATTTAGTATTTCCTCTTTACAATTTTATTAAAGTAGATTATGTATTTTAAGTACTTTAACTATAAGAACGTAGGTACCATATATAATTATGATAAGTATTGGTCCCTTTCAAGTCAAGTCAAACCTTCAGAATATTTATCAAAAGACATCTTACGTTTATAGAATTTAGTAGAAATTCTAAGGATTGCCTGAGATTGTACTAAGATATTTCGATTCGAATGTTAAGATATTTACGTTTGAGAAAGTTATTGGCTTGTTGTAGGCGCCATTTTCACGAGCAATTTCTTCTGAAAACAAATCACGCCATTCTAATACTTAATAGAAGTAGATTAGAGTATAAAATAAGCTGCGCTTAAGTATAAGCAGTAATCATATTTATACGATTAAGATTATAAGTAAGTTTCGACCGTGAAAATGGCCTCTTAAGTAGGAATAATGCATTATATATTCATAAACACATTAAGGGCATACACAAAGGTTCACAATAAAGATTATGACCGCGAGGGAAATGAGGGTAGGTAGTTGCAAAAGTGAGGCAGTGAGAGAAAACTTACATTTTGTCTAAAAAATATCACCGCGGTCCCTTTTCTCTTGAAGAGTATTGTCTGTAGCAGCATCTGGAACAAATAAAAAGGAGTTTTTACGATCTACAATACGATTTTTATGGTTTAAGCTATTTTTGACAAGTCATGGACTGATCTGTCAGAGGTCAAAGTGAGTGGTTTGTAAAAAGTAGTTTAGTAAACGATCGTTTAAAAATCAGTTATTTAAAAAAAAATTATCTATTTTTTTTATTAAACGGTTTTATTTAGCTCACCCCGTTTGTTTTATTCTTGGGTCAAATTTAGTAATTCAAATTTCACCCTCTTCCTGTCAACCGATTAATCTGAAATTTTGTATACACTTTGGATTTTGGTGACAATACAATTATGTTTATTCATTATCATTATAAATTCAAGATGGCCGCCGCTACAAAATGGCGGATAATTTATGTTTTATTAATCCCATCAATATGGGTATCAAATGAAAGGGCTCAACAAGCAGAATACAATATACTATAAAAAATTGAAATCCAAGATGGCAGCCGCTACAAAATGGCGGATAACGTAGGTTTTATCAATCCCATCAATATGGGTATCAAATGAAAGGGCTCAACAAGCAGAATACAATATACTATAAAAAATTGAAATACAAGATGGCGGCCGCTACAAAATGGCGGATAACGTAGGTTTTATCGATCCCATCAATATGGGTATCAAATGAAAGTGCTCAATAAACTAGAAAATAAAAATAGGTAAGTAAAAAAAAATTTTAAGTTAAACGGTTTTATGTTAAACATACATTGCAATGTTTAAGATAAATGTACTAAAAACCAAAAAATAATAAAATAGATACAGTCGTGGGAATTATAAACATATGCATAGACTAGACTAAAATAAAACCGTGGGGAATTTACTATACTAATACCTATTTTTTTTAATAATGGTTTATAAAGAATTGAATAAAAAAACCGACGCGAGTTCGGTTCACTTGCTTCACGTAAATCTTATTCCAGTGCCGTCGACTCGCATGCCGAGTTCAGTGTTTTTCAACCGTCAACCGTAAAATGTAGGCGGCATCCGAAAAGACATCATGAAAATCGTAGTGGTACTGAACGTGTTAAAGAGCTACGGCTCCACAGCCACGAGGTTAAAAACACGGGTCTTCAAATATGTTATCTTAAAAAGTATCTTCATTATGAATCATAGCTACAATAATAACGAACATTAAGACGAGAATACACGAGTTATCTCAGAATAATATTATTCAGAATATTCTAAGAACACTTTGAAAACTGATTTCAAGTTTCGGGCCGGTCAAGTAGTTCAAACTGGTGTCCATTTTTGGGAAGGGTATTTACTAACAAAGCTGTAGATCTTTATAATTGTAGATCCTAAGCACAGCCCTGTAATTACAGCTTTCAAGATTACATCGACTTTGTCCTTTTCGGATTACCTCACAAAAAAGGCACACTCAGTCATTCTCTCTAATTGGTTTGTTAGCAGTTGAAACGAGTTTGGAACGGACTTCGCTCCATGTAAACTTGCCTTACTTTTGCCATAAAATTATAATTGCGTTTTGGGGAGTTTTCAGATGGGTTCTCTTAGAAGTGATGGCTAGCGGTACTTTGCATGATTATTCAGTTTTTTGTGAAAGAACATCTGGGTGTGACTTCTTGCTAAATTTTATTAAAATCGGCTTATACCCGAGAAAAAGTAAAAAATATAAAAATATATAGACAGTTACTTTGCGCATAGATATTAATTAACAATTTTAGTTTTTTTTAAGCTATTTAGTGAAGAGACAAGCAAATCTCTCGCTTGATGTTAACGTCGTTGTCGTATATTTATAATCAGCATACATACGATCTAACTACCTGAACAACTACACAAAACATTCATCAAGAACGATGAACATAAAATCTAGATAGTACCAACGCTATTTCAAAGTGTGAAAAGACTACTAGAAGTCATAGGTACTCTGGAAGGTTGGGGACGCTCAAACTTTCCTAATTGTCCTTTCCCTTGAGGACAATAGAAAGGGAATACGAGCGAAACCGAAAAGGAAGCTTGTCTCCAATAAAATCACGACACTCTACCCAACACTGCTTCAACTAGGATCCAGTTAACGTCCTGAAACGACACTTAATAATTTACTACATGTGCTAAACTTTATTGATATCTAAAGAGAGAAAAGGTCGTTTTCTGTGTAGAAAAAGACAGAATTGTAGCTTTATTCTATAGTCGTAGTCGTATAACACATATATTATAAATGCGAAGGTTTGTGTGTGATGTACGAGTATGTGAATGATTGTTATCGATAAACATTCACACATTTTGAAACTGATTTTTATAAAATTTGAAAATTAGATAGCTTATGCCTAAGAGCTTTAAAAAGTAGCCTATATTTATATTTAACATAATATAATATAATTATATATACTACTTTTTTATTATCCTCGTTTTCACCACCTGACTAGTTCAACGATTGAAATGTTTAGGTCGGTGGAGTTCGGCTGTGGTAAGTAAAAATGAATTCTTAAGATTTTCCTTTTTGTTCGAGAATGGTTTTGGTATGATTTTTAACGAGCTGTTGAAAATTTGACGTTTATATGTAGAATATTAAAATAATGAATTTTGGATGAACCGAACAAAATTTCTAGAACCGTAGTAACTATTTTACTAATCTCCGTGTAATTGTGAGTCTGCAATCTAAATTGAGTATTGTTACGACTACGACATAGGGCTCAAATTAGTCTATCGGTTTAACTCAAACTTATCTACTTTTCATCATCATTATCACAGCGTGGCTGAAACGGCTCGGCGGATCGTAGTTAGTAAAGCGCTAAGCCTGCTAATTGGTAGCAAGTTTGAGTAATAATATCTTCAGTCATACAAAGGTCTTTAGATAAACCCGCTGTTTGCTCTCCGTTAGAGGCTAAGTGGTTTAAGTAGTTTGTATAACTTTGCTTCCGCCGTTTTGCAATAGATGGCTGTAGCGCTAAGTGGTAGTCGAAATAAATAGATCGTAGATGTCATACAATAAGCTTAGGTATTTGTAAACATAACGCCATCGAAATATTAGTCGATTTGTGTCTGCATCATAAAGTTATTCTCGATTAAACATGTCAGCTTACGAGCCAAATTCTCGTAATTTGCGAGAGGTTTTAATTTATAGAAATCTGCGGCTGACGCTCATCGAATGCTCTCAAATACCTATGGTGAGGCCGCTATTAGTGAAAGAACGTGTCGAGAGTGGTTTCAACGCTTCAATAACGGTGATTTTGACGTCGAAGACCAGCGTGGCGGTGGAAGAGAGAAAGTTTTTCAAAATGCAGAATTGGAGGCATTACTTGATTAAGACCCAAAGTAGTAGGTAGCCAGCGTAGTACACCTAATACTTAGCGTTTAGTTTAGTTAGGAAAGCCACCTGCCCTAGTTAGTGCTGAAGTATGGGAGCTATAGTACTGTCGAGGTAAAATTGTGTGCTCCATGTATGCTTCAGGACATCAGGTTGTTATTACGGTACAGTACGCCGAAGTAACGAGAAGCGTTGGTCGCGACATTCAATTTACACAAACAACACTGTATTACTAAGTACGCGTGTGAGTTAGTGTTATACTGATTGGATTTTGGTTTAAAGTTATTTTTTGGTTCAATTTAAGCCGAATTAAAGAGTTTTAAATTTTATGGAAAACATATAGGTCTTTGTAAACACATTAGTATATTTCTAGGAATTCGTGTCGATACCAAAGTGTCTCTTTTCTGACCAAACATTGGCTCAATTCTGTTATACCACTCTCTAAACTAAACTATTATCGTCAAGTTTCATTTCAAAATATAAGAAAATTATTTCAAGTATTCTAACAATAATTCTAATAATTTATGCTAGCCTTCTCAAGCCTTTAGACATCTTCACAGATGATTTATGCAACTGCTTAAATACCATCGACTCATAATATTATTTGTTAAATGATGAGTTTATCATTATGATATTACAGAATGCGAGATCCAAATGCGAACGCCGCGACACTCATTGCGAATTCATCGCGACAGTCCTATTTATGTAGCCGAAACTCTGCAAACCGTGTCCTAAAAGCGGGTCCATTATACACATTACCGGGGCGGTTCAGCGGTAGAGTTGTGGGGAGGGCCCGCCTAATTTGTCTCTTTTTGTCCGGATCGTAAGTATTGATCGTCATATACTCATAGACTTTATTTAGCTTACGACGACGGCGAAGTGGTTACTACGACGGCGATGCTACTCTCAGTCTATCCCGCATAAGTTTGTGCACATCTCGGCTCCTGATGTACTCGAATCTACCAGCGACAAATTCTTTAGAAATGTTGGCTCCACGGCTTCGAGTCAAGGCGTAGTAGAGGTACTCCTTTTGTTGAGATTAAAACAAAGTTGATGGCTTCGTCTTCGGTGTACCGGAAGCTATTACTGTCGGATTTCCTCAAATCTGGGGCGAGCCTTGACTGAGTGTTTAGTATATATAGCTATTCTTCTAACTTACCTATAAGTTTTGAAGCAGTCCCAAATAATATTTTTGTAATAAATAAATAATTCGAATTAAGCCTCAAGAATCTTTACTTGACTTTGATAACGATATTTATTTAACATTACCTATATTTTTTTAGCTTTTTTATCCAAGCAGTAATGTGCAAACATTACTGTGTTCCGGTTGGAAGGGCAATGTTTGCAGTGGCATTACAGGGCAAATGGGAGATTAAACATCTTAAATCTCAGGGTGACGAGCGCAGTGCTGTGCCACGCAGGGTCTTGAATTCTGCGAATTCAAAATTCTGGGTGGCGCAGACCTGTTATGGGCAACCGTGACGTTTAGCATCGGGCGAGCGATTTGCTCGTCTCGTCACTCAATTACATAAAAAAAGCTTCAACAATATATACCACTGTTTTCTCATAATTAGTTAATTTCATCCAGTTCCATTTTTAAACACAAACAAGTAAACGTTTGACCCCCAATTCGCCTGTTGGTAAGCGACGATGTGGCCAAAAATGAAGCCGTTCCGGCCAAAACACTAACCGGCGCACGTGTTTCCGTCAAAAGTAAAATTGGAGCAGCCCACACGAGGCTGTCTGGTTCGCAGCGTGACACCTCCGCGCCGGAACAATTGAAATAGGCTTTCTAATTTCCGGGAAACTCCGCGGATATAGAACCTTTTTCCGATGTTTCAGGATTTACCGTGAAAAGCTTCATTAGGTACCTATCTTTTACTTGAACAAGATACATAAAACATGGTAAAATGTACCCATCTCAATACGAGTAAGCGGCTTTATGGACTGACTGACTGCTTCTCAGACTCCACTTCATTTTGACGTTTAATGTTTGATCCAAGATACAATAAGGCCGCGCGTACGAATAGGTACTTTAGCTATAGTTACCAACTGAGTCGTGCGGCCATAAATCATTTCTCTATGTCCATCTCGCTCGCACTTGTGGGTCTTATGGAGCCGCATAGCAATAAGATAGTTATAGGCGCTTACGATAAGAATAAAATCAGATAGAAACATAACAGGAGCGCTTAGTGTGATACACACGCACCCGCCGCCCGCACCTCTCTCAGTCCCCTTTGTCGTCATACCCCCTCGCCTCTGTACCGCGCAGGCGAGGACTAAGATAAACGGTTTAGCTTATAGATATATTGTGGCCCTGAAAAGGCTGACGTTTATGGCCCTACGACTCAGTTGGTAACGCGGTGACTATAGTAAAACTTTCACGACTGATAGAAGCTTTCACGGCTGACAGATACCATTCACCTTTAACCATAGTCTGTGCGTGGAAGCATGCACTCTTACAAGGATAACATTATATCACTTTATCATGACGTAGAAAATACCAAAAAAGATTTTTTTGATCTACTTTTCCTTGTTTTATTGCACTCGGTTTGTGCCACAACTGAGCAAAGATCTCTCTCCCAAAATGCTTAATCTTTCAGGCATATGAGATATTTTTAACAACTGTTTAACGTCACTTCTGTCTATGCGATACCTGTTTTTTTCGCCAGAAAATAACACGAAACCGCAAAGTTACCGCAAGGACATTCGCAGACATTACCTAGTTCAATACAAAAGTATTGTTCTAGTCAATTCCCAGTATTCTTACCACAGAATACATTATTCATACTTGAAGTGACCTGTTGAAGTCAAAATCAATATAAATGTCGAGAGTAAACATCGTTGCTCGCCGAGCGTGAAGCTGCGCTGGATTAATTAGCTTCTCAAATGTCTGGCGCCCTGGTAACTTCAGTAACGTGAATTTCAATCAATATAGACTTTTGTTTACTACAACTACAAAAAAATAACATTTTTTTTGAAGGAGCACAAAAAACATAGAGCTTGCTTAAAGTAGGTTACTGCTTTAAATACTTAAGCCGGCGACTGAGCTGTTACGTTACGACGAAATGTTGCAGGTCAGTCAGTACAGCGAGCCGATCCGCTCGCTGCGAGCGCCGCGTACTCCACCACGCTCGCTTCGAATAAAATGCTCAGGTCAGTTACGACAGTTAGGACGAAATGTTACAGGTCAGTCGCCGGCTTTAGACCCATGGTATTTTAAATTAAAATAAAATCATGTCTAGAAAAAAATATAATTGTTTTTAAATGTACATTAAACATTAATAACTACATTAAAACAAGTATTAGATAATAATAGCGATCATTGTGTGTCAACATTCTATGTCTACAACAACATATTACTGTTTACTTGTTTGGTAGGTAAATATAGAGCTATGGTTATTAATCAACCCTTTCCAATGTATACCCATCAAATTTTTTTTTATGACTGTATATGTTACCGGCCAAACCCGATTTTAGGACAAACTAGTTTAGCCTAGGCCAAACTAGTTTGGTTAGGTTTGTTAGGTTTTTTTTTTTAGCCGTCCTCCTCCACCTATATACCCCCAACTTTATCGGGGACCTATGTTAGGTTAGGTTAGTTACTTTTTTATCCTAGAGTGTGCGTATTTACATCAGAATCAACTAGTTTGGCCTGGCTAAACTAGTTTGTCCTAAAATCGGGTTTGATTATACATTGTTTATTTTCTTGTCTAACCATTCTCGATTGAGTAATAGAAACATACAGTCAATTAAATCAGAGCGTGTGTCCAACATCTCATTGGAGCGATAACTTTTCCTTATCGGCAGAGAAGTGGGGAGAGCTCGGGTCACATTACACCGGGTCCAGTCCGGGCAGGGATCATCACAGATACTGAAATGCGCGCTTTATATGATGTTTTTGGAATATCATTTTTAATGATTAACTTCGTCACGAATAAATGTGATAAATCAATACTAAACTATTGTCAAACGAAAACGAAAGTCCGACTGCAAAGCACTGCAAGCCTCAACACTCTGAATATAAAGACGAATCTACCAACACCTCGCAATCCAAATTTAGCGATAGACAGTCACATCGAAGCATAGATTAGAACATAGATTAGTAGATAACAACATAGATTAGAAGATTGACATTAGTACATCCGAAAAACATTATCTTCCTTTTAGGCAGCCGGTTAAAAGCCCTGACCAGAATTAAAAGTTTGTCATCGAATACAAATAATTTAATTAATAAACGTAAAATACTCCCGAATAAAAAGGGCTGTTGATCTTTACACAGCTAAACCGATCCATCCAGGCCCGTGTAGGACCCGGTGTAATGGGAATCAAGCTTTATCGAGCTCGAAAAGTAGGGAGCAATAATTACGTTAAGATTTGTGTCGATAGAAACGTTACGGTTTCGGTTACATGTTTTGGGAAAGTTACCAAAGTTGGGAAGGTGATTTTGATTGTGGTTCTCTGAGTGAATTTCGTTACGATTGTGGTTAGTTAACGCGTGCCGAGTTTGTACCGGAAACCACAGAAACCAGTGACCTGGGAAATATTAAATTGAGTTGGATGAAATAATAATTTTATTAAAGTTTTAACACGTACAACCGGTGGATTAACGGGTCATTTGCATTTCATCACACTTGTGATCAGTTAATTAAACCCCAAAATACTCGTACTAATATTTTTCATATATTCAAGTCACCACGCTGCGTTTATTTAATTAATTTATCCACTAAAATGATAGGATATCTCAGATGTTTTTATAGCTGGAAACGTTGTATAATAACGCTTTTTTCTAAAACTGAAAGCTATGCGATCAATCATAGCTTGTAAATCGTTTGACTGCACATAATGAGTGCACGCCACATCATTTTGTTTCAATTTATAAAGGTTATTATTGTAATTTGAGTTAATAATTAATTTTGCTACTATACAGGGTTATTCATAAAGGGTATGCTAAGCCGAAAAGGGGCTCATAGTACTCATCATTTTGAACAACTTTTACTATGGACCGAACCCGGAATTCACGAAAAAAATATCAGCTGTCAATGACACTCGACAATATGTATGGCACAGGTGATTTTTTTTCGCGAATTCTGGGTTGGTCTCATAGTAAAAGTTGTTCATAACGATAAGTACTATGAGCCCTTTTCGGATTAGCATACCCTTTATGAATAACCCTGTATTGGTTTTCATCAAAATTCAAACCCATTTTATAATAAACAACCCGGTGCCGATCAATCAATTTGTGTACAGTTAAAACCACTTATCTATTTAGTTTGGAATCGTAAACGCTTTCAAACATTTGAATTATAAATGGCTTTATTGGCACTTTCATGTCGAAAATTGAACTGTCAAGAATAAAATGAATTTAAGCGTTAATTATGATTCATATGCTACCTTTAATCCTCCCACTGCTGGGATACAGGTCTACCCTCGAAGAGTGATTAGGCCGTATTCCACCACGCTGGCCAAGTGCGGGTTGGTGGATAATAAATTGGTAGTAATAATTATGATTGATATTATTGAAATTTGGAAGAAACCACAAAATATAGGGTTGTACAGAAAGGGTGTGCTTAACCGAAAAGGGCTCATAGTGTTCATCATTATGAACAACTTTTACCATGAGACCAACCCGGAATTTGCGAAAAAAAATAAGCTGTTTCATACATTTTGTCGAATATGATTGACATTTTTCTATGGGACAGTATAGGAAACCTCTCGATTCATAGCATTCCATTTTGATTGATTTTAACCTATCACTGCAGTATAGTCTACGGTAAAACTGAATTTCTACCAAATTCAATTTAATGTCATAAACGTGTCTATTTTGCTTCTTCGCGTCAGAGCAACAACTCGAGTGTTTGAATGAAGATCGCTTATGACCTGATAAACATAGAAATGGCTAAGGCTGAGCTTGACTGCTTCATAACTAATTTTATTATCTACACCACTGGAGCAGTTGCCTGCGGCCCAGAGCTTCGCTCCGGTATTTCACGGAGCTGCGCTTTCTCGGATGATCGCTGGCAAAGGGAAAACGTTCTATGCTTCTCTTGCATGATACCAGTGCGGGACTTATCAGCTCCATATCGAATAAAAAAAAGACGTGTGGCACTCGGGGACTGCCGCGGTAAAGCTATTGCATAGCATTTTTTTATCAACTTATGCAATTCTAATTATAATTATTTCATAAACCAATGCCACCTAGAGGCGAGTTGCTGAACTAAAGAGACAAGCGTGATATTTCAAAAAGTCATCAAAAGTTCTGCTATTCATCGATAGATGGCAAAACTAAAAAGTATCACCGCTGTGCCTTAGGTTATTTTCGTTACGGAATTTCTGGATTCGGCCTCCACGCTCAAGGCCCGCGATAGAAGCTATGCAATAGCTTAAAAAGCTTTATTTCTCGAGGTTTCTGGAGTTTCCCCGCCTTATCAGACAAAGAATACCTATATAATAATATCTGAGCATCTTGGGCGTTGCCTATGACACCGTTTTCCTGTTTTTGCGTCAATGTTACTATAGTATCAGCATTTGTGGCAGCACGTCAAAACAGAGCCAAATGAGCTATCTAATAAACGTAGGTAATCCAAGCCTCAGCTATGAAGGGATTTAATTTGTATTCATGCACGTTTCAACTTGTCAAGTGTCACGTCGGAACGTGCCGCTAATTTAATATGGCAACTCGCAGATAGCGATACCATAGCGGTTTTATGTCACAGGTAGGTATGTATTGTATAGTGTAGTCAGCCATGAAATATAATTACGGTTATAAGCGAGTGGTTGTCTCTCCATAGCAACTGTAGCGGGTTGTACGTAGACGTTGTTCTTTGTAAATTAAAGCACTAACTATAAATATTCTCATTTTATCGGCTAAAATATAAATTTCAATAGATTTAGTCTGTTTTTCGTTTTAAATCCCGCAGATTTTTTTAGTCTTCTGTAGTTTTTTTCCATCTCTAAGTATTTTCGTAGCACCTTTAGGTATGGTCATAGTATCGTTTAGAAAAGTGTTAGCGATGGGCGTAGCGTCTCATAGCATTGTCGTAGCACCTTGTAGTATGATCGTAGCTCTTGGTAACAAATCGTTGGTAGAAATAGTTTGATAGCTTGCTCAGTGGCGTGAAGTTTTATCTGCAACCTTGCCATGCAAAATCAAGATTAAGATTATTAATTTATCTTATATAGACCGAGTGCATGTTTGTTTGTTTGTCTCGCTAAAACTCGATAACGACTGGACCATTTGAATTTTTATTAAGCTATTGCACAGCTTCTAACGCGGGCCTTGAGCGTGGAATGCAGAAATTCCGTAACGAAAAAACCTGACACCCCCACCGAAGTCGGATTATATCGAACCGCCCCAACATCACATTTGTATCAAAACCGCGGTAGGGGGGGGGGGGGGGTGCGGGCCGTATTCGGGGTGGTAGTGGTACTTGGTGGTCTTGGTCTTGGTTCTTGGTTCTTGGTCTTGGTCTTGGTCTTGGTCTCGGTCTTGGCCTTGGTTTTGGTGTTTTTTTTTCTTTCTTTTCTTGGTATTTTTTTTATTTTTTACCGTATAATAAATTGACGTTAAGTTTTGACAGCAAACGTAGTGATGGGATCTGAATATCTTAAGAGAAGAATTGATAGATTTTGTCGATGACGTCATCATAAAAATAGGGACGATTTCCATAAGTAGAGAAATTACTGACTAACCTAAATACTTTGATTTTGATGAAATGTTTTAATTTCATCGTTGTGACGTAATTATGGGATGACAAAATGCTCCAATTAGACTTCCTGGACTAATCTTTTCAAAGGTGTGTTATTAAAACAGACAGTCCATCAGATGAAACATTTTCATTTTTACCGATTAAAAGAAAGGTATGGCCAAGAAAATCGGTTACTAGATTGTGCGGTTCCTATCCAATATCGATTTCTTATATTTGGGAATCGATAATAACAGTTTCACCTACTAACATTGTAAAGTTTTATTATTTTTTCAACTATCGATTTTCCCTTCACTAGCCTGGTTTTAAAAATAGAACTACGGGGGTACACTCGGAAGAGTCATGACGTTTGAAATGTCAACGAAACCTTACACTCGACACCTAGAGGCGAGTTGCTGAAGACAAGCGTGATATTTCAAAAAGTCATTAAAAGTTCTGCTATTCATCGATAGATGGCAAAACTAAAAAGTATCACCGTATGCAATAGCTTTACCGCGGCAGTCCCGGAGTGCCAAACGTCTTTTTTTTTTGTTTTGTTCTCTCTAATATAGGGAAGGTTTAAAAGTAAAAAAAACAGCGGGTGCAGCTAGTATACTATTACATAATTATAGTTTCATTAAATGTAAATAGTATTCTAGAAAATTGAAGCAATCTACAGTTCTGTTTTATTTAAATAAAGAACAATAATTACCGGACATAAATTTAAAGCACTCAGGGGACCCCTTGACATTAATTTCATTCCGCCTTTTACCGTGGCGCCCGCAAAACGGTACTTTTTAATGATGTTCTAATATTTATGGATTTTGTCTAAGTAATAAGAACATCAAGGAGAAATATGATTATGTGATTAACATGCAAAGTATTTTGATAAATAAAACAGTAAAGAGACATGAAGTTAAATAGCTAGAGGTGGTAAACTGAAAATTGTTTTTGAATATGAACTATGAAAACGGCATACGACGCATTGGCTTACAATTCATCAAATTCAATACAACTGTGCGTTAGCACCAACTGTGAATACCAGTTGCGTCAGCAACAATGTATTGTGAGCACCACTGAGTCGGTGCCATTGAAACTGTTCAACTCGCGTCTTTACAACGTAAGTTGGCTGGATATATGTGAATTGAATTTACAGACACACTTTGCCGGTCAGCTTACTTTCATTGCCTCAGTTTTTGAGTCTTAGAGTGACATCCATATTTTTTCCTTCATCAATGTTTGCAAATTACAAAGTCACTCAATAATTTGACTAACTTTTTCCCGCATCACTCAGCTCCGCCTCGGCAACGGAGGCTATTCATCATCCGCAAAATCTCAAAGCACAGTGTCACGGGCCCATCTCCAGCTGATGTCTTATTGCTTTAGCTGGACTATAAATCAGAGGGATGAAGACAATAATTTGGATGTACCGGCAATATTCGAGACCAATTTGTAAGGCACACCTGAGACTCGCGATTGATCGCAGTTACTTGAGCCGGCGAAACTTGGAGCCGTGTTTTTTATTGGTGGAGTTAGTTAAAGCTTTGCTGGAAGACGAGGTACAAATACGAGCCCTATTCTTGTCGGCCTGTTTGGCTCAGCGGTAGTGTATCCGCCTTATAAACCAGAGGTCCCGGGTTCGATTCCCGGCCGGGCACATGTTTGAATGATGAATTTAAATATCTATTCTGGGTCTGGGTGTTAGTTGTCCTTGTCCTTGTGTGTGTTCCATGGCATCTCCGACACAGGATTTATTCCTAGTGGGGAGCTATGAGTGTGAAACGTATATTTATTTATTTATTCTTGCAAGTGGGATATTACCTCGGTCATTAGAATATTTTTAAAAGCTTTTATTTAACTTGCAATGTCTGTATGTAATTATGTTGTTTGTTGGGGTTACTTGCAACACAATTTTGAATCACTTCTCGATGTCTTATTGAGCTGAAACTTGGTATACGTGTGTAACTCTGATGACAATGCAATAAAACTTGTTTATAAAAATATTCTCAAAATTAACTTATTTTTATGCAATTGAGTGACGAGACGAGCAAATCGATCGCCTGATGTTAAACGCCAAATATATAACCTGCCCTAATATTTGCCCTGAAATGTCACGATAATGAGACTGATGGAGAGAATCTCGAGCGCCCAAGAATTGGGTCCCTGGAGCGGAATCTATCCTAATATTATAAAGAGGAAAGATTTGTATTTTTGTATGTTTGTGTTGAATAAACACAAAAACTACTAGACCGATTTCAAAAATTCTTTCACCATTAGAATGCTACATTATCCCTGAGTAACATAGGCTATATTTTATACCCGTGCAAAGCCGGGGCAGGTCGCTAGTATCTGATAAAATGTTACGAAGTACAGCAGAAGTTGCAGACTCGTGGATGTAAGCTACAGAATCCAACATCAAATGTTGTTTAATAACCAACATACTTTAGGCTTTAGCAATGTTTTGATGTAATGTATTTTTAGCATAATACTTAGTTAATGATCTTCTGTAGTATTTGTGTTCTTTTTGTTTTTCTTCTAATGTAATCTTGTTTATGTGCGAGTACCAGTGCTTCGCCGCGCAGGGTCCTGAATTCTTCTCAGGGTCAAACGTGACGTTTAGCATCAGGCGAGTGATTTACTTGTCTCGTCACTCAATAGCTTATAAAAATAAGATAAAGGATTCAAAGAATAAAATGTTAAATACAAAAAAACACTCATCGTGAAAGAGCATTACCAATTTCTTTTAGCATGAAAAATGCTAAAAGAAATTGGTAATTATTATGATGCATGTATAACGTTAACGAGTCTAATATTATCCATTAAACTGATCATTGCATATTACCTCTACTTGAGTATCGGGTATCGGTGCTAGCGCTAGTATGGTGATTTCAGCTTCCAATAAAGGCACGCTCGCTACGTATTTTTAACCGACTTCAAAAAAGGAGGAGGTTATCAATTCGACTATGTTTTTTTTTTTATTTTTTTTTTTTTTTATGTTAACATACTAAGGCCCATCCCACATTAGGGTTTGCTTAGCGTTTCGTTATGGTTGTAATGAAAGGGTATGCTAAGCCAAAAAGAGCTCATAGTCCATCATTATGAACATCATTTACTATAGGACCCAATTGCGATTTTTTTTCGCGATTTTAAGGTTAGTCCTATGGTTAAAGAAGTTTGTAGCGATGGGTACATTGAGCTCTCTTATACTTAGCATTCCTTTTCGCAATAACTCTGGAGTATTTACTCTACCACTCTTTTGTTGCCTTGCAAATTGCCTGGCTACTCAGTTATAGCACGAAAAGTTCAGAAAAGTCCCACAAGTAATTCAAACAGCTAGTTCTTCTATGACTGAAAGTCAGACAAATTACCAGAGTTTAGACTCGCGAAGCAAGCACCCAGCGAATTGTGGTGAGACGAGAAGTTATAAGTCAAGACTGTAAGTGTGGTCTCGGCCTAAATATCTATCGACTAAGTATAATATTCCTGTATTACACAAAAGAAAATTGAACTATCTAACTTTATAAAAGTAATAAGTATAAATACTTACTAATAAATTCTTTCAATGATGGTTCATCTGAAACAAACAAAGAAGAACGATATTAATAAATCCGCTGAAAATACCTTAAAAAAAATTCCTACTAATATTACAAACGCGACAATTTGTGAGTATGTTTGTTGCTCTTCACGAAAAAACGGCTGAACGGATTTACATAAAATTTGGAATGAAGGTTGTTCATGGTCTGGATTAACACATAGGCTACTTTTTATCACAGGAAACGCTAGAGAAACTGCGGGGCGCAACTAGTTACTTGTATAGAAGATTTTTATCCAATTTTAGCGCTATTCAAACATTACTATGCCAATACCTTATTAGTCAACACAATCCATGCAGCGAATAGTTTCAAATTGGAATGTCACACGAATCTCGATACTGCGGTTTGCGTTTGCGTTATCATGTTTGTTATTAGGATAATTAAAATAGGCTTCTGTATTAAGGCTCTTTTGCGTATTGAAAATACGAAAACGACGAGTGGAGTCAAAAAATATATAATAAACTCTGTATCTTTATCCGTTAGCTTTAAAATAGTAGGTAAATCAGGTAAGTAATAATAAAAACTAAATCTTTTATTTGAAGAAGGTAAAACGAATACGGGTTTCTCAGTAGTTTTATAACATTTCCGTCAAATGAATAGATACCAAAACAAAACTTTGTTTGAAAAACTTGAAATACTATTTTAAATTATTTCATCTGTTGTTTTTTTTAATTATATGTCTTTATAAGCGTAGAAAGGCATGAAAAAGACAGCTGACGCATTTGATATACAGGTACAACATTTAAGAACTCTAAAACATGATTCGGCTTTTTTAGCTGTCGTGTAAAGCCCGATAAAACATAAATGGGCACGTGAAAAAAATCAATACCTATCTACAACGCGCAATACGCGTATGTACATATATCGTCCAAATAAGTTCATGTCATTCGACATAATAAATATTTAACAGCATATCAAATGGCAGCCATTAGCTTTATAGCGGTCAGCGGCGGCTCTTTGCTAATTAGTCGCCATCGATAACCTCTTATTTTGAGCTAGTTGAAAATGATTGAATAGTCGAGTCACATTGAATACGGCATTCCATGAGTGTTGCCAGTATTTTGCCAACTTATTTTTAGGTTGTTTTTCGTTTCAAGGTTTGTAAATGTGGGCTCTTGATTTTTATTTTAAACTAGCAGCTAGTTTAAAATAAAAATCAAGTGCCACCAATCAGCTAGTTACTAGCTACAACTGCTTTTTTTCCAAAGCCATCCCTGTATTGATGAACAAAGTAATGGTGTCCGAATTTTCAGGCCGTACCGTATATGATCGCTATGATGAATTAAAATATCAGCCGGGAGATAACTGTGTTTATATTTTTACCGGAAATTCAGGCATTGATGGATGGACGTGAAAACGAAGACTGACAACCATATAGCCAGAGCCACACACGTGAGTACATGTACCTAGGTATTTATATTCGTTTGCTGCCAAAATTGTTAGATATTCAAATAAATACATTTCGCAGAGTTAGGTTCTGTCCGCTCCACTGAGTGTTATGGCTCGAACGCTGTTTTAACTAACAACGTTGTTATAACAACTATATTGAATTTACGAAATGGTTTTGATGTAGACGCAATACCTTAAAAACCCAGATTAAATGATTAGATAAATCTAATGTAAAGTTTTAAACTCAAGAACAAAGACCTAAATCCTGAGGTTTTAACATGCACACTACAACATGTCAACGTTTTTTTTCGTGGCTTTGTACACGTTGCTTTGAAATGACTCGTCTTTGTACACGTTTCCCCCCCCCCCCCCCTCTCGCGAAAATAATACCCTAAATGCTGTCAGCCCCGAGGCCTCTACATCGTACCGGGTGGCGAGCGCAGATGGCGCTGAGTCTTTAGTTTTAAGGGGCAACTAGCGCAAGCACCTCCAATGTTCAATACTCTAGGGGCAGTAAAGCCTATCGTCTATGACTGACCATACTTCAAGCCAGAATATCTCGGGTGAGTTTTGGACCCCGCCAATCCAAGTACACTGACTTTAATGCTGGCAAATCATACGTTCTTCTACTTGCCTCGTCCCGGGACTAATCTTGTGAGTTTTAAGCTGAAGCGAATTTGTCTGCGCAAGATAAAACATCTAATATCTCAGTGTGACGACGTGACGTTTAATATCAGACGAGCGATTTGCTTGTGTCGTTACTCTTTGCAAAAACATTATGGACCAGGGTTGTCAGTACCAGTTCAAAACATGACAAGACAATTATGAAGATGAATACACATCAAGAGTGCTGGCATCGCATTACCTCTCCACGTAGTTACCTGAGCTTTCGAGTTGAAATACCGTAGTCATTTGCTTACCTACCCTTCCAATTTGCTAAGAAGCTTTTACATTTATTAGGTTTGTCTGCCAACTTTTGTATGGAATCGTAGTTTCAATATAATTTAGATGGTAAATGAAATCAATTTTCGGCAATATAGGTACTTTATTCCAAAAGAGTAGGTGTGGTTAGGTAAAATTATATTCACTGGCAAGGTTTCTCTTTTATTTAGGTAGCGAGTATTAGGTTTATGCCTGAATGCTATAAGTACTTGTAATTGAACATTTTACTTTACTTATTCACTAACTAATAGATGCATAAAGTCCCACTAAAATAGTTTTAAACTATGAATAACATAACACTAACAAAAATCTGATCCTAAACAAACACCAATTCTAAAACTCACTGAGGAAAAGTATCTCAATTTTTGAATTTATAAAAGTAAGAGAATGATTACTTTGTTTACTTACTTAATTTTTTTACTGGCCCATTTGAATATCCCATTTGAACTCACTACGAGTATAGAGCTTTTGTTCAAAGGTTAATAAATAAAACAATGGAAAGATCTTTTTTTTAATTCTTTGATAGGCTATCATCGTTTGACCGCCATTTCGCATGGTGGTAAGTAATGATGCGGTCTACGATGGAGCACGCTCGCCTAGAGGGATCCGATAAACTCGCGATTTGAAGACACACAGATTACATCTATCGGGAAACACTCACTCGGGCAGAGCATTCCACACTCTAGCGGTGCGCGCAATAAAAGTGCAATCAAAGCGATTCGTACGAGTTTTTGGTAACCATTAGCTTCACCCTGTGGTTTTACCCGTATTTTCGGGATAAAAAGAAGACGTTTTTGCTTGATTGAGCATCAAATATCCAAATATACTAATTTTGACGTTTATAATACCTATTAGTAGGACAAACGAAGTCGCTTTTTGTGCCCTTGTTAGTTCGAAAGTAGAATGGCAAATCTAACCTAGACTCACCATCGCATTAAAAAAAAACGTATTTTACACAATGTTATCTATCTACCTTCACTGTTCCCGTTCAGTAAGCGCATGTGGATATTGTGATGCAATCAGTATCTCTCAGGCGTTCAGCGTGGCAACTGACAAGGTGAAAAGAACAAAACCTCCATAATATCTCGCTGGTCTTTGAAGATAACGCAAAAACGCTCTGTTGACTTTGCAAACTGTAGTACTCGTATTCTGTTTGAGTACTGAATTTTTGAGCTTTACATATTTGACACTAGCTACGCCCAGCGGTTTCGCCCGTTATCTCACAACCACAGTTGATTTTTTCGACATAAAAAGTAGCCTACGTGTAAGTTCAGGATATAAGCTCCAAACCAAATTTCATTTCAATCCGTCCAGCCGTTCTAAAGTAAAAACATACATAATATAATTTTTTACATTTTTTTACAAACATACAATATTTTATTAGACGCACCTAGCGGGCTTATTTACAATTTTACCACGTGACATTTTTGCCTCAAATGCGACAATCCACCAAAAATGTACACCTAGAGCTAGACGGGGATCAAATATATAATATTTTGAAAATACCTGACAAAAAGTGAAACTTATTTGCCTATTTTTTCTCGACTTTCATCAAGTGGATACAGAATAATAGAGATTTACAAATACAAAACAAAAAGAGAAACTGAATATTATTAATAAAAGATATAAAAAAGGTACTTAATTAAAGTCAGTTATGATAAAAAAATATCAAAATTAAAATTCGACTTTGCAATAACATTGATGGTCTTAAACTGACAAGCTTTTAAATTAAATCGTTTTGTTTCTGCTTTGACTGAGAAGCAGTATTACAACGTTCATTACCGTTATTTATTACCTTTCAAGTCATTCGTCAGATGGTTCGAAGAAATTATTGACGTCAGTTACTTAATAAAATTATGAAGCTTAAAATATTACTTCTTTTATTTATTCATGAAAAACACCGAAGTACTAGATCGATGATGAAAAACGAACTGCTGGTAATAATGCCCTATATTATTGGAAAAACTATTTATTACGATGAAGTGGTAATACTACTACTACTTACTTTTATAATTAAAACACTAGATATGAAGATTTTCAGTATGATATATTATCAAAATGATTGGCTGCGACCCGCGGTTTCTCCTATTTTTTTTCTAAACCACACTGTATTAAGGCGAACGAACCAAAAAAAAAAAAAAACATCCAATGGGTCGCCCTTTTTCCCAGTTTTGCGAGATTAACACACGATAATTGATTTTCATGTATCTTTAAAGCTATAACTGACATATGAAACTTGGGCGGAAATGAGTACAACCCGGTCACAATATCTGTGCACCTGACCTGACCTCGTGACGTCATATGTCTAAACTTAACACCGAAGTCGGATTATACTAGATCGATGAAACTTAACAATAAATATTAAAAAACAAAACAACAACAAAGCGAAAATATCTCAAAATTATCGGGACGTGTATCGGCAACGAAGATGCTAACCGTACTGTCGCACCGGGGAGTGCGCGGAGAGGTGACAGGGGAAGCGGGAGAGGCGCCGCATTCCAGCGAGGTGCACAGATATTGTGACCGGGTTGTACGTATAAGGAATGTACCTATATCAATTGTTAAATTCATCTACCTATGACAAAGTAAGTGAACATTTAAAATAAATTAAAATAATACAAAACTAAGTCAAACTTATTTAAATACTCGAACTAAGCGTGTCAAACTTCTAAACATCATTACTTCCGACCGATAAATCTACGGAATACAAAGGGTAAAATAAGTCAATCCCAAGTGATGAATTTGAATAATAAAGGTTGGTTTTACGAAGGGTTTGGGACACAAATATCTGCGCATAATCGAGCACTTTGTGGCCGCGGTGCACTGATTTAAACAGTAGTCAATCTTCGAGGAACAAGGAAATTAGACCGAACGTTTTAAAATAACCTTTTTTTGCACACCAAAAAATCGAATTATAAAACTCATATCAAGTTTCTAACTAGTTCTAACACCGCTAGGGACTCTTTCGCACTTTAGGAACTTACTTATTTTTAACAGCAAATTGCAACTTTTAATTATTATTTTTTTTAAATAATAGTCTTACAAATATATTTACTTAGCCTTTAACTATAGAAAGATAAGATAAATAGGTATAAACAGAATATAAAATTACAAATAAAAAACAGAGCTTAGGTCACTATCCGCGGGTAGGGTACCCAAAAGGCTGGCGACGTGACCTCGTTGAATTGCAATACTAATTCTCTGGCCGAGGTAAGCACCAGCCCTTTGTTTGGATCTTTCTATCAGTCGCTTAGACAGGTCATTGAAGATCAACCATGCGCTTGGACCCCAAGGACCTAACGTTTCTACCCAAAAGGCAGAAATATGTATTTTAAATTTAAGATAAGAAGATATTTTTGCTTTTGAAAAATTAAAAAGGCACACCGCAACCAGGATATTGAACGCCTAAACAAGATCTTTATCTCTATTTCTTCCTTCCATTCTTCGAGCGTCATTCTCAACGAGATTAAAAATAAATACAAACAAAATAACGTGTTTTAAAGCTTGATCACTGGCATACAGCCACTTCGTAGGCACCGCTGAAATTGAATTCTCGTTTGCACGGATCCCACGGCACTTGGACACTCCGCTGGATTATAAGGGTGATAAATAGGTGCGACAAATATTTGCCTGTTTGCCTGCTGATAAATCAAAACACACTTTCGAATAATGGACCCAGCCCCATGGGAAGACTTGTGCCATGAAATATATCTATTTGCAAGGGAAGTTTTGTTCGGATTTTAGAGTTATATTATATTATTTTCAATGGTGGGGTTGTATGAAGCTACGACAAAGATAAGAAGCAAATACTTATTCAAAAATAATTGTTTGAATTTTGATTTTAAAATAATGTTTGCTTAAAGTGTATTCCTAATTTATCAGCGATCGTAATGTTTGCACAATTTTTTGATTTATACCACATTTTTAATTGTATGGCATATATTGTTTTTGTCTGCGTCACTCTTATATGAAACGGGCCTGATTAGGAACAATTTAATTGTAATTTTGATAACATTTTCTTTTAAGAATAAACTGCTAAAATCTCGACCACATCCCATTGCAACCATTCAGCAACATGTATTTGACTTGTGACTGAACGTTAAAGTTAATAAAAAAATCGAAATCTTCCATTTTGAATGCCCAACGCGATTTTCTTGGGAGAGGCCTATGAGTATCGAGCGATAGACTGTTGTATACTTATCTAAAAAATACCAAGAAGAATATACTCCATAATCTGCTGACTCAGCTTAATCTTACGCTACGTGTTGTATGTAATATATTATATATTCATCCACGGCTACACAATAGGTATCTATTACGAGCCCTAAAACTTTCGTACACAACACTACGCAAATCTTTGACAAAAATGTAAACTTATGTAAACCGTGCAGCACGTGCTGTTGCACTATGAGTCCACCCAAGATACAAAATCAAGATCGAAGCTTCTTGAAGAAGCTACACAACAATCCTCTAGTATAATACCACAACACCTGATGCAATACTAGTGGAATAGTTGTGCAAGCGACCCCAGGCCGTGCTCCGTTATTTTAGGGAGCTCAGTTGGTTTGGGTAAGCTGGCAGTTGAGGGGCAATGCACAATACACCCCAAGCGGGACGTCGCGTCGGTGCAGGTTGTATCACCCCCACTTAGAATTAGAAACTTATGTCGCGAATATCTGGCTAACATCTGGAATATCGCGACGCGTGTTTTTGTTCGAACCTATATCAGTTTGTATTGCGTTAGTCGCTTAGAGATCAAAATTGTTGAGTATCGATGATTTGTGTACCGTTGTGTACGAAGGGCCTAAGATGAAGCATCGATCGGCTGCCTCACAACAGGCAAGACTTCCTATTCAGCTTGTAATCTTCCTGTGTCGTATACCTAAATATAGATTCAATCTCTGATGCTGCATAAAGCAATTGTTCAACCGTATTATAGAGACCAATGCGTACGTACCTACAATACATCTACATACTACGAGTATGTAGGTACGTATTATAAAGTAGTTGTGTAGTATTGTTGTTGTTGTGTATCTATAAACGGAGTTATCTGATTGATGTCCGCTGGTCCTAGATACATGAAATTTAGAGTTTATTCTCTAGATATTTTTGGCACCCACTGAGAAAGAAAATTGGTATACAGGGTTATAAGGAAATGGTATGCAAAGCTGAAAATAGGTCAAAGTACTGATCATTGTGAACAAATTTTACTAAGAGCCCAATTCGGAGATCACTACTGTTCCATACATTTTGTTGTCATTGACAATTTTTTTTGAACAGGTGTTTTTATTTCGCGACTCTAGATTGATTACATCTCATAGTAAAATTTTGCTTGTACAGATATTAATAAGAACTATAAGCCGCTTTCGGGTTAGCACACCCTTTCCTTACTCCAAAATAATAACTGGCGCAAACATAAGCTAGTCTCAGTTATGAATGGATAGAATGCATTTATCATCGTCGCAAAAGTTTATTTAACAAGCTCTTTCATTACAAGCATAATAAAACGTATTTAGGTGAACTACACGCCACATTAAGCTTAAAAAAGTATGAAAAAATTAACGTAATCCGGGATGATTAATATGGTAATAACATCGCAAATAAGCTGTGCGTGGTGTATCATATTATAACATAACATAGTAGAAAACCAAGTTGGTTTCCACTCTATTTTTTTGGGAATCAACATTTTGGTATATTGAATATCTTGGGGATTCAACTTTCAGGATCAGGGTCCGTACAGCGGGCTCTTAGTGTGAGCCTGAACTGAATCACGTTAGCTTTAGTCTCGCTTTGACAGCTTGATAAAAAGTGAGACAAAAGCCAACGCGATTTAGTTCAGTCTAGCGGTAAAAGTTCGCAGGATCCTGGAGGTTCAAAACGATTCAACGGTTTTAAAACTAAATAAAAAGAACCTTTTTCACTATTCAAAATTCATAGTAAATAAATAAATAATATAAAATAAAATCATTTATTGACTAAAATACATTATGATACCTTCAATTGACAAATTATAATATAATCTTAAATATAAAATTCTCGTGTCACAATGTTCGTTCCCGTACCTACTCCTCCGAAACGGCTTGACCAATTTTTATGAAATTCTATATGCATATTCAGTAGGTCTGAGGATCGGCTACTACCTATTTTTCATGAGTGTTAAGGGTTGTCCACCCCTAACCTTTATTTTTATTATTTGGATAAAATATATTTCATATAATGTGGCTTATGTGGCATTAAAAAATACATACCCCCCTAAATTTTCACCCTTCTATCACCAACCCCTATTTTTTAATAGTCACTAGTAATAATTTATATGGCAAAACAACGTTTGCCGTGTCAGCTAGTTTTATAATAAAAGATAAATAAACAAATGATAACCCGAAAGAAGTAAACTGGGTCCCGAACTAGGCAAAGCCTGTATCTTGGGAACCCTGATAACCGGTTAGTAGAACCTGTTTCAAAAAAAATAAATAGATACACCCTGAATTAGCAGATAGATAACTTTTTAATAGGTTGGGGAAAAAGTTGCATTTTTTAAGAAAATTCAAAACATTTTTTAATATAGTTTATTTACATTTAACTATAGTATGTATTTTGCCATCTTCTGGGTAGGGACATGATCCCATAGCTATTGAAATTTTGGGACTACCAGGACCAGGACTACTAATATACCAGAAAAATTAGATAACGGGGCAACCGTGATATACGGCTACGAGTAAAATTAGTGATTGGGCAATTATCGGTCATTAAACCTGTATCCATGCAATTACATGGTTTCCGGCTCAGTAGCTCTCTCAATTGGGCTACAGCCAGGTTTGCCTATAATTTGTCTAATTATCTTGGACGGTCAATGATCGGTCAACTACGCTAACTAACTAAGCAATCCACAGCATTAGACATACAACCACTGATTTCAGATATAGTCTACGGTCGATCGCTCTATATAGGGTTATTCATAAAGGGTATGCTAAGCCGAAAAGGGCTCATAGTACTCATCATTATGAACATCTTTTACTATGGGACCAACCCGAAATTCGCGAAAAAAATATCAGCTGTCCCATACATTTTGTCGCGTGTCATTGACATTTTTATTGACATTTTGAATTTCGGGTTTGTCACATCGTAAAAGTTTTACTATGGAAACTAACGTGGTTTTCACACATTTTTGTTAAAATTAAACACGAGAATACTCACGTAAAAAATGAAGTCGTCTACTACGACTAGTTTCGGTCACATTCGGTGACCTTCATCAGGTGAGTTTACAAACGTGACGCGCTCGCGGTTGCGTCTCGTTTGGCACACTGTGTGACTACAGTAGTAGACGACTTAATTTTTACGTCAGTATACCCGTGTTTAATTATTTAACAAAAATAGTAAAAGTTGTTCATAATGATGAGTACTATGAGCCCTTTTCGGCTTAGCATACCCTTTATGAATAACCCTGTATAGGTATTGTAGTAATACTTGAGGTATGACTAAGTGGTAAATTAGAAGTATTATAAAAAAATTGGTTGTCTTTAAACTCGGTTTACGGACGATAGTTTAACGTGACAACGTCATAACAAAACGTTGATGAAATGAGTGCATACTGTTCTCGCTCCGATCGTGACGTCACAATGAGCGTAACGGAACAGCGTAACGGAACACTTTTTTGTGCATGCAGGCGTCCATCGATTCATTAGACGTTGTCACGTCAATAGAAAGTATCACAAAGTATGAGTTTATTACTATGCGTATTTTTGTAGTGGTAGGGCTCTTTTGCAGAGCCCGCGTGGGGAAGTACCACACCTTTGCCAGTTATTTCACCGCCAAGCAGTAATGTGCAAACATTACTGTGTTCCGGTTGGAAGGGCATTGTTTCCAGTGAAATTACAGGGCAAATGGGAGATTAAACAACTTATATCTCAGGGTGACGAGCGCAGTGCTGTGCCGCGCAGGATCTTGAATTCTGCGAGTTCAAAATTCTGGGTGGCACAGACCTGTTGTGGGCAAACGTGACGTTTAACATCAGGCGAGCGATTTGCTCGTCTCGTCACTCAATTACATAAAAAAAAAAACACTTTAATCTTCCATCTTCGGTCATGCAGTCATCATATCAGCTCCATGTCATAATAATATTGATTTCTAATCCAATTTACATAAGAAAGTTAATTTTAGTAGCATTGTAGTTTAGAAACACCTTAAATAAATTCAACTCATGCAGCTAACGAGTATCGACACATGCCAGTGAATTTCATTGTTTTATTTTATTCTCATTTTAAAAATACGAAGCACTATCTGCCTGTTTAAAATATGGGTTATCCGTTGGGTGAGCGGTAAAGGGTGCATGGACGCATTGACCTGTCGCCGATTTCACGGTGTTCGGAGTAACGGGCGCTGGGTACGCAGCGCTACACGTACTTCAAAGGAAACAATTTCGGGACACACTGTATGGGAATGTTCAGAGCTTTTGTCAATGAAACAATCGGTTGTGAGAATTCGAATGCAATCTTTGTGATGCAATTCGGAGATCTAGTTGGCCTAGTCCGCCGCTTGTAAGAGATGTCCAAATCGAAATCGTTGCAGAAAGTGCAAGTATGGGACTTTATTAATCGAGAAATTGACGTTTGAACATTCGTTAAAGCATGGTTAAAGCTTTACGATTTTGTTCAGACCATAGACAAATTTTACCATATAATCGAGTTTAAAAGGCAGGTTATCGATTTTCTAAATTCCTTATTATTATTCCGGTATTTGGGCTGCAGGTTTGAATTTCGGTCGAGTAAATAGTTGGAATCGTAATATGTATATTATAAATTCCGTTAAACATATATACATAGGTGAGAATGGTATTTGTGTCTGCTTGAAGATTTGGGCGTGTTGCGGTTTTAAATTACTTCAAACAAAGTGGTTGGATTAAAATTAATGAAATGCTTGTCACGTATCAAGCAATATTAGCTACATGGTTAAGGGATTATATACTTCTAGTGTTATTTAAATAAAATGTATGCACTATAGATTAATGTAACTTTTTGATCTCAAAAAAATCGAGTAATTATTTTGAAATTTGTCTAAGCATATTTTCTAGTTGTTAGTAAGTCAGTAAGTCATTAGTTCTGTTGGACTATTTATTGTAGTTAACCATTATTATTAACCATAATGATGAACCATTATTGAATTTAACAATATGAAGTCTAATTTCACGGCCAAAACCGTTTGTTTTCCAGTCTGAAATCAATGGCCGTCAATCAACGTTTCCCAATGGCCGAGTCCGTGTTACCCATTGTTTCGATCTACATCAGTTGTTGACAGTATTAGGGAGGGCAATATCGCTGGCAACGTGCGATGTCCTAAGTACACTTTCCGATAGAAATTTGGTTAAATGTGTGCACACTACCCACGCCTTTTCACTTATTAACTGCTGAATATAGACGTCGGATATTATTGGTTACCAAAGGGTAAAAGTGAGGATATAAATAGACGAGTACCTTGTACTAAAATAGAATATTGTGATAAACTGGAATAAATTGAAAATTTAATTACCATAGTAGTGTTGTAGGTATCTATTTAGGTGAAGAAGTGCTCGCTTAAAGTAAAATGCGCTAGATTTTAGACTCGTCGGTTTTACCTGACTGTAATGAAGCCAGAAATTGAGCATGATGTTTGAAATGTATGTATAGTATATGTCCGGATGATGATGATGTCAACAGATGATGTATTGTATGGTCCGTCTCTATGCCCTCTTGTAACTACTAAAAGGGTGATAGATTAGATATTAATGATTGGAAGACTAACTGTACTGAGTCTACAGGGTTATACAGAAAGGGTATGCTAAGCCGAATAGGGCTTTTAGTACTGATCATTATTAACAACTTTTACTATGGGTCTAAATCTGAATTCGCGAAAAAAAAAATTTGTCCCATACATTTTGTCGAGTGTCGTCATTTTTTCATCGAACAGCTGATTTTTTTCGCGAATTCCTAGTTGGTGCCATAATAAAAGTTGTTCAAGAGTACTACGACCCCTTTTCGGCTTAGCATATCCTTTCTGTATGGCCCTGTATACATAACCACCTTAAACAAGTAAAAACATGTTACGTTATAAATACCACATAGCGCGCTACACGCCTCAAAATGTCACAAAAAGCTGTGAAACATGCCATCTCATTTTCCAGAACGAAACAAATCAAAGTGTTGAATAATTATTATCTCATTCCTTGTTTCCATTCATCTTTGAAATGTTTAATTTACGTCCAAACAATTCATTCCGCGAAATGCCGGTCATAAAGCTGAATGCTGTTAACTTTATTTTGAATTTAATAGACACAGAAATATGGACAAAGAATTTAATTAAAGTAATGTTTGACGTTCCTTTTAATTTTAATTATAGTTTTAGTACAGGGTCCGTACCGTGAGTTTTTAGCGTGGACTTAAATGAATGGCTTTGTCTTTTGTCTTGTTTTTACTTTGCCCAACAGAGTGAGACGAAAAAGAGGTTGATCCAGGCTAGACTCGACGTAAGGATTTATGGACTCAGGAAATACAATGTTATGAAATAAAAGACATTGTTAATCATACCTTGATTCAATATTAACTGCCCGTAGCTCTAACCAAATGAAAGTATCTGTTTAAAATCCAGTCTGTTCATTTATTCTTCTTATTTTAATTCTTGAACCTCCATATAAATGATAGACCTGTGGAAATGCTTCCCACGCTGGGGTTTATTTTGTATTCACATTTTCATATTATTTTTAGCTTCATTGGTACAACAAAGGCCTGCCTACACTCGCTCGCCTACACAAATAACAAGATATTTTTATTTATAATTTTTTGAAGGTAACGTACTCAGTGAAGTAATTTGACTTTTGCGATTTTGACGCCTTTGTAATAAGTATATGCTTCGGGCTTCTTGATTACATTTTATTCTAGAATAGTATTTGATATGGAGCTTTGTATTGTCTATTATTATCCTACTAATACTGTAAATGTCAATGTTTGGATGTTTGTTAATAAATCACGTAAAATCAGTTCGACATAGTTTTTTATCGCAAATAAGTCCGCGTTTGAAACTAAATCACTTGGGGTTGTAGTATATTCGACAGAAAGTAAATTAGTTACAATTTTAAAACTCCATACATTTAAAGTGAATTCGTCACATGCATTAGGTTTTGTAGGTGTAGGTAATAAAGTTCTGTAGCCCTATTTAACAGTACTTTTATCCCGGAAAATCATTGTTGCCTGTTGGGACGAAAGTAAAACTGTGGGAAACAGCCAGTTTTTATTAATTTGATAAACGGTTGAAGAAAGAAAAAGCATTAAAAAAGCGCCGTCGAGTTTTATTCGTTACGAAAACTTCACTCAACTGCTACAATTCGCTGGTTAATAATTTCTCAACGACTGGCTATATACTATAAGTTGGTATGACACTTGCAAGCCTAGGCTGTGGAAAAATTCTCTTTCCATCGCTTTTATCCACATGTGTATGTGGCAAAGCTAGAATATGGATGTAATGTATACATATTATGGATGTATATACCTATGTGTTTATCTCGCGGGATAAAAACGGGAAAACACTATTTCTCACCGCTGCAAGCTAGTCCTGCTGAGTGGCAAATCAAGCATTGTTGACAATTTTGCATTCAGTTTGAAAAACCTAATATGACTCGCATAATATTTTGTCACTGTATAAATATAGATAGATAGAAAGATTATACAGATTTATTTCATTATATGAACTTTAACTTTTCAAATTAATAATTTTTAAGCAATTATTGTACTATCTAGAACATAACTTTTAAAGACCATCATGTTATTAGTTACAAATAAATGAATTATCATTATTATTTTATTGAGAAAGTTGTTAAAATTATAACAAGCTCGTATCTACCCATTAGTTAAAGAAGTATTTCTACGATATGGTTCGATCACTCAATCTTACGACTACTTGAACAAAATAAACTTCCGAAACACACACACTCACATACACTTAATTCTTCGATTAAAGTTACGCCATTTTTCACTATTTTCCAAAGTCAGGTGAGCACTTTTGAGAGCATTAATAACATTTCCGTTCCTTTCGTTCCGCAAACTTTTGGGCCAATCCGGACGGCTCATAAATAAACATAACAATGTTATTCAGATGAGAAAGTATTTTGTTGTTCTTGTAAATATATTTATTGTGTTATAATACTCTAAGCCCTGTGGAAAGTTTGAGAATACCAGACAGATGGGACAAGAAAATATTTTTATTCGTAAGCCTCGAATTTTTTAAATCAATCGGATGTAAAATACCTGCTTTATGTCTGGGTTAGGATTGCTACGTTCGATTTCTTAAATCAACTTGCAACTTGTTACTTTACTTGTTGTAAGCAACTTTTTAAACTTCCAATTCTTCGAATTATTCGCGTTAACAAGAACATTATTTTTACAAAACAAAAAACAAAAACCGACTTCAAAAGACCGACTATTGAGTTATTCATCTATTTGTCGCGCACGTACTTAATGCAAATTTAACACTTATATGGTTTTCTCATGGATACCATTATCAGAACTGGACTAAATTGAAATGGGACTAAATGGGAAGCGTCAGCTTTCTAATAAAAAAAGAATCATCAAAATCGATTCACCCAGTCAAAAGTTATGAGGTAACAAACATAAAAAAAAAAAAACATACAGACGAACTGATAACCTCCTCCTTTTTTGAAGTCGGTTAAAAAATGGTAACTTTACCAAGGCTACCATTTTTTAAGTCCGCATTTGACCACCAACTCGCCTGATGGTAAACGACGATGTGGTCGAAAATGAAGCACGCAGACCTAGTTACCTTTTCACTCTGACCTTGAAAAGCCCAAGATTGTATCTCTCAGGAAACAAGGAAGCCGGCAGTCTGTTCCATTCCTTGGCTGTACGAATCAGAAACGTAGAAATCATTTTTCATTTTCCATAAACATCCATTTTTTTAATACATATTTTTTGATAAAACCTCTCTCTCAATTTTTTCCATTTCCTTCTGTCTTGACTCAGCCAGTCTCTATAAAATGTTCTTCAAAACGACACCAGCCGAAAATCTACGATTATTGATCAATACTGATCATCCGAATGCAGTCACAGATACGAGTAGAAATATAAATGAAAACTGACATTACATTTCCAAATAAACAAATCTCTTTGAAACGATGTTTTACAAAGAAAATCCTAAATGGTGCAAGCATTCCTGCGAGTCTCATCAAAAAGCTCAAACAATTCCAGCGAAATATTTTGTTTGTAAAACGGGCTTTGGCGAATTTTCGAATGAACTCGCTTTGAATATGCAGTGTATTCCTGGTACTAAATATAGCTTGTTTAATTTAGTTTTCAAATTGGAATACCTGTGAGTTAATTAATAACAATGTGATTTTCGTACCAGCTAAGTTTACTAAACTATGTTACTTATTTCTATTTGTTTTCAGATTGTTACTTAAGTTTAAATATGCTGTTTATTGCGTTATTATTTAACCATTGGATTTAAGCATGTCACTAGAAACATTGACTTTTACCTACCGTTTTTTAGCTTGAAAAAAACTCGTTGATTTGATAGTATTCTCAAAAAATATATTTCAATCAAGTCTAAAATACCTTTAAATTATAGATTGAAGTTGAAATGTTCGATTCCCCGAATATTTAGTTCGCAATTTCTACAAACTTTCGATTCCCAGTTAAACATCCAATTCTCCCATGTCAATTACACAAACGTCCAATTTCAAAATTAATAATTGAACATTTGCAAAAAACAGAAACTACACATGAATGTTTTCATTGGTTATAAACGTTCCTAATAATAACACTGAATATGAATTGTAATTTGCTCGACACTGTTTCAATATTGATTTTCATGCTGGCAAACGCCAAGCAAGATAAATCCATCCTATAGAAGCTCTTTGAAGTCCGCCTCAGCGTAAATTAAAATTGCAAACTCAATTATAAGAGAACATTGTTTCATCTTCTATATTTTTTACTGCGTGCAGATTAGTTAAGACACTTACCTACTTGTAGGATTGGTCTTAGTTTGTTTTTATTAATAGTATGACCAGGTATTGGAAATTCATAAACTGATTAACTAGATAACATGTGATCCACGATCCATGGATCACATGGATCTTGTGCGGACAAAATATAATTATGTGAATTTCTAAACCAACCAAAACTTGTGATGGAACTAAAAATACTAAAAAAGTATAGTAAGGTCATGCCAACAGTTTTTTTAGATCTATCAGTTATACCTATCCATATCAGATTTCTATCTTCTGTTTGCACGTTTCTTTGAAACCCAATCCATATAATCAATTAGCGATAAAAAGACTAACAAATTTAAAAATAAAATGAGATCTTTTCGTACCTAGTAGCCTTTAATTTTTTAAACAAGCGTTTTATACTTTTTACATATTTATAGTTTTAATTGGATATTTGATCGGCTTACTTCAGATAATCCTTAACAACTTTAGTCGAATTTATTTTTGCCCAAAGAAAGACTCCCAGCTAATATAAAAGGTAGTTGTCTTAATAATTTGTGTCGGTACAAACCAGCAACAGCGAAAACAGATTAATTCGGCTGAACACTCGCCCTCTGATCGGCTATTTCATTAACATATTCCCGTGAGCCTCCCTATAAGCGTTCGAGTCTGGGGTATAATAGAAAGGTTGAAGCTTTTAATAAACCGTAGGACGTACTTGTAGATTTGATCACGAATATATTGTTTCTACGCGATAGATTGGTTACTTGTGTTCTTTTTTTAAAACCAGTTTTACTCGTAGTTACAAAAAAAAGTTTCAACTAAACTACTCTGCTTGGAAGAGATCGCTCTTAGCAATAAAGCCGGTTGTTGTACTGGTGTCACGCGCTATATCCCTTTGCTTATAATTTCTGGCGTGAACAGTAAAGTGTATTATGGGCCCAAGTTTGAAGGCATTTTAAGACAGATCTAAACTAACTAAAAATATATCTGTCCTTATCATTGCAAGCCATTGGACAAGGATGCCAATAGTTTTAGAAAATTTAGATCTGTTTTAATAAGCCTTCAAACTTGGGCCTTAAAATATCTCTCTATCCATCTACGAGTAATATCTGAGGATAATAAAAAGTGCTCGTCTAGACGAATTATACGAGCCCAAAGTCGTTGGGGTTCCTTCGTACAGAGTTCCATCGCAAATCTTTGTAATGTTTCTTTGTTCTTTGTCAAGTCTGAAAAACATAACTATTTTGACAGTTCCTGAAAAACCTTGACTCTCTAGATATTAAATGGCAAGAGTATTTAGCACAAACCAGTGAACATAGTAGACTTAAATAACAACAGCCATGTAACTAAGCTCAGAATTTGCCATTCAAATCTTCGTATTGAATACGCCGTGCGGGTATAAGTTTTTGAATACACGCGCCTCTAGGGTAACAATGGACGGAGCTTCTGGCTATGAATTATAACTTAGTACGAAAACAAATTATTAAAAGCGCGGCCTTAAATAATTTAGTGCCGACGGCCGACCCTCGTCATTGAAATCTTACATGCAGAATTAGGCTCATAGAGAATATGTAAAGAAGGTGGTCGACTGGACACGTGAAAGCCAGGGTCAGTCTCCATCTGATGTCGGGGTTAATAAATTATATCGTTAGGACCCTACACCTCCCCCCCTTCCCTCCTTACTAAGATAAGGCCCGATTAAGGTTGGTAGAGTTAATTTCAACACATATTTTTAACTAGCTGAGCCTCGCGGTTACTATCGTGTTATCGTGCAGATCGTGTGACTGTAAACAGTAATTTTTTTCGGGATAAAAAGAAGTTTTAGTAAATTCAGGGTTATACTCGTCCCCTCCGAATTGGGTTCCCGCCTTTCCGTGGCGGGGGGGATAAGTAGCCGGGCCGCCTTGCCCGGTGAAACTAAGAGGAACCCTAAAGGTGGAGGCTCGGGCCGGCGCCCTGGACATTCCGGGAAGCGGCGGTCTGGGCCTAGGAGCCCTCCCGTATACCTCTCCGTGGAGAGGGAACGTGGTTGGGCTCGGGGTCGTCTGCGGACGACGACGGGGGGCACATTGTGCCCTCCAGAGGGGTAGACTCGGCCGGCGTCCTGGACAGTCCGGGTAGCGGCGGTCGAGTCCCCAGGAGGGAGAGAGCGGGAGAGAGAGATGGGACCCTTTCTCTCACCCACTCCGCAGAGAGAAGAGCGGACATGGGGGCGAGTCAGGCCAGAGGGGCCAGTAAGGCTCGCACTCCGTCTCCGCTAGGAGGGCCTGGAGTGGCGGGTGCGGGGACACCCGCTGCTTCGCATTGGGCCGTCCAGGGTGGTCGACGCATCTGATGTTCCGACGCGTCGCCACGAAGTGGGAGGGGGTGGCCACCCCCTACCCGAGGTGGGTCTGCCTCACGGCGGACATAGGCTGGGCGGGGCTGCGGTGATTTAATGGGCCCGCGGCTCCGTCCATTGCCTGGAGGAACTTCCCAGGGTTTTAGTGGGTATGCCGCCACTAGGGCGGAGACTCCCACATAACCACCCTGCCCTCCCCGGGGCGGGCGTGGTATCCATAAAGGATTTTCCCTGGGTCACAAAAAAAAAAAAAAAAAAAGGGTTATACTCGTAAGTTACCTCTATACCGTATTACGTTTACCAATCGTTTTCGTTTTTTTTTGTGTTGATGATTTAAGTTACAAATATCCAAACATCTAAATGTCTGAACACCTAGACATGCAAACGGTCACTTATGTAATATTAGTAGTATTATCAATAGTGTCAATTCTAATTGCTGCACGAAACAACTTATTTTATATCCATACTCTGTCAGTGTTACTATCTGGTTAATTAAACTCGTTAGTTTAAAAATTGCTCTGTAAGCAAATAGCATTTTTACTAAAAGTAAGCTACACTCGATCAAAAAATATTCAATCTATCAATCAATTTTAACTAAAACGACAGGCGCGTCTCTAGGCCACGCCGCCATTTTCGCAGATACTAAAATGTCATTTTAATGTAGGTATTTTTATCACCTTTTACGAAAATACTTCAGGGGCTCAGCCTTGACGTAACCTAGTGAAACGAAAGTATATCATGTTACACGGCAGAGCAGTCTCGAGCGTTTTCTTGGCTGACAGTAGGTGGCTCTTCCGGAAGTATTTGTCATTTTCTTTTACATTGACAAGGGTGGCTTCTCTCTGCGCTTTGAAATCTGTTATTCTTTGTGGTGCTTTTAGTAAAGGTATTTGATCGTGTCGATCTTCATAAATAGACATTTCGTTTGAGCAAACATTTGTGACTTTTTATTTGATCTATGTATAAGATGTCGGTCTTGTGACAGAGGAGATTCTCATCCTTATTAAAGTTGATTGACAATAAAACATAGAAAGAAACACCACAAAAACTACAAAAAGAAAACACACATCTATTTTGTATTATTATTAGATGCATGTCAATTGTTAAAGTCTCTCAAACCAACTCTACGTCTATCAAAATTAACTGAAATACTTAGCTAACAAATCCTAAACTCCAAATTCACATTCAAACTGAATTGTTTGTACTATTCGTAAAGTCAAAATACATTCAAAGCAAGTTGGTAAACCAACTAATTGAAATGTTCCTGTGGCATCGACATTGAATCCCGTGCAGCGTTGAAGCACCAAATGGAAATACAAAACTTATTCGTGAAACATTCATTTGAAGATGAAGTTTGAATACAGCGACAGATACGTTTGTATATTAATGTGGATAATGCTGCCTTATTTATGTTGCAGTATGCTTTGCAAGGCTTTGCTTTGCTAAGCAAGGTGATTTATTTCATTTACATTTAATTTAAACATTTAGCTATTCTTGATTCGATCTTAAAGGAGTTAGAAAATATAAGTCATTTTGTCTCATTCTTGAGTCTTCAAACAATAATTCATTATTATTAGTCATTCGTCAGTTTTGACTATTTGAATTTCTAAATTTCAATGAAAAAACAATATCATAAACTATGCCTATATAGTACTAGCTGCCACCAGCCGGTATCACCAGCTGTTTTTTATTTTTTTACTTTGAAACCTTCCCTAAACTTTTACAAATATTTCAAGATCAGAATTAGCAAAATCGATCTGACTGTGAGATCTTAAGTCATTAGTAAATTTCACTTAACATACAACTATCTTCATATCAACTTCAGCATTTAAAATGTTTTGCCTAAGAGGAGGTAAATCTATGAGGAACCTATGAGGTAGATATCGTTTTACTCGTACTGAACTACAGTAGATTTTTTTTACATCGTGTTAATTTTCTATCTGCAGTTGAAACACAAATAATTAGAATAAAAGTGCTTCAAACAGTTCATTCAGGTTTTAAATTACGAAGCAGAGAAGATTAATTAACATCGTATCATTGTGAAACAAAGCAATGCGAATCAATGTAACTTCGACGCTGAGTTTCCAATCACTAATTGGTATGTAAGCTCATTTCAATGCAAACATTCCGCTATGCGATCCCGCCTGCCTTTGAGGTAAAAGCCGTTTCAGTGCCAACTTGTGAATAAGCGAGCGGAGGAGCTACCATCGTATTTTCCAAACAGAAGTTACAGCATCCGGTAAAAACTTTTAGTTTCCTCGTTTGACCACCACTATTACCAAGTTGAGTGCGCTCTGGTATTCATTTGACTACACTACATTGCAATTACATTTATCTGTCAGGTTGTATAACAGTTGGACAGCTCATGATTATTTTGAAAGGTAATTGACAGTTATTTGACATTTAGACAGAGATGAGGGTAATCGGAAAATCGTAGAGCAATATTGCCACTGGCTTTATAATGGTTGGAAATATGACGTCGACGTTGCGTATTCTATATCTATACTAATATTATAAAGAGGAAAGATTTGTATTTTTGTATGTTTGTGTTGAATAAACACAAAAACTACTAGACCGATTTCAAAAATTCTTTCACCATTAGATTACTACATTATCCCTGAGTAACATAGGCTATATTTTATACCCGTGCAAAGCCGGGGCAGGTCGCTAGTTCCTAAATAAACCCGACTAGGTTTGAACGCAATTATTGTTCAAAAATATACTGTAATACTGTAAAAAAAACATCTTGTTTTATATTTTTATTTCATCAAATTTAAATAAGTTTGCTTGTACGTTTGTTTATAACTACATTTTTAATATTACATGTTTCCAATAGATAGTTTTTCTAACTTAACTACTATCGTTAGTAGGTATAATTTATTTTTGAAAGATTTTTTTTGTTGTTCTAATTTGGAATAAAAAAAAATTGTAATATAAAATGATCATAAAATTGAAACCGACAAGTTCGGTGTGGCCGTAGGCTTGCACCAAGGATCGGCTTTAAGCCCATATCTGTTCCTCTTGGTGATGGATGCACTGACATCAGACATACAAGAGGAAGCACTTTGGTGTATGCTGTTCGCTGACGACATCGTACTTGTCGGGAAAGATGGTCTCGAGGTACAGAATAGACTGGGAAAATGGCTCGAAAAACTGGAGAAAGTTGGATTGAAGATCAGTAGGACCAAAACAGAACACTGTCTTGTTCTGCGACTTTGGTGGTCCTTCCAGCTTTACTCCAATAGCCTTAAATGGTGTATCCCTACCAGTCTGTTCCGACTTTAAGTACCTTGGGTCTCTCTTCCAAAACGATGGTGACATAGACCGAGACGTGCAAAACAGAATAAATGCGGGATGGATGAAATGGCGACAGGTCACAGCAACAACATGCGACCCGCGAATGCCCCATAAGCTTAAGGGGCAAATTTACAAAAGTGTCATAAGACCTGTCGTCATGTATGGATCGGAGTGTTGGGCCACAAAAGGATCGGATAGAATTAGGAATGAGTATATTAGGGGAAGTCTGAAAGTAGCGCCAGTGACAGAAAAGTTGACAAGTAATCGTCTATCGTGTTACGGGCATATTATGCGAAGAGAGGAGGACCACATTACAAAAAAGACGATGAACTTGAGTGTGAATGGGTATAGCTGTAGAGGACGACCAAAGAAAGTATGGCTGAACTGTGTGAAAGATGATATGAAAAGGAAGGGAGTGTATTCAGATATGACGAATGATAGAGATGAATGGAAGAAGTGTACATACTGTACCGACCCCACGTAGGTGGGATAAGGGTAGGCAGATGATGATGATAAAATTATAAATTGTGATCTGACGAAAAGAAAACGAAGAAAGAAGAACTGTCTAAGCAAAACGTTCTAATTTTTTTTTTAATTCTAGGTATCTTATTAAATTGAAAATACGTTTTAAACATTTTCGAATTTAACTTGGGGCGCGTGAAATCCGCGGATTATTGAAAAATGATCCTTGAGCTTTTTCCGGAAATGGTTTTGAATGCGACGGAATTTCACGGAAATCTCTTGACGTGGAATATGAAATTTTGAATTGAATTCTCGTAACCAGCCAGTATACATTGTAACTTTCGTTGTTCAGGCGAGAAGAAACAAAATAAAAAATATATAAAACATGGCATAGTAACTCGTAATTCTTCAGTGCAATGTGATTAGAATGTTTATCTAAATCTAAATAATCTTCATAATAAATAGTGCTTAGTTACAAAGTGACATTGACGCTGCTTCATTCTGCCGTCATAAACCCAAGAGCGGTAGGTATCTAAAAAAAAGGGATTTCTGTTTTTTACGGATAGATAGATAGATAGATAAACTCTTTATTGTTCACACCATAAATTACAAACAAAGGGATTATAACAACTAAAACTAGTGCGACAACTGGCGGCCTTATCGCTAAGAGCGATCTCTTCCAGGCAACCATGGGATGGACGGACGGACGGATAGACGGATGGATGGTGGACGGATCAGATGCGTACGTTTTCAAGCCATTAGATGCATGAAAAAACAGTTTTTTTTTGAGATACCGCTCTTTTTTTTTGCGATAAAAAATATATAGGCAGTTATAGCAATTTCGACTCAAATAAACCAACCGTTAACAATCGCTTTTTTGAGAGTTCAATTAAAACATATGAAATCAACGAAGTAGCAAACATAAATAGAAACAGTTTTCACAACAACATCACGACGATGTACGACATTGACATATAAAATAGAATCGTGCTGCGAGTCACGTGCCGTGTACTTGACCCAACGCAACTGCATTAGCAATCTATAACTGGATCCGTTCGCCCTGACCCAGCACCCTTGTCCCACTACCCTTGCCTCCGCTTTAGGATCAAACCTCACCAGAATTTGCAAACGACAATAAAAATGTAGGACTGGATTGCGAGCATAGGATGCTGCGACGCGACACTTTGCATCAGGTTAATGCAAAGCTTTTGGGTGGTTGCACGGTGACACGTGGATCGTCCTAGTGGTGTGCGACTTTACCCTCCCCCCCCCCCCCCCATACCGCTTCTCTTGCCCAGTTTGTTCAACGTTCACCCATGAACTAACTACATACACACAGGGTAGACAATTTGACCTACGTAGTATCGGTAGTCTAATTGTTATTAACTTCTAACAGTGAACAGTATGGACTCTAGAGATTTTCTAGGTAAAATATAGGTATAAATTAAATCTAAAGTACAAACGTGTACGAATTTAAAAACAAAAATGACGCTGTTAATACATTTAGTTTGAGTGTGGGACTCATTGAGTGGTTAACAAGATGCACAATCGAGTCATTGAAATTCTGTCGTTCAGTAGAGATGAGGCCACTTTTCTATGTTTTTTTAGTCTGTTTGGTGGGGTGAAAACTATGGTGAAAGAGTTTAAAAGAGGCTTACCTATGTGCATGTACGGTGTACACACTTTATTGTCTTTATTTTCTCAGATTTTTGTAGCGATTAACATTTTCTAGCGTTATGCCAAATTACAGATACTAGCTTTCAGAGTTCCTGAGATAACACGCACGCAGGGACAGTACTACGCACGAGTCTCGCCATAAGGGTTCTTCCCCGAAGGAGGTTCAGTACCTTAAAAACGGGTGAAAGGCAATCACGGCCCATGCTAGGCCTACTGTTGGGTCGTATCTTACTACGTACTTTTAGTAGGTCATTGCTTCCCATCAGGCAAGATGGCGGTCAAACGCAAGCCTATAAAAAAAAAGTTAAACTTGTAGAAAGTCTCTTACTGCGGTGTTTCTGTACTGAGTCAGCGGTCCACAAACAACGTTACCCGTGTCTTGAGACGCAAATATTGGAGCTTCGGCTTATTGATGTAGCTTTCTTGATGTCGAATAAGGTAAACATTTCGGTTGGAGGTCTGTCGGTAATGCTAGCTCGTTCTTATTGGGATTATTATAATCATTATAGCAGCCATATTAATCGCTTTGTAATACCCGTAAGGAATATTTAATGGCCTGTAGAGATATTTACATGTAAATTCTATTTTTAAGGTTTTGTACCTACTCAAAGGGTAAAACGGGACCCTATTACTAAGACTCCACTGTCCGTTCGTCTGTCACCAGACTGTATCTCATGAACCGTGATAGTTAGACAGTTGAAATTTTTCACAGATAATGTATTTCTGTTGCTTATAACAACTAATACTCAAAACACAATAAAATAAATATTTTAGGGTGCTACCGTTTAACAAACGTGTTTTTTTGCCGTTTTTATAAATAATTGTACGAAACCCTTTGAGTGCGAGTCCGACTCGCATTTGGTCGGTTTCTTTTTCATTTTGTATTATTTTGGCGTAGTTTATATTCTTCCGTAGCGCGTGTACTATTTATCTAATTATGACAAATGGGGCGTAAATCGATGCGTTTCTGTTGACCTGGATTCCATTTTATAGGAACAAGATACGTTTTATACCAAACAGGATCAATATGAAAGATGTCACATCTAAAAGCCTCTTTTTGGATGTATCATCCATCATATTATGTTCCTATAAAATATCGTATCATATCATTGTTCATGTTTTTTCCGTAGTCGAGTATCTTACTTTGTTTATCAAAACAGGTCCAAAATTCCGTAGTAATAAAACTTATTTCCTTATCAAAATAGCTCAAGTATTTCCTGGTAACATGAACTGGAACGCAATTGACCCCGCTCCTAATGAAAAGCTAATTTCCTGAAAATCCAGCTTATAAAAAAAACTGCGCAATATTCACCTTCAAAATCATATTTTCCCATCGCAGTAAATTGGTTTCTAAAATCGCCTTGGGCGTGTTGCTTAATAATCTTTCCGATAACCGCGTCAGGTTCAGGAACGCCGTTTATCCTCGATATCTCATAATTACGGTCTACAGTATCTAGTTTTTGAAGTAACGAGTATCAGTACCAGGTATTCAACTAGTAAGAACTTAGAACAGGTATCGGGTTATGTCTCAAGATACTGCGTACTCGTATTTCGGTATTTGATATCTAACATAATAGGAATTCCTTTATGTACCGGCACGGTGCCGCGGTGGCCGTATCGGCATTCTATGTGAGTTGTAGTAAGTGATGTGCTGCTATCCTACTTTCTAACTACGAGTAACATTAGAGGTATAAATGCGAAAATGAGTTTATTTTGTTACGTTTTCAACCTTTATATTCATGTTTACAATTTCTTGATGATCGATATCATCAAGAAATTGTAAACATGAATATGTAGATGTAGAGGCGAAAAAGAGAGACGTAAAAGCGTAACAAACAACTTTTCGTATTTATTAATATATTTGTTAGGGTGAGAATCATGTTTAAGACTGTTTTGTATTTGTAATAGTAGAATAAATAACAAGAGATTAAGGTCAAAATACAGCGCTGAAAACTTACTCCCCAAAAAGATTCTACAACAACCTTTCCGATCTTTTGATCCCAAACTCCTAAGTATGTATATCGAAAATTCCGAAAGTTTATTCCCCAATCAAAATTTAACACTCCAAAATAAGCTCGCGGCAATTTCTGAGAAGTGGTGTCAATCTGCATCGATTGGGAGCATGAATAAAATATTAAGCGTATAATATTGAATTTAGAAAAGTATTTATAATTCTTAACAGTTTTCAAAATATTCTATTTAGTGTATTCCTGTTATTAATAAAGATGATCATTGTCAAACTGACAAGTAAGTAAGTGTAATATTTGTGTTTTAAAATAATTTAATTAATTACTTTTTGCGAATAAAGAATTAGCTTATCTTATTAAAAAGTCTCACCCTAAACGCATATACCTTTTCCGTTTCACTGATATTATAAAAAATGTAGATACGAGTTTATAAAATTTAAAGTGAAATAAAAATAAGCTCATGATTTTCTCAGAACACACAGCCTGCTGCCTCATTATGTTATCAGAATTGCGATTCCGAGTATCAGCTAACGCAATAATGTTGATAGAAATATTCTAAGAAAATATAAAGCGTCTATTTTCAATTATTTAGATGCAGCCTTCACGTTTCAAATTGATCGAGTGACAAGTTGACTCTAGATATCAGTGAAAATCATTAGCTCGCTCTCAACTTGAAAAGTTTTATTGTTACCTTTGAATATTGCTGGTTAATTTCTTATTTGAGCGAATTAATTCGGAAAGATATTAATTTGAGGACGTAGACATATTTTTTTGATCAGGTTGTTGCATGCTATTTTTGATTACGTGTTTTATTGCAAATCTTCGTCACTTTTACTTGGAATTAAAATGGAACCATCATAATATCAGGGGTTGGAACGACTGAGGATGGCTAGTAAGGCACGCTTCTATCTCGTTCTGGACCGTAATAAGCTTGGCAGCCGAAGCGAGATAGATTCATGCCTCGCGATGTATGCTTAGTCAATCTGGACCTGGATATTGACAAAGTATAGCTCAATATGCTTTATTGATTACTAGATGACCCCGGGACCTCGGGCTCAGTACTGCTCGGCTTTCACCGCAGATGCTATAAACATAGTCTACACTGAGAAAAATGGCCATCTGAATTCTGCTAAAAGAATGATGAATTCACTTACAAGTACGGAACATACTGATATTACCAAAAAGTACGATGATTAGCACCAGTTTATTTCACACTCAAGGATAGTGTAGCTTTACATTAATTACATATTATTAAAACAACCCAAAAGTTTCGGGGATTACTTTCTGCAAACACACAAACATAAATATATACGTGCAAACTTTACCTCTTTGTAATATTAGTATAGAAAGAAGTATAGAATGTTCAATTGTACACTTTTTGCATTAAACGTATTTCATCAAAAAGCTTGTTTTTTGTCTAAGTATTACATCAATTGCAATAAATGTAAAAAAACTGGTCAGTGTATCTGTTTGTACGTTGCACGTACAAGCAGATATCAAAGCGAAAAGTTCGCTTTGACGACGTTTTTTACTCTATTTTTTGATTCCAGATTTACGAGAAATAATAAAATCTACTATCCCGATTGCTAGCTACGTGTTGACATCAGGCTTTATGAAGACTGAATGGACGTTCCTCTCGCTTTGAGTGTTCTCAGGTAGGTACCATGAAGTGAAAATCTGAGCTCCTACATAAAGACGTAGACGTGCTACGCCGTAGAGACGTAGCTTATACCGTAGCAAGTTTTATGAAATACTGGGATGACTACGACAGAAGGTATTCTTTGTTTTGTTCGATCCAAAAGTAGTGAATAGAAACTCTTACGGCGAAGGTCCTTGCAGTTTGTTACCATCGTTCTATGTAACTGAGTACAACCTTGAGTTAGATATTACATGCTTACGACATATCGGTATAGTCAAGGAATGTCCGAGCAGAGTCTGCGTGTCTGTAAGGGATTCCTGCAATAAATCACGCGCCAGTTGGTCCGTGACAAATAAATCTACGCATTCTGTTCGTCCGTGATATATTTGATTATTTTACTCAAGTTATGCGGCTTGGATATGTTAAGGAGCCTACTTGCAAGTTAAATATTAACTAAAGCTTGATATAATGAAAATAAATCAATGCAATGTAAGTTCGTAATAAGTTAAGTGACAAGCAGTTTAAGCCGCTCAAAGTCCTTCGACATGGCTCAACAATTATGTTTTATCAGAGTAAAAAAATGTTGAATAAAAATAATTAAATTTTTTATTCCCGTACTAAATAAGTCATTGTCATCCGAACCATGGCAGCTCAATAATGGCCGGTTTACATTATTCCAGTCCAGCGATCCAGTCCAGTACTGGATTGCTTACTGGAAAAATGTAAACCGGCACTGGAATGAACTGAATCCAGTAAGTTCATTCCAGTGCCGGTTTACATTTTTCCAGTAAGCAATCCAGTACTGGACTGGATCGCTGGACTGGAATAATGTAAACCGGCCATAAATGCTAATCACGCTTGTCCATCCGAAACCTGACTGGGTCACTAAAAACCATTACTGTAGCTCAGTTGTAAATTCTCGTCCGGTCATCCATGTAAAGATTGACAAGAGCTTTTGTTGCTTCAGATCACTGATAAGGGGAACTATTCTGGCGATGGAGATACTATCTCGGTCGCTGTCGCTCTTATTTCAAATGTCATGACAATGAAGGCGAAAAAGAAAACCCCGACTGCCCAATAATATTACCCCTGTATTTCCTACTTTCACGCCATAAGTGTTACAATTTATGCTTATTTTGTTAAAAGGACATACCTGTACATTTAAGCTGATACGCCTTTCAAATCTGAAACAAAAGAGGTGAAAAATTAGCAAAACAATACAATAATCGTACGCCGTGAACGCGTCCATTGCCACATTCATTCTCGCAATTAAATTGCTCGTGTTTGACCAACACGTGCTCCCACGTAATTCTGTTAAGCGTTGAGACACACCTGCGCGACACACGACTGGAGTGATGAGCATTGCAAATGTAAGCTTCCATTCAAATCATGTTCAATGCAGTTTGCGGGGTTAGCTCTGTAATCAGACCGATTGATGGGGTTCGTGAAAAGGAAATTAGCTTTTTTACCTTTTATTTTTAGTATTTGCGCAGATCTAAGATTGAGCGAGAGTGAAGCCTATTTATAGAATCGCCGTAGTTTTTAAGCTAATAGGCAAGAAGTTTTACCATAGCTTTCTTAATGTAAGCGTACGTTTTTTTTATACCGAGATACAAGATGTTTAATCTCCTATTTGCCCTGAAAATTCAGTGGAATCAATGTCCTTTCAACCGAATAAAAAATAAAAATAATTTAATGTTTGCAAAATACTGCTTGGCAGTAAAATAACTGGAAACGGTGTGGTACTTCCCCAGGCGGGCTCTGTAAAAGAGACCTATCACTACTAAAGTCTATAAAATAGCCACTTGTAGGTAGCTTCAAAGTGAAGCTGCCATGTTTCTTGTTTTATGAAGACCTTAAACATTACCTTGGTTCCGCTTTGCAATCATTTAAGTAGCTCAGGTGTGTCTGTACTGTTAACAAAACGCCGCTTACCCAGAACTGGGGGATTTTTGTTAGGAGTATATTGCAAAAGTCCTCTAATTAAACTCGGGCGCTCATCCGCGGTGGCTTAACGTAATTTTATGGAAAAGTCAATCAAAAGCTGGCATTTTGGTATTGATTTACTCGTACTTTGTAGATAATAGGATTAATTAGCAGAAAAGTACGCGTTTTGCTATCTCAGAGTGATAGTACAAGCTATAAAAACCAAGAGTCGTGGTTGTCCTACTTTTCTTTGAAAAAGCTTGCCAACAACCTTCTTATTTTACCATATTTGTTGTCAACGTCATAAAATAGCACTTAAAAATAATAAGCTAGCCTTTTCGAACATAATTGCATCTCTAATTAGTTCGGGTTTTGCTTTTACGTAGTAAGTTGCGTTGTCTTGACTGAAATGTAAACACATTCTATTTTCATATTTTAACCACATTAGGTGTGGTCGCTCTCAAAAAGACTGTGCTTCGCTCGCATTACATACACCTTCTCAGTTATTACAGTAAAAGAAAAACCTACGACAAAAAGAGCTGATAAAATCCTCAAACGGGTGAATATTTTTTTTTAGCTCGGAACACTCGAACATGTCGCTCTTCGTACTAAGTCTAGTCAAATCCAATGAAACTAAATCAAAATCACTCTAATCGTTTGAGACCTACACTACCAGATAAAAAAAAACACCGATAAACATGTTAAACTTATAAAACCCTGCTGTTTGCGTTGGGGGTAAAAATAAAATCCTAATAAAATCATACTAACATTTCTCCGAACTATGAGAAATCATTCGGCTCAACACGTGTAAAGCATACAAAAACCAGATTTACATCTAGCATCACAATATAATATACGAGTATAATCTAGACATTTTACGCCTACTCACCGTCTCCATAAATATCATCCCTTTTCATCCAGTAAGAAAACCGCGAAACAAGTTTGCCATCGTCCGTTGATTCCAGACCCACGTCAAAAGCATTGTTATTGGCCTTTTACGGGAAAATTCTATATCCCTCGCAAACTTCCATTGATCTTTGATGAGGGCCTTCTTTTTGTTGCGGAAACTGGGAGGGCTGCTTGTTTTGAGTACAATGATGGACTGTAAAGCACTTTCTGACCCATATTATGATTCGGAAGGCAGTTTGGGGTGCTACAGTACGCACTCGTAGGATTGTTGATCTAAATTTAAAGTTTAACCGAGACTAGCGGTGCTTTACTTATTAATTTAATACTCTACATGATCAGTTTTTCCAATAAAAGTAACCTAAGTGTTATCACAGGCTTTGAGTAAATTGTTACTGGTGGCAGTGACTGGCGCCAATCATAATTGTTTACACAGTGCCAGAACAGGTTACACGATTTGATGACAGCAACTGTCCGTGTCTAAAGCTACCTAACAATTAAGTTAATAGAAGCACTTACAATTTAGCAGTGTCTGGCGACAATAATAAAGGTTTACACAGTGCCAGAACAGGACAGACACATCAAGACTGAATCTTGACACGATTAGATGACAGCAACTGTCCGTGTCCATGTCTAAAGCTACCTCACAATTTCCATAGAGATCACATGCAAAAAGTTGGATAGGAAGATTTTTAACGTCTGCGCTGTAAAAATAAAAGAAAAAAACCTGAAAGAAATTGCTCTAAAGTCTCAGAGATAGCTAGTTGTACCTACTAGGTACGTTTTAAGCGTTCTAATTACTTTTGATTGTAGTTTCTGATGTAATAAAGAGTTTATCGATCTAAACTCATAATAGGTTTTATAATTACAGCCATATTTATTTAATATCTAGTACAAAAGCAGATATATATTCATCATTAGTGAAGTCAGTTGGAGGTTATTATTTGTTTGATGAGAGAGATTAGTGGTGATTTCCGACAATGCCGGCTGGTTTCAATGGCGCATTGTGCTATTGAGAGGCTTGGAGAAATTAGCTGTGCTCTGAGGTTTTGACCTACATTTTTTAAGGTGGCTTGGACGAAATCGCTCTAACCTAGGTCGATAGTTGTTTCACTATTGTTTGGAAAAAATACATAGAAATAATCGTGACGTTATTTCGCGATTAGGACACTTTTCATTTAAGATTTTCTTTCTTTACCACTAGCGCCCTGCGACTTCATCTGCGTTTTCCGAGATAAAAAGTAGCCTATATCTTAAAGCCAAGGTGCCAGGGTATAAGTTAGCTCCAAACTGAATTTCATTTAAATCCGTTCAGCCGTTTGAGCGTGAAAGAGTAACAAACATCCATACATAATCACAAACTTTTGCGCTTATTATATTAATAAAGTAAAGAAATAATGGACTGAAAAAAATCCGAGTAAAATAACAAAACGCAGGTGACTTACAAGTAGCAACAATCTACATACATAATGTGATGAATAGTTTCTCCTACGCTATTTGCGTATTAAACAGCATCACATTGCCGGGGCTTCTCACTTAGTGGTTGCACATAGTTTAGGGCAGACGAGATAGTTCTAATTGAGAAATATTTGCAACTTAACGTTTCAATCAACTTTCAGATTCAATATGTCCTTTAATAATTATTGAAGATTTTGTAATAATAAGATTATTTTAACGCTGTTTTAACTTAATAAGTGCTAATTATGTCATGTGACATGTGACATTTCGCATCAGTGAGAAGTTGTCAGAACATAGTTTTAAGTACTGATTCTGATTATGTTCATGAAGTGTTTATAAGTAAGACCCAGACTTTACTAAGAACTCAAACTTTACGTGCTTTTATTAATGATAGGAGATATAATGTATTTTTAATAGAATTTAATTTGAATTATACAATTGACTTGTCAAAAAGTACGAGTAAGTAGGAAGAGTAGGTAGCTTAATAGCAAGGTTGTTTGTAATATTGATACATGCCAGTAGGTATTTAATAAAATTAGTTGGGCTTTTCCAATTTACTCAACCGCAAAAGAAAATTCAGCCAAAATTCTAATTGAAACTTCAATTAAGAAAGCAGTGCTTTAAATTATTTCAGAATTTAATTAACAGCTAATCCTAAAGGTGTATCGCATTGTGGTAGAGAAGCACCAATTAACTTAGATCCCCTGAGTTCTATAATCGGATCTTAGATTCCTTGTTAATTTTAAGGTCGAGTGGCGTATGAAAGGTCTTTAATAATGGCGATTACGGTGCCTTCTGATTTATTGCACAGCCATAGCGCTAACCACCTGGGCTGAACTTTTATGAGCCATTACTTCAGAAAGTAGCAAATCAAATTTATGATTTTTATAAACCGTTAAAATTTATTTCAGCTCCTATAAGGTGCAATTTAATATATCTATGGGCTATAAAATTGAGTCTGGAATGCATAAACGGTATGAAAGCGTTTGAGACGAAATCAGGCAAAGTAGTTTTTAATTATTTACTTAAAAACTCCACCAATGTGGACACATTCTGGAAACATCTTACCTCTGATACAAAGGTTGGCTGGAAGAGATCGCTCGTTGCAAGCCGCCTTTTGTGCCTCTCTCTTGTGTTTGTTAACTGTGTTTTGGACTTTCATTTTTGTGGTGGTCAGAAATAATTATAGTTTTGTAACATGCTAGGCAACTTTCTGTCATTAGGGACTTAAATTACCTTAGTGATTTAATGTCATTACATTTACCTTCATTCTTTATTTTAGACTAGCGACCTGCCCCGGCTTTGCACGGGTATAAAATATAGCCTATGTTACTCAGGGATAGAGGTATATTAAATATTAAATATTCGTATGATGCATTTAATGAAAATAAGACGTGATTATACAGTTTTGATAATGTACGTAGCAACAGTCGAAATTTTGCATGTGGTAGGTATAACTTAGATAGTTAGATAATCTTATAACTTAGATTAACAAATAGGCTACACTATGTTCCGAAAAATTGAACGGTTAGCGGGTAGTAGGTATGTTTCATACAAATAGTACCAAAAACTATTACACTAAAGCTGAGCAGTTGGGTAAAGAAAAAGTACAACAGGTATAATATAGGTACTCTATTAAAATACAACTCCTAAATAAAACATTAAGGACTATTTAGAAGAAAACTTTTCTTTGCTCCCAAAATCAAAACAAACAGTTACTGATAAAACAATGTTGTCCAAATATTTTATTTCAATAAAATAACAAAGACAGATTGTGCGCCCTTTGACACACCGCCCTCAGAGAACTCTCTAAATGATTAAAGTTTTATGCTCCGTTCAACATAACTTTGAAAGCATGTCATTTACGAGGAAATATCGAGTTCGAGTCGTACCTACATTCGCGTATTGAAAAGTTACATAATGTCACTTGCCACTTACTTGAGAATTTATTACGACGTTGTACTAAAAGTTTGGGTTTTTATGAAAACACACAATCACGCCGAGTTTTTTTTATCTTGTCGTTCGTAGATACGTTTAATAATTAATATGTATCAATAATGTTTTTTTTAAACATGAAAAGTTCGTGATTTTCCATTTTCTAGACCGATAGCTATTTACTTCTACATGTTGATGATATAGTAGGGAGGTACTGCAACATAACAAAATTATCAAAGATATTGTAAGCACGCTTAAAATATGATGGGCCATATCATATCAGAATTACAACCCAATTTTCCAAATAGATTTTCTTGGCAGTCCTTAAAATAAACCAATTTTGTTTATTACCTGAACTTGAATATTCTCTCATCACCGCGTTTCGCAAAACTGCTGCAATACCCTCAAGAGGACCTTGCGTGGGCTCGAGTGTACCTATATTGAGAAAGCATTATGATGTTCCGCGTAATGAATCTTTCCCAAATCACTCTTCTTATGAGCCTTACCTACTCATAAAACTAGGTCTGTTTTAGAGAGACAACAAGCAAGCCTCAATAATATTTGAGTTTCAGCCACTAATTCCCGCCCGCGCCGTAACCGTCTCCGTTTCACAAACAATTTGAACTTCCGTAGCACTATGCCAACACAAATACATGGTGACATACTCTAGTTGACACCATACGGCGGCACTTTACGGGAAAATGTGCTCTATACCTGGATATTATGGTATTCATTAGCATGAGTGGTTTCAGTAGTAGTGTACGTGAAAGTGTCGCCTATCAGCACAAGTGGAACTACTTATATAGTCAAATGTTAGTATAGGCAACGGGCATAAGTAAGGCCTCTACCCTTCCGCGAGTAATAAACAGAAGTTTATGAAGGGTACAGTAATTATTGCGATGTTAACAACTAATAAAATTCGCGTAAACTTGATTTGTTACGAAATCGTTGTTTGCTGAACACAAACAGTTTGCATTACGTAAACACAATTTAGCTGAGGTTCGACAAATAATATTGATTGAGTTCGATGGTTTATAGAGATTTGACGAACGAATAGATGCAAGAGATAAAATTCGAGACTCTTCGATTTTTTCCCAATTTTCATTTCAACATTTTTTTGTCATAATGATATATTCTAAAATATTTTTCCGGGTGGTTTAGTCTGAATGTCAAAATGTACTGATCTACATAAAGTACGTACTTCAAAAAGAAATTTTCCCAAAATGACTAATTTTCTTATTACTAAAACCGTTTCAGCCGTTTATTAGTGACGTAATATCAATAATAATCAGATATAAACAGTTACTTTCGCATCTATACAGCTTGTTATCATTTGAGCTAGCACCACTTCACACTCTACTTCATCAGTTTCTTCTTGGCAAGTGCTCTCTATTGTAAACCTCATCGTTGCTTATCATCAGGCAAAATGAAACACATGCCTATCATTGAAAAACTATAACAAACACCACATAATTACTTACCCCGACGCAACAACGTTCACTTTCGAGTAAGTGTTTTTCAATGCAAATTAAAATCTGAGTACCTTCAAGTCGCGAGTGAATAGATTTCTTTTAGACAAGCCTGCTTCGTTGTAAAACTCATTATTTCTCACCATTAGACTAGATTATCAAACGAAAGCCCATTCAATAAAATCAAATTTCGATTTCCTAGTTTAATTTGCTTATAGTGCACGGAGTCCACACGGTAAACTACATCGTAGACTCATCAGAATAGTGGTAATGTCCTAGAGGTAATGTATTATAGTTTGGCATTAGTCGTGTCGTTCGCTGGACTCCTGCTGACAGGTCTAAAAGGATTTGCGGTGGCGCCCTGCTGTGATTCGGTGTATCGCTGCCGAGTGGATTTCACTTGTCGGAGCAATAATGTGTTGACCTTTTTTATTGTTTCGTTATAGTAAGTGTAGGTGTAGATGGTAGGCGAGTAAAGTGTTGTGCAGCGAAAGGTCTTGAATTGCTAAGAGTCCAAAATTCTGGGGAAACGTGGCGTTTAACATTTGGTAGTATCGTCAACTGTCAATTGTACATCTCTTTTATCTCTTCTTTCTTTCTTATATATATAAAAATGAATCGCTGTTCGTTAGTCTCGCTAAAACTCGAGAACGGCTGGACCGATTTTGCTAATTTTGATCTTGAAATATTTGTAAAAGTTCAGGGAAGGTTTAAACGGTGAGAAACATGAATAATAAGTAAAGAAAAATACTAAAATCGACAATTTAATTTTCCAATTCAAACTGTTCCTACCTTTGAAACATTATGTTTGGTACGGTTAACTCGGGATGTCCGATCTCTTTTGTCTTTTGAGTAATAAAAAATAGTGTCACTAGGTTGTCAAATATTTATAGGTGTGTTCAGAAATTGGTACAATCTTTGTTGTTGGTTTTTGTTTTGTTTTGTTTGCTCTACTACAAGGCAGGTTTAAAAAGTAAAAAAAACATCGGGTGAAACCGCCGGGTGTAGCTAGTAGGTATAAAAAAATGTATATGGTGTTTGTTTTGTAAATGTTCTTATAGGTTTTTTAACAAATCAAATTAAAATATATTGGCAAACAAAAACCGGAAGGAAACAAAAAAATATATACTCGTACTTTCGAAGCGTAAGTCAGCCCACGCATCGAATGGCTTAGTAACAAACATTTCTTATTATAACTTTGAAAAACATTATTTTTTCGTACGAAAATGGAAGTCAGAATATGTGAAATTACTACATACTTATTTACTTTTAAACGTACTGAAATCATACACATTGTGATCATGACGTCAGTAACTACTCAGATATCTGAACCCGTGGTTTCATTTACTATCCTTCAAGACTCGTTGAGTTTTCTGGAACAAGAAGTAATCCTTCTGGTAATCCAGAGTATAAACCACTTCCATACCAAATCTCATCCAAATCCGTTCAGTTTTTTGGGATTTTGCGTTATAGAGTAAGAAACGTTCAAACATCTGAACATTCAATAATCTATTGTATTCAAACTTTCACATTTATAATATTAGTAGGCTATTAGGAAATAGGATTGTAGAAACAGACTCCCACTTGATACTCAATGAGCTGACAAAAGCTAAAACAATACATATTTCGCTCCTCGCGTTCGTTTTGGGAACGAAAAGAGCCACTTTTGCCTAGAATCGTTTACATGTTTGACATACGAACGCGTAAACGAACGATTATGGTATTTTGAACTATTTTGCTATGATCAACACGAAAAAACTCACGAAATTAATTAGTCTATTACGATTATTTGAACTGTTATTTTTGCCACTGATTCCAAAACGAACGCGAGGTCTGATGGCACAGTTTTCAGAATACTTTTCTAGCTTTTACATACATGCATGTAGGGCAGAAGGTTAGATCAGAAAAGGGTAGGTTTCAACCCGTTTATATCGTTGCTAATTTCGTACACATGGTGCGTTAATTTTCCAGACCATTGAATATAGCGTGCTAATCTATTTTACGATCATGAATATATTCGGAAGCATATGCAGAGTGTATATTTTATTCAAAACCAATTTCGATTCACTCAATTATTTATGGGATTTAACGATGGCTGAGTGAAGATTTAGTTGAAGTTTATCCTAACTCGCTACGAAACTGCCAAATCAAACAAATATTTATTTTTGAAAAGAATTTTTCGTCAAACACAAAGATCTAGATTTTTTGTGATTTATTACTCACAAAAAACTTTTGACATTAAAGAAAATTATAAAACAGTGTTAAGGAAGAGACTATTAGATTCTGTAGCGCAGACTTCTCGTATTAATAAGTACACCTTGATAAAATCATAACAGTAGATCTATTAACTATAACTGTTTGATATCATATAGAGATAAATATTTACAAACGTATGCTCAAAATAAATTTTTAATACCTATCTTATTGATCCGAAGAATTTACACAAAAAAATACAAAAGACTCGAACCAATTTTTACTTTGACGAAAAAGCTAATAAAAGAAAAATTAAAAACCAAGACAGCAAGAAAACCGGTGAAGAACATCACAATGATGATTGAAATCTGACAATAGAGCCTCAACCGGCTGAGTTTGTTGTATAAATTAAAATATACAGGATGGTGACTACGCAGAAATCGATGTAAGCCTCTACCTGAAAACATTAATATAATTTCCCGCAACTGGTAGAAATAATCTTTATGGGTTGCCATTTTTCTGCCGCGGTTTACGCCTTTTGCACTTTTGAGGAAAAATATTTTGCCATCTCTTGTACTCGTACTGTACCATTTTTTTCACAGTGTACCATTTTTTAACAATATGAAATAGAAACAGAGTTTTTTTTTGATATTTTAATGGTTGTCGCACAAAGAAAAATAGTTTGAAAAAAGCAATCCCGCCAAAAACATAAATGTAAAAAAGGACAGCCAAGTTCAATACAAAAAGAATGGAGATCTAAATGAGTGCCAAGTTTGATGGTCAGTCCTGAAATTTATTTATACTAATATAAAATATCATTTTTCTTATAACTTAGGATAATATATTGTAGCCTAAGGTTTGACTTGGCTAGTTCTCATAAACGAATTATTATGTTCGATGGCTAGTTTCTATCAGCAGGCCAAATTTTCGAAATAATAAAATAAGAACCGACAAGTAACAGGTTTAGAACTTGCGAAGCCTATAATATACCTGTAATTCGTTTATGAAAACTAGCCAAGTCAAACCTTAGGCTACAATATAATTATCCTAAGTTATAAGAAAAATGATATTTTATATTAGTATAAATAAATTTCAGGACTGACCATCAAACTTGGCACTCATTTAGATCTCCATTCTTTTTGTATTGAACTTGGCTGTCCTTTTTTACATTTATGTTTTTGGCGGGATATCATTACTTTTTGTAAAGAAAACTAGGCAGGTATAGAGATTTAATATCGAGTGATTTAAGTACCTACAAGTACCTTAGGCTCAGAACTTTTCAGCCGCCCCTCGTAAGTATAAGTTAAGTGTTCCAAAATTATAATAAAATGATACAAATTTATCAGTTTCTGATTTTTTCCTTTGTTTTCACCTAATTACCTATCTGTATGCCAAATTTGAACTTTCTAGGTCATCTGGAACATGGATATAGTTTTAGTCTATAGTTAGATCAGTGATAAAAATTACGATTTTTAGACGTTAATATCTAAATAACCGTTAGAGATGTGTTTATGAAATTTGGATCACATATGTATCTCGCAAGTCTTAATATATGAGCCAAATTTGACACGTTTATGTGAAATAGTTTTTGAGTTATGACGAGGTCAAAAGTGCCTCCAAATGGTTCGTGTAATATACACACGGTGCTGCTCGCCAGTTCTGTCACTTGAACTTGGCTTGACACGCTACCGCGTGTCTAGATATGAAACTGAGAGAGATGTCTTATTGCTGAAAATTGTTCAAGAACTGTAATATACGAGTACTTGCAATAAGTAAAGTTAAATATTGAAGCAACAAGTCCTAACAATGATTAAAAGTTAACCAACTTAATTCTAATTAAGCTAAGTTACGTAACATTTAGTTCATGAACTTGCGTAATTAAGATAAACCGACTAAAATTATGACGTGAACAACTGAAACTATTCCTTTGTGAAATTAAGCTAGTTCAGATTAAAGGGCGAGGGTGTTTGCATTACCTTCAAGTATTTACCTTAATAGTTCAACACACGTTTGAGCTCACTTTACACTTTAATTATTGATGTAGAATTGAGACTATTGTCATTGTTTAGAGGGGTAACTACATAGGTAAATATAACTATAGGCTGGTATAGAACAAGGTTTTGAGATCGCATTTGAAGTAAGGAATTAATTTAGCTTCACATTTGAAATGAGAAATTTATAATTTTAACATAGATGAAATAATATAAGGGACTCAAACGACTTTTGGTGATAAATTGAAACTGTAGCAATTCCAAATACTGTCAGGCATGATAGTGTTTAATTTACCAAGAATGTCTCGCCCCAAATTAGTTTTAAGTATTTTTAGGGTATTTTTCTTGGATTTTAAGTTTTAGTTTTAACATCAAGTCAAGATAGCTTTGCCATCAAAGTGCTATTTTCGAAAATAAGCCATCAAGCTAGCTTCGTTTATACCTACATCAAACACACAAAAATCTATAAGCAAAGTCTGTCCAGGCCATTGTTTACCGTTTCTCCGAAATCAAGTCGTGTTACCGAGCACCAGACGGCACATCCTCAAACTTTTCCTTTTATAAAATATGAAATCCACTGTTCCGAAGACTCATACGAGTATGAGAAAAATACGTATTACAAATATTTTGTCGGTATGAGACGACTATTCCCCAGCGCAAACATTCCTGCCGGTCGCAGAGAGACGCACCGAAGCGAAGCAAATAAAAAGATTTAAAACCGCGATACGATTCCCAACACCGCTGTTCCGCAAATATTTTGATATTCTCTTATTTCATTCCGTGACGCCGGATCTTAAAGGTGACGCTGACAATTGAAATATAAATACATACTAGAAAAATAATATTTTTGACTGGCTGTGGTCTGCGGACTCACGCGCTATCCTGCAGGAATTGTTAATTTTACGGAAAAAAAATAGCCGATCTGCAGGCAATTAATAAAAGTAACTACGTGAAATCATGTGAAAATCGAGTAAGTGCACTTTATAAAACAAGACTCGGCTTCACATGCCTTGAAATAGTAACCTACTGACTTTTACATACCTGAGTTATCTACGAGTAGACGAAAACCCCGGTTTCTGCGCCGAATTTATGCCAACCAATTTTCCGATGAAAATATTTAGCAAAATTGGCTGTATTGGCTTCGGTATCTCAAATCCTGCTTATAATCCCCCTTCCAATCCTTAGCTGCGTCTCGGCAATTCCTTTATCAATAGGGGAGCGACTTGTAAACACGCCGAATTGGGTCTTTGCATAAGCAGCTGTGACAACCGTTCCACCAATTCATTTTACCGTCAGTGTTAACATGTGTGTATGTATGTATATATGTAGGTATATGGTAGTGCTATCAGGCTGAATAGGCGAAGGTTAAAGTATGGACTCGTTTCATTTCATACTCGTTAACGAAAACGTTTAACCTTTCTTTTTAAGCGACTAGCGGTGCCTTGCGGCTTCTACCGCGAGGGGACGAAAAACTGTGATCATCTAAAGCCTATGTTTTAATCCAGGGTATAAGCTATCACTATCCCGAATTTACTGGAATTGCTTCCAGTCATTGTGCGAAGGAGCCATGTGAAAGAGTAACAAATATACAGACAACTTTGCTTTTTAAATACATATGTGTGATAGAAGTTTTACGAATCTGCTTTAAAAAAAATATAGCACCGTCTGAATGTGACCTGTTTATCTATTTATAAATAAATGGCAGTAGGTATCTATTCAGATAGCCAAGAAAATCCTTTTAATATTCTTAAGTAGACCTTTTCACGTCAAAGATTTACAAAACTCTGTCCATAGAGGTTTCGCTCGGTGACATTGAATTTTTTGCTTACACGGCCCATTACAGTGCGTGTAACAAAAATACCTGGAAAATGTTTTTCAATGATGAGAAAACTTATTTTGAAAGAGTTAAAGTTGAAATGAGAGACAGACAGAGTAATACGAAAGTATTTTGATCTTGTTTGTGAATAACCAGAGCTAGTCGTTTGGCCTATACGAACTCACTTTTTAACCGACTTCAAAAAAGGAGGAGGTTATCAATTCGTCTGTATGTTTTTTTTATTTTTTTTTATGTTTGTTACCTCATAACTTTTGACTGGGTGAATCGATTTTGATGATTCTTTTTTTATTAGAAAGCTGACGCTTCCCATTTGGTCCCATTTCAATTTAGTCCAGTTCTGATAATGGTATCCATGAGAAAACCATTTATGTCTTAAATTTGCATTAAGTACGTGCGCGACAAATAGATGCGGTCTTTTGAAGTCGGTTTTTGTTTTTTGTTTTGTAAAAATAATGTTCTTGTTATTTTATGAAGTAGACTTTTTACACTTTGTATAGCTGATAAGGTTCGATGAAAACATTTCTAAAATTGACTTTGATAATGTCAGGGATACACGAGGCTAGTATCTTAACCTAAGATAGTTAAAAAGAGTGAAGTTCTATTTTTATCAAGCTGTATACCGAGTTTCTATATAGTTTCCTATCCTAGCTTGAAAAACTAGCGTCATATATCCCGGGCATAAGAGAGAAAAAAGTATAAACTTCGATGGCGCGCTCACGTAAAGGCTATCTCACTAAAAGTCGATAAAATAAAGAATTATAAATGTCAATAAATACTAACTAGGTACGTTTTATTCCAAAACGTCTAAAAGACGAAAGATCACTTTGTCTTATTTTAAGGCAAAACACTTTCCGTCAACGAGAAGTTGACAGATATTTACCGTTGATTAGCTTTTCAAAGGCTTATGAGTAAAGGCTACTATTTATGTTCAAGTTGGTTCAATATTGCGAGATTTTGACCGTACATAGACCCGTAAGTCAGTAAAAGAAGCCAAAAATTAAGAAATAATAAAGATGTTTTCGTCGGAAAAGCCGGGACCGAAATAAGAACGTTTTTCATCTGAAACTTGTAAGGTTTTCCTATTACATTGCCCGCGGGACACCGAGCCGTTTTTAATTAATGACAAATAATATGAAGGTGACAGCGACATTTACTTTTAGAAGACCCGTGGCTAAACTGAGAACCTAAAACAGCGAGAGAACTAAATAATAAGAATTTTTTTAAAACAATCCGTTCTAGAAAGTAAATATTTGACAATTAAATTCGAATCGTCATTTTCGTCCAAAGAACAAACGGAGGAAGCATAATAAATTCGTATAATTCGTAATTACTGTTAAATTCATTTATTTGATGTTTAATTAAGCTTTACTAAACTTCATTTAATTTAATTCTAAAATATCTTTGTAAACGTGACTTGTCTGTAATATTCAATGTTATTATTTCTGATTTCTGAGAATTTACTTCAAAGAGACTCAAAATCAATATGACAAAACAGTCCGAGAAATAAGTTGGGTGCAACTGTGAACTACTGTGAATTACTGATGGCTCAGCACTGTACTTTAATTATTTTAGGCAGTTTAAGGATAATTACCGTTTAGTATATTGCATCTTATTTGCAAAGATGCCAGCAATGTTTCTAAACAAGAATACGGTTAAAAATACAAAAATTGAATACTTCAGCCATCTGCGTTTTAAAATGTTTTTTCAAGAAAACCGTTTTAGTTTTTCGAAAGATGCTAACCTAAGATACCAACTCATACATGTGGCATTAGATCATTTCCTAAAAAAAGTCAAAAGTAAGTGGGAAGTTGTACCTAATGTTGTCGAATTGGACAGATAAGATACCTACAGTGTGTTTCTTAAATATCTGTAGCTGTTTCTCAGTGGTCTTACTAGTAAAACTATTTTGAGTGAGACTTCCAGTAGTTCAGCTGATAAAATTACTCGGTAAAACGACTGGGAATGGGCCATATTTAATTATAATAGTACGGGTATCTTTCTTTGAAATGTTAGTTCATTTTCTGATTAAAAACAAGGACGAAAGCTTTGATTACCAAACCAGAGGCAGAGTCTTTTTATAGAACGCATCAAAGAGTTTGTAATGGAAGCAAGAATTTTCTCGATAAGCTTTTCTTTTCATGTCGCTAAGCAATGATGTAAAGGGTTTCTGTTCTCTTATTAATAAGCAGGAAATTATTAGTAGTTAGATAGCTAATAAGTTATTTTGAAATTATGGAATAAATTAATAGTTTTTTTTATTGTTCTATAATCAGATGGCGTAGATGTAACATTGCGTCGTTAAATTTATTTTAGCCGTTGAGCAATTTGAGCGTGGGAAAGTAGCAAACATACAAACATACTCACAAATTTTTCTATATTTGTAATTTTGTTTTAATAATAAAAAAACGTTCGCATCTTTATATCAGTGTGATCCTCATGATGACTAAATTTACTATAAGTTACTAAACAAAATGAAAATTAACAAAACTCAACAGAGAAGTTATTACCGCGGTCCAATCAAAAACGTCTATCTCTTTCTAACCAGAATCGTTATCGGAATTGGATTAAATTTTCGCTATGGAACACATTTCTCTACTTACCCACATTAACAGAGCAATATACAATTACTTTTTATATCGGATCCGATGCCATGCGTCGCAAATGGAATTTTATTCATATCTCTTATTTGTTTTGTACGAAAATAAGCTGATATGAGAAGAGTGTTTTAAATTCATTTTGAAAACATTTTACTTAGAAAACATGTTTGGAACGTTTTCATTTTAATGTTGGATCATTTTTCTATAAAAGTTTCTACTTACATACCTACTCTACTACTCACAGATCACAGTTATTAGTTACTGAATGTAGAGTGGAGGTGTTCAAATGCAAAAAAACTTGTTTTATTTATAATGTAGGTATTTACCTACGTACTTACTAAATTCCGGCAACTTCTTATATTTCTTTGTATTTGTTTTACCAAAAAAGGCGAAGCTCAAAATTTGGCAAAGAAACTCTTGTCCAGTAGGACCCAACTTCCAGCAATCATAATTGCACAAAACAATAAAAATACAATCACAAGATTACTTTCCTGTAGCAAACAGAAAGTAATACACGAGCAACCTAACAACTCAATTTCTATTCGTTAAAGTCAATAATTGTGTACGAAAACACTTCGGGAATGTCAATACGTTGTCCAATTACCTATAAGAACCTCTCTTGGGTTTATTTTTTTCAGGCCCTCCTGAAAGAGGCTAACACAGCTCTCGTAGCCCTTCACACATCGCTCGTTTCCTCGCGCAAAAGAAAGGCCTGAGTCACGTATGACATTAGAGTAAAAACGCGTTAAGGTCTAGCTTACATTGTTATTCCGGTGGGTTTTGAAACGTAGAAATGTACGATTAAACCTGCCATTTCGTTCTTGCTGACATACAATTATGTATCATACAGTTACTAAAGCATTTACTGAGCTTGAGCTGATTTGATACATTCGAAAATTGACATTGAATAGTATAAAACGTTTTGTTTTATATGATAGCTGAAAACTACAATAAATGTGATTCAATAATAAGAAACTAAGTCTAATCCAGGAAGGTTAATCACGATAATTACCTTACTTGTACTTCGAAAGTATAAATTGCTGCAAAATCTGCTCGTAGTTTTTCGAGTGGTATGGTATATCTACACGTCACAGCGCAGACCGTAAAGGCGAGAATGAACCGGGGTTGTGTAAAATGTGTAAAGCTAGGCTGCATTGAAATGTGTGTTTTTCCATGTTTTACAGAACTGAGAGAGTACGATGGAAGTCGTGGCTTAAGTAACGCGTCGACACGTTAGTTAAGAGAAGAGAGAAAAAGAGGTTATTAATTCGAATTGATAACCTCTTTTGAGTCGGTAATAAATCATATCAAAACTTAAAATCATAGGCATAAGTGACCATATTATCATGCCTACCTCCAAACAATTTTGGTGGATGGCCGGCCTAAGTTCGTAAAGCCAAAGGTCGCGGAATCAGTTCGATCGACAACCGCTCTAAGATAAACGAGCGCCATAAAAGTCGGGTTGAGACGGATGACCGGATTTCACTTTTACGGCGATATTATCGTACCGCTTAGAGCGGCTTCATATCGATTGGTACGACGCGACGGCGCGGGCGAATGTCGCTATCTGTTGCTTCACTTTGCTTCTTGCTCTCGAAACACCTAAACGAGTTAGTCAGCTTTAATTTACCATTATGCTTCTCTTAGAAGATATTCTGCGATATACGTTAAAAAAATTAAGGTGACCTTTGTCACTTGAAGTTGAATCAATAGTTAATTAAACTATGTGTTTTGCAGCAAGCGACTTATTTAGAAAGCGATTGTTATGTCAATAACTATTCTGATACGGTCGAAATTATATATGTCAATCTTAAGATGGACAGTGATTGATCAATTTATGTTTCCAGCCACGATGTAATCTTAACGAATGAAACTATACTCGATTTGCGTAGGACGGTCCCCCATGACTTCCAAGCTTTCCAATTTACACGGAGTTTATTTCAAATTTTTTTTCGTATAGAGTCCTACAGAAATAAAGTGGTTAGCCCCGTCGAGACCACAGGGCACCAGGTAATTGCACGGCGCTTGGGTCTCTGCGACCGCACAGTGGAGGCAAGAGCGCGGACGATATCGCTTTTTCTTGTTATCCGCAGTCGCAATAGAAGCTCAAGTATGTCCAGTATTTGCAGTTATTGAGACAGTAACGGGTATTTCGTATTTTATCTTTCAGTGTCCCGCCTGCGTTTGTTTTATTTGCGCGTTTATTAAATTGTTGTTGTTGGTATGGTATTGACTCTAGCGACAGAAATTGCAGTCGAAGCTTTAACGGGGATTAGTTCTGAAGGCGCGTGTTTTTCAAATATGTTAGATGGGTTTTGTAAAATGGAATTCTCTATTTAAACCTATCGAACGCTAACTGAAGAATGGAAATAAAAATCTCGCAGTTTAGATGGACATTGATTGATTGGCTTTTATGAATTCTAGGTATATCCCGTCCGAGCAGATGCTGAGCGAATTCTGAAAACTTTTCAGATCATTGAACTCAAAGAGCTCAAAGTTTATTAAGCTCTAGATTTTTTTCCTGTTTTATAGAAACAACAAGTTCAATTTGAGTGGATCCATAATTTTAGAATAAAACAATTACATAAGATTTGAATATTTTGATATATATTTCAAAAAACACCATAATATTTTAACATCAATGGTATTTCTTTTTAATGACAATATTTATGCTGTATTCGAATCAGACGCCGCTTTTAAGCTATTTAATGATATAGGTAAATATTATCTGTATGTAATTATTGAAATCTAATATTTATTCGAAACGAATTACAAAACATGTTTTGCCTTAAAATAGCCAATTTTCTTTACAAATTGTAAGGAATTTAATTAGAATACAAGTTTGATTCCGTACGTGCACAAACTTTTAGTTATCTCTGGGGTTTAACGTTGGTCTAAGTCCGTCAAGAGTTTGTCTTTGAGAGCTAAGTTTGAGAGAGTTCGATGTTGCCAGGAGTTTCAGTGCATTTACGTATGCCATCCGAATCCGAACTCTTGTTAAGCTCCATTAAGACCTCCATTAGTCGAATGCACGTCTCTATGTTGCCACATTTACTTTAAGGCATTATAGAATAAGAGCTGTGGTACAAAGAGTCTGCAGTCTTAAGACTTCAACAAAAAAAATTAAAGGTATTTTGTAAAGTCCCAATTGCTAGCTACAAATATATTTACTTAATTCGTCTGTGATGGTTTACTATTAATATTTTAGTCTCTGTCCATTTAAAGTTAGTGAGTAATCTACTATCCATTACAGGATCTATTGTACATTGATGCTTAAAGTAAAAAAAATGGCTTAAAGTAAAATACAATAGTTATATTTCTATAAGTACCTGACGTAATCTGACAGTCATATTATAATAATTAGTAAAATATCTTTATTAGCCACCCTAAATAACTTCTTAGGGTTTTCTTTTTTCAGCTATTTTTCTTCAATCTTGGCCTCTTCCCACTATTTAATGGTGTTTGGATTCTAACTGCTGTCTTCGCTTCTGGAACACCATTTCCGATACATCAACCATATAACAATATCTACCACAGTAAAGTACTACAAAAGTAAATAAAGTTAACACGGGAACCTCTACTTACCATCTAACTTGATCAGCAGAAAAGACAGGAGTATCTGCTTCCCATCCACCTTAATCAAAATTACTATAGCCTCTCCAACTCGGACATGCAACACGTAGCTTTGTTTCATTATGGGTAGAAGCTTCAATAGATGGAGCACGGGTATCTAGGTCGTAGGTATACCTAAAGTACATTTCCCGACCAGATTTGATGGTACACTCCGAGAGACTGTATGGGTAAAGTAATTATGTGAAGTAATCTTACCGTTCTTTTGACGGTATTGTTGTCTGTCTCGCGAATTGGAATTTGCACGACAATGATGTAGGATGTAGGTATTGTAGGTACAGTACAGAGGTTCAGTTGATGGATTGGTAAATGAATAAAAGAGAGACATGGGCTAGATTTATAAGATTTCGGCATTGTAGGGAATTCGGTCTTTATTTTACCTCGCTAAATATTATTAGTATACACTAATAACTACACTATATACACTGTATATAATATACCTACTTACATTGTTTTCAAAATCTAATGAACTTGTAGCATGTTCTACTTAGTGATAAAATGAACATACAGTATTGTCAGGAAAAAAGTTAGTACAGTGCTTATAAGCATATACTATTATAACTTATTCGGTGGCAGTTAGCTGTAGCGATTTAAAAAAGTTTGAAGTTTTCGAAAAGGCCGCACGTCCAGATCATCGAAACATCATCACAACAATGTAGCATATTATTTGTAAAATACTAACCAGTGTTTTTGCATAAAAAAGCATGAACGTGGTGTCAGAGAGATAGAGAGAGTAATACAATTAAGTACATCATCTTTACGTAGCGCAAAGCGGCGTCAAGTTATATTTATCACACTGTAATTAAAACTTTACCTTCATTTTTGCTGCGACAGCCTCTAATTTGCGTCTAAAAGTTATTGAAAAGTTGAAATTGGTGTTTTGTTTCCATTGAATTAGGAATTTTGTTTCTATGGAATTTAGCAAAGAAAATTAGGCACTAGACAAGTGACAAAGACAAATGAGTCGATGATCAGTCTCGATTCAACTATGTTTTGTTTTTTGGGGTAACACGGTTCTTGAAATAGGCTTTGAATAGACAATTAAGTCATTAAGTCAACGCTGAATAATGTACAAACCAAAATCATGTTAACTATTCCAGTAATCTGTGCATTTAGCCTGAAAGTGCGGTAAGTTTAGTCATAAGTATTCCAGTAATCTGTGCATTTAACCTGAAAGTGCCGCAAGTTTAGTCATAAGTATTCCAGTAAACTGTGCATTTAGCCTGAAAGTGCCGTAAGTTTAGTCATCACTATTCCAGTAATCTGTGCATTTAACCTGAAAGTGCCGCAAGTTTAGTCATAACTATTCCAGTAATCTGTGCATTTAACCTGAAAGTGCCGCAAGTTTAGTCATAAGTATTCCAGTAATCTATGCAATTATCCTGAAAGTGCCGTTGATTTAGTTACGCATTATAATGTGACGACATACTCGTAGATGTTAGATTAGGTTGTCAGTTTTTTAAAATACATATCGCTACATTAGTGTAGAAATGAAATTCTTTGTTCGGTAATTTTGTTCCGCACTTCATTTCTACGTGTTCCAATTTTTATGGTTCGGTTACCTACTTAGTTAATTATATTTGAATTCGATTAAGTTAATGTATACAGTTTTATTTATGGAAAGTAAGGTGATTTTATTGCGTGTTTTATTGTACTAGTGAGGCGTGACGCATTGTTGAATATTTCGCTTACTTTTATACCGCGACCACTATTAGGGCTTTTTACAAACTTTTATTTAGTTTCAGACAAAGAGCGTAGTATGAATGCTTGATCCAAGGTTTCATCTGTCCGGGTGTCTGACTGTAATCAAATCTTGGATGTCAATGTCGAAAACTGCGTTTGAAATCTGGTCTGAAATATACCACTGGATGAAAGGGTGTTTTTTTATGCTATTTAGTGACAAGACGAGCAAATCGATCGCCTGATGTTAAACATCACGATTGCCCATAACAGGTCTACGCCACCCAGAAATCAGAACTCTTAGAATTCAAGACCCTGCGCGGCTCAGCACTGCGCTCATCTCCCTGAGGTACAAGATGCTGTGTACAGTACATTCGAGTCATCATCATATTCAACCTTTAATCTTAACTACTGGAAAACCTATCTGCCCTTGAAGGGTGATAAAGCCATATTCCACCACGCTGCTCAAGTGCGGATTGGTGGATTCACATACGCTATTGAATTTCTTCTAGGTCGTATGCAGGTTTCCTCATGAAGTTTTCTTCCACGGAAAGCCAGTGATATGTAAATTTGTATATACCTAAGTTCTAAAAGACTCATTGTTAAAGCGTTCGAGTAAATTTCAATAATAATGTAAATGTTCAATCTGATTAAGAAAATAAGATTAAAATAAAAAAAATGTGAAGCCGACAAGTATCTCTTATCTTAGGATAATGAATAAATAAGGCACAGAAGGTTCCTAATAAAAAAACATACCCTTGGTATTGAGATGAAAGTACTTACAAAGAGGAAAAAGGCCAGGTCGAAAGCAATAAAGTAAAGATGATGATAAAAGATGGCCAAATAAAAAGTTTCATTTGTGCCTGCGACAAATTATGGGACACGTTTACACTAGGTTTCAGTAAATTAGATGAAGCTTGGAAAATGAATTTCTAGTTCCGTAAAATTAATTAAGTACGCTACGTATGGATATATGTAGGTACTCGTTTATTGAGTATAGTTGAGTATGGTATTATTTGAGGGTGGTTTGCGTCAAAAGGTTTTTTTTTTAATACAAAGTGTTTCATTTGTTTTTCGTTATTTTAGTAATTTGTTTTTATAAATTAACTAGCGGCCCGTCCCGGCTTCGCACGGGTAGACTTTGGGATAAACGTAGAGTAAATTGAAATCGGTCCAGTCGTTCACGCGTGATGGCGTGACCAAAGGTGTTGAGAATAATTATAGGAACTCTTTGTTATAACCTCTATTCTCATGCTATTGCGTAACTATAGCAACCGTAGTTTGTTGATGCTAACTTTTCAATTTATAGTAAAAATTATCAGTATAAAACGCACACTGTTTTGATAGATATGATTGAATTTGAACTTTGTACAGAGGTAATAAAGTGCAAATTGACTCTTGGACGTTAGGAACATACCTACATTGCTTAAACAACAGTGAGTGCTTGCAATTCAATATGAACTTTATACAATAGCAATGAAGCTCGTTTTAGTTAGAAAACGTTTGTATGGGCAAAATAAAAGGGCTGTTTTTAGGGTTTTTCAATATTTCTGAAAGATTTTCTTAATATTTTTTTCTGTAAGAACCTTCTCCTAATAATAACAAATACAACAAAAAAAGAATTAGTGAAATCGGTCCAGCCATTCACGCGTGAGACCGTGACCAAGGAAAACGGGTTTCATTTTTATATATATATAGATAGATAGATGTATATCTATTGGTCTATGTGAAAAATTAAGTTTATTTGTTACCTACCTGATTGCTTAAGTACCGATTTGAGGCTATATATAGCCTAAAAGCTCCACTCAAGGATAGCGTAGCTTTTCATTGCGAGATTTATTTTATATAGGTATACCTATATTTTTGATTTGATATATTTTTTAGATTACGCTCTACAAACATACATACAAACTTTGTTTGTCTCTTTATAATATTAGTATAAAGAGTTATTCACAGCTGTTCCATAGAAAAATGTCAATGACACTCGACAAAATGTATGGAACAGCTGATTTTTTTTTTCGCGAATTTCGGGTTGGACCCAAAGTAAAAGTTGTTCATAATGATGAGTATTATGAGCCCTTTTCGGCTTAGCATACCCTTTATGAATAACCCTGTAAATTTAAACAGAAAGGTCAACGCAATAAATGAATTATGAATTAATCTTGGCACATTTCCAGCAACTTAATTATTTTGTAATGGAATTCTTTTCAAGAGTCACACAACCTTCCTATAAACTGCAATTTTGTAGAACAAGTTAACAAATCAAATAAATTATAATAACAATGAAATGATACGTAAATATTTTTAGACAAGATCCGCTGCAATCAAAATTCAATAGCAATTAGGATTTGATTGAATTGTCCCAATTTGGGGCGAGTCTGATTTTTATTCGGGTTTTTAACGAATTGTCAGGTTAATAGCTTTTCATTAATTGGTCGCTCTCAGAATGAAAGTATTTTTTAAAGCTAATAAAGTGTTATGCTTTGAAAACTCATTTCTGCTCTTTGTTGATTTTTTAATAAAGATTTTAACTAGCACGTTGTCATCATTTCGGTATATTTATGATAATGATAAGTAACGATTTCATACATCATCATCGGCAGCCGCTAGACAATGGACAGAGGCCTGAACGCCAAGTTTAATTGTTTACTTATTTTCTTGTAATATTTGTTCTTCTATCTCGCATATTATATCCTTGATCAACGATGGCGTAGGATATGAAACAGAAGCTGTGTAATGTAAGTAGCGAAATAACATTGGTAGATTTTTTTTATATAGGGAACTTGATCGATAATAATCAAAGCAATGTGTTAAGCCGTTTAAAAATTATATCATTTTTTTTCTAGTCAGGTGTTATAATTTTATACAAATTTAATATTTATTTTCTTGTTTAATTGAAGATAAGGCGAGACAGAAGATCAGTACTCTCGTACAGTTTATAGGTATTTTTCACCAATTCAGAATTTGTATCATTCTGCGATATGCTTGCGTTCGCCATCTCACCTGAAAACCTGGTAACTAATGATGCGGGCTGTTATCTTTCTAATTACCTACTACATGTGTATATGCACACTTAAAACATATTTTATATTTTCAAACGTTTGAGTGCTTAGTACAAATCTGTGTGGATTCAGAAAAAGCCGTTCGATTCCTACCCGGGTCACGTCTGGACGGACCCGAGGGTCGATTCCCGATTAAGTTCAGCTTTTACCGTTTGTGGTAAATCCTGTACGCTTTCCGGGATTGTTCCTTGGTAAGTTTCTTTTTGAATATAAGATATTTTATTTAAACCTCTTAAAGGCTCTGAAAATAAAATGAGTAGGTAGTTCTTGTCTGTCTCCTTGTACAAACAAAAAATGGAATATTTTATGTTTGAAACGACTAAGAAAAACATCACTCACGGGGAATTTTAATGCTAAATTTTAAATCGAAAGATTCGTAATTTTATTCCGTGTTAGATCACTATCCAGTCTGTCTATTAAATAATTTGAAAGTCATCAACTGTTTATGATACTTCATTCGACTAATATTTGAACACATTACAGAATGCGTGATACCTGGCACTATGCACACGAAAACACTGTGTAGTAAGCATCATGTCAAATAATAATTATTGTTTTTTTGATGGAATAGGCTTGCGTTTGACCGGCATCTTGCTGATGGTAAGCAATGATGTTATAATTAACACAGGAGTACCTTACCTACTCTTTACTTACGAGTACCTTATGACCTACTTACGAATTATTGATTCGAACTCCGACTATTGTTTCGATAATTCGATCACATTCAGTGATCTAATCCATTTAATGTAATCAAAGCCTCGTGTAATTTTAAATTATTTTCGTAATTTGTTGATTTTTTTTTTACTATTTTTTGTTACGTCTACTGATTTATTGAGAGAGCTAGCCTTAGATCTAAATCTATTACGTGCCTAGTTCTAGTAATAACGTAACTAACAAGATCTCGGGTAACATGATTCTGCCGTGTTTTGCCGTACTCCACGATGAAAGGCACTTTCGACGTCCATGACAGCTTTTCCGATTATAGCCGGTTTTTCAGACATACCTATACCTAAGTAAATTATAATAACGATATTTTGGTTTTAGGTAAAGTGGATTGACTGTTTGCGTATAGGCAAAATAAGCGCTGATTGCTAGTTTGTTTCAGGTAGGAGCATTTTTGATACACAGTGGAATGGATATTAGGTAATTGATAAATTGATTAATAATAAATTAATAGAATTAATAGGTTAATTCTTTGTAGTGGTAGGGCTCATTTGCAGAGCCCGCCTGGGGAAGTACCACACCTTTGCCAGTTATTCCACCGCCAAGCAGTAATGTGCAAACATTACTGTGTTCCGGTTGGAAGGGCATTGTTTCCAGTGAAATTACAGGGCAAATGGGAGATTAATCAACTTATATCTCAGGGTGACGAGCGCAGTGCTGTGCCACGCAAGGTCTTGAATTCTGCGAGTTCAAAATTCTGGGTGGCGCCGACCTGTTATGGGCAAACGTGACGTTTAACATCAGGCGAGCGATTTGCTCGTTTCGTCACTTAATCACATAAAAAAAATGAAGAAGATGAATTGAAATATAAAATTTAGGAGATTGGAAGAATGTAGTAACAGTCATTAATTTGTATACTTACTATTAAGTGAGCAATGGTGACGTTAAGATAATATAAGTGAGAATAGTAGTGAGATTGACTATTACAAATCAAACTCAAAAATGTTAAACAAATATAAATGACTGGCCGAAACCAGTTTTGGATTTAAACCTTGAACTGTCAACGAGATAATGTGCATAACTGAGTTCAAACCACACTAATTTAGTTTTATTCAATACCTAAAAATAAATAACAATGATTAAATTTAGCAAATAAATCTACAATAAAATCAGAGATTTAAGTTATTTGATTTTTTCGTCGTGATGTTCAGCCCCGGGAGCAAGTTTCTCCCCGCTTGCGAAGTTCGTCGTGCTCGTGTCGATTGCTTCGACACGCTCTGCAGATCCAGAAAGTGCTGTCTTCTCTCAAGAAAGGATTACGAATAGTGGTATCAATACTATCAACGAGGTTCCTTCCTTTGAAGAACGACACCTGAAGATGGTAAGTATCGGGGCGATTTGAATCAAGAACGTAACTCATATTCACAACCCACAGGACAGAGCGATTGCCGCCTTGATCGAGGAACCTTCGTACTTCACATTCTGTTCCGTACCAGTCGGTGGTGATAGATTGGTAGCCTGCATTTCGGTTCACGCGAGCATTCTGCGGCGATAAGTTGTACCATTCAGCTGGGCCTGAGAACTGGGAACCGACTAGGTGACCGCGCTCGTCTCCGGGAGCTCTGGCTTCCACAAAATACTCATTCAAATACCCCGAATGAGGGAAATTGATTCGTTCTCTGTTGTTAACGTGATGTGGTTGGATAAACGCTCGAAGATAAGTGACTCGCTCATGATCGCCTTGTCCATAACTCGTATGGATAAGCCTTATTGGCATGTTACGATCATTTATTTTTATCTCTCGTGCTGTCACGGCACCAACAATCAGCGCGAAGAAACAATAGTAAATCTGCATCTTAGAGTGCACCGTTTACTGTAGAGGATAGTGACAATATGAATACAATTTCTCTAACTCCTCTTTTATATATCTTCGGTTGAATAGAGGCATCGCTCTATAGGATGAAAATAACAACCAATATACCGGTTTTCCTCATATTTATCGATGTGTTAAATCCTTTCTTAGCACATCTTAGCATGTGAAATTATTTGATAGCAATTAGCCTTTGTTATTGTTGTAAGACTATATAATAGCTAATCAAAAATTCTACTCTTTCTACTAAAGTGTTTGAACTGCACATTAAAATATGTTACACACACCAAAGAAAAAAATGTCTGTGGCAAAGGTATGTATGTACGAGTAGATATGACTGGGCCAATCTCATATTGATTTGCCAAACATGATTATTTTGATGCACTAATAATTTAATTCATTCCATCAATAATCCTACTACTATTATAAAGGCGAAAGTTTGTAAGTATGGATGTATGTATGGATGTTTGTTACTCTTTCACGCAAAAACGGCTGAACGGATTTACATGAAATTTGGAATGAAGGTTGTTCATGGTCTGGATTAACACATAGGCTACTTTTTATCCCGGAAAACGCGGGTGAAGCCGCGGGGCGCAGCTAGTTTATTTTATAAAACAATAAGACAACTACTCATAGACAAGCAAAGGCTTTGTCTATAATTCAGTAGAAATGCAGTATACATTATACCTAAATCGTTATTGATCACCTTTATTATGTACTAGCTGACCCGTGCCCACTTCGTTGGGCATAATGTTAATTAAACCCGAAGCTATCGCGCGCCGTCCGGACCGTTTTTTCTCCGATTCACTTTGCAAAACGGACTACCACGTAAAAGCCTTTTTATTTTTCGGTTTTTTATATAACTTATGACACTGAGCAATAATGTGGCTTTCTATTGGTGAAAGAATTTTTAAAATCGGTTCAGTAGATCCCGAGATTACCCCTTACAATTTAACAAATATACAAACACACATACTTTACTTCTTTATAATATTAGTATAGATGGGTTTGTGTTTGTACCTCTACCTCTACAGTCAACAATGCGAAATCTATGGTAACTAAGTTTCTTATAATTTGTTTTTGCGATCATTGGTGTAGTTCAAATTTCACCCGTCCACTCACCACATTTTCAGCCTACCATTTGTAGCAGCGAGGTAAAATTTGACAGCTTTGGAAAGTCGAGAAATATATCCAAAGCCAACTTGTCATCAGACCATAGTTAACATTTCTCGAAAACCGCCAATCTTGTCAGCAATCAATAAAAGAGATCACGAATCCTTTTGATGGCGATACGTTTGACAAAATTCCTTCGATTTTAATCTTTTTAAAGTGCTTTGTGAGTTACAAGGAAAAATTAACCTCTGGACTGGACTGATTGAAGGTTTGAATTTCGTTGCTCTACGGCAAATTAAATATTGTAGCTATCTATTCCACTTTTATTGATTATTAAATTTAAATGATGTACGGTACGATGTACCTAGTGTGGTGCTACTCATTCTAGTCGTTTAGTCTTAGGCTTAGTCGTTAGTTTTAAATCAAAGCAAATGTCATACAAAAACTTTTTATTTGGTAGTTCAGAAACAATTAATAATAGACAATAAGTTGATAGCGACTCTGTATGCTAATTGATGCCGAATATAACTTGTCCCTGGACTAAAGCCGATTTTAGAGATCACTGGTATAAAACAAGTCCACAGTCTTGTTATAGAATTGCTATAGAATTGACCAATATTATAAATCCTTTGACTTCGTTTGTTTGTAGTTAGCCGCGAGTGCAACCATCTCCATTCTTACGAAGCGCGTCGTTGTCCTTTCGGTTGCTGCGACACACTCTGCAAATCCAGAAAGTGCTGTCCTGACTTAATAATGGATTATGAAGAATGGTGTCAATGCCATAAGCCTCATTCCCTCCTTCAAAGAAGGCCACACGGAGATGGTATGTGTTGGGGCGGTTAGAGTTGCCCACGTAGTCCATGTTTACTTCCCAGCGCACGTACCGATCACCTCCACGGTCGAGGAAGTTACGCACTTCACATTCTGTTCCATACCAGTCAGTGGTGAGGGATTGGTATCCAACATTGCGATTCACGCGTGGGTTCTGCGGCGACAGATTATACCATTCAGCAGATCCTGAGAACTGGGATGCTACGAGATGTCCACGCTCGTCTCCAGGGGCCGCGCCTTCAGTGAAATACTCATTTAAATACCCCGAACGAGGGAAATCGAGTCGCGAACTGTTGTTGATGTGACCTGGTCGAATAACAGCTCGAATGTAAGTCACGCGCTCGTGGTCTCCCTGTCCGTAACTTGTGTGGACTTCTTCGATTGGTGGATCGTCTGTTATTGGAATAATTCGTTGGCGTTGAGCGGCTAATACAGCGCCAATAGACAAAGCAAATGAACAGTAGTAAATGGACAGCATTTTAACTGACGTCTGACTCTGCAGTGGATAGTAACACTATGAGTTCCTGGTTCTTTCAACTTCTCTTATATACGTTTTCTTGTAGAGTTAGATCTTACTTTAGGAGGAAATGGCAAGAGGTATTCAAGCCTGTTTACTTCGCGAGTTAGAAAAACATTGTAGAATAATATAAATGCATGCATTTTTTGCAATATGAAGGAGGTAACTAATTAAGTTGTTATTATCCTTAATTCCTGAGAACAAAGTGATCTTTGTACGCTGTATAAAGTGTTTAATATGTGTAACATATTTCATACCTACTTAGTTGGGCTAATATTAATGACTAGCGACCTGGCTTCGCACAGGTATGAAATTATAGTCTATGTGACTCGCTAATAATGTAGCTTAATATTGGTGAAAGAATTTTTAAAATCAGTCCTGTAGTTTTTAAGTTTATTGGTTACAAACATTTAAATACAAATCTTTATTTTTATAATTAATACTCGTATTAGTGTAAAAGAGTAGATGTAGATAGCAACAATATAATCAGGCATTGTGCTATACTTATCAGTTTGCAAAATGTGACTCATAACATAAAAAGCAACCGCATTTTATATTTCAATTTATTTTTGTTGAAGGACATAAATATACCTTATGTTTTATGTCTTTAGTCCAAAGCGAAGAAGATAGGTAGCTACTGACAACTGATTGGGTCATCAAATCTGGCATTAGATCCAAGATAAATATCAGCGGATGGCCGGGAGCATAATATTTTTTCATATTATTTATTTTCTGACATGAATCCTGTGGTTCTAACTTATAAAGGCTCCTTAAACTAAAGCACCACTTGAAATGCTCTGACAACAACTGCTCACTGACTTTTAATGTTAAATGCAAAAAAGACAGGTCATTTTAAGCATTGATTAAGTTTAGGCAGCCACATATTACGAGTATAAGTAAGATTCTGAGCCCCAACACGGCTTCTGTAAAAAATACGAGGCGTGTGTTTGGTAAACAGATAAATAATAAAAATGCAGTTTCCATCTGCGGCCGCCATTGACGCCGTCCTTTTTTTAACCGACTTCAAAGATTAGACGGTTCTCAATTCGATTTTTGTTTATTTTTTTGCATAACTTTTTTCGATAGAAGTGAGTACTAATTCTCAAAGTACGTCTGTCGTCTAACCGACCACCCTGCTAAGTTTGTAGAGTCACTTTTTATGTTCCCTGAAAAACAACAACAATATTACGTTGAAGGGTGCGAATCGCCCACGGTGCGGTTGGAAATTAGCATGTAAACGAGCAGCTGTGATTGCGTTGCGAGCGGCGATGGGTTCCTCTCTGATCGCTGATATTACGGCATGGTAGTAAACAACTATAGGTATACTACGACAATGAGGCTAGGCATATGCTGAGACGCAGGTCCACACAGGTTTTTCTACATTTTTTTTATAAAACAAGCGGCAAACAGGCAGACGGCCAGCCTGATGTTAGGCAAAACCGTCGCCAATGAACACTTGCAACACTAGCGGCGTTGATGGTGCTTTGCCAGCCCGAAGAGATGTTTATAGACTCTCTTTTTAAAACGCCCTATGTTGTAGTTCGGCAAAAAGACCATCGGTGGTAGGGCATTCACATTATCACAGTGCAAGGAAGGGCAGATTTTTGTAATTCATGAACGTACTGAGAGCTGCGAGATCTGCGTCCGGTGGGGCGTAGGTACGTGCGACTCAGAAATGTGTCTGTCCTGCTCTGCTCTCTATATCTAACTCGCCTACTCTACTCTACAAAATCTGTTTAGTTTTTCGTTAGGTACCTAAGTCTCAGCATACACTTAGCCCAAAGCTAGTGCATCGTTTTAAACTCACTCAGCAAGCTATGGAGCGAGCTATACCCAGGGTTTCTTTGAAAGATAAAAACAGAAATGAGATTATCCGACAAAGAGCTAGAGCAACCGATAAAGCTCAAAAAATCTGCAAACTGAAGTGGCAATGGGCTGGCCATATCGGTAGATGAATTAACAACCGTCCGTACCCTATTTTTCTATACCCCTGATACCATGATAAAATTTCATAGTGATCGGTTTAGTTAGTTAAGGCGTAACAAATAAACTCTCTTTCGCACTAATATTTCTAGTGAGGATGTCATGGGCTTTTCCTTATTATGATGTAGTAACAAAAAACCTATAACGTTTTAAATATTAAACAAATACCTATTATCTTAACACTATTATTTCTATAATATTTCTATAATAGATTGAACCTGTTACTCTTAATAATTGATGAATCTGGTTATAAATACACGTTTGAGGAAAAACTGGTACTCGGCGTTTTTGCCGGTTTTTTATGTCTATTAGTCAAAATATGAAAATAAAATTAAAACATAAACTTTAAAAGCTTAGCTCAATAGGCTATCTAACTACCTACTTGCAACACTTTAACAAAAATATCTAATTAAAAAAATAGGAAGAGAAATAATCTAAACGAGTATGTATTTTTATCACTGTAAAGTAGGTACTTAACAGTATTTTTTTCCAAGATTAAAAGTATCCCAAGAGGTATGGGTTACTTCTGTATCAAATTTCATCTAAATTGTTCAACCATTTTTGCGTGATTGAATAACAAACGTCCGAATATCCATAGGTAGGATATGATGTGATGAGCCACAAGCTTATAATTATAGGTATTTTTGATTTAAATAAGTAAGGAGTAAGGAGTTTTAGACCAAGGCCGATGGCACAGTGAGAGAGAGGCATATACCCAGCAGTGGGATAAAGAAGGCTGTGGATGATGACGATGAAGAAGTTTTATTTAAATAAAATTAGATTTTTGTAGTTGATTTCAAGCTCATACAAAACATTCGATGTTTTGTTATGTTTAAATTATTCGAGGCAGTTTTCGTAGGATTTGATTAATGTTAAAAAACAATCGTAACATGCGGCACAGAGAAAGTCCCGAGAAAATGGACAAAAAATATTTTCTCTCCAAGGCCGGAAGAGGGAACAAAAAATACGCGCCACTATTATTTTGTGAAATTCAGATTTTTGTAATTACGCCCGCTTTTGTTGTAAATAAATATTTGTTCTACAGCTGCTCTCTAATTCTGATAAGGTTCGGTAAATAGGGTACATCAAAGAAAAGCTTTTTTAGATTTTCAGGTATAAGTATTGGTAATAATAAATCACAAGTTCTAAAACGTCCGATGTCAGTTTTAGTCCACTTAAGAAGCTTTGAAAGAAAGTTCTGTCGTCACTTAAAAATTAAAAATTGATTTATAATATTTGTTACGATTTCGTCAACACGTTGTTCTCCTTCGAAGAAATTCACCCGGAGGTTGTATGTGTCGGGGCGGTTAGAATCTTCTTTATAAATATGTCATTGCCACTTCCCACGACACGTTGCGATTACCGCATTGATCGCGGAACCTTCGTGCTTCACATTCTGTTACATACCGGTCGGTGGTGATGGATCGAGCCTGCGTTCTGGTTCACGCGCGCATTCTGCGGCGATAAGTTGTACCATTCAGCTGGGCCTGATAACTGGGATCCTACGAGATGACCGCGCTCGTCTCCTACAGCCATAGCTTCTTGGAAATATGTATTCGTAAGCATGCTCCATCGTAGACCGCAACGTTGTTTACTATCAGGCGAGATGACGGTCAAATGCAATCTTATTACTAAATAATAAAATAAATTTAAAGTCCCTGTTCTGGGAAAATTGTTTCGTCTAGCGGTGTTGACGTGATTTGGTTGAATAATTATTAGCTCGGATAAAAGCGCTCGTGGTTGCCTTGTCCGAAACTTGTATGAACTTCTTTGTTTGGGGAATTGTCATCTGTGAATGTTAGTTCTCGAGCAATCACGACGCCTACAGTTAGAGCGAATAAACAGTAGTGAATAGACTGCATATTGACGTCACGGATATGAATAATAACACTGTAAATGTCGGTATTTTGTTAGTGTTTTTAGATTAGGTAAGTACTCGAATAAAGATAATAAGCGCTAATGATCAACTACGGTAATTACAGTTTCTTAGAAGTGGGGAATTCCGTGATAAGCGTCAAACAGGATAATCTGTGAACCGGAATTCCGTGATTTGTTGTTCTTCTGATAAAATAAGGCTAAAGCGAAATACGCTATAAATACATTTGAAAACAGTAATTTGAAATAAACTATAGATACATACATTTTAAGTAAAGCGTGGAAAAATTATGTTACTCTAAACTTAGAATTCAATTTAAGTTTTCATAGTAGGAATAAAATTGATAAAAATGAACCTTATAGCGTGGTAGGAATAAAAGAGCAAATCACATAACAAATAGAATCGAGATGGAACCTAAAATGTGGTCGGTAGCGTTCAACGCGACTTCCTAATCACGAGCCATAATTTTTATCGAATAAACAAATAATAGTTTTTAATTTAAGTATGTTCATATAATTTTCTTTTGTACTTGTATAATTTAGGTCTCCATAAATAAAAGTTGAATTATAAATATAACCCGGTCACAATCTGTGCACCTCGCTGGAATGCGTATAGCCTTATATAGTCGCACTGTCGCACCGGGGAGTGCGCGGAGAGGTGACAGGGGAAGCGGGAGCCTCTTGTGACCGGGTTGTAACTAGCAACCATTTATATTCATTGGCTAGATTTAATACTGTTATTGGATGAAAATTCTAAGTGGAATTGTTTGTGGAAATTTGACGCATCTACTTAGTAACATAGTACATTTCAGCAGCTCTCGATCTACAGGGTTTTTGTTTTTTAATTTATTTGTGTGACGAGACGAGCAAATCGCTCGCCGGATGTTGAATGGAATGTTAAAGGGTTATTTGGAATGGGTACGCTAAGCAAATAAGAGCTCATAGAATTCATCATTTAAACTTTTACTATAGGACCAACCCGGAAATCGAGAAAAAAAACCAGCTTTGCGATAGGGGATGTCAATGTCACTTGACAAAATGTATGGAATTGCTGTTGTTTCGCGATTTCGGGGTCGGTCTCATACTAAAAGTTGTTCATAATGATTAATAATAATATATGATAAACTATGAGTTCTTTTCGGCTTAGCATACTCTTTGAATCTCCTTAGAGTCCTGTAGATATACCTACAACCCGGTCACAATATCTGTGCACCTCGCTGGAATGCGGCGTCTCTCCCGCTTCCCCTGTCACCTCTCCGCGCACTCCCCGGTGCGACAGTACGGTTAGCATCTTCGTTGCCGATACACGTCCCGATAATTTTTTGATATTTTCGCTTTGTTGTTGTTTTGTTTTTTAATATTTATTGTTAAGTTTAGACATATGACGTCACGAGGTCAGGTGCACAGATATTGTGACCGGGTTGTATCAATCTTTAAGGGGCTAGCTTTAATAGTGGCTGTGATTAAATCAGTGGTGTCATACTTACGGACTTACTGAATTAAACGAACGGACAGACTGACATCAGATTCTCAACACAAGTCCTTTATTACCTTTTTCGTACAGAATCCTAAATAAGCCTGAATTTTCTGTCAATTGTAGTACTAAAAAAGCTTCTTGGTCTACGTGCGATGATTTTAAGCGACAAGTCAACAGAAAAAGATTGAATCTTCAATTCAATCGCACATTTCATTTGGCAGCAGGGTGCGGCGGAGATGGGCCGTGCCGTGACAGAGCCGTGACTAAAATACTAAACAACAAAAGCGGGCAAATTGCTAAGCCTCGAATTAACCTGCGTAGATTCCGTACTCAAGAAGAGAAAAACACCGTAGTAACGATGTGACTCGTTTGGTTGAGAACCAATCAAATCAAATTATGTTTCGGTCGAAGGTTAAAATATACCAAAAAAACAAACCACTTTTACCGTGTAATTGAGTTCATTATAGTCTATATACCGAACAAGACGTTCGGTCAGTCGCTCAGTCTACTAACCGCGCTTTCCTCAAGCATTCATAAAAAAAATATATATATTCCAGTTGTTTTAAACAAAGATCTCACAAAGGGTAATCTGTGTACTAGGCATACTGAAATTTAAGCCGTTTGTGTTCTAAATTGCTGTTATAATAAATTGTGTGTAATGACATAGTTTCGTCCTCGGGAAGGCGACACAACGCAGCTGAGCGTTTAGTTAATGTGCTGTCACTTCGTGTCGACTAATGGACAATTGGACACGGGATTTCTGTGACGTCTCATGTGGCTGGAGGCGTCGAAATTAGACTCGGTTTTCGTACACCTACTGTCTGTGTAGGAACACGTAAAAACGTACGAAAGAGGTGGGTTTCGTGGAGAGTGTCGTCGAAGTTGGTTAAAATTTGCCGTTTAATAGATACAATGAGAACTGGCTGCCTCGAACGGATTTAGAATTAGACTACTACTTGACTCTCTTCTTCTCCAAGTGCCTCTCCACTATTGAAGGTTGGCAGTCAGCTTCTTAAAATTCTCTTTGTCCAGCGCGAATCTGAACAGTTGTTCCACCGTCTTTATCCCAGTCCATTCCCTGATGTTTAAAACTACTACTACTTGACTACGACCAGTTAAAAACAATATTTAGGTAGGTACAAACATTTTTTAAAGCAATTCACCAGACAAAATACTGCAAAACAGACATTTTCACATTATTTACGAATTAGTCCTTAAATTTTCAGATTTGAAATAGCAAATTCAAGAACGGCTTGCTCGGGTTTTATTTTTAGGCTCCAATCATAAATTCAAAGTTCGCAAAAATGTAGAAGAGGGTTCCAAGTATGACAACACTCCAACTTTGGGATATCAGAGGAAAAGAAACCTTTGAAACAACTTGAACTTAAATTGACAGCGATTCATTCGGTTTATTAAAACCAACTTCGGTGGTAAATGTTTAGGTAAATCCGCAGATTTGGTTTTTAATAGAGTTAGAGTGCAAAGTACTTGCAACAGTAATCGTCTAATTTTTTTTCACACTTATAGCTCCTGACTAAGATTCCCCGAATTATTATTGAGGTTAGAAATGGTTTTCGAAGGTAGAAATTCGCGAAAAAAATGTACATCGAATAGTTTATAAGTCTCTGGTAGATTTTTGATCTCAATATCGAATACGTACTAAGCTAACTATAAAATATACTTCTCAAGGGAGTTAAAACAGCTGACAAGTAGAACTAGAATGTGTTAAAGGTGCCTTATTTATTCAAAAGGCAATTACTGCTATGCACAATAATGTCAGTATGTTCATTAATGAGGCGCTTATGGTTCTGAAGTCAGGCTTGTTCATAATTTACACTAGTACCTAAGTTCTTATATTCAATTACGATTTGATTTGTCAGGAACCAGAAATCGATTTATTTACGATAAATTTTAATCTGTATATATATAATATAAATGAAACCCGTTTTCCTTGGTCACGGCATCACGCGTGAATGGCTGGACCGATTTCACTAATTATTTTTTTGTTGTATTTGTTATTATTAAGAGAAAGTTCTTACGGAAAAAAATATTAAGAAAATCTCTCAGAAATATTGAAAAACCCTAAAACAGCCCTTTTCATACAAACGTTTTCTAACTAAAACGAGCTTTATTGCTATTGTATAAAGTTCATATTGAATTGCAAGCACTCACTGTTGTTTAAGCAATGTAGGTATGTTCCTAACGTCCAAGAGCCAATTTGCACTTTATTACCTCTGTACAAAGTTCAAATTCAATCATATCTATCAAAACAGTGTGCACAAATAAAACAAAAAAAAGAAAACGAAATCGAATAGTTAATTCATTTGTTTTAAAATTTCGAAGGATTTGACTCCAAGTCATATCAAATTAAAAAAAAGTTGAAACAACAACAAACTGTCAATGTCAGTGTTTTTTTTTTCATGGATGAGTTTGCTTTTGTCAATAGTTTTCTTTTTTTTTTTAATAGTGTTTTGTGCAGTGTTTTTATTTAATTAGGCAGTAGGTACCAGAAGTACTGTATGGCAGTACGAAGTCTGCCGGGTCAGCTAGTTGTTTTATATGTTTATATCAATTTCCTAAGTCATATATAGTTGTTGAAACTTATATAATTCTGGCTTGCTGTGCGCTTTGGCTTCGCTGTAAGCACAGTGAGCATATAAATAATAATAAAAAATATACCGCGGTTATAAACTCTGATACAAGGGTAACAGAGTTTTTAGGCTGCCTTAACATCTCTGACATGGCTTGGCGGTTGTTATAGGAAAAACAACCGTGTCTACAATTTATCGTGCCACTTGATCCACGGTAGTGCTCAGTAAAATTAAATGTAATCTCAGGTCGACCATCCGAAAGCATTTGTCGTTTCTTGCTATACCGGTGATCGGTTACGAGCACCTATGATTGTTGAAGTATGAATTATGATACGACCGCTACAACCTAAGATCTTTTTAATAGGTTACAACTATAAACATTTTTAAAAGCTTTTATTTTACTTGCAACGTATGTATTTATGTTTGTTCGGGTGGAATCTTGCAACTGAATTTTGAACCATTTCCTGAAGTCTGTTTGAGCAGAAATTGGTATGTACATATCTCCGATGACAATGCAATAAAGGCTTGTTTTTCTCGATCTCTGCCAGGCAGCCATTTGATGTATAAATAACACCATTAAATAAAAGATGGTCTTTTCATATGTAACATAATATATTCAACATTTATTTACCCACATTTTTTCTCTTTTCATGTTTTCATAAAGGCAAACGTTTTTCGCTAACAGTAACAACGGAGTCCATTGGGAATATCGCTTTTCGATAAACTACCTATCGTGTTTATCTCTCAGATAAACCTAGAAATAAAGATGGAGCTGTGCGCTAGGTTTGCGTGAAGCCAAGAACTCCTCCACTTTCACACGTACGTTTACAAGCTCTACAGTGCCGCGAGTAGAGGAGTGGGATACGTCAATGTGTGCATTCTGTGCATCTTGTGTACATACGCGCGAAAGTAGAGGAATTGTTGGCTTCTACCAAATCAAACGTAGTGGTCCATCTTTCGCTCTAGGTTTATCTTTGGTTTATCTCTAATGAGCAGTATTTTATCCACTCTAATTGATTGTTTTATTGTTTCTGTTCAGAACAGTATCGGTATGCTATTGTTTACTGTTTGGATATTTGATATCATAATAAATTATTCGTTAGTATTTATCTGTAAATGGCTGGAGATGTAAGTTTATTTTGAATGTCTCAAATAGTTTCTTTGTAAGACATTATAAATCATGTTTGAGAAACATAAATATTGAATCGAATTATCATAACTGTTTATAAATAATACCAAATAATCTTTTGCTTATAGTTTTAATTGTATAAATGATAATCAACTAAACTTTTAAATGCTTTTAATTAACTTGCAATGTATGTACACATGTATGTACTCGTATGTATATATATGTAGATAGGTATGTATGTTTTTTTTGTATGTAATTGAGTGACGAGACGAGCAAATCGCTCGCCTGATGTTAAACGTCACGTTTGCCCATAACAGATCTGCACCACCCAGAATTTTGAACTCGCAGAATTCAAGACCCTGCGCGGCACAGCACTGCGCTCGTCACCCTGAGATTTAAGTTGTTTAATCTCCCATTTGCCCTGTAATTTCACTGGAAACAATGCCCTTCCAACCGGAACACAGTAATGTTTGCACGTTACTGCTTGGCGGTGGAATAACTGGCAAAGGTGTGGTACTTCCCCAGGCGGGCTCTGCAAAAGAGCCCTACCACTACAACTGGCAAAGGTGTGGTACTTCCCCAGGCGAATTGTATCTATCTATGTTGTGGAATCTTGCAACTTAATTTTGAAACGCTTCCCAATGTCAGATTGAGCTGAAATTTGGTATACATTGTATTATTACTCTTTATCCGATTACAATGCAGTAAAGGCTTGTTTTAAAAATACTACCCTATTTACACACATTACCTTACATATTGACACGGACCTATGTAAGGTACGTGTCGAATTGAAAACCTCTTTTTCTTTGAAGCCGGTAAAATTATGCCGTCTCCATTCCGTCGTCGTTAAAACACACCTTATACGAGTACCTATTAAATAAAAATATTATATGTGTTTTTTTAATTTAATTTCAAAATTTTTAATTAAATTTATATTCATTCTAAAGTTTTATTTTATAAAAAATTTCAAATAATAGATACGGGTCGGGTTTTAAAATGTAAATATGGTCTTCCCATTCGACTTTCCTTTCGTCGGTGCATAGTGTGTCCGGACTGTGTTCTTTGATTTTGAAAACGACATCAGTCCGGATTCACTGTGCAGCTGATGCAATAGAGGCTTGGAGGACTCTCTGTCCCAATGGAAACATACCTAAGGAACCAAAACTACAAAAACTGTGGGATTTTCCATTGGTACAGAGTGTTCAACGTGTTTTGATACAAAATTCTATCAGTGAACAGAATCACGCAAGGCTTCTTGCTGTAGCAGAATATGAGTCTGGGCAGTGGCTCCACGCCCTTCCTTCTGCCAACCTCGGGACACTGCTCGACAATGGCAGCTTCCGTGTTGCCGTCGGTCTCCGGTTGGGAGCTTTTTTTTTTTTTTTTTTTTTATTGATTAATAGGGACCGTCATCTTGCCTGATGGAAAGCAACGATACGGTCTACGATGGAGCATGCTTGCCTAGAAGAAACCGATTCACTCGCGACTGCCAGCTGCTGGAGCTGCTATTGTCGAACGCCATCAGTGTCCGTGTGGAAGCGGCGTCGACAGGAACGGACTCCATGGACTTTACTGCCAGAAAAGTGCCGGTAGATTTTCTCGCCACGGCTCCTTGAACGACATCATCAACCGAGCGCTTGCCACCATCAACATCCCGACTATTTTAGAACCAGTAGGGATAGTCCGGGATGATGGCAAGCGCCCTGACGGCCTAACTTTGATCCCCTGGGAGCGGGGAAAGGCTCTCGTATGGGACGCTACATGCGTCGATACTTTAGCCCCTTCTCACCTCAGCGGGACAAAGCAGAGGGCCGGAGCCGCGGCGGATGCCGCAGAAAATGCCAAGCGGCGCAAATATGCGTCTCTTTCGAATGAGTACATATTTCTTCCGCTTGGCGTCGAAACTTTTGGTCCATGGGGTCCTAGTACTAAAAAAATTGTCAAACAAATCACACCGCGCTTAGTTGACACCGCTGGTGATAAGAGGGCTGGCTCATTCCTCGCACAAAGAATTTCACTGGTAATTCAGCGCGGGAATGCAGCCAGCGTTCTTGGTACTTTGCCACACGGGCAAAAACTACTTTTTGATTATTATTTTTTTGTAAATTTCTTAGTTCTATTTAGTTTATATTATGTATTCTAATAGTCAATAAATTTTATACATTGAAAAAAAAACTTCCCATTGGCGATTGTTGTATATGGTGTGGTAATGATATTGTTTGGTATTGTATTTCGTAGGTACCTCATAATATTATTTACTTTCCTTGTCCACGTCTGATGTTTGCCATCAGTCTGTTCGTACACTAAAGCTTTGGAATATATTGCTCGGCGACTCGAGTAAAGTCATGTTCACTCACTCAGTCTTGAGTTTAGTCGTAAAAGAAATAATAGTAAGTAGGTACCTCTCTCATCTATGAACTCGCACTATCCACCAATCAGGCGAGTTAGTGGTCAATCGTAGATTTATTCGCGTTAAAAAAACCCGCATTACATGGCTAACGTTATGGATTACAGCCGAATCGCTTTTCAAGAGTTGACCTGGTACTCTAGCAGTGAGATGAAAGGTTCAGTACAGAATAAAGATATAATTATCTATCTCAAAGACAGGTAGGTACCTCTTATAATAAACTCTCGCAACGTCGTATATCAACGCGTCTCAGTATTTTTTAAAGATTTTACACCCAAAATCATGAGAATGCTAGATAATGCAGCTTGGGGTCTGCATTATCTTGCATCCTCATAATTTAGGTGTAAACAATAATTATAATTCTCATAAACAGTCACTCTGCATATCACCTCAAACAGACGAAATCGAGTCTTCAAAGTGCACGACAGTAACCGACTTGCATTGCTTCGTGAACGAACGGTCCAAGAGGCGGAGATTCGCTCTTAGTAACATTTTTATTTCAGTCGAAAAACTGGGTGACTCTTTGAATACAAAAGATTCGTTTGGGATCAATATACATCAAGTAAATTAGAGTTCGAATGACGCAATGGTCGGTCCAACGTTTTCACCGCTTCTGTCTAAATGTAGATTTGAGATATATTTCCATTCGATGTTAAATATTTTTAAAAGGAGGCGTAGCTATGTACCTACGCTTATTTTTATTATGCTTTTATAATTTGATTGAATCATATAACTGTTACTTTATGTAACTCTACAACTTTTAGTCTATTAATTTTACTAAATTATGATACGTAACTGCTTAACTTTCGGCTCATAAAGGGATTCATTTTCATAAATCCTTTCTTAGATACTTAAATTATACAACATTTCAATGGTTTTGGACCCACTGGTCTAGTCTAGTTTTATCTATCTGTCAGTCATGTATGTAGGCTACTAATATGCCTAAACATAATGTACCTAACTACCTAGGTACATATATATATATTATGTCCATTATGTAATGGAGTTCATACGCAGAGTTTTTAAAGGTATTTTCATTTGACCTTTGTTTAATACTTTTAGAACGAGGAAAAGGTAGAACTATATTAAGTGTATAAGTTTAATTATAAATATTATTAATGTTCGACTGAATCATTTAGCTGTTAGTTTAAACACCTAACGACATTCTTTGTACGTTTTTAAAGATGCTAAATAATCAATAAACTCTGCTATTTATTGATTTTAAATGACATTGAATTGTTTTTTTTTTTTTTAGTTTTTGAGTGACGACGTGACAAGCAATTCGCACAGGTACAGGTAAATCACGTTTACAAAGACATTTTTGAATTAAATTAAGTGAAGTTCAGTAAAGCTTAAAAACATATACATAACTAATATTAAAGTTAGTTAAGTACACTCACACTTAGTTAACATTAAAATAAGAAAGGTAATTAAAAGTAATAAAAAAATAAAATTAAAAATTCAAATTTAATGTTAAAATATAAAAGTATTAGGCTTTATTAAAGTAATCACGTCGACAAAAAAAATTAAATTGTTGAACCTATACCTATACCAAGTTTTCGAGATTTGTTGAGAAATACGACCTGTATGCGAGTACCAACATACAAACATCCGGACTCTCGCGAAGTCTGCTGTTCGCAGAACTAATGGTAGTTTTATTTGCAAAATTCACTTTTCAAAGACTTTCTTAAGTGCTCGTGCATATGACATACGTCACCTACGCACTTTATAGATGCACTGTGCAAATATTGATTCGCTTAGAAAGTTTACCGCTAGTGACCGGTAGTGCAGTTCAAACACGAGAAATACCTATGGAAGGACAGTACTGTAGCGCGATTCGTTCAAAAATTATTCGACCATTTTACTCCCTGGGTGACCGCACGAGCAGTCTAGTGTTAATTCTATCGTACGAGTACCAGTCTCAATACTAATATGACAACACTATAATTTTATCTTCGTCTCTTTTAATTTTAATGTGTGAGAAGAGGATGCCCATAATTTTAGAACTGTATAAAGAATATAGTTAACAAAATGCTACACTAGAATTTAAACCATTATGTGTTTACACACCTATATAGGTACTTTCCAAAACTTTGGTTTACTACAAAATATTGAATAACCGATGATGATTATTGCTTTTTTACTTGCGGTTACCGCGTTTCGATATGATTCAGAAAAAGTAATAATAATTAAGAAGTAAAGTAGGGGAGACAAGAAAGCGACGTGCGTGTGGGAACTTACGAGTATAGAGGAGACTGTGGGTTTTATTCATAAAGCCTGATTAAAGTTAATCACTACTTAAAATGCTTTGACAACTTCTAGCTGAATGTCACGTGTGAAAACGAGACAGAAATCTTAACCATTGATTAAATTTAGGCAGGCTTTACTCGTATAAGTAAGGCCATGTTTGACTAAATATTGATTGCTTTTGCCCAATGAACTAGTAACTGCAAGTCCTCTTTGAAACTAATACGGGTCGGCCCAATCCAGTGGCCTGTCCTAAACAGACCTACGGCCTGAATTGGATATTATATTCGCTATTGGTAGTTTATTATTGCGGTACAATAGACTGGGGAGTAAACAGTAATCATACTTCAAGGGTTTCGCTGAAGTACATGTATCTCTATTTTTAGGCTAATTAGGTACATCATCATTTCTTTTCTTCAGACTAATTGGACAGAAATTTCTTATTGTTAGTACTATTTATTGGGCGACTGAAGTTTGCTCGAAAAATTCGGAGATTGCGTTTTCCTAGAGATCTCTAGAATCTTTTACAATTGGTAGTGAGCTGAGCATTTAGTTAATCTTCAGACTTTTACATATCACTTTAACTGCCAAAAACACATGCCTTGTGTTTTCCTTTGTGCAATGCGAGTGCGACTACACGTGCAGGCGCGTAAAACACAACGCATGTGACTATTAGCAGCAGTTAAAGTGTTAACAGTTATGGGTAATTCAACTGTTACTCATGTTACATGTCATGTTACATGTTACGGTTAACAGCGGTTAACTTGATTAGATAGATAAGGCGTTAGTACCTACTGTCCGACAAAATTGACTTGGCCCAGTAGTGCGTCACTTTGCTCAAAAACGAATGTGCTTTTATTACTGTATCTCTTATACCAACTTCTTCTTATCACTTTAGGTATAACTACAGTTTAGCAGTTTACAAAATGTATGAAATGACTATAGTGAACTTTCCAGCATGAAAAGACTTTTTTGCAATAAATGCGTAACGATCGTTACAATGTTCAATTCTGTTTAATTTATTAATTTATTTTGTTTAATTAAGTTTTGCATAACGTGTTCACTTAATTTAATTTTGAATTGAAATCGTGACTTACCTGTAATAATTCAGTTTTTTAAGGTAATTAATATTTCAGATTTCTGATTTTAAATGGCTGTTGTATTTCTACGCCCTGCTGAGTTATCCTTACTACAGTATGTATTTTACTATGGAAACTACGAGTAACGTGATTTTGACACATTTTGTTACACACAAAACAAAACACACACACACATACACACACACACATTACACACACACACATTTTGTTTTGTTTTGTTTTGTTGTTGTTTTGTTTACATAAAAAAAATAAAAAAATTAAAAATTAAAACGAGAAACACGGAGTTGAGTATTCCCATGTTAATTATAACAAAAAGTATGTATTTTATTTAAAAAACTTTGGTCAGTAGATAATCAGAATTGGTACTTATTAAGGGAAAATATAATGTTGACTGAATCATCCCGCAGATTCTGCGGACTATTTCCGTTGGTGATTTTTAGTTTGTAGTATGAAGTTGTAGGTAGGTATAATAAATACAATGGCATTTTATAGATTTAGCTATAAGGGGAAAACAGTTATTTTAGTCAGTGATCGTTGCTGCATATGGTAGCGTGGTTTCTGCTAATCCACAAGTGATAGCGTTACAACGTAGTTCTGCCAGTAATAATTTACATGGCGAAGTGTTAATGTGATAAATTAATTACATATAAGCGAAAATGAATTTAATAATATGTGGTATTTTTGTGATTTTGGTAAGTAATATCTCAAGTTTTTATGTCAATAATCAGTTTTTCAAGTCAAATGATTTGCATTTAGTTTGATGCTATGATTGGATTTCAGTGAAAGCCTGAGGATAACGAAACTAAATATTTTAGTAATTATTATTTTATTTAGTATCTAAAAAAAACATCAATTTCTTATCTAATTTAATTTTTTCAAACATTTTTTTTACTAATACTGAAAAATTTTAAAATTATAGTTTGAATCTAGATTTATTGTCTACAGTTCTACACTATTAACTAAAATTTGAGACCACTTTTTTTTGTGTCTTCTACTTGGGTAGATAGATTGATATTGTTAAATGAATACAAGCACATATGCTTCGCTAACAATTTTTTTTAAAGTGCTGCCATTTTTGTATTGATGGAGAAAAAAAAATCCGTGATTTGTCGATAAAATTAATTGCATTTTAACCCCTTAAAGTATCGGACATCGGAAAACGAACACATTGTATAGGTATACATATGTAATATATTATTTATTTTTGTTATACTATACAAATACTATGAAGAAGTCGGTTCGTTTATAGGGATCTTTGGTGCACTGGTTTCATTAAAAAATACTAATGAAAAGCTACACAGTGCTTTAGCCGAAGGCTGAACCTAACAAACACGTTCACAAATCGTTTTTGATTGCGATAATTGTATTACTCAATAACCTTCGCTTTGCTGGTATATTCTTACACAACTAGAAAATAATTGGTTATTCGGTTTAAATTATTTATTTATTTTTAGAAGCTTACAATTATTTTTTCCAAAAGATTAATTTTATTTTAGCTTAAAAAAATATTTTTCATTTTTTGCTTCACAACAAATGTGCACCTACAAGAACATAATTATATTGCAATCGAAAGCATTTCTAAAAACTTTTTGTGAGCCTTATTTTACGTGCCGTGTTAGTAGGTCTATGGTCAAATCTTGCAATTGAATTTTGGACCACTTCCCGATGTCCGATTGACCTGAAATTTGGTATACCTACACATGTGTAACTCTAATAACAATGCAATAAAGGCTTATTCAAACAATATTTTAAATCTCTGTTTTTTAGGCTTTCAACAGACATAATTGTGCCAACATAAAAAAATATAATGGCATTCTAACCCATAAATAGACTACATATTTAGAAATAGCTTTCTTCTCCTTCCAGCATTCGATAAAGATTCAGCCAGAACATGTTGCATATTCCATTTGTATTTGTATTAATTTTTTACATCTAATTCATTATTCTCTTTATTTTGATAACTAACGGTGATTGTACACTGTGCATCGTATGCGCTGCATTACCGCAAAATAAGGGATTTGCTCGTGTAAGCCGTCTTTACTATTCTAACACTGCAATTTACTCCACGCATGTTACCTGTGCAAGTGCTCCTGTAACTTATACAATAAATGCCAAGATACCGAATTTATATCAGGGACATATAAATTTATATTTGGCTTACAAAATATAGATAATTTTAGTTTATTTGGGTGCAGTACCTACCATGCAGGCGGCTGCAGCACAAGCGATGTACAATTTTAAGCTCAAAAAATGCATATGTTGACACGTGAATCTAATGTGACGAACAGGAATACGTGGAACAAAATGTTATCCGCTCTTATCTAGCAACTAACTGGCAACTAACTAATAACTGCTTACGCGGTTTACATGTGTGCTGTATAAACCCAAAAACAGCACTATCTGCGTCCTTTGTTTTGTAACAATCTGCTTCTTTGTTTCAGGTACTTTGTAACATTTCCGTTAGTGCTCTAACTTGCACGCAAATTGAAATCGAGGAGATGGATGGAGGAGGGTACGTTCTATAAAATATTATTACCTATTTACTTGCTGCGCTGCGTGATTCCGCCCGAGTTTTGATAAACGACGATGATGATGGCATGGCAACGAAAAAAAATCCAATGAAAAGAAATAATCTAGAAAATAAGCTATCTTTATTCCAAATATTATATGATGATTATAATATTATTTTATTTATTTATTTTTTATTTTATCATAATCGGTTCAGTAGTAACCGAGATACGTGGTAACAAATTCGCAATTAAAAATATTAAAATAGAATGGATTTTTTTTATGAAAATAAATTATTTGCCGTTTTGTTTCAGATTCAGAATGAAAATGGATGGCATCTGTAACTGTATGCAGTAAGACCACTTTACCGTATTCATATTTATTATTATTTTTATTAACACTCCTTGAAAAAGATCACTGAATATTATCGAGACTATAGTCCGAGTATCCGACTCAGTTGTACGCTATGACTGTGAAACGTTATTTACAGCAAAATGTTATCTATTCCAGATACAATCGTGTTTTTAATTTTGTTTTTTATCTATTCAGGTATAATTTTCCAATTGAAGCAGGGAAGGGAAACTTTGTAAGTAAAGAACAACTATATAGGGTCAATTCGAAAATACTAAAGACCTTCCACTGGCAGTCTGGGATACTTGACCTGCAATAGCTGTTTTTTTTGTGTACTTTCGAAAGTGGTCTAGATCAATGTATTTAAGCCTCCTGCAAAAGGTCTCTGATGTTTTAGAGTTGACCCTGTAAAATACACGAAGTTACAGACCACAATAATTATACTAATAGGGGTGAAATTAGTTATTTCTGCCTGTTATGGCTATAAGGGCATTTTTTTAAATTGCAGCTTTTGTACTGATTTTTCGCAAAAAAGAAAAGAAAGACCATAATTTTATGTCCCTCACGCAAGTATAAAAATTTATGTTATACACAGAATTAAGGAGGTTATTGTTTTTTTTTTTTTTTTTAATTTAAGGCTGATGCTTAGCAACGATGCGGTATTTCATCATTTACAATTTACTATGGAAAAACTCCGAAATATATAGCTTATAATATAAAGTATGAAAGACATATTTTTTGTTTGTATATTTTTTGCGAAGTTAGGGTTGGCCCTGTAGTGAAAGTAGACAAAAATTACTGCAACCCTCTATTTTGACGTATCAATTATTTCTGTTTTTCCCAACCCTGTTTTTGTTCATACCATCTACCGTTTTCAAATCAGAGCAGCATTTTTACGTTTTTAATATTTACGGTCTGATCGTTTATTTTGCCTGTTACTTGTCGTTTTTTCGTTTTTTTTTTCAAAATGTTGGTTAATTAATATTTTTAATTTTCAGACTCTTGACGATTTTGAAATATCTTCCATTGACGGGTAAGGCTGTAACTTACATAATATATATTTTTATGTTATGTAACTCTTTAGTGTATACCTTTTTTATGTAATTCAGTGACGAGACGAGCAATGTATGTTGTATAGTTTAATCACAGTTCAGTTCTCATAACATACCGCTTAAAAATATAGTGATTTTTAATTTCATGACAAATTGTTTGTTTACAGGTCATTTAACATCGGAAACCCCGCTAAAATGTGCCAAAATGCGGGGTAAGTAACAATGCGAACACAACAAACAAACAAGATCTATGTTTTTTCTGTTACAATTTTGTTAATGTTAACAAAAAAATAACTTTTTCAGATATATGAAAGCTTCAACGCTGAAAATAAGTCCCACTCCAACTGCATCTCCAGAAATATCATCAATACCACCGAATGTTACTTCTGAATTAACAACAATAAGTTCTACTTCAGCTACATCTCCAGGTTTACCACCGAATGTTACTTCTGAATCAACAACAATAAGTTCTACTTCAGCTACATCTCCAGGTTTACCATCGAATGTTACTTCTGAATCAACAACAATAAGTTCTACTTCAGCTACATCTCCAGGTTTACCACCGAATGTTACTTCTGAATCAACAACAATAAGTTCTACTTCAGCTACATCTCCAGGTTTACCACCGAATGTTACTTCTGAATCAACAACAATAAGTTCTACTTCAGCTACATCTCCAGGTTTACCACCGAATGTTACTTCTGAATCAACAACAATAAGTTCTACTTCAGCTACATCTCCAGGTTTACCACCGAATGTTACTTCTGAATCAACAACAATAAGTTCTACTTCAGCTACATCTCCAGGTTTACCACCGAATGTTACTTCTGAATCAACAACAATAAGTTCTACTTCAGCTACATCTCCAGGTTTACCACCGAATGTTACTTCTGAATCAACAACAATAAGTTCTACTTCAGCTACATCTCCAGGTTTACTACCGAATGTTACTTCTGAATCAACAACAATAAGTTCTAGTTCAGCTACATCTCCAGGTTTACCACCGAATGTTACTTCTGAATCAACAACATTTAGTTCTACTTCAGCTACATCTCCAGGTTTACCACTGAATGTTACTTCTGAATCAACAACAATAAGTTCTACTTCAGCTACATCTCCAGGTTTACCACCGAATGTTACTTCTGAATCAACAACAATAAGTTCTACTTCAGCTACATCTCCAGGTTTACCACCGAATGTTACTTCTGAATCAACAACAATAAGTTCTACTTCTACATCTAACGAATCGTCGAGTATGGAAAACAGGTGAGAGCGACATAAATTTCTTACAAATATTTTTATCAACTCCTTTCAAAAAGAAAGGTTTTATAAGGTTGTAAAGTATCTGCGTATTGTATATGTGTGTCTGTATATGGCACTGTAGCTCTGAGACGGCAAATTTTACTTAGGTAGTTTTTCTTTGTTTGAAAAAAGAATATTGACTTCTCGAGTGATCAAGAAAATTGGTATAGCCGTTTGACTATTATTTATCAGCTTTTTTGTAATTCAGGGATTATGACTTTTAAAATTAATTAAATCGAGTAATACATTTAACTATTTAACACTTAGTTTATGAGCTGGTTTTCGGCCGGTTTTATAGGCCTTCCTCGAAGTTTACTTTCATTTTTGAATTCAAAACTACCGATGGGTCGACTGTCAAGTTAAATTAAATTGTTGGTCCCTGAGGTTTGTCCTGTAACAGCAACAACCAAGCCAAGTCAGAATGCTACAGACAGCCTAAAATTTAAAACCTGAAACCTGTTACAGCTATTATTTAACTAGCCGTGTCAATGTGTAGGTCAAACCTTGCGAATAAATTTTGAACCATTATGAAATATGTACGTGATTATCTCCGATGACAGTGAAATTATTAGTATTTATGCTCAATTATGTAAATATTTTTAACATCATTTTTTTTTATTTTACAGCGCTAGAGTGTCTCATCCACTATCCACAAACAGAGTTTTGTTAATACTGTTCGTATCTTTGTTCGCTGGATGTCTCTTTGCTTGGGTCTCCAAAATCGTTTACAACCAATACAAATCAAAAGAATATGGTAAGTGATGTTCCTGGTATAAATATATTTTAAGATCTATTGTGTCCTAAGTGTAGATGCTACATGATATAACTACAATACTTGGTACTGTCTTTGTGGTCTTTTTTTAAATATTTAGTATGTATATGTATATTTTTGCTTTAATAAACATTTGTCTATTGTCTATATAGTATACGGGGTGTTTCTTTTAACGACGAACATATTTTAGTATATCATTGCACCTACTCATCTTTATGACTTTTACAATGGGAAACAATAGCTTTTCTATGCAGTTTGTCAAAAGTCAATGAAGGTATTGTGTGGAACAGTTGTATTTTTTCAAGATTTCTGGTTTGGTCTCATGTTTTACGATTCCCGATTGTCTTGTGGATGAAAATAGGGTGACAACTGGGAATGACCCTAGAAAAAGTTGCTCATAATTATAAGTAGGTATATATCATATATAACATATCCTAGAATATGTTCGTCGTTTGAACAAACACGCCGAATGGTAAAAAAAATATTATTTCTGAAATAATTTGAATTTAAAAATATACATTTTGTAAAAAATAAAAAATAAATAATAATTTGAGTATTCGATATAACTCTTAGAGTTTGTAGTTACGGTCCGTCGGTCACGGACTTTTGAATTCGGAGAAGAAGTGCCTTACTGTGACACTCCTAAAATTTGTTGAAATTTTTAGACACTACTAAACTACTAAAATTTTAAACACTTCTTTAAATGTTCGTGCAACTTTTCGACGAACAACGATCAAATAATATTTTTTATTTATTTTTTCTTTTTTTTACAGCATTACCTCCAGACCAAGAACTTGAAACTCGACCAAATGGCAACCTAGAGGAAACCAGAGTTGTGTTATGATTAATTAATTAATGAAATTTTGTAATCAAAGTCATAGGTTGATTAGGTAGTTTAGTAAATTAAAATCTCTATGTTATTTTTTTAAGGGTAGCATGTATTACCTTTTGTTATTTATAAAAATCGATTTTCGTTAGTCTCGCTAAACCTTACAAACGGCTTGATTGAATGGTTTTTTTTTTTATTATTTGTTTACTCTAATACTGAGGTGGTTTAAAAGAACATAAAACTAGCAAAGCTTCGAGGCGCAGCTAGTCACAGATAAAACAAACACAAAAGTTTGTAGGTCCAGTTCTCGTTGTGAAAGTGAATGAAGTTCTCTTATGAAAGCAGTTTCTCTGTAAACTAGGAACATAATTATAATATTTATTGATTGACTAGCTGCGCTCTGCTGTTTCACCTACACTATTCTACAAAAACCGTTGAGTTTTTCAAGAAAAATCCATGCAATATTAGCCATAAGTTTAACCATAGTATTTATTAAATGTTGCGTGATTGAGCAACAAACATTTATTTAATTATTTATATAGGTCCAGCCCATTTAATTAATTATAAGAATTGGAGCTTATATAAATACTGCGTGTAGTTCCTTGAGAACTTTCCTAGTGGTACTCAGTAAATGATTTTGGCTATATAGTATGCAATTTAATTGATTATAATTAAATTTATAATGAAGTAAAATCTAACCGTCATCCATCAAGCTGAAAAGACGCGAATTTTCACATTTTCGCTGTTTGTATTTTTTTTAACACACTTTTATTAGTTTCGCATGTATGTATGTATGTATGTAACCGACTCCTTTGAGCGCGTTTTTGACCCACTTTAAACGGTCAGATTTCTTTCAAACTTTGTAGATATATCGAGGACCGATGACAATTATAATACACCAAACAAAGCGTGTTTTTTAGTTTTTTTTTAACTATTAATAATTATTAAACTTAATTAGGTACAAAACATTTTAAAAAATTGACCAGTAAAATAAGTTTAACTAGCCTATAAAAATTAAGTATTCATGTTATTATTATAAATAACCTGTAATAAGTAAGTAGGTACACATTTACCGCATTTTGTTAAAACCCCAGGAGCGACCAAAATCTAAATATAAAAAGTGTAGGTCTGTAGGTTTATAATACATAATAACATGTTTTGTATTATATGTTCCTATGACATAGCACTACGTTTTCCCTATGAGAGCGATAAGCTACAATGCACCGCACTAATGATGTAGGTATTGTCCAGTTAATTATCAAATTAAATTGAAATACATACCGAAGTTTTGATTCATTATATTCCATTTACCTGCTAGTCAAGCTAAAGTTTTATTACTATGGAAACAAACATGGTTTTCACACATTTTTGTTTTTAGCATCTTTACAAAAACTCGTAATTTTCCCGAAATACGAGTAATGTAAGACAAGTAAACTTTTTCAGGTATACCATTGCCATTGCTTTGAAAGTGGTACCTACTCGTTTAGAATCCAAATTATATAAAAATCTATTGCCGTACGTAGTCTTGCAAAAACTCGAAAAAGGTTCGACGAATTAATTTTATTTTTACTTCAATACTCGGAAGGTTTAAGAAAAAAATAAAATCATGTGAAACTGAACCATCTTTGTAAACTGCTGGACACCCGTGTATTCAAGATTCTTTATACCTAGCCAGCATCTCTGGTATCTCTTATCCAAAGTAACGAAGGTATATTCGGATCTGAACCAGAAATCCGGTGTGATCCTGTTTAATCTTGTTTCGAGGAAGGTTCCGTAAACGTTGCCTATAAAATTATCTCTTCGGTCGAAAATCAATACTAGGTGAGGTAGGGGCGAAGCAAATATTACCGTCATATCTGTGGTAACAAGATAAATCGGCTATGGTTCGTTACGTCAAATTTTCTGAACGTATGATACCTTGATGGGAGACCGGTAACCAGCTTAAGTCTTACGGAGTAGCAGGAGTAGGAGTCGGGAGGTAGCTCAGTGTTCAGAAAAAATAAGAATTGAACTAACGGTGCCGCTCCGGTCTTGGAAGCCAGAACATTGCATAAAGTCAAAACGGAGCCGTGATGTAAAGCTACCGTGACAAGGTAACCTTTCCCGGCTTTCTGGGTTCAAAATGATTACTAGGCGTAACGCATACATCGGAGTCTAAAACAATGAATCGATTTGGTTGTATGCTTTTTGTTTGTCCGATAATATTATGTTCAAACTTTCATTAAATTTTGTGGACAAGTAGTTTATTTTAACACATTTTTGAGATACAAAAAAGTATGAGATAAATCTGTATTAATATTTTAAAGCTTGTGACTCTAATTTCACAAAGTTTTAATTCGTCACGAAAAACTAATTTAAAACAAGGAAAATTACAATGCTGAACCACAAACAGCGTGGCAATGCACTGCGCTCGATACCCTGCGGAGCTAGCTGTATGCCGTTACTAAATCTATAACGTTAAATGCTCTATGCCCAAAACTCACGCTGAAAATAATGTTCTTCAATCTTGCTTATTTGGTAACTTGGATAGCTCTCTGAGTAACATGCGTAAGTGCTAGTTAAACATAAACGTCGTCCGCCGGCCATTACAGTTTATGACCAACAATACAAAAAGTGTCGTTTTCGGAGGTGAAGCGATCCGTGAAAGTTTCCGTCGTATACGCCAATACTATACAATTCGGTCCTTCAGTATCCTCACGAGACGCTAAACCAATAATATTTTATTTTATTTACTCCATATATTTCTAATGGAAGGTGAAGGTTTAATAAATCCTATTTCCAAGGAAGTCACGGTGGATGATCACTCAATTTCGATCCACTCGGCTCTTGACAATCATCTGGCGAATGTTTGTGAAGAAATGCGTGTAGAATTAAAATTTGAATAGAATATACCGGCAAATCAAAACGTAGAGAAAGATGCTAATTTATAAAAAATACCATTTTGTAAAGAAACGAATTCGTGAAAACAAATTTAATGAGCCTAACCGCGATATGTTTACACGTAGGTACCTATTATGGCCGATTGTCTATTCATGAGTTCCATTACCTACCTTTCAGGTCCATCATCAGAGCAGCTCAAAAGTTCCATTATTTACAGACTTTAGAACCACTTTCACGTACATATCTATTTAGGTGATCCGTAAGCATCTAAATAACAAAACAATGGAATCAAAAATTCAGAAGGTTCACGCTCGATATAAAGCAGTCAACATTGAACATGTAAAGTTACTTAACGAACATTATTCTTGCATATACGTCATAATGGAGAAAGTATGGAGAAATCTTATAAACAAGCTTTAAGAAAGCATTACCTTGTCACATGCCACCATGTCTTACAAAACAATATCGTTAGAGCCATGTTATTACGGAGTAGCCTTTGCGCTGTTATGGATAGGTACTGATTTATGACAAAATTTCAAAACGTCACACACCCGATTGTATTTTAATTACTAGAAATACAATAGGTCGGGGCTGTGCAGGAATACAGCATGATAAAAATCTACAATTCTACCTCTACATACCTAAATAGTATATACCTATACACTATACACGTCGTCATGCGTTAGTCTCGCCAAAAACTCGAAATTGGCTCGTCCGATTTTAGCTTTTTTGTTTTGTTAGCCTTTATCTATACAGGGGAGTTCAGTAAAAAAGAGAGCGAACGGGGCACATCCAGTTGATAGATAGTAGATAGGTGGTGCAGGTAGAGTGTAGAGCTCAGTTGATAGAAACATGTGCTATATACCAAACATAGTAGGTTGTCACGACTCAGTTTTAGGGCCTGCCTACTCGAGGTTTTTTAAATAAAACGGGTAGGTAGGTGCCGTGAACAAATTTATTAGCCACCGATTAGCCACCGAGCTAACTGAGCCGGGAACAAAATGAGGGTGGTTACGGGCTTGATACCGGCTGATTCCTTGTCTTCTTCGACTGGGACCTGCACTTCCCTGCTCAAACGCCAAGGGTGAGGGTGGGCGCTCTCGTGTTGAAGGTGACCGGAGTGTTCCGTCGGTAGTCCTCAGACACGGAAGTGAAACCAGAAGAAGTAGTAAAATTGGACCCTGGAATGCGCCAGACACAAAAAGGGTTACACACCGGTCACCGACTGTGAGCACCCACGACAACGACGGAGCAGCAAAGCGCTAATTACGTGGTTGTATTGTCGTGGATATTCACAATCAGATCCGGAGATTACAAACATTCGAAAATTTAGAAAAAATGAAATTAATTAGGTTACAAAATTTAAATAAATAAGTTAGTTATGAACTGAACCCTAATTTAGCGTTCCCGTGACGTGGAACGAACAAAACCCAAAATTGGTTAATAAAATCTAAAAAAGAAAGGTAGGTAAAATAATATAATTCGAGCACAATCTGCGAACTAGGTTACAATGCAAGTCATCCTACATAATGGTGCACCACTTACCCAAATCTGGGGTCAATTATTTCACAAATAGGTTTAGTGTTTACGGGAACGTTAGGGACGCTTTGAGCCCCGCGATTACGCGATAATTTGCTAGTAATTCGCGAGTCAGTGATCGCAGTTTCAAAAGACGTGCGTTCCGCGTAAGTCTAGTTATCGCTCTCCTGTGAGGCGCTTGCCGGCGCGAGCGACGGCCGCGCTGCGAGAACAGTGGAAACCGGTCTAGTGGTCACCTAAAATGTTGCATATTCGAACCCATTCCGTGTATGATAACGCATAACGTTACATTACCCCGCTCGTCTCAGAAAGGGTTTTGTTCTTAAAAAAAAAAAAAAAAAACCCGTCTATAGATTACAACTAGCACTACACATTCATCCATTCTCTTTTAAATTCCTATCATAATAACAACCATACTACCTGACAAAATTGCAATAACAGTTAAAAGTGCTGCTAACGCGTCCGTACAAGAAAAAAGTCAGCTGCTATACATTGCACAGAAGACCTATGCTAGCCGCATGATATTATAGAATTAGGTTTTTTTATTTTATTTTGAAATATATATATATATATTTTTTTTTTTGTATTTTTTTTTTTATTTTTTTTTTTTTTTTTATGTTATTATTAATTAAGTTAACTAATAGTTAAGTGTATTAGCAAAAAAAAAACAAAAAATGTGTCAATATCTAGTGTTTTTCAAGTCTTTAATATGCCAAACACCTATGTTTTTTCCTGACATATCTTCCAAAACATACACTAGAGGGGATCGTTTCTCCACAATACGGCACTTTAAAAATTTTGGTGCCAGCTTTTTGCTGAAGTACTTATCCTTGTCGCTTAGTACGAAAGCACGCTTATAGACTGTGTCGCCCACATTAAACTCGGCTGATTTCCTACGCTTGTTATAGTGAACCGCATTTTTCGTATGCGCTTGCCATAATGAGGCTTGCACATCATTAAATATCGACCGAAAACATCCTCGATTTTCTGCGTACAGATCACGTGGAAGAAACAGTATTTCGTCGCCAAGGTCATTATCAGTATAGTGCGATCCGCATAAAACTAGTTCCCTACCGTAAACTAAGAATGACGGCGTGTAACCGGTGGTTTCGTTGACGGAATTGTTGATCGCGAACTGTACTTTAGGAATATAAGTGTCCCATGACCTATGATCGTTTCCTACAAATGTAGACAAACTAGTGACTATAGTTTTGTTATACCGTTCTACAGTATTCACTTGCGGTGTATACTTTGGCGTGAAGAATATGTTAGGTATATTATATTTTCTAAATAAAGCATCTGTAGCAGAGCTTACAAATTGTGAACCATTGTCCAAAAAAATGGTTTGTGGTATGCCATGAACTAAAAATATAGCATCTTCTAGAATTTTGATGACAGCATCGGAAGTAGCACGGCGTAATGGATAAATATTGCAAAATTTTGAAAAACAACATGTGACTACGAGCATGTAACTATTTTGTTTACGTGTGATTGGAAGGGGGCCTACAAAATCAATCGAGATCATTTGAAATGGTCTCGAACATTGCTTTGGACGTCCCATTTCGCCCAATGTTGAGTGATTTTGCGCCTTATATGACAAGCAAACAGAACAAGACCCTACAAATTTGACGACATCTTGGTGCATACCCGGCCAGTAGTAATTTAGAGACAGCCGCCGATATGTTTTAAAAATACCTAAATGTCCTGCTGTTGGATTTGAGTGGTTTTCTGCTATAATTTTTTCGCGGAATTCGCTAGGTACAACTTCTTTCCAATCGAATTCAGACACTAATTGTGAATTCGTGTTTTTAGTAAGACGAAATAACGAGTTATTTTTTATCAAAAAGTTAGGAAACTGATCGGGGGTGTTATGACAACCATTAATAATCTTTTTATACCAGACATCATTTGTATTCGCGTTAGCAAGAGAAATCGCGGAAACAGGAAAAGCTCTAGACAGGGCATCAGGAATCACATTATCAACACCACGACGGTGCTTGATAACGAAGTTAAATGAAGATAAGCGAACTCCCCATCGCGCTAATCGTCCTGTAGGATTGTCTAAAGATAAAAACCATTTCAAGGCAGAGTGGTCAGTGTACACTGTGAATGTTTGGCCGTTTTCGAGATAGCACCGCCAGTGTTCGAGAGCTACTAACACAGCAAGAGTCTCTCGTTCGGTAATGCTGTAGTTCTTCTCTGGGCTGGTGAAAGATCGACTCATGTAGGCAATTGGGTGCTCTTTACCGTCTACTGTTTGTGTTAACATTGCCCCAACTCCAAATCCACTCGCATCAGTATGAACTTCGAAACAGCTTGAATAGTCTGGGCAAGAGAGAACCGGAGCAGAAACGAGGCAATCCTTTAAGGCATTGAAAGCTGCGTCTGCTTCTGGTGACCACTTGAAAGGGGGCGCCTTTTTCCCGTTTGCAGTCAGCTTATTGAGTGGACCAGCCACTGTGCTAAAATTTGGTACAAAACGCCGGTACCAAGTAGCGGTACCGAGAAAGCGTTTTAACTCTTTCCTTGTAGTGGGGGTTGGGAAATTGAGAATGGCCTCAACTTTGTCAGGGTCTGTACGCAACCCATGAGAATCAACAACATAGCCGAGATATTTAAGTTCACTTCGAAAGAACTTACACTTCTCGAAGTTAACTGTCAAATTTGCCATCTTTAATTTTTCTAAAACACGCAATAACCGTGATACGTGATCTTCGAAGGTCGAGCTGATGATGATAATGTCATCTAAGTATGCAAAGGTCTTAGACTCCATGTCACTAATGAGTAAGTCAACAAGGCGTTGTTGCGTTGCGGGGGCGTTCGTCAATCCAAACGGTGTGGTTTTAAAACGATATGTGCCACGGCCCGGAACGTAAAAAGCGGTCTTATCGCGGTCTTCTAGGGCTATTGGTAGTTGCCAGAAGCTCTTAGACAAGTCGATGCTGGATAAATATTTTGCATCGCGAAGGTTGTCTAAGATCTCCGAGACATAAGGTAAATTGTAGGCGTCGCGTTTGGTTATTGCGTTCAACTTTCGACTATCTAAACAGAACCTAGGCTGCCCGTTCTTTTTATTAACGATAAGCACAGGAGAAGACCAAGCGCTCTCGCACGGTTCGATAACGTCAAGAGACAGCATTTCATCTACTTGTTCAACCAGAATTCGTTGCTTTTCGGGAGACATTCTGTAATAGCGTTGCTTAATAGGTTGCGCGTCACCAGTATCTATACGATGACAAATTAAATTAGTTCTACCTAAACCCTTCTCTTCTGATGAGATCGACTTAAACTGAGTAATAATATTGTCAGCTATACCTTTTTGCGATTCCATTAAATTATCATACGAGCAGATGATAGGTTCATCAGTATTCACCTTAATTTCTGCCAATAAGGTATTGGACATTTGAATACTACCTAAATATTTAGGACAAATTTGAAAAACACGCCAAAAGTCTACACCTAATATAATTGAAGTTTCAACCTCTGGCACTACGAAAGCTTTAATAATGTGAAATTGGCCTTCAAAGGTCACAGGTAAGTACGTATAACCAATACTCTTCAAGGATTGTCCACCAGCAGCTACCATTTTAATGTGGTCATCCCGGTGCAAAGTACAGTCAGTTAAGTGTAAGTGGGAATTATTTCCTAGAATTGAGACTGTAGCGCCTGAATCTAGCAATCCACAAGCATCAGTGTTGTTAATTTTAATATTTACATAAGGCCTATTGTCATTTATTGGTTTGTTTTGCAGAATTGTAGAAACCCTATAAGTAGAAATAAATGTTCTAATAAAAGCAAGCCACGTTTCCCAGTCGTGCTTGTCAAAATTTATACAATTCTGCTCAGTTAGTTTTTTTGATTATTTTTATTTTGAAGGCATTTAGGACAATCAGGTGCTTTCACATCTTTCATACCACACCTAAAACAAACAATGTCTCGCGGAGCTTGGCATTGACGGATATTATGGGTATTATTACGACACCTTGGGCAATAAGGTTCTCTGTTAGTCACTTCTACAGCGTGTACATAAGATTGATTGTTATTAGCTTTATAGGTATTATTATAGTTGTTATTTCTGTTTTGATTGTTATTATTATAGTTATAATTTTTATTCTGATTATTTGTATTGTAATATTTGTGTTGATTATAAGATGTGCTAGGTTTAGTTTTATTCACTTCTTTGTTATACGCAAACTCTGGTGCCAGCGTGTCTGATGTAACCTTAGGTGGTTCTTGAAAGTGAGACAGGCGAGACTGGATTGTCTCATAATTACGGCACACAGAACGCAAAGTGTCTATTGTCGAAATCTGAGGGGCCGCTGCTAATGTGCTAGCATAGCACGGTCTTATATTGTGAAGAAGAATCTCTAATTGGTCCACTTCGGAAGGAGGCCTAGATAGACGCGAAAACATCCCGTTCATAATAGAGAGATAAATAGTAATGTTTTCGCGTTCTCCTTGCGTGCGTGAGCGGATTTCAGAAATAAGTCTATAGTCATAATCAGACTGGCTAAAATCTTCCTGCAGCAAAACTGACAACTCATCCCACGAACTAACCCTGCCCCTAACGGCACGAAACCAGTGAAGAGCATCGTCTTGGAATATTTCTGCAGCAAAACTCAAAACTTTATCCGATGGTATGTTTCTTGCTCGTATAAATTCATTTACACGCTGAATAAACGACCGAACGCACGTTTTGCCCGCGAATTTAAGTTTGCTCAAATCTGCTGTGGTACGGTCACATGACACTGATATTACATTTTGCAGTTCCGGCACTGAAGTAATTTCACGGACCTGAGACATACCATAAGAAGTGCTTGGAAGTGGCTTTTTGGCTATAAGAGCAGGGAGCCTTTGAGAAAGCATTTTATATGCACTTACGATATCGTCATACTCCTTTTTTATTTCGTCACTGCGCGTAATTCTTTCGATGCGGTTATGTAGGTGATTTAACATATTTTGTGTTCTCATCAGCGAAGCGGCACTCGGGTCAGAAACGTCTAGGCTTATTTGGATTTTAGTTAACACCTCTAAACAACCTTTAAGATCCTGTTTGACCTCAAGCGGAGACTCTAAAATATACTCTGATGGTAAATCAGGTGACAATTTTACGATTTGCTTCCGTAGCTCTTCGACAGAAGTTGCGGGAGTAGCACCTCTAATACGAACTTCATATTCTAGCTCCGACTTTTGCAAGGACAGAAACTTAATAGGCAACATGGTAATAAGTGTTTAAAAAATAAATAAGTTAAGAAAAAAAACAAATAGTAGGGGCAAAATACAAATAGTAGGGGTAAAATAATGAACCAGTTGGATAAATGGTGCAGTTGTAAAGATGTAAGTAAGTTGTACTAATTGTTATACCAAAACTAATAATAATAAAATAAACGCGTTCTCCGTTCTGTTACAGTTTTAGTTTACTGAACGTCTGGTTTTTCTACTGATTTGCTTAGTATGAAGTTAAGGTAAAAAAAAATAAAAATTAAAATTAATAAAAAAAATTTATTAAATGTGCTACTAATGTGTACCAAATAATCAAAATCAATATTCTTTGTTTTAAACAAAACTTTGAACCAAAATATAAAAACTTGAACACAATTTAGGAAAGCGGCATTTTAGGTGCCCTAGCAAAAAAATATTTCCTGTGTTATTTTTGCGATACAAACAACAAAATGACTCTAAATAAATAAAGAAATAATATTACAATGTTTAAATTTCAAATTAATATGTACTTACAGTTGTCAGTACAGTAGGTACACTTTAGTAGCGGTTAAACCAATTAAATATGACGTTTTACACTACACCACCACCAACACAAACCACAACCCAAGAAGAATAGAAAGGAATCAACCGTATATCCACCACGATAAGGGCGCCAGTGTCACGACTCAGTTTTAGGGCCTGCCTACTCGAGGTTTTTTAAATAAAACGGGTAGGTAGGTGCCGTGAACAAATTTATTAGCCACCGATTAGCCACCGAGCTAACTGAGCCGGGAACAAAATGAGGGTGGTTACGGGCTTGATACCGGCTGATTCCTTGTCTTCTTCGACTGGGACCTGCACTTCCCTGCTCAAACGCCAAGGGTGAGGGTGGGCGCTCTCGTGTTGAAGGTGACCGGAGTGTTCCGTCGGTAGTCCTCAGACACGGAAGTGAAACCAGAAGAAGTAGTAAAATTGGACCCTGGAATGCGCCAGACACAAAAAGGGTTACACACCGGTCACCGACTGTGAGCACCCACGACAACGACGGAGCAGCAAAGCGCTAATTACGTGGTTGTATTGTCGTGGATATTCACAATCAGATCCGGAGATTACAAACATTCGAAAATTTAGAAAAAATGAAATTAATTAGGTTACAAAATTTAAATAAATAAGTTAGTTATGAACTGAACCCTAATTTAGCGTTCCCGTGACGTGGAACGAACAAAACCCAAAATTGGTTAATAAAATCTAAAAAAGAAAGGTAGGTAAAATAATATAATTCGAGCACAATCTGCGAACTAGGTTACAATGCAAGTCATCCTACATAATGGTGCACCACTTACCCAAATCTGGGGTCAATTATTTCACAAATAGGTTTAGTGTTTACGGGAACGTTAGGGACGCTTTGAGCCCCGCGATTACGCGATAATTTGCTAGTAATTCGCGAGTCAGTGATCGCAGTTTCAAAAGACGTGCGTTCCGCGTAAGTCTAGTTATCGCTCTCCTGTGAGGCGCTTGCCGGCGCGAGCGACGGCCGCGCTGCGAGAACAGTGGAAACCGGTCTAGTGGTCACCTAAAATGTTGCATATTCGAACCCATTCCGTGTATGATAACGCATAACGTTACAAGGTAAGTAAGTTGTCGGCCTGTTTGGCTCAGCGGTAGTGTATCCGCCTTATAAGCCAGAGGTCCCGGGTTCGATTCCCGGCCGGGCAGATGTTTGAATGATGAATTAAAATATCAGTCTGTTCTGGGTCTGGGTGTTAGTTGTCCTTGTGTTTGTGTGTGTTTCATGGCATCCCCGACACAGGATTCATTCCTAGTGGGGAGGGAGCTATGAGTGTAAAACGTTTATTTATTTATTTATTTTAAGTAGCTATACGATCTCCCACTGATAAAATATGATTTAACAACGCTTGTCAGTAGCGTAATCGCTTGTCCATATCTCAAACCAAAAAATCATCAATTGAACAGAAAAAACCGATCCTTCAAGTCAAAATAGCTACTTAGAATAATGGATGTCTTAGAACGAAAACTTCGAAATTTCATCTAGATTTTGATAAGAAACCACCTTAACTTCTTGTAATAAAGCAGCAAATCGCAAAATAATATTTATGTTGGCAACCTTATTATTTCGCAAGTTTCGAACAAAATGATAAAGCTCGTCAATATTCATATGACCTCTCTCTTGCACAGACGAAAATAAGTACCTACTCAGAACGTAGGTATTGATAGAAATAAAATGAATGAAAAATTTAGCTGCCGTTTTCCATTTATTATACTTTCTCACTGCACATTTTTTGTGCTGTGCGTTGTATTTTTGTGTCAGAATACTGTGCTTTACTTCTTTTAAAGTAGATAGGTAGTAATTTCAGATGAAATACAGGCGAGCTTCAATAGTCTAATGTAACAGGGTGTGTTCTAAAAGCGGAGCATGACACAAATGACCATTTCTCATGCATGGCTCATTATGCGTGTAACAATAGAAGGGTTCGCGGATGATCCGTGAAGAAAAATTGCTGAACGAACCCGGGATAATGGGACATGGGACGTGAGGATTGGTTATTGTTGATTTTGTGCTAGAAATGTATTCATGTCTGTGAAACTTTGTTAAGTAGAATAATATGATATGGGAGGGTCGCTCTTGCAGATAATTATGACGACGTTTACACCTGTTTCTGACGTGTGTCATTTTGACACCTGTCACAGGGCATTCGTTCTAACGTACCTATAATAGTATGTTATTTGTGATCTAGACGTTGTTCTGAACACTTGCTTTATCGAAGATCACGATAGCTTTTACAATAATGACCAAAAAAAAATTTAACACTCTAATTAAAGTTCTAAATATAACATACGTTATGGATCTCAACGCTACTGAAGCTATTTGAACAGCGCATACTTCGAGAATTATATTTTCCAAAATTTCTTGGCTGCTGATCTCAAGGGTCTGGCATTGTATTAGTAATACCGGAGCAATCCGGTTTGCCAAATTTCGTAACGCCAAGAAGGTGGTGGAAAACCAGGCAATGCAAATTAGATGATATAATGCAATAGCAGAGTTGTGACCCAGACATGATCAATGGAATTCAAAAAATCTAGATTGGGGTGGTCCGATGATTTTAAAAAGCACCTCAGTAAAGAATGGCTTGATATCATAACCCAGAAGTACATAGGTGTTATAAAAAACTGATGATGATATGCAGATGTTTCATCTTCACTTGTTATATGACAACCAACGTCATAAACAAATAAATTAATCGAATTAGTACTTTATGCTAAAGCAATAGAGCTCACATATTTTCCCGTAAAGTTAATGTAGTTCATGAATATTTAAAACTGAAAGCGACTCCAGATGGATATTACCATAATGAGCGAACAAGAGCAACAAATGTCCAGTATTTAGCATTGCCAAGTAAGTAATCACTGAAATAACGAGCTCGGCAAGAGCATTTAGAACCGTCAGTTTCTGGGTTTTCTTTTCTGTTTTTAGTTTCTTTAAAAATATTTTTCTTTATTTTTTATAGATTTTTATAGACACCAATGGTTAAGATACATCTTCATCTTCATACATTTTATCTTAACAAATATATCTTAATATATATAAATCTCGTGTCACAATGTTTGTCCTCAATGGACTCCTAAACCACTTAACCGATTATAATAAAATTCGCACACCATGTGCAGTTCGATCCAACTTGAGAGATAGGATAGTTTAAATCTCAAATTATAGTCGCAATTTTAATTTATTGCAAATTATATATATACTGATAATTTTTAGTTAGCATCAACATACTACGGTTGCTATAGTTACGCAATGGCTTTTTACAGGACAACGTCTGTCGAGTCAGCTAGTTAGATTATGTATTTAAAGATAAAACAAATCCATTACTGCTCAATTTGAAATGCCTAATCTAGTGTTATTATATTTTGCTAGCCGAGATAGAAGGTTTGCCTAATTTGGAGAGACGAGTGGGTACATTTAAAAAACACATTCACTCTGACATAACATAACATCTACATTCAGTCTCATACTAGTATCCTATTATTCTAAATCAAAAGTAAATCTTCTAATTTATTCTTCGAAATACGTAACATCTCTAACTTATTCTTAAAAATACTTATCTTTGTTTGAGCCGGCTTAAAAATGGAAACGTCTCGGTGGCTCTGAAATCCCGACCCAATCGTTACATTCCTGGAATACATGAGGCCTACGGGGGTAATTAAATTCTAGCAGAGTTCATCCGACGCACATCCTCGACATTTTCGAAATATTTGCTTACTTTATTTACTTAGCATTCGTGCATATGAGATTTCATTACAGTGGTTTTCAGTAATTATAACCATCTATTCCATTGTGAATATTATTTTGTGGTGTTGTGTTTTGCGATGGGAAAAGTGGGGGAACCTTTCATTCATTTTGGACTAATATATCTTCGTGTACATTTTGCACACCACACGTGCGTGATAAGGTTCAGGTACCTTATCGTATAATAAGCTATATTTCCCATTGAACTTAAAAACATGACATTTGGAGGATATGTTTTCTGTATATCGTAGGCGCCAATAAGAAATGAACTTGTAATATTCAGCTCCAAAAAAGGTGGATGAAGATTGTATTTAAAAAAAGGCCGCGGGTAATGTAATTATTTGTATTATTTTATTTGGAAAACATACAGCCTTATGATTAAATTAAATATGATAAGTTCAAACGCTTAGGGCAATAAACGTTATCACTTGTAGTACTAAAACAAAATGCGCAACTACGAAATAATACAGTAATAGGTATAAACACGCCACGCTAGGCTACGAGAGTCAAACCACAAGCAGAAGCTAGTACCTACGTAATATAAGTCAAGACACTCACATAAGCTACTACGCTACGGCTACAGGTACAATCAAATGTACCCAACTTTTCCAGATATAGGTACCCAGAGACAACCCTCGGAGAAGTTATTTTCGCTAAATCAATTACCTACAACTGAATTGTTAATGTGTGAGGACTGGTTTCTCGCAGAAACTCCTGGAATTGTTATTGTGGTATACAATGAGGAAATAAATATATTTTGTATTTTTTATATGTTAAAATTTTCATGGAATAAATGTATTATTATGAATTCAAGCCAAATGATGCTGATATATCCGTATATTAATTTGTAATAAGACGTATTGAAAATTTAATTATAATATTTATTTTGTATATAAGACAATGAACCGACGATTGTGAAGCTAAATTAAATTTGGCTCTACCTACTAAGAAACCGACGTCATACGGTTTAAAAAAGTAGTAGCAAAGGCATCACAGCTGTAGTTAGATTGCAGTCATCATCATCTACAGCCTTCTTTGATCCATAACAAGGTAAAAGCCTCTCTCTTGCTGTGGTATTTATCGCGGTACTGCGCCAATCGAGTCCAGGTTTGACTCGAAACTTTGACAATATCGTTGACCCATCTTGCTACCAGATAACCAATCGCTTAGGTTGCAGTCGAAATCGTTAAATATCAAAATCGAGTCGGAAGTTTGAAATGCGAAATACATGCCATCGTATTCGTCTGCAAACGTGCGTTATTGAATACGTAATAATTATTAATGATGCCTATGGAAAGAGAGTTAATGCCAAGGTGCGGGCACCATGATAACATTTTTTGGTGAATTGAGATTGATTGAACCCGCTTTGAACCCAAAAAATCGAAAATAAGGTCGATTGAATATTTTTTGAAAAAGTGTTCGTCCTGAATTTCACGATATGCATCTTAGTAATAAGATAAATAATATTAAGAGCGAAAATTTATTGATTTCATTTGTTATTTTATTTTTGCTTTATTGATTTTACAAGAAAATAGTGTGCATTTTTTCGATATATTTATTATCGTCGAAAATACAAAAAAATAACTGAAGAAGAAATTAGAACTGTGGGTACAACAAATCGCTTATCACTAATACAAAAATGTTTTAAATGTATTTCTATTATAGTGTACCTATTTCCGCCTTCAATTCCGACCCGACGCGATTTGAAGGCGGAAATAAACTAGAAATAGGTACATTTGAAAACAGTTATTTGATGACGGACTCCCGCTAAGTAAGTAACGCCTGATTCAATAAAAAAATATTATGTATGAACGAGTATGAACGAGTGCATACCTAAATATTAAGAGCTGTCTGTTAGCTCTTTTGTAAGGAGTGATTGAATGGATTGAACGAAGATACGTTCTACTAAATTGTTGAAATGGATAATAGGCCCAAGTTTGACGGCTTTTTAAGACAGATCTAATTTTTCTAAAACTATTGGCATCCTTGTCAATGGCAATGACTTGCAATGATAAAGACAGATATATTTTTAGTTAGTTTAGATCTGTCTTAAAATGCCTTCAAACTTGGGCCCATTAATAGAGATTTACAAAATTGTGCAAAATGAATCTATTACGTCGCATTTCAAAGGGATTCAATAGTTACATTGACAATAATGTTACAAATACCTACACTGACCTACAGTTCTCAAAATAATGTTTATTCTACTTCATTAGCAAAATTGTATTTGTATTATAATGTGTATTTACTTTGTTGGCAAAATACAATAGGTACAATCTGTTTTAAATATACTGAACACTGGTATTAAACATTTAGCGACTATATTTCGGGAAATCCTTATAGATTACAATAGGAAAATAAGAGACGTAGAAACGCTAACAAGAGTGTGTTGCGGTAAATTATATTAATTCTCATTAGTATTATTGATATTGACAAGCAATACTATTGATTCTCAATAGTATTGCTTGTCACTCACTCGCATAAAAACGTATAAACGGATTTAGGTGGAATTTGGTATGGAAGTAGTTTATACTCTAGATTAACATGTAAGTTAGGTACTTTTTATTTCGGAAAATTTTACTGTTTCTGGGATATCGGGTGATACCGCAGGGCGCAGGTGATAACTAACAATTTTATTGTTTTCAATTTGGTACTGTATAACGAATCAAAAAAGGTTCCGCTTGTTCAAGTTATTTACACATTTAAATATTTTGGTATACATATTTTACTCATGTAGGACCAACCTGAAATTCGCGGAAAAAAATCTCCTGTTTCAAATATTAATGTAAATGACTCCGATTTTTTTTTTCGAAATTTCAGGGTTGTTCCCATAGAGTATTCTGTGATAATGATGAGAGTACTATGAGCCTTTTTCGGCTTAGCATACGAAGGGTATGCTTATATAACCTTGTTTTACCTAATAATAAAAAAAGATTGACAAAACCTTTAGTGTTCAATTCAGGTTCGCGCTAAGAGCTCATGGTACGGGCCCTAAGCATTGTGCTGATCGCTACGTACATTACGCGTAATTGTGGTTGTGATACGCGACCATTTATTTGAGTACAAGCATCGAGTCAGTATGTACTACCTACTGGAGATAGAACTATGCTTTGACGCAATGTTCAATTTTAATTGAGTTACCTTACCTTACTTTACCTTACTTACACTCTTTAGAACGGGTCATGGGCTCTGTTGTATTATCCAAAACCCATTGGGGCATGTCTTACAATTACCAGACGCTCCAGACGAATCGAATTCGAACAAGTTTAATTTTTATGGAAAACCTCTAGCTAAATTTCGTGAACCTGAACGGAGTATCACACCATGCTTGGTTAAAAGTTAGAAAAAAAAAACAAATAATACTTACAACTTTATGAAAACCGAACAATCCAATAACTTTGTCAGACACTTGAGTTCATTCAATGCATTTACATACACACATACGCTTTCATTTTTATCTACGAAGCTCCATTTACGAGTATCTCTCTGCATCTTTTATGGGAACAGTCTTTTCGCAGTTTAACACATCGTTACATGTTTACGTTGCTACTTTCTCATATTTTGTGCGATGTGAGTGAATAAAGTACGCTATATGATTTGTTAAAAGAAGGAAAGGAAATCAAAAAAATATTAGAAAAAACTCGACTTTAAAAGGTTTTTTTTTTTCAACAAAGAAAGAACATTTCGCAACCTGTCAGCAAAATAATCGCTCCGAAAACTTCTCCCTGACGTAAAATGTCACGTGCAAAAACAAAACAGATGATTTTAAGCAGTGAAGGCCTATAGGTAATTAATCCACAAATGGATTATGATTTGCTTGAATTTCCTTTCAAATAGAAAAACAAATCCTTGTCCTTGTCTTTGTGTGTGTTCCGTGGCATCCCCGACACAGGATTTATCCTAGTAGGGAGCTATGGGCGTGATTCGTTGATTTTGATTTTTTTGAAATCCAAAATCAATGGCAAAATAGGAGCTGCGGTTCCATAGACAAAATGTACGTACATACATTAAAAGAACGAGTATAACACCCCTCTTTTTGCATCGGTGGTTAAGACGAAACATTCTGCAAGCACTCTATAATACTCTACATAGGTAATATCCTTTTAGTACACATCAAGAAATAGAAAACGATCTCTACAGAGTCACATGGCAGGGCAATATATTTGAAGGCAGCAGCGTAAGGAAAGGTCCTTCAATGTTCGACGTTGAGCCCCATTAATCGAGGGACTGATGGGCCAGGACCGCTTGATGGCAACATTTACTCGAAAGGACCGAAGATTGATAGAGTCTTGGAGGCCGTTCAAACAAAATTATAAGCTTTCGTGGCGTAGATTTTGAGTTCCTACAAGGTTCAAATTTTGTAAAACACACAAAACAATTTCACAAGGGGTGTACTCGTAGGAGAGGTTCCAATGTAAAAGGCAGAGTTTAATTGCTAGCACAATAATTGTTGCTGATCATGAAAACAATTGCTGAATTGAATTGAACGAAGTGTTTTAGTCTGACTAGGTACTACTAGGTAGGTCTGACTAGGTAGGTCTGACTGGTACCTGCTTTCTACCAGCTACATTTTGAGATAATAGAATGATATTGAGGTACAATGTACATTGTACAAATTGTATATTATAAATACAAAACTTATTTTGGTACACAAATAATCATACAATTACAGCCAAATAGGTACGTCCTTTGTTTGATTATTGTACAAAACTTTTATGCAAATATATCAGAAATGATATTGGAACGGGCTTACAAAGTTTGTTGTAAAAGCTCCGACGGGTGTACCTGTTTAATTTTAAATAAATATTTGTTGCGGAATCCTTTGAGCTCGTTTTAAATTTCCTAGGGACTTAATATTAGAGAATTACTAATGCTTTTTACGGTATCAAGTTCAGTAAGGTCTTTGAAGATTTATTTTAATCTTCGTTGTAGGTTTAGTAAGTAACGTCGAGGCAAATAGCTTGTTAATGGCCGAGATTTCAGTGTCTTAATTAGTAGCAAAACTTTCGGAACTATAATTAAATGTTTTCCATAGGTTTACTAGTTTATTGTATATAGTTAAATATTGAACGATCAAGTTTCGTATGACTGCTAGTAGCATTTACAACTCAACGCTATCATGAGTCACATCACATCACTTTTTTTATATGTAATTGAGTGACGAGACGAACAAATCGCTCGCCTGATGTTAAACTTCACGTTTGCCTATAACAGGTCTGCGCCACCCAGAATTTTGAACTCGCAGAGTTCAAGACCCTGCGACACAGCACTGCGCTCGTCACCCTGAGATATAAGTTGTTGAATCTTCCATTTGCCCTGTAATTTCACTGGTTACTCCCGATTATTTATAGCCATACGACAACTATTGTTTAGTCCTGTCAAACGCCCTAAAGCCCTAATATCTTTGACCAGGAACTCGCTTGGCCACTTGGCCTATACAAACTTACGTCTTTAATACATCCATGTTCATTTGACAGCTGGCATTGTCGTATACTTTGATCAGTCACGTAGACAATTACGCAGTGGTTAGGTACTGGATAATCCTACACCGTCCTTCGGGACCAATTCAGTTCCTCTATGCGTAGATATATCGGAAACCAACACCGGCCTATGTAGATACACTACAGTCTTAAGCCGGCGACTGATCTGAGCATTTTGCCGTAACGTAGCATTCGAAGCGAGCGTGGTGGAGTACGCGGCGCTCGCAGCGAGCGGATCGGCTCGCTATACTGACCTGCAACATTTCGTCGTAACGTAACCGTTACGTTACGACGAAATGTTACAGGTCAGTCGCCGGCTTTAGATTTAGTTGTGCACACTAATAAATTACCTACTACATCAAAGACTGTTCAAAACAATAGATTTCAGCGCGCCGGCTCTATCAGCCAGTTTGCGAAATTCGAGAATCGAACTTCAGGTGCCTCAAATTAGCCAATACGATTCTTATGTCGTGCATTGGTTCTACACACAAGTTTGTTCACTGATCCGGCTTCAAAATCATGAAGTTCGACAATTGAAGTCTATAGTGACGTCACCTTAGGCTAAAGGAAGGCTATTTTAAATTTCATGTCGTCAAAATCAAACAGACATCAGAGACCGATAGGGTCGCAGTTTTCGCTGAAAAAAAAAGGTTGTAAAGCTAAAAGTAAGGAAAACCGAATAACTATTTTGGTACTTTGTGCATGTCCTGTATAGTAATATGCGTAAAACTAAATTGATCAATGTTTTGACGACATAGGGTCTAAATTAGTTTGCCAGTATTCCTAAAAGATATCTAAATTGCTAGGCAAACCGGCAAACCTAAACTTTGAATGCCTTTTTGGTTAACTTGATGCGAAAGTCAATTACCATGAGTTCTATTTCTTTGTACTACAAGAAATAAAGAAAGAATGTGACAAGTAGCAGGCATATCTCAAATTACGATCAATCTCAAGCCTCGAATAGCTAAAATAATGACGTTGACGTTTTGTAAAAAAAAGCGAATACGCTTTTTCACAAATGAGAATGTATTTTTTTAAAGGTTGATTTTTTTTATGAAATAGTTTCACGCCTTTGTCATGGTATTGTATGCTCGAATACCTTTAAAACTAAAAAATATATCTTACTTTAGAACAAAGAAAATGAAAAACAAAATAATCGTAATAAAAACTAAAATATTGCTCTCCGGATTTTTTGTTACATTTCAAATTATCCACTAAAATGATTAACATTAATATAATTAGTGCACAATTAGTGATCTAAATAGTAAAGTACGTAATGTACAACATAGTTGGTTAGTAGGTACGTAGGTAACTATTATTACAAGGAGACTCAATAACACAAAATTAACAAACTTATATATAGTAAACTTCATTATCTGCATGAAAACTTATTAAACACAAGCACAAAAAGAAAGTATGAAAATACAGAGTTAATTAAAAAATGTTTAATTTACGAGATATTTAAAATTTCAACGTCAAAGTGGTTCGCCAAGTCGAGGCAGACGTAAAATGTCAGTAAAGACCCCGAGTAGTTTGAAACGTAAATAACTTTAAGTTAATAAGCGACCGCAGGATCTGTTTACAAAATTGTTAGGGCGGGAGCTCCGCTCCGCAGCGACTTCGTTTACTTAGTTGGTTTTGTATAAATCGAAAATTTTGTACAAATCCAATATAACTTATTTGAAACTTGGAACATCAACTAAGTGAGCGTCATAGCTATATCTAGATTTGGAGTGTAGAAAGCTGTTGCCCGTACACTGCTGTACGGGAAACTGCTTTACTGCAAACGTTGACAACACGCGTGCGTCGCGTGCTCCTGGAAAAAGATCACTGGTTGTGATCGAAACTATAGGCGAAGTATTCGATTAAACTTGAGTATTACCTTCCTATTACAACAAAGTTAGTCCGTGAAAAAATAATTTAACGCTAGACAGTTTCGAAGGCTTTTGGGCGGCCTGAAAACTGAAACTAAGATCGGAGCTGCTCTATAAGCTTATATTGTGACGAACAGTTTAAACACTATTCCTACACGAGAAATATATTAATAACATAATAACCTTAACCTTAATATTCTTCTCGTCATTGATTCAACTGTAATTTTCCTGTTGTTCTGCATTTTTGTAACAATGAGTAATATATGTAAATACATGTTACCTACTGCATGTAACCTACATATAAACAAATGCACATCCTGTACTCGTATTACGCAGAATACTTTTTTGGGGTTCCGTAGCACGTAGTATGTTGTAGTCACACAGTACACATCCGGATTAGATATGTCATCACCAGCGGGGCTTAAGGAACCAAGTTCTCATCAGTATGTTGATCCTAGTGTGGCAAAGTGAATCATAAATCATTCAATCTAAGTCAACACAAATATATATATATTTTTTTTAAATGTTGAGTAAAGTATTCATAGTATCTACATACAAAGTATAATCTATTCATTTCTTCCCGTGTCTACGATCTAAGTAGGTGGTTGCTACGGTGTAGCATCTACGAATATATTTTAATATATATAAATTACGTGTCACGTTGTTTGTCCGCTATAGACTCCTAAACTACTTAACCGATTTCAATCAAATTTGCACACCGTGTGCAGTTCGATCTAACTTAGGAGATAGGATAGCTCACATCTCAATTTATAGTAAAAAAACATGAAAAATTAGAAAATTTAAAAATACTTAAACCTTAAAGCGCTTTGGACAATGTAAACTTTTTTAATGTAACTTTTGACATTTGACATAGAATTGACGCAATGGCTTTTGACAGGACAACGTCTGTCGAGTCAGCTAGTATACCTATATATAAAAATGTTATTTTGGTTTGTGTACGCTTCAAAAACTCAAAAAGTTCTGCACCGATCGAGCTGAAGTTTTAGCATGATATATAATACGCATCAAGGATTGTTTTTATCTATATTTTTTTTATCCCCAGCGAAGCGTGGCAGGGAACAGCTAGTACCTTATAAAATTGTTTCAAAAACTCAATTAAAATCGAAGAGCGGAGAGTTTAATCAGCCTGAGGGCAGAAATCCCTGTTTTTGACAGTTTGAATTAATCCCTACCTACTCAGAAACTATGGTAGAATAATTAATAGTTAAACGATTTTAGTTGCTATTCCATTGTGTGAGGCGTTAGTTTGCTTTTCACCCACAAAGTTATTTGAAAGCTGCACCCCTCTTTACTTATTACAAAATCCATTCATTGCTCTTTGTTATTTTAAAGTATAAGCTACTTCGCAGCGCAACTTGTGATGTGACCTTATGACTTTATTTTGTTTCTTGATAATTAATTAATCACCTTGATCAATATTCATCAGTTTTTGTAAATACAAGTCACGGTTTTACCGTTCGGCCAGGACTTCTAGGCTGCTCATTCACTAGAGCGTAGAAGAGAGGAGCGGTGCGGAGCTGTGCTAATATTAATCAAAGAGGTATATAAAACCCCACTCCCACTCAGAAGCTGTCGCGGAGTTTTACCCAAATCTATTTGGATAAAACTCCGTTCGATAAAATTATCACAGCTCCACTCCACTCCCCTTTTCTTTGCAGCTTGTTAAAAGCATATTCTTAAAAAGTAGTTCTTAGTTAACTAACTAGATGTGAATAATTCAAACAGAGGAGTGTGAAAACTCGGAGCACAGCTCAAATATTAGTTGTCTAAATTGAAGCTACTTTTAAAAGCAAAGCCTTCAAAATACCTATATTTAGATGATCGATCGCTTTTTTTTTTGGGACCGTGACAAGCTGAAAAATAAAATTCTATCATGTAGAAAATGATAAAATTTAACTAACAAATTCAGTTGGTGTTCGGAAACGTTTTTTAATTAACTTTGATGGGAAATTCTTCGTAGCTTAACGTGGCAGGTGAAATAATGAAATTATTCACTTTTCAAAGTATTTTTTCGTTATTTGGTGTTAAGTAAAATATTAGTAAGTCATGAATTGTATTTATTACATAAGTAGTAATATTTGTCGGTCCTGTGGCAGTCTAATCTACTGTCTTCCGGCCGCCTTCACATAGTCTTTCGAAGAGCATGCCTAATGGCAGCCCGGTAATTAACATACCTGAACCAACAAAGATAATTTAAACGAATAGAATACAAAAGCTACATTGGGCCCAAGTTTGATGTTAGTTGATAGATCTAATTTTTCTAAAAATATTGATGTCTTTATCTAATAGGTTGCAATGACAAAGACAGATTATATTTTAGTAAGTTCAGATCTGTCAAATAAAGCCTTCAAACTTAGGCCAGGATAGCTATTAAAAAATAAGTCGACTTTCGTAGTATTACGTAGCGATGTTAATTATGTTCAGAAGATGAACAATAAATTTTAATATGGAGAAGTCGAAAAATGTTTTTTTTTAGTTATTAAGTTTTATTTGATTGAGCTTTACGAAACTTCATTTAATTATTTTTCTAATAAATAATATACCTAATATCTACCTGTAAACGAGACTTACCTACCTGTAGTAACATTCAATGTTTTTAAGGTCAAAAAGTATTTCTGATTTCAGACATAATAATAATACTTATACGTAAACATATTTTCAACTTGTAGATTTGTAAAATTGACGAAGTCGAAAAACTTGGGGTGCTAATATGAGGTTGACAAATACCTACCCCCGACACAGACTATCCTAGTAAGAAGCTATGAGTGTAAAAACCTTTTTTCTATCTATAGGTACCCTTTAGGCCGTTTAATATCAGGCGAGTGATTTGCTCGTCTCGTCACTCAATTACATAAAAAAAAACCTCCCAAACTGAGGGACCGATTTCAATTCAGTCTACAACCGAAAGCTAATTTATCGAAACGATCTATTACTACGCGTATATTACATTTTGATGAAAATCAGTCCATCTGTTTAAAAGTTATGAAAACTTTTCATAATGACCTCGATTCGATTCGGCAGATAGATCGAATTTAGATTGAATAGGTCGCACTGTTTGCAAAGAAATTAGGTCAAGCTTTGCCCAGAAGTGGGATAAAAATACTTCTTCATACACTAGCGCCACCTTACTACTTATATGGATACGTCAAATTCGATATTAAAAAAACACTACCTAAAAAAGTATACATACTTCTTTGTATTTCCACTAGGCTTGCCATTAACACATTAACATTAACAACCCTGGAGCCGGGGTCTTAGAATGCGGCTTCGGTATCCCCTGCCTGTCGTAAGAGCCGACTAAAAGGGGCCTTTGGGCTCGTGGGTGGTCAGATTTGGGGATCTGGCTACCTTCTCGAACGAGCCCAGGGAAGACAACGGCGCGGTGTGGCTCGTGTCGTTGTAGGGGCCGGAAAAGGACCAACGTCCTGCGAATGGTGCCTCAGGCAACTTGATAATTAAGGGGGCACTAGTACGAGTTCGTCAGAGACCCTGGTGCCCCCTGTCAAGCACAGAGGCTGGCCACCGAGGGGGTTTTAGTGAGCAACCTCACATAACCCGGTTGCTCCCCAAAGCAGCCGGGTATCTTTCTAAGATTTCCCCCCCGTCAACAAAAAAAAAAAAAAAAAAGGCTTGCCATTAAACTCTAAGATCATCGGAGAAAGTTATCAGCCTGTCGTAAACAACAAATCAATATGCATTTTCCTAGAAACTAGGAAATGCAATATCGGAACCCATATATCGCTACTGGATTACTAATCCTGAATCCATTTGCAAATACGATTTCCAATGTATGTTTCTCTTTGTGCCATTGTTACTATGAAGGAAAGCTTGGCTTCTACAAAAGTTACTCAAAGAACGTTGAATAGATAATGATGAGTGAAATGAGACGCAAACCCACCATTTTGATCATCAATCTTCTTTCTCTCTCTTGTATAATGCTATCCTTAGCAATGTACTATATCTTTGAATGTTACGTAAATAATTACAGTATTCCAGCATTAGAATCTTTAAAATTCCTTTAGAATCCACGAAATAACGATTTGCTTTTGCAAATACTGTAGTAATTACAATTACTGTTGTACCTAATTGTTGTAATTTTGTAATTGGACAATCGATAGTTCTGTGACAAACTAAACTTCAGATGAGAAATTTGCCGTAAAAACATAATTAGTCTTATTTTTTATTTTCTTTGGGCACAAAGAAACTAATATTTAGTCAAAGTATAGAATCCAATGACACATTGGCGTAGCACGTCTACGAAAGTGTCTACGGTGTGGTGGATCATCGAAGAATGGAGTAATTTTATAAAGTTTTAGTTACTATTATTCAAAATAAATTTTGAATAATAATAAATTGTGTGGTGAAAAAATTAAATTAGCTAAATATAACACAGAATGATGTTATTGCAGTTTTAGGAGAAGACAGCATCGTATCTCATTTTATTTCGGTACCTAATTTAAGACCATAGGAATCGACGCCAAAACATTTTAACTTTAACTTGCCTTGGTAATATGGGTAAAATCTTGCAACTGAATTTTAAACGATTTCTTGATTCTCGATGATAGTAAGAATACGAGTAATGCTTGTTTGAAAAAAATCTTGTATCATATTTATTTGCTAGTCTAGAATAAATAAATGCTACTTATAAATTAACTTAATTTATTACAATAATGTGACCAGAAAAGAAAAACCATTAACCATGGGTCATTTTCTAAAACATCCATTGTTGAGCAGTGTGCCGTCACCAGCGCTTTCGTATGCAAATCCTCTGAATAATAGTGTTCCATACATCTGTATACGAATAAGTGAATACCTTCGAGTCAGAGATGCTCCAATTTTTGTAGCTATTCTCGAAAATAGCAAGTGAAAGAGGAGTTTAAGAAACATCGTTAGGCTTTTAAAGCTCTAGTTTTAATCTAAATTAAGTAGCGAGGTAATTCATTTGCTCCTTAAAACGAAAGCTTAGAATTTTTTGCAGTAAAGTGAGATTGAATATTTTCCATTAGTTCAAGTTTTTCATAGCTATAAACCAAGTACTTGGGCATAAAAGAATAAACGTTATGAAATTGTTCTTGACTACGTCAGCGCGTGAATTACATTGTATCACAATGGTCAAAGACCTAAATTGTGTCGTTACAAGGGCTATTTTTCTTTCCTTGCATAAATTTCCATTTTCCTCCAAACAAGGCAGAAAATACCTCGGCCGAAACATTCTCGAGAACCATTAAAATCATGTTACGATTTGTGCGTGACCACACATAATAAGGGCTGCAAATTTAGAAAATTACTGTTTCCCAAATTAACACGAATTTCACGTGAAAAACCGATGTGAAACGATATAAAGTTCCTGTCTATTATGCAAATAGTGGGTAATATAGCTCGGAGACCAGTCGTTCAGGTGTGTAACGTTACCGGAAAGACAAGAGCCGCTTTACAAGCTTTTACTTTTACCTGTTGAGTGTATCTTTGCGTTTTATCTAAGTAATTCTTTTGGCGAAACGCATTTATTAAAATAGGCAAGTATTTTGAGCGCTGATTGTTTAAACTGGGTGGTTCCAACACTTATCTGTAGGTACCTATATTAGAACCCTAAAATACCCAGGCAAAATAAAGTCAGTCAAGTGAACTCGATTACTCATAATAATGGATATTGACAAGGCCTAAAACTAATTAATAAAAGCACTTACCTGAGGTCGGGAACTCAACGCAGCTGCCAGCGCGAAGACAATATTTTACGCGGCGATATAATTATTTTGATCGGAATAAGATACAAACATCTAAGTAAGTAGTCAACAGTTAATACAGATAAGTTTCAACAGTTCTAAATATTTAAAAAGTTACAACAAATTGGTTTCGCGCCGCGACATCATGTCGTCCGTAACAATAATAACACTAAGAGGAAGACTGAACGCTCGTTAGAGAAGGCAGAGAGGAAGCGAAGAGTAGGCATCACAGGTGAAAGCTTTTTAGAGAAATAAAAAGGAGGGTAGAAAGATAAGGAACACTGACACGACTGGGTAAGAAAACGTCTGAGATTCAACAAGTGGTTCGCGGGTGCGGGTGGCGCAGGTCTGCCAGAGGACCTCGCGGCGGGAAAGCTCGCCCGCCTGTGTCCCGAGAGCTAGGGCGCCCGTTCGGGCAGGGCGGCTGCGCGTGTGTGCGGGCCCTCCCGCACAGCCTTCATTGTTGCAACCTCGACGGTGTGCGAAATCTGTATCCCAGCGTCTGCCTTTGTCCGCGAGGGCTGCGCCTGTGTGCGTAGTGACGCGCCTACGGGTCTGGAGTACAGGTGAGCCCCGGGACTCCCGAGCCCGACTCTACCACAGAATAATGGTAGTTAGTATCGCGGTTCGTGCTATTTATGAGGTTGCACAGTATGCTTGCTTGTACTTAACGCTTCAATTGAGTTCTATAGCTAAATCTAGATTCGTCGGAGTAACGTCATTAATGACAAAGACGCTAAGTGCTTTGTCAACCAGATTAAATTGATTTTAAATGTTTTTGAATTTTATTATAATTTTTGCATGTTTATCCCGCCTGGTTAACAAAAATGCGCATGTCACAGTATGCGGCTCTCGCGTAGCTTTTTCTATGGATTTTTGGCTCTGTTTCCGTGTCTAGGTATGTACTATCTATGCCGGTTTACAGTAAAATGGCTCGGTGAGCACAAACTACCTGCGTGCTACATTAGCGGACGTGTATACGCTCGCGGTTTCAAAAGGAAGGAATATGCATACCTACGACGTTATATCATAGAGGTACTTAGTAATTTAATTTGTTCGTATGGAAACTGAACTGTTCTTGAGGTTGTGAAAGGGGGTCAAGGACACCTTTGTCCATAGGTGGATATTTATGCGTAGTTCTGGGTAGGTGGGCATGCATACATCCTTCTTTTACTTACCGAAAGAGTACTTAATGTACTTGTGAACATGGTACTCATGCACTCATTAGGAAGGTGGGTGGGTTAAGAAGTCTTCAGGTAAGTTAGAACGTACCTTAGTACTTTAAGGATGAACTTTAAGATACCTAAGTGTGCCTGTGCAAACTGTGCAGCTATCAGCGCTCTACGCGCCCAATTCAATGAACCGATACGAACTAGGTACCTAATGAATTCATTAAATTTATTCTATGGTAATTATGTATGAATTATTATCGTCATCATATTTAAATTTCGAATAGTCCTACTAAATATTAACAAGCGAAAGTTTGTAAGAATGTATGGATGTATTTTTGTTTCTCTTTGACGCAAATACGGCTGAACGGATTTACATGAAATTTGGAATGAAGGTTGTTCATGGTCTGGATTAACACATAGGCTACTATTTATCCCGAAAACCGCGGGTGAAGCTGCGGGGCGCAACTAGTATAATATATATCAAGCGCAGTCAACGCGTGCGGCTTACGTAGATGGGCGATCTCCAAGTCTTTAGGCAGCCTAAAGCAGCGGCGGCTTTAGGGGGTGGCGAACTGTGCAGTCGCACGGGGCCTCGCTCTTGCAGGGGCCTCGCGCAAAAACCCGAGCAACTTAAAAAAATCTATACCTACTCTTTTAACTATATCTTTTTTTAGTCTTAGGACAGACCGCAAACATCAATTTTAATTTTTATCATATCTGTATTTGTTAATTTTGTAAATCTTTCACTGTAAAATATTTGAAAACTCAAATTCTATTTTATAAAAAAAAAAAAATGTATAACTAGCATTTCTCGTCAAACACGACAAGTAAGTACCTAAACCAAACCACCAGACCTACTTTCGCATCACATACTTTCCACGAAAGACAAAGGGCCTCGCAATGGGTAAGGCCGCCGCTGGCCTAAAGCCTCTGGCACGAGCTGTTGCAGCCACTAAATCAACGTAGTATCTAAAATACTAATCATTAGAAGTACTAGGTTGAATTCATTATCTAATGCTTAAATTCATATCATAATCGAAGATTATGAATGTGCTGTGGGATAGAGCGGTATTTACCATCAGGCGAAGTACTTGCTCGTCTTGTCACTTTCGTATTTTTAGCTTAGGAAGTAAGCCTGCTGTAACTTATTAGAACCTCTTTTAGATTACTTTAGATGTCCTCATTTTATTATGCAAGTAAATAAACTATAAAAACTTGTTCAAAATAAAGTTCCGTATTTACAGCACAGGTTAGGAAACTAGTGACCTTAAAGTTGAGTCACTATTTTCCCGTGGTAGAGTTTAGTGTCTGACTCCGCCACAGAACAAAATAAAAGTACATGAATCGAGGTTGCTTTTGTTTCGCTTTTTCTTTTGCTGACAGAGCGAGAAGAGATGAGAGCCAGGGATGTCCAGTATTGTCCAGTTTAGGTTCACGCTAAAAGTTTGCAGCACAGCGCTCGGACTCTACCTAATCTTTTAAAATCTTTTGTTGAACTGCGAACGTAAAACCAAACACTTTGTAATAATAACTATATTATTGTTATTTGGCTATAGTGTTTGGTTTTTTGAAAAATAAAAACAATTTTATTTTTTTTAACTCTAGACTTATTATGTAGAAAAACGTTCCAGGCATATTCTTATCTTTCATCGGAATCCATTTTTTGCATCTTGACTCTTGTACTACATTGTGGTAGGTACTATCAGGAAACAAAAAGTACCTACCTAGCGTTCGTCAACACTGTGAACGAACGCCACTTTTTAATTCCCGATCGTTTAATGTTGACGACGGGGTGTTGCCGAGCCAGAATGAGCGCAATTGCACTGCCTTCGTTTGATGCTGTTTATACACTCTCTGCAGTTTCTTTCTACGTCTTGCTCAAAGACACGATAGAAACATAATACCTATAACCCGGTCACAATATCTGTGCACCTCGCTGGAATGCGGAGAGGTGACAGGGGAAGCGGGAGAGGCTCCCGCTTCCCCTGTCACCTCTCCGCGCACTCCCCGGAGCGACAGTGCGACTATATAAGGCTATACGCATTCCAGCGAGGTGCACAGATATTGTGACCGGGTTGTAAGTACATATTACACTACACTCTCTGTGACACCAAACAAAATTGTAAGGTAAGTACAAGTTCAAAAGGTCTGGATCCAGTATTTTTGGCTTTATGGTTTGGTATGACTAATCTATGATTTTCGAAGGTAAACAAGGAGTGATGAAGGCGATTATTTTAAAAACAAAGTAGTGGTTATTCCAAATTTTGTTGAGGAGTCGAGGTTCAAAAGAAGGCAAATGTATTGATTGATTTCTGTTACCGCTTTAACAACAAATACTAAAAAACCGAATAAAATAAATATTTAAGGGTAGGTAAGGTACCTACTCCAATACCACAAACTTTTTTATGGATAATGGTAGGTACGGAACCTTTTGTGCGCGAGTCTGACTTGCACTTGGCTGTTTTTTGTGTTTCCGCCTTGGTCACGGACACGATTATCGGTTCTAGAGAACCTACCAAACGTATTTTCGAACATACGAGTACAAATGTTGATTCAGAAAATCTGTCGAAAACCGCTATGATGAAAGGCCCCAGTATTGAATGCTCTAGAACTTTGTCGATCGATAGACTGACGTCCAAATAGAGAGTACTTTTACAATTTTAACCTAGTAAAATATTGTCGATTCATCTCGCTCCCGGACGATGAATGTACTGTTTCGCCTCGGCCACCACTCTGTAAACCTGCCTGTCCACTGGATCAAAAAAGAGAAGAGAACTTAGCAGAGCGTAGCTGTGTAGGTATTATATAATTCCACCTGCATATTATTAATCAATAGAATTGCACAAAACTCGATATGTAGCGATGGTTATGCAATTCTACAGCCGGAGCTCGACCGCAAAATGAGCGCGGCCATTACTGAGCCCGCTTACTCGCAACGATAATTTTAATTTCATAGTCAGACCGCTCCGCTCCTTACCAGCTGTGCGATCTGAGCGAGCTGAGCGGGGCTTTGCACTCGCACAGGTCCGCTCCGCTCATCTCTTCTCAGTTCTCCGCTTCAATGGACAGGCAGCATCTCTCTGACTCTGATTCTAAGCTGCAACTACTTCAACTGTTATCATTTCACTTGTTTGTCTATCTTTTTTAGTTCAGAAGTTCCTTTGACCACCTACCGTCTCCATCTAAACCCTGGGTATCGTGGAACACTAGAGTTTTTGCCAAGACCAACCAAATCAGCTCAGCTTTTGTATAAAATTATTATTTTTATTTTAGTAAAACCGTAAAACTAAATTGTCTAATAAATTTAAAATCCTACGCCATGTCCGGAACAAAGTAAACGTACGCCATCTGTGAATATGATAGTGAACAAACAGATTGAACTGGGTGCGCAAATTCGCCAAAAAATGACCAGCTGATTTTAAAACGATGGCGAGAAATTACCATCTATTTTAATTCAAACCAATGAAATTAGATGGCGCTTTTCTTAATTCTCCCACCTGAGAGGATGCAAAAATGTTTTTCATTTAATTTAAAAATGAATGTGGAAACACAAGTGGAAGGAAAGTGGAAACATGTGAAAAATATTGTGAATCTTTTGACAGTTGTCAAATGGTGTCTGTCTCTGTCATACTTCTGTCAAGCAACCAACGCATACACTTTTAATAATGTTGCCCTGTTAGGGAATTAATCTCCAAATTTGGAATATTTACCTAGAAAATCATTTTGATCCAAAAAAAAATTCATACATAAAAATGGGCAAAACATAATGTCCCATGGTTAGGTATCGAATCTTGTTTGAATACAAATTATTGTTTTGTTGAAACTCTGTAATTTTATTCTGAGCACCTTAAGATGATTTAGTGTAGAGGTCGCATTTCTCAACAAATCTCGACGAAACTTGGTATACAGGTTCAACAATTTAATGTTTTTTTTTGTCGTCAGGATTTTCTGATTGAGGGGGGGAGGAGGTATTTCCCTCAAAAAGGGGGGAAATTCGCTGCAGCGCCATTTACCGACTGATTCTGATAAAATTTGGTAGAAGTATAATTAAGTACCTACCTAATTCCTAAACAAGAATTTCGATTATGAGTAAAATCGGTCAAGAGGTTGTTGAGTTAAAACATTGTGATAACACACAGCATGTGGTGAATCAGTCGAGGACATTTAGGTATATAATTTCACCTAAATATTTCGTCAATCATAAATAATGTTCCCAAGTTTTCGGAAAAAAATGGCTTTTTAATAAAAAAAAACACTGTCTATCGTATCTATCGTATTTTGTTGCATTTGACCATCATTTCCCATATTATATTTAATCATGGTTAAATACTTTAATTTTGATCAAAAACATTTCAAGATCGCTAGTCACTTTGACAAAGTATTTTTGAACATAAACATAAACATTGAACATATTTGATAGTTTTTAAAGATTCGTAATTTTTCTAAACGTCTGCTATGAAGGCGGTTTTCCCGCCAAAACGCGTCCGAGCTTACCGGTGTAGAGTTTAACAGGTGTCACCCGAGTCAAAGGGTTAACATAACATAACATTATAAAATATGGGGGAAAGAACATCGATATGAGGAAAATTATAAAATCAGACCTGGCAGCCTTGCGGCCCGTGCGTCAGATAGTTTCCGTCAGCCGTCCGCCCGTCGCCCGTCCCGTCAGCCGTCAGCCCGTCACGTCAGTTCAGTTCAGTCAGTCGGTCAATCAGTCGTAGGGATGCGACTTTTTTAAGCTCGATCCGATCCTCTGGATCGTATCGGATCGTAACTTCTCGATCCGATCCGCGGATCGGATCGCATGCATTCGATCCGATCTTCAAAAGATCGATCCAAAGTATCGTATGAAAATACAACTTTTAAATATTAATAGATATTTATTTCAAATAAAACGGAGGAAATAACACACTTTGTGTAATAATAATATAATAGGTATAGATGGATAGACTGATTTTATAGATGCCAATCTTCAATTCCAATGCTTTCTAAAAACAATTATTTTGATAGGCGTTGTGGATCCAGCCTGTTTCGAATCTCAGATAATTAATTAAATTTGCTGACGAAAAGAGTTTAATGCACAAGGAACAAAACAGTGAATGAGATAATAAAATATTCTTAGTCATAGATTTTCGTAACTTAGCATTCTACCCACTTTATATCGAAAGAATAATAAACAAGCGTTTATTTCGTGTCATATTTCTACCCGCCGTGGTAGTCAATAGCAAAATAAATTGTAAAGTACCGACATTTTGTTTACATTTTGAAACATAAACAAACTAAAGTTTAAGATCGTACTTTGATTTACCGCTTTATAATACATACCTACAACTACAATAAACAATTATTGCTAACCACAGTGTTTGAATCGATCCGATCCGACTTGATACGATATCTGAAGATTTGTATCGATCCGCACTCCGGATCGTATGGTGTCGATCCGATCCGAATATCGACTGGATCGTATGCCCTCGATCCGATCCACGAAAAGATCGGATCGGATCGGCGCATCGCTAATCAGTCGGTCTGTAATTTTTATTTTAGTAGCCGCCGCATCATCTAAATTGTCGCCACAAAGATTTTATATTACTTTTTAGTGAGATAAACAAATTAAATACAATGTCTATACGTGTATGGTAAATAGGAACACAAGCAAGTCAGCAGAGTTGGTTGCTGCTGGATTAAAATAATTTCCACTATAAAATGCGTTTAGCCAATATCAAGAAGCAATACATCGCTCTCGCAATGTTCATATTTCTTGTACTGTTTTTGTTTAACAGTAGACCTGCATTTCAGTGTCAGTTCCATCAGGAACAAACTGTTTCCTTTATTTTGCCAACTATATACGGTATAACTCCGACATACGCGCGGTTGGCTCAGAAAGCGGATCTTACAAGGTATGTTACAAAATATTTATTTACTTCTATCGTTGAAAGCTCCCTGCCCTTGATTCTTGGTTTATTTTACCTCCGACACCACGCTAATACGTTTGGCAATGGTTCTCTATGTGCAAGCAATTAATTGTGAAACTGGTGGTTTGCACTGTGTGAATAGTTTGCCAATATTTGTTTAAAGAACTCATCCAATTATTTTATACACATATTTCTCACAGGTTTTAATGTAAAACATGCAGTCATACTTACTAACAGGTTAAAGACTTGATTGCCTTGAAATAATTAAATATGGAAAAATATCTTTACTATACAGGGTTATTCACAAAGGGTATCCTAAGCTCAAAAAAGCTCATAGTACTCAGCATTATGAACAACTTTTACAATTGGACCAACCCGAAATTTGCGAAAAAAAAATCAGCTGTTTCATATTCGTCAATGACACAACACAATGTATGGAACAGCTGATTTTTTTTCGCATATTCTGGGTTGGTCCCACAATAAAGTGGTTCTACCTTGTCAAATATTTTAAACTTTACTGCTTGTAGTATTTTAGTGCATATTCCTTTATGTTTTACTTAGTGACTCATGTTTTAGACTACCTTTCGTTTAGACATTTTTGAGAGCTGACAGAAAATTCCAGGTTTGTAAATGTTTTAACCACTGTTTTATTTGCAGGCTGGCTCAAACACTCATGCTTGTTAAGAATTTCCACTGGATCATTGTGGAAGACTCGGAAGCCAAGACCTCGCTGGTAGAAAACCTTCTAAAGGAATCTGGGCTCAAATATACACATCTTTACGTGAAAACTGTCAAGGCGAAACATTCCACTGTAAGTTTACTCTTTATTAAAACATTATTTAGAAATCTTTCTATCACACTTGATTATGCAAACTGCTAGACCATGTGAATGCTCTGCTTGAGTAGATCTTTCCTAATAGATACAATGTAGGTGTCTTGAGTTGATATTGACATGATTTCTTCTAGTTATGCATGCTTTATTATAGACAGCATCATTTCTCACCATGGCGTCAAAAGCAAGTCAAATCAAATCGAATGAAAAAAATGATTAAAACAAGATACTTTAAATAGATGAATATGAAAGCTAGACTGTAGAGCAATAATAGTCGTTTTGAAGCATAGAAATTTTAAGAAATTAGAAGAACAAATCACAACTATCACTTTGGTCTACCATGAATTAAAAACATTCATAAATGTACATTTTTTCAAAATTATATTAGTATATCAAAAACAGACACTAAAATGAGAAGTCAGATTCACAAAAGTAGTTTCTTCGGATAAAAATAAATTGAACACAAAACCAATTAACAAATTAGTTGCGGACTGTTGTAAAACCTTCTAATTTATGACACAATACATACAAAAGTCTATTAAAAGGTTAAGCTGGCACATTCCCAATTACAGTTGCCGCAACATACCTCCAAGTATTACTAGCCTATAGTCAAATTTAAATCCAGGGACCAAACTATGAATTTTTAGCACGAGCCAGAGCTGAATACTAGTATAAAGAATAGTTTTTATGTCAATAAATATGTGACATGAACAAATTGTGTTAGCCGTTGTGTCTTTTCTTTTCTAGCTAGATATAGATAGCTAGCTTAGAAATAAAACGCAATTTAGTTCAAGCTTAAATGAGTATACTTAAGGTATGCAGTGTGGCCGCAGCAAAGCCAACGAGAATTACTTGTACTAAAAGATCTGAATTGCATTACCTAAGCAATTTTATCACTAATTTCTATATTAACGGTTTTAAGAGTGTATGATTCTCACACAATTTCTTTCCAGTTTTTAGACATCAATATCTGCGTATTCAGAACATCTTTGTTCAACAGCACTTGGTATTGTGTATGTACGATTTTTACACCTTTTCAATTAACAATTTTTAAATTAAATTTAAAGCACTTTGTATTAATAACTGGTATGAACTGTAGTTACAATATATGTTGTAATATTACAATTACTACAAGCAGGTTGAGTAAATGGTAGAGTGAACTAGAATATATTATTACTAATACTCTACTACATTTAGTAGAGAAAATGTTAACAAGTAACTTTGTTGTGTAGGTAATTAATGTTTCTCATAATAGCCGGTAGTGTGCGGTAGTGGTAGGGGCGAGTGCACTGGAATAGCAAGTAGTGGAGTAACTCTCCCGCAGTGGCTAGTCTTTCTACTTTTCCTAATTTTAGTAATCTACTCTAACAATGTTGTCAATGTCGGTGTAGTATATTATACGTAAGTACCATGTGTATGTCGTTTTATCTAACTATAAAGTGTGAGTAATGCCCTAATTTTAAAAGGGTACCAAATTTTTTACAATATATTTGGATTTTCCTCAATGGAATGAGGAAGATACATGCATTTATGGTTTTTTGTTATCATCATGTATAGGGTTATTACATAATAAGTCATATTACCATTGATGTGCATTGACAGAGGGTGTTGTTGTCAGAAGTCAGAGAGTTGGCACCATGCTGGTTTTCCCCTTCTTATGTCAGTGCTACGCAGCCTCCAGCATTTTGTCGTACGACGGTGAATGTATTTTGTCACAGATTGGGGCGCAACAGGAGGACCCTCTGGGACCTCTTGTTTTTGGCATGGCAATTGATGATGCCATTAAGTCCCTGGAGAGTCACTTAAATGTATCGTATCTGGATGATGAGAGAGTTGGCAGCAGTCCAGAACTTGTGTGGGGTGACGTGACTGAATTCTTCTCCATTGTGGAGGAACTAGAGTTGGAGGTAAACACCGCAAAATGCGAATTTTGCAGCCCGAAGACGGCGGAAGCGAGCGCAATTTTCACGTCACTTATACCCGGGCTTAGAATCATAGACCGGAATTCGCTGTGCCTCTTGGGCTCGCCCATTTTCCTAGAAGGCGTGCAGGATAGCTTGGCCACTTTCAGCATCTTCCGGCTCACGTATTCTCGTCGCTTTTGACGACCTTTTTTGGAACCCTTTTTTTATCAACCTAGGTTGACATATCTCATAAGTGGGCGTCCATTAATAACGTAAGGTGTTCTAGGGGGAGAGCGCCGCAATTGCTTTTCTCGCTTCATCTTACGGGCTTAGTCGGCCGTCTGTGGCCGGGTTTGGACGTGGGGTGGGTGTCACCATTCCGTTTGCCAAGGAAGCCCTTGGTGTGTGGTCTAATTTATATCCAAACACAGATCTCCCTACAAAGCCTGGTGTCCAGAGAGATTGGGACGATGTGGCAGGTGAATTAAGTGATGGCTTTCGACTTTTTCTTACAATTCTTTTAGTTGAGATCTTGGCCTCCGAAATGAACCATAAGGCCAAATTCACGATATTACGGTCCTGTGAAAATGGAAGCCACTCTTCTGCAGAAATGAACGCCCGAACACGATTCTTTTTTTTTTTTTTTTTTTTTACATCGGACTAGGCATGCGTTTGACTGCAATCTCACCTGATGGGAAGTGACGATGTGGTCGAAGATGTAGCACGCTTGCCTAGGAAAAACCTATATTATATTACCTATATTACCTATATTCTGTAAAAATGATGCGTCAGGCGAGCTGTGTGTTGTGAGAGATGGTGCTGAGTCCTGTTGGGATGTCGAGTGTGAGAGTGGCCTGTTTTGTTTTGTTGGTAGATTTGTTGTCGGAACTGTTGGTTTACCTAATGCCCCGCTCGATAAAAACGAGTGGAAAGGGACCAATCGCGTTGACTCCGGGCCAAACCATAACGAAAGCTGAAATCGTTGCGTATTTTGTAAAATACTAAAGTGTAATTATGGCTGGAGCTCTCGAAAAACTTTTGCTGTGGTTGTACAGCCAAATGCAAGGCAATCACAATATTGCGTTTATTACCTCTTGATAATTTTATTTTTAAACTAGCTGACCCGACAGATGTTGTTCTGTCTTAACTATGAATATTGAATTCGGATTGTCTTAAATTTTCTGTTTTGCTTAACATCCTTATTTTTTCTTTCATAAAAACCTTCCCCTGACAATAATTAACACAACAAAAAAAGAATTAGCGAAATTGTTTCGTCCGTTCACGCGTGAAGCGATGACCAAGGGAAATAGAGATTCATTTTTATATTTATATATACATATTTTTCTGACGCTCTTTTAGTCAGCTTGCAAATAACATTGCAACCTTGCAGTCTGCTAAATATTTCGTACTCACATTCATTGTTTAAAAGTCTAAGTAGTCTGAAACTTATGCCGCTTCTGTTAACGAACCCTGGAATTAAATGAATTAATTAAATTAACGAACCGAATGACGAACAAATAATTTATTGACTTAAAAACATTTACAGAAAAAGATGTGCTCTCACTGGGTAAAAATCCGTATATTGGTCAGTGAGAGGCAACTTTGTACATAAAGAACTCGGTGGAAATTAAATGATTATTTATATGTATTATATTACCTAACACAGCTACGGACCCTTACTATAAATGTGACGCGACACGTACTTGACATTCTTTTTCATTTTATTCATTTTGCTCTACCTACAACACTATCTGACTTATTGCGGAGCCGAATCGGGTACTTCCGGTTCACGCATAAAAAATGATATTTATGTGACTTGGTAGTAGATTTGACTAAATGTAATGGAAGTGTTGTATCATTGGTTAGTTCCTATGCATTAGTAGCAGTCTGTGACTAAGGAAGGACGCAAATTGATGATATAACTGACTTATACAGGATTATAAAGAAAGGAATTGCTAAGCCGAAAAGAGCTCATAGTACTCATAATTATGAACAACTTTTACCATGGGACCAACCTGGAATTCGTAAAAAATGCTATGAGTAGATACTACGAGCCCTTTTCGGCTTAGCATACCCTTTCCTCATAACCCTGTATTAGTGCGACTAGTATATTAACTGTTTTTTTAGGCGAGCGGCGTGGAACAACGAAATAAAGCATTGAATTGGCTACGAGAGCATCTCAAGCAGGCTGAGGACAAACAGGGGCTCGTATACTTCATGGACGATGACAACACATACTCCTTGAAGGTGTTTGATGAGGTAAGTTATTCAAAAAAAATTAAATCTTTTTAACCGACATCAAAAAAGGAGGAGGTTCTCAATTCGACTGTATGTTTTTTTAATGTTTGTTACCTCATTATACTTAGCGGTGATAAGCCGAAAAGACCTGTAGCGACCTGCTGACCTAATTATGTTAGGGATTAGAAAGTGGGCCGGTCCGAGCAGCGCTCGACATAAAAAATATTAAGATTAAGTTTTACCACAAGCCAATCCTTGAGTCCGAGCCCAAGTCAACATTAAAAAAAAATGTCAATCAAAAATTTAGATGATTGACATTGGTACAACAGAATTAGGTCTTAATTACTCGTCTTTAGATCAAAAACATAATTATTTATTTAGAATTTTATCAGAAAAGGTTATTGATGAAATGAAGAAGAATTAGGAGCCTTGAAAATACCTAATTGGCGTATGTAGAAAAATAATGATTCAGTAAGACTCACCTTCGAAGTCATGATAACTCGTCACGATATAAAAGGTCAAAAAGTCCAGGTGTATAAGGTGCTCGTGCACTTGCAGTATAAGCAAGATGTGGTCGGAATTCTTAATATTGATACGACTTACCTAATAATTTAAAAAAGGAAATAACGAAAGATTAAAAAAATGTAACTTACCATCATAATACGATTAATGAGAGAGGCTATAATAAAGATAAACTCGTTTAATGTGAGAGTTACGTAGGTATAAATACGGCTTCGTATTCGCCGTTGCCCAGGGGCTAATCCGAATGAAATGGAACGTTCCTGTTTCAATATTACATTGAGATGATTTTTTTTTCGTTTCTTACTATAAAAAGAAAAACCATGAAAAACTAGTAGAATAATGCTGTAATAAAATAAGTAATATATTTTTCTTATATTTCATACGCAACCTAAAACTGTCTAAGAACTTCGATAAAATAGTCATCAAAAAGAAGTCACCATTTTTATTCATTAAATCAAAAGCTAACAAGATCATGGTAAGTTTGTGTTGGCATGTTGGCAACTTGCGTTTGGTCTGAAATAGTCTGTAGGCTTCGGCCAAGCTTCGACGGACCAGAACTTCGACAAATGCGCTACTACAACAAGCCAAAAGGCAGTTTATTGCATTGTTCAAAAGAAGGTTAATGTTTTTGTGATAATGCTGTCTGTTTATATGTAAACTATTGCCTAAATGGCTTCACTGATAATGAGTTACGATATTTTGTTTGAGTCATCTCTCGATGTTTGACCCGCAGTGGCATAGGCTACTTTTTTGCAGCAAAGTTTTTTGAAACAATACTTGTTTTTAAAACTGGTTATAACTGTAGTAATCTCAGATAAAGTAATGTATAATTCGTCTTGTCTAATTCATAATAGACATCATCATTCATCTATGTTTTTAATTTTGTAGACGCTAAAGTAAAAAAACTTTGGTGTACTTACTTTTCAAGTTCAATCAAATATTTAAAAAAACTATATTTCAATGAAACTTGATGGAATTATGGGACTCTCTCACTCTCTCTCTCTCTCTCTTTTCCCGGCTATTTCCCGGTGGTCCGCCCTCTTGACTTTTCTTTTCCACTTCACTCTATCCTCGACATCGTCTTCGGAAACATTAAACTCGTCCATATCTTTTTAAAATCTGTCATAATAACTCATATAACTATAGGTTTAACTCTAAATTTGCGAAAAAACGGCTTTTCCATACTTTTTAAGAACGTGAATTTTACATGGATCATAGTTTCATAGATTTCAGGGTTAGTAAAACAGTAAAAGTTGTTCGTATTGTACAATGATATTTTAAAATGTCCGTCGCAGATTTTAAACAATTTTTTACAAATTTGTATATTTGACGTTACAAAGTATTGACGTATTTTCCTATTAGTACGAGAGCCCACGACCAAATTTTTTGTCTCATAGCAATACAGCCAAAACCGCATCAAATCGATAGATACGATTATCCTGAACTCGAAAATACCAATATCAGACATTTTCCGCGTAGCGTTTGATCTGACCGAATTTTCAAAATTGTCAAAGAATTTTACCGAACTGCATCATAGCAATATGTCTGATTTGCAGACTGTAGTTGAATGATAGTTCTGAGATACCGGAAACATATTTTTCAGACGTTAGTGGTGTAGCGCAAACCCGTAAAATCACTTAAAAAAATTAAAAATGAGACAAAAAAAATGTCTCATAGCAATACGTCTGAAAATCTTTTTTATTAGTAAATTTTGGTTATTTGATGCGAACAAAACAATTTTCAGACGGAAATGTGAACGCATTAAATTTTGAGACCGTTTTGAAAATGTTAACAAATTTTACCGATCGGTATCATAGCAATATGTCTGAAAATTGTTGGACATGATAAAATAAGTTGTCCACATGTGCAAAAAATTTATATCAGACAAATTAAGTGTAGCACCTTCTCTATCAGACAACTTTTCGACACTTTTCGATACTTGAGTAACTTTTACAAAAGAAATAAGCAATGACATCTGTCATCTGTCAAAGTACATTATAATAGACAAGGGAGATTCTTGAATATCTATGAAGGCTGTAAATTTAAAAAAACATTTAACAGAGCCGTCGGCCAGGCGACTCCGAAACGTTATTTTCGTTTTTGGGAGTATATGCTACACTAAAAGTGTCTGAAAACAGGTTTTTGGTAATCATGGCAGCAATACGAAAAGTTAAAAAAAAAATTTATCCGTATTGCTATGATACAGGTCGGCTAAATTTGTTGACATTTTCAAAAATGCGCTCAGGCTATGTGCTACGCGCAAAATGTCTGAAAACAAACTTTTTCGTAATACAATTATAAAATCTATGTACATTTTCACTATCAGACGTATTGCTATAATACCGACTGCCTTTTATTTTGACACAGCAGAAATGGCCTCCCACGCAGTTGCTACACTTTCGACCGTTACTACACACCTAGTCGGGTTCAGAATCATACAATCTAACGATTCTATAGGGTTTTTGCCGTATTGCTATGAGACATGGTTTTGGTCGTGGGCTCTCGTACTATATGGTCTGAATAAATGAATTGAGTTGAATTGAAGATGTGTAGTGAACTGTATAGGATGACGTGTGGCACTGACTCCACTTTTTTAGGTCACCAAAAAGTCTTCCGCCATTAAACCCATGCTAAAACTAACTGATCCCGTATAGCTTCCCGTAAGCTTTAGTGCGAGACTGAACTATATTGCATTGCCGTTTGTCTCGCCTTTTCTTTAGCTAAAAGAGTGAGACGGAAGGGCGATCCCAGTTTGAGCCCACGTTAAGAGTTCGCGGTAAAGCGGTCTACGTTGTGGTTTAGCATAATACAATGTTCTGAATAAATTCAGCGAAGCGTGACCCGTTATTATTGCTGTATGTTTCAATTGTTTACACAAACATATAACATTCCGGATACGAGATTTAGTACGGAATCTACACTGAGAGTTATATTTATTTGTAGCAACAAACAAACATTTAAACACTAAACTAAAAACAAAAACACTGAAGTATGAACAATGACAATAATAAAACATGTGAATAAGGCCTAGCAGTTTCTTTGGTGAATATACGACTTCGGTGATCTTCCAGCATATACAGGGTTGTTCATAAAGGGTTACTAAGCTGAAAAGGGCTCATATACTCATCATTATGAACATCTTTTACTATGGGACCAACCCAGAATTCGCGAAAAAAAAATCAGCTGTTTCATACTTTTGTCGAGTGTCATTGACATTTTGCTATGGAACAGCTGATTTTTTTCACGAATTTCTGGTTGGTCCAATAGTAAAAGTTGTTCATAATGAGTAGGTACTATGAGCCCTTTTCGGCTTGGCATACCCTTTATGAATAACCCTGTAAAGCAACACCCGCACACAAACTAACATATCTTTCAACAGAGATAGACAAACATGTGTGACAAACAAACGATGGCAAAACAGTGCTAAGCTTGCTGGAGGAGTGACATAAAGCCAATGCTGCCGCAGTGTCTGTGGCCACTGGCCACCTACTAGACCGGCCACATTTAGTTCATACTGCTGACACGACAAGAAGAAATGACAAAACAAATGAACCTGTAACTAGACAGGGTTATAAGGAACGGGTATGCTGAGCCGAAAAAAGCTCAAAGTAGGCTCATCAATCCGAACAACCTTTTTTATGGAAGGAACTCTGAAATCGCGAATCTGAAATCAACTTTTCCTTACATATTGTCGACTTTCATCTACATGCTTCCATGGAAAAGCTGTTATTTTTTTCGCGATTTCAGGGTTAGTCCCATAGTAAAAGTTTTTTATACTAATGAGTACTTTGAGCCATTTTCGGCTTAGCATATAAACCCTGTATTCTACAACAATAGTACATTATTTTGTCCGTTTCAAAACTGATTCGTTTCTCGTGCCGCCGGAACATTTGGCTATTCAATTAGTATTCAAAATCAATACGCGTATTATCGCTCGCCTAAATTTGTATTCAGGAACATAACTGATTCCATGCTTGGCTCATTACCATCTGAGCACTAAAGCACAGACTAAAGCCCCGTATTCATGGTAAACATTTGTTTAGCAACATTGTTGATGAACGGCAAGAACGTTGCTGGAAAAACGGGCGAGAGCTTGTCAACATGCCGTTCTCAACTCTACTACACGCAGTGTTGCCAGCAACATGTTGACAGCAAATCCGCAACACGTTGATTCAACTTTGTTGCTAAACAAATGTTTACCATGAATACGGGGCTTTAAGGCACGTACAGGAAGATCTAAAACCTGGACCTGGTTTATGCAAAAAGGATAGCCGAGACATAATACTAATTGGATTAAGAGAGACAAACTATGACCTTATTATTTTGTTTTTTACACTTCAGTTAACTTCATGTCTAGCTCTCCCTTTTGCATCAGTCCTGCGCCAATCAAATTGATCTTTCATTCATAATTCACTATTTACTAATAACATAAATGTTACATAAAACGCAATAGGCACTTATCGGAATTTAAAAATCAAGTAGGTAAAACAATTTATCAGCTCACACTACTGACCTGATTCTAAAAATCTTTTATTGATTCGATTGGAACCTACGTATTTATTATTAGTTCGCTTGACGGATGAATTGGCGAAATACCTAAACTATTGTACCTATTGTATGAAATTGTTAATTTTTTGCCTAGCGGCTTTGCTCGGGCGATGAGGGTAGCTGAGCTTTTTATTGGTAATGAAAGTATTTTCTGATAAGATCAGAAGATCTAAATATTACCTCCTACAAACAAACTTACAAATTTAATCAAACAATAATTATTTTTTGACACCACAAAAAGTAAGTCCCAAACAGTAAGTAAAAACTATAAGGCACAAACGGCAATCTTATCGCTAAGAGTAATCTTTTCCAGACAACCTCTAGAGAGGTAATAATTATAAATTAAAATAACTACATATCGATACCTATTTACATCTCTTTATTGAACATACATTTGAGAATTGAGAATACATTTGACTTGTCTTTTCCATGAGTGGCCGAACCCTATAAACTGTTACGTAGAGTTCGTTTTGGTTATAAATCTTTGCCTCGATCAAATCTGTACCTACACATTAATTTTGACGTAACTTTAAGCACATTTTTTCCACAAAATTAAAAGAACCTTGTCAAAGTATGAAAGTAACATGTCTCTTTGGCTAAAATAGGAAATGTAGTCGCGTTTATTACGATACAGTGTATCGGGATCGTTGACCTGACGCTTATCTTTCCCCACTGACCTAGCGACCGCCGTAGCCCATCTATTAGGGTACCTATATACAGAGTGCTTCGCAAACGAGGCGCTCTTTTTATAGTTAACACCATTTTAGAACTGTATGGATGAACGTGAAAGATGATGTGAAAAAGAAGGGAGTGTATTCAGATATGACGAGTGATAGAGTTGAATGGAAGAAGTGTACATTGCTGTACATACTGTACCGACCCCACGTAGGTGGGATAAGGGTAGGCAGATGATGATGACCAATTGACCATTTTAGAACTACGTTTTCTGTATCTACAACTCTGCCACCATAAACCCAAGTACGGTATGTGATTTTTTTTCTGTTTTTTCACGTATCAGATGCGTAATTTTTCAAGCCACCAGATGAATTAAAAAACAAAAACTTTATTTTTTTGAGAAACCGCTCTTTTGCTTATTACGGCAGAATTGATGTTATATGGTTTCTTGAAAAGCATGGTAAATTCAGCTGTACGATAGAATTCGGAAGGTAAAACTTGATGAAGTTTTAGAAGAAGTTTTGAGTTCCTTTTGACTAAGTACCGCAGTTCCGTGAAAACTCGTAATTACAGGAACTGCGGAACTGCGGGTTAGTTGTAAATATTTATAAGCTCAAATAACTACTGCACGCACAGGACTGAAAATAATCCGAACAGAATCAGTCCTAGCACAGTTCTGATGTTTGACCTTCTGTTCGTACAAAACAGAAAAGTCGTGAATTTTTTTTCAGAATAAAAACACGAAGAATACTCACACACTACACTACACACTTACACACTAACACTTTTCGTTCTTCTACTTTATTAAGAAGAAGAACGAAAAGTGGGTTTTGATTGTGATAGCGTTTAATCATAAAAATATTACGTTTCAGATGCGAAAAGTGAGGAGAGTCGGCGTATGGCCTGTTGGGATTGTAGGCGGCATGCGCGTAGAAATGCCGCTCGTGACGGACGGCAAGGTGAGCGGCTACAATGCCGTCTGGAAGCCGTTCCGGCCGTTCCCGATCGATATGGCGGGGTTCGCGATCAATGCCACCCTGTTCCTCGACCACCCCGAGGCTCAGTTCTCGAGGAAAGTGCAGTCTGGGTTCCAGGTTGGTAAAGATAAAGATGATTTATTTGTTCAAAACACGTGTATATTCTTCACACATTGAAAGCACGTATGCACAAAAGGTTAAAGATTAATTGATTAAATTTACATTTATCATATAGATCGTGTCTTGCTTATTACGCGTACATACAAGTATGTAACAGTAGAGAAATGACGACATAATATCGTAAATTTAATTTACTAGAAGATACTTTTGTACCTTCGCAATTTGAAGAAAAAGGCGGCATAAGAATAGAAATGCCGCTAGTCACAGATGGCAATTAACAAGCTACAATGCCATTTTTGATTTAATCAAATACCTTATTACCTAACTCCTAAGATCTATAGCTGTCAAAACCTCATCCATCATAAGGCCATGCATTTAAGCGGAAGAGAGCTATTACTCATAGACTTGCATAAAATTTACACGATCTGACCAATAAAATTGCATAAAACTGAAGACCTTGGAAACATGTGTTACCTCATTTGACCTAACTCTAATGAAAAGTTAATCTCTGTATATTTGTAATACAATAAAATTCACCGTTATAAGTAACTGTTTGTAGTGAGCCTAGCATAACTTCTGACGTAAAAACGTTGCGAATATTCAATAGAAAAGTGTCAGGAGTCAGGAGCCCCGTCAGGCGTAAATGGCGTACACTTTTCTATCGAACACTGATTCCTGCTCGCTTTGTAAAACAGCCATGGATCAGTCAATAACCTAGAGGCGCCTATCTAGGACGCTTAATTGAAAACACGATAAATCTATTCGTGCCAAGTATGAATTGACAGAAAAGTTTGTGATTGTGTTCAATGACACCGTATGTGTGCCAAATGTCAATTGCATTTGTAGACCGAATTGAAATTTACTGTTGTGACAACACATAACGTAGTAATAAGAAAATAATTCGGTCTGATTGTTTGTGCGTAAACAGTTAAATTTTACGACCACACTACTGAAACGTGGCCAGATTGTATATGGGTGTGCGTGTGCGTTTTATGAGTGTGTATGTGTGTACTGTGTGTGGTAAAAGATCGTCCAATGTGAGCGAAACTATAGTCGAACTATTCGACACAGTCTTAAATTAGTAGTCCCGTGTATTTGTAGCACAAAACGTGTCTGATAATTATCGATTATAATCGACGTCATTTTGACACTATGGGTCGATACACATCTGACGGAAAATGCGTCGCGTATTATCGGTCGCGTAACGCCAGAACAGAGAAATGTATAATAAAACATTCAACCTTTCACACTCAACCGATGATGCGCTAGTCTAGTGCGTCGAGTATAGTATGCGATAGTACGCGACGCATTTTCCGTCAGATGTGTATCGACCCTAAGTAGTAAGTTCCAACTGTCAACATTAAGCCGATTCCGATTGCCAGTCGATTAGACTATAAGGTCGCTAGTCTTGAAACACACAGTACACAGTGAAACGCCCCTAAGCCCCTAACTTTTTATGCGAAAAAGTAAAGTTTATTGCTTTAGCGAGTGGCTTGTATGATTATGTGACACAATTAAATGAGTCATCGCAATGTGTCACCTCTACTAAATAGTGCAGAACGCAACTTAGTAAAAAAAAACTGACTCCCAAAACACGGGCTTCCCACAGCCAGTTTGGTAGTTAGTGTCGGTAAAAATCTGATGTGCATTTCCTGAACAAAACCTTTGAATTTGAATTAGGTAATACTTTTTATCCTGGAAATTTTAAATATATTATGTATTTATATTTTTATATTATTTCATATTATTTTTTACGATAACGGGTAAACCCGCGAGCTTTGCCAGTATTGTCATAAAAATTAAATGTACGCTCAACAGGAAATCGATAACTACTAAAATAGCTCCGAAAGGGGCATAAAATCGACGCGGCACTTGTTATCAGCACAAGGTTTATTTTATCAGCTAATTGTAAAGTTCATGTTGATGTTAATGGCCTAACAAAACATTGTTAATTTCATTGTGCCGGCTTATCCGAGCAATTATGGCGTCCTTATCAAACTACCTATTTGGCGTTACATAGACTTGCCTGTGACATAGAATAATAAATTAATAGGTCTACACTACAGTAAAAATTTACAGTAAAATAAGTAGGCAAAAATAGTAGTATATCTTCGCTCTCAATCAGAAAATCAGATGATTTTGATGATTGGCATTCGATTTGTTATAAATTTATAATCATAGAAAAGAGACCACTTACTATAGAGAGGCTTTTATGCTCCGGGCCCGTTGATTCAGGTTACATACTCGTATTATTTCCGTTGTCAGGTTAGAGTTATTTTTTTTTTATTTGACCTATTAATTTTTTGTCAAATCAACCAATCAAAATTTTGTTAGTCTTGTAATTGGATTTTGAAACACTTCCCGATGTCAGATTGAGCTGAAAGGTATATCTGTGTTACTTCAATGAAAAGCAAGAAAACCTGTTTTTTTTCAATGTTTCTAAAACTTGTTTGTTCTCAATTCCAGGAAAGCGAGATCCTAAAATACTTCACCACAATGGAAGAGCTGGAGCCTCTGGCTGAGAACTGCTCGAAAGTGTACGTGTGGCACACGCGGACTCAGAAACCTGGCATACTGAACCCTAAGAAGATGAAGCACCCGCCTATACCCGATGGTCATATCGAGGTTTAATTCAACATTCATATCTATGAGAAAGAACAGACGGGCGTGTTCTCTATAAGAATGGAATCCTCCATTTTTTTCTGAAAAGTGGAAAGTAATTTTTTTTTTGTCATACAATTTAAGTCTGCTGTAGACAAGTCCCCGTGATTTCCTTTTTTCAGCAACGATTGAATAAAGAAAAATCATATGTCTACAGGAAACCTACATTTTTAGAGAAAGAAATGATTGCTCTATTAGAATTATTGAAGAAGGAAATAGGAGAATACGTTTGTATGGAGAATCGCACGGCCGCTTTCCTTTTGAGTCATATTGTGTCAGTTGAGATGGCCCGAAGTTCGCCACTTTTTTTAAATTTCCATTTCGAAGTTATCTCTCTGAATTATTTTAAACAATTTTTATTTTTTTTAATTTAAGTTTGTGTTAGCAAATTTATTTGTGAATTAATTAAACAGTGTTAAAAATATCGTCAAAATACATTTAATACAACTATGAAATGGTATTCACACCAATATTATAAATGAAATAGTTCGCGAGTCCTTGTGCATCTTAGTTACTTCACGCTGAAATGACTCAACGGATTTGGATAAAATAAACTGCGGGGCGCAGCTAGTATTCATTCAAAAGAAGCTATGCCCCGCAGTTTAACCTGCATGGTGATGTAAAACGGTGAAAAATGATGAAAAGTTCCTTTTCAGAACCCCTGACAAGGAATATGCAAAATTTCATGATGATCGGTTGAGAAGTTCGGCGTGAAAGCGTAACTTTCGCATTTTATTAGATAGGATCATGAGGATCCATTAAAATATAACTAAGTATACCAAACCTTTACATGTACTTAATCGTAGATTTCATGACAAATAACTAATTAGCGCTAATCTAAATACTTACTTAATTTTAATTCACTTAAATCAAACAATAACTTAGTTAACTTTAACTTACTATAAAGTGTTCCATCGACTCAGTATTATTAAAACTAAAATGACTCGTATTTTAATGTTTAGATGTTGTGAAATAGGTTTGTATGAATATTCGATGTAGCTAAGTGCAGAGCGACCAAATTATCTGAGGAGGTGACAAAATAAAGGAACTAAGAAAGTTATAGGAGTAGCTGTTAGTTTTATTTAGGTAAAAATGATGGTGGCGCCTCTTTCAGCTCCATAGATAAGTTGGTCGAACTGCATGGCTTTTATTGGTGAGCCCGTTTACAAATAGTAAATCGTGGCGCAGTCGATTTTTAACCTCAAAAAGGAGGTTTATATTTTTGACTATGCATTTTTTTGGTGTTACTCTGTTCGACTTTACCTATGTATTAACCTTTATTTGTCTATATATCTTAGTCGATTTTCTGTTAAATGTAGATCGATTTAAAAACCTTTTTTTGTTTGGAACTTATTTTATTAAAAAACATATATTTAGCAAAAATATTTATTTAAGTTTACGTGGTCAACATTCTATTGTCTTTCTAGTTTTAAACTAGTCTACTTTTTATTTATATTTAAAGTGCTCTGTTTTATATTTATATTTTTATTATAAATTTATATTAATGAAATAATTTTAAGCCACCATATTTATAATTTAAGTCGGTAAGGTTTGAAAGCCTTTAATGAAAGCCGTTGTGAGGTCATGTGCGGATTTTTATACTATTTTTTTACAATGACGTAACCATATTTTTTATAATTTGATTTTTTAACAGTTTCAGAGTAAAATATAATATACTAATTATGTTAATATAGCGGAATGTCTCTTTGGTCTAATTTCAGTTTTATGATCTGCGGCCTATTCGGCTAACTTCCGATGTTGGATTCTAGTTTCATGAAATTCGAAATGGACCAATGAGGTATTCCTCAAGTCCGAGATGACGTCTCTCTTGTGTTTAATTTTCAAATTTATTTTCCGATGAGTGAACAAAATCGTGTTTGGCATACAAACTCGTAGTTAGTCACAACGATTTTTTTATTTAATTTTTTTTTTAAATCTGTTAATAGAAACAAATGACAAAATACATAATAAAAACAACAATAAGAATCGATGACACCTGCAAGAGTATAAAATTGTGTCGCAGGTGTCAATGCCTTCCGAGAGTTTTACAATAGCTCCAATTTTATTTTAAAATGTTGTCGACAACCTTAGTTTCAATCGGTGAAGTTCGAAAATTAACCCAAATGGCCGCAAAACCTAATATATGTATTCTTCATAATAATCGTGTTGTGTTATATGACGATCAAATATTATTTTAAAATTTACTTTTGATAGACAATAATGTAATGAACTAAATTTTAAAACGAAGTAAGCCTTACGTAACTGTGTGAAAAGTAGAAATAGGATCAAAAGGAATTAACTTATTAATAGCTTGGTAACTGATACGTACCCCAGTAAAGTTTTTTAAGTAAGTAGAAGGTATATAATTATGTAAGGTTTATATGTAAGCGGTCAAACAAAAAGGGACCTGGCGGGAAAAAAAAGTTTCGAAATGAATGCGTTAAAAATTTGGGTTGCTAACTTAAAAATATTTTGTTTGTATTAAAATGAAGTTAAGATGCCACGGATTCAAAAAAAACTAAAAACGTTTATTTCCCGTCAGTTCCCCTTTAACTTGACCGCTTACATATTATAGGTATATTTTATTATTTAAAAATCTGCTGTCTCGTGTAATCCTAGTGCTATTTCATATATTTCCTATAGAAATGATTGAGCTAGTAAAATAAAATGAATAAAGTAAATAATAAGTAGTACCTAAAGACGCTAGAAAAAACAACAGTAAATAAAGTAGGTAAGATTTATAATCAATATGAAATTTATAATAATTTCATTTTAACGGAATCAATATTTATTGCCTAAAGTACCTATGCCTTATCAACAGATGTATAGTTTGAAAAGTTTATGTTAACTTAAATAGGGTTCTTCATAAAGAATATGCTAAGCCGAAAAGGGCTCATAGCACTCATCATTGTGAACAACTTTTACTATGGAACCAACCCGAAAGAAAAAAAATCAGCTGTTCCATAGAAAAATGTCAATGACACGCGACAAAATGTATGGGACAGCTTAAATTTTGTTCGCGAATTTCGGGTTGGTCCCATAGTAAAAGTTGTTCATTATGTTGAGTACTATGAGCTCTTTTTTCGGCTCAGCATTCCCTTTCAGTATAACCCTGTATTATATAATATTATATTATGTAAAATGTATTCAAAAACACCAATAGGTATAATGTATTCGATTTACTATATTGTTATTCAGAATCTTATTCAATCAAATTTCTTCGTTTTGAATCCCAGTTATAAAAAAGGACTGAGTATTTTGTATGTTTATAAATTTATAGTAGTGCTTACAAAATAACCATCGAATACTCGTTCGTAGCTCTCAGAAATGTAATGTAATTCGTAAAGTAGATGTAGTTTTAAAGCATAATAATTATTTTAGGTTTAGCAGCAATGACTGCGTTCGGCTAAAAGATTGGTAAAAAGCATGCGTCATTATTGCATGCGTCATCATGGTAGGAAAAACGTTATTGGATAAAACCCGCTAAAATAAAACACTAATAACACAATCTTTTAAGGAAAAGGTGTTCTAACCCGAAAAGTACTCACTTTGGAATGGGAAAAATGACAAAAAATTGCGTCGGCCACTCCGGCCAGTTTTGATCATATTTGGTGATTCATCGAGGATATGTTCAAAGGCACATTACTAAAAAGTGCTTGTCATATATGGACAACTTTTACTATGGCACCAATCCTGAAATCGCGAGAAGAAATCAGCTGTTCCATATACAGTGTCGGTGACACGGCAAAAAGCATGAAACAGCTGTTTTTCTCGATTTCAATGTTAGTCCCATACTGCCATGGTAAAAAAGGTTTATAATGATAGTACCATGAGCTTTTTCGACTTATCATACGCTTTCCTTATGACACTATTATTAGATGTTTTAATGGGTTTTATAATTTTTTTTCCTGCCAGGATGTCGCATGCAATAATGACGCATGCTATCTTGATGTAATGTCCTTTGTAGAAAAGACGATATGTCGTTTTTTCCTCTCTTTTGCTCGAAAACGGTTAATGCAAAGTAATATAAAATGCTCAACTCTTCATATCGGTCTAATCATGATTTATTTTATAGTATCATAGTTAAATTATTTGTACTTATGTATAATTTCGTATTTTAGGAGTACAAATTTGCTTCCGCCGTTTTTTTTCCGAAATTCGGGCTTTTATGGAAAAAAACTGGTTATACATTTATGATTCAAAGTATTGTCCATCGCTGCGCTGGCCACTACTTTGATTCTTGATCAAGTAATGCCTCCAATTCTGCATCTTCAAAAACCTTTTCTCTGCCACCGCCATGCTGGTGTTGGACGTCAAAATCACCGTTCTTGAAGCGTTGAAACCACTCTCACGTTCTTTCACTAATAGCGGCCTCACCATAGGTACCTATTTGAGAGAATTCGATGAGCCTCATCCGCAGATTTCTTTATATATAAAGGATAAATCTCCCACAAATGTCGAGAATTTGGCTCGTAAGCTGACATTTAATCGAGAATAACTTTATGATGCAAGCACAAATCGACTAATATTTCGATGGCGTTATGTTTACAAATACCTAAGCTTATTGTATAACATCTACGATCTAATTTCGACCACCACTTACCGGTACAGCCATCTATTGCAAAACGGCGGAAGCAAAGTTGGACACCTATATAATTGTAAAGACGTTATTTATTTCTTGTTTAGTAATTTTAATGGAACACAACATTCCTCGTTTTCTCGAAAAATAAGAGAATCTTAAACGTGGTGCAATGTTGTGTTACATTGAAACAAAACTCAATACTCGCCCAAAATATGCGGCTGTATACGTAATTTTAGATAAAATTTGGTATAGATAAAAAAAAAGGTGCGCAGATAAATAAAAAAAGTGCAGATAAATAAAAAAAAACTTCTTAAAATCTATTATTTCGTAAAATGGTGATTCCGGAGCCCTATTATTCCTACAGATCCGATATTATCTGTCACTCTCACGCTGATGTCTTTTGTGACTAGAGAGACGGTGACAATAATATCGGATGTGCTGTGTGGCCCCTCGCATACTATACTAGCCTCATAAATGTAACTTATTTGTAAGTCTGTACCCCATGAAGCCCTTAGTGTTGCCATGTTGTCGGTGTTGCCAACCCTGTCGAAGAGAAAAACTAGACTAGCTCTAAAAACTGTAGAAAACATTAAAATTAAACTAATAAAAAATCTACAGTTTCGGCTAAAATGCCTTGTCTTAAAAAAAAAATCACAAGAACTGCAATGGCAAAAAAACCTGTAGATTTTACAGTAAAGCATGTCTAAAAAACAGAAACAGCTTCCAATAAACTAGACCTACTGCTAAAAGAATAGGGTTGGCCACACTGCCTTACATTAACTCGAGTGACGAACGAGGTAAATATTAGCTGTTGTTCATCACTTGAAATTCTGTCTTACGTTATACGAAGTAGGAATCATATTTCAATGCTTTGCTTTTAGCCGGGTTGATGTCAAGCTCAGGGCCTACCTATTTTATCACAAGATTTCATTCTTGCAATGTATGTTAGTTTTTTTTAAACTTTCTCTCGTTCTCTCTACTGTAGATAGAGCAAGAGAAAAGTCAAGGAAGACTGAACATATTGTTTGAGGCTCCATCGCTTCTAGCTCGTTAAGATAAAATGTTGTCTACTCTTTCTGTTTCGCGAAAAGGAAATAGGCTTGTCTTCTAGTTTTGTGACTTTGAAAAGCAACCTCAAATGTGGATTTGTCTAGCCGTCTCGCTTTCGCGGAATAGAAATTGTAAAGATAAAAAGAGTGAACAATACTTTGTCAAGGTGCGTGCTAAACATAAAAGTATGGAGTAGACTTACAGACTAGTTAGAATAAATACTGTATCTATTATGCACGAAAGTAGGCACTAAGCTGTAAACATTTTATTTTTTAGTATTTTGAAAGAAAAATATTCACTTAATCATTATTTAATGCTTATGTATCCGATAAATACAAGTGATTAGCGTTTAGAAATGAATAATTAGGTAGGATACTCCTATGTGATGGATTTAGATTTCTATATAATTTTGTAAATATTTCACAATAGATTTATTACATGAAAATAAATACTTCCAAAGAAAATTTTTGTTTCTCTTATTTACATTTTTTTATAAAAAAAATTCTCAAAAGGAAAAAAGTTTTAAATTGAATTTTAGTCATCAGTCTCTTGTTATGCAAATTTTGGTTTAGTCTAGTCGAAGTTGAGAGTGGCAAGTTTATATTCTAAGCAGGATAGGTGTGAATACTTGAGGGGTGCATATGAATTAAACCAGGGGTTGTTACGCGGAAAATTTAGGCCTGTTTTCAGTCCCAATGGGAATCCGATACCTATTGTGCAACTTTTTGGAAATTATAAGTACTTGCTTATTTTTCAATAGTATTTTTTTTTTAGTTTGGCCTGGCAGCGTTCACCGTCATTCAAAAGTTCGACTTATAAAAGTCTATAGGTACTAGTCGTCAAAGGTCGTAGATCAATCACATATTGATAAAATATAAGCCTAAATCTGAAATGGAATTGTAATTGGATTACAACCACAAGCAAGGCGTGGCTTTTAGTAGGGCGTGGCGACTAGATTCGGGTAGCTAGAGTTAAGCAAGCATCATAAAGTTAACAGCCAACAATGTTTTGTGTTACCACCAGCTAAAACTTAAAAGGAAGTCTAATTTAATTATAATTTAAAGAAATTAACCACTAAGTGAAAAACCATGTTTCCAGTGAAATTTCAGGGCTATTTGCCCTGAAATTAGGAGATTCAACATCTTATATCTCAGGGTTAACGAGCGCAGTTCTGTGCCGCGCAGGGTCTTGAACTGTAAGAGTTCAAAATTCTGGGTGGCATAGACGAGTTATGGGCAAACGTGAGGTAAACGATTTGCTCGTCTCGTTACTCAATAGCATAACAAAAAGCTTTTAAATACTTTTGACCCGACTTTATATCGTCTAAAGCACCTGGAATCTCTACCGGAACTCGGAAATAGCGTATGAGCAAAACATGACGAGGTATTCTAGTGCGATCGATATCGCGGTTCTCACTCCCTTAGCATTTCTCATAAGATAGTCAGTGACAGACAATCTCGAGCGCACCAGAATATCTGTCGCCAAAGCAATCTTCACATAATCGCGAGCACGCGGCCTCGCGATATTGCATAAGTTTTAAGAGCTTGCCCGCAATTTCTTTCAAAATTCGGGCAACCTCTCATAAACTTTTGTAATTTCCTTAAGAAACGTTCGAAAGGTACGGAGGTAGTCGCCAGTTTCATTACTTGGCTTAGGTAACGTGAGTAGTTATTATCGGTGTCGCAGGTGATTTTGTGTTCCACTTATATCTAGGTAGGTACTAACCTAACAGTATTTGTAATTATATACTTGCCTACCTAAAGTTTTTCGTTGGAATACGTCGGTAAGTTATCGAATTATTATTTGCTAGCAGATGCTCGAAATTGGCGTCGCTCGGCCTTCGGACTCGCAGGTTTGGGGCTATGGCACTCAGGGATAATGTAGCTTTCTATAATATAAACGTTAAAATACTCATAGAAGTAATTAACTTCAGTTTCTTCATGTGTTTTATATTAATTTATAAAATTCTAATTCGTTAACACTTTGACTGCGGCTAATAATCACATACGCTTGCCTCAAGTGCGGCTAATAGTCAAATGCGTTGTGTTTTACGCGCCTGGCGTGTGCAGCCGCACTCGCGTCGCACAAAGAAAAAGACAAAGATTCGCATGTACTTATGTGTTTTCCGCAGTCAATGTGTACTTGACCTGACTGTTGAATTTTTTTAATTTTTCACAATTTTTTTTTAAACTCATGTCTGGGATGTCTGGGAAGCCTCACCGACCAAGACAGCTTATTATTGTAAAATTTTAAATATTATAATGAAATTATTTGTATAAATTTGCATTAATCCAAGAATTAAAAAAATCTACAATAGTACATAATACTTTATAACATTAGTATAAATTTATAGCCTTACAATACGAAATGTATAGGTATAGAACAGCTTATTTGTTTTAGCGTTAATCATTAGATTTTTCAGTTACTTTTTCATTTCATTTAATTTAAATAAAACTTCTCCCAACTCGTAAGAAAGTACCAAGCTATTTAATGCACCGGCCAAGCTCTCCAGACTTGCACTGAGTATTCTGCGGGGCAATCAAGACGTTTTACGGCTGCAACCCGAAATCTAAAATGCATTCCGTAACTTCATAATGGCCCAACCAACGCTCCGGCGCGGCGTAACGTTCATTAAGTTCTAAAGTTAACCATAAGGCGTATCTACTTTATTTTAAGTAGCAAGGTAAGATTGAAAATAGGTTTACCTTTTTAACCGACTTAAAAAAAGAAGGAGGTCCTCAATTCAACTGTGTGTGGGTTTTTTTTAATGTTTGTTACCTCATAATTAATAATGGGTATCTATGCCTCGTAGATAGTTTTTCAAACTATCTCTTAGACACGTCCATAAATCACCAACCGAACTTCTACTCGTAGCAATCGAAGGTCGGGATTTTTTTAATTAGTTGTCGAGGCGCGACAAATGAACTCACTTAACATACACTAGGCACTGGGTTTCAACACTAACTGCGAAACTAACGAATATCTTAATTATATTAATAACGAGTGTGTGATTATGATGTTTTACTTTAGCTTATCTGTGTTATACAGTGGTAAGCTCAAAGGACCAAGACTTGTATAATTCACCAATCAGTCATAAACTACCATGGATGCTATACTAAATTCATGAAAACCAAAGAGTGTCAAAACACTACTCTACCTATATAAACCCAAATACTTAGTTTATCATACCTCCGTATTTAGAAACTGTTTACCAAGACTGCGGATAGGTAAATTGGCTTGTAGAAGTTTCCGCGCAGCGCGCGAGGAAATGGCGGCTTAATCGCATGTGAGATGACGCGAGAAGCGAGGTGATTAGCAAGCTGATTACGTGGGCCTAGCACTACTTTGACGTAAAAATACGTAGCGAGTATTCGATAGAAAAGTGTACGCCATTTACACCCGTCAGGAGCATACTTGACAGTCGTAAATGGCGTACACTTTTCTATCGAAAACTCGCTACGTATTATTACGTCAAAGTTGTGCTAGCCCTACTGTTACTTACTAGCTAGTTCTATAGTTTTACCTGTACGTGCAATGTAGGTTGGTCCCTGCACATGCGGTAGATACCTGCATTACTTGCAATCGGTTAGGATATTCGGGCAATCTACTTAATAAAGGTAGGGTTGGTTTTAGGGAGGTACGTTTTGTACGATAATGCCTTATTATTTTACTCGTACCTACAAAATCGTGAAGAATTAGCCTGCGGGCGACGTAGTTTTCGATTGACAATATTTTTATGATTCCTGGGCTGGTATATGTATCACAAATGTGGATGAAAATTGTAAGAAGCTATGTTTGGCTAGGTAGGTACGCAAGATAGAAGAATACTGAGTATTTTCGCCGAAGTTTAAGCAACATATCGATGAACTTGGGCAGAGTTAAGTTACCAATTTCTGGTAGTAAATTAATGCTACTGCCTACAGGGCTATAAGGAAATGGTATGCTAAACCGTAAAGAGCTCATAGTAGGTATTCGTCATTTTTACTATGGCACAAACCTGGAAATCGCGAAAAAAATATCTGCTGTTCCAAACATTTTGTCGGGAATCATTGACATTATTCTAAAGAGTTGATTTTTTTTTTCGTTATTTCAGGGTTGGTCCCATAGTGAGAGATGTTCATAATGATGAGTTCTATGAGGCCTTTTCGGCTTAGCATACCTTTTTGTTACAACCCTGTATAGAATAGAATAATGGACACATACCTAAGTAAGTAATTAGCCGTTTTAGGAAATATTTATGGAAACTTAGTATAGGTATGCTCTTACAGTTAGAACATTACCATAAGTCGACCTGTTTGGCTCAGCGGTAGTGTAGCCGCCTTATAAGCCAGAGGTCCCGGGTTCGATTCCCGGCCGGGCAGATGTTTGAATGATGAATTTAAATATCTGTTCTGGGTCTGGGTGTTAGTTGTCCTTGTCTTTGTGTGTGTTTCATGGCGTCCCCGACACAGGATTTATTCCTAGTGGGAGCTATGAGTGTGAAACTTTTATTTATTTATTATTATATATTATTATTTGCTAAAAGTTTGATACAGAAACTTTAATTACGTAGGGCATACCTTCTTCTGTAGCATGTTTGCAAAAGACAACATTCCCTCGTATTTCCGACGCACCGACAAATTATGAGATGCGATTCTAGCTTGGTTGAAATATAGCCTTTCTGCATACGTAGTGAAATATTAAAGTCATCTGCAATGTTACCGGCAACGTATTGCTGTCTGTTGCAGCTTCGCAAGACAAACATTTAATTTAACGAAGGAGATAAAACAATCTACCATCTACCTGGAGCTTTGTGTCAGATGTATGTGAAAGTAGGAATAAATTAATATCGTACTTTACAAAGGTAGGTAGGATGAACTAAGTCAACTAGGTAAGTCTTAGTAAGGACCGTACTTATAAAGCCTGCCTAAAGTTAAGTGATATAAGTCGGTACTGCGTAGGTACTAGGCCCAAGTTTGAAGGCTTTTTAAGACAGATCTAAATTTTCTAAAACTATTGGCATCCTTGTCTAATGGCTTGCAATGATAAAGACAGATATATTTTAGTTAGTTTAGATCTGTCTTAAAATGCCTTCAAACTTGGGCCTACTATATTTTTATTTTTCACAAGTAAGACATTTGTCAATGCAACGCATATATCTAAAGCCAGGTCCAGATATGTATCATTTGCCCGATCCGATCACCGTATCCGTATCGCTGACGCGTATCATGATCGCATATGTGGACGGGTGATGATACACGTATTATGATAGGAGATCTCGATACGCCGTTACGATACGGCCCGACCCATGTATCATTTGCCCGGTGATCGGATCGGGCAAATGATACATATCTGGACCCGGCTTAAGGCCTTCTGGTACTCAGGTTGAAGAATGTTATGTCCTGACACGAAACTATCTCAGTATAGTGTCTGTTGTAGTGATAGAAGTCTTCCGCTTGCTCTCTACGTTATTGTGACTATCGCTAAACATAAATACCTATTGATATAGAGCACCTATCGTCATCATCAGCGACCTTTAATTAGGGTTACCAGATGAAAAAATCAAAAGACCGGAGAAAAGGCCTGATTTCCATGGAAAAGTCCTGAGATTTTAAACAGTTTGAGAATTTTCTCTCAAAAACGTATTATTATCGTTTTATACACTGCGGATCTAGCTCACGCGTTGCAACTTGCACATCGCACTCAAAGCGGCGGGGCCGGGGGTGGCAGCGGCACCGTCCGTCGCTACGCACAGATTATTTTTAGTTGGTTTAACTTTTAATTAAAGAGATCTTTAAAATCTAACCTGTGTTTTATGGAAAATCCTGACATTTGCAAGATCCGGCCACAATCCTGAGAAAAGTCAAAAAATCCTGATATCTCAGGACAAATCCTGAGATATGGTAACCCTACCTTTAATCCTCCCAGTGCTGAGATTACAGGTCTACCCTCGAACGGTGATTAGGCCGTATTCCACCACGCTGGCCAAATGCGGATTTGTGGATTCACACACGCCATTGAATTACTTCTCCGGACGTGCCTATGCAGGTTTCCTCACGATGTTTTCTTTCACCAAAAAGAGCACCAATAATCGTCTAAATAATTACTTTTGTGAATATTAGTCAAAATACCTCATCTAAACTCCAATTTCCCAATTAGATCTGCAATCACGTATTTCAATCACTAACGAATGAATTGTGCGCATATTGGCAGGACAAGAGATATGATTAAGGGGTGGCCGCCACAATCCGCGCGATGTTGTGAGATGCATACTAATGCAACGATATCGAATTTCGATGCCACATTTAAATGATTCCGTGACGGAACTCGAAATTTAGAGGAGATCGGCGTTTGATTTAGGTATATCTACTTCAGGTATTTACTCGTATCTATCCATACTTGGTGGATAATCAGAAAATGTTCATCGGAAAACTTAAGACGAACTCTTCAAATTTTTCAAATGCATAGAGCAAAAGCGAAGATCGGTGCGTTTACGACTAGGTTGTTAAGTAGGTTCTTCCTCGACCGCCATACAGGCGCCAGCATGCAGTTTTTTTTAAATTATAAATGAATTAAAACGTTATCGTGATAGCTATTATAGCTACAACGCCTTTATCACCCCGTGTATCACCCGGGACAACGCCCCACTAATCGCTATCATAGGTTTCCTAAAACTAAAAAAAGCTATGTCTTATCACACATAGTTTATGTTTCAATCAGTTGCCAATCACAGCTTCTAGTTTGTACAATGTACACATCGCTTAACTCTCGATCATAATTTCATAACTGATTACTAGCACATGACTGTGTAATCAACACTGATTTACTGGAAGCGTCCGACCGAAATTCAGTGGAATTAGAGCATCGTAGTGCAAAACCACGCGTTTTCGAGTGCTCTGAAATTTAATAAACAGACCGACGAACGGTAAATTAATTTATATGCTAATGTACGCACTGAAATGCTGACGATTCCCGGAATCGGAAATCAGTAGCAATTTCGGAACTTGTTACCTATTTAAATTATTTAGGTAAGTACTTAGTAGGTACCTGAAGTCATCTATACTAATATTATAAAGAAGTAAAGTTTGTGTGTTTGTATATTTGTTAAATTGTAAGGGGTAATCTCGGGATCTACTGAACCGATTTTAAAAATTCTTTCACCAATAGAAAGCCACATTATTGCTGAGTGTCATAGGTTATATAAAAAACCGAAAAATAAAAAGGCTTTTACGTGGTAGTCCGTTTTGCAAAGTGAATCAGAGAAAAAACGGTCCGGACGGCGCGCGATGGTCGGGTTTAATTCGGTTCGCGTTCGTGCTCGCTTCGGGAGAAGAAGAAAAAAAAAAGAAAAAGAATTAAAACATAACACTCTGTAATAAAAAAGGATTATTAACATTATGCCCAACGAAGTGGGCACGGGTCAGCTAGTTTGATATAAAAGTATTGTTTATTTTAGCTAATCCTTACAAACCACAATGGATTTGGATATTCAAATTAAAAATAATCTTACGTGTAAGTGTATTTTATTAATACAAAAGTGTAACAAGTACCTTATAAATCAAGTAAAGTGTTGAGAGCGTCTTTTCTTCTAATAGATTGGCAAAAACGCATGAAATAATGAACAGACGTTATAATAGATCTCCCTACGTCACGTTGATAACAATAATAAGCAAGCAGATTTGACTATAACTAATACAAAAACGGTCTTATCGCTAAAAGCGATCTCTTCCAGACCACTTTTCGACGAGCGGTAAAATAAATCATAGGACGTAGTATTACTACAGTGGTATGCAAAGAAATAGACTGGGGTCGATAATTTTTGAAACCAAAAAAAAAATTGTAGGATGAAATAAAGTAAAGAAATGATTTTTTTTCAGTTTTTTTCCAGTAATTGTCAAGGAACACTTTCAAACCTGCCTATCGATACGTAATCTTGCACTCATCCTTGGAGCCAATCCCTCGATCAATCCCGCGTTTAATTCAATCTCCGGTCAACATGTCGGGGGTCTGTCGTGGCCGGCTTCGTGCTAATCAATCAAACGGCCTAATAGAGCTTCTACTGTTTGGGAATGTGTGGACGCTTCAATAGGAACGAGTGGTATACTGGAGCGGGGCTTATCGAATGTGATCTCTACCACAACTTTTCAAAAAGCCTAACTTACATCCCGCGACAGAATTATCTCGTCACGTCACTTTGTGTCATGCGAGACAATCTCGAGCGGTTCAAAATGCCGACAAAAAGAGTCGAAAAATGTTGTTGGGACGCACTGAAACTTAAACTGTTTAACTGAAATTCTGAATGAATCGTAAAATTCTTTATGCAGGATAAATACATTACTGTAGTAGAATAATTCCTATAATATAACGGGATATCCTCATTACTTCTCATCACTGTGGCCATTATTTCTACTCGTAATTATTGCAGTATTACGATTATATATCTATTTCAGGTACACACACAGGCAGGATTTATAGATAGCATGATTAATTCAGTCGTTGAAAAGGTACGAAACTATAATAAACTCAAGAGAGTATTTTAAACAACTATTATTTCCCTACGAGTTTTCATCTCTGGCTTTATTTAGCTCAAAGAATCGTCTAGCTTGGCTTTGTTACTAATTACCTATCTACTTGCGCCTATCTACTACTATTTCAGGACCAAATTTTCAGGTAAAGACCTATTTCTTAGCATGTTTATTCTTCAAAAAATTGCAGCTGTCAACAATAACTAGCGTCATGCCCAATTTCAGGCCGCTAGCTTTTATAGTCCCTGAGATATGTAATTGGCTGTGACATACAGTCGATGACAGACGCACGAGTCTCACTTTAACGGTTCTTCCCCGAAGAAGAAGAAGAACCCTAAAAATGGTTAAAAAATATCAGTTCCAGCAATAAACCAACAGGCTCTCGAGAACATTGTAATTTGTTCCGTGCAGTCTTCACTGTACAGTGCGTCGGCCAGCTCACGTACCGTGCATTAGTCCTGCGCTCGCGCCAACTCCCTAATGGCTTCAGCGGACGTGCCCGCCCATACATCCTGAGATTCCTGCGCCTTGGAATTTGATTTTGGAAGATTCTAGCACTTGGAAAGTCAATTATCGAAGTATCGGTGGCGTTTTTGGAAAGCTTGCTTAAAAAAGTAACAGCAATTATTGTAAATGCGAAAGTTTATTTGTTTAATATAATATTAATATAAGTTTATAAGTAACTGTTTAAAATGTATTTCGAGTGGATTTCCCGCCTTAAAAAAAGATGAAAAAACACTACAAAAAGAAGGTGGAAATACACTAAAAATACATTCAAAAACAGTTATTTGAATCTGAACTTCCGCGAAGTAACACCTGATTCAATAAATTTTATTTGATTGTTATTAATCCATAATCCTTATTCCATTGAGGTACTTATGTAATTTTAGTTTGGAATTTGGAATTAAGTTGAAGAAGGTTCCATAACCGAAATAGTTTTCCTCTTCTTATAGAAGGGTCTTTGTGAAGTTTTGTCGTAAATACCTACTTATATTTACGTAAAGCAAGTTCTAGTTCAAATGAATGCGCTTTCTGAGGCCTCTTCAGCGGATGACTTCTACCTAAGTATCTATACAAGGCCTGGAAAAGGTATGCAAAGCCGAAAAGGGCTCAAGGTACTCACCATACTGAACAAATTGAACCCTGAAACCAAGAAAAAAAATCAGCTGTTCCATATATTTTATCGAGAGTCATTGATATTTTTCTATAAAACTACTGATTTTATTCTCGATTTCAAGGATGTTATACGAGTATATCTGCCTACTTAATTCCTTCTTTAATATCAGTCAATTTCCTTGACGAAGATGAGTCGCTACAATCATCTTAATTTTATTTTTTTTGGAGAAAATTAGGTTTCCCGAATAGGTTTCCCCGAAAAGCCTTTCATTTCTAATATTTGGGACTCAGGGTAAATAATATTAGTATAAAAAGGAAATACCTACCTACCTAATGGATTTATGAGGTGTCTGCTAAGATTTCAGACATGTCACACTGAAACGCCGAAATATCAGCCAATTAATATTATAAATGTGAAAGTTTGTGTGTGTATTTGTGTATATGTATATAAATATATCTCGTAGCTACTAAATAGATTTTGATAAAATTTGGAATAAGAATAACGAATAACGAAGAATAATGATTCACACTCATAGCACCCCACTAGGATATCCTGTGTCGGGGATGCCATGGAACACACACAAAGACAAAGACAACTAACACCCAGACCCAGAACAGATATTTAAATTCATCATTCAAACATCTACCCGGCCAGGAATCGAACCCGGGACCGGGCTTGTAAAGCGGATATACCTACTACCGCTGAGCCAAATAGGCCGAAAGATGGAGATACTCGTAGCTTAGGTTTTTTACGCGCGGGTAAAACAACAATATAGCTTCAGTCTAGTCTAACAGTAATACAATCATGTAAGTACCTAGCAAACGAAAGTTCAAACTGCACAAAATAGCGTTAAAACTTAAAAATAGCTAAAATAATGGAATCCAAAGTTCCATTTGGCGGACATAATTGAATTTAAAGGCTGACTGCATTAAAGCGAGTTCATTTGCCTGCTCGAATTGAGCGAGAAAATGTTGGATTGAAATATCCCAGTGTCTTTAAATTCGAACTGGAGATTCAATGTACGTAGATTTGCATTCTGAAATGGGTTGTAAATATATTTCAGTACAACTTTAATATAAATCTCTTAATATAAGTCTCTTTTATTTCTTTATTTTTAGTTTTTGTAAATTTCTTAGTTCTATTTAGTTTAGTTTGTTATTTTAGTTTATTTTAAATTTAAGATGTAAATAAAATTAATTAAAATTCATATTAAAAAAACTATTCCGTATATTTTGTCAAGTGTCATTGACATTTTCTACGAAACATTCCAAATAATATCCGACTGACTCTTTGAATAGCAGCTAGTCAAACCAAATGAACAAAATGATATTATGATATTTTTACTTCCATTCCTACAGTCCATTTGGAAATTCAAAACTGGGACGTTACAAGGAGAATTTCTTAAAGCTTTTGCCTGACTCGTGCCGGATATTGCAAGTCATGTGACATAGCTATTACGTCAAGCGACACTATTTAATGTGCCTGGGAAATGTAGAACAGTTTTACTCTATGATAAAAGCCTACTTTTCCAAAGCCACCGATGCAAATACGGTGTTATTAAACATAATATCTGGGTATTAAAAGCCAAATTTTCAATTACTTATTTTTTTTTATTTTTTTTTTTATTTATTTGAGGCTTTGTCGCTGGGCGACCATATCGCCTTGTAATGAACAAAATAACAAATCAACAAAGGAGAGAATAAAAAAAAAGCTTAAGATTAATCAACAAAAAAAATTACCTAGTTGATAGAATTAGGTCTTTTCAGACCTAGTTCTGCCAACTTATACAAAGTGATCGCCCACTTGGAATTCGGACTAGATAGGATATAGTTACATATGGCTCGTTTTTAAACCATAACTGTCTGAATGTTTGGTTCCTCGCACATTCCACCAATATATGGTAAACATCTTCGCGAAGCCCGCAGGTATCACAGGTAGGAGTTGATGACTTGTTCATGAGATACGCAAATACATTGGAATTACTTATTTATACACGTTTTGTGAATCAGACAGATAAAAAGTGTGTCTATCAGACAAATATGGGTGTGTTTGTGGCATTGTAGCTCAGAAACAGCTGAATCAATAATAAATTCATTACAAAGATGACTTCATCGAGATTGTTCTGAGCTAGGAGATATTTAGGCAGCCAAAGATTATTTGGTGTTTTTCGTCTGTTTTTTTTTTAGATCCATCATCATCATCAGTAACCTTTAATCCTCCCACCGCTGGGATACAGATCTATCCTCGAAGGGTGATTAGCCGTATTCTACCACGCTGGCCAAGTGCGGGTTGGTGGATTCACATACGCCATTGAATTCCTTCTCCGGACGTTCCATCATAGATCCATCATTTAATAAAATTTAATTTGTCGAAAATACGAAACAAATTATCTAGCCAACACAATCCGACGTAATCGCGTTAACCAAACATCCTTCTCAGAGATAATGTTTATTTATTCGTATCTACTGTATCAAGATGAAAGAAGAGGTGCCGTGAATAAATCACTCATTTTTAATTAAAACGTGCAAGCAACAGCGGACGACTAAGTCGCCAAGACGGTGGAAATGCCACCTCGAACTCTGCTTATGTTTCAGTGAAAAATCACATAAATGAAAAGTAAATCTTCATAAAATTACTTAATCATTTTATGCGCATACTTTACAAATTATTATGTTTACGGGTACAGTTTAGTCATTATTCTAGATATATAATGCATTGTAAAGTGTCATCTTGTTCATCTTATATGACAAGCGAATACAGCATGTAAAATTACTGACTTTCTATTATAGTAAAATCACCTAAGTTTTTATAAACTCGCGGCCACAAGTTCATAAAATACAAATACAAAAATGCGCTCTACAAACTAATAGGTATTAGTAATTTCTCTCCTCTGTCGATCTATGCACGAGATGGCTGAATAATTTATACGTAGTCGACACGAACGGTAATTAGAGGCAGCTCTGTCGTGCACTAAGTGATTTAGTGGAAAAATCAAGGGAATTATACTTAAATGTGAACGGGTATTCTTCTAGAGAAAATACTGTAAAATCTTTTTAAATTTTACGGCCAGTAAGTTCTAAAAATAACTGAAATGTAACCGCACTTTGCGGTAAGCTCAGTCAAGCTTAGCTTTAAGCTTCGCGTATCTTAATGCAAACGAGTTTTCACAATTACCTGTGGTTTTCACTAGAATAGAAAATAATTTAGTCTAAGTATTAAGTCGAGAGCTATTCGTACTCATTATTCTTGTGTCCTCGTAAGTAATGTACCAACTTCTAGGCACAGATAAGCTTCTGCGATACGTTTTTTGCTTTCAAATGTCCAATATTCTACTGTTTATGTTTGTATATTACTGATGTACAGTTCAATTTTAATAATGTGGCCACAAACTAAGCTAAACTAGCTAACATGCACCCCAGCTTGCCAAATGCCCCTTGTTTGTATGACACAAGCAAGGGAGATATGATACCAGGGTCCTTTCTATGCATGAGCTCTTAGCCCGAGTCTGTACTGCGATCCTATACACGGAATATCTCCGTCATTGTCACTCTCAAGACATTCCTAATGAGAGCAACAATGACCGAGATAATATCTCAGTCGCCAGAATAAGGGCCACGTTGGCTTTTGTCTTGCGTCAGTCAAGAGCGAGACGAAAGCCAGGGCTTGTGTAGTCGTGTAGTGTAGTCTTGCGTAGCCCTTGAGCTTAAAAAGAGCGATGTACTCGTGGAAGGAAAGTAGCTGCATGTTCGTGATTAATTATTTTACTTTGCTTATTTACTTGTAGTGGTAGGGCTCTTTTGCAGAGCCCGCCTGGGGAAGTACCACACCTTTGCCAGTTATTCCACCGCCAAGCAGTAATGTGCAAACATTACTGTGTTCCGGTTGGAAGGGCATTGTTTCCAGAGAAATTACAGGGCAAATGAGAGATTAATCAACTTTTATCTCAGGGTGACGAGCGCAGTGCTGTGACACGCAGGGTCTTGAATTCTGCGAGTTCAAAATTCTGGGTGGCGCAGACCTGTTATGGGCAATCGTGACGTTTAACATAAGGCGAGCGATTTGCTCGTTTTGTCACTTAATCACATAAAAAAAAATATCTATGGCGCTGCTTGAATCGTCTATCACAGACGTTTGAGGCCATGAATGTACCGTGTACCGTATGTAATACGAGTATATCTTCACCATGTCTACATTATCTAATACTGATGCTCTTCAGTGTTTCCGATAACTATACAAACGTAATTTTTAATTCCCCTAACTTTTGTTTCATGGAACATACCCATTACCACCACCTGCGAGCGAGGCAATTCAGCCAGCGAGCCTATAAATCCGACGAATGGAGTTGCACGTGGGAACCGGCAGTTGGCAAACAAACGTTTTACAGATTTTTGTCCTAATAGCCAGCGATAAACGGTGGTCATAACAATGGATACTTAATGGATTTTTGTGGTGATTTGTTTATTTTATGAGCTGATATTCTCGTTGGATGAGGTGGGTTTTGTTAGGAACATACATACATACATACACACCTGTATCACACCCGTACCTACACCACTGTATGTGTATGTAGGTATGTTCCAAAGGTATGTGGTGTCTGTGTGGTGGTATGTACTGGTATACATACACTCGCTGGTAGGTGCTTTCTTAACTTTTTTTTGGCAAGTTTGCACTCGAACTCCAAGCTCAGGACTTGAGCTTTAGTTTGCAACTCAGCGTTCATCTTGCTTTAATAGTCTAAAAACTTCTGCTGTATTATTTAGTCAGTAAATAAATGTAAGGCTGAGATACTTTCTCTTTGAATAAAAATTCACAAAATATAGATAATTAAATAAAATTATTAATTAATTTAAATAGGTATTTTTTTGATCTTGCATGAGCATTTGTAGAGGTACGTTGTACCATCCCAGAGGTGTATAGCGCCCGTAGGAACTTATTTATTAGGCTAGTGAGTTACATACAGTGTAACTTATTCGATACTAGTTCGGCTGAATGTTTGAGCGCAGATTACCGGGCCTGACTTAGGGACTAACTCACAATTAACGCTAAACTAGAACACGCAATCGGGCGCTAGGCCGCAAAACGATTTTGGGGTTGCTAAGTTGCTATTGACAGTCAAATACTAAAAATCTCTGTTAGAAAGCGATAGATAATAATAGATATGGGTTTTTAGGTTTTCTACTACAAATGTTTAATGGTAATTCACACTCATAGCTCATACTAGGAATAAATCCTGTGTCGGGGATGCCATGGAACACACACAAAGACAAGGACAACTAACACCCAGACCCAGAACAGATATTTAAATATTCAAACATCTGTAAGGCCGGGAATCGAACCCGGGACCTCTGGCTTATAAGGCGGATACACTACCGCTGTGCCAAACAGGCCGAACATGACATGAACGCTCTGTGGTGGCATGTCACCCAACTGTCTAATCTAAGCTAATCAGTTATAATCGCGTCACTCCACGATAAAGTTACCTACTACTTAAATTTTTTGGCAAATATTAGGCGTACTTATAATAGGAAAAATGATTCTGTTAAATACATCGTATCACAAATTTTCAATATCACGCGCGCCTGCCTCGATCCTCCAACATTTAATATCACAGGTGTGTCGGTATTGAGTCCAAGTCAGAAGCGAACCATTAGGTTACTTACCTACTTCAGTAACTAGAATTTGAAATAAGTTTGCAGTAGCTTTTGCTACGAACGAATGTCTATGTATATAGCTGAGTTGTTTGACAACATGATTGTTATTTTATTTTGTCATCATTCGTTAAAGGAACTTTATACTTACCGATATTTAAAAAAAAAATTGAAATGTAAAAAAACTAAACAAACAATTCTTTACACTCATTTCTTGAATATGAATTCTTCTTCTTTGTTAATTTCATTTCAATGGCTGAGTTTATCTCAAAATCTAGTTATATTCTTGAATCTCATCAAATCTTATCAAATAAATCATCTTATTATCTTATCATCTCAGCAAATAAGCACGTTAACACGATCATTTAACTAATCCTCAATCTGATGTTTCTGACTAGGGCTGTCAATGTCAAATCATTATCCAATCTTTCAGAAAAATTAAGCGACGCATCTCGTCCAAAGCTCAAAGCTTGAGTACTCAATCATTACCTATTCCCTTCCTACAAAGTATTAATTTTCAATAGCAGGTGCGTCCCTGCTGAATCGCATTCATTACTCGAAAGTAATTCGTATTGACAGGTAGAGTGGAATAGAACGGAATAAAATCTCGAGTTTAATGACTTGATCAATAAATATTGTTTCTTCTTTTTATTATTAGTAGAATTTAACTACTGAACCTATTATTAAAATGGTCCGTCTTGTTTTTGTTTTTTTTTTTGTTTTTGTGACATTTTACATTTTTGTGCAAGAGGTTAAAATGGCATTTGAGTCTTAAAAGGACTGATGCTCGAAATGGCCAATTCCAAAAACGCCTAATTATTAAAATGGCCAATTCTGTAAAGCTATTAAAATTAAACAACATGACAATTAGTTAAACGTTTATTTACATACAAAATTTGTCTTTGGCACAATGGATGAAAAACAGACTGTAAACGTGACATAAGCTATAGTAACATGAAAATTAAGAGTCTTACTTATATATAGAGTTTTTCATAAAGAGTATGCTAAGCCGAAATGGGCTCATAGTACACATAATTATGAACTACTTTTACTACGGGACCAATACGAAATTCGCAAAAAAAAAACAGCTGTTCCATAGAAAAATGACAATGATGACAAACAGCTGATTTTTTTCGCGAATTCTGGGTTGGTCCCTAAAAGTTGTTCATAATGATGAGTACTATGAGCCCTTTTCGGCTTAACATACCCTTTATGAATAACCCTGTATAGCCTGCTTAAAGTTAGTGTCTGCTTAAAATGCTCTGACAACTATCGCTGACGTGAAATGTCACGAGCGGAAACAAGACGCAGAACTTTAATCACTGATTAACTTTAAGCAGACTTTATAAGAAAGCCCTGAAAGTACGTAAAAGCCATTACAACTTATAAAATACTTATCATTATAATAATCTATACAATCAACAGTTTTAAAATTTATTCGTGCTTAAAATAAATTATAATAAAACTTAAACATCAAATAAGTAGCTGGAAAATGTTTATAAGTAAGTTATGTAAAAGTAAATTTTATTTCTAAGCTGGTACGTATTTTATATAAAAAAAACATTTATGGCATTTTTAAAGTTCATCATTTGATTTTGACTAAATTACTTTGGCCTTTGACGAATCTTTGATTTTGACAGTTAGTATTTAGACTATAGAAGTATTGTCAAAGCTCGATGTATCCAATAAAGTAAAGTAAAGTAAAGTAAAGTGATTTATTGGCCTTATAACAGAATGTTACACTGGGCAAGTCATTACACCTAATACAAATTAATCATAAAATAAAATATTAAACAAAGAAAAATTAACAATAGGTAGTCATGAAGTTACATAAAATAATTTCAATACTTCTAACTAACACAAGAATGAAGATTCAGTTAGACGCAGTCTCATAAACTCATTCAGGGAGTAAAAAGGGTTGGACTCGAAGAATTGTTTTATTTTTCTTTTGAATTCTAGAGCATGTAGGTTCGTGACACTGAGCGGTAGCTTGTTATCTTATCTAAAGTAATTATATGAATAACAATTTCAATTCAATAATTAGACAAATTAGAAGACCTGTAAACGGAAGCGCAGATGCCTGTAGCACAGACATCTGAGTCTGAAATTTAGTAAAGGCTTTATATTATCTCATGTTAGTGACATATATAATCTGTATTATTTAAATAAATATTGATTGTACGATTGATTGATCTGCCAAAAACGCAAAATATCAACTGTACGCAAAACACCAAATTTCTGTTACATGTCAAATTACAAGACATGTCTTGTTGCTTATATTAGCGTGCTCTGGATTATAAATCGACTTTATCCTAAAAGGAATAACAGGACTTGTAAAAAGGCACATAAACACCGAAAAAAGCTACTGATCTTAAGTTCAATCGCATTATATCTAAACAGCGGAATGTTTCCCGGTGACGACCCCGGTGCTCTTATTGTACTCGAACTCCTTGTGTCCGTTGTTGCGGAGGCTGGCGGCGCGCTCTTCCGTCTCGCCGCTTGTGAGGAGGCCCTTTTTATCCCTGGAATCAATGTGGCCTACATACCGGCTGACTATTTTCACCGCCGACTGACTTTTTTTCTTGTTGACTGACATTTTTTTTGATCGACCGACGTTGGTTTTAGATCGACTGACTTTTTTTCGTCGACTGCATTATTACGTCAACATAATATTTTTTTACCACCAACTGATTTTTAAGATTGACCGGTTAGGTGTTTGCCCAACAGCTTGCTTGAAGTTAAGTGGTTCTGTAGTCAAAGATGAAAAATATACTAGAAAGATACTTCTCAAGTTGGGCGCTGCTCGAGCATAACGTTACGTGATTGGCGATGGAATTTTAATCGCGATTTTTAATCAGATTATTAATTTTAATAAAGTGATGTGGTCAAAGTTGCATTACTTACGAATATGTAGTGGTAGCACTGTTCTGCAGCAGAGGCAACTTGGTAGGTGCATCAGTTTTCGCAATACTACAGAAGAAATAATCAAAAACAAAAATGTCAGTAAAATTACTGACTACTTTGTATGAAGGAAAATTTGTGAGCAACTTGTGGTATTTGTGAGTTCTGATATTAAACATTCTTACCTAGAATTCAAAGGGCTTTCTTTTCTCTTGGTATCCTTTTTGTAACAGCAGCATGTAGCGATGATGCCCTGTCGCCTCCACACCAGTAGAAACACGTCGAGCAGTAGGAGGCATAGCAGTACTATCACTATAGATATGCCTATAATCGCACCGCCTGACAGCTGTGTCGTTGGTAAGTCCAATAGCGAGACTGGAAGAAATATCAAATTTTAAAAGAAAGAAAACGTCAAAACATTTTAACGAGCAATAAACGAATGGCACTAAAATTTAGAATACGAAACTTTTTCTTTGTTACTTTTCAAGGTAAAACGAATCGTTTTATATGAAATTTTAAATAGAGATAGAGAGTACCCTGGCTATAATACACAGGCTACTTTTAATTATCATCGTGTTTAGCGATGAGCGAATATGATCATCGCGCGGGTAAAACTGCGCGGGCTGCAGTTAATTTTTGTTGTAAAAATCATCCGTTACTATAAAGAAAGAAATAAAGCTAACAAACTTAAGTAAAATCTAGATAAGAATAACGATAATTTAGTCACATTTTCAGACAAAATACTTTCAAACATTTCTACCATTTTCTGTTTTATAACCTTACTACATACACAGTACGTAGGTATACCTGATTTACCGTCAAAATAAATTGGATTACCGTCCCAGGGATAACGAGAAACGTAGAAAACTTACGCTTTCGTGCAAGACACGGACCGGTGTCGTTAGTTTTTGAATAGCCCACAGCGTATACACAAGTAAAACTTTCGCAGGGTAGACTATTTTTAGGGAAAATCAATACCAATATGATACAGGGTATAAGAAAAGGGTATGTTAGCCGAAAAGATTTCCAGGTTGATCCCATAGTAAAAGTTGTCCATAGTAATGAGCCTACCATATAACCCTGTCTGTCTGTATAGAGGTAAAGTTTGTAAGTATGTTTGTAGAGCGTAATTTTCGAATCTATTGGTCTAATTTAACAAAATATTTCACCAATATATAGTTTCACTATCTCTGAGTATATTAAGTATATACGAGTAACATTTAGCCAGCCTACGGTTACACCCGCGTGTTGATGAAAAACGGTGATGATGATGCTAATAATAAAAAGTAGCCTATGTCCTTGTCTGTATACCCCTGAAAACGTGTATATGCAAAATTTCATGATGATTGTTCCTTTTGTTTGTTTTTTAAAATATGAAAGAGCGGCAAACAAGCAAACAGCTAAAACATAGAAGCGCAACAAAGAAAGAAACTCACTTTTGCACTTATAACATGAGTTATACAGGATGTACACTTCATACACATACATACAGTCATGCATTCGTACAGTACATGCGCCAACATTCCTCATACAATACGACACAAGTTCAAGTCCAATAAGGATCAAGTTGTTATCCGAACGCTGGGTTTAATATACAGGGTCATAAGATAAGGGTCTGCTAAGTCTAAAAAGGCATAGTACTCTTCATTATAAGCAACTCTTACTATGGAACCAACCCGGAAATTGCAAAAAAATCAGCAGTTCCATATATTTTGTCGAGAGTCATTGACATTTTGCTATAAAGCTGACTTGCTTTTCGCAATTTCGGTGTTGATTCCAAAGTAAGTTGTTCACAATGAGTACTATAAGTCCTTTTCGACTTAGTATACTATTTTCTTATAACCCAGTATGTTTACAATTTACATACATATATAATATATTATATTTTGTTTTTTTTTTATTTTATTTTTTTTACACTCAAAACATACTAGGAATCCCAGTGTCGGAAATGCCATGGAACACACACGAAGACAAGGCCCAGTAACACCCAGACCCAGGACAGACATTGAAACAATTTGTATTAATATTTGAAATCCATGAAATTACTTTCAGTTTCTATGTATAGGATTCCTAACACCTCGTACTCTTCCCCTGGTACATTGACAAACTCTTCACCTGGTACATTGACAGAGACATTGGCCGGCACAGAATCGCCCTCAGCGTTGTGGGCGACCAGCTCGAGGAAGTAAGTAGTGTTGGACTCCAAGTCGAGTTCTAACTCTGTGCTTGGCGATATCCGCCTCGTTACGCAAGACTCGTCTTCTTCTACCTGAAATCAATTGATAAATAATTAAAAAATATATTTAATTTGTTATTAAATATATTTTTTAATTATTTTTTTACTGTATTGTCATCATAGTTACACAGGTACATCAAAGTTCAGCTCAATCAAACATCGGAAAGTGGTTCATAATTTTGTTGCAATGACCCAAAAAACAAAACCGCGTATCCGCAGCGTATCTGTGACACCTGTGGGGTTACAGGTATCCATAGGCGACGGTGATCGCTTACCATCAGGCAGCCCGTTTGCTTGTTTGTCACCTAAACAAAACAACGACAAACATAATAGGGCAAGCTACATAAAATCTTGTAATAATTACTTTATCTATATACTTAGATAATAAATATAAAAATGTCAATAAATCTTACAAAACAACTGCCAGAAATTCGCACAGTAAATCACCTCTTACATTATATTTTGTAACAATGGGAAAATAATTAGAAAAATACGGAAGAAAAGTACAGGAAAAATCTTTGTTATTTGAGGATACAATAACCTGTTTCCTCTAATAATTATAATGGGAAAAAGCGTATTAGATGGTCGATACAAAATCTTTTAGTAAGGTTATATTATTTTTATTTATTGCGTATAATAAATAATGTATGATTATTATTATATTATCTATTATATAATGCCATACCATTTATATGCATACAATTATATTCTTACATCACACAATAAACAACAATAATGATAGTAAGTAATTTATTAAAAATTTACATATAACATACATTTATATAATATATATATAATATATATACTTATATATTATAATTTTACTTGTATATTACATAGTATAAGTTTAAATTGATTTACCAGAGAGGTGTAAAATTCAATTTTTGTGAATCTCGTACCTGATCTCTGCGATACAGGCCTAGCCTAGTGCGGGGATCGTTGTAATCACATGTATGTACTACACTGTGTACACCTACCATAAACACAAGTTAGTTAGCGACTGGTTTTTCATGTACTGTTTTTATTTGATTATGGTTGTGGTTAATAAACTATTTTTCATTTTTTTCATTTTCATTAATATAACTACAAAAACCTAAACAGAACATTACATAGCTCAAGTCACTTTTCACCGCGCCAGTACCCAAAATAAACCCAAAAAATGACAATTTGAAAGTTTTCTTCTTTCCAGTTACTGAATACATACGTGTAATGTTATAAAGTACAGTCTAGGCAGGAGATGAAAAACCTAAAAGAAATCGTGTTAGGCTACGTGTCCACTGAATAAAACCCCTGCTCAGAAGACCGAGTTTTATACCAATTCTATTGGCTAATATTTGCACAGGTCCACTCCGCTCCTCTTTTCACCGCTCCAGTGAACAGGCAGCCTTAAAATGCCTGGGTCTCAACGACCCCGGTGTCCCGGCCCCGGAACTGAGGCCGTTTTACAAAAGTGTTTCAACAGCCCCGGCGGGCGGCCCCGCGCCGCCGCGCCGCGCCGCGCCGTCGGCGTTCACCGGGGCCGATGTCGCCTTCAAAATTGTAAATGTGTTTCAACGCCCAGGCGATTTAAAATTAATCTAAATCTGTTTACCTAATTATAAAATAAACAGACGTTGAGACCCAATCATATTAGGGCTGCCTGTTCACTGGAGCGGAGAAAAGAGAAGCGCAGCGAACCTGTGCAAATATCAGCCAATAGAATTGCTAAAAAACTTCGTCTTCTGTGCAGGGGCTATATTCATAAATATACTCATTATACTCATGAATAAAATGAAATTATAGAATGTTACCGAACAGTATTTCAAGATGTAGTAGTCTATAGGCTCTCCATTATCATCTGGTGCTTTCCATTTTAACACGGGGCTGTTCCCAGTCAGTATTATAGGTTCTTCGTTCCACACTGGGGGTTCGGGAACAGACCTGAAAAATTAACAAAAAACATTATAAATCACCTTAAGTATATGATAACTAGCTGCGTCCTACGGTTTTATCCGCAAGGTGATAAAAAACGGTGATAATTATGAAAAGAAGTCAATATTTATTTCTGTTCCCTCGCAGGGCTAAGCCGCGGCGAAGAAAAATAGTATTTCCTCCGTTTGAATGCCGCGTGTAAGAGAAAAACATATCCAACTATCCACACACTAGCTTTGTCACTTATTCACATGGATAAAAAAGATGAATAGACGTTATGTCTACGGCCCACGCTAGGCCGGCTAACTGCATGTGATATTCATGATGATCGATTGAGTAATTAAGGCCTGAAAGCTTAACAAAGAAACAAAAAAAACACTTTAGCATTCAAATTTATAAGTTAGGATATTGGAGTCTTTTTAACATTTGAACTTACTTGTCTAATGTAGTAAAATTATAAAAATTACTCCACGGCCCTGGTCCAACTTCATTCACAGCCGCAAATCGTACCCAATATGTAGTATTCGGCTTCAGTTTATCTAACTTGAAAGGTCTAACGATTTCCCAAGTTCTGTTTTTATGAATGTCTGTTATGTTGTAATTCTTTTCTTCGTCAAAAGAGGCGGTGAAACCGATGACGTCAGGTCCGTCGACGTGGTCGGGCCCCTCCATGTGGAAGGTAACTGATGTGGCTGTTGGGTCTTCAGAAGATATCTAAAGAGTAAAATAGTTCTTCATCAGACTCTTTTAGCAGTAAAGTGAGTAAGGACGTATAGGCCCCGGTGTCAGAGTTGTTAGACCGAATGAAAGCCTCTGAAATGGCTTGCAGTAGCGGTATTATTTAGTAAGTCTCAATGGCAGGCATATTTATTTTCTTCTGTTATATGAATGTCTAGAAATATCTACATTAAACTGCGTTCAAGAGTAATCTTACGTACTTGATAGATGGGGCAATTAAGTTTTTCAGATTCTGATAATAATCGAACTCTACATGCCTGAGTTGGTTTACTCGTAATTGATAAATTGCAAAAATAATTTTACTTTTGTATACTTCTATATCTATATCTATACTAATATTATAAAGAGGAAAGATTTGTATGTTTGTGTTGAATGAACTCAAAAACTACTCGATCGATTTCAAAAATTCTTTCACCATTAGAATGCTACATTATCACTGAGTAACATAGGATATATCTTATACCCGTGCAAAGCCGGGGCAGGTCGCTAGTTAAAAATAAAATTGCCAAAAAATTTACATTTATTTATTGCTCTGCCAGTTAATCATTTACCTTGCTTGCTTTAGAAATTATAAGTATTATGACTCGAATTTTAACAGGTACTTACGTTATTGACATTTCCAGGTCTGAATCCTTCGATCAATTTTATCAGTTTAGTGGCTGTGCCGAGTTCATTTCTAGCAGTGCATTCGTAAATACCATATGCTGTTTCATTGTCAATGGTTAGGGTAAAATAAGGCTCAGGCATGTTATTCAGCGTCGATAACAGTTTTTTATTTATATTAAGATCTTCATCAACCGGCATTTTGTTACCTTCAAACCTGAAATTAGAAAGTAATCATAAGAAAGCATATCACGGCGGGTCCACACCTGTGCACGCTGAGTGTATGCGTACGAACCGTGCTCGCTTCGCGCCTCGAACACATTTTACGTGCACACATGTTCCTAAAATGCACTCGAATCGCACAGTACGTGCGCGTGCGCAGGTGTGGATGTATCTAGGTATACACTTGAAGTGTGACTTTGTGGCTGAATACGGATTGAAGCATTTACTATGATGACTACCAATTAATGAAGCTTTAATGAAACTGTAGTAAATTAAGGATTTTTGAATTTTATACCTCCAAGTGACTATGGCTCGTGGGTTGCTGTCCTGGTCACAGTTTAAATTGATAGTTTTGCCTTCCCAGCCCCAAACGTTTTCTTCCAGCATGTCGAAGTATGGGCGATGTAATACTGTTAAATACATTTGCTTTTCCACCGAATCCACTGTAATATGAAAATTAAAATATTTAAATTATAATGAAAACAACTCTATTTTATAGAAATACATAAAATATATTTACATCTTAAATTTAAAATAACAAACTAAACTAAATAGAACTAAGAAATTTACAAAAAGTTAAAAATCAAAAAGTAGTTTTTGCCCGTGTGGCAAAGTACCAAGAACGCTGGCTGCATTCCCGCGCTGAATAGCCAGTGAAATTCTTTGCGCGAGGAATGAGCCAGCGTTATGTATTTGTATTTAATAAAGTGAAAATATTTTATAGAGATTTCTTGTACGGTTTTTTTTTAATTTTGTGCTACGAGAAGCTGAGTTTTTTCATAAACTTTTAATGCTGGCAAATTATCTACATCATCAGGCAAGTTTATCTAATGTCTGTACAATGCAGGACATAAACCTCTCGTAAGGTCGCACGCCTTTTGTATTCACACTTGTTAGCAATTTTAGCAAATTTTAGACTTCTATAATAGTGTATTTAATTTTTTGACAAATTTACAGCTCACCGTATCATTAGGTAAGTTTATAACGTAAATGGATTCTATTGTAATTTTTGATTAAATACTTTAAATACCGAATAAATGTAGGAAAAATATTTTACCTTCATTAGAAGCATTGCAAACGTATACTCCTTGTTTTGAGAGTTCAAGAAACATCGAGTGATTGTTTGGCAAATGTTCAAAATCTTTAGTTTCGTCTCTGTAAAAGAAGTGTCTGTTATAGATTTTTTTTTCTGCTTTTTCTTTATTCTATTTTTCCAGGTCTGTTTTAAATCACACAGATCTGCATGAAAAAACTGCATAGGATTTGTAAAAACTCAATTTTCACATACTATTTATAAATATACTTCAGAGCTAAGACTTTTCACAATAATTCCATCAATTATGACTGAACTTAGCAATAAATTGAAATAAAACACGTTAACACTACGGTACACGCGCTCCTTTTTTTTACTTGAGTACACGCGTGGCTTACTATATTAGGCCATTTTAAAATATCAATAAATTGTATATTTATGATTATTTGACTAAAATAATAAATGGAATGGAAAACTTATTTATTTTACTTAGTATTACAACATTACAATTTAGATATTATATTTAAAATAGTGAACAATTAGCAATTTACTAAATATCTAAGAAAAAGTAACAAAATGGCACTTCTGAGATCAACATATTTTTTTAAAATTAACACTAAACTTAATTACTAATTTCTTTATTTTCGTAGCATTCAGGACACACTACTGCTTGGTGATCGGGACAAATCCATTTGTAGCAAGTCTTGCACCACTTTTTTGTCGACCGAATTCGGGCTCTCGAGCAGAGTGCACATCGACCAACTCGTCCTGTCTTTGGTGTCAAATCGAGGATCGCGCGGGGTACCTGAGGTTGCGACAAATATACCAGACGAGGCTTACCTGGAATCGCTAGTTTCTAGCGCGCAAAAATAAAAAGTTACCGCAAAAAGAATAACCCTGGTCTACTATAGTAGGCCAGGCGTGTGTTAAAGGTTAAAAAGAGTAGTGGCAAGGAGTGGTGGATAAAGAAGTATTAAGTATCAAGAGGGCCGCATGAAACGGGTTAAAAATGGATAGCGAGTAATATTAGGTACTGATGAGGTTTGGCATATTTCTACACGTCATATTGGCTAATGGCTACCTATGGGCTTGAGGGTAGTCAGATTCGGGGATGTGGCTACCTTCTCAAAGCCCAGGGAAGACAACGGTGCGGTGTGTGGTGACATGCAGGCCAAAGCGCAGGCGTCCTGGGAATGGTGCCTCGGGTAGCGTGCTAGGGAGAATCAGTGTGTATTCGTCCTGGTGCCCTCAGTCAAGCGCAGAGGTTGGCCACCGAGGGGGCTTTAGTGGGTACCTTGGTTGCTCCCTAACGCAGCCGGGTATCTTCCAAAGATTTGCCCCCCTCAAAAAAAACAGGTACCTACCTAATAGGAACGAATATAAACAATCTGCTGTTAGGTTGTAGACTGCTGTTCGATTCTGGCAGCATTTGAAGCTCAAAATTGGAGGATGAGCTTAAAAAGTCGTTACTGGCAATCTCAGGCAAATTATTTTCCTGAAAACTTGGGAGCCGACAGTAAAAAACAAAGTGAAAGATAACACTAGGCTGTCCGTATTTCTGAGAGAACCCTATCAAGAAAAATGAAATGTCAAAATTTGAGATGCTCAATCGAAAAACCAAAAAACAAAACCGTATAGGAGTTCGAAGAGCATCTGCCAAAAAAATGGATAGGTGCTCTTCGTGGACTAGGCTGGGTGCTCTTCGCGCAGGTGCTATTCGGACGGGTGCTCTAGGTGGACTACCTCTTCGGAACAGCATCAAAGAGAAAAATAAAAGACATAAAAGAAAAAAATAATCGACGTAAAGTTTGATAAAAATATCAAAAATCGCTTTTTTGTTACTTGTGAGAAACTAATATTTTATTTCGGTCTTTGTAAAATTCCTTTTACCTTAAACTTTGTTTTTATTTTGCGAAAAATCTATCCGTGATGGGATATTATACAAACCATATTTGGAATCTGTGAACTTCATAACATTTTTCAGCAAAACTATCTCAGCTGAAAACAATGTTATTTTGCAGAACAGTGGTACTGTTCTGCAAAATAACTATACCTAAAAAAAAACTAAATTAACTTTAGTATACTTACAAATCTTCATTCAAGTCGCCTTCGAAAGTGATAGATATGCTTGGTGTGGGTGTACCAGTAGCGTTGCAAAATATTTCTACAGTTGAACCTTGAATAGCTGTTATATCGGTAAAGTTGGTTATAATGGGCGGACTTAAAACCTGCCAATAAAACAAACAAATTAATTATGAAGCCAAAAAACAGAGCTATGCTCACTGGAATATTTAATTATCGTGAAACGTAAAAATATAGCTTTAAGCTCTTTTTTTATAATCTTTTAAGTTACTTTATAAGTTACTATAAATAGAATATTAATTTGGAACCAATACAGCTAGCCTAAAAGAAATAGATTCATTCGTGACTTGAGGATACCAAGGTTACATCCATTGGGACAGTTGAAACAAGAACTAGGTATTTTTATGTAATATCTTCTAACAAAAATATTGCTAAAAAGGTAAAAAAAAAAGTAAAAGAAAACGTAAATAAATACTTATTATAGGTACTTAAAATGTTATGTTCTGGATCTGGGTGTTAGTTGTTGTGTGTGTTCCGTGGCATCCAGACACAGGATATTCTAGAGAGCTATGAGTATGAAACGTTAACAACCTTTTTTAATGTTTGCTCTAGAGGTAGTAAGTCACTTACCGCTATAGTAATATTCCTTGCAGAAGTTCCAGCCGGGTTGAATGCATAACATGTGTACACTCCAGAATCTTCTGGTTTGATCGAATCGAAAATTATAGTGTTTATTTCTTGATGCCAAGATACATTCGATTTTGGTGTACCCTAAAATAAAATAAGCATTTAGCTATATATACTCTTAAATCTACTTATGTATTACATATTATATTACTAGCAGTTGCTCAGGACTTCCAGTTCCAGCATTTAGGTTCTAAAACAGCCTATAGCTCTCAGGAATAGTGTGGCTTTCCATTGGTGAAATATTTATTAAAATTAGACTAGATAACTTCAAATATTACAAAATTAATCTCTTTACATTAGTTTTTTTATGACGCTTTTTATCAAACGTTCAGTATCCGAAGCCAAGAACGTTTAGTACCTAAGCTATTTCGGTTCTGTACTTACAACCTCCCATGTTTTGTTCCATGAGTATTCTGGGTGTGGCATTCCTTCTGCTATACACTCTATAGTTAAATTTCTACCAGCTACCACTGTTGTTGGATTGTTGTCGTCGGGGCTTGCTGTTATGCGAACTATTTCTGGCTCTGTCATTACCTGATCACAATTATTACCATTATTCAACATCAGTCAAGCAAACAAACAATATGAAATATAAGGGTAAGGTATGCTAAGCCAAAAAAGACTCATAAGTAGTATCCTCCATTATGAACAACTTTTAATATGGGGCCACCCGAAATTTGCAAAAATTAAAATCAGTTGCGACAAAATGTACGGAACAGCTGATTTTATTTTCGCAAATTCTGGGTTGGCCTCGTAGTAAAGGTTGTTCATAATGATGGGCACTATGAGGCCTTAGCGTACCCTTTCCTTATAGCCCCGTATAGTTATTGCTCAGTTTTATCTCTACTTGTCATAATCATTGTAAATTATTAACCTTAACTACAATATTTTTGTCTGCTTCTTCGTTAGTTACGACCACTCGAGCCGTACATTTATAAATTCCAGCGTCATTTTCAGTTACATTGAATATGACAAGCCTGTTGTTTTCATAGTCTTGTAAGTATTTTTCACTGTCTGATATCTGTAACAAACATAATATATGATTATTATAGTATTAGAAACCTTTAGAAGATCAATATGTTAATACTAAGGCTCTTACTTATAAAGTTAGTTTAAAGATAACTGACAGTAGTTAGTACGGCACATTAGAGTTTTGTATTGAGTACTTCGATCAAGAATGATCGAATATTGAGTACAAGTTAAATTAAATTTGCCGGTCTTAGCAATTGCTAAGCAATGTTTATAGCTTAAACCCTAAAAGTGCATGTATTTATTTGGTACTTTACAAAAATAATCTTCAATGACTTACTTCAAATGGTTCATCTTTTTCACTTATTTTTTGCCATTGTATCATAACTCCTGTTTCGCTCTTTGGTTGACATGTAATCCAAGATGTTCGGCCATATACCAAGTGTTGATCGACGGGTGTTTGATAAAAGTATAGTGGCTCTAAAATAGACCATATAAAGATAATAATAAATAGACCCTGTTAAAGGCAATAATTCGCAGTCTTATCGGCTAACTTCTCCGATGTACGATTTTGGCTTCATGAATGGGCCAATTTGGCTTTTCTCAAGCCCGACATGACGTCATTTTGGCCTTCAATTTTCGAACTACAGTACCCGGCGATAAATATTGCACATCGACATTTGGAAAGAGACAATCGGCTAATTTCGGCTTCGTAGAGCATTATTTCTGTCGCATACTACCTATGTGACGTTTTGTCAGTCGTTTTGTTCTGTTTGTATTTCGTGCGACAGAGATAACGCTCTACGAAGCCGAAATTAGCCGATTGTCTCTTTACAAAGGTCGATGTGTAATATTTATTGCCGGGTACTGTACATGATTTTGAAGCCGGGAGTAAATTACTTTGTGTATTTGGACATACAATCCTAATTAACTTCACTAATTTTGACGACAACCTGAAACTTGATTCTCAAACTTCGAATATTAGCCGATAGAGCCGCAGGTCGTGATTCAAACATATTAGGTCATACTAGTGTTTAGTATACATTAAAGAATTACAATCGAGTGATTTATTCTTACCATATGCATCAATTGTGTAGCTGTGGGTATGTATTTTGCCGTCGACTTGCGCCACGCACTTGTAGGTGCCAGACGTTGTCTTCGTAATGCTTTGGATGATGAGATTCAGGCTCTGTTGTTCGTCATCGTTTTGTTTTTCCACGTACACATTTGTATTTGTACCTGGTCTTATGAAAATAATTTACTTAGGAGTTTCAGGGCAAATAGGAGATTAAGCATCTTATATTTTGGGGTGACGAACGCAGTGCTGCGCCGTGCAGGGTCTTGGATTGCTAAGAGTTTAAAACTTGGGTGGCGTAGACCTCCATGGGCAAGCGTCACGATTAACATAGCAAGCTGTACGTTTGTCTCGTCACTCAAATGTATTTTTTTTACTGAATTGGCTTTTGAACCAAATTGGTTTTACTATATTTTGCGAAATTTTTGCTTTGTTCAAAGTAGTAAAAATATTGCAAGAATCTTAAATCCAGCTTTCACATGTATGCTCTATTTTTTAGCTGTATCGGGAATGTTGTCCGAATCAGATTCTTCTCTCTCTTTCTCTTTCTTCCTTTTTTCTACTTTTTTTCTTTCTTTCTCTTTCTTTTTATTTTACGATCTTTCTATCCTATTTACCTCTTTGAGGATAATGTTTTTTATACCTAGGTACTTCCAAATTGTCTAGTCACAATGCCTGAAGCCAGTATACTGCATCCTTTATCATTGAATTAGTGCATGTATTTTTATTAATTTAAATAAGTTTTTCCAGGCAAAGTGGCTGCCTCTGTTGTCAAAGTTTTTAGATCTCCTGAAGGCATCCGAAATGGCTTGGTAGTTTTTTGTTTAAAAACAAACACAATTTAAAGTGCTTTTTTTGAGAGCCATCTGATGGTAAGTGGTCACCGCCTTAAAATACTGCTTTAAATACTCAAAGTATCTTCGGTGTGTTGCCTACCTAACTTACGGTAGCGATAAGTTATAAATGCCACTCGCTGTCACTCATCCGGCAATTGACCACAACATTGGCATTTCTAGATTTTTTTTTTTGCATTTTGACTCTACGTTGCGGTACTATTGGGAAATAAAAAGAAGCGTTCGTCAACACTGTGAATGAGCAGAACTTTCAATTCCTGATCGTCAACAGTGTGGACGAAGGGGTGTTACCGAGCGAGAATGACTCCTAAAATGATATAATTGACAAGTATTTATTGCATACCTGAATGGTTCCACAGGCAAGTTGTTGTTATCATACATCATTAGGTCGTCCGCAATATAGCCAGTCAAATTACACAAGCATTCCCAGTAGAAGGAGCTGTTGGTTGTGCTTCTTGTGATTTGATGTTCGCTACTGAGAAAACACGCATCACTTCCTGCAACAAAAATAGATAATCTTACATAAATTTATCGCATTGTAACTAAACGTTCCTCTTTGAGTTGTAAAGAGAAAATATATTTAGAAAGATAGCTTTTTGTAAAATTTCATCTTCAATCTCCACAAAAAACAGGATCCAATATATCACACCAACGTATCACATTCCCTATAGACGGATAACAGAATAAAATTGACTGAGTAGCTGAAAATTGCGTTCGACCGCCTAGCGTTTGTCTTGACGGCAATCAAAACTGAAAGGTTAAGAGAAAACATACACATATGTAACTCTACGAAAGCCTTACCTTGAGATACTTTATGGTATGATCTGATCCATATTTATTTAGAATAAATACTGGTGTAAGAGCTAAATAAGTTAATTTAAAGAATAGGCTTTTATTGCGTTGTCATCAGAGTTACACACGCATACCAAATTTCAGCTCAATCGGACATCAGGAAGTGTTTCAAAATTGATTTTCAAGATTCCACCCGAACAAACATAATTTTGTTATAAACATTGCAAGTTAAATAATAAAGTTAAAAAGCTTTTAAAAGACAAGGCTTGGTATGTTCTACGCTCATGTTAAAAAAACCTATATTTTGCTTACACCGAAAATGAAATGTGCAAACAAAATGACAAAAGGACAAAATGTGTCGAATTTAATCAACTCCAGCACCGACCAAGCGCCATCGATTGTGTAGCTCTAGATTCAATATTATGTTAAGAAATTAATGGCTTCTAATATATTTTTATCAAGTCATAACCATTTTTTTGCTGTAATCATTGTTAAAAGTAGATGAGCACTACTGTTTCATCGCTATTTCGATAATGGTAGTCGGTCAGGATGCTTTTCCCCATTTTCCTTACAATATCGTTATCTTTGATTATTATTACTGTACATAATAAAATATCGCACCGTTGTAAGCAATAGCTTTGTTTCTCAGAAAACACAGTCACAGTTTAGACATTCCTTCAAAGTAACTTTGACCTCATAAACTTTCAATGATTCCAAGAAAAGTCTATCCTATCTTTCAAGAGGCGGAGCAATGGACGACATCAAAGGATAGAGTTGATTGAGCTACTGTAAACGGAACAGGCTTATGGAATGTCTACCAGTGTTACCAAGACCTTCTTAGTAGCACTGGCAGTTGGTAATCGTGGTCTTTATGCCATAGATAGCAAACAAGTAAACAGGCCACTTGATGTAAGGCACCCAAGTAACAGAGTGGTGTAAATTACAGCTTAGATCTCTAATATATACCGTTTTCGAACTCCAGACGTATTTTGACACCGTTTTGGCACCCCTATTACCGGATAGCTCTAGCATTAGCTGTAATTTCCACTATGTGCTAGTTTAGCGATCACCCTCGCCTACGAATGGATGTTTTGTATGCATGTAACTCAGGAGACGTCGCGGAAACGTTCCTGACATTTTTAGGATTCTATTAACAGTCCTTTCGAAGAACCCAATGTGTTGTGATGTCTTTTTTATCAAATTGTATAAAAAAACTAGTTGTTTCTGGCGAACTGAGACCCCTCGATTGTATTGAAATAAATTACATGTTTCACTATCTGAAAATTGTTGAAGAAAATGTTGATTATTGTGTTCACGGTCAATTTATTGCATGAAATAACCCAATGCACAGTAAATCATAAACAAATATACAGTAGATCCATCACAAACTTACGAATGTAAACCATTCTCAGTTATAAGAGTCAAAATTGAATACGTATTTTATGAATAACACAGATGCATGAAGGTTGAGGCATTTAACTATCAACAACGTCTTCCTATTAAATTCATTAAAATCCAAATTAAAACTAATAAACTTGTATTGGATCATACTTCGATGGTAGACCTGGTGTATTCCAGCAGAGAGATAATAAAAGGGTGAGTATGAGTAGAGATTTTATGAATCACGAAAGAACATTTAAAAGAAAAAAGTGTTAACTAGTTCATTAAAACCAAATGTAACTGTATACGGGCAATGAAAGGCACATTTCGTCCAGTTCAAGTTATGAGATTTAACCCTTGAAACTCGATACGAGTGCAGAGATGCAAACAATCTGGTCCCAGATAAGTCGACACTTGGCATCATTGTCTATTTTAGGACAAGATGACGGTTGGGAATATTTTTACGAGGAATAAACTGAGCGAACGAAGCCGACTGCTCTTTGTGGTGGAACGCCATAACTCATGGTAAGAACTATTTAGTGAGTGGAATGCGAGGCCGTAATAATTAAAAGTTGGTTGCGGCGAACATGTGGGGGCAGTGGAGGATGCTATTGTTTACGAAAAAATATTGTATTGTTTCAGACTGGTGATGCTTAGTTGGGTATACTTGGGCAATGGGCAGTTAAGGATTTTCGGAAACTTGGACAGGCTGGAGGCAACCGTAGAGAAGAGTAGCTCAATTTAATCAACATAATGAGAGTGTAAACTCGAATAATTGCAGATTCGATTCCTGCCGGTCGCCAAATATTTAAACATCGTAAGTATATTTTTTTTGTTAAAAAGTTTAATCATTAAACTTTTCTGAGTTAATTCCAATACAAAAACAAAATCTGCCAAACGCAGCTGTAGAGAGAAAATTGTAGTAGTAAACAAGTTTGTTTATAAAAGTTGTATCGTTCCGCGAACTCACACAAACCAGCCGTTGTTAGCAAAACGAAATTACGGCAAATTTTACTCAAAAATGTTTCCGTCATGAATTATTTTCCGCGAGAGGAAAACAAAATAATACTGCATATCGTAAACCCATAGAAAGCCGTTTTCACCCTCTAAATTATCAGTTCGTTAGCGGAAAAGCATCGGAAGTACCGCAATTCTCAACGATTTAATGTTATTGCTCCCTAGTGGAAGAATTAGCACATGGAAAACATCTACGGGGCCCTTTCGAATTTCATTTTTATTTTGTATCGATTTCCAGTCAGCATCGGCGCAGTAAACGTAAAGGCGATAGATTTAATGCTTCCGTATTGAGTAAACTTTTGGTTTTATTTTCAGCATAAAATGAACCTCTAGAAAAGTTTGTGAGAATAGGCATTGCAATTTACTCTGTAAAATGTTGTATTGAAATTTTTGTACATGCGTCATTCTAAACAAAATGAATAGGTACAGAAATACAATAGCATCAAGTATAATATTAGTAGGTACTCGCATGTTTAGTTAAATATTTATATTAATACATGGGTCATAGTTCAAGTTGCAATATTAGAGTGAGTATGTTATTTAATTTTGTCAAAAGAATTTTGGGATATTAGCTTTGATTCTTATCATTTTCTCAATTTTACTAATCGGACTAACATTTGCATCTCTTTTCAATTCAATATGTGAGAAAAGGCAACCATTTTAGCGCTACCAAATTTAGTTTAGCTAAGAAAGTACCTACGCCAGAATTGATACCAGTGAGTTCTTAAAAACTTTAAAATATACAAAAATGTGAACTGAGACAATGATTGAGGCATTTTTGGCACTCGTTTTAATTTTTTTCTAAATACTTTAATTTTATGATGTGCACAAAAAACACCTTTGATATCAGCCACACGGACAGCAAAAACTTTTTAAATTATTTTTTGGTTTTATTAGTTTTAGTTTTTAATTGAAATTGAAATAGTACATATCTGTAAATAAAATATTCCTACATGAAAAACAACTGCTTTTTAACACGCTTTTATTAGCTTCACCTGTATGTATGTTTGTATGTATGTATGTTTGTATGTAAACGGTCAGATTTCTTTTAAACTTTGTAGATATATCGAGGACCGATGACAATACACTAAACAAATCGTGTTTTTTAGTTTTTTTAACTATTAATTTTTTAACACGCTTATACCTATTAGCTTCACCTGTATGTTTGTAACCGACTCCTTTGGGCGCGATTTTGACCCACTTTAAACGGCCGGATTTCGTTCAAACTTTGTAGATATATCGAGGATCGATGACAATAAATTATTATACAAAAAATAAAAAAATATACATAAAAATAAATTAAAATAATTATATGAAGCTAATAAATTGTGTTTTTGCTCCGAACGCGATTTCTACGATTACTGTTAGCTAAGCTGTGACTCGGTACGCGAATTCTGTGACTACTGCTGGCTAAGCTGTGGTTCCCCACGGCTACTGGTACATATTCTGCTACGTGCCGCGTTTGTCAAAGAGCGATGAAAATGCGTGTTTTTTAGTTTTTTAAACTATTCTATATTATTTCATTTACTACAAAATGTGTTTCTATAACATACACCAATCAATAGGTATACGCTGATATTACGTATATACGTATTATACGTATCGATTGTTTACTCCAGCGTCAATCTCTTCTGTTTAAAAACTCTATTTCAAACAAAATGGGGTAACATAAATAAAATTGAACTGAACGCGTAAAAATGCTAAGCCGGTCGATTTATTCTAGTTTGCTAACAAACAGACCATTCGAAAGGTATTCCAAGTATGTATGTATATAATTGTATGTTTTCATTGGATTTAGACGATTATTTGATACAGTTAGCAAATATAATAAAAACCATACATTTTTTTAAGTCAAAGCTAACTGAAAAAGTTAATATCAAACTAAATAAAAACTGCCACTAGCTGGCTAGCCACTCGGCCTATTAGAACTTACTTATGTACTTTAGTTACTAAAAAAAACTAAATTCACATTTAATCTTAATATATATAAATTACGTGTCACGTTGTTTGTCCGCTATAGACTCTTAAACTACTTAACCGATTTCAATCAAATTTGCACACCGGGTGCAGTTCGATCTAACTTAGGAGATAGGATAGCTCACGTCTCAATTTATAGTAAAAAAACATGAAAAATTTAAAAATACTTAAACCATATAGCGCTTTGGACAATGTAAACTTTTTTAATGTAACTTTTGACATTTGACATAGAATTGACGCAATGGCTTTTGACAGGACAGCGTCTGTCGAGTCAGCTAGTAGTTTATAAAAAAAGAAAGCAGCCAAAAAGTAGTCTAAGAACCTTAAATTCGGAACTACCTTATGATGCGATCTTCGGCGAACCCTATCGCAGAGTTTGGATTTTCATCACGAGAAGTATTTTAGGGAAAGTGTCGGCTGTGATTCATGGATCCACGACCAAACCCACTGGACCTTGTAACAAGATTTTTAGGTCACGTTCTTGATAAGATTGCTGCAAAAAGATGTTACAAAAAGCAGTGTATTTTCCGGAAAATAAGGAAGAAGGTCGCCTTTTTAACACGCTTTTATTAGCTTCACCTGTATGTTTGTATGTTTGTATGTTTGTATGTTTGTATGTTTGTATGTTTGTATGTTTGTATGTTTGTATGTAACCGACTCCTTTGAGCGCGTTTTTGACCCACTTTAAACGGTCAGATTTCTTTCAAACTTTGTAGATATATCGAGGACCGATGACAATACACTAAACAAATCGTGTTTTTTAGTTTTTTTAACTATTAATTTGTTTAACACGCTTTTTCTATAAAGTTTCTTTAACTTTTAATACCGTTTAACTTACAAATGGTAATTTCGTCATTCGTGTCAGAGAACAGAGTGGCGCAGTGGAAGCGTGCTGGGCTCATAACCCAGAGGTCCCTGGATCGAAACCACGCGCTAGAAATCTTTTTGCTCAATATTTTTTTGTTACGCATCAATTTTATTTTATGAGGTCTGAGGATCGAAACCACGCGGCTAGAAATCTTTTTGCTCAATATTTTTTGTTACGCATCAATTTTATTTTTAATTTGCTTGAGCAGACGGCCAAAATCGGATAACACCAACACATTTGTACATATTAATAATGGTTAATAGTTAGCAAATCGAACTAAAAAGCGAAAAATAAATAATAGTTAAAAAAAAACTAAAAAAACACGCTTTTTATAAAAAACCGAACTAAAAAAATAGAAAATAAAATTTTATAAATTTAAATTAAGAATAGGGTTGAAAATTTCAATAAATATAAATTAATAATAGTGTAAATAAATAAATATATGTATTTTATTTTTAAAAAAGCGTGGGGTGCTTTCTAAGATATTATCAAAATGCTAATCACTCTACTCATGTCTGTCAATACAAAATGTATCTACAAAATATATAATATCTATTGACCCATGCACCCCACGCTTTTTAAAAATAAAATACATATATTTATTTATTTACACTATTATTAATTTATATTTATTGAAATTTTCAACCCTATTCTTAATTTAAATTTATAAAATTTTATTTTCTATTTTTTTAGTTCGGTTTTTTATAAAAAGCGTGTTTTTTTAGTTTTTTTTTAATTTCTTTGTTGATTTAGTAAACTTTGTTGTCAACTGAAGCCTGTTTGAATTCTATTTCAATTTAAAACGTAAAATGTAGGCAACGAATATTTTTTCAGGAAAAATATTCGTCTAATGTGGTTGGTGATAAAAAACCGGCCAAGTAAATTAGATTCGCGCAACATCGGTTACGTATATCTACTCTATTTATTTACCCATCGATTCATTTCTGTCCATATTTGTCAAACTATTACTATGCTAAATTTTATCAAGATCAAATTAACCAGCTTAGTTTAGTCGTAAAAACAGAAAAGACAGAGAGACAGATAAACTTATGTTCCCATTCAAAATGTAATCGTATACAATTTTTAAGCAGTAATGTCTTAATCGACGCCGACGTCTTTGACCCATTCAAGACAAAAGCAAAGACGTGATTGAACCTCGACAAATAATAACCGGTTATTTTCTCAACAAGCCGCGGCCGCCTCGCCGTCTTCAGAGTTAAATAGCAGTTACATATTGTCGTTATATCAGCGTCGCGTGTTCCGTCGCTCGTTCAATTAAGTCCCATTAGAACGCCATTACGCTTGTTTGTAAAACATATTTCGTCATTCGCGATAGCATTAATAGTTTGCCGAGAAAATTTATGGATTGGTTGGTAGGCTATAATTTGTTTGCAACATTTATCTTAACTCTTAAACCTAAGTTTGAAGAAAACAAAACAAAGAATTTTTGGAAGTAAAAGCAGACAAGAATAATAAAAACTTACCAGCTTCAAAAGATTTTCTTACCCAGATGAGAAAAGATAAAAAGACATTTTACAGGTAAATGAGCGCAGGGTAATTGCGTTACAGGGATTCAAAGTTTAAAATTTTGGGTGTGAATTTTGCAGGCATGGTATGCTAGGCGTTTGATTTTAGGTGAAACAGCCGAGTACCGAATCCTGAACCCATAAGTTTTTTTGGACCGAATTTAATAAAAAAACTAAAAGCATCTATTTTGGTGACTATTGTCATTTTGCATACAGCATTTGTCTATGACATTGAGTGCAGAGCCATGTTAATCAGCGTCAATCTAAATAAACAAGAATAGCGAACACGTCAGTCAGGCGTCGAATTGTGGACACAAACTGTTTTGTGGATTAATTAAAGCCATGTGTACGAGTAGCAAACTCCTAGCTTTCAATTGGTAGAGGTATGTTAGTCTGGATACGAGTATGAATCGGCTAAAGCGAGCTGAAAATTAAAACCAATAATGGTCTCACCATAATAATACTAAAATACTTATGGCTTGAACATTTTTCACGTTCTCGTTCCTAAGTTCATAAGAAGAGGTTTGTAAGGAAAATGCGGCTATATATCTATTACAGCCGAAGAAGTCGAACATTTTAATGGACTAGACGAACTCGGGTGAACTTGTGTTAGATATATTCTAAAATAATTATGTAATAGATCTAAATTTATTTTACTGGGAACACTAAAATAGTTACCGATATGTCCACCTTGATGGGTGGCGCCACGGGCACTCGTCGTGTTTTGCCGCCATTATGCAGGAACGATTCATTGAAAAAGTCGCAAACGTAAAAGTAAACTATAATAAAATATTATAAATTATACGTGTGTGGATTGAAACGCTAAATTAAGGTACTGTAAGGAGTTATAAACCTATTTTATAAAGTAAATTTTACTCTTAATCGTCGTTTAAGGCGATTTGATGAGTCCGATATGAGATGTAAACATAAGTGATTCATTTGTCGTTTCTTTCGAAATATAATACTGAAAACTGATCATAAACGTTTTATTTTAACTGTAATGTCGTTTCCAACACTTGATACCAACTAAAATTAAAATTTCAATTGTTTCGAATTTTCAGCAGTACCTCGACCTTTGGGATTTTCCTAATTCTCTCGTTTGCTATACCGCAATATTGAGGTATAAAAATAAATTCGGATTGGTCTAGTTATTTCCACATTGCAATTATGGAGTGATATTAGGCCCAACTTTAAAGGCATAAATTGACACATCTAATTTTTCTAAAAGTATCGATGTCCTTATATTATAGGTGGCAAAGACAAAGACAGATACACTTTTAGTTAGGTTAATCTGTCAAATAAAGCCTTCAAACTTAGGCCCATTTACTTATCGCCTAATTTTAAGACAACGCATTTTATCTGGACCAATGAATGTCATGGTATTATAAGATTATCTAAAAATGTTAGTTTTCTCAGTGCACTTATCTAAATATATATAAATTATTATTACGTGTCACGTTGTTTGTCCGCTATAGACTCCTAAACTACTTAACCGATTTCAATCAAATTTGCACACCGTGTGCAGTTCGATCTAACTTTACAGATAGGATAGTTTTTAGTTTTTTTTTTTTAAGATCTCAATTTATAGTGTCAGTATATATTATATTACTTGAGTCAAACCTTGACTTGACTTGTCTCCTACCACTTGTGTTTAGGTATTGTCGTCTGAAAATAGAAATGACCTGAAAGAGGCCGATGCCTATTTTTGGACGGCCTGTTTAGTCATAAACAATTTAATAGGTTATACTAGAGTAAAGCGCCATTGGAAAATGCAGGGAATATCTACTGCGAATATTAATTCGATAAATTTATTAAGGTTATTGAAAAACACAAACACTCCATTCACATTTCATAAATACAGACGTGAATACTGCTTTATCTATCTATGTGTGCTCTGTCTACAATACAATACAAGAACATTATTTTTACAAAACAAAAAACAAAAACCGACTTCTCAATAATGGTAATTATCAGAACTGGACTAAATTGAAATGGGACCAAATGGGAAGCGTCAGCTTTCTAATAAAAAAAGAATCATCAAAATCGATTCACCCGGTCAAAAGTTATGAGGTAACAAACATAAAAAAAAGATTTAAAAAAAAACATACAGACGAATTGAAAACCTCCTCCTTTTTTGAAGTCGGTTAAAAAAATAATAACGCTTTATTGACATCACAAAAAGGCAATCACAACCTTAGTAAAATACATAAGAGAAAGGCCTAAAAGGCGGTCTTATCGCTAACAGCGATCTCTTCTTAGACGACCTTTGGATGAGAGCTAAGACATTCCCTGAGTGTGGAGTGTCTTTGTGTTTGTATTATATAATAACAACATAGGCTTAAAAATGATACCTTGAAAAATAATTTTGAAACATAATAAAATGATTATGAAGATATAGTATACCAACTATTTGTACGAGTATATTCGGTAAAACTGAAAAACTAGTCATTTAGTGGCAAAGCCAATATGAAGCATGGCGAGGCGATGGCTATTATTGGCCATCCATCAGGATTATAAATGAATTTGGTATTAATGCCGTGCTCTTTGGTATCAATGACCGAAGCTATTGTGTCCTATACACCAGTTCAATGTACCTCATTCATAAAATCTACTGCATAGTTACAGCTTGACATAATATGACAAAACATCTTCATTGTCAGTAATGTCTGTCTGTAAGAAACACTCATTATACCTTATTATCCAATTGAACACATTTGGTGGCTGGAATCTTCGTCTGCTTCTCTAATAAGAATAAATCAAGGGTAAAAACGTATGCTTTTTTTATTAACTGGCCGAAAAAATTATGATGTTATTAAAAATATATGTTCCATAGAAAAATGTCAATGACACTCGACGAAATGTATCAAACAGATTATTTTTTTCGCGCATTCCGGGTTGGTCCGGGTAAAAGTTATTCATAATGATGAGTACTATGAGACTTTTGCGGCTTAGCATACTGTTTCTGTAAAACCTTGTAGGTATAGATACAAAAGACATCACATTTACATTTCCGTAAAATTAATAACCTCCTTCTTAGGCAGATGAGTAAAAAGAGGTGCGTGCTTACTTCTAAGCAACAGCCAAAAAACTGAGTCCTCGTCCTTGTAATTTCAATTAATAGAGACCATAATAAACTATGAAGTAAAAACTGATTTATTAAATGACATCATGTTTATGTAATTTACGTTTGATTGAATTGGAAGTAATCTTTATGTAATTGCAGCTTCAGTTGGTAGATTAATAATATTTTTCTAGTAAAAAATTACCGGCGTACTCCGCTGTGATAATTATGCGGTGATTATTTTGAATAGGTACCTTTGCAAGAGTCATAATAACATAATACTACGTATGCAATCTCACTAATACTATAATCGTCAAAGTTTGTATGTTTGTTAATCAATCACGCAAAAAACGGCTAAAAAGATTTGGGTAGAATTTGGTATGAAGGTAGTTTATAGACTGGATTACCACATATGCTACTTTTTATTCCAGAAAATGCGGGTGAAACCGCGAGGCGCAGGTAGTAAATAATAAGTAAGTCATTAGGTAAGGTAGTAAACGCTTTTTTTAATTAACCCTCAAAGCAAACAGAGGGATGGTATACAAGTACAATATATGTGTTTATCTGTGGCTTTGTAGCTTTCAAACGGTTGAACCGATTTTGATTTATTATCCGACTTCAAAAAAGGAGGAGGTTCTCAATTCGACTGTATGTTTTTTTTTTATGTTTGTCACCTCATAACTTTGGACTGGGTGAATCAATTTTGATTATTCTTTTTTTATTAGAAAGCTGACGCTTTCCATGTGGTCTTTTATCAATTTAGTCCAGTTTTGATAATGGTATCCATGAGAATATACCATATATCGGTCTCTTGAAGTCGGTTTTTGTTTTGTTTTTTTTTGTAAAAATAATTATTTTCAGTTTGAAAGTAGTCATGATCGTGGATGTCCATAACTAAGATTTAACGAAATCTGTTCAGCCGTTTGAAGATTTTTTTACTAAACTGTAGAGTAACTCCGTATTCCCGTAAACCTATTAATTTACCCTAGTCGGTACTAGCGACCAATTCTCGTGAATTCAAAACTCGCACGAAAATAGAGTTGTCAAAATTTCTAACTCGCTGCTCGCAACAGCTTTACACAACTCAATTTCGACTTGTCCATCAAACAGGAAGCTATGGGAAATTTTTGAAAGGCACTGCTAAATTGACACTTTGTTTAGGTTAAAGAAACCCAAGTGCATAAAACAACCACTTGCGGTGTATTTTTACCTAGCTGGTAACATATCATCATCATCAACAGCTTTTTCAGAGTTCTGTACCCAACGGGGAAAACGGAACCATATTACTAAGACTCCGGTGTCCGTCCGTCTGTCCGTCTGTCAAGCCTGTATCTCATGAACCGTGATAGTTAGACAGTTGAAATTTTCACAGATGATGTATTTCTGTTGCCGCTATAACAACAAATACTAAAAACAGAACAAAATAAATACTTAAGGGGGCTCCCATACAAAACGTGATATTTTTGCCGTTGTACGGAACTCTTTATGCGCGAGTCCGACTCGCACTTTTCCGGTTTTTTTAATTGTAAAAGGCTTACGTTTGTGCGCCATCTCACTTTATGTAATGGGTTGATTACACGTAACGAGTACAGTGGCGACACAGTGCCTTCGGCCGAGTATACTCGGTTTTTATTAAACAGTTTGACGAGGCGAGACAGTCATTAGAACCATGATTTGTTTGCTCGGCCAAGTATGCCCATTTACTGTCTCGCCTGTACTTATTCACGTAACACGTAATCAACCCATAAGCAACGTTCTGAAATAATGACGATAAAGTACACTTATCTAGAAGAAAGAGATTTGTTAAGCGAATCAAATTTACTTATAAGGACCTATCTCTATAAACATTGATTTATCTAAGAAGCATGTATACGATTGTATAGGTTCTACAATTATGACGAGAACAGGTTTGGTTGCATAATTATATCGAGAGGTAATATGAATTTACCAATTCTAATTTGATCAAGTAGGTCACATCCTTTGATTAAGATAAGTAGGTACAGGAATGTTTTATAAGTGAGATAATTGCAACCAACAGATTAATAAAATAAAAAAATAAATTCATTTTGGCTGAGCGGCCAGTCTTTATATTCGAGATTTTAGACCACCTAAAGGCCTCCTTAGCATTTGGGCTTAGCGATTGTTGTTATACGATCAACAACCGGGGATAACAATGCAATTGAACTATGGTTACGCTCAGTTGTAGATGCCACTCGCGGTCACCCATCTGAAGACGAGTATTCTGTTGTTTAATATTTATTACTCGTAGTGATCGAGTACGAATTTTGTAGTTTTACCCGCGTTTTCCGGAATAAAAAGTAACCTAAATTTTGATCCAGGGTATAAGTTAGCTTCATACCAAATTTCATCTAAATCCGTTTAGCCGTTTTTGCGTGATTGAGCAACAAATATACAAACTCCCAAACATTCAAACTTTGATCTTTACTAGTACAGTACGAGATTTTTTTGAGGACTAATCTTCGCAAGCTACCAGGCTGTCATGGAACGCTACGAGCGCTACAGAGTACCTACTCATATTTTAAAGGGCATAAGTATACTGCACTGAACAAAATAATTGAAGCTTGTAACTAAACACGAACGGACGAACGTCAATTCGATGCGTTCGCTTATTGAGCTCGTTAACAACGTGATGATACCAATTCCTAAAATTATGTTTGTCCATCGTTCGTGTCAGCGGGATGGCTATTTAGGACGCGTTTCGGGTATTTAATTCCCAATTCTAGTGTTTGACGTGATAATCAGGCCAAATTATTTTCAATGTGTAATGATAATGTTTTTTTATGCTTTTGAGTGACGAGACGAGCAAATCACTCGCCTGTTGTTAAACGTCGCGTTTGCCCTTAACAGGACTGGGCCACCCAGAATTTTGAAGTCTTAGAATTCAAGACCCTGCGCAGCACAGCACTGCGCCTCACCCTGAGATATAAGATGATGATTGAACATCAACGTGAAAAAATAAAGTTGGATCTCAAGTAAAAATTTGTCTTCTTTTCATGTTTGAGATGTGTTTAAGATGGCTACAATATTGTAATATTTTGATAGATTTGTTTCTTTTTTTTAGTTACTTATTCTTTATATTCAAAATACCATGTAGACCTTGGTTCGAGCGCAAGCCCTATAATCTCCGCTCACGCAATGCATGGCATAAAGCCATACAAATGCATGATTACGTTGAACCTACATACAGCCCTACATGCATACACCTCTGATTGAAGGTTGGTGTATTTCCATCACTTTGTTTACCTATTTTCAAATGAAAGAGCATCAGCCAATATTTTAGCAGAAAGCATTGGGAAGCGTGCAAACTTTACTGTTCCAAACTGAAGCAATTGTTTTGTTCCAGTTATTCAGGGTAACTATCAAAGTTCAGGACTCTGGTTAACTGTTACTAATATTGATAAGTTACTGTTTGCTGATGATGACTAAGATGGCTTACAAATATTGCAACCAAGGGAGCGATTTTTGACTCTATGACACGCTTTTTGTTTTGTATATCGCAATAAATCTCTATAGGATATCATTTTAAAGTCCGCCATAGCAAAACAAATTACTTATACAAACCCTTTAAAAATGATCGTCAATTTCAGCTCGTATTGCTACTCTAAATCGTATAAACAAAATCAAGACTTAAAATATTTTTCTTCTGTTCGCTTGATCAAAAACTTCGTTAAAACAAACTCTGGGGTAAGACAAGGGACACCATTAGTGAGTTTAGACAAGGAATTTAGAAGGAGCTGTCACCGTAAGTGACGGATGGTACTCCATACTAAATACGTAATCGTATTACGAGAGTGAACGTAGGCGTTGTAAGACGTTACGTATTTGGAAGAGGAAGTTGACGAGACAAATATTTGTATAATAATACCACCTACCCAAAATCTTTTACTTTACTTCCACACATAAACGCCTTGCTTTGGGGAAATTTATGAAAAAGTTTGGTGAGTCTTCTAATTTCCAATGAAAATCTTAGAAGCCGAGATTTCTGCAGATGCTTTATCGATTTATAGTAGTTACTCGTATTTATAAGTAGGTACCTACTAGGATATCATGACAAAAAGTGGTATAGTAGGTACTAAGTATAAAATTTTTATCCATATTAGATTAATATTCGTCGGTTGTTTTTTTTTTGTGCTTTCAAAATGTGTATCATATTATGTTTTTATCGATGAAAAGGAGTTCCTTTTGGCGTAGTACACCCAATCCGTATAACCTCGTTTATTATTGAAATAATCAACTTTTACACTATAGTAGCTGTGCCGATTTGTTTTTTATGAAATTTTGTTACCAATAATATATTATGAATAGATAGATACTCGTAAAGTAAGTACCTAAATGCGACTGGTACACTGTTACTCTCAAACACAAATAAGACAAAATAGGTCCTTCGATCACTACTGTGACAGTTCACAGAATCGCCCTCTTAGGCATAATGACGTTATGAATAAGTATACAAAGACTTTATGAGACGATGGACGATGCCATCGAAGTTTAAAGTGGTCGATATTTCCTGTATGATGCTATACTCGTATCTTTGTGATAGATACTGATTCTCGAGGTATGGTAAAATAGGGCCAGCGCCCTTATCGTCGAACTGACTGGTAATCTGCTTCAATTTGACATTTTGTACCATCAAAATTGATAGCTTTAATTGACAAAATGAAGCCAGTCAGTACGAGTTAGACCATAAAACTACGAAAGATTCTTCCAACGAAAACTTATTTTCAAAATCATGGGTCGATCTTGGATCTCATTAGCAAATGACCAAAGAAAATTGAAGTATTGACTATTCCAAACTATTTCGAAAAAATTAAGGCTATATTTAGCAGGCGTGGATTAAAAAAAAGATGTTGATAGATCAGTACATGACTAGTGACTGCACTCGGCCGAGCAACCAAATGGTGGTTCTAATGACCGTCTCGCTTCGTCAAACTGTTTATACTCGGCGAAGGCATTGTCTCGCCACTGTACTCGTTACGTGTAACCCGTTACCAACAGCCGAGTTGGTTATCATCAAGTTGGTGACATTTCATTTAAAAAAACTACAGAGATATGCATCGGGAGTATCAGGCTAGCAGACTCTCTTAGAAATCTAATAAAACTATGTGAAACATAAGCTAAGTAACATGTGTAGGTATAGACAAGACGGCCTCGGTAGGCTTACAAGATGATTACGACTAATAAGCATGTGCCAGATTCTTTGCTTAATAGATTTTAAACATAGTCAATTGGTTCGAAAATCTCGTTGAGACAGTTATCTTTGCCTAGTGTTCATTTTATTGGCACTATTGGCAGTGACATTTCAATAATGCGTGATGCTGAATTGTTTCAACCTTGGTGATAATTGCTGGTTATACACGCGGATCGGTCGTGGGTATATCTAGTAAACTTTGAGCTTTTAAAAAAAAAAGCTGAAAATATAATATATTGTTTTTAAAATACCTGCTTAGTATATGAGTTTTTGGATCCTTTTTGTTTAAAATTTCTGATATGAACAATAAAGAGAAATCTATCTATCTGTACTTACAACAATAGAAGCTGGTTTATGGAAAATTAGCAACCAGCTATTTGTTAAATTCTTTATTTTTCGATTTTTTTTAGATCAAACCTAAAAACTCATCGTATAATAATATATACCACAAAAAAACTGGGGCGGCATGCGGCCCGCACCTTAACCCTAGAAAGATAACGTGCGCCTGAGAGGCGCCCGCGAAATACATATTTCGCCGCCATTTTGTTACCGACGCGCGTACAAGCTTGTGTTTTCGCGCCAATTCAGTCGTCGGTCAACACTCCCGAGAGACGGCCGCTTCTGTTCGGTAAGTACCACAGTTTTGCTGTTAGAGCGATGCGTTGCGCTCGGGAGGCGCATGTTTATCTTTTGTGTAACTTTCGCCAACGTGTAACTTTTGTATAACAATTGTCTTTAGCCATTGATTTTTCCAGTATTTTTTTTAATTTGAGACTGATTACATTATAATTAATTAGTTAATAAGAAAAAACACTATAAAAGTTACCGATTTTTAAAAATTTCTACCTAAGTACAGAAGACTTCTAATTTTTGTTCATTTTTGTTGAGGGTTTATAAAATCCTAAAAATTTTAATATTTTAAATAAAAAATAATGACAACACTTATGTATTTTATTTACTTATTAATAATTCAACAATTTACAGTAGTTAATGAAATAAAAATAATTGACATGCATAAAAAAATCGGCTATTAAAATAGTGCGCCTCTCAGGCGCATGTTTATCTTTTCAGTACAAAAAAATAACGTTATCTTTCTAGGGTTAAGGCAAAGTACTAGTTTTAGTCTAAAATAGAATCTTACTGCGTAAGCGTAACATGTAGTAAATAAAACGTGTTTTAGATTTAACTTTGTGCTCAATTATAGTGAAACCCGTCTTATAAAATTGGTGTTAACCAAAATAATAAAATTAATCCATGGTAATTTTAATTTGTACTTTGTTTTGTGTTTTTAGTTGTAATTTGTTCAAAATTCTGGGTGGCGCAGACCTGTTATGGGCATACGTGACGTTTAAAATCAGGCGAGCGATTTGCTCGTTTCGTCACTTAATCACATAAAAAAAAATTAACTCATTAAAAAAATTAATTAAAAACAAAAATAAAATCGATCGAATAGATAAAAACACAAAATTATCTACTAAATAAATAAAAGGATATAAACTACTAAAGATACCATCTCATTTCTGTAGGCTTTTTCAAAATTACTGTAACTAAAAATTTGAAAACTACAAACATTCTTCACTCTTGAGAAAGCCACTAAATAATAGCTTGTTTTGCTGTTTATAAGTATAAAATTAAACATTTTATTCACGTCAAAACCTTTAAAACAAAATATTAAAATTAAAACTCACCATTAAAAACCACCACGAAAAACATCACAAGAAAAATTCTCCGCTCCGAAGACATTTTAAAAATGGAACGTTTTCTTTTTTCACGACAATAAACCTATGTCAAGGCTGACACATCCTACTTTCGCGCCTTTATTCAGAGTTTTTTTTCTGTACCACGGCGGTTGTAGTTGTTTTGTGCGTGTTCGAACGACCGATGTCGGGACGAACTGACGTTTGACTTGGTGCCTCAGGCTGACACTTGAATATGGGACGCAGCATAAACATCACGATTATTTTTAGAGCGCTTGAACTGTTGTCCTATGGAATGTCATTTATGGTGTACTGCGGCCAACTTATCGATAGACTTGTGTAGAGTGTAGAGGAGCCACCATCGCATTACTGGATCAACATTCAACAATTTTGCGTTCTTAATTTGGCCACGTTTACAGATAAGTTAGTTTCACTGTACTCAAAATTTCTATAAAATGTTTATACAAACGAAATGTTTTGCTCAAACGGTTAAGAAATATTTTACTGATTGTATGTAAATATGTCAAGGGCTCGCAATTCACATTAACCTGTAAACACCAGGCCAGGGCAAGCTCAAGTATCTATACTTACTTTACAAACCTAAAAACAACGTTAAACATAGATATACCTACTTAATTTTGTGTAACTACCCACCGTCTTCTTTTCAAATTATTAATCAAACAATACAACAATTTGTTTTTACGGCAACGTTATTTTACCCTTATCATAACATTTATCAATTTAATCGTTATCTTGGCATAACGAGATGTTATTATACTTTTTCTTGCTTAGTAATCACCCTTTATCCGGCATCTTATTACAGGACTGGATTGTTTGGAAAATCCGGTTATTACTAGATGGATAACTAAACTAAATAAACACGGTCAAAATATTTTAGCCCCAGTTTTAAAAAAATATGAAAATCGCAGCTATTAGTTTGCTATAGCTTTAGTTATGTTCTGTCAAACATATGAAAAACATACTTAAAGCCTTAAACATACCATTTTATTACGTAACCAAATAAGATATACATTATAATGAATCTCCGATTACTTACTTGATGTTTCATTGTTCGTTTTTACCGAATTTTTTACCTCTATAACAATAATGTTGATTTTAGAATCGTATGTTGCAATTTTTTTATAGTACGAGTATTTACTATTTATCATCTACCGCTTCATCAGCACAGAAAAAAAGTTAACCAATTTCGGTCCTCATATTTATATCTCTGTGTAAAAATGAACAAGCAATGAGTCCAACCCTCGGCACTTAAATAAATCGCGTCGTATTACTGAAAAGAAAAGCATTAAGGGTGGTTTTTTTGATAAAAGGGTTGGAAGTGGTAACTTTGCTAAATCATCTGTATTCTGTTGTAATTTGGGATTAGATTTTACTAAGGCTTGTTGATAAGACAAAAGGACATTGTTAGCTGCCAGTTTTAAAATTATACAAACTTAGGTTCATAACCAACAATCTACATATAGGGTTATTCATAAAGGGTATGCTAAGCCGAAAATAGGTCATATGAACAACTTTTACAATGGTACCAACTGGAAATTCGCGAAAAAAAATCCGCTGTTCCATAGAATAATGTCAATGACACTCGACAAAATGTATGGAATAGCTGGTTGCACATTACTGCTTGGCGGTGGAATAACTGGCAAAGGTGTGGTACTTCCCCAGGTGGGCTCTGCAAAAGAGCCCTACCACTACAAACTAGGTACATGAGTACTATGAGCCCTTTTCGGCTTAGCATACCCTTTATGAATATCCCTGTATATACATACACACTTTAACACAATTATTTATTAGAGTCCTCACATGTAAGGACACCTTTTTGACTAAAAATATGATCGAAAATTATATGGCATAGATATTTAGAACGTTGATCATTAATCATCATAGATCCTTGTGTGACATATTCTTAGCTATATGATTTAACGTAAAAACAATGACTAAAATGCATTGAGCATCGCTCAGTTTGTCATTAAAAATTACCGCTCCTAATCTCAATTCTTGGTAAATTACCAAGCAAGTTTCCTAAAATAAGCGTATTTCTGTTTTTTATTCAAATTTTTCTTTGCAAAAAGTGCTGAAACAAACTCTTTCAAAAAGACCCTTATATAAAACCGAGGAATTATTAGTCGGAAATGTTTTCAATCAGCGACCCTATTAGCGAAGGCTTACCAAAACAAAGGCCTTAATTGAAAGCTATAATCTTAAAACAAAAGCCAAAGCAACCAGGCCCAAACGTAGGGTAAACGTGGAAGTAACCGGTATATCTCCGGATTGCAACAACCTTTCGGCGAAAACAATTTTCCCGTTCATGGGACCGTTTTGACCACTTCTCCTGTAATACTGAATAGGATAGACGAGATACCTAACTCTCAGCGATTGCGAGAGTCGATTAAGGCGCACAAAATGTGTTAATCTCGCAACGACAGTAGGTACAGTTCCTTTGTCTATACTAATATTATAAAGAGGAAAGATTTGTATTTTTGTATTTTTGGATGTTTGTGTGAAATAAACTCAAAAACTACTGGACCGATTTCAAAAATTCTTTCACCATTCGAATGCTACATTATCCCAAAGTGACATAGGCTATATTTATTACCTGAAAAAATTAGGGATCCTTACTAAAACTTCAATAGTGTCCACCCGTGCGAAGCCGGGACGAGCCGCTAGTAACCTATATCTTTCTGTGAAAAGTATAGGTATTACATACTGAGTGCAAGCTTAAATTAGATGCGTACTGGTAGTTGAGTGCATCAATGGGCCCAAGTTTGAAGGCATTATTTGACAGATCTAAACTAGCTGAAAATAATTATATCTGTCTTTGTTATTGCAACCTATAAGATAAGGTCACCAGTACTTTAAAAAACTTAGATCGGTCAATTTGCGTCTTCAAACTTGGGCCCATTATACAGAAGGGTGATAAATGAAATTTAAAATAGTTAAGATATTTATAATATAATTAAGGAAATCATGATTTTAAAAAACTGTACAAAAAGTAGTCCATTAATTTGGTCGAGCTTGAATAAAGTAGATACGATTTTTTTTGCACAAGATATTTAATGGATTTCAGTGTTGATAATATACGAGTAACTTAAACGAATACTTTCATGTGAACGTACTAAGATTATTAATAGCTAAATGTTTTTGCAAACTACTTTCTTCAAATTTTCACCTCTGTCTCTTCGTGGTCTGCGCCTCTAATTTCGGGTAAGCGCTCAGGGCAAACGTTACCTGAACGTTTGTTGTCTGTGGTGATATTACGTGATTGTTTTGTGTGCCTAATCACTTTACCCTCGCATTTGCTCAGGTGGAGGGGAAATAAACTGAGAGCAAAATGTTTGGGAATTTGGAAATGCGCTTGTTCAGCCAATTCAGAAACAGAAAGTGCATTTGGTATGAGTAGAGAGCGAAATACCTTTAAACGACTTCTCTTCCTTTTTCCTCGCTTAGGAAAAGCCATAAAAAAGGATGTTTTTGCAAGTCTATGAATGGACTATGGACATTTATACTCGTATTCACCTATGGTCCGAATCCCTACTATTATTATAAATGTGAATGTAAGTTTGTTTGTTATGCTTTCATGCGAAAACGACTTAACCGATCATCATGAAACTTTGTATACATATTCTTGGAGGTATTAGAAGTAACATAGGAAACTTATTAAAAAAAACGACCGCGGGTGAAACCGCGTGGTACAGCTAGTATTTTATAAATTAATTTATTAATTATTTTTTTAATTATGAACCATATGTTACCTTAAATTATGTTCTTATTTATGTGATTATAATATCAATTTGGCGTAATTCTCAACGTAAACTTGACAAAAAAACTCTATTTCGCTTCCGCAGTTGGGTTACTGTTTCAAACCTTTTACTTCTATGTTTAACAAGCTACTAATAAAGTAATTAATTAAACCAGCTGTAAAAGAAAATGTAATTCTTCATTTCTAAAAAAAGTTTTTATTCTCTGTAGTTAAACATCTATTTTAATTTCTATTTTCTTTCTCTTCTAACCTGTAAAAAAAATATCCCCATTCCAAACGTATGAATCGACAGGCGTTTAACAAAGGAATCGAATTATTACGGCCAAAATTATAATAGCCATTTCACCTTACTGCCCGGTATAACTTCCGGAACCAATTCTCTCTCTGATTAAATTTAAAATCGTCCGACTCGCCAATTACAGAACTAATATCCTATAGTTGACATCTGTGCCGAGCTTACCCTCTTCTGACCCGGTAAGTAGCTGACACACAGCAGTGTGGTTCGGATATTGCATATCTATTGGTATTGTTGTGTCTTTGCTAGGGAATAAACTTGTGCAGTGCTGTGCCGCGCAGGGTATTGAATTCTGCGAGTTCAAAATTCTGGGTGGCGCAGACCTGTTTATGGGCAAGCGTTACGTTTAACATCAGGCGAGCGATTTGCTCGTCTCGTCACTCAATTACATAAAAAAAACTCTCAGATATTTTTGTTGAAAAAACGTAAGAAATAGAAGAAGAAGTCAAGGTAGATGAAATCTATAGAATTCGAGAAGAAAACACAACAAAATGAACAAAATACCTCTAGAAATCATCTGCACTGAAAAATGTACAACTGGTTAGTGGTTTCTTTTGAACAAAAATTACTACTCAATCTTTGCTTAAAATATATGTATGTCCTACTAGCTGACCCGTGCCCACTTCGTTGGGCATAATGTTAATTAAACCCGAAGCCATCATCGCGCGCCGTCCAGACCGTTTTTTCTCCGATTCACTTTGCAAAACGGACTACCACGTAAAAGCCTTTTTATTTTTCGGTTTTTTATATAACCTATGACACTCAGCAATAATGTGGCTTTCTATTGGTGAAAGAATTTTATAATCGGTTCAGTAGATCCCGAGATTACCCCTTACAATTTAACAAATATACAAACACACAAACTTTACTTCTTTATAATATTATAATATTAGTATAGATTACAAAATAATATACTTTTAAAGTCGATGTGAAAGTTTCGTCCCTGACATATTTTGATGTTAAAAGACCAGATAAAATGCCAAAGTGTCATAACTTATAAAGATTTTTTAAATCCACTTATCTTTAGCATGTCATTTCTCTTGTCCGTATGTCCCCCTGTTAATAGAAAGGACCGACAACGACTACGAAGCTCCAAAACTTTTAGTGCTCTTGAAGGCATGAGTAGAAAATCTCTAGGGATAACTATCACGAAGCAAAGAGGTTACGAGCAGCTCAAGAGCACTAAGACTTATTAAGCAAATACTTTAACAGTTTATTAAAAGGCTTGAGAGTTTGTTTTGAAAAGACTTTGTGAAATGATATTTAATACTTTTAACTAAATCCGAGGAAATTTTAGGTGAAAAAGGATAGTCTATGAATAAAATCCAGCTATCTATTGAGATATCATTTTTCTTTTCGGACTACACTACAAATTGCGTTTATACGTTTACACGTTTACACGTACTTAGTATAGTTTAGAGATTTTGTTTTTGGTTTACAATAAAAACCAAACATAGGAAATGAAAACCAGATAAGTATTTTTACATAATCTAATTTATCATAACTTTAAAAAAATAATTTAATAGCTGAACCTAAAAGCTCGCGCTGCTTTTGTTTACCAATTCTCATTTTATTTACAGTGCCCTGAAGACTCTTTGCATTGCAGCTTGCGCATTAAGTAATTTAGAAAGCCGTTCCATGAATCGTTGCACTTATCCTTAGGAGAATAAACTTATAAAGGAATTGAACTATTTTCCCGCTAACTTATAGCATTGGAGATTTCTTAATAGAACTCGACTTTTGCTCAAGTTTATAATGTAACAGTTTAGTAGTTTACTGTTTGTACAAGGATTTTTTACAAGGACCAACCCGAAATTCGCGAAAAAAAATCAGCTGTTCCATAGAAAAATGAAAATGACATTCGACAAAATTTATGGGACAGCTAATTTTTTTTTCGCGAATTTCGGGTTAGTCCCATAGTAAAAGTTGTTCATAATGATGAGCACTATAACTATACCTTTTTCGGTTTAGCATACCCTTTATGAATAGCCCTATATGTACTAAGGACCTCCAAATTTAGTAATTCCCCATCTCAGCTATAACATAAATGAAATTAATAGGACGGCGTTGTTTCGTTCCTTTTGATAAAGAAAGCTTTTAGTCTTTTGTTTGAGTCGACACGCGCCATTAGGGTTCCATACCAAAATAGTTACCTACTGGAACCTACTCACTAACTTTATTTTTTTTTAACTCTTATTTTTTTATTGCGCAAAAGCTAAATCATATCTTTTAACTAAAGCAACCGCAATTGTTAGTTTAATGTATTGATGCCAATATTGGCAGTATATCCATAATGAGCCCAAGTTTGAAGGCATTATTTGACAAGTCTAAACTAACTAAAAATATATCTGTCTTTGTCATTGCTTTGTCTTTGTATTGTATAGTGGCAGAGAGGAACGATGGACCCTTTCTTAACCATTTATTAAAGACCCACGTGCTGCCTTGGCGTCATTGTCTCAAATAATTTATGTCTGCGTTGTTTTTAGTATCCTTAAATATTTAATTTGTGATCTTGTTTGTGTAATTATTTTATTCTAATTATTTTATTTTTGACTTGAACGTGGATTTAATTTAATGTGATTTTATTTGATTATGATTTTAATTTTAATTTGTGTTTCATTTGTATGTTTAATTGATTTTGATTTTAATTTTAATTGTAATTTTATTGTGTAAAACTATGGATTCTCTATTTCCGAAATAAATTATTTGAATTTGAATTTGAATTGCAATCTTTCAGACAATTCTAGAAAATTTAGATCTGTCATAAAAAGCCCTCAAACTTGAGCCCAATGTATCTGTAAAATAGCATGTTTAAAATTCCAGTAATACTTGGTTTGTATTATTTGAAACATAAATAACTTCAACAGCAAGCCGTGCAATTTCTCGGGTCCGCTAAGTTAGAGTTAAAAGTGTTGCAATACTATTGTTTTCGCTCGTGAAACTACCGAAACTTGGTCTGATTTCGAACCGTTGCTTTATGTATTTTCTTGTTGCGAGTTAAGAACTGTTTCTCCCTCAGATAAATTTACTCAAAGATGGCTGTAGACAACGATACCTATAGTTTCAGTTTACAGCATTCCAGTTTAGTGTTAACAGTCTTCTCAGTTCAGTTTTGTTTTGGATTCGTTTTATGTACGAGTAGGCCTTAGAAACTCAACATAATTGCCGTCTAAGACGTGCAGATCATCATTATGATCAATTTTAAAATCAATAAAAAAAATATATAATGGAAAAAATTATTGACACTCGGCAAAGTGTATAAAATAGCTGATTATTTTTTTGCTATTTCAGAAGTAGACCCATAGTAAAACTTGTTCCTAATCATGAGTAACCAACCTACTATAACCCCTTTTCGTATTAGCAAACACTTTACTTTAAAACCATAAAAGAAAACTTTAGCAAATTAATATAATTCCTAGATAAAATCACACTTGGAATTACAAAAAAAAATTAAGCTAAAAACTACATAAAAATATGCTCAGACATCCACTAAGAGTACGTTTGAAGGAAAATATAAAATATTCAACATTTTACATTTCATTTTCGATTCTACGCTGGAATAGGATTTTCGTAGCTGCCCCGGGCGAGGGTAGCATGTTCTCGCTCAAGTATTGAGTTGAATATTTCAATTTTCTCTACACGCTGCAGGAGGTAAAATAACATTGTGTTGATTCAAATGAGTATTGTTTTAAAATAAAATGTGAATACGGTACCGTTCAAATTTAAGTGAGAAACAACACCGAAAACAGAATATCACTTTAATATTTACTTTGCTTCGCTCTTTTCTTTTTGTCTGTAATTTTTGGTGTGAACTATAAATTATCTATCAAATATGTACTTTTGCTATTTTTTTTAAGATACGTCTAGAGCCAGCTTTAGGTAGATGACGTTTTTATCTTTTCTATTATAAGTACCTAATAAAGCCTAGCCGTAGTAGACGACTAAATTTTTACGTGAGTATTCCCGTGTTTAATTATAACAAAAATACCTAATAAAGCTTTATTTTATGCATAACAAACCGAATATATTTTTATAATTTACTTATTCACACACTTGAATACCTACCTACTTACTAGATACTTGATTAATAATTTTACTTTTAATTGAATCAAACTCCACGTAACTACCAAAGAAATAGTATAAACATTTCAAAACAAAAACCTTTCTAATAGAAATCGCAAAATAGACCGTAGCTTACAAAGCACAAACAATATCACTTCATAACACAAAAACGGCACAAAATTCCCCAAAAAGATCCTTTGTCCTATTCATAGGCAATGATTGATTTACGTGTAAGAGCGTCACAAAAATGAGGAGGGCTATTCATTTCCCTGCGGTCGTGGCTTGTTACATAGAATAGCTTTTAGGTGCTTTGAAAGCTGGTCAGATAGGCCCGAACCGCGGTCGCGTGACGGATGCCCCCGGGTATTGAGATTTTGGGCTGTCACTCCAACAGTCTGTTGCTGATAAAGCCCCTTTGCACTCAATACTTTTATCGTTACGCAGCTAAATTGCGAATATTTAAAAATGTTCAGTTATTGTAGACATAGTTTACAAATTATATTTTATAGTTATAAATTATTCAAAGTGTGTTATGATATTTTTTGCGTAACCTTCGCTGATGAGTCTGTCACTTATTTGGCTATGTTTTCGCTGCTTTGTCATTTTATTAAGTGGTGATTTTTAAGTATAGTTGTAGGTAAATGTAGATAGACTTTTTTGCCTTTGTCTACTTAGTAACTGATTATAATGAAAAACGTAATATTGTGTGGGTGTACAGAAACACACTCCATATCCATGTAAAAACATTAGTAAATTAAAGCCCTTGGAAAAAAAACCTCGCGATCCTTCAATTACCGGATGGAAACGAAAATATAAACAGCAGAAGTATCCGAATAATCGTGAGTATTTATGTTATTGAAAATCGCTCGACTGATTAAATTAAATTAAATGATTAGATGTTAAACGTCCCGTTTGCCCATATCAGGTCAGCGCTACCCAGAATTTTGAATTCTTAGAATTCAAGAACCTGCACGGCACAGCACTGCGCTCGTCACCCTGAGATATGAGTTGTCTGATGTTTAACAAAACGCCTGAAAAACACGTCGGTTTTCGTAACAAAATAAAAACTTTAATGGAGTTGTTTCCAAAAATCGACGCTGTATATAATGGCGTTGCAGTGGAGTTGATGCAACAATTATTATTGTTTTTATTTATTGGGTTTTCCTGTTTTTCCATGTTGAATGATGCTTTAGTTAATACATATAACCTTACCGAATGACACGAAGTATCACGGGATTTCCGTTTAAAATTTTAAATTAGATCAACTTTTTAGTATTTCGAGAGTAGGTCATCATTTTTCGTTTTTCATCATCATCATCATCCACAGCCCTTACTATCCCACTGCTGGTTATAAGCCTCTCTCCTGTTATGTAGTAGGTTTTAACAACTCCTAAGTAAAACTCAACTTTTATTTAAGTAAAATTATTTTTGACCATAACAGACTCACTCGTTTTTGTACTCATAATAATGCTGGCTGGAAAAAATCTATAACAGAAAAAGGTCACAATTTGTTAGTAAAACATTAAAAATAACTTAAATTCTACTTACATGTCATGTCATCATGTCACTATGGTACATTTTTGGCTAGGGAACACTTTTACGAAATGATGACCATAATTCAATCGCGTTCAAAGACTTTCAAACAAAAGCAAAAATCCCAATAAAGCTTGTACCGAAGCAAAAAGTTTTTAAGCCGCAAGAATCACAACTATTGTCTCTTCCCCGCATCGAACACGCTCGATCCACGAGGGGACAGTCGGCACAGATGGTCCACCAATATTACCACCTCCAAGAGGGAGTTTCGCAGTAAATCGGTAATCAATATAATACCTTATGGTTACTCACTTGTTAGGTGATACACGTAGCATGGTGAGTTTAATAAAAGGAATGCTCAGCGTTATCAGTAGTATTTTGCATAAAGATCGCTTACGGCTTGCAGGATGTTCTGATAGTACAGAACGGTACATTATTATGCTTGATTGAAAATAACTTAACAAATTAAGAGGCCATACAAAAAGCGCCATCTAGTTTAATATCATGTCGAAAGTCTCGGAGCGGCTCTAAACTCTGATATTTAGGTCTCACCACTTTGTCTGTATAAGCTTGCTTATTTTTACATAAATCAATAACTTTAATAGAGCAATCACATCGCAGATATTTATTATGATTTTACATTTATTCCTATATGCTTTTTTTGTATTTTTTTATTGCTGTTGTTGTTGTCTGTAAGTTTGATTAGGTAGTGTTTTCCTAACAAATTATTTTTGCGAAGTCGTGTATCGTAGCAATCTACGCCATCATAAATACATAAAAACTTTACATTAAATACTGGTATTTCTATTCGTTCTAAATAACTTACCTTTTCACCTTTCAGCCAGATCCTTTTCCACCTGCGGAACCGATTCTAGCAACTACAATCGCTTATTCATCGGGATCGCGTTCACAAATCAATGGAACCCAGAACACAGCTGTGTCGAACACGAATATACCTAATAGAAATTTAACTCTTTATTGTTCACATGTAGACAATAACTACTTTTGATTACTAAAAAAGCTATATTATAGCAACAATTTATTGCTGTTTTTAAGCTAAAATAATCTGCACTCAAACTAATAATTTTCAAATTTTTTATACTCTATTTTGATATCGTGAAATTAAAATTTAGTCTACATGTCTCTCTGTCTGTCGGTTAGGTATCTTTCCAAAAACATAGACCTCCTTTTTATTTTGCCGTAGTTGGGTTAAAAGATCTTTCATGATAAAACGGCAATGTCAGGTACTTTATCTCTCTAGAATCTAGATAATCTTATTGACGGGTGAATTAATGCATACCTACCCTCCCCTATTCCTACCCTATTCCTTTCTGCTTCCTTGGTAATACGATAAGTGAAAAGATGACCTATGTTAGTATAGTTTTTATTTCGGAATATGTGTAAAAACATTAGACCATTCTTACTATCATACTAATTAATTTATGTTATTTTTTTTTTATGTAATTGAGTGACGAGGCGAGCAAATCGCTCGCCTGATGTTAAACGTCACGTTTGCCCATAATAGGTCTGCGCCCCCCAGAATTTTGAACTCGCAAAATCCAAGACCCTGCGTGGCACAGCACTGCGCTCGTCACCCTGAGATATAAGTTGTTTAATCTCCCATTTGCCCTGTTATTTCACTGGAAACAATGCCCTTATGTTATTTTATCTTAAAGACTATATTTTAATAATTTCTATCAGTGCACGATTCTCTTCTACAAGTTTATTTTCATAAAATATTCCAAGCTGTGCATTTTCACTTGCATTTTAATTTCACAATTCATTACTCGTATTTTGTAGGGAGATGTAATGGCTTGGGTAGTAAACTGTATATTGAGTAAGGGGAGATTTACCCAAACACGATCTATGAAAGAATATAAGTTGAACCAAAATAGTGTCGGTTAAACTTTAATACTAGGTACTTACTTGAATTCTTATTGAAAGTTTTCTTTACGGCCATTATTTCGGCGTCACAAAATTTTAAAAGATTTTTTTTTGGTAATTCATTTTATATACGAGTTTTCAAAATACGTTTAAGTAAATAAGTCAATGGCTCAAATTTTCAGAATAGCGTAATTTGGAGTTCTAAATAAACCACTGGATTAAGTTGCCAGCCCTTTTCCAGTATTCAAAAGAGTCCTGTACAGCATAAACGAATACATAATATAATCTCACTAAGATGATATTACAGCTCTAGTTACGAAAACTGAATAAAACAATCGACTGATTCAATTTTCAGCTTGGCAAACTGCCCTTACTGTTAACTGATTCGGCTCATGCTCCTTATCTGCAAAACATTATCGAGAGTCATCGCGGAAGATGCCCATAAATCTTCCAGATGGCTCTGATTAATAGTAACTTTGTTAACGATTGTTGCGTAATGATTTCTGGAGTCGATTTGTCCTTTCCTTGCTATGGACACAATCATTATTTTATTATTGTTGCCGGAAAGTTTTGTTATTTCCCCGAATCGATATAGAATGTCATAGTGAAGATGTGGTTAAAAAAAAAACAAACAAATTTTAAAAAAATCATAAAAAAATAAAAAATAAAATAAATTCATAAAATTTGACGTTCAATCCGACTCACGATAACACTCAATTATTATGTAAACCATTTACGGTTACTCATCCAAGAGTAACTGAAATAGAGTGTTATTGTCATTTCGTTTGACGACGAAGCGCTTAAAATACGTCAAAATATTTATACAGTTGCATGACCTCGAGAGCTTTATTTTTGTTTCATTTTTGATCGGAAAGTTATTGATATACAATAGAAGAACCTACCTGTAGTAGTTATAAATAATGCCCAAAACCATACGATTCACTTGCAGTCGCTTTTTCACTTTTTAATTTAATAGGCGTGACGAAAGATTTTAAAATCCTCTTCCATAATGTGAGTACACATTTACTATTTACAAAAAAGCCTTTATTTCGGTAATAAACTTAAGTTTAACGAAGTTTGAAGCCATTTTTCACATATTTTTTCAACAGTGCCCGAAAACAGCTTGATTGTGTCATGGCGTCGATTTGACGTCACGGCTAGTAAACATGTCATTGTGTCTATGCGTGATGAGCGGCGGATGTCCTGAGTTCACTGAGGCGTGACGTCATACGCTGTGATTGTTGTTTCTGGCAAGATGGCCGATTGCTGTATTTTAATGTTTTAATTTATTGAAAATCTTAATAATCTGTTTTTTAAATATAAAACTAAACATGTGTTTTAAATTTTTTTAATCTGGCTAGTCCCCTGAAAGCATTGAATCGGCGATTTTTTGATACTGTCGTCATGCCTATTATAGTCCTTGTTATTCAATAAGTAGAGTGCTCACAATTTATTCCATCATTATTTTGTGACCGGTCTGCCTCCGCCCGGATAATGTTCCCCAATGAAAACAGTGGAAGCCCAAAGCCTATAAAGGGCACCTTTCAGTTTTCCTTACCGTATTTTGTAAGAATCAGTCGATCGTTAAGAACCTGTAAGTAGATTAAGCACGTTACTTACGTATTTCTTTGAAGGAGGGATCAAAGTAGGTCACTTAACTCGGACATGATTATGTAAACCATATCCTACCCAAATATGAGCCTGTTCAAATAAATATCCCGTGCAGTGAGTCTATTTTCGGGCAATAGATACATACTATATCTGTCACTGTCACACTTATTATTGATTTAAGCATATAATATATTATGTTTTGTAAGGACAAAAACAATGTCCGTTTTTCAAGAATCAGCTCCTGCCATCTGTACTGTCGTCGGAGTTTATTAATAGAGGATAAAAGGAAAAAAAAAAATTGGTTGCCTGTAAAGTCGGTATACGGGCGAAAGTTTTACGTGACAACGACTTTGAGTGGTAAAATAATTTTAATGTGAATATTCATTCGTATATTAGGAAGAAGGATGAAATAATAGTAACAATTTAAAACATTTATTTATACAAAGAATTATATTTAAAACATTAATTTATACAAAGAATCTCGCACTGAATTTCATATTAACAAAATTTTATGTCTGTCTCTCTCGCTCTTAGGCGGGCTAACCATGCCCGAGTGGAAGGGACGCGTGCCTCTCACTCGCTCTCATTGTGAGCGCATAACGTGAGCGGAGCGTAACGCAGTTTCTTGAAGTGTCACCCGGCAAACCAATTTATAAGACGTTGTCACGTCAAAAACCATCAGATTATAGAAAAAGACGAGTTTATATTAGAAAGATTAGATCAAAGAAATATCAGATCGCGTAGCATTCTCTCTTCATTTTGAGAAAAGTTGAACATGCGATGTAGTTGCTATGTGAGTGCACCTTAGGTCTCGTAGTAGTTTTTAGTTAACAAAATTTTAGTTTTGCAATCCCGATTTTGTCAAACTAATTAATCATGCGCGATTTAGTTTTTGTTATTTTGGCAGATTTGATTTAGAGTTAAACAATAAAAAGCTAAGCTCTTATAGATCAGAGACCCCTGTTGAACGAAAGCAAACCTGATTTTTTTATTGTAACCTCAACCTTAACATTTCCTCAGTTTCCTGTATGCTAAGCCGACAAGGGCTCATAGTACTCATCATTATGAACGACTTTTACTATGGGACAAACCCGAAATTCGCGAAAAAAAATCATCTGTTCCACACATTTTGTCGAGTGTCATTGACATTTTTCTATGGAATAACACTGTATACATACGGATACGGAGCTATCACCTGACTTCTGACTATCTTAATATATATAAATCTCGTGTCACAATGTTTGTCCTCAATGGACTCCTAAACCACTTAACCGATTATAATAAAATTCGCACACCATGTGCAGTTCGATCCAACTTGAGAGATAGGATAGTTTATCTCAAATTATAGTCGCAATTTTAATTTATTGCAAATTATATATACTGATAATTTTTACTATAAATTGACAAGTTAGCATCAACATACTACGGTTGCTATAGTTACGCAATGGCTTTTGACAGGACAACGTCTGTCGAGTCAGCTAGTAATTATTATATTTATATGCCTGTAAATTATATAAATGAAATGATAGAATGACGAAAAATAAACAAGACGAATGTGAATTATACGAAGTTTTGAAATACAAGACATTAGTCACTATACAATACAAGTTACTATTTAATAGTTCTCAGTCACGCCTATCTTTATTCAGTCATCTTCAGTGTTTTCTACATGCTAACTTAGTATTGCTTGTTCTAAATATATGGAAAAACAATAAATGAAATCAACTGTGATGAATGTCTGCAAACAGCAGTTAGCCCCACAGTCCACTAACAGTTGACAGCACTGTTTATATTGGAAATTGATCGAGTTTTAATTACGTTCTACTTATTTGTAATTGCTGATGATTATATTCCTGAAAAGGTTTCATTTATTCGATTTCATTTGTGGTTGGAAACGATGCTCTATCAATATAAATTCAGATTTTATAGTGAGTTGCATGGAACAGTGGTAGTAAGAATGAGATTATTTGGCCCAAGTTTGAAGACTTTGTTTGATTTATCTAAACTAAATGTCTTTGTCATTACAACCTATTAGACAAGGGCATCAATAATAAATATAAAAATAAAATTGTAAAAATAAGATCTATCTAAAGCCTATATACTAGATAGATAGATAAACTCTTGATTTTTCACACCAAAAATTACAGGCCCCAGTATGCCTACCTACTCATAATTATTAACAGCTTTTTATCAAAGGAACCTTTTAAAAAGCAGCTGTTTTAGAGAATTAACATTAACAATTTCACACTCAACAAAATGTACCTAACTAGACCAGATAGCATTTATCTGGTTTTCAATAGCACCTGGAAAACCTTTCCACAATAATTCTTATCAGGTCTTATTTGAAACTGTTAAACCGCTCTAATCCTGTAATCCTAGGCTACGTGATGACCCCCCAAATGGGCGGAGGCCTAACAACGGTCCGGGGATTATTTGACCCTACGTTTTGTTTCGTCGGCCCATAATTTAGGGTCACAAACGTGTTTAAGTACTGATAGAACGAGATTTATGTCGGATACAGCTTTTAGCGAAAGGTGTTGGAGACTGAGGTTTACCTCCGTGTTTTCGGGTTTGTGGAATCAAATATTTACTGTGATATAAATAGGCTGGAAATTCTATCACCTTCATGGAATATTTTATGATTTTATGATGATGGTACACGTATTTTGCATTATTTTTATGAGAACGTTGCGAAGGTTTTATATATACATGGTCATATTTTGTGTATAAAAGAGAAGTATAATTTATAACGTACGAGGTATGGTGTAATGGTATTAGCTACCAAATTAGTAAATACATATACTTACATGGAAGACGAGTAGGTTTCCATGTTGGCTCACACTAGTTGGGGAAATACTGCAACTATGAGGTATCTACTTTGTTACTTTATAATATACTCTCGTACTCAAGCATTATGTTGCATAATAAATTTGAGATTGTCCTTTTCTTCTATTTTTTTTAAGATGATGAATTTTTTTTGTGTTCAGAAACAAACTTTTCTTATAACTTGCACGGGTAACAATTCCAGAAATTACCACTACAGACTATTTTTCAACCTGATCTTTGACCCTAGCTAAGTAGGAGGCCTTATCTGAAAATTATGACATATCCAAGCGCTAACAACATAACTCACAGTAAACTCTACGCGAAACTTCTACAAATCTATTGAAAAGTCGAGTCCACAGAATTTCTACCACAAAATTTGCTTTGTGAAACAGACCCTGATCCCTGATCCCAAAATCAATGTTTATCTAATATTTTATGCAAATGCTTCAGGTAGATAATCCTGAGCTTTATCAGCCATTACGTTGTCCTCACGTTTGAGACCGGATTATTGATCTATGTAGGTACGAGTTTGATTTAGGTTCTCGTAACTTTGCCTTGCTCGTTTATACAGGGTTTACTTAGGAAGAAAAGTTTTACACGTGTTCTAAGTTTGATACCCTGTATTTGTGATCAAATAATGGCCTTAGGTAGTCTTGATATCGAACAAACTTACATCTATACTAATATTATAAAGAAGTAAAGTTTGTGTGTTTGTATATTTGTTAAATTGTAAGGGGTAATCTCGGGATCTACTGAACCGATTTTAAAAATTCTTTCACCAATAGAAAGCCACATTATTGCTGAGTGTCGTAGGTTATATAAAAAACCGAAAAATAAAAAGGCTTTTACGTGGTAGTCCGTTTTGCAAAGTGAATCTGAGAAAAAACGGTCCGGACGGCGCGCGATGGCTTCGGGTTTAATTAACATTATGCCCAACGAAGTGGGCACGGGTCAGCTAGTCAGTAAATAAAATTGGAAAGTATCCTTAGTATGGTAAAAGTTGTTACTATAATACATAGTAATCAGAACCTATTTCCTAGACTAACCTGACTGGGTTTTAAAGTAATTATTGTTTAAAATTATCTCATATAAAAATGAATCACTGTTCGTTTGTCTCGCTATAACTCGAGAATGGTTGGACCGATTTCGCTAATTTTGATCTCAAAATATTTCTGGAAAGGTTTAAAAGCAAAAAAAGCGTGAAACCGTCGGGTTCAGCTAGAATAAATTTCAGCTACTGTAATAAATAAATGATAAAATATACTCGAACAATCGCTCTCAAACTTATTACTAAAATGAAGCAACGAATGGCCCGGTCGATTTTCAGATGGGTGAACGCAAAAGGTATACTCGTACTGCTGTGGTTCACTACCGTGGGTCAAATGACATGTTACTATAATATCGGCAAACCTTCAAGACAAAATTGTTAAGTCATTTTATAGCCTTCAGACGGCCTTTTAACTCTTTACTAAGCTTGACCACTACGCTTATCCGAACTTACCTTTCATCATCATCATCATATGCAACATTTAATCCTCCCACTGCTGGGATACAGGTCTACCCTCGAAGGGTGATTAGGCCGTATACCACCACGCTGGCCAAATGCGGGTTGGTGGATTCACATACGCCACTGAATTTCTTCTCTGGACGTACGCAGGTTTCCTCACGATGTTTTCCTTCACCGAAAAGCCAGTGGTATGTAAATTCATACATAAGTCTCAAAGAACTCATTGGTACGAGTCGGGGTTTGAACCCGCCACCTCAAGAATGCGAAGCGGCTGTTCTCCCACTGAGCTACCGTGGCTCTTTTACCTGAACTTACCTTTACTTACTTACAAATCCGCTAACTTTGCTTAGGTAACGTTCAGTAAACTTACTTTTTCATTTTGTATCGTAAAATAAAGGAAAGCTGTGGATTAAACAAGTCCTGTTTACGTAATTGAGTCTCCATCGCAAACTTTTCCCAAAGTTACTTGAGTAGAACTGGCGAAATTAGACCGGAATAAAAAATTCACGAGGCGTTATGCGGTACTTAAGCCGAAGCGTGAATCCAGCACCTTTCCCGTAAATCCGTCGAAGTAGCTACCTCAGTATTTATTGAGGTACAGCCACAGAACATAAATTAAGCAGTAACTCAAATTAAACTCAAAAAGTATAAAAAAAACAGCTTTCATCAAATGTTCATCGAAGTTAGACATAATATGTAGATTTTGTAGATACTAGACAGGTATATCTAAGCTCAATCGTACATTGCAAAGTGGTTCAGTTGTAAGATTTGACCTAAACATACATGCAAATACAAGTTAACTAAGAGCTTGTAAAAATAATTTGAATTTCCAAGTAAACTAGACTAATATTTAAATCATAATTATTTGTACAAGGCTCACGCTAGCCAATATTTATAAAATCGTCTGTTGCGGACATTTATGTTATTGAACAGTACAGTTGGTCTAATATTTTGATCGCCTGTCAAAGTTCCGAACTTTGGTTTAATTTGTTTACCGACTATGATTATTGCTAACTTTGGAAATAGTTACTAAGTCTACTGAGCTTTAATTTTTGGGCTTTCCTTACTAATATTTTAATCCTATATCTCAGAGTACCGAGCGCAGTGCTGTGCCGCGCAGGGTCTTGAACTGAAGGTAAGATTTCAAAATGTAGGGTGACGCAAACCTGTTATGGGCAAACATGACGTTAAAAATCAGATCATTATGAAATTTTGAGTACACGTTGTCAAGGGTACAAAAGAGGATAAAGGGTAATTTTCATTAACATCACTGTGGGGGTGTAACCGCGGGGTGCAGGAAAACATGAACATTTCCTACGGCTACAAAATGTACTGTAAGCTGCAGTACATTTCAAACTGTATGGAAGTAATTGAGTTCGCATCGTTAATTCAGCGAGTGATTAGAAGGACTGGCGTTGTAAGTAGGTAGTTGGCTAATTGCTTTTACACACACGTTAAAACGTTAAATACACGCTTTAAACATCTACTTATTTCAAAAGCGATATTCTATAATAATAATAATAATAATAATAATTAAGCTTGGGCCCTGCCCCGCTGCCGGCGGCACCCTAGTTTTTAAATTTTTTATAATGTATTGTTCTTTTTTATGCTACCTCTATATTGTAAAAAATTTAAGAATTAAGAAAAGTAAATAAATATCTGAATAATAATAATAATAATTTATTTACTTCCACAAACAAGTTACAAAAAATACAGAAATGTTATTACAAATGAATTTGGCTTAAGGTAATGATGTGCCGTTGGACCCCAAACTAGGCAGAGCCTGTATCTTGGGCGCCCTGAGGCCAGTTAACAGAGCCGGAATAATCAAAATAGTAGAGATTTCTAAGCTTAATACTTAGACCTTACTTATAAAGTTTTCTCTAAGCACCAGCTTTTAGTACACTGGTGTTAATCAACGTACTTTTTGGTGATATCGGGAGGCTCAGTACTTTTAGTGAGTTCATCATTCTTTAGACGGCCATTTTTCTCAGTGTACTTCAAAACGATGTTTAGCAGTTGCTAGATTGACATACTAGGCAATGTCACTTAACTTAGAGAAAACTTTATAAGTAAGGTCTTAGCGTTTAAGGCTGTGTCTTGTGACTCTCATTTAGTTTCGTCGTGGCTTTAGCACTCCTTGTCAAAATTAGAAACCACAACACTAGCGGAGTGAAACTTGTAAAACTTGGAACGACTTCCGGTGCCAACTGTATGCAAACTGGGGCGTAATCATTGTGCTTAACACCCGCCACAGAGGGTGCTTCCGATGTCTAGTTGCCAACTTACCAACACAAACGCGTCGAAAATCTACTTCCGTGTGGAAAAGTTTAGCGGGAAAGTTGGAAAGAGGTCTTAAATGCGGAAGTGTGTTAATAAGCTTGCAGTTTCCTGAAACATTATTTTGAATATACTCGTAAGTAATCTCATTAAGGATAATAGAAATATAAACAGTCAAGGTACATATATTTATAACTAACTGCGCCCCGCGGTAAACCCTCGCGGTGAAGGATAAGGTGAATATGATAATGATAAATAATTAATAATAAGTCCATCACGTCTTTTGTTGTTTCTGAGTCATGAAATTGTAACAAATATTCCGTGAGAAGAAGGACTAATTTAAATGATGTAAACAACCGAGAGAGGCATACAAAGAGTTTTTTTCACGACACCGCATTATTGAGTCACTTTGTTCAGCTTCAGCTAGTGATTCATCTAATCTCAGTCCTGTGAAAGCCTTTGTACGCACCGAAGCCTGAAAGGTGCGTCACGCGTCGCGCCATCTAGTCGCGCCGTCGCGACGCAGTCAGCCTCCACTCCACTAGCTAGAGTTTGCTGACCTCCTGGTACATGAGATTTAATGTTGCTAAAGAGCAAATATAATTTTACATATTTTAGTAATTTTAATTGATATTATAAAAACTGTCATATTTTAGTGTTATGAGAAAAATGACAAAGGCAAATTAGTTTTGCAAAGATTGCTGTTAAAAGAAACTCTGGCAGGAGATTGCAGTCTTGATTGAAAACCCTACGAGAGCGGTGATATTAAACAACGAGTAGTACGATCAGTCTCTAAATGGGTGACCAGCCTTACCGTATCCAACGACCTGTTCGACTGAAAACTCCATACATATTATTTTGTAAATGTATTATACAAAAATTGTAAGACCAGGCCAGTTGTCAGAGGTGTTCCTAAAAGTTTGAAATCCATCCTTACTCCAAACGCTAAACCTGTCAAAATAATTCGTGAATTGATAAAGTTAACTTACCATCGCAATCTAATTAACAGCTGCCGATCAAACGTTGTTATCGAAATGACGGCATCATTAGTTATAGGACCATCACAGCCCTATAAATAATTGGGCCGTTTTGAGGTATATTTACATTGAGGCAGTCACTGGCGCAAGTTAAATTACATGTTCAGCCCGGAAAAAAAATCGTAAATTAATTCAGGAAAGAAAAGGAATTCGAAACCAATGTCCAGTCTGTTAGCTATTTTGTTTTCTAGACCTATGCATTAGAATAACTTTTTTCTTCAGTACCTAGGAGAAGTGTGGTATAAACTTGCTGTTACTTGTTCTTTATACTTGTTTTATGTTCAGGGTGAGGTACTTACTGTTAATAACAAAAAAGGAGGCCCTCCATTTCTTATAATTTATTCAAACAAAAAAATATTTCTGCAAAATTTAATTGATCATAAATCTTTGTTATACCGAAATAACGTCAATCGCATCAACTTTATGAAAATGTAAAATTCTAAGCATTTTGCAGTTAGCCAGAATTCAGTAACACCGTTCTATGCAAAGACTCTTCAAAGCTAGTAATTATTACATGCCAAAATCAAACATTTCACTCGCCCCTGTCGTTATGAACATAATTGAGCTTTGGACAATCGTGAATAAATTATTATCGTACTTAACTTTAACTCAATATAAAATTGATTAGTTCAGAAAATCCAACAATTTTGCAAACCATTTAACCAAATTGTTGTCAAATTCAGGATTGAGACTAAGAAATTTTTGACAACTTTAAAATTATTGCCATGCTTTTACGCAAATTGAAATTAAATAAAACGTAGATAATTTTGAGCCCTGTCAGATAAGCTTATTACTAACCCGAGCCACGAGTAATCTTACAGGATTATAATTATTTACGTATCGTATGTGGTACATACGTTTGAATAGATTTCTGCTTTAAATTAATTATACTTTTTCTCTAACACATAAGACCTTATCCTCTACCCATCACATCTATTACACTTACATAACCGCAACTGCACCGTGCGTGCTCCAGCCTCCCCAACAACGCTATAACAGCTTCTGATGAGGCAATAAAAGTGAAGGACTGAAAAAATAAAAAGCATTTCGTGATTGTACTGCCCCAGGGACCCCCGCTGATGTACGGCGTCTATGCCCCTGTAATTTGCGAGTATCCGAAAAGGCTTTGGGGGTTCCGGCAAATTAACGGATTCAAGTTTAAGGCTTGGCAGTTTGGTTCGTTGGTTTTAGTTTGTCTTGAGCTTAAAAGAGTTTTTTCTTAGAGTAGCATTAGAGCTCAAATAGATGATACGTACTTGTGTTCTTGTGTGTGGCCTTATTTCTAAACTTTAGGTTCCAAGAAAGTGTAATCAGTACTTATACAACTCTATCTTGGTAAAATACAAAAATACAATTCACCTCACTCTTTCTCTTCATGCTTAAGCAAGTTTCCATTTGATTTGAAATATGACGTAAGTGTGCAAAGTTCACATAAATATTATTTTTATATTAGTTTGTTAAATAATTATGGGCATCATACTAACTTGAACAATAGAAATAATTTATTTCAAGCCCATGTTCTCAGTGTGTCTTAAAATGATTTTAAAACAAACTGTTGGAACGTCCAACTCAAAAAAGGAAACTTTTATAACTGCTGCAAAACGGATGTGAAATTTACAATGGAGACCATTTTAAATTCATGGAAAGAAAATTAATTTAAAAAATCTCGAAATAAGTTTCCAACAAAAGCGTCCAAATTCAAATTCAATGTCCATGAAGACAATTTAATTTTACGTTCGCATTTTTAGTATGCGAGTAGCGGTTTTACAAATCAACATTTGGAATGTTTAGGCTAAGCGTACACTGAACCGTAAGTACCGTAGCTACTGTGCTGTGCTGCGTCACCTGCTTCTCAGCATGCGCTTATCCTTAGGGTCAGCATATACTGAGACGCAGGTGACGCAGCAAAGTACAGTACATATTTTGTAGAGAAGAGCAGGCGAGACAGACATAGGCCACGAGAGCAGGACATACACATTTATCTACGTCGCCCATACCTACACCGTAGCGTACCCAGCTCTCAGTACATTCATACATACATACATACATATTATCACGCCTCTTTCCCATTGGGGTAGGCAGAGACTACATCCCTCCACTTGCTACGATCCTGACAAATGTCTTTCGCTCAGTACATTCATGCATAACAAAATTTGTTCTGCCCTGCGCTGCGTGGGCTTGCGTCACTTGCGTCTGCATACACTTACGCTCAATGTTCATTCAAATTCGAACCGCGTTCCGACCAACCCTTTCTCTATCCAGTTCATTTCTTTTGGAAGTTGTGATTTCATTTCCCCTACGTAAACGTAATAAAAGATCAATAGAATGGTCCTGTCGTAGTAATCCTTTGTTTGAGTTTTAAGTTGTCGATTTTTTAAACCCTAAAAGTTGGTTAGTTTCAATTAGCTTTACCATTAGTACTTCGATTTAAATCAGACAATGCCGGGTTAATGTCATGGACAGTTTCCCTTTTTCAGTTATTTGTAAGTATCTAGGTAATAAGCAAAACAAGGGTTAAAACTATTTAAGGTATAAAACTAACTAACCTAATCTAACTAAAATCTCATCCAAATACGTTTTCTTTTTCACACTACACATCCTCACACACTCACAAACATTGGCCTTTAGTATTTATTTTAATTTAGTTTCGCTAGTCTACACTAGAGTTCTCTACACTATAATTAAGTTTAAATTACGTAACGCTCATCTCTTCTCATTACCGATTTCACCTCGACGTCAGAAGCTGCATAATTACAAACTCGATAGTCACGTCAACCAATCGGGCGAAACGAACCATAAATGAACTATTTAAATCAAGAGCAATCACCTCAAAAGCAATATGGACTTAATTACAATACATACTTTAATTAACTTCGATGGCACGCGAGTGTTTTTTCGATTTAATTTTTGACTCTGAATACGTAGGGGAAATTTATGTTACAGAAATATTACGAAATATGTATGTGAAAATTTATTGAAAAATATTTCAATAAATATAATCAATTTACGTTTCAAAGGTTTTCAAAAGGTTTTAAATTCATAAAATTAAACGAGAGTATAAGAACTTATGAATTAGGAAAAAACAGGTGAATACTTTTTTCTTAAAATTGTAAAAGAATATTTACGCTTACTTTACCGTCTTTCCACACGCATTGATTTCCAATATAAAGTAGAATTCGTTCTACATGACACAAAATCCTATATGAGACGGATCCCAGAGGATTCATTGTCAGTCGTATTACGAAATTTCGTTAAATTAACATAAATGTGAATGCCCCACTTCAGAGGGCCGGCTTCAAGAACCACAAGTCTGTTTATGCGAGTGTTTTCGGAATGACCCTTTTCAAACTTTTACTAATTAACCGGCTTTGTTATTCCCTTTCGGACTACGGCTTTCATAACTTTTTAACAATCGCGATTTACTTCACACGCATATGTATTTCAACTAAATATGTAAGGTATGTTTTGTAGTATGTAGGTCATTGTAGGTATATTATGTATTACGTTACGAAAATATTGATCAAATTTTACATAAACGTTTTTTTAATGTTATAAAAACTTTACGCTTTCACTCATAAACCATGACCTCCTCATGACTTTTTCAGGATAAAAATTGCTTATTTTACCTTTCACAATGTCTATTTTTATGCTAAATGTGATCAAAATTGGTTCAAAATTAAATTAAATTGTTAAAGTAGGTACTACAAATGATCAGAGATATACAAGACAGCAAGTTTCTTTCTGATTTGTACAGTGTGATGAAAACAGAAGCAATTCAGATTATACAAGTCTTTATAAGAGTGAATTATATATTTTTTTTGATCTGTCATTTTTATCTCTATTCTTTACATAGGTTTAGAATTTTTTCTATATACAATACAAAATTTCTCACTCCTTGTTTGAGTTTATATTATCAACTTGTGAACTTGTAAATTCCATGAAAGCTGCCCCAGGTTGTTTGTATTGCCCATTTCATTAGTCGTCCGTGTAGTTTTTGTGTTGTTCATACATTCACGCCGCGGCCATTCATTTTGCATGAGTAATTAGGTCTTGTTCTCGTTTCGTTTTTGTGCTTGCTGGAATTTTTTGAGTGAAATTGTCGAACCGTATTGGAATAAAGTGACAATGTACTGTACTGTACCGTACAGTGTAGCATGATGGATGCCTTTTACAGTTTGTGTTCAATGCTTGGAATGTTTTTCGTTATGCTGCGCTGTCGGAAAACGTCAAAAAATAGATCGACGCATTTCTGTCTTTGAGTGACATTGAAGCATTTCGTTAGCGATTGTAGTTTGGTGACAGGTCTGTGATGTGTTTAGATTGTGAGAGACATTCTTACACTATAGAGTTATCGCAAAAAGAGCGCATTGTATAATACTCATCATTACAAGCTACTTTTACTTTGAGACCAAATTGAGAAAAAAAATCACCTGTTCCATTGATTTGGTCGAGTCTCATTGACATTTCGAGATAGACCTGTATAGGTAGTCTGTGTATCCGGAAGAAGATAAACATCCTGGTTTAAGTTGCCTTGTAAGATTGTAGGCAAAATACAGAATACTATTATCTCACTCCAAAAAACGTTTTTCGAATAAAAAACAACTTTATTTTAAACATCATGCCGTCATTCATTATTGAGATTTTCGATTTTTTCAAAAAATATGCACCATATGTACTCGAACAGCAAAACGCAGCGTGATAAAAAATGCCGCCTGTCAATTGGCACACGTCAGGCACGTGCCAACTCAAGAGAAGTTTGAATTATTGAAGAGCTGCGAGGAAATAACAATATTTTCTGAGGATTATGGTGCCTAAAATACCATCTTCTATTTTTGGAAACTTTGCTACTTTTAATAAAAATGCTTTATTTATATAAGGCTTACAAACAGCATAAATACTAGTGACGTAGGCTGATTTAAGAGCAATAGATGCTGTTTGAGACTATCAGTTTATACTGTGTTTACTAAAATTAGCTGTTCCATATTAAAACTGTTTTTTTACGATTTCAGTGTTGGTTCTATGTATATTAAAGTTGCTAATAAGAACTCTGAGCCTTTTTTGGACTCTATATACTCTCGAACTTTAATTAAAAGTTCGAGATGCCTCCCAACTACATTTTTCAATTTCACTGGAAACTAACGTGGTTTTGAGACATTTTGTCCTAATTAACACGAGAATCGACACACAATACGAGTACATTCGATCCATTTTTGAGTATCATATTTTGTATTTTTGGTCTGTACAGAGCAGCTCTTGTGTGTTTCTGCTGTTCGTGTATTTTCTTTCTTAGAAACAAAATTAATATCCTATCTATTTCATCATCTAATAAACAGGTCTTGATTATTTGTCAAATAAAATCACCTGCAAGCAACGGATTAATAAGAAGTATCCAAGAGTCCACGACCATATTTCATGATTTGCGCGCAATCAGTACAGGTCACGTTAAGACTGGGGTCCCTCGACCCCTCGTAAATACAGATTGGGTAAGATGGCCGAATTTACTTAGACACCGGCGATGCACATATTCCCGCACTCTTGGGGCAGTCACTAACACTTTGATGAAAATACTATTTTTAACCCCTGAGACAAATAGAGGGGTGTTGTAACTGTTGCAAGTTTAACCTGTGGCATGTCTGTCACTAAACATTAATACATTAAATAGCTCCCCACTAGGATAAATGCTGTGTCGGGGATGCCATGGAACACACAAAGACAAGGACAACTAACACCCATATTTAAATTCATCATTCAAACATCTGCCCGGCCGGGAATCGAACCCGGAACCTCTGGCTTATAAGGCGAATATATTACAGCTGAGCCAAACGAGTCGTCAACATCGTAGCTCTCAAAGGACTGAAATAAATACTAAATACGAGTACAACGTATTTTCTGTCATTTTTAGTGACTTGTAAGTAATACAGTTTATTACAAAAGCAAACAATTTATATGGAAGTAAATTATAGCGTCGGGTATATTTCCTAAAGCCTTTGTTGTAGTTAAACAAAACCTACTAAGTTTAAGCTTGCCAAAACTTTTTTTACGACAGTCTATTAACCCTTAGCATGTGACTGTACTAGTTCTTCCGAGGGCTTTCGCAAACAGTGGAGATGAATCATAAAACGCACAATAGTTTACGAGTGGGTACTACAGTTTTATGACACTCCGTTACACGTAGACACCCCTGGAGAGCAAAAAATGTTACCTACCCAACTTTGTTCTGAGAAAATGCAACATTCTACTTCAACTTGAACATGCCTTGCCCGTGGTCCTACTGGTAGTGTCACAGAAAACTAATTTGCAAATAGCCCATTAATAGTTCTACGAGTAATGAAGATTTATTTTTTTATAATTAACACATGAATACTCACGTAAAAATTAAGTCGTTTACTACGACTAAAGCAACCGCTATCATAGCTCGCGGCGCGCCGCGGTCCGCAGTGTCAAACGAGACGCAAACGCGAGCGCGGCACGTTTGTAAACTCAGATGAACGTCACCAAATGTGACCGAAACTAGTCGTAGTAGACGACTTTATTTTTACGTGAGTATTCCCGTGTAATTATAACAAAAACGTGTGAAAACCACGTTAGTTTCCATTGTATAATTTATTTCAGTAGAAGCACCACTTAATACAAATACAATTACAAATACAAATACAATTAGTAAGTAAGTAAGCCAAGCAGTACGACTACGGGCATCGCATGAACTTTAGTTTGTAAATTTAGGACAACGCTATTGCAATGCTAGAGACGCTCTTATAAGAGAAAGAAAAGAAGAGTAATATGAAATAAATTGCCTATCGACTGGCAAAATGTAATTATAAAATAATAAGTAAAGAAAACAAAATTAAAAGTTTTTCCATTTTAATAAATCGTAATAGCGAAACCGTTGTTTTAATGAGTTTGTGATTACATAATAAATGATTTCAGCCGAAGGTAGCCATTTTCCTCTTAAAATATTGATAAACCAAAGCAGTTAATTAATTTCTGTGGTCAGTTAATAATGTAACAGCTTTTGAAACGGCAAAAAAGTCACATTTGTTGTATGGGAGTCCCCTTAAATATTTATATTATGCTGTTTTTTAATTTTTGTTGCTATAGCGGCAACAGAAATACATCTGTAAAAATTTCAGCAGTCAAACTATCTCGGTTCATGAGATACAGCCTGGTGACAGACGGACTGACAGACAGACAGACAGACGGAAGGACGGACAGCGGAATCTTAGTAATAGGGTTCCATTTTTCCCTTTGCCTACGGAACCCTAAAAAAGAATTGATTGGTGCAAAATTCTTCCTATTAGTTTAATAAAATAGGTAGTAAGTATAAGCCCTTACGAGTATGCTTAACGATTTTAAGGCTATCGACCAAAACTCGGGTTTCGGCCCCAAACTAGGCTGGGCCTATAATATCTTCAGCTCTTCAGGACTGGCGCGTCCTTATATATTAAAAAGACTACACAATTTACTAATTCCCATTTACAAATTCTCAGGTATTTCGTTAGTCACCAATAAGCGAAACGTCAACTTAAATAGCAAAATTTTGAATAACGGATCAAGTTCTCAATCTAAGCACGGCTTAGCAATTTGTCTGGCCACGTTGTAAATCGCGAAAATTTTCCATTGTATCAGAGTTTGACTCATCTCCCTTCGGCTGGTAATCCCCAGTAATGCTGGATGTCGTCGGCTAAAGGGTTCAGTACTTAATTCCAATAAAACTTCAGACGTGAGATGAATAAGAATTGGTCTATAAGATGTATTGATGGTACTTTGCTCCGATTAGCTAGAGGTACTTTAGGTTAGGTACTGTTATATTATCTGATGACGTGCGAAATTAGAATATACCAGATAATGGTAAATAAAGCTACAGACAGCGAAGGCAGGATACTTGATCCGGGAATATACTTTTAGTAGAAAATCACAATATAGGTATAAAATAATACTTGATCCGGGAATATGCTTTTGGTAGAAAATCACAATATAGGTATAAAATAATACTTGATCCGGGAATATGCTTTTGGTAGAAAATCACAATATAGGTATAAAATAATACTTGATCCGGGAATATGCTTTTGGTAGAAAATCACAATATAGGTATAAAATAATACTTGATCCGGGTATATGCTTTTGGTAGAAAATCACAATATAGGTATAAAATAATACTTGATCCGGGTATATGCTTTTGGTAGAAAATCACAATATAGGTATAAAATAATACTTATCCGGGAATATGCTTTTGGTAGAAAATCACAATATAGGTATAAAATAATACTTGATCCGGGTATATGCTTTTGGTAGAAAATCCAATTGGTGGTTTGGAGAATTTTGGTGGAAGTATAGGTATAAAAATATTGATAACTAAGACGCATTAATCATCCCAAATGACTAATGACGAAGCCAGCAATAGAGAAGAGTGAAGATGGCGCCGGCCTCTATCTGAAGCCATTGCCCAGAAGTGGGACTGAATGGATTACAAAGGAAGTTCACACAGTGATTTCAAACGGAATGCCACAGTTATATAATGACAAAGCAATAAATACAAATAAGAAATCAAAGTCCATGCCTCTCCAGTGTCCATAATTGGTTTTAATTTCATATTCCATAAACAATTCAGTTAATACAAGTTCCAAAACAATCCTAAAATCATAATAAGCTAACAAAGCGATTATCCTAAACTCGATTACAATTTCTGTTGCCATGATTATGTACCTTATGAATGAATGAATGAATGAACAGGACTCAATAAAGCTTCACAACAGCACTGATAGGTTTACATCACGTACCAAATATAATAATAGACACCAACAGGAAATTCCCAAAGAAACGCCGACTATTTCGTCAGCAAAAAGCTAGAAGAAAAGCACGTGTACACGCGTATTTTCGTTTATTTGAGAAAAAAGACGGTGCAGGTCTCATGTCGAGTATCAGGCATGTATGGGGATGCAGTAATGAAATGCTGATGCTCATTCCCCCTTATACGTTCACGGAATATTGATAGGTCTATGGTTGCCGACAGGGCTTGCACGGCTCGACCGTGGAGGCTGGATAACCGGATTTTTAAGTAATTCGTCATATTAGCAAGGTACACTGTTCTCTAACTGTTCTGTAATTTACTAACATTCCTATCTGCTCTATGTCGTGTAATAAGCGTCATGAATGGAATTTTACAGTTTTATTATTTATTCTCAACGTAATAATATGTATGTAGAAATAAACAAACGATTATTTTATTAATCATTTAAACACTTAAATATCATCTTCTTAATAATATATATAAATTACGTGTCACGTTGTTTGTCCGCTATAGACTCCTAAACTTCATAACCGATTTCAATCAAATTTGCACACCGTGTGCAGTTCGATCTAACTTAGGAGATAGGATAGCTCACATCTCAATTTATAGTAAAAAAATATGAAAAATTAGAAAATTTAAAAATACTTAAACCACGCCCTTTAGCGCTTTGGACAATGTAAACTTTTTTAATGTAACTTTTGACATTTGACATAGAATTGACGCAATGGCTTTTTTTACCAATTCGAATTAAATAATCATCGAGACAGGACAACGTCTGTCGAGTCAGCTAGTACAATAATATAATTGTGTATATTTTTCAAATAAAAGTAAATCAGAATTGTAATGGTATTTTTATAGGTTTCTAGTTTATGGGTTTCTATCTAATTTATTTTTTTAAACTAGAACTAGAAACTCACAATGTTTTTTAATACGCAAATCAAAGTGATATTAAGACCAAAATCCAGTTCATAGTTACGTAAGATACGCGCGTTACTACAATGTTTTCCGTAGCGTGATATAATTATACCCCTTATTTTTATACGACTTTCAGTCCTTACTCGATGGCAGTAAAACCAATATTATAGCAAGTCTATACCCACAACCCTGACTGTCAACGGGAATTGTAAAAATAAAAGAACGGATGAAAAATTATCCTTTCACCGCCAGTTTTCACTTGAAATAACTGTTCACGAGTTTCATTTGCCCGAATGACATTACGAGTGCTAGAAGAATGCAATAGCAATTGCGCTCGTTTCTCTGCTTGAGCGGCAATAAAATTTTACTATGAAATTTTGAGATTGCTTTGACTGAAAATTATTTTGTACTGGATTTGCTGGCGATGGGATTATTTTGAAGGAAGTCGTAAAAATTTGTAAATAAAAATAGGTAGATGCAATTTTTATAAATTATTGTTATTATAATTATTCACAGCTCCGTTTATTCTACTGATCAATCCTGTATTTTGGGGATTATTTTAATACTTTGTTACTTATTGTCTTTACTTATTTTACAAAATAACTCTGCTAAATGGCATTTTACTCAAAAATGCATTACAAGTTACAACTAACTTAACTATTCATGTTATTGATTTTTTATCGGTTTGTCATGACTTTGTTACTTGACGTAAACCACCCGTGTCGACTCTTCACATCATCGCCGTCTATCTTAATCTATCACTCTAAGAAAACTCGCACAAAGTTGTATCCGAATTTTCTATCGAAAATAGACTGAGTCTTGCGTCATAATAAAATTTCCCACTTTCATAGTTACATGACATGGGTTGACGTTGTAATAACACCCTGTATCCTACCCGACGCGGGATAAATGGGAAACTCGTGTAAAATTGCGTTTTATAAGTACCTACTTACGATCTGTGATCTCGAGCCTTTTGTTTCCCACTTCAGGACGTTAATCTAAGCTTAACCATAGCAGATCGAAATTTAATATAGTGCAATCTTTATCAGACATAAATTACAATAGATAATTAAAATTACGTTTGAAAAATATTTTTCTCTAATAAATATTCAAATGTTTTTACGGGTTGTTGCCACAAAGTAATTTCGTCACGTCGAAATTCGTATTGGAATATTTTGGGAGTCATTTCATGGAATAAAATTACGGATTATCTTGCAGTATGTGCAGCTCCGCTTTCCTTTGGGTCATATTTTTAATTTCTATTTTTTGACGTCTTGTTTACCTGTCACGACAGCAATTGATAGGTAAACTATTTATGGTTAACACCAGAAATAACAAAAAGATAATACCACTTAAAACTAGTGCAACAACTGGTGGCCTTATCCGCTAAGATCGTTCTATTCCCGAAAAAAATATTTATTCGAAAATATATTTAAAAAAATCATTCTAATCTGAAAAACTGACAATTATTTCAAAAGAAAGCCTTTTGTTTGAATAATTTCCATTAATTTAGCGATTAAACTCACTGCGGGCAATTATTAAATTTCAAGACGAAACTGAACAAACTCTAAACTCCAATTAAGCGTATCAGATAAGAGTTAAATTAATTAGTGAGAAACGAATCGGTCATAAATTTTAGAAAACGGGAGTACGATGCTTAATTCCTGTCTGAAATTCCCTAACTAATACCCTTATTTGTGTGAATAATTTCCAGTGTTCTTGCGGTATCCCTTTATAATCTTTTGGACTAAAGTTGGCCACCAAATAATTGCTATATTTGGGGCCTTCAAACTTTGCTCTCTGAAACTTTTCCAGAAACTTCGTTTGTAATTTGGCGTCCTATTTCTTAAGTGCCGAAATGTTTTATTTAAAACGTTTTCAGTTTGCAAATTTGCCTGAAGGATATTGATGGAAATACCTTAAACAATTTGCTAAAATACCTTTAAAAGTTTCGTTGGGAAATCTCAAAAGATTTTATCAAAATACCAGCGAATAAATAAAATGTCGTTTCATTTACGAGTATAAAATATTTTTTCATTAATGTCTTTCTGGATAGCGCTTGTTTTTATTTAAATGTATGACAAATGACTTAATTAATATTTTACTAAACGATATGCAAGTAAGTAATACTATTTGAAAAAACATGTTATCTAAAACCTTGACGCCTATGTTTATTGTAACTACATACTTTAAAAAATCTCTAAGTAGGTAATTGAAATAATTTTCAAGAAAATATTTGTCATTGTTTGTTTTCTTTTTGCGTAGTTTCATAAAGGAAACAAGAGATAGAGATAATTAAAATCTGCATCTCAAACTGCATCAACTCCATAACATGACGTACGAACACATCACTGCGCTAAGAACGTCGCTTACTCTAGTCTCTCAGATTACAAGCAATTTTCATATTAAACTCATTACTAGTTGAACTTGGAGACGGGAGGTCCGGAAACTGAGTCAGAGACCCTATTCTTTACCGCTCGAGATTATCTCCGTCACTCTCAATTTCACGACATTTATAATGAGTGCGACAGTGATCGTGGTAATGCCTCACTCGGCAGAATGGAGCTTCAGAACTCATCGTGACTCACAGAACTGCCTGGAGAGATGACATACCCTTGCTGATTTATCACTCATTCTCGGAAACTGTAGAAAAATAGTCCTAAAGGGGAAGTAAGAAATATTAGAATGGCTTTTATGGTGAGTAATATAACAGGAGATAAAAATAGATACTATAGTAGTAGGTACGAGCCATTTTAGACAAATTTAGCGTTATGTTCTCCTCAATGAATGGAACAAAAATAGCACAAATCAAAATTCAGCTGCCGGCCTATTAAAGCAACCGTTTTAACCGTTTTGTACCGTTTAAAACTAGAGTCTGGGGACCGACTTTAGTTTTAAACAAAAAAAGGTTACTCTTTCTCGCCATATTATGTTGTATTCTATTGTATAATATTATTTAAAAGGTTAAGATCTAGAGTAGGCATGATTCATTATGACCAACCCGCACTTGGCCAGCGTGGTGGAATACGGCCTAATCACCCTTCGAGGGTAGACCTGTATCCCAGCAGTGGGAAGATTAAAGGTTGCATATGAATAAACCTCTGTAAACCTAACAGAAGCAAAAATCTGAGAAATAAAAGGCAACTTCCAAGCGTAGCATTTCCTCGCAATATTGTAAAACGATCGAAAAGATTTGTGAATATTACCGCAACACAATAAAATGCATAAGGAATATTTACTACTTTATCGGTACTTTTATAGTGACTTTGATTTAGTAGCAAACGGCTACGAGGGTGGAAGTCCGCTATTTCCGATTTTACGCTTCGCTTCGTGTGACTTACCGAATAATTTTTATTTTTCACTATGAAGCATTTATCATTGGAGCATATTTTAAAATTGTTCGATGTTGCAGAAATGTGGAAAATTGGAAAATTGCATTATTATTGTGTGTGCTATTTACGATACAAGCCTTTTTTATTCGTGTTTATGTAAATAAAAATGTACCTAATATTTAGGTAAGTGTTTTCAGTCAACATATTTGGGTGTTAGTGTTGTGTACAATACATTTTTATTGTAAAAATATTAAATATTTAGGTATGTAGATATTTTAAATAAGTAGGTATTAGGTAATGTAATACAATACATGCTGTATAGATATTAAATGAGTAAATAACTATAGACAAACTACAAGAAAAAAATTATATTCATCTTCCTACTCTAATCACTTATGTGGGGTTGGTATGCAGTGCCGGTCCTATTAACATTTTTAACTGGTGCGAGGACTAAAAATGGCGCCCCTCTAAATAAAAAATATGTTGAGCAGTTGCTTTATTTTCCACCAGAAAAAGCAGTGGCTTCAGATTATTCTGCTGTCAAAAGTTCATTTAACCAGTTTGTGCGAATACTTATTAGGTGAAGTGGTGGACAGCTGAAAAACAATTTCAATGATTGTCAACTTTTTAACCGACTTCAAAAAAGGAGGAGGTTTTGAATTCGACTGTATGTTTTTTTTATGTTTGTTACCTCATAACTTTTGACTGCTCCCACTTTAAAAATAAATTATTTTTACAAAATAAAAAAAAAACAAAAACCGTCTTCAAGACAACAAACTTAAACTAAAAAGTAGAAAATTATTAATTTTATTATTATAGTCAGGCCATTTTAATAGGTCACATTTGACATTTGTCAGTTTTATTTTCATAGTGAGGTGACCTGCTTAAAAACATCGATTAAAGTGAATGAATCAATACGGACTTGAAACATATGTGAATTTTAAAAATCATTAGGCGAATCCCTGTCCCATTATTATTTTAATAATCAGTAAGATCAGTCCAAAAAAAGCCGGGTCAGTAAATTGTACCTATGTTTTGTATTTTTATAGTTTGTTGAAAGAATAATAAATATTTATGTTTTATTATAATCACAACGTGGATATTAATTTATGGTGAAATTTCTTCATAAGCAATCATTCAACTCAACTTACATTCATTGCACTTGCATTCGATTCAACTTATCAGCTTTCGATTTTTACAGTATCATCCCTAGTGTTTAAAAAGAAAAAGGTTTAACTGACGCAACATTAAAAAATAAAAATAAAAATAAAATAAAGTAACAACGTTCAGTTCTTTACGAGATCGTAGATTATCTCGTAGATCAGTAATTGTTTATTATGATTAAAATGGTTTATAAAAAAAAAAAAATCATAAAATAACTCGTATCGGTCATTATTACAATAAATATGTAATCGTAATTGAAAAAAGTTAAGCAATTGTGCAGTTCTAACAAAACGAAAAAATATATTATTTTATGCCCGCCGTTACAAGGTTACGTTGTTGAATTTTGATGAATTGTCAAATGTGACCTATTAAAATGGCCTGACTATAGTTTAAAGCAAAGAAGAGCATTTAAGGACAACTAAAGATAATATTTAATAGAATCAGTTACTTTTGAAGTCGGTGCCAGCCAGGGACAGTTTTGCTGATTTTACTTTGACTGGCTTATGGCACCGACTCCAAAATTATAACTGATTATTTTATATCTTTAGTTGTCCTTCAATGCTCTTTGCTTTAAACTAATAAAAAAAATATTTTCTACTTTTAAGTTTAAGTTTGTAGCCTTGAAGTCGGTTTTTGTTCTTTTTTTTGGAAAAAATAATTTATCTGTACTAAATTTTGACTGTTTTGACTGTTTTTTTAACCTCGATATACGCGAATTTCAGTTAACGCGATTTTTTCCGGAACGTATCCCTCGCGTAAGGGAGTGGTCCGACCGCCGACGATGAACAAGAAACGAGTAGAACTAGAAACTATAAACAAGTTGGCGATCAGCGGGAAGCGAGTGTGTAGTTTCGATAGTTTTGTCGCTGGGCTATAAGCGACTGTGCAAGTGCGACGAGCGATTACTCGCGCCACTCGCCCGCGGTCGCTCAGTCTCTACTGTAAACAAAAGATCACTGTAAAGAAATGATCAAGCGAGCGAGCATCGCTGAACGAGTATCGCTGAGCGAGTTTATTTTTGAAAGCTCGTCGCTCAGCGACAAAACTAGTAAAGCTAGTCGTCGCCGGCGGTGTGAACAGTCAGAAAGCACCTTTTAATATAATAATATGCATCTCTTTCGTTTACACTGAATGTACATTTATTGTACTTGAGAGAGAAAATCGCCGATAGTTAGTCCATTTCTCGCCGGCGGTCGGACCACTGCCTAAAGCTGGGTATTACTGTAATCTAAGTACGTACTATTAGCCGTTAACCACACTGTATACAAATAAATACACTCGCGCGCGTTTGAATTGACAATTCAATAGACAATGCCTGCCTAGTGAGGAAGTGAGGGACGAAAGTTCACCCCGCGGCCCGTTCCCCCGCAATTTTGTTCCTGCGTACGCGACTCGCGCGCTCGGTCGAGTATTTTTTGTTTCACGTTTTGGTTCATTTTGGCGCCCCCCCTTGAAGGCGCCCGGTGCGGTCGCACCGCTCGCACCGCCCTAGGACCGGCCCTGTTGGTATGTACAGTATATAAGCTTTTTTTTAAATTATTATTTCTTCATTCTTTTCTTTACTTAAAAAGTACATTTACTTTCAAAAGCAGTTAAAATGTTTAAAGTGGTAAAGTGATTCACAAACATCAAACCGCTCTGCACATGAATAGCAAAGCGTGGATACGCCAAAGTTCACGAGGCGGACCGCTAAGCTCTAGTAATGCACTGCCTTATTCCGTATTATGCTTCAATTTTATTTTATGTTGATCCCTAGCTCCCAAAAATGGCTGCTAAGGGAACAGTAAAGCTGCGGCCGCACGATACAACGCGTATTACTAACCTGCCTTTAGAATATAAAGAATTCATGAGAGGAGAATTTTTGACGAAAGATACACTGGTTTGAGTTTTATGTCTGCAAGTAAGCGCGTTGTTTGTCGGTTGTTTTTTAGTGCTTTCTGTGTAAAGGATTGTGGGGTGGGTTTTGCAATGTCATGTTGTTATCGTGGCATCATCATCATCATCATCGTCAGCCTGTATCGACCCACTGCTGGGCCTCGTGGCTTGGTAGCAAAATATTTTTTATTTTTTAAATCCTTTGAATTCAATCCGCAAAGTCACATGCCACCATTTTAGTATTTTGGAACGTTCGGTATAAGCCATTTTATCTCATTACGTGTGTTTACAGGTCTAATAAAATAAAGCCACATAGGTACATAATGAAAAGGCCGCTCTTAAAAAATAGAGAATGATGTCTAACAAGCAAGGATATTCTTCAACAATAGGATAGTTTACTTTTTACTTACAGTTAATTAGATAAGTAACATTTTAGATCACAAAATCTATATCTATACTAATATTATAAAGAGGAAAGATTTGTATTTTTGTATTTTTGGATGTTTGTGTGGAATAAACTCAAAAACTACTGGACCGATTTCAATAATTCTTTCACCATTCGAATGCTACATTATCCCAAAGTGACATAGGCTATATTTATTACCTGAAAAAATTAGGGATCCTTACTAAAACTTCAATAGTGTCCACCCGTGCGAAGCCGGGACGAGCCGCTAGTTATTATTAATATTATAAAGAGGAAAGATTTGTATTTTTGTATTTTTGGATGTTTGTGTGGAATAAACTCAAAAATTACTGGACAGATTTCAAAAATTATTTCACCATTCGAATGCTACATTATCCCAAAGTAACATAGGCTATTTTTTTTTTTTTTTTTTATCCACAGCAAAGCGTGGCAGGGAACAGCTAGTCATTAATACTTCAACAGCTACGAGTACCACTATCCCAATTAAGCTTGTTTCAAAACAAATGTTTATTATGTCACGAAATATAATATCACATTACCCAACATGTCAAAAGCTAATTACAATCACTGTAACATAATACAATAATATCAAAAACATCACAGAAATGTATACTATTTCAAAGAAATCTCCCGAAATGTAATCGAAGCAACAACATATCCTAACCCCAAATGCCAAGTGGGAAATAAAAAGAAACTCTGCGTGTTGTCAATAACATCAGTAGGTGTCCCGCGGGGCGGGTCGTTCACCCCAGAAAAGTGACATAGATTCGATATCAGTTAGTTTGTCGTAATTTGTAATAGAGTTAGCTCTCTTGGAAAGCGCAATGGTACTTTGGTACGAATGATAAGTTTTTCTATCTATAATGCCAATAAAAATAAAATTAAATAAGAACATAGACTAAAGGTAACTATCATTGTTTTCAATTTACAACTTGTTTTCAAAATTACAACTCTAAAGTGTTGTTACAATGGTTTAATAAATAAATTATTTGAATGCCTTATAGAAATGCCATATAGAAAATATATTATCCATGCCCATGTAAATTAAAGTAAACCAAACCTAGGTATTAGTATTGCGTCAAAACACGATGCACTTTGCTAATAATTTTTTTGTCAAAATATTAAACTACTAACTAACTAACTAACTAACTAACTAACTAATTTTAATAACTGTGTAATAAACACCGAATCAATAATCTTCTTCTTCTTATATATAAAAAATGAATTGCTGTTCGTTTGTCTGGCTATAACTCGAGAACGGTTTTTTTTTTTTTTTTTTTTTTTTTTTTTTTTTTTTTTTTTTTTTTTTTTTTTTTGTTGGACGGATATCGCTAATTTTGATGTTGAAATATTTGTGGAAGTTCAGGAAAAGTTTAAAAGTAATATTACAGCGGGTGAAACCACCGGGTGCACCTAGTTTAAAATATAAAAATATTTTATTAGTACTATTTGGTATAAGAGAATTTTCCATTGTGTTGTCCAGCATTTTCTCCCGTCTGCGGCTCTCACGGGCTTTATTAGGGGCAGTGGTTAATGCAAGTTATGGGATGCTGAGAGGATTTTATTGCTAGTTACTGGAACTAGTCGCAAGAATGCTTCCTGGATGCTTTCGGAGGTTTATTTCAAGGTAAATATTTGCTAGGCGCCGACATAAAACCGGGAAAAAGAAAAATGAAATCCTTCGCTATAATATCTCAAAATTTAGAATTATCGTTTTATTCATAAGTGAGTGAGACGAAGATTTATAAGACAAAATTTGACAAATTAAAAAACAATTGCTATTTCGTTTATTTAGTTCATTCGTTCTGATAGATAGGGACAGCAATTAAAAATATTAAGTTAAGTTTGAAGTTAACAAAGTCGCAATCGACTGAAACGTTTCACGAAACTATTTTCTTTACTTTTTAAGCTTCCAAAGAATACAGCTTAATCATCAATATCACAACCATCACCTTCAAGGGTTGACCTGATGTCTCATCAGGGGGATAATTTAAGATTGACTTGAAATTTTCCGAACAAGTTCCAGAAAATCTTAGCTGACTCAAGATTAAAAATATATTTTTATATAACTGTTTTCAAATGTATTTCTAGTCATTCGAAAAGAGATATTTCAAGATGAACTTCCTTCTGATTTGATAAAATCTATTTTTGGTGTCATCAAAGTTTACGTAGCAAACAAACGTCAATACTTTCGCAGTTATTTTACCAGGATCTTACACGATAGATAGATATATAAATGTTAAAGGATAACTTCAAAATTACCTACATTGTTTGAACCTAATCTATGAATTTTCCTTCGCAAGATAAAGATTTTCCTTTGTGAGGAATAATGTTCTTAGAAAGGATACTATGTCTTATGTGACGATAATGAAATTCTATTTACAGTATAAAAACAGAGCGTAAAGCTCACGTCTCACGGGACTCCAGGGGACATCGGGGTCTGACCGTCACCCTTAATATATCTTTTATTCTCGACTTAGGATACGTTTCCTTTTTGTATTCTCTTCAGGCAGTCGTAAAGTGAAAAAGATTGTTTTTGTTTGACCGTAATTATTTCACCTGTTACTGATGGGCAGGTACGAGTATGACAGCCTTATATATCAGGATGTATTAAGTCATCTTATAGTACTAAAAACTATCATTTAATATCAGGTACACTAACTGACATGGCCTCAAATAAAATTAATATGAGTTTCATACTATACATAGTTGTCAAGTAAAGTTGTCGTCTTCATTTTCCTAAAAGTTTTCAGACTTGTAGTGATTACTCTAATCATTTTATGCATGCGAGGTAAAAAGTGTTTATATTTTTTTCCTAGCGTACCTAGTTCAAACGCTAAAAGTGTATCAAAGAGTCCAAAAAATCCTGAAAGTACCGTTCGTCCGTCCGTTCATCTTTCTTTCCCGAATATCACTTCTTAACACAAACCGAGTACAGTATCAGTTAATATGAAATAAATAACCTAAATTACATCAAAACCCAAGCGTTAAATTATTATCTCAGACGAGGCGACACGGGTGTACGGGTGACATCGCGCGCGGTTCCCGTGCGACGGGTAACAAATAACTCCAAACTTTCGCAACCTACCCGCAACTTGCACCTTCTGCCAGACACCGAAGTCGGATTATATCGAACCGCCCTAACATCACATTTGTATCGAAACCGCGGAAGCCGAAATCCGGGGGGGTGCGGGCCGTATTCGGGGAGGTAAGGTACTTGGTCATTGTTATCCAACATTTTCAAATATCATATTTGTGATAGCAAATAGTTAGTCAACTGATAGCTTTATTTTTTACCGTATAACAAATTGACGTTATGTTTTGACAGCAAACGTAGTGATGGGATCTGAATATCTTAAGAGATAAATCGATCGATTTTGTCGATGACGTCATCATATCATGACGATTTTTATAAATAGAGAAATTACTAAGTAACCTAAGTACTTTAATTTTAATGAAATGTTTCAATTTTACCGTTGAGACTTACTTAATTGTTATCATTAATTGTTAATGTTACCAAAATGCTCCAATTAGACTTGCTGGACTAATCTTTTCATAGGTGTGTTATCACAACATACAGTCCATCAGATGAAATAAGTGAATTTTGACCGATTGAAACAAAGGAAGGGCCAATAAAATCGGTTACTAGATTGTGCGGTTCTTATACGATTTCGATTTCTTATTTTTGGTAATCGATTTCAGTTTCACCAATAGACATAGTAAATAATTTTATTATTTTTCAATTATCGATTTTCTCTTCACTAGCCTGGTTACAGAATAGGGAACATAGGCCTTATACCGGACTGTTCTTCAACTTGTGACGAAAATGTCAATAATTTTTATAAAAACTAAAGAGTGGTATAGAGTGTATACTTTAAAGCCACTATCGTAATAAAGTCAATGGAAGATTCAAATTGTAATAATAATTTTAAGACGCGAACAAAAGAGCGTGTATCCTACAGTTAAAAAATACGTTCTACTATGTCACCCAGTTTCATCCACTATCCTACAGGAATCTTTTTTTGGGTTAAAAATCAGCCTATGATGTGTTAATCCAGGGTATAAACTTAATCCATAGCTACTCAATTTCATTTGAATCTGTTCAACCGGTTCTGTATGATTGATTTATCACAACCATACAAACATTTACATTTATAATTTTTTTTAATTCAATTTATTGTGCTTGTGGGCCTGGGTTACAAAGGTGTTTAAATGATAAAAGATATCCAGACCCCGCCTGTCAGCGTACAAGCGGGTACTTAAATGACTAATTACAGATTTAAATAAAAAAACGAACATAACAGAATTAAAAATATCTGTCAAACTTTTAATAAAATTACTAATTATACCTACTGTGTAGTAGGATAGTGTGATGGAAACCTGAAATTTAAAAACCTATTTTATCACCTTGCTATTCAGTATTTTACAAAGAATAGTTTCAACTATATTTAATTTATTATTACATGTTAATTTACCCTTTGCATTTTACGTTATATATGCATGCCATTTTACCCTATGTTACCCTTGACTTGTTTTTGACAGTTTTGATACCGAGACTGAAATGAGGTAAAACTAGCCTAAAACGACCAAAAATCATCCTCGACTCGTGATTATTGTCTCATTTCTAATTTTTTCGTTTGACATATATCGTAAACCGCACATCTCAGTAAAAAGCAAAGTAAGTCAATACTTCCCTTTTTTTAGGAGAGCCCAAGTATTGCTTTTTTGTAATTTATTTTGGATTTGTGACTAGGAGATGAAAATTGGGCCACACCCAAAATTTAAAGACCATTTGGAACATCATTAATATTATTGAATCGGTATTTATTAACAACAAATAAGTTTATGTTTAGATGCTTCTTACTCAATAACGTTACAACGACTCAACGAAAAAGTGACTAAAGTGTGGTAGACAGACAAAATATTCTAAAAGACATTTTTTACATTTATAACATTCAAACGCTTAAAAAAGTGCTCCGTTTAAAAAATAATAAGTATTGTGTCTTATGTATAGTCTAACTAGTTGCCTGGCTTTTCATTTCATTTTTGTTTGTAAATAAATTAAATTGACATTATGGAAACTAACGTGGTTTTCACACATTTTTATTTTAATTAAACACGGGAATACTCACGTAAAAATTAAGTCGTCTACTACGACTAGTTTCGCGACCGCGAGCGCGTCACGTTTGTAAACTCGCCTGATGAAGGTCACCGAATGTGACCGAAACTAGTCGTAGTAGACGACTTAATTTTTACGTGAGTATTCCCGTGTTTAATTATAACAAAAATTAAATTGAGTTGAATCGGAATCTTTTTTTATTGAAATCACTTACTCGGTTTTTGTATCAGATATGAGATAATTTACAGAAATATTAAATTACTATAATATTAAGCACTAGCACGGGAAGCTACACATTTTATCTGGATTGGTTTGTGGTTTCATTTCTATTTTTCAATATTTTACAGCATATAATGCCTTGTTTTTCATGAAAATTGTGATTTTCTTCACAAACTTTGACAGTTCGGCGACATCACTTATCAATGGCTGCCAAAACACAACTGATTGACAGTTGTGACGTCACGGCATCATACTAGCATTTTTGCTAGTATAGACGGTTGCCCTGCGAAGCTCCGAAAGGCCGATCTACTTACATACTAGATCGATGCTGCCAGATAGCTAGCATTCATCTTGCTAACATTAGTTTCAATTTGAAATCGACAAAACGATTAATTTGAGGGAATGTATGCGCAATGCGCGAGTGTAATTTTATCTCACTGCAATTTAACTCATGTTTTTATGGATTTTTCATGCAAATACGGCAAGTACAAAAATCAATGTAAGAAGGAATTAACCAGTTGATTTAAATTCACTTTATTGTTTGGTTATTTAAGTGATTTATTAATTATATTATATTAATATGATTTAAGTCGAAAAAAAAATTTGTTGATAAATAAAAATATAAACGGTTTAAAAAACTTACCAGTGTATTTCTTTATTAATTGTACGTATAGGTACATCCGTATATGAGGCAAAACATAGTTTACATTCTTATCATTAGCCTTCTTTATTCCACTAATGTGGCATAAGTTTCCTCTTAACATAATCACATATTCTACTTACCTCAGCCCTAATTTACTTGTATACTTACCCATACCTACTCAAATACCCGTACACCAAGTTCCATATCAATTAAACGATAATTACTCACCTAACTAGTTCTACCAAAATAAGTATATTAACGTCAAAGTTAGACTACTATAATTAATACAGGGTAATGTAATATCTGCTCGTAATGAATATTTGTCCGTCCCGTCAACGTCGCAATCATCAATTTCTATAATGAATTTGGGTTCCGCTTTGCTGAAAACGTGCTAGGGGTGCCTTCAATTACAACATTGAATTTTGAGAGAGTTTGGTGCATATCAAGTTCTGTCTCATTTACACAAAGATGCAATTATTTTAGTAATTGTTTATGATTATACTAGCTGTGCTCCGCGAAATTACTCGCTATCCTAGAGAAACTGTTACATTTTCCGAGACAATGTATTAATATGGACTCATGTCCATATTAATACAGGTTATAAACTATCTCCCTACAAAATTTCATTCAAATCTGTAGAGTCATGTTTGCGTGATTGAGTACCTAACAAACGTCTAGACATACAAACTTTCACATCTATAATTATATGGTAAGTAAAAAGAAAAACGATGTGATTTGAAATATGTCTTTGAGATCCAATCGTGATGAGTAGAAAAAGAGCATTATTAGAGATCAGATTCGAGTTTTTTTAATAAAAGGCCTCTTAGCTGTCTGGTACAATGATGAGAACACACATGCTTGTGGGCATCTGCGCGAGCCCACACTGAGAAAAATGGCCATCAAAATTCCGATGAATTCACCTAAAGCACCAAAAAGTCAAAAGTTGTCATCGTAAAAACTAGTACTAGCACCAGTTTTTAGGGTGCGGACCATATATTATGATGGTTGTCACCGTAAAAATTGGTGCTTATCATCGTACTTTTTGGTGATTATCACTATGCTCCGTACTTTAGGTAAATTTTATCTCAGTGCACTCGGTCAAACCTCGTGCGTTTATTTTGTAGGCCCGCTTTATACAAACCCTCCACACACTACAACAACGCTACTCAACAATATCTCGTATTTACACTATCAAAGTTGTTGACATGACAAAATTTATTACTTTCAAAACCATAAATCAGCAATTCGAAGACCGTGACACAGCCCTGTTCCTCATAGAATCCTGCCTATCGGACGTAGATAATTAATTAATCGACAATACAATACGCAGGGTTAGTCGACTGGGGCTGAAGTGACCCCTGGACCGAAATGACCCCTACTTTGGCAACTGTTTGTTTTGCGTGCCCAATCGGTACATGTGGCGCTTTGAGTTGCTTTCAAATTAATTTATAGTCTGCTGATATTGGTCTTCTGATATATGACTAGGTATTTGTATTTTGTAGTGGTAGGGCTCTTTTGCAGAGCTCGCCTGGGGAAGTACCACACCTTTCTTCTGGATATGTTGAAGTCGGGTTTATAAAATAAATAAATCTTAAAGAAAATGGTGAGGTATAGTGGTCGCTCTACCTCTACATTAGTTTCTATTTAACTTTACTACTCTTTTTACTGAATTAGTTATTTTAGTATCATAAAAGAGCAATAAATTAACGTAAATAATAAAATAACTTTAATGGAATTCATACAAAGTGTAGCGAGCACAAAGGATCCCGTCCCTACTTATTCAAAATTAATGTTTGCATGTCGGTTCATGTTAAAATACCAGAAAATTTAAATCTAACAAAAAATTTAATAAACGCAAAAATGTAGCATGAACATGTAAATGTATAGTGATGTGTACTGAAGTACACACAGTTTGTAACTGTGATAAAATTAATGTTGATAATTTTAAACATTTTATTATTTTAGATAGGTAGCCTACCTTACTCTACGATATAAATTTTAGTACTTACTTACATTTTACATTATGTACTCAGTGCGACAAAGAAGACATCTTAATCTTATCTTATCTTATCTTATCTTAATAATATATATAAATCTCGTGTCACAATGTTTGTCCTCAATGGACTCCTAAACCACTTAACCGATTATAATAAAATTCGCACACCATGTGCAGTTCGATCCAACTTGAGAGATAGGATAGTTTAAATCTCAAATTATAGTCGCAATTTTAATTTATTGCAAATTATATATATACTGATAATTTTTACTATAAATTGACAAGTTAGCATCAACATAATTACGGTTGCTATAGTTACGCAATATTTGACATAGAATTGACGCAATGGCTTTTGACAGGACAACGTCTGTCGAGTCAGCTAGTATAATATATATTAGGTCCATATATATTTTATACCTACACAAATATCATTTTAAATTAAAACAACAAAGAGCGTACAGAGCTGCGAATCGGCGCAAGCAAACATTTAATTTTGTTCAACCTACCCACTGCGTTTTCATGGAAATTTTCTTCGTCTGATATCTGCGTAACAAATCATCTTATTGTCCTAGCATACCCCTCGAAATGAGCTTTTTCCACACCATAAAATTAAATATTGCCGGAGAAAGAATAATTCTATTATTACGTATTCTTGTTTAGGTTTGTGAATGAGTATTGTGTAGTCTATTTATTCACAACGAAATATATTTAATTATCAATTTACCTTCACAAAGGCAAATTAAGTAGACATGGGATCCAATTGTCCAGGATCCATTTGTGTTGGCATTATTTTAGTCTTCAACGTCTAGAAATATTGCTTTTAGCAACAAGACGATCTTTTGTGCATATCTCTAATTTTATTCTGTGTTTGAACTTAGACTTTCTTTCCTTTTGCGTTCTCAAAAAGTCATTAAATTAAACTGTTAAGTGTATTACGAGTTGCGCCTCACGGTTTTGCTCACTATCCTACAGGAACCATACATATTTCCTTGATAAAAACTATCCCATAGGTATATGAATTATTAATCCATGCTTGATAATTTAATAATTAGTAATTACATTACCAATTTTTTTTAGTTCGTTCAGAGGTTTTGATCATGTCAACAAAGGGTCTGACAGATTTTCCTCGTCTACAGTTTAATATATAAGTAGCTATTTATATATATAGCACTTGTTTATTAATATCTAAGGGTACGTATCTAACTAAGTAGGAGTAAACAGTTTTAATGTGCAATGCGGTGCAAAGCGGATCAATCAAAGCTTCCAAGCTCGGCTATCTGAAACCAATCAACAAGTTTGGTTCAGTAACTTCTACGATGGAACTTGCAACGCAAGTTGAGCGCCTGGATGTTTGCTGATAGCAATAGCTCACGTGCTACGAGTAAATATTGTAGTAGGAAACATTTTACGATTTAGCTTAGAGCAATAATTATTTTTTTATTGGTATCGATTTTGTTTTACTACTAAACTAAACTAATCTGACTGTGCTAAAAATATCTATCTATGTTTTTTCTGTTTTCAATGTAATAAATAAGAAAAGGGCGGTAATAATAAATATAGCTGTCCAATATAGATAAGTTTTGAAAATAAATACTTACTTAGTTTTTAAAATAATACAGTGCTAACAACTTATCCGTAGAGATCGCTAAAAATGGAAACTTAAACTTTGGTTCAACTCGGTTTTAGAAAATACAGTGGTGACTCATTCTTCCCTCTCATATTAATAAAATATGAGTGCAGTCATTACTTACTTTACTTCATGTAGCATAGTTTCTTGGTGTACTGCAATATCTGTTGTGCACTTTAAGGTATTTAAGCTTAAGTACACTGGTGCTTGCAAATTCGACAGTGTAGTGTCTCAGTGTACTAACTCGCATCCGTGTAGGTTACAGTCTAGTTACGTGCAAACTTTGGTAGCAAAACATGCAGAGCAGAACTGAAGTTTCGGTTCCTAACTTTTCCGATTTCTCAAGGGTTGAATAAGTACGCGGAATTGATGGTGAAATATTATGATTGGCAAACGTTAACTTTACTTCCATACTACCATTACGGACATTGATACTACAGAACCTTTACGACAATTAAAAGAAATAAACATTTCATGAAATTTCATCCTTTTTACACTCAGACAATTTCTCACTGACGTGAAATGCGTGTGCGAAAACAAAATCTTAAGCTGTGATTAAATTGCAAGGCTTAAAAGTAAGACCCATAACATTGAAACTACTAATAATAATACCCTACCCCTAAATGATAGCGTATATTCGAGATGAAAAAAAAAAGTTTTGCATGTTCAAAATATGTATCTATTATTCCAAATAAATCCCAAATTCTCTCGTACGTGTACAAAATTTCGCATTTAAACATGAGTAGTGATGAGTATGTTGTCAAAAATAAATACATTTGAATTTATATTCACCGTGAAAAACCTTCATTCCAAATTTCATGTAACGGCTCAACAGATAGCCGTTTCTGCGATGGTAACAAAGATACAAACTTTCACTTTTAGGATTTTAGTGAGATTTGAATTGATGCGACTCTTAACAGTTATCACACAACCTTCACTACTGACCATCCGTAAACCACGCTAAGTGCAGACACAATGAGCCCGCCTCTAGGCACCCCCGTGCAAACGCGGCCGTACAATAAAGCATGTCTCCCTTCAAGTCCCAGCTGTTTGGTCGAAGTGAGAGTGAACGCGTGCATTTGCGAGAGCCCTAAACACTGGCAACAGTCGTCCATTCTCCGTCTAGCCTTAAGCTGTTGGCTCTAACAGGTGAAACAACTCACGTAACACAGGTGCTAATAGCTGTCGTTATTGCTCCGTAATTTGGGCGCTACAATAAACAAAAGCTGTTAATAGCAGCAACAAACCGAATTAACGTCTTCCTTGCATGTACCTTATATTCTGTACCTTATAAATATGTTCATTAGGGTTAATAACGTAGAGAGATTAGCTCGGACTGCTTGGTATGCGAATGTTATAATATCCCTTTAGATTTTGCTTTGGTTCAACTCTATCCTGAATACCAAAACAGTATCCAAAAGCCGCCAGCGGATCTAGATAACGGGTCCTTTGGGTGCAGTAATTAAATTATAAACTTTTCCTCCGTCCTTTGAAGGGTCAACCGAAGTAAACGCCATATCGTAAAACTTTATAACGTGCCAAATAAAGGGGTTAACTTTTACATTTGTTTTATACTGCCATCTACGCGGCAAGATTGTTAAATTGTTCGTAAATGGTGGAGAAAGCTTTTGTTTGATCGGGAATTAAGGTCGTTTAGATTCTGATCGAGTCGTTTGCAGGTTGTTTAAAAAATATTTGTAGGGGTTAAACAAATTGTGAAAGATATTTTTAACACGGTTTTAGTCTTTTTTATTTCGTTAAAGTATTATTTGTATTTAAACATTTTCAAATTGTAATACTAATATTTTTCGTTTAGATTCTGATCGAGTCGTTTGCAGGTTGTTTAAAAAATATTTGTAGGGGTTAAACAAATTGTGAAAGATATTTTTAACACGGTTTTAGTCTTTTTTATTTCGTTAAAGTATTATTTGTATTTAAACATTTTCAAATTGTAATACTAATATTTAATCAATTTAATGATTGATTTGTTTTTATTAATTTCATTTCACGTGTATTTCATAAGATTTTCAACATTGTTTCCTTCTATCGGTATTTCCTTTCCTGTGATAATATAACAAAATTTTCCTGATCAGAGAACGAGAGTTTTCCAAGAATTCCTTTCAGCGCTACTTTTGTAGAATACCGTCGAACCCGGAAAATACCAACACCAGCACCATTACCAAAATTGCATTTCCGAACTTCTTTGTCACAAACGTAACGTGGACCGGAGTCACAATTCGACTCGTATAATTCAATTTCACTAAAATTCTTACAAAAGTTGCCCTTTAGCTAAATACCGTGAAAGTTTTTCTACGTGACCCCATCAGTATGGTCCCAAAGGGTCCTCTACCTATGTGTATTTTCGTTCCCATTTTATACAACAAATGTTGGTTGTGTTTTATTACTGGTTTTAGTCGAGGGTTTTATGTGTGGGATTCATTACTAAAGATGGAAATGCTTACGAAAGCGTCTTGGATTTACATAATTTATGTAGTACCTGCAAAACAGCGAGGAGTATTTTCGTCGGAGCGTTAGGAACGACTCAGGGTCATGAGAAATTTACATATTTGTTTTATAGATTACTTCAGTACATTACAAAATAAGCGTTAGAACTCTTTTGTTTTGTGTGGAAAGAGTGAAAAATAAGTATGTACAAGTGTGGAAAGCGACGGTGTAAAGCCAAACATTATGCTACGTTCTTTTTCATAATGATCGATTGAGTAGTTAAGACGTAAAAGTGTAAGGAACCTCACCCCCGCATTTAAAAATGTATGCAAGTTCGTTCGACTGAGTTCTAGCTCTGTGGTTATAATTTTTAGGCTTCCTACATTTATAACGTAGGTACTATTTATTAGTTTTGACAGCTGTACTTTCCCAGCATAAAATATTTTTGGATACCCTACAAAAATGTTACACCTCTGATACTATACGAGTAGTGAGTACGTTTATCATGTCCAAGACCTTTGACAACCAAACACGTCCGAAATCGCCGTGACCGAGCTATTATCAAAATCGTGACTATTCCTGACCCCAGCGCAGATGGTCGACCAATTGACCGGATCCGCATTATGTACCGAACCTCACCTAATGCCGGTATTAGCCGTATAACCGATATAACCCGACAGATGGTAAACGGCCGGTGTATTGGTCCGATATTGCTGGCTTTTATGAAGTGCAAACAGTTTAGGGACTATAAGCTTTGGGTAATTGTTTGTGTTTTTGTGTTTCTTTAGCTGCTCGCTGATTTAACTAATTTTATCGAATGTGTTTTTAAGAAAAATCCAATCAGTTAAAATTTTATTTACATACGTTTAGATATTGCAAAGTTAATTGGTTAACGTCATCTTAGTTTTTTTATGTCGATGGTCGATGGTCACGCACAATTAAAAAATCAATAAATATGAACATAATTTATGATGCAATTTAAACACAACAGTTTATATAAAGTGAGCGGATGTAACTATGTGTGTGCACTCGAATGTTTCAATTCATTTAAAGCTTCTTTTTCATCTTGAAAGTTTATTTTTATTTTCTTCTTTTTCTGTTTTAGTTATAAAGCCAAATATGTGTAGATTTGTTCAATATTACCAAAGTTTTACCATCTAAATTACTACATACATACCTTACAAAGGCACACACACACACTCTACACTTCTAAAGCTGCGTTTCCCTTCCCATTAAGCGCCCCTCAAAATTATTCATCTGACCATCGGTTACATTCAACTGCTCTTTTGAACTACCCTTTATAATTAAGACCGCAAATTTTTGCGTGTTATCCTTCCATAAAGATAAATATAAGACTTTATGCACACGTCCGGCAATATACACCGTACATATTAATCTAATACAGTTTGTTTGTACAACCCTTACCACGTTTCACAAACAAGGGATGGGATTATGACGTTACGCTAATTGACACCGTTATTTTGGAAACCTTCCATCGGCCCTTGTTTCGTGATGGTGCATGCTGATTAGTATTTTACTAATCCTTGGGATTATAGGAAATGAGACGCTTTTCATTCTCTACGATTACGTATATACAGGGTTATGAGTAAAGAGTATGCTAAAGTCGAAAAAGGCTTATAATCAGATGACAAAAGTTGTTCATAAGCATGAGGACTACTACTAGGACCAGGAAAAAATGGAAGAAAATGTAATATTGAGCAAACATGGCACTTACCATCAGACAAGCAAAACGTAAGTTTTGTCACTAATATTTAAATAAAAACTAGTAATTAGCAAATTACAATGTATCAGTAACCCAGTAGATAAACCTTAATCTAAATCTGAGTATTTCTAAAGATATAAGATCGCTTAAAATTCTCTCTGACCATTGACTTAACTTTATTGACCTAAAACTAAAAGGCTTGGTAGAGGGCTCATTATAAAATTCTGAAGCTCCTGCCAAAGTTTTGGCTTTTGATTCTATTTTCGACTCGTCTAGACGTCAGCCAGACAGAAGACTTATTCGTTTTAGTTTGGTCGATTCAAGGCAAAAATAAATTATGATTCCTATAAGTTTTAGACTTTGATTGGAAACTGCCAAGGATTACGCTGGCGTGTATTTATAAACTTTTATTTTACTTGCGATGTTTTTTAGTTTGGAATCACGCTAAAGTATATTTAAGTACAAGCTTTTAATAAACTTGCGATGATTCTTCGTTTGTTAGTTAGGTATACCTACCATTTCCCGATGCCCGATTAATCTGAGATTTGGTATACCTGTGTAACTCTGATGACAATACAATAAAAGCTTGTTTTAAGAATATTATTAAGTATCTTCTTTAGAGGTTCCTTACTCACTTAACTAATCGCTTAACGCTGTTAAAATAAATGCATATTATAAAAATAATTTCGGATGATTTGAAAATCTTAAACTTCAACTATAATTAAAAGCAACATGAGATAAACTAGTATGTCGTATTTCAGCCGTAAGTAAGTATAGCGACGAAAATTCAATTATGTACAAAGAGCCTCTCACAGATCAAGCACCTAAAACAACGGGACAGATGAAACTAAATAAAGCTTGCAAAAACTACAAATAAAAGCATATAGATTTCCAAACATACAGTTATCAAAATATATTTATAGAAAGCGTCTAGACGCAAGTCAGTCTCTCTCACCCCTCGTAACATTTGCCAATTATTGAACGTAGCGACGTAAGAAGAAACTTTAATCTCTTATTGAGTGACGAGTGAAGCAGATTTCACTGACGTAAAGTGTACTTATTGGCACACGTCAAATTGCGCAAAGTATCTGATTTATTGGAGTTTTTTATACGCACAAATAAGTCGTGTAAAGTGCTACTCTGGCTTGCTTACTTGGTGTACAGTAAGTGGTTACAGTAGGTACCTAAAAATTTTGAGCTTTAGTCATTCGAAAACATGTGTGGTGCTCACCATCTTGTGACACCTTCAGGTGCTGTATATTTTTGAACTTATTTTCTCAATAATTTTCACAAATAAAATGTCAATTCTTTTTATTGTTTAATGTTTTGCGCTTCAATTAGGATGATACCTATATTTTATAAAAAAATTATAACAAAGATAATTGTAAAATCTTTTTTGTGCACGCCATAAAAATTAAAAATATAAACAGGAAATACTGATAAACTAATGCAACCAAGAAGCACTTTCAAAATTATTATTATCACTTATGAGCTTATAAGTGTTTTCATAGTTCTTTTTAATTTAATTGCTAGCCACTGAAGTGAATAAAAGGAAAATGACCCAAGACTTGTAACATATACGGCAATGTATCACTAAAGATCGTATTTTACGGTCTTCTAAATTTATTATACCGTGAGAATGAGAGCGTCTCGCCTCGAGAAATAATAACAGACGATTTATATAACCGCTGTGTTGTCGGCACATTCTTTGATCTCAGATGACGAAAGATAGGTGGACGCAGAATTAGAAGTATCTACACAAAATGAGGCACCCATTAGAAACTGACTCAGACAAAAATACGAACCCCACCTCGGGAATTTATACCTAAACTGAGTCATCAAAACTTTGTTTTTAAAATCACAACTCACACAAAAAAACCTAGTTGCAGCCTTGCAGCATTTTTAGGCAAAATATCTGCTAATATGTTACACTCTGGTTACTCAAACAAACTTACTCTTGGCCATGTTTATCGGTTATCTTACGGTTTTTTTACTAAACCTTAGTGATGTTGTGATGCTTCGTTCATCTTTTTTTATTCGTCGTCTGTGATAATTCTATTATTGCGAAGTTTTGACTAAAAACAGATACTCGTCGCTTTTCTCTCGAATTTTCACAAACAATGAGGCCGGTAACTTGTTCCTGAGCTGATTTTATATTTGACTAGTTATTGTGGAAGAGATAATATTTTCTGTTGTTACTGAAGTATTAATGTTCCTGGAATGTATCGTTCAGTCTCGTTGGATTATTTTATAGGTTTATTGATTGAAATTTAATTGGTTATTTTTCTTAATGGGTTTAATTAGAATTATTATAATACTAACTAAATCATTAGTAGTAAATCAAGAATTTTGTAGATGAAAAAAGCATAAGAATGATTTTGGTTACCTACTTTTTAGTTATTAATAGTTAACTCATTTTGTATAGCGACCATATACATAGGTACTAGGTTTCGCAGCGTATACGCACTTACTGGTTTTATCACATATCATCCAGGCGTTATTACATTTTTAACGCCTGCCATGATCCGAAAGATATCCAAGAGACACAACTCACCGTACAGGACAGAGTACTTAAATATACGCGCTTACCATTAACTAACCAAAAAACTCGTTGCGTCACTCATTGGCCGTCGCATGGTATCAGCCAAACATTATCGATAGGTTATGCTGCCTGAGAGTACTATTTTCATGAGAGGTAGAACAATACTTTCAGGCGTCAGGTATTTATTATTAATTTGATAACGGGCTAAATGGTCTGTAGCCATAGGCTCTATTCTGGCGTAAAACTATCTGGGTCACTGTCGCACTCATTAGAAATGTCATGAGAATTGAGAGTACGACTACTGGAAATCATCTCGAGCGCCCATGAATAGGGATCCAAAACAGACAATTTTAAGAGGAGACAATATATTTTTTTTTTGTAGCTTTGTCATTTCCCAGCAACTTAACCGATTGCGATTTATGATAACTAAATTCAGTGATTTTACTTCAAAAGTGTTGATATGATCGAGCGAGATAGCAACGCGTCAAAGTCTGCCCTTAATAGATTCATGTCAGCCACCGAAGTCGGATTATAAGATCGATGATGTCAGCCCTTCCAACTAGCCTAGCCTAGCCTCGCCGCTTAATCAACCTGGTTCAAGTCTACTATCCATACCTACCAGATATCAGGCAGAGAATAGCTGCAGCGTGATGGATGGACTTATCGCCGTCGAGACGTCAATAACTGATCCAAATTGATAGAGCGGTGATATTCCTCCTAGATTAGGGTAGTCTAAATTGATGTCCTGACTACCAACACAGACATGGCTAGTCCATTCTATAGTTACCCTTTGTAAGTGAAATGCATCATACAGACATCATGTATACAGAAGACTTTTGCTCTTCTATATTATAGAATCTTCGATTTTCAGCATTGGTTTTTTAATCGAAGTTTTATTTTTTTATTTTTAGTTTTATGTTACTTTTAATCTACTTCTTTATTCACAGGAGAGACAAAAAAACATTTTATGATTGTAATAAACTGTGTTTTATGATTGTTTGTTGCGGCTCCTCGAAAATATTCTGTCGTAAATAACTTTCTATGGAGAAAATAGTTGTTTAATTTAGAAAATTATCTTATTGAAGAAGATCTAAGATTTAATTATTTTGACTATACAAGGGATCAAATAATTGAATAAGCTCATAATCTATTTTTATTAATACTTTTTTAAATCTCTATTTTATACGTTTGTTGTTTTTAATCTGTACTTAAAAACTTCTGCTTTAAATCTCACGCGTAGCACCGTAGCAGTTCTACGCGATGTAGACTTATTCACGAAAACTAGACATAGACTAAAACTCAATTAATTTCAGAGGTAGACTTTATTACAGAGGTTAAATGAGCCAACAGTTAAATTAAAATCACTCTTTAGCTACATAGGTAGGTCCAAAGAAAAGTACCTCTATTTTGGGTAGATGTAATTTTACTTTTCCATTTCCATTTCGACTTCTAATGACTTTGTTCATTAGAGAATTTATTCGACATAGCCATTTTGAACTGAGTCATCATTCCGTGACCAAAATAAAGCTCTGCTTTTTAACGACGCGGCCTAATTAATAAAAAGGGCAGTTGGCACCCTATAAGCTTTAGGGGTGTATTCTGTATCAATATCATTGTTAGAAATGAGGCGAGGTTACATTTTTAGTAGAAAGGGATTACAATACCTAATGTAAAGCAGTGACTAATACTGACAGAAACTTTATTTTTATAGTTAGGTATTGGCACCTACTAACTACGCCCCGCAGTTTTACACGCAACTTATAAGCTTGATTTAGGATCCTTATACGTGAGAAGAACACACTGATCGCAGTATATTTTTAAGGCATTTGATTTTGCTTTTTGTTTCAGTCAATCTCATACCTCATCTTTGATCACAGTGACAGACATCAACAACATTACAACCCGGTCACAATATCTGTGCACCTGACCTCGTGACGTCATATGTCTAAACTTAACAATAAATATTAAAAAACAAAACAACAACAAAGCGAAAATATCAAAATTATCGGGACGTGTATCGGCAACGAAGATGCTAACCGTAGGTACTGTCGCACCGGGGAGTGCGCGGAGAGGTGACAGGGGAAGCGGGAGAGGCGCCGCATTCCAGCGAGGTGCACAGATATTGTGACCGTGTTATATGTATTGTAGTTATACGCATGATATGCATGCTCTACTTGTATATCGAGCTTATTAACTGTTGCCATTGATCATTCACAAGGGGAGTTCCACTATCACCGTACATTTCATCCCACGTATTTACTCGCGAGGGTTCTGCACATTCGTAATCCGTATCATCTGCTACTGGATAAGTAATTATTTAAAAGGGAACTATTATGAACCGCACGTAAGTCCGAAAGCGTGGCGAGCCCCTAATTTTGCGACCAAATCTTTGATTGTGAGGGTGACCATAATTTAATAATTATGTTCTTATTTAGATCATCAGTTTCTATTCTTACTTAGTTTTATGAACGTAACTCTACGGTAACAGAAAAAAACACTAAGTATTATATATAGGTAGAAAATATGTATTTAGTAACTTGCATTAGGAGCATTTACGAGTAGGATATCTTGATACTTCTGATCCTGATTGATCTTGGTATGATTCTGATTGATCTTGGTACTATTTAGGCTTAGGGTACCCTTGCCTTATTACCCTGTATAGAAACAAATAGAACTCCAGTACCTACTAAACAGTCGATTTCCTACAGATTTAGATCATTACTCAGCCAGGTTGTGATTTTTATTACTTGAAAAAACATTTCAAAAAGTCACAAATACTCATATTATGTACTCACCAACCCAGTTCATCAATCACTGCACTCTATTTTCCAGATACGGCACGCTTGGCCTCCCTACTCTCGCGAAACATAAATTATAATACAGGGTGTGTCACTGCGCTGTGTTCATTTTATGAAATGTTTTCCACAGAGATTCACTGCGCTCTGTATACGGATGCAAGGATTTGGGATAGTGTTGTGGTCAAAATATGCAGGTACTCAATTATACGAACTAGGTATATTATAAATGCGAAAGATTGTCTGTTTTAATAATCATTCATAATGAAACGGTTCGACAGAAAAGATGAATTCGAAATAGATATACTTAGTTTGTACTATGCATTAACAAAACCACAGGGTAAGGCTAGTAAATAAATATTACTATTTAACAGTCTTTTTGCAACTTTCTAAATCAAATCGTAGAAGTTTGGCAGAAAAAATCATAATTAGGTACCTACTTACCTTCGATATCCATACCAACCAACATTCGACAAAGAGTTCTTCTCATAAACTTAATCGATAAAACTCAGCTCACCACTATTCTTAATACTTTCCTAAGTGTTGTTACACAACATTAGCTCCATTGTTATTTGCTACGGCCCCGTCTGCAATTTGCGCATCCCCTTGTAAAATATTACATTGTAATGCGAGGAGCGATTAAAAAAAGCATTCAATGTTGCCGTAACAAGGGTAGCTGGAACCCATTGTCGATAGATTTTTTGGGTGTCACATCACTAACTTGTTTTCAATGTAAATTGGGATTGATGAACTGTGACTTTTTAATTGTTTGAAAATATTTTGACGTTTTTGGAGCCAGTAATTTGATACAGTTGGCTGCTAGTGACGTCACTTACGTCGGTTAAAAAAAGTTTTTATGCAAAGAGAAGATATAATTTTTTTTATTAACCTTTGAAATAAACGCATTAGCTTCCACTCCTCATAAAAAAGTGGTTTGAAATTACTCCTACCTGGTAACATAGACGCTAATACCTAATCTTTGGCATACTTAAATCTAGATAAATAAAATACCACAAATTTTTTATACATTTATTTTAATATAAAACGCATTTTCAGTATCACTTTCGTGTTCAACATCAACATACATGAAGCTGACATACATTCATACAAAATAACAGTGGGTACTCAAGCTTTCACGTGCCTATTTCTTATAAAACGCTGAAGCTGAATAATGAATATAAATTGCGATACATAGTCATAGTTGTGCTTCTTTTAACTTATTTGGTTCTGGGCCCGTACCATGACCTATCCAAACCATGATGGTTACGTTTTGTTTCAGACGCTGCGCGACCGCGAATCGTATCGCCGCGCAATAAGGTTCATGGTCGCGCAGCGTCGGAAACAAAACATAACCATCATGGTTTTAAAAGGTCATGGTACGGGCCCTGGAGTGAAGTCTGTCAAAATTGCAATCGGTATCTCACATACTAAATTCAATATTTTGATGCGTTAAGATAGTGTGATGTTCATGAAGACGCGTCCTTAATACAAGACAAGAATATCTTATTTTATACTACGATTTCATCTTTATATACTCGAACGCTTCGGCGCTTGAAGTGTTTTTCTTTTAAAGTGTTAAGGTATAAACGGTTATCTGGGATGGCAATCGTGTACTCAGAACCGCATTCCCCTAGAGGTTTTATTTTCTTTCCCAGGCTTCTACGAACTACATTCTACATAGACTAAGTTCCCATGCAAGAAAAATGACTTCATAAAATACAAAAATAAAACTGTAATTTCTAAGTGATTGCTATCGCATCGTAGTTCTATTTTGGTATCAGAGATAAGATTTTTTGTATAGAAGCTTAGTCAAGCCGCCTGAAACGTTGACCACGCGCCCTATGACATGTGTCTAGTTCATAAAAGCCACTAGTGCATAAAAGTGCACGCAAAAAGTCGGTCACTCACGACCACATGCCTTGCTCTAAAAGCGCCTTTCTTGGTTGCACTTATAACGTATCTTTATTATCCTCATATCAACCACAACTTTGACAGACCCCTTAGAAGCTTGAGCTTTTGTCGAGCCTAATATTGTAAGATCTATTCTAAGACTAAATAATTATAGTAAAACTAAGTGTAGGAATAATTTTAAGCATAAATGGCTTGTCAATTACATGAACAATTATCGTAATAAGTACAGTTATTAAAATAATTCATAATAAATTGTGTTTATAAAAACTTTAAATAATTAACTGTTAGAAAGTGTAATAATAAAAGAGGAAGCGTATTTATTAGTCTAAAGTTTATGAGATATTCTTATACTCGTAGGAAGCGGTGTGTAGTATAATATCAATTATTATTATAACTAAAAATGTAATTATGATTTTTATTCCAACTTAATTTCTATTTTACCTATTCAATAATTATAATATTAATAGTAAAAAGTATACTGGTTTTTAAGTAGTTTCTTATAAAATTAATAAATATAGTAGAAATTTTAATTAACGTCATATTTTTTTATTTATACCAGTGAATATACTTCGTATCATTACTTTTTAAACTTGGCGGTGATTGAATCCTAATTAGGATTGTATGTTATCGTATCATATTATATCTTATTTTTTGAAATATTTGATTCCTTCTGATTTTTTTTTGTTTTTTCACGTAATATAATTGTAAATTATTTTTAAGTTTTTGTTTATTAGGTACTACATTTATCGCGGAATGTTGTATTGTAGGTAGGTAATAATAATAATAGACTGATAATAAACTAACTAATAAACCATAATTTCATTTTGATTAAAATAACAATTCTGTATTTACACAAGTATTTTAATGTATTTACAGAGCCTATATACTTACCTAAATACTTAAAACGTACATACGGACTTAACATAATTGAATATAACTATCAGATTTTATGACTGATTTAAAGTAGGCAAATTCGGTTCACAAGTAATACTAAAAAATTAAGTGTACTTATTTATCTAAGACAAACACAAATTAATTAATAGTATAAAAATAGTAGTGTAATAAGTAAAATGCCAACATTATTGTGTGTGCTGTCATATACCTACTTAATAAAAAACTAACTTTGTGACATGAAACTATAAGATTTTTTTATCCAACTAACACAAAAAATTGATAAAATAATAAAATTATATACAGTTAGACTCTATTGTATTACCCTCATATCGACAAAAATAGAAAGGTACATTATAATACTTTCGCTATAGCAGGCACATGTTGTACCTTTTGAAGCAGAAATGTTTATATAGTTCTAGTTTCCGGTTATATAGGGTTATTCATAAAGGGTATGCTAAGCCGAAAAGGTGAACCCTTTTAGTACTCATCATTATGAACAACTTTTGCTATGGGACCAACCCGAAATTCGCGAAAAAAAAATCAGCAGTTACATAGCAAAATGTCAATGACACTCGACAAAATGTATGGAACAGCTGATATTTTTTTCGCGAATTTCGAGTTGGTGCCATAGTAAAAGTTGTTCTTAATGATGAGTACTATGAGCTCTTTTCGGCTTAGCATACCCTTTATGAATAACCCTGTATAATTATGTAGTTCATAGATATAGATTACTAGAAAAGATTACAAATAGGTATACTGTCGTATAAAAATATACAATGTAGCAAGTGTTGTGATATAAATTTTAAAGCCGATTTTTATAACCATTTCACTTTGGCAGTTAAAATACTGGTCGCGCTCCGCACAAGACACAAGCATACTCCTTTATATATGAGAATAGTCTTACGATACTTCTAGTATATTTAACCGAACTGCTGTTCGAAGAAGATGATCATAATGTCGTTTACACAGCTGAGTTTTTGCCAATGATTGGGCCTCCGCTGGTGGCGTATACTCTGTGGCCGTCGAATTCAACCGAAGAATTTCTCTTAATGCCGTCGTCAGTGTCCTTGAGCGGTTCCTTTTCGTCCCTGTTAATATTGAAAATAAATTAGTCTGTGATAAACGACGCGAAGCTAATGTACAGCATATTATACACAACTGATTCCACTCTGCTACGAATAAAATATTAATTTTGCTGACAAAGTATATACAGCATATAAAGCGAATGTACAGCAGCGGCTGAAATGATTATTCATAAACCAAAGCAATAACATGGTTATGCACATTAAACAAAAGAAAAGTGTGTATTTACAATATTAATACTAAGTACTAGTTTTGAGAAAATCACATGTACAGAAGAGATATGATAGAAATAGAATGAAATGTTAAGAATCTTACACTGGTGTGGTCGGTACATAACTACTCATGTTGGATGGAGGCAGCGTGGAGAGAGACAAAATGTTAATGTTAGTGGATAGTGCAGACACGTTTACTTCTCCAAACTCATAGAGTGCATATTGAGACAAAAACCAAATGATTTACAACAAGGGACACACAACATAATCAAAATCATAAACACAAAAATCATCAAAACAGTCGTAAGAGATGTTCCAGATTCATGTTATTAATTTTTTAGGCAAGTAGGTACATTTAAACCAAATTAATGTTCTTGAACTTCATTTCTATTAAGTGACCATTGCAATTTATTACATTTATATACACTACAATAATTTACAATTTTATTTTAAAGCACAACAAAACTACAGCCATTTTCACACTAAGGCACAACGCCAAGCCCTGCAAATTTTGTACAGATACATACAAATTGGTTAGGCCCAGGCGCATTGCAACCAAAATTTTAGGTGTACTTTGTGACACGGGCCAAACCGCATCCGCACAAACATAGCATGCAGGCAGTCTATGGCAGTAGTGGTGCCTTACGTCGGAGTGGACACGAGCTTGACCGGCGGCGGCAGTGGCGCGGGGGAGGGCGGCGCGCGCGGCTTCGTGCTGCAATAAGGGAGCGGGAAGCGCCAACCGTACAGACTAGCGGGCAGAAACATCTCTAATCGACACACAATAACGGAACAAGGGACTGGACTTGGACGATAAAAACAAGAACAAGACAGTTGATGGTGAAGTGCTAACTGATGAACTTGATAGTATTAATAAGAACATGAATGTTGATCGGTTAACACGTGAAGATCAACGATAAGGAATCGACTTGAGTTAATATTTACCTTCCAAGCTTGGCTTCATCTTCTTGATGTTTCTTGCTGCGCCTACCACATATAGCTGCGATGACACCTTGTCGCCGGAAGCAGAGCAACAGGAGGTCAACAATGATGAGGCAGATGAGCACTCCAGCCAAAGCGAGTCCAATAATCGCGCCGCTTGATAACAGTTGTGATGGAGCATATCCAGAACGTTCGACACCTGTCCGAATACAAAGTACACGTTACATGTTTGACAAGTATTAAACAAGAGCAGTAGAAGCAAGACAAATAATTTAGAGATTTTAATAAATGCAGTGTTCTAAACATGTACTCTACTGCTCTTTCTGTTGTTAGTTTTTACGCATCATGTCAAAGAAGCTGGAGATGTTAGATGAGACGAGAGTGATTGTAACAAACGCTAAATGGTGTTTAATCGTAATAAAAAACGAAAGTCCAATGTCATAGGTATTTGTTACAATCAGAAGAGCTCAGGGTGACACATAAGGAGTGCTTTCAGATCAATAAAACGTGCACCCAATCACCGATGATACGAATAATTTGTGAACTATTCTAATAGAAAAAACAACTTTTATTTTCATATAACAGAAAGCTCTCCACTGGAATGAAATGGGGTTTGAATGAAAATGAATGAGAGATATGAGAGAAAGATGATGCATAAATCGGTACCTTAAATATAACGAAAATAATCTAAAAGAAAGAAAAGTTGTCAAGATGCAAACATTCCAAATAATTTTGTCCATAGCAAAATATAATTATGTTCAAACCCCATGACAATAGTCTTTCAATAATTATAAGCAAAATATATAATTGGTAAAATATTTATCTATAATCTTCAATAAATAAAGAACACTAATAAACATATTAAAATTTTGAATAACAATACAATTTATTAACCATCACCTTTATCCCTTATAAGTCATAACAGTTTGTAGTCTGAAAATTATCATCAGTGAGACTTTCAAACCACAATACATGTATAATGTAACATGGTTTTACGAAAATACATGAATCAATCGGATGATTTTTAGAACTGCCATGTGTACTAAATATTAATATCAAAAAGGACAATTCCAATAAATTCACTCATGCGAACAGAAAACGAAATATTGATAACATCTAGAGTTTGATAACAATATAATATCCAAGAACTAGCTATTATGAGTGTCATCTAGCATGACAAAATAATGATCTAAAATTTTAAAAATAACTAGGTAAAAATTAAAATACTAAATGTATGTATGTATGTATGTAGTTCAGAAATCTATCATCATAGATCATGCTACATAAGGGGTTGACGTGATTTAGCTTTTTATTATTTGAGGGGTGTACACAGAGAACATGCAAGTAGTAATTAGTACATTCCAAAGGATTCTAGCTAGCAGGATTATTTACTATTACGGATATCATATTAAAGTAAAATATATTTACCCAAATTTCAGTCAGGGCGACACAAACACACTTCATACAAACAAAAATAAAATATTATGGTTTCTTGATAAGCATCTTGACAGCTTTCTCTTTATTGTTATGTTGTTATACGATCTCTTATACAAATAAGGAAGGGTACTACGGATTAACTAATTTCAGGTCATTGGAATCGTAGGACAGATAATTAATTTATAATTATATTTGATGAAGTAAATAGCACTGACTTGGTCTATTTTATTGAAATGATTTACTATACAAAATGCTTTAAAATTTATTAGAAACGTGTTGATAGTCTGTACTGTTTACTTAATCAGTATTATGTTACACTAAAATAACAGTAGTCGTTTTTAAAACATTTATTTTCTTTCCACATTGGTCATATCTTTTCCTATTAACAGATTACAACGTAATCTATGATGTTCGTAGAGTAATATTGTTGCCTAACTACAATTTATCATAGTTTTTTTTTAATATGCAGGTGGATTTATCTACATTTAATTACGATCATTCCTTCAGCATTTCTTAGTCTCTATCTTTCAGATGGACAACATGACTCATATTTCCTCTATCCTTCTTATTTTATTCTACATCAAAAAGACAAAAACAGTCATCAAAAAGTCGTACACAAATCTTAACTCTTATACAAAATCCCTAATTTTACTTTTTGCCACGTTATTTTTGGCTTTAGAACACTTATTATGATTTTATATTTTGGCAGTGTTAATTCCAGATGCCTAATGAACTACCTACTGTAGAAAATTGTGTGATGTAAAGTTGAAAGATTTGAATATTTTCTTGCATTTCAATAATAGAATATGAAAAAATGTGTTATTTTAAACCAGAAGAAACATTTTGAAAACATAACTTTTAGTTATTAATTTTTCTTAGTAGAATATAGTTATTAACGATTAGGTTAAGTATTTACACAGTAACAAATTGTTATATCACAAAGAATATTTTTCCTACGTAACAATTAACAGTCGTCTTTTGGACTTATTTTAATAGTTTTTCCTAATATAATGATTGATATTAAAGATTTAGACAAGATAAATTATAAGCACTGTAGATAAAAGTTCCACTTTAGTGTGAGACCATGTGAATAGACTTGGACATCCATTTGGGTTACCTAGAAAACATTATATAAAGGTAATCATACAGCAGATAGTTAAAGCACATCAACATCTACTGTAAATAAGTATATCTTAAAAATAAAAATAAAATATAACTCACCAGTAATGAAATTAACACCAACATAATATAAGTTCGTCAATTTTAAACTATTAAATGTCAATTTGAAATCATACTCTAATTACAAAACAAAAGCATTATTTGGTTACAAAACAAAAAGTAAAATCCATGCTCACACGATACAAAACTCTCAAACATCACAATATTTTGCACAATTGGTTATTAATGTATATGAATTATTTGTACCTAAAATTCATGTAGTTATAATTATGTAAAGGCAAGAATTGACAATGAAAAGCATTGAAAGTATTAGGTAGGTACATGATGTGCGATGAATTACTAAAGAAGATTATTAAAATAAATAAACTGCGCTTACTATTACTGGACTTTGAAAAGAAAAATGTGTTACTCGTATTAATAGAAAATAAACTGGGCAAAACACTAAGAGCACAAATAAAATTAAAACACTGCACTGGTTTCAAAGTCACAGTCACAAAAATAAACACAAAACGACAGTTGCGAAAAGAATGTGAACACATGACGTGATGGTGTATGAAGAGTCTTTAGGTGGTTCGGACGCAGCTGTATAAACGTCATAGAACCCAGCTTGATGAAGAGGCACTTCGTTACTTTCTTGGTTGTACTCACCGAGGGCAGTTTGAATATAAAGCTGAGCTGGTTGAGAGAATCCAAGGACGTTGTGAGCTCGGAGATGGATGCGGTAGCGAGTGTCGGGGTGGAGGCCTCTGATCTCATAGCTTATAGACTCAGAAGACTTAAGTTCCTCCGTAATGCATTGAGTATCTGGTGCTACATTCCAATCACCGCTCACTTTCATGACCTAAAGAAGCAAATATTCATCAGTCAAGCAATCTCTCTCTCTACAATATACATATATATTATAAATACTTATTAAGGTACTTACAGGACAGTATGAGATGTCATACATATCAATGGGTTCTCCGTTATGAGCAGGCACTCGCCATTTGAGTTCGTATCTGTCAGCGTATTTTCCATGTATGAGTGATTCCGTACTGAGATTCTCTCTCCATTTGGGGAGTTCAGGCGGTGACCTAAAAAACAACGTATTATGTAAACACAAATAATAATTCTTCTGTGTTATTGTGCTTAGTTGTCTTTTTGTGTATGTTTAAACTAAACAAAATTATTCTAACCTTCTTGGCATGATGACAGTCAAGGGAGAACCCCAGCTACCAGGACCAACTTGGTTGACAGCAGCAAATCTAAAGTCGTATGTGAACATTGGCTGCAAGTCCTCCACGATGTACGGGGAGTTAGCAGACCACGTTCTGTTCTTCGCAAGGTTCCAGTCAAAGTTAGTATTCTCCTTGTACTGGGTCGTAAAGGCCAGAATAGGTGGGCCCATATCTTCGGCTGGTCCTACGATTCCAAATGATACTGACGTAGCTGTGATCACTTCTTGTTTGGCCTGGAATGAAAGTAAATAGTAAATAGCTACATTCGGATTAAAGTTTTTGCGCTGATAAAAATATTTCTTACTTGTACAACGAGGCCTGGAGGGAAAGCTTCTCTGAACTGAATGATGTGTTCGGCTTCTCCAAGCAGATTAGTGGCAATACACTTATAGATCCCATAGAGGCCCCTATCCAATGGAGTAATCTGGACAATGCTGACTGGTCCAGCGCCATAAATTCTGACGTGCGGAGTCTCAACCAAGTCTAAGTCACGGAACCTAAAAATAAACAAATAATACAAAACTCAATAAGGTACGAATGAAATGTGCATTCTTTGATGTTATTTGAATATTTTTTAAACTTTAAGGGCGTAATAGAAAAATTGGTAACTCACTTCCACTTAATTGTAGCATTGGGAATACTCTCAGCAATGCAAGTAAGGTTTACAGCTTGTCCATTCCAGCTCCAAATCGGAATCGTGGGCATATTCTCGAATGTAGGCCTGAATTGTACAGTTAACAATCCATTCTTTCTAGCATCTCCACCTGTGAAATTAGTTCTAAATTAATGCTTTCCTTATTCCCTAGGCATTCACATTTATTTTAGACCACATTTTGACTTACCATTATTTTCAGCAATACATTCATACAACCCATCATCGGTTCTATTCAGCTTTGAAATGGTAATGATTCCAGTTGATTGCATCTGATCACCAGTTTGACGCGATGTCGTTTCAATGTGAATCCTTAAAAGGCAAGCACGTTAAGTTGCAGAAATACAATTTTAACTCCACTTTAAAATATTGTGACTCGATATGTCTAACTTAGGCTTACCTGCCATCATCATTGGGACCATTTAAGAATCGTTCACCATTAGGCGATCTTCTGAAGCTAATCCTTGGAGCTGGTCGTCCAGTAGCTTTACATTCGAGCTTTCCTTCTTGCTGTTCAGGGGCAGTTGTGTTAAAAAGCTCGAAAATCTTAGGCTTCACCAACACTTCGACTTCGATTTCAGTTTCGTTTTGGCCGGCTTGATTGACTGCACTGCAAATGTATTTTCCATAGTCACCGGCTTCGACACGGTCGAATGTGAGTTGACCAGATATTTCGTTGACGCTGTATCGTGATGCGGTAGCCAAGTTCTGTAAAACATACATTTTACACGTTAATATACTTTTCATCCCACCATCTCGGAAAGAGTATTTTTAATCTTCAATATCTGAGTGGAAAAGCCGTTTTTATTCTCTAGAGGATAAAGTAAATTGAATTTAGAACATCGTGTGCACTAAGTTTGTGAATTAAAAAAAACATTAAACCTATTTACTGCTACCTCTATGGTGCCGAATATATCATACAACTTTTTTTTAATTTGTTAAAAACTCAGACTCGGAACCTTCTTGGTGTTCTTTTTTCAATTTGCTTTGTACGCGGTTCTTTACGCGGCACTTTTTCACGTCATTGTTAAAGAAACTTGAAAACAAGTGAAAAAACTAAAATGTGATTCTAGCGACGAGTAAGTTTGTTTGACGCCAACAGAATTGACTGAAACTGTTAATAATGCGCAAATGAGCTTTTCCACTCAGATATTGAAGATTAAAAATATATTTCCTCGCTGAGGTGGAATGAAAAGTTACGTGTTGCACTCGAGTGCAAAGATTTTTCACCTCGTGCTCTTTTGATTCCCTCGCTAACGCTCAGGATTCTAAAATTGAATCACGAGCGCAGCGAGTGATTCAAAATGCTCGCTTGCTCGGTCATCAAAATTGAACACGCGGTTAAAAAGCAACTTTGCACTCTTGTATAACAAATAACTATTATTCACTTGAATCATACTTTATTTATAGATCCAATTACATATTTAAAACATAAATAATAGATAATATGCTAATGGTAATTGCTCACAGTTGGGAAAAAAGAAGGAACAGACTGATTCGTTTAAACTAAAAATCTTTAAGGCGACAAAGTAAGCAAACTATACACATAATCTAAATAAGAACCGAAATACCTCATAAATATCAAGTGTTAAGTAATAAGGGTCATAAACTACACTAAGATAAATTTCCAATTAAAAGTTTACCTCGCGCGTTGATGCCTTAATCCATGTGTAAGTCGGCGGGGGCTTTCCTCTAGCTTTGCAAGTAATTGCAGCCGATTCGCCTTCTTTGATAACAACATTGGGTTCACGATCTTCCATTTCTGGTGCGGTGTAAACCTAAAACAAAATATTACGAGTAGCTTAGTTATATTGTCTGTGCATGAGACACTATTATTGTAAAAAATAATACGGTATATTAATAATACGGTAGTGGTTGTAGAATTGTAATAAGAATTACTGCGAAAATCTTGAGAGCTGACTGATGATAAGAGTATAATTCCAAATTCAAGTGTAACCCAAAAATATTTTCTGTTGAGCAATGGTCAAATATTTTTAGTTGGTTCTTTAACTATAGCTTTTATATTTACCTCTAGCTTGATATTCCTCTCGGCAAGTTCTCCAGTTTGGATAACAACAGCTCTGCAAGTGTAGGTCCCATCGTCACTTTCTTCCACATTCTTGATCATCAGGCCATTTGAATGAATCACGTATCTATCTCCGGTTGCGATCTGAAATCAAAATAATTTGTGTTTTACTTTTATATTTTGTCTATTTTGCCAATATATGGGCAAGCTATTTCAAAATAACAAGGAACCCTGGATTATAAAAATACATGAAGGTCATACAGTTTTGAATCATCTACGAGAAAAATAAAGACCCAGAAGATGACAGTGGAAGGAATGTGTCAAGGTTTGCAGGGAATAGGTAATTTAGCATTTGGACGACGATTTAATACTATTGCATATTTTGTGGATAGATGGGAAGCCAGACAGAGTGAAAACCAGATGGGAAAACCGTTGAGATCAAATGTCCATAAAGTGTTGTTGAGCCCAGGGTTGCACATAATCAAGTCTTTAAATTGATTAGTCTGATGGCACTTACAGGGTTTCCTTCTTTGAACCAGTCGACTGAGGGCGCTGGTTCGGCAGTTACTTCGCACATTACTTTGAAGTCTTTTCCTTTTGTAGCGTATTGGTTCTCGTTGGCATTAGTCCATGTAATTGCAACTGAAAAATTATCATTTTGTTAGATACAACCAGAAACTATGAAAACAGCAATGATTTTTCAGGACATCATGCCAGCATGCATGGAAGAGATCGCTCTTAGCGATAACACTGCCAGTTGTTGCACTAGTTTTAAGTGTTATTATCCTTTTGTTTGTAGTTTCTGGTATGAACAAAAAAGAGTTTATTTATCTATCTGTCATGATATTTTGGTAAAAGCTTACTGAAGGTTTCCAAAACGACGCTGGCGCTGAGAGGCATGTTGGTGTAAGTTGTGACGCAGGTATAGTTCCCAGCCATTGCTGGTGTGATCGAAGATATGTACAGGTATTGCAGCTGTTTCGCTGGCATCGGTTCCGTATAGATTTCTGTTCGTGTTCCAGACCTGCGAGTGTAATAAGAGAAAAAAAATCAGTTAAAGCAAGTCTAAAATCAGTGCCAGGCTGGACGCAACTTCGAGCGCAGCACGTAGTAATCATTCCTTGAAAAAGATCACCAAACGTGATCTAAACTAGTTACAGTATTCAAAAAAATACAAAAATAACCAAAAATAGGCAAAATGTGTCAAAACAAAAAGTTTTTAGAACAAAACAGTTAGTGACTTTTCGCAGTTAATGAATTCTTGCACTAAGCCGACGATTTAGGATAATTCATTGTTAACTTTGTCTTCTCTGAGTTCGTTGAAAAATTTGACTTACGAAGCTTCATTGATGACTAGTCCTTTAGGGTCCTTCCATTGCGGCTGCGTGACGAGCAATGGGTCTGGTGCGTCCGCTTGGCACGTCAGCACCACGGACTTGCCGACCGCCACCGTCTGCTGCTTCTGGTTCGGGAATATTCTCAGGTTCTGCGCTGAACATCCTGTGAACAAACGAGCGCTAAGTCAGAATTGATACAGATGAAATACACTTTGTCTATACTACTAATGTCAGAGTCAAGAGAGTCGAGTTTAAATCTTATGACTACTTATATAGCTCGGTTAATAACATCAGGCCAATGCGTGTGGAACAAGCGCACAGCGCGAGAGTCCATGCCACCACACAATTTAAGTTCTTGCGATTTGTATTTAACAAAATAGTTTTTATTTTGTTTGAATTTGAGATCCTCAACCGTCACCTAACACCGGAAATATCATTGGAACGCTTTAACGCAGTTCTTCCCTTATCCCATATTTGAGAAATACCGTGATGAACGGTCATAAATTGTCATTGAATTACATATGCGTTAAAATTGATACCTACAGAAGAATAATGACAGTATACGAGTAACACGGTAAAATGAAGGATCTTTGCCAACGCTACTCGTTAACGAAGTTTACCGCAATTTATTCGCTGGCACGTGACGCCGCCACTTTTAACGGAGTTACTCTCCGCGTAACTTACACTTGAAACTTACTTGCTTACGTACTTGTTACAGTTTGTTTCACACGTCTGGTATCGATGATAAGTTAATTGCCGACTCATTGAGTGCTAATTCATTTGATAATGTTGTTACTAATTCCGTTTTTGCGAATATTCTGTTACAAATATTATTGCTAACAATTGGGAGAACGAATTAGCCAGATGTTTGATTTTCGGTAAACGAAAACATAGTGAGGAAACTCGCATATGTCTGCAGAAGAAACTCAATATCATTTGTGAATACACTAACCCGAACTTGGCCAGCATTGTGGAATACGGCCTGTTCACCTTTCAAGAATAGACCGAGTTTCCCAGCAGTGGGATAATTATAGGTGGAGATAGTAGGAGAAATAATAGGGTGCATCTTAGTAAATTTAAAGTGAGTTGTTATGATAACCTAATAGATTGAAGCTATCCAGAAGAATAAGATCAATTAGTCACGTCGCGTGCGATAATTGTCCCACGACACGGCACGTGCAAATGTAAATCACATATCATGTCTTAATTTAACGTCGCTTTTCCTAGAACAGTCATTATCCAATTCATAAGAAACACGTAAGATAAATTGTCTCGTACTATTATTTACCTATTCTGTGATAATACAAAGGTCGTTCTATCATTTTTCAATGAATTTGTTTTTGTTTTCAGTATACATATCTGTACTGTTTTGGTACGTTTCTTTACAAAAACCCTATAATAAGCGCTCTTGAACTAACGTAGTATTTTCACAAATAGGTAGGTATATGAAATACAAAAAAAGTACCTAACTCAAAAAGTTACTGTGCTCTGTATCCGCACCGACAAATTAAGAAACTTCCTAAAATAACCCGATCAGTAAAGCTACAAAAGCTACAAGCTACATTGAACGTTTTCTCAAAATACTCTACATATTCTACAGCTAACATTTATCTTCATTTCCAATAATCTTACACATGTATATCACAGTTATAGGCAAAATCCCAGTATCTTGAATGAGCTCAACCCTTACAGCTTTCCATAACGAGGCGTGCCGCATGAATAGAGCTACTACACTTGTGGCGATCCCTAGATGTGAAGATACTGTACAGTCAGATGAAAAGAGCTTCCTTTTGTTACCGATTTTCAACCTTATTGCATCGGTTTGAGGAATATGTAGCGGGTGACTTGTTTTCGATGCTGTACGGTTGTGATAGGGTTTGAATGGCTTTCTAGTCTTTCGTGCTTGAGGTGTTTTTACTACGCAAGCAACTTTTTCTTCGTAGAGCCTGTACACTGCAACTGCACACGTCTAGTGATAATGTTTAAAATAATTTTAATTGTGTTTCTAAAAATAGTTCATTTAAATATAGTATTAAGACGATGATAGTGAAATATATATTACATTAACATCTATTCCCTTTAGATTTATTATATTTTCTGAAAGCTGTAATTTTTAGAAAATGTTTAGTCCCATCATTTGAATAACATATGCAGATATGTTTCAAATACAAAGTAAAATTTAAAATGTTACCTAATTTTATCAAACAAAATAAAAAATTTCACTGGCAATTCAGCGCGGGAATGCAGCCAGCGTTCTTGGTACTTTGCCACACGGGCAAAAACTACTTTTTGATTATTAATTTTTTTTTAAATTTCTTAGTTCCATTTAGTTTAGTTTGTTATTTTAAATTTAAGATGTAAATATATTTTATCCTAATAGTCAATAAATAAAAAACCAAAAAATGTTGACTTGCTACTAATATAATTTTCATACATAGTATTTTCCGAAAACTTCACCCTTATTTTCAGTATAGCATCGCCATTTTTGAAGCGCTTATATCATGGTAAAATGTGCTATATGTTTGTTCTTTGTAGTCTGGTGGCACATAGAATTTTTTACAAAGTTTTTAAGCATTCTGGGCACGCGTCTGGGACCCTTCGCTTATCCTCGAGTTTTCCGACGAACCGCTGGCTGCATTTTTACGACATCAAGTTAAGGTATACGTAAGTAAAAGTGTACGAAGGTACAAGGAACATGCCTCTTTATGTTACAACCGCAACTCTGCAATCTGCAGAATTATAAGAGTCTCTGCAGACACGAGGCTGTGATTTGAAATTTTTTATGGCGCTTTTTTTGGTTTGCACGTACAATATCATGGAAATGTAATAAACAGGGTGCATAGCGGAATTTTAATTTGAAATTGTGTTTGTGTCTTTTATTCTTTGTAGAACGAAGTTGTAAACAAAATATTCAGGGTTTCGTATACCTAATAAGTAGGATTTTGATATTTTGAGTCAGTTGCTATGTGTTTCTTTGAAATAAATTCAGGTTTCATAAAAGCGAAGTTTAGTAACTGTTTTTGACATTTTGACTACGGTCAAAGTTTACTGTTAAATAATTTAATATGTACCAAAGAATGACTCGCACTGTGGGAGTTACTTTCATCTTTATGTCACATTAACATGAAGAGAAAGCGGTTTAATCTAAAGACCTTATCTCACAAAATCACACATCTCTTCATCATCTCTTATCTCTTGTCCTCACAAAATCTTAATATATATAAATCTCGTGTCACAATGTTTGTCCTCAATGGACTCCTAAACCACTTAACCGATTATAATAAAATTCGCACACCATGTGCAGTTCGATCCAACTTGAGAGATAGGATAGTTTAAATCTCAAATTATAGTCGCAATTTTAATTTATTGCAAATTATATATATACTGATAATTTTTACTATAAATTGACAAGTTAGCATCAACATACTACGGTTGCTATAGTTACGCAATGGCTTTTGACAGGACAACGTCTGTCGAGTCAGCTAGTATTTATATATAATTTATACGTATATGAATTACCTTAGCAAACAGTACTTTGTTCCTCTTACATTTTTATAGTTTCATAATGAGTATCATAAAGAGAAAATGTTTTCAGAAGAATAGCTACAGTTTTTTATTACGAAATATTATTTATCTGTCAGTTTATGACAAATAAAATATTTAAGGGTTTTCAATATACTTATGTATTTCGTACGTTTAGTAAGCACATACGCACGCTCCGTACGTTTCAATAAAGTATTTACGATTATAACAATAATATTTCGAATATAGAACTTATTTTTAGAATCCATTACTGTTCTAATGCATATCAATTGGCTCGTCGCTGTACAAACGCATTTAAATAACAACGACTCCATTACACATAACCCCAAGAGATCCATTTCACAAAGAAAGGTGGTACACCTGAGAATTATTACAAATACCGCATCAAAAGCTTACAGTGAATTCTACAGTATGCACGCGGCACAAACAGTATGGAATCATCCGTATGAATATTTTTTTAGCATCACTAAAATTATGATCTAGTTTTTCCAAAAGCTTCTGGATAGAAAAATCGTGTCAATTTTACTATGGAAACTAATGCGGTTAACACACATTTTTGTTATAATTTAACACGGGAATACTCACGTAAAAATTAAGCTAGGTTTTTACGTGAGTATTCCCGTGTTTAATTATAACAAAAATCGTATCTGCTATTTTCTTAGTAAATTAAAAAATATATATCCGTTACGTATTGGTGAAAATGTAAGCAAAATTTCATTTCAAAATTTTTTTTCAGTTTCATGTACAGTTTAAACGAGTTACTATTACATTATCATTGTATGTGTCGTCACTTCTTCACGCTGAAACGGCCGAATGGATTTTGACGAAATTTGGAATGGAAATAGCTTATATCATATACATATATTTTACACACGATATTATAATATTTACCTCATCTCTTACTTATTTTATATTTTCTTATATTTTTATTTTATTTACTTATATTTTCTTTTGTTACTTTTTAATTTTTCGGATAATGCTAACATCTCATACTGTCTATTTACTTCTAAACTTCTAAGACGCCGAATTTCATCAACTGCAGGGGGATAGGGGCTCTACTGACGAGGGGACAAGTGAAATAACCGTCTCTGTGGATTAAAGGGTTTTGCAGAATTTGTATGCTTCATAACAGCTATCCTGGAGCGGTTTCGTATTACCAATTATGTTCGTTTAATACGTAACAAGCTGCCAAAATGGATTTGCCTAACCAAAATTCGTTGGTTGAGTAGTTTTGTAATGAACGCGTAGGAAATTTGTCAAAGCTTGTGGTTCGTAGTTTGCTAATTGGTGATTATTTTAGTTGTAATAAGAGTAACAAAATAGCATGAGACAAGAAACTACGAGATATGTTACAAGAAGCTGAATATTGAGACACATGATTATCCTAGTGGGGAGCTATGAGTGTGAAACATTTATTTATTTATTGAGCTATGTGTATGTTTGTATGTGTCTGGGTACATTAGGTACATATATGATATATAAGATCATAGATTAATTTATTCGTTATTCACAGATTCTAAGAATAGACTGTTTCGTTATCTATACTAATATTATAAAGAAGTAAAGTTTGTGTGTTTGTATATTTGTTAAATTGTAAGGGGTAATCTCGGGATCTACTGAACCGATTTTAAAAATTCTTTCACCAATAGAAAGCCACATTATTGCTGAATGTCATAGGTTATATAAAAAACCGAAAAATAAAAAGGCTTTTACGTGGTAGTCCGTTTTGCAAAGTGAATCGGAGAAAAAACGGTCCGGACGGCGCGCGATGGCTTCGGGTTTAATTAACATTATGCCAAACGAAGTGGGCAAGGGTCACCTAGTTTAAGATACTTCGGGTAATTTCTACCAATGGCATGCAACAACTCACGTAGAATGTAAACTTATCAAATATACTTTTAAGCCCCTAGCTCTCTGCGTACGAAATTATATGCAAAACTATATACGCGGTTAGTGAAACCTTAGACACCGTTTTTGGCATTTGATATTTTCTTGCCTTTTCCCTCGTCCCTAAATCTGTCCAATTTTACCTTTGACTTTTACAATAAGTACGCAAATAGCGCAGGGCGATGTGAAGCGAACCGAAACAGTTTCAGGTCCACCGGAGACCCTTGCCCATTCCCATTGGAAATCAAGTTCAAGACCGCTGGTATTGTTCGTGGCTGTATTGGTACGCTCAGGCGAACACAAAAATGAGCAGATATGGCTAACATGTAAAGTCATAATCATAATCATTTTATTGGCAATATTCATTACAGGTCATTACAAAATATAAAACATAAAATTATACAATAAATGTAAGTCAGTAAAGTATCTTCCGTTTAAGTAAGAGGCGATGCGAAATAAGATGCAAAAGGGTATTTACTCGTCAAATTGGATGGGCATTTGATTTTTTATGGTTGAACAGCAAGGAGTTAGAGCATAACTCGACTTATTTTAAGCGACGCGACCGCGACGGCGAGGTCAAAGTCGAAGTCGATCGATGCTAATAGGCTTCAATGTCAATCTAGGAATATGATTTGGCCAACACTATACGCAAGTGACGCTGTTCACTTATATTAAATCAAATACTACAGAAACAATATCGATTGCATAAGCTTCGAATTCGGCCTGTTTGGCTCAGCAGTAGTGTATCCGCCTTATAAGCCAGAGGTCCCGGGTTCGATTCCCGGCCGGGCAGATGTTTGAATGATGAATTTAAATATCTGTTCTGGGCCTGGGTGTTAGTTGTCCTTGTCTTTGTGTGTGTTCCATGGCATCCCCGATACAGGATTTATTCCTAGTGGGGAGCTATGAGTGTGAAACGTTTATTTATTTATTTAATTAGCTCGAAATACTTACAGGCTGACAAAAAATCTGTTTCTGCAGTTGCTTTTACTAAAAAATAAAATATATTTGTTATCTACAAAATTGTTACTGTTACTTATATAATTGTTGTTGTTCTGTGTGTTCCAATTGCATTACTCGTACTAGTTGCACAGCTCTGCGGCTTGTTTCCAGACACGATTATTGCCAAAGGACTGTCTGCAAGCCCGTAGGCATGTAAAGGCATAAGGGGTCTTGTGATTAATCGTTCAGGCATTATTTCCTAATTAAGCCCACCTTCCCCTTTAGGTGCGTCGCTCAGGGGAGTGTCGAGAAACTCGAAACAAATACAAATGGCTGCGAAGTGGAGAAGAAAATCGGGAATCCGGTGAATTAACGCCGAACACAAATTAGGAAAGGTAATTCTGGGACGAAGGTTGGAATGAATGTGATTGCTTCGTGCAGGATAGGGGTTGTTGCGGCTGTTAAAACAAACTAATAATAGCTCTTTGGAAAAACAGGACAAAAGTTACAAAAACAAAATAAAGTTAAATGTGAATTTGAGCGCCAAATCTCTCCTCGCTAATTCGCTATATTTCCTATCTTTAGAAATAAAAAGATAGCGAATAATTACACACGGTTAGTTGTGAATTTTTTTCTTAATTTTAAAATGGTAAATTTATCTATTTATGTTTTTTTATTTGTAAATTGTCAGCGGTGGGCGTTGCTACCCGCAACACAGTTTATGTCAACTACTGTGGGCAGCAAAGCTTCTCTATTTTAGCAATAGCAATTAAGTTGTACAAAATAAATAATTTGAATTTTGAATCTACAGTTTAATAGCGGCGTATCTCGGCTTCTGAGAACGAATGGTGTGGGTTCAATTTCGGATCGAATATCGTATTTTAATAATAAATATCGGTTTATTAATGAAAAACCCAGAACGTTCATATAATTAATTGGACTAAAATAATATATTGGACATAATAGTGCGGAAAGCTGTTATACAATGATGACTGCACTAAACAATTATACTAGTTACCCTAATCAAACAACGGAACAAACAATCTGCAATTCAATACTCAATATCAACACACAAACAAAACAATTACCTACAAAACGCCGCCGTATAATAACCACATATAACTCAATTACTTTTGCCATAGAAGCCGTATAAAATATGTGGCGCACAATCTGACACGAGCTCACCCCATTTGACATGTGACTCGTACTGAAAAGGTAGTAATTGAGGTAAATGAGATAAATTACACTTGCGAACTGTTTGGAGGGAGACGGAAGGCTTAACCAAGTTAGTGGCTGCGATGAGTCATGTTACTATTCGAGAAAGGGAATTTGGATGTAGTTATTATGTCCTATACTCGGAGCTACGATTAAAGGCCACTGATTAGATTTTTGTATTTTTAGTTGTGGCAGTTATGTTGGCGGAGCTGGCTGGAAACGTAAAAAAAAATAATGAGCAGGGTGGCAAGCTTGTTGCTTGATTTTGTGTTTTGAATAGTATTTTATTATCCGTGATATTTCGATGTTTTTAAATACGAAATAAATAAAGTCTTTTTTGATGTTTTTTTTTTCCCCAAATGCTTAAGATTAAGAACATTTCACCTTGAAGTCATGAAGTTCAACGATAAAATATTGAAAATAAATGTTTTGAAAAACAACAGAACATAAAACTCGGAAGATCTAGTAAAGATACAAAAGTAGCCTCCAAAATTCAAGTAGCCACTTACGAAAACGATGCCGAGGCAGGTGTTCTTCGGCTCGGGATTAGCATTAACGTCCGTATACAAGTTAAGAAAGGCATTACAACCGTTACAATAAATTTCCATCGTTAAAACCTTGCTGAACGCGCCGTTCGAAGGGCATCCGGGTAGGTATAGCGATCCCCTGCGCTGGGTCGTCATTATCAGTTTAGCGCGAGGGCTCTTCTACTAAAAAGTATAAAAAGCCCGTTCTCAAAAATCCAGCTAAGGGCAGGGGCGTAACGAAGTGTAGCCCACTTAAAACAATAGCCAAATACGAGGGTCGGATGCTGCCACCTCCGCGGTCCCATGCTTAACCAAAGAGGCCCGAGACCACTCAATATGTGCTGAATTCGTCGAATTTTTATGGAGCGCATTTTGGACTCCTTTATTGCGAGGGATATTTACGGCGTCCCTAAGGCTTAATAAATTTGAGTTGAAATTTAAAAATGCCCACAACGGTTTCGCTGCGGCTTGCTGCAATTGAAAAGGGTCGTGTTTTTGTTCGAGTTTGTTTCTGTCTAATCAACGTTTGTATACCAGTTGGCCCTCGATGCTAAGAATAGCTTGCGAATTGAACCAATTTCACCCTTGGCTCGGCGGCAGTCCATTAATTACGATGCCTGGTTCTTCTTGGCTAGGGCGTAAGCCTTCCCTCAGTTTATTGCCCGCAAACAAACCGATCATTTCAACCCCGCATTTGTTTATTGCCACCCTTGAACTTTACATCTCAAATTGACTCCGCCGGAAAGTTTTAAATACTTAGAAGTTTTGTAATGTCACGATATTGAGTGAATGGAACGGTCTTGAACCTGCCTTTGATTAGAGCTTAGGAATATTAATTGCGCATGAATTTCGAAGTATTCTCCCGAGTGTAAAGTTGTTCAAACAGTTTTATCGCCGGCCTAGTTGTTTTAAGCGCCTAATCACCAATTTATGAAAAAACCTCTTCAAAATTAGCCTTCAAACAGATGTCTAAACTCTAGACGAATGAAATCACCTTCAGCAATTTTGTTTGAACAGTTTGGAACAATTTAGTGTTGTGCAACACAAACTTGTACCGGCATGATGTCAGTTTAGATAACTATGGCCAGGTTCTCGTCACCTACGCGCTTGTTACGTTCAATTGAAGACGATATTTGCAGTGTCGAAACCGGTTCAACGAGTCACTTGCCATTGAACTCTACGTTATCGGCTCGATCAGTAAACACACCTACTCACATTTAACTATTTATAGATACAATACAAACCATTGAGCACTACGTCATTCAAATGACAAATACTTATTCAAACATGATCTTATCCTGACGGAAGCAAACGGGTACTATGAAAATTATACGGGTAAGAAAATTTCAATGGAAATATTTCATAAGCAAGTCTTCCAAGCTGAAATGAAAGCTGGAGTTACCCATCCACAAAAATAGGGTAAAATTGAGACGCCCAAATTCCACGACAAGGCAATATAATCCCACAAAAGGTGACATCGAGTATCATAAAGACTTGCCCGGGAATACTCGGGATGAGCTTCTTTTTATTCAAAACTCGATGGCGCTGTTGCGGACGCAGGGAAGCGTTTGCTAAGCCGCCAATGTCGTAAAATTGCTTGAGAAATTCATATCGCTTCAAACAACTACCTTAGCTGTGAAAACGTGCAAACAGGAAACTCGTTCCCGTAAATCAATACTGTACCTATAGGTAAATAGAAAAGTGAGTTTATGATAGATTCTTAGGAGCTTATTACAAGGTGTAACGGAAAGGTGCAGTAATACTTTGACGTGTTCTACTACACGTCAAAGTGAACAACTTCTAGTTCTTCATGTTTGCTAAATTCTTAAAAAAAAAATCGAGTCTCCATACAAAAAATGTAGTCACGTGATCAATTTTCTATGGAGATTCGATATTTTCTTTCGCGATTTAGGTATAAGCTTTCAAATATGATCAAACCTGTCTTACAGACAATCTTCCAGAAGGCAGTGTTTCACAGATAATACTAAGAAACCTCAATCCTCTGCAAAAGCAAAAGGATATTTCTTGATGGAACACCAATTATATTTGTAATCGTATCCGCCGGCGAAATGTACGAGTGATCTAAACTGAAGCGAACAATTCGCTATCGCTGAAGTTCTCTCTAGACTAGACTAATTTATTTATTTTGTTTGCAGTGGAAAATAGACTTTGCGAACAAAAATATTTTTAGTTTTTGAGTCGTATTACCTAAATACTACGTTGCGGAATAATTGAATTTTGTAGATATAAATCTGCTTTGCTTTAGAAACCGTAATTTTTTTTAGGATGAAAAATAGTATATATTTTAGATGCCAAAATCAAGACAAAAAATATCAATGTTAACACGGTTTATACGCTTAAAACTTTACACATAGAACCGTGCACACATTTTTTTGGCACAATTTTATTATACGACCCAATAACCGTTTTAACTTTTTGTTTGTAAATAGAAACAAAAAGAAAGTTTACACAGGACACATAAGAAAAGAAACAAGAGACAGAAAAGGCGATATTTTCACTTATTATTAAAACTTTATTAACTTGAACCAACTATATTTGAATAATATTGTAATCTGAAAAACTGCATAGTAAGTACAACTGCATACTCTATGGTTACAATATTTACACCTAAAAAAACTAAAACACAATACTCCGCGAAATCAAAATGGCGGGCGTTAGCGCATCACAATTTGTATTCCACACCTAGCGGCCGCTCGTCTGGCCAGATTAATTATCACATCCCCCATGTTTGCCAATAAGCTAGCTTTAAATTCACAACATAAATCCCGACTTCAATTTACGCATAGACTTTATGCGAAGAATTCCGCATAAGATTATAATTGTTGGAATTACGCGAACATGGAAACGTCAATTTTAACTTCGGGGACTTTTAGGATTTTACGGAAAATTGTAATTTATGTTGGAGACATGCCGCTTTGTAAACGTTCGATACGAATTAGAAAATCGATAATACAAATTGATAGCTAATTTAGAAATAAATATGACGAGAAAATTTTTTTTTAGAAGTTTCCACATGACCGAACTTTTGTGTGCTTACGAACGATGTACCTCTATGATATTAACAGCTGAACTAATTAAATGAAACTTCACATGATAATTGATATATATATGTACCTATATATTTATCTAAATTATCACTATTACACATTTTCATAAGTCGTCCCAAACAAATTTCAGTTTCTTTGGAAACATATATTAAAATCGTACATTTTGGATAATACAGGTGTTATTTTGTAACCTTTCTATTTTGTTCAAATTTATGCTATTCACGTAACTCACGATCCACGCTGGATCTTGTCAAAATCTCGCTGCCGTCCCTTCCATCACGCACTGTTTACTCTACCAGCCTTTCCCCCGATCGTACCTACAATCTAAAAGACAATCAAGAAGATCAATCAAAGATCTATCCATAACGGTCGACCGTTTAAACGCTTCAAAAACCAGCATAAAGAGCCTCCTGCATCGAACTAAGCTCGTATTCAAAGAGGGGACATAGACCCATCGAACGTGATATGTACCGTAGCCGGAATATTAGTCACGAGACTCACGTATTTCGCAGTGTTTGCTAAAGATAGTATACAGGCAAGGATTATGAAGACAAATTGACGCTTTAGCGCCCTGTACTGACATACGAGTATGACAAACAAACAATATTTCTAAGGAAACAAAGCATGTAAGCTTCTATGATAAGACACAATTTTGGAATATCACTAAAAGCTTCAGAAGTATAATAGATATTCCTAGAATAACATTTAGCAATGCTGTTTCTAAAAAATATAAATATAATAAAATAACTTACTTGCAGATCAGATTCCATTTAATACAACCATTACAGAGTTGAGAAGAGAATAGATTAAGAGCAGTCGTAATTGTTAGATAGTCATTACTCATTAGTATCTTAAAACTGGCTAAACAGACTGAAAAAAAAGAGAGTGAAAAATCCCAATCTAGAGACAGTCAACCTTCAAACCAAACCTAGATCATAACGTGGGACGGCCACGCACAGTCCAATAAGAATTTTATTTGAGCAACAAACATCTACTTATAGGTAAAGGTGCTAAACGTACGCAAACGTATATTACACGCACCTTCCTTTGAAACCATCTCACGTTTCCATATTTAGGTATCGCCAACGACCCGGAAAGTTGGATTTGTTGCGTAAGGGAATTTAATTAACGAGTTCTCGCAAACATCTAAGCTTCAGACAGGATGAGATGCGTGTGCTGGGCATGAAATTGGAGATAGATCTGTGAAGACTTAGTAAATGATAATAATATTAGCTCGTTTGAAGAACCGGTATTGAGATCTGATTATAGTTTTATTATTTTTATTTCTTTGGCTTTATAATTTTTAAGGTATCTCTTTTGGCGATCATATTATACCTGCAAGCTTACTATAATATTCGATGGTAATCTAATCTACAACCTTACGTTACTCAGCAATACTCATACTAATTATTTTCAATTTTACTCGAGACAGAGAAAGCGAAAAAAAAAACTGTGTAAGTATTTTTGCTCGAAGAGTACTGAAGCTGAGCTCAGTAATTGATAAAGAAAATATGTAATAGAAAACGGTTATTTTTTCAAAGATGGTTTCTAGGGTTAAGAGAGTTTTTAAATTACTTTAACAGTCGTAAATTGATTCAAACAATGCTAAATAAATGAATATATTATAAAGTACTACCTTACCTAATTACTTCTAAATTAAAAAATTACCGTAATACCCCACCCACACATTTAAAAACTAGCTGCATCTCTAAAGAATGAAATTCCAATATATTCCAAAACTAAAGAATTCTTCTAAAGAATGAAACTGAACGAGTACGAATGAACATTTTTCAACCACAAAGTCCACTAAGCGATTGGCTCTCGAAAGCTCGATCTCGTTCATTCACCATGTTTATTAAAAAACCTTCCCCTAGCTTGTGACAATAGCACTCGGATATTGGAAAAGGCAGCTTGTTAAAAAAAGTTAAAAAGCGGCATGCGATGTTGAAATAGGAAAATATCAAACAATTCAGTGAAAACATTGCAGCGGACTGCATGGTATATATTATACATTTTTACAGGCATATGAAAACGCGGGTCTCTTGAAATTTTGCTTTTAGAATTTTAGATTCAATTACGAGTATAAGTGGACAGCGCGACTTTAGTCCTAGATTTTATATTAACTATTTATATTTATTTGATTATTTTGTTAGGTAATCTACATTCACAATTATTTGATTGTATTAGAAACTTTCATAAAACCATTTTCTTTAGTTTATTTCAGTGATTTAAGACACATTTGTAATTAAAGTTGATAAATACAAGTCAAAGTATATCGTTGTCTTTTAAATAAAAGTAATGGTATTGAATGGAATTGAATTGAAACATACACAATTGAACAGTGTAGTTAGAGCATGAATTGAAATGACTAATAAACCAACTAAAATTGACTCGAATTACCATCCCCGTTGTCCCAAGTTTTCAACACAAGAAACTTTGTAATAGACAATGGAATCCTTACTTCAGAGAATCCTGAGACTCATTAGTTACAATGTTTATTGTTTACAACTTCTCACACTTAGGGAAATCAATTTGTGATAGAAGTTAGAGGAACTCGATTTAGTTAACTATTTCGAGGTAACTATGTTGTTATCTGAGAAACTATTTCTAAGATACTTTGTTGCAATCTGTGAGTTTCTTATCAACTATGCTGTAATATAGGGTTATATGGAAAGAGTTTGCTAAGCTGAAAAAGTCTTATTGTACTTATCATTATGAACCACTTTTACTATGGAGGCAACCCTGAATACGCAAAAAAAACAGCTGTGTTACAAAAAAAGTCAATGTCAAACACTCGACGAAATTTTTGAAACCGCCGATTTTTTCGCGATTTCAGGGTTGGTCCCATAGTAAAAGTGGTCCATAATAGGCGTGACGAAAGATTTTAAAATCCTCTTCCATAATGTGAGTACACATTTACTATTTACAAAAAAGCCTTTATTTCGGTAATAAACTTAAGTTAAACGAAGTTTGAAGCCATTTTTCACATATTTTTTCAATAGTGCCCGAAAACAGCTTGCTTGTGTCATGGCGTCGATTTGACGTCACGGCATTGTGTCATGTCATTGTGTCTATGCGTGATGAGCAGCGGATGACCTGAGTTCACTGAGGCGTGACGTCATACGCTGTGATCGTTGTTTCTGACAAGATGGCCGATTGCTGTATTTTAATGTTTTAATTTATTGAAAATCTTAATAATCTGTTTTTAAAAATAAAACTAAACATGTGTTTTAAATTTTTTTAATCTGGCTAGTCCCCTGAAAGCATTGAATCGGCGATTTTTTGATACTGTCGTCATGCCTATTATGAGGACTATAATGCTTTTTCATCTTAGCATACTCTTTCCTTATATCCCTGTATAGGATTAGTTTGTAGTTCGCCATTTAGTAAGCTGAGTGTATTTGGATGCGGTAAGTTTGTAGTATGAAGTGGGATGCCCAAGATTCTAATAGGAGCAGGTGGTATGAAGGTTGGAAGTTCATTGCAATTTAGCTGATATGAGAAACTGCTGTTTTGAGAAACTGCTGTTTTGAGAAACTGCTGTTTTGAGAAACTGCTGTTTTGAGAAGCTGATGTTTTGAAGCTTTCAATCGATGTTAGAGCCCTGTTTGACGATGCTTCAGTTGTTTACGTACAAATTGAATCGATATTAGACTGCGCCCGCAGTTTCGTAGACGATTTTCTGGTTTGTTGATGTATTTTCACGTTGAAAGATAAACAATGTTCCGTCTCATGAGATGCGCTACTGTCTCGATTGATTTCATAAAATTTAATTTAACCGTTTTTATGTAATGTTTTTTAAAACTTACGATTTGCCAAGGAATTAATAATAAAGTATCTTGAAGACATACTTATGTAGATACTTTTTGACCCTAAGTAAAAAGGTCTCAAAAATTCCGAAAATATAGCAGAGAATTGGAATAAATCGCAAGTAAAACGAGCTATTCAAACATAATTGAGATAATTCAGAAATATCAGGGGTAAAAGATATCTCATCGCTCACCATTCATCATATTTTAACGCATTTATCAAGTCGCACCACCGAAGCCGAAAAATTGGTCGTTTTCTAATTTAACTTTAATCCAAGGGAGCAAAATGATTCGGCTGCCGGCGCTGCACTAGTAAAGGTTTCTATCACAGACTTGTGATTACAGACAACGCAGTTGAGAGTTTGTTTGTTTGTGTTTGTTTTTGTTGTGTTTTTTCGTTTTTTTTTTTGTGTTGTTGTTTTGTTGTGTTTTTGTTTTGTTTTTGATTGTTTTTGTTATTTTTGTTTTTTTTTTTTTGTTTTTGTTTGTTTTTTGTATTTTCGTGTAAAAAATATTTTTGCTCTGTTTTTTTTGTTTGTGTAATTTTATATTTCAATCGGTCTTTTCTGGTAAACAATACAGTATTATTGTTAAGTTGAAATTACGCTAATTGATACGTGACAGCGTGACTTCTGAACAAGTAGACTTGTGAAAAGCCGAACACATTTTGATGAAACTTTGCGTGTAAGTAAATTTTTGACAAGTTAGCAATTTTTTTTTAAATAACAACCCCTGTATGATTTTGGACTACTCATGAGCCACAGTTAGAATCAGACAAATCAATCGAAAGAAAGAATTTCGAGAGTAACTCAAAGTACTCTTACTGCGAACTAGGATCATCCATTCTCAGTCTGCGGCTCCCTTATAATTTCCAATTATATTTCCCGTCCAATTTTCCAAGGCGTCGCCCAGGGCCCTCGTCAACTGCACACGTTTGGTTTAGGCGTGGGGGCTGGAAGCTGTATAGGTGTTATGATTTGACCAGAAAATAAGGCTGATGGGGTCGAGATGATCGAAATCGAATCGAATCGATCGAGAGAAATCATGTCAAGTTTATAATTACAAAAAAATGCTTGTACGAATCATAGTTTGATCAAATATATTGTATATTTGATGTCATCGAGCGTTGTTGACTATGGTTTATAAAATCTACTGTACAACAAATCCCAATTATTATTTAGTATGGGACAATAGATGTTGAGGCGACTACAGATTTATTACTTTTAGACTGAACTTTCTGAAAAAATAAGGCGCGGTGCGTGTCGACACACCCGCTCGGTTTTCCTTACGGACAGAAGACTTTTTGACATTGACGTTTACAATAGTCGACTGCACTGACGACGCGGCCTACCCCCAACTGCGGGAAGTTACGCCAAAATCTACATTTTAATTTTGATAATAAAAACCGACTCTTTTTAGAGGTTGTTTAAAATAATTATACATTCTTATAATAATAAAGTTAACAACCTAATGAGCGCGTCGCTAACAATATTTGTTAGGTTCCATGTTGCGCGACTAAAATATTTTGGTTATCATTGGTATTCCACAATTAGGTAAAAACCCTTGCACTATTAATTTAAAGTATGGTTTTACATTTAGAATATTGTCGATTGCAACACAGTACAAGAAATTGTGTATGGTTTTATTTGGTAGTTAGTATACATAAGCCAGTAAAAAACTCATTAAAATTAACAATCAGTCACACGCACTAAAACAAAACACCAACATGAAACCATCTCAAATTACAATAATGATATTCTACAATGTATTTGAAATGTCAAACCCAAAGTTTCCCGACCTCTTGTTAAGTCAACAGAGCCCCTATGAAGTCAAAAGGTAAACAGAGTGCCAATTATCGTATTTTTGTGGGCTGTATTTCCGCGAGCAACAGGCGCGATGCTTTCCTGGCTGAATGAACTTACCACCATTGAGCCGTTTAAAAGCCTTTTGGCTGTCAGCTCGCAATGTATTTATTTTTCCGGTTGATGTCGCATATAAGAGGATGTGAGCATTGACGCATTATTTTGGTGACTGGTTCGACAATACGTTTCAAGAATTGTACAGCGTCATTAATGTTATAATAAAATTGCAGACCTAATTTTAATATATTAGAATATAATAACGCCTCATTGTTTCACCCGCCATCCTGCAAGAACGGTTAAATTTTCCAGAATAAAAGTAGAATTTATTGTTTTATTTCAGTTTATAAAATTAACCAGTGTATCAAATTTTATCCAAATTCGATAAGCCGTTGAAGCGTAAAGTTACAAACTGCAGCTGCAGCTCACCAGGAGTCGAGTTATGACTAAGTAGTATTAGAAACTAGAAGATTACTGACGATCGAACACAGTTACATGCATCAGGAAAGAACAGGTCTCTATAATACTCGTATGTGCAATTCCATCTCTGTCATTGTCTTTCTTTTTAGGAAAGTCTCTAGATAACTGAATGATAGCCAAAATATCGCACGCGCTAGGAGTAGGTTTCAGTATTAACGACTAGAAGTTAAAGTTAAATGATGTTACAAGTCTTTTATACCAGAAGGTGCCAGACTGTTTGACACATTTTGCTGACGTCATGGGCATTGAAAGGCCAAAACACAATGTGTTGACACAATTGTCAAAAAGCTCATTTACAGTCACGGCAGCAAAAACGTAGATCCCAAAGGAAGCTAATTTCAGAAATGTTTCCTACTTTTCAAACATTGCTACGGCAGGGAAATTCATACGAACCCTGCGTATTTCGTGAAATACATTATTAAAACATGTTCGTTTATTTACGTTACATCTCACTGGCTGCCTTCGCCAGTCGGCGCTTGTGAAGGAAGACTTGTGAGACAAAATTAAATGTCAAGATCTTCGTTGCTTCTTTTGTTTTATACTCATGCTTTACGAAATGTCGGAGTACTAACGAACTTTTGAAGTAACGTAATTTGGCATCATGAGCATTCGGAGTACCAAAATTCTAAAAGTCAAACTTTCTTATTACCTAGTACCATAGTTAGACGACACAAATATATTACTTGAAATAGCGTACATCGAAGTGATTAATGTGATTTTGAAACACGTATTATCGTACTCCCGTGATTTTATCACGAACTTTCATACAACAAAAAACATAGCAGAAAAGTAGTTTCCTGCTACGTAATTTCGGGTTTCTGAATTTCTGAGTCGACGATCAGTCTTAAACACTAGAAATAAAATACAACCCACGTTCTGTCACGTCCTGAAAACATTGCCTCGTAAAACATAGCTGTATTCAGCTAAGCAAGGAACATAATTTTCCCATTAAACTCTTGCATGTAATATGCGCCAAAGCCTTCTGAATAAACAAATTTCTAGCTCAATTTTGTAGCAGCCTCGTATTATCTCCCCTAAATTCATAAACCGAGCGTCTCTGTTGCGGTGCGGTGTGTAACCCCCCGAAAATTCACAATTTGTGTTTGTAACTCCAGAAATTAACACTGCATTAAGTTGCTTTTCGTCTTAGACTGGGAGATTAATTCGAAATTAAAGTTAGAAATAGCAAGCAGCTTCTTGGTTAATGGATATTTTGTGAGGTTTTTTTTATTGAAATGGAAAATTTAGGGTAGCACTTGACATATTTAAGCAGAGTAGAAGCTAAGGTATAAGAAACTTATTTTCCTTAAAACTTTTATTAACATTGGAAATATTTGTCAAGACGAAAGATAGTAATATCCTATTTTTAGACTCTAGCTTTTGCTGTAGCTTTTCTTGGTCAAAAGTGTATTTTTTTGTGTGTAACAAAAGTGTACTTTAATTACCATTTTACTGTCCATTATTATTAATAACAATAACATTTTTGATACCTACACTGCAAGTAAAAAGTTCATTATTCAAAAAATAGTACTTACAGAAGAAAAAAGTAGTTAGTTTACTGTCTATCATTTCTCACACTATACTTTATAATTTGCAAACTATGCTCATCCGCTATATAAATGCGTCATCACAGTTAATTGGAACAAGAAAGTGCCCAAAGGTGCCAGAGTAAGTATGCTTCTGAATACAGGATGTTTGGAAAGAGTATACATAATGTTACATACTCTACGAGTGGTGGAGAGTACGGCTCTCAAAAGTAGACCTGGTATCCCAACAGTGGGCTGATTAACGGTTGAGTTGATTGACATATTCTTCTGCGTATACACTATGATGTTAAAATTTGGCTTAGGTACATAGCCGGGAACAAAGTGTAAATATCGTGTAAGTAAACAAAATAATGTTAAATCGTTAATTATGTTTTTCCGTCATTTAGTAATGAAGATCTATTCACTAAGAAAATTCACACTGAAGTCGAGTCGTTTCTGCTATTATAAAATAGTTTGGTACATATATATAGTAGATCTGTCAGCGGATCAGTTCGGTCAAAATGTGATCCTTCTACTTTTTCCAAATTTTTTTGTACCTACTTGAGTTTAGAATCGTATCACACTAAAATTATAAATGCGAAAGTTTGAATATATATTTGTAGCTCCTTCACGTTAACATTCTGGGCAAAATTTATGACAAAAATAGCATGTAGGATTAGCAAATAGGCTACTTTTTCATCGCCATCATTATCTTTTATGTTGTCCGTATAATTGAAATGAATTTGAATCTTCATTTTCATTACCGCGCGGGTGGAACCGCGTGTCGCAGCTATACAGGGTTATTCATAAAGGGTATGCTAAGCTGAAAAGGGCTCATAGTACTCATCATTATGAACAACTTTTACTATGGGACCAACTCGAAATTCGTGAAAAAAAATCAGCTGTTCCATAGAAAAATGTCAATGACACTCGACAAAATGTATGGAACAGCTGTTTTTTTTTTTCGCTAATTTCGGGTTTGTCCCATATTAAAAGTTGTTCATTATGATGAGTACTATGAGCCCCTTTTCGGATTAGCATACCCTTTATGAATAGCCCTATATAGTACTTAACAATATCTTCCAAAAATATATCTTAAACATCCTGTATATACAGTGGTTTCTGATGGACCTTAATAACTATTATTTAGACTCATCATGGAGGCTTTCATGGACGTTATAATATTGATAGTTAGAAAGAGAGTTATTGCTACTAAAGCCATATTGGTTTGTATTACGAATTACTTTTCCGGAAAAGGAAGTCATACGGATAAATATTGAAGAATGAGTATATTATTAGACTATGTTAGTCGTCGAGTATATCATGACAAAGTAGTAATGTAGATTGTCAGATGTTTGTTTGTTGGTTTGTATTGGTATTATGAGAGGAGTAATTAGAAATCAGGGATATTATTTAAATGACATTGAATGTAAAACTTGTACATACATATTTTAATTTCATAAATACTAACTAATAAATAATTGCAACTATGTACTACTATACTAATAAATAATTGCAATTTTCAACCAATTACCAATTTTAGTATTGCATAGGTGCTTACTCCCGTTTTACTCAAAAATAAGTGTTCCGATAAATTCATTCACATTTATTTATTCACTTAGTTCTGTAGAAAATGTTGATAACATAAACCTTACTTTTACACCAAAAACTTTTCCTACCATCTTAAAATGTTTGTCGAACACATCACAATTTCTAAAATTGAAGCGCCAAGCTCTCTCAACATAGGTTCGCTTAATTTAGCTTACAAACTAGCTGGAAATTCTTTTTCGTGACAAAGAAAGCTCTTTTAAAATAGCTAGCTTAATGTACTTGCTTCCATTTTCGATAGGAAAAAGATAAAGAAGTGTTCTCACTCCCTCATTACTAATCCCCGTTCGTCGCTTGCAATAAATTCTAATAAAGTTAATCGGGAAGGAAGCAACCCCTCTTTTAATTTGTGAAAATCCGAAGAAAAAGAGTAGGTATTCCGTTATTGGCTTTGAACTGGGTCGCTCACTTAAAAGTCTCTTTTTGAGTTATATTTGGGAAAGAAATTAAAGATATCGAGAAATGTTTCATTGTATGTCCACTAGCTGAGCCTCGCGGCTTCACCCGCGTATTGATAAAAAGTGGTGATGATGAAAAGTAGCTTAGGTGTATCCTATCTCTATTCTGAATTTGATTGTAGTAGTTATGGAAATACGTAGAAACAAATATTTACACACAAACACAAACTTTCACTTTTATAATATTAGTAGGATAGGATTCACAAGTTTAAGAAATATTTTAGCGCAATAAAATAGGATGAAAATGGAAAAATTGCACTTTAATATCGTCTCTCGACTTGTGACTCGAATACCGAACATACCTAGGTGTATAAAGCTACGCACACACGTGTATTGTGCACGCCCGTCACGTACCGTCCCGTAACGAACCGGCGCGACAGTGGCGACACGGCACGTGCAGCGGCGGCGGCTGGAAACTTAATTGTCCCATTCGATACTAACAGACAACGCGAAACTTTTCATTGATTGAATTGCTAATATTTAACGAAACACGAAGGCCGAAATCATTGGCTCATTCATGATTTAATTTTAAATTGGCCTTTCAATTTTCAATTAAGTTTTAATAGATCACTCACTGGTTGTAAATTGAAAATGTCAATAGATATTTTCAAATGTGTATAAGACTTGATACAATACCATAACACTAATATTATGGTTTATATTACCGTTTTATGGTTGATATACCAAAAACTCGTACGAAACGCTTTGATTCCACCTTTATTGTGCGAACCGCTAGGGTGTGTGGAACGCTTTGCCTGAGTGGGTGTTTTTCGATAGATATAATCTAGGTGTCTTCTTGTCGCGAGTGAATCGGTTTCTTCTAGGCAAGCATGCTCCATCATAGACCGTATCGTTGCTTACCATCAGGCAAGATGGCGGTCAAATGCAAGCCTATTACTGAATAAAAAATATAAAAAAAAATTATAAATACAAAAGTACTATTGCCTTTCTGACTCTCTCTGAGTGCTTAAATGACAAACCGTTTTAAAACAAGACTATATTTTAGAAATGTTATAGCTGGTTTCGGTTACTCTAAACAATTTTCTATTTTTCTGTAGCAAAACGCAATAAAAATGTTAGGCTTGTTGATTGAATCCGAAATGGAGTGCGGATTAGGAATACTCTTGTTATTGCCCGGATAGTTTTTTTTTTCTTGTTTTACTGTAGGTTTTATATGAATTGGATCGATGAAAAGCAGTTTTTTTCTTGTTTTACTGTAGGTTTTATATGAATTGGATCGATGAAAAGCAGTTTTTTTCTTGTTTTACTATAGGTTTTATATGAATTGGATCGATGAAAAGCAGTTTTTTTCTTGTTTTACTGTAGGTTTTATATGAATTGGATCGATGAAAAGCAGTTTTTTTCTTGTTTTACTATAGGTTTTATATGAATTGGATCGATGAAAAGCCGTTTTTTTCTTGTTTTACTGTAGGTTTTATATGAATTGGATCGATGAAAAGCAGTTTTTTTCTTGTTTTACTGTAGGTTTTATATGAATTGGATCGATGAAAAGCAGTTTTTTTCTTGTTTTACTGTAGGTTTTATATGAATTGGATCGATGAAAAGCAGTTTTTTTCTTGTTTTACTATAGGTTTTATATGAATTGGATCGATGAAAAGCAGTTTTTTTCTTGTTTTACTGTAGGTTTTATATGAATTGGATCGATGAAAAGCAGTTTTTTTCTTGTTTTACTATAGGTTTTATATGAATTGGATCGATGAAAAGCCGTTTTTTTCTTGTTTTACTGTAGGTTTTATATGAATTGGATCGATGAAAAGCAGTTTTTTTCTTGTTTTTTTAGTTTAGTATCTCTAGTACTTCTATATTGCCTAGCATGGTTTGCTAGTAAATTTATTTGCATAAGCAGTAATAAATAGTGTTGCCGTTTATGAACAGATTCCAACAGCCAAAGTATCGAGTACGAGGCAAAGTTTTTGGAGCTGTAAGTAAATTTAAATTTTGGAAACGATACAACAAAAACCACACTATTAATTATACGACGACATCTATTTCGTTCAAAAAGATTACTAAAACAGAATTGTTAATATCTCCCTCACAGGCTGATCAGCTAAATAAACATGACTACATTAATTTATCCCAAATCAATTCAGATGAGTTGCGGTTAAAATAAACATTTCACGTTAGCCATAAATTACGCGGACAAGCTACGTGTTTAGGGCTTAAAACCGGGTAATGTTACCTGTGATGCTTTGCTAATGATTAATTTTGCAGGAACTGTTTGTGTGATTTTGAAATATCACATCATGCTAATATATAATTCCGATTATAACGCTCTTTCTCTGTTTTATTAATTGATTAAAAAATTAAGTCATCCGTTCGACACGTTGGTATGAAATATTATTGTAGTTTTGTTTGTTATCTCTTCAAGACTAAAAATGCAGTTTTTTTTCTGAAATAAATTTTAAAAACTAATATTTTAACTTAAGAAAGCAAATCTTTTTTGTCTCAAAAGTGCACCTCAATAACAAAAAATATGAGTGTAATCGCAGGGTGTAATTAATTATGAGAACATAACTTTAATTAATGAGAACTCGATTTGTTGTATCTTAGTTAGATTATATTTGTCAGTGTAAATATTCAAAGGCAAATTTAAATAAAATAAGGTTTGAATTTAATAAATTGGCATTCATTAGTTCGTTACAAAGGAAAGGGTTAACGTAATTTGTTTTCTAGTATAACCTTACCAATTAACTTCGTAACATCCACACAAAACTAATCCCATAATGAATTAAACCGTCTCGCAGACGTGCTCTGACGTACGGGCGGTCCCAGTGGGCCATATGTCCCGGCGACAGGTCGGGACCGGGCTCAGGTGTGTGTCGTGCCTAATATGTCACGTCACTTCCACTACTAGAATCTTCATTGTAGGTGCAGCTTAAAACATGGCTATCATGTTTGGTCGTAAATGACGGACTATTAGTTACTGTTATTCTGTGATAAAAGCTGCAATGTAAGTAATTGTTTTAATAAGTAAGAAAAGTACAGTGGTGCGGTACAGTGCGACCTATCAAAAAAGTTTAGTTGAAGAGTCATTTTCGGTATACATATACAAATCGGTAGGATTTTTATTTTCGGTGTATAATTTTGAATACATACTTCGTAGTGAGACAAACTAGTATATTTGTCACATTTTTTTGCTTCCTTTGTGACGACATTTGACTGGCGACAGGTGGTACTTGTGTTTTGTTGGTTTTTGTGATCCCAACCTCAGGCGGAAGACCCAAAACACTTCCGACACTTATGTCGATATATTTGCTGTAGAAATATAATAAACATAATAATATACGAGTATCTCTGTAAGTTCCGATGAAAGTAAATCTGTAATTTGAAAGCCATCTAAAAGGTGGCTTTGGAGATTTTAGGATAAATAAACCGAGACTTCCAATTTAACATGCCACCCAAATTACGGTAGGGCTCGGTGAGAATGTGTTTTATAATAGTTTATTTACTAGTAATTAAAACCAAAAAGGAACACAATTTTATTTTTCTAGCATAAAATCGAGCAATTGAAAAACCATCTATCAATTTATTAACTGAAAATATAAATAACTTATGGTAGCAGCAATAAATAAATAAGTATGGAATTGAATACGTCAGGTAAGTACATTTACTAAACAATTCATTCCCACTCGCAGATTAAGGGATTTAAAACGTATATTTAAAGTAGCATGTTTCCAATATTTTCCGAATTTTCCGCGAAGCCAATAAATAACGATGTATTGCATTACAATCCCGTGCTTACCTCGTAATCGCTTAATTAATTTATGTTTGTAATTGATATTAATAGGCACGTTGTATATTTTTCGTGATATGTAAACAAAGCAAGCGGAGCGTTGGTCGTCCGGCGACGAGATGGGTCGACGACATAATCAGAGTCGCGGGTCGAACCTGGACCCGAGTAGCATGTGACCGAGGCAGATGGCATAACGGGAGAGAGGCCTATACCCAGCAGTGGTATAGAGAGGGCTGTGGATGGTGATGATGAAACAAAATTACCATTTTTTTCTTAATGCAACCGTAGAGTCGCTGGGTGAAATTCCTAGCTGTTTTACTGTTGCGTTTTTTTTTAAATATTTTTTACTAAAAAGTTTTAACTCATGTAATGGTCAGCAGGTTATAATAAGCCTCCAACAAAAGCGACGACCATATTTTTCTCGAGGCGCCAGGGCGAATTGACGCGCTAAGCGAGGCAACTTAAAACAACAAAGGGGCGGTGTGTTTGTTTAATCCTCAACCAAATCCTGTTTGATATCCTCTCCCTTCTCAGATGTGACGCTTCATTTGCCAAAGGATTGGAGTGTGTTGCGTCCCTGAGACGGGTCAGGGGCCTTATTCTGGTCTACGCTCGAGATTGTCTCGGTGACTCTCACTCGTATGATATTTCTAATAAGAAGGACAGTGACGGTGATGATGTCCAGTGCGCCAGAATGAGCCCCAGGTGTCTTAACATGTATAGAAAGAATAGTAATGCCATCTTCACATTATCCTTACCAGAACTAATAACATATTTTTAGACTATTTGGTAGCAAAAATGTCAAGTTTTATTATTGACTAGCTGACCCGACAGACGATGTCCTGTCTGAACTGTGCATATTGAATTTGAATCGTCTTAAATTTTATAATGTTCCGCTCAATTTTCTTAATTTTTCTTTCCTAAAAACTTTCTCCGGGCAATAATTAACACAACAAAAAAAGAAGTAGCGAAATTGTTCCATCCGTTCATGCGTGATGCGATGACCAAGGGTAATACAGATTCATTTTTATATATATTGATTAGATCTAGACCCAAAACTCAGATATAAAATTGTATGGTCTTTTAAAACTTACCTTTGATTCGTACAATTCTTACTCTTAGTACTTCAAACTCTCGAACCCGTCGTTAAGTGATTCTTACCTGAAAAAAAAGAAAAAAAACTGTTAGTACAAAATGAAAAACACTATCTCCTATCCGAAAGCGCAATTTCCTCAAGCCATTCGAGTAAGATCGAGGTCATTTTCGAGAAAAATCCTGAATTGTAACGAGGGTCCTACAGATCCCAAACATCCAACAAGCGCCTTCAGAATGCAAAATGGTGGTCAAATAATGAGCTTGTCAGTGATAACAAACGGGTGAAGCTCGGAGCTAGCGGTGAGTTATGTGGGAATTTCGGCGCTAGATTCTCTGAGTTTGAAAAAGTGTCACAAGCATGTTTTACTGTGACAAAGTACTGACTAGACTAGTAGGTGGAAATATCTGTACTTTTTGTTGATTTATATGGAAGTTAGAAGTGTTATGTGTACATTTTGTACATAATGAAGCTTGGAGATTGGGAGGTATTATGTAAAATGCTAGCATAATGAGAACAGAAAACGTCAAGTACGTGTTCGTAACACACTGATATTAACGCGATTTTCGTAGCTGATAATAGGATTTCGTAGCTAAGTCAGCATATTTGGCTTGTTACTCGTATAAGCTTTTTATTTTATTTCAGCACAATATAATCACAGCCTTTGTTCCGTTTTGCTTCGAAACTCTAATAAAATCATTATAAAAGATCGTTATGAAGTTATATTTGAAATTTAAGAAATTATGTGTTCAATACAAAAGAAAACCTCCAACGCTCCAAACTCAACATAACAATACAAAGTCAACATCACCATACATATATGTTGTACTATAAGTCATTTTTATCCAAAAAGGTCTCTTAATCTAACAGATAATGGTTTCCTTAGTCTCTCTTTGATCCGGGATCTTCATTCCTTGAATAAGGTATCTCCGGACTCTTATACAACCTTAAACACACATGACAAAGCTTTGTCTTAGCTTCAAAACTTACTTAATTCGTTGTTTTTAGTATTTTATAACGTTCTAAGCCTTTAAACCGGCGGAAACCTGATTAAACCGGATGAAAAGCTCAGTTAACGCCACGGGCACGCTCTCGCAAATAAATTTTAATAAAGTTAATTAAGTTGTACAACGGTATTATCTCTGCCAAATTTTACCTCCCCTGAACTGCCCCCGAATTAAAATATAAAATGTCACCCTGCACTTTTAGATGGTTACGCACTGCGCCCGATTCGATTTGCCAAATTTGTAGCAAGTGTGGTAATCCATGGGATTAAATTCAATGTTTTTTAGAGCTAACACAAAAAATAAGTAGGGACTTAAAGGACCTGGGACTGTTTGAATTTTTTGTTAATGAAACAGACTTTTGACAGACCTGCTTAAACTCCGAAACTGACACAATCTGGATCATTAATAATTGTGAATGAAAATTAAGACCTGTGGTAACTTTAGTAGCTTCAACTTCAGTGGGTACCAATGCCCAGTGGATTTCTTCCGATGAAGTTTCATTCCAATATCTTATAATACGCCATTTTATCGCGTGCCGTGAGTAAGCTTTCGAACTAAAAGCCGAAAGAAAGTGAGATGAAGCGTCCTACGTGACTGAAAGAGAACAAACATTTTTTACTGTCACCAGTAAACAAAAAGAACTGCCGAGCTGGGCCGTTAATTTCTTGAAACTTCCTATCTATTCTTATCTCTTCAAAATATTGCTGTTTATAGCTCTGGTTATTTCAAATATGATTAGGGAAGATAATCGTAAACACGTAAGTAATTTTGGGGTTTTAGTAATGATTTACACAACTTTTTTATCTTTGAAAACTTTTGAATGTGACTATAGTCTCTATCGATGAGTCTTACAAGAGTTTAGCTTACAAAGTAGCTATATCGCTGGCATTTTAGCTCTTCGTAAGGCTGACATTTCCGGTCTTCTTTATTGAATTTGTGTAGGGCTTCTTTGGTCTATCTCGTCCCCGTGTTCTGATTAGTCAAAAAATTGCCCCGTCATTAAATAAAATTCTTATAGTTTTATTTGAACTTTATTCGAAAAATATCGTGTTACAGACATTTGTAATGTAATTAATCTTATCTAGCCTTTACCACAATCGAAAAGGGGTACACGGCGTAACTCTACACCATACTTCTCATGGCTTCTTTGATTAAAAAAACAAGTACGGTTTTGCTTTTATTTTTTCCGACTGCCAGTAATTTGGTTGTAAGCTAGAAAGAGAGGCGGTAAAATATAAAAGGTTAAAAAAGGACAACGAGAGAGGGGAACTTAATCTGTTCGTAATGATAACCTCTACACCTGCAGGTTATTTGGCCAAAAATTATGGCCCTCGGTAATGAAATGATGTGGGCAACATTTGGGTAAAGTAAAATGAAAGGAAAATATTGAGCTGTCAAATTAAATTGGCACGCGTGGAGGTGAAATTGTTTTGGGCAGGGTACTTTGGTCGTAGACATGAATTTGGTTGGCATTTCGGGAAGGTAGGTATAGAGACGTAATGGTTATTATGGTTGGGTTGTTATGCGTTATTTTGGTTAAATAGTTTGCATTCATTAAGTTGAGGCCTATTTCTCTTTACAGTCATTTAATCTCTCACATCAAAACAAGTTTATTACTCGTCACAAACTTTGGTACGATTTTGGTCCGATAATCTTAGAATCTTTGTACAAAGAAATGAAAACGACCCAAATACTTAGTTGTACAAAGATTTGACAGAAACATTATATATTGTACGAGTACCAACGTCTGGTTACAAAAGTTATTTACGATTCAAACTGTTTTTCGGTTCCCTGCAAGCATAATTCCTGGTTATTGTGTACATTGAGGTATTATTGTGGTATATTTGGGTATTATTGTGTAGTATTAGAATGCTTCATTCCTGAAGAAAAAAGGAATGTACTGATAGCAAAATAAAGACCGTGAAACTCGCTGAGCATACGTAATACGAAAAGGGAAAACAATTTGGTACGGTACGTATTTACTGAGGAAAATGAGGCTTGCTTCATTATTTCGGAGATAAAATTAACGTTGAACTTTTTGCCCGAATGTGTGAAGCCAAAAAGGAGGGTTATGTGTTTGACTTGTACACTTGTATGTTTCTATGTTCACTGTAAGTACCTACTCTTACTACGAGGCTAAACCGATTCGAAACGAGTGAACTAAATACAAGAACATTATTTTACAAAACAAAAAACAAAAACCGACTTCAAGAGACCGACTATTGAGTTATTCATCTATTTGTCGCGCACGTACTTATGCAAATTTAAGACTTATATGGTTTTATCATGGATTCCATTATTAGAACTGGACGAAATTGAAATGGGACCAAATGGGAAGCGTCAGCTTTCTAATAAAAAAAGAATTATCAAAATCGATTCACCCAGTCAAAAGTTATGAGGTAACAAACATAAAAAAATTAATTAAAAAAAAAAAACATACAGACGAATTGATAACCTCCTCCTTTTTTGAAGTCGGTTAAAAATTAAAAGTTTATTAGTTATTTTTTATTTTTTTTATTTTAGTTAGTTTATAGTTTAGTTATTAGCGCCAAAAAGTGCCTTTTGCGTAGTGTTCCAACTTTTTTACGTCTTTTATTAGTAAACAAAATTTCAGAAATTGTTAACGAGCAATATTTTACAAGCTACACTTTAAACAATAGCTCACAAAATGTTTCAGGAAAGAAAAATAATTTATTGCCAGGCCTTTTGCCGGCTCAACAACTTTTATGTGTGTTTTCACAGTTGAACCGCGATCTTTTTTTTTATAATTCTGGTGAAAAATCAACCCATAGTAAGGACAGTCTTAACAATCATTAAACTAAGTTATAACCATTGAGTTGACTAATGGTTCAAAGAAATAGACTGAAAGAAATTGAATCGTTGTTTATAAAAACTATTTATTAAAACCTGTTTGTTCGGGTGGAATTTTGCAACACAATTTTGAACCACTTCCCGATGTCCGATTGAGCAGACATTTGGTATGTGTGTAACTCCGATGACAAGCAATAAAATGCAATAAAAGACTGTTTATAAATCTTTTAAGCTATTGCATAGCTTCTATCGCGGGCCTTGAGCGTGGAGACCGAATCCAGAAATTCCGTAACGAAAATAACCTATGGCACAGCGGTGATACTTTTTAGTTTTGCCATCTATCGATGAATAGCAGAACTTTTAATGACTTTTTGAAATATCACGCTTGTGTCTTTAGTTCAGCAACTCGCCTCTAGGTGGCATTGGTTAATAAAATAATAATAATTATAATTGTATAAGTTGATAAAAAAATGCTATGCAATATCTTTACCGCGGCAGTCCCCGAGTGCCACACGTCTTTTTTTTTTTAAATTAATTTATTTCCCATAGTAACACATGAAAATATACCTACAACAAAAAAGTAACATAATAATTAATCATTACCTATGTTCTGTTATGAATCCTATTATTTCTTGAAATAAATAAACATGACCTATAATGATGAGTATCGATGTACAACCGCATAGATTTGTATCGTCTTACAGTTTACAGCGACAGAAACAGTATCTGTGACCTTTGGTGTTATTACGTCTTTATTATTAGAACTTGTTAAAAAAAATGACTGTTTATGATTTGTTATGACAAGATAAGTTGTTGTTATGTGTTCTTTACTTCTCAGGGGACAATTAAACAAAACGATTACAGTATATTTATAATATTACATAAACGAACGAAAAAAAAACTACTAAGTAAATATCCAAAATGAAAGTAACTCAAAATAAATCGCTGAAAAGTTAAGAAACAATTTTAACGAAAATATTTATAGAACAAACTTAATGAAAACCAACCAACAGCCATACTTCAGTTCTTTTTTTTTTTTTTTTTTTTTTTTATATAAAAATAAGTGGCAAACAAGCGACGGGCCACCTGATGGTAAGTGGTCACCGCCGCCTATGGACACTTCCAATACCCGAGGCATCTTCAGTGCGTTGCCTACCTCTGAGGACTCTATTAACCCTTCGTTTGAAGCGGCCAAGATTATAGAATGAAGGGAAAACCGAACGTGGTAGGTCATTCCACAAAACACAGGTGCGCGGAAGAAACAAACGATTGAAACGAACCGTGCGAGACTTCCACGCATCTATGATGTGCGGGTGACATTTCTGGCGATGGCGGCCAGTTCGGTGGTAAAAACGGGATGGAGGGATTAATTGAAACAGTTCATCAGAGCATTCCCCATTATAGTACCGGTAGAACAAGCTGAGCGAACCAACGTCTCGGCGCAAGCTCAGCGGTTCTAATTTGTCGGTTAGTTTTGAGTCATCGACAAGTCTAACGGCTCTTCTCTGCAAGGAGTCAAGAGGGTCAAGCTGGTACTTTGGTTCTTAGTTCTGTTCATAACATAAACAAATCCAACTGTTTTCTGTCTATGTTGGATTTAGCAATGAACTAAGCTAGCAACAAAATACTTGCGAATAAAATAATATATCAGAATATCATAATAATATAACGTTTATTTTGGAAACGATGCCTAACATAAGTCAAACATAAAGCCTTTACCCAAAGGTTTCTTTTCGCACAACACAAAGTTTCATCGAGGAATCTTGAAATCCAGACGCAGAAGTTTCAATGCCTTGGAGTATGGATTCCGAATGCATTTTTCCATGTTGATATTTACGAGGTATTTTAAAGGAAATTTCTCTTCCCCTGCCTTAAAAGTTTGCTGGCTGCTTAGCCTTTTTCTTGAAATATAGCTGGACTCAGAAGAAAAGGCGGGGAAGGGTTTTACAACTTTGTTTCACGTAAATCTTATTTTGAAATTTATTGTTACAATGCATCGTGGATCGAAACGCATTAAAATGTTCTTGGGTAGACCTTTAAGTTAAAAGCTGTGGCTTATAGTCAAATTTAATTGATTGATTTGACTTTTATAGAGACTTTTACAGGCGTGGGTCGACGTAAGCAATGGACACCAGTAATCCATTTAAAGCTTGTAACATTTTAGATTTGTTATATATATTTTAAATTGTAGTTTTTTAAACTCTTCTCAAAAACATAAAAAAATATGGCGACATTGATTAAAAGCTGGTAAATGTTTCTCGGCCATAAAAAATCAAGCTGAATCCAATAACACAAGAAAGAGGTTAAAACAGATCTACTACGGTACCATGGTAGTCATTTTAAAACGATACTCTTCGAAAAGTAGTGTACCTACCTGAACTCGACGTCCAAACTTTTACTAAAGGGTCCTAAATTATTCCCTAGAATGTAATAAAACTTACCCAAAATCTCTTGACACTTACACGCTACGACCCGCAAAAATGTCATCAAACTTGAGTTAGAACGTAACTTGTTACTCAGCCGGAGTAGCTCATTACTCACGACTCACTCATTTATCTGAGTTACGGCGCGAGTTACTTACGCATCATAAACCCATCTTGAGTAGAACTCCAGCGAGCCCTAATCAGACGTAATCTAGTTAAAACTTTCCCAATAATTTATATACCCCTGCATTCGGAGTTGCGTATAGCTAATACACTAAACATAGAAACAGTAATTAACCTATAGCAATTTGCTACGTGTATTTTTAATCAACGGAAACTATTGGCAACCTTTATTTAACTCGACTTCGTAAACCATTATCTAACTAATTTTATTTTTGAAACAATAAACACTGATTTCGTCGTCGACCTCATAATGCATCTAACTATATTGCAAAATTAGTCTAGACCTAATAGTTAATTCACGATTTACACAGAAGCAAACATGCAGACAAAGGTATTAACTTAATAACTTATTGATATTAATGAACGTGGAGTAGCTTCAGGGTAGTTACTTTGCGTTGCCTTTTTAGAGCTAGCTCAAAATTTTCAAGGAAGATAACGATAAAACACGTACTTTGCTACTCTACTAAAGCTACTACGTTTTCTATGCTAATATTATAAAAAGATAAAGCTTGTATGTATGTTTGTAGAAGGTAAACACTAACTAAAGGGACGAATAAAAAAAATGTACCAATCAAAAGCTACAGTATCCCTGAGGGCTAGTACTATATATTAATTCATAGCACCAAACCACACCGGGTACGAAGAGCATCAGCTAGTTATAAATGAAGAGAACCTACTTCATACATATTTGATTGAATGAGCGAGTGAAACTTGCCTTTTAGAATCCCTTGTAGGGCTCTATTTCCTAAGCTAAGACCAGCTTCCTAAAACCGCTGGGTTATTGTTAGTCTGGGGAATATGTCAAAACACTTTTTTGAAGATAAATACGAGAATATCTGTGCTGATATGATTTGTTGTTTTTTTACAGATTTGCGTTACTGTTTATAGCATAGCAATCGTCCTAATTAATCTGATAGAAAGCCTAGGCGATGACAACTTTATATGGTGAGAATTGAGAATCTATCCACTCGTCATTTATTATGATTGTTTTTAATAAATCGGTGGAGTAAAGCTATGTTAGATTAGAATGACAAAAACACTAAAAGTAGTGAGGTTTTTTCCGGAAATGATTTATACTTTGTTCGATTTTCCGCCTCCCTCCTCCGTTTATTCACGCTCCGAAAATGTATTCCATTTTCAAAAATGCGAGATAACATAACTAACATTACTTAGTAGGTACTATAATGGGTGTTACACTATATTTTATCCTCACAGAACTCCTTTTCACCTTTTTTACTTACCCTTTCCAGGAAAAGCCAAGCCAAGCTTTACCACAAAAATATCATCTTCCATTGCTTTCCTGGCAACCCTCAATCCCAATCCTCATTTCAATTTTCGCGATACTTAAATCAAAATATTATTTCTAAAGAATCTAATTTGGACGAATTCCCTAGCTAGCTTATTTCTCACAAGCCTAGCCTGTCGCGCCATTTAACTAATGAGATAAGTCTTCAACCGCTGGGGTGATTTTTACCCCTGGCAGTTGAACAAGTAATCTTTCAATCTTTTAATGACATAAGTTCTTCCAAGATGATTGTCGGATTTCGAGAAGATTACAAGACGGATTGCTGTAGCTGGAATTATATTTTTAGTCTATGGAATTTACGCTTTTTTAATGGCATATTGGCTTTCAACTTTAAATTTCGATAAAATTTAAGTAAAGTTTTAAGGGCTTTGCTGGAATTATTGTATAGCCAACTGTGATGCTATAAATAAGCATAAGAAAATCATAAATAAAAACAGAGATCAAATCACTATCCACGGGTAAAGTATCCAAAAGGCTGGAGACGTTAACTCGTTGAATAGCAATATTAATTCAGGTACCGAGGGCTAGTGGTCGTTTGATCTCTCTATCAGCGTCTTGGATAGGTAAAATGATAATATCCGTGATGCTTTATATGTCAATAAATATTATTTTTGTGCTTGTCATGTTACATATATTATAAACATGGACTTAAGAGTAGGTACGGAAGAAAAGATACAATGTCGATTGCTCCAAACTTGCTTCCGAAACAAAACATTAAATAAAATAACCTTTAACATACTTTCTTATTAACACTATACTACAAACATTTTAAAGCATTACTTTCTTTATGATTTTGAAATTTACTTTTAACCGTATAACGATACCATGACATAATTACATTAAAGTCCCAGCAAGCATAATCTTTCAACGACGCAGTGGCGAAAGACAAAACACAAATCCTGCGCGATTCTGATCTAATTTCCTTGAGCGCGATAAATAAATTTCTATGGGCGAAAACGGAATCCTTTCTAATAAATCTCTTCGTAGAATATGGAATTAATTTGCACGAGATCCGTGCTCCCATTCGTAAAATATGAGGCTTTTAAGGTTTTAGCTTCTATTTACCTCAATTACGTTTCCTCAAAATTAGAAGGAAATTCTATTGATATTTATGCTTTCTTTTATCTATTTCATCAACACGCTATTAGGTAATTCGTGCGTTCATTCATTCATTTATCAATTAGGTCCATTTGACTGAATATGAATGAATCATTTGCGTAAGTACGAGTAAATCCTCAACTACTATTTAATCTGCGACAATGCACTTGTAGACATCAACCACGCGTCCATTGGATTACGAGTTCATGCAAGAACGTATAAGATTTATTGAAGACACATGTAATAATAATAAATTACAAAATTCACACATTTTTTTTTAAATATCAGTTTTGTGGAAAAATATTCCAAGGTAACATAATAATCTGAAAAAGTATAATACAAAGAAAGAATTCGAATTCGTAGCGATTCCAGGATTTTTCAACAGTAATGGGGAAAACACAATAGTGTACGAGTACATCTTCATTGTTTATGAAAAAATAACACAAATCTAAACGGAAGTAAAATCTTCGGTTGGCAGGGTAGGGCAATACAATATTAAGCCAATGACCATGAAATCCTAATCCTAAGCCAAGTAAAAAATGCACGTATAAAAGCAGGCTTATCGCCTTTGAAAACATAATATATTAAGCCTTTCAGCATTTTCTCTTTGTTCCTAGTTTTGTGCCCCACATACTGGTCGTAGAAGCTTTCTTATTTTTTCTCCATTTCTTTACTTCGCTCTACCATCGACAGGGGTTATTGTAGATTCGTCACATTTGAAAACTCCATACATTGAAAGCAAATTCATCCGAATTTACGCGCACTATTTTTCGTGACGAATCAACTTTGGGACGAATCTACAATAACCCATCGACAGTACAATTTTTTTTACCACGAACTATTTTTTCTCAACGAAATCTGCGACATTAATCCAAATTTTAATATCCAATGGAAGCCGTCACTCACATTCTCTCAGCCCCTACAATGCACGCAATGGAATGGAAACGATCAAAAACCTAATCCATTTCCTTTTAGAATGCTCTTGATAATAATTCTAAGGAATATATATATCTCATGGCACCAATAAATGCGCTTTACTTTTATACTTTCTTACGGTGATAAAGTTATTTAATGGATATAAAGTTTATAACATCTATAAAGCGTAGGTAGAAGTTATGTTTTATCGAGACCGTTGTATTTAATTGACGCCCACTTAAAGTGAATTAAGCTTTTGTTGCATCAAACTAATGTAACCTAAAAGCATTCAGATATATATCTGGAGACGGTGTTTTGAACATTGCATCCCATTGTAAAGGGTACTTGCTTAATGCTATCTATTGATATTAACATACATTAACATACATTAACCGCATTGCATTGTATCTATACGTAGATATGAGTTGTGATTGTGTCTGTGAGTGGCACGACGAGTGACGTCTTTGCGCAAGTGCGGTTTACCGACACCTGGGTTTACAGTAGTGCTAGTACGCGCAGTTGAGTCGATACCACAGAAACTATGTATTCCATTTTATACGTTTGCTCGGTTTTTTATTTCAAAGTAACATTTCAATGCCCAAAAATAAGCATATCGCTCTAACAAAGATTAAGTTCATACCTAGTTAATTTTTGGTCAAATATTCGTATTTTCAAATAGAATATCGTCATCCTGCAATATTACCTGCAGAATTTATCTAATCTAATTTCAAATTTCGTTCGTTTATTATCTTCTCTTTTACTTTACCTCATTTCCACAACCATTATCTACATTTTCATAAAACCTCCACGTACTCGTAAAACTCTACAAAATTAATTTGTTTGCCGACTATAAGGTGTCGCTCAATAACATTTTACGATCAACAAATTGCAAAATTCATCCAAATAAAAAGGAAGCGTTTGTCGTTCGTACATAAGACGTATGAACCGGAAAGGGTCGAACCCGGATAAGATTGGCACAGGACCAGGTTGAGTGGCTTAGAACAAGAGAGACCTATGCTCACTTGCTCAGCAATGGGCGATAACAGGCTGATGATGATGATGAAATAAGATGAAACAAGTTGGCGATTCTAAAATTTTATTTGTTATTGCTCACGAGTGTTTGCACGGACAACGCAACATCGCGAATTTCTGTCGTTTTATTTGTCCAGTTCCGTCAAACTCACTCGCTGCGAGAGACGCGTCGCTACTCGTCATCTCGTATCAATATTTTGTCTACCTCGTGCACGAACGGCCTCTCTCCTCTGCCATTTAGGCCTCCCTACCAATTTTGCATCGGTCCATTAGGAGAATGAGTCAGAGGGATGCAGCCAGACGACAACGGCGGCGGCGACAGTGCGTTATTGTTCCCGTTAACAACTCATTTGAATGTTATGTGGGCGTAGAATGGAACCAAGTATTTAGTGATGACAACTGAGAAAAGTTAGCTTGATTGTTGGAATTTCTATGACAGAACTAAAAAGTTTACGTTACGTTTAGTTTACGATTTGAACTTACGACAAAGATTGTAGTTGGACGATTAAGTGGATCGGTTTGTTGGTCTGATATTTATTTTATTAATAACTAGTTTTTACCCGCGGCTTCCAATACCTCCAAGAATATGTGTAACAAGTTTCATAATGATCGGTTAAGTAGTTTTTGCGTGAAAGCGTAAAAAACAAACTTACATTCACATTTATAATATTAGTAGGGAACTCTAAAATAAAATAAAATGTTTTTTAAACATGCCTTTCAATTCATCAGTTTTGTAATTAAAAATGTAAAAGAAAAAACAAAAAAAACGTGAAAGTAATATTTAAGTTAATTTATTCTGTATGATATTTTATTTAAAGTCGCTAGGTGTACTAACTGCACCACTACCGTCGCAGACAATGAGTGTAAATACGAAACCATAAACAAAGACAGTGTTTAAATCAGCCAAGAGCTTTTAATAAAGCAATTGAAACTTCCTGTGCATGTTTTTATACAGTGTCTTCGTCGTGTTTTATGAACCATCGCCATGATTAGCTTGTAAATTGTTGTCCACTGGCCTTATTGTTACGTAGACTTTTCCGTAAGGGAAAAAATCATCTTTAAGAAAAACACTGATTGTTGTATTCACTACGACAGTCCTGCAGTTAATTAGGTGTCATTATAAGTAGTGATCTCATACAATTTTATACTTGCAAAATTTTATAGGTACCTAAGTTATTATGTGTGTGTTTTTGTTACTTCCTCTTCCTCACAACTCAACATCGTAAAGGGGTTTGGATGAAATTTGGTATGGAAGCTACTTTTTATCTCGGAAAATTAATGGGCTCTGCCGGAAAGCGGACCGTAGCGGGCAGCCAAAGAAAATAACCAAATAAACTCACCCCGCTTCTGTCGTCATAGCTCTCCCATCTCCCATGACATCACACTCACTCGTTCCTAATATCATTAACCCAAATAATCATAATAAATTCATGCCACATTTTGTTATCCACCACGTTTCGGACATGTGCTGACGATGCTTTCACGGTGCACCGGATTCAGATACGCTCGGTCGGCCAGCTTTGTGGTAATGCTGCTGACATTATTTGAATATCTGATAATGTTATTCTGGATATGAAATGTTCAGCGCTGTGTCTGATCAGTATTACATACCCACTGGGCTTGATTTGCAACAATGGGTTTGAATTGCACTTAGCTCTTTGATGTTTCATTTTGCATATTATAAGCGACAATATGGAATTCGAACAGATTTGTGTCTTGAAAAATGTAACAATGTTTCTATATCAATCACTGCCAATAAAAGTGTCAGGTGTTAGAAGAAAAAAATATCAGTTGGGCAAATAAATTACGTCTAGGGGTTTTATACAATACACGAACCTTTAAACAACTGCTATTTAAGCTGTCGCCTAAAGAGACAAGAAGTTAACCAAAAACTGTACAAATAAACACTCATCAATCAGAAGAAAACTGCGATAAAATTGACCCAGAGGTCAATAAGTACATAATATATTTTTATTACCCAATCAACATTCATCCTTAATTTGCTTAGATCCCTAAGCCACAATCAAGCCGGACACGAAATACAGCCATCAATCTTAATATAAACTGTAACAGACATCAGACGAGACTAATCAACCCCTGATTTCACCCTAGACGGACCCTATTAGGTACATCATGTGTCGGACCCAGACGGAAAGCGAGGAAACAAACTGTCAAAGTTGGGACGAAATGAAATCCACTCTTATTTGGGTCTTTTGTGTTGTTCTTTCTATACTTCTAACCTTTAAGACGCAAGTTTTCTTATTCATCAAATAGAATACCAAGAGCTATACCGTCTGCGTCTCTCTACTTTAGGTAACAAAAGTTCCTGAAGAACCTTCTTTGAGTAAGTAGTTCTGTAGGCAGTTTTTTTTTTGGTATACGATAGAAGACAGTACTGGACGGTTATTAATTTATTACACTAGCTGACCCGACAGACGTTGTCCTGTCTTAAGTATGAATATTGAATTCGAATAGTCTTAAAATTTCGAATGTTTCGCTCGACATTCTTAAATTTTTCTTTCATAACAACTTTCTCCTGATAATAATTAACACAACAAAAAAAGAATTAGCGAAATTGTTCCATCTGTTTATGCGTGATGCGATGACCAAGGAAAATAGAGATTCATTTTTATATATATAGATTACAGTCTAACTAATAAATTGAAATAACTTCAAGCGAATCTAAGTCTAAGCAATAGATCTGGTTAGTACACCTGACCAGATCCCATGTAAACTAACTCCGATGATGTAATCTTTCTACAAGTACCTCTACATTCTACTATCCTACTAATTTTATAAATGTGAGAAGTTTGGATTGTTTGTTATGCAAGCACGGAACAACGGGAAATCGGATTTGAAAATTGTTGAGCTTATAGCCTGGATTAACAATATAGGCTACTTTTTAACACGCTTTTAGTAGCTTCACATGTATATTTGTAACCCGACTCCTTTGGGCGCGATTTTGACCCACTTTATACAAAAAAAAAATATATACTTACTTATAAATAAATTAAAATATTTTTATGAAGCTAATAAATTGTGTTTTTGCTCCGAACGCGATTTCTACGATTACTGTTAGCTAAGCTGTGACTCGGTACGCGAATTCTGTGACTACTGCTGGCTAAGCTGTGGTTCACCACGGCTAGGTACATATTCTGCTACGTGCCGCGTTTGTCAAAGAGCGATGACAATGCGTGTTTTTTAGTTTTTTAAACTATTCTATATTTTTTTTATTATACTAATACTGTTTATGTTTCCGCAGTATTGGTAGTGCAGTATTAATACGTATCTATAAACTTGAGTCATAAAATATATATCAATAATCTTTTACTCTATTATGACATGTCTACGTTTTCTATAAAACTACTTACATTTTAACGCTACGCCGGAAGTACTAATACCAAAATAAAGTCATTATTTCCACAACGCTTGATGGAGATTCGCCCCGACTGACCTTAGTTTAGCCGAGCAAGATTAATTGACGACGCACTGACTGATGACTGACAATAAGACGTTAATAAAGCAAGTGATTAATCTATTTTGTGAAAGGCTACGGTGTTCGTGAGTGAAGAGCATGAGAAGATTTTTGAGGTGAAATTAGAAACTTTAAAAGAAAAATAGTTTTTTGGGGTATAATGAGCTCGATAACACATTCCGGCAACGCTGTTAATGAATTTATAACTGTGTATTCGAATTCCTTGTTTTTAATTCCCGACAAACTCAAAGGTGTTATAGCTTAACAAGTGTGTTATATGTTTGTCACATCGTATCTTTCAAACGGCTGATCCGATTTTGATTTTTACCTTAGTTATGATTCAATGAAATATGTTCAGACGTTTGAAGATATTAATTAGCTCTTTTAGGTCTTAGTTTCGTTAATCTTTCAATATATTATTATACTTTTATTTAGAATTAAGATTATACGTTTACACATATTTTTAGATATAAACTGCCCGAACAGTTTAGTGTTCAAATTCGAAACTTCAGTTTAGTTCAGTGTCAAGCTTTGAAAACTTCAGATTATGCGATTTGTAAAGAAAATCTGCTCAAAGGATTCATGAGAAAACTTAAAAATCTATCACCAAGTGCGCTCTTAAACAAGTTTATATTTCGATATATAGGACATCCAAATACCTACAGTACCACAGTACCTACAGTACGCATAAACACCGAAAACTTAAGATTTTGTGCAAACGTAAACATAGTCGAATAGTGTAAACATTTGCGTATTCGCAATGTTTAGGATGTGAATCGAAACATGCGGAATCACACCCACCAAAGAAGAGGGCAATAAACTGATCAGCCGACTTTAGCCATACCAGCCGACCATACCAGATGAAGAATAAAATTATAAAGATTTTATAAATATATTATTATGTGAGAGTTGTTATTTGAGAGTTTGGTCTTCTGTGAACTTTTGGTATATTTTTGAAAAAACCAGGAATTTAATTTTACTATTATACTTTGTTTATACTACGTGGCGGGTTCAAACCCCGACTCGTACCAATGAGTTCTTTGGGACTTATGTACGAATTTACATACCACTGGCTTTTCGGTGAAGGAAAACATCGTGAGGAAACCTGCATATGTCCGGAGAAGAAATTCAATGGCGTATGTGAATCCACCAACCCGCACTTGGCCAGCGTGGTGGAATACGGCCTAATCGCCCTTCGAGGGTAGACCTGTATCCCAGCAGTGGGAGGATTAAAGGTTGCATATGAGATTATACTTTTATAAAATTGTTGTCTAAGTATAGAAGGTGTTACGGAGAGGTGTACGGTTACGGTTACGGTTACGGTAGTAATACTTCATGGTGCTCTTCTACACATCAAAGTAAATCACTGCTAGAACAAAAGTTTGCTAAATTCTAGAAATAAAATATGGAATCTCCTTGGAAAATTGTGAATAATTTGTATGGAGACTCCATATTTTTTTTCTCAAATTTAGCAATCTTGTGTCACAAAAGTTGTTTACTGAGACGTGTAAAAGAACACCCTTAACACTTTTACTGCTACTAATAATCACATGCGCCTGGCGTGTGTAGCCGCATTCGAAAAACATTCAATTAAACAAAAAATGCAAAGTTATTTCGATTCCTCCATTCCTGCATTGTTTCAATATTACGAAAAAGCCCTTTCTGTAAATCATATCTCTCTAAATTCCAACTCGTAATTGTTATTTCTAAGAATATATAAATGTATCCTGTACCAATTAATAGTGCTAAATACACAAAGCTATGCAAACACTATAAACCACAAAACATTCACAGAATCTAAAGAACTCCTTAATTATTTCAGTTGAACAATTTCAACTCAAAATATTCCAAGTCTTAGTAAAACAAACGAACATAGAGTACAAAAGAATTTTCAAAAGATTTATAACATTTTCTCCAGAAATAGTCTCATTGAAATAGTATTCGCAAAAAATGCTTCCCACCATCGAGTTCCATTGGTAACGTAAACATTTTTATTCTGATCAAAAGTTCATTGACTTTGTTAGCTCAAACAGATTCTCCAAGCGAAAAAGCTTCTTTGGAAGTTTGAATTTGTATAGATCTTTCTAGAATAGAGGAATTTGTTATTTCAAAACACGAGGAAAGTTTGCAAATGTTTTGGCTCGGCTTGTTTGCTATGCTGTGTGTATTTGCAAATGCTGTTTGAGAAACTGGATAGAATATAAATAGTAGATAATTATTTTTACCAAAAACAAAAAAACAAAAACTGACTTCAAAAGACCGACTATTGAGTTATTTTAACCGACTTCAAAAAAGGAGCAGGTTATCAATTCGACTGTATGTTTTTTTCATCTATTTGTCGCGCACGTTCTTAATGCAAATTTAAGACTTAAGTATATGGTTTTCTCATGGATACCATTATCAGAACTGGACTAAATTGAAATGGGACCAAATGGGAAGTGTCAGCTTTCTAATAAAAAAAGAATCATCAAAATCGATTCACCCAGTCAAAAGAGAGGTAACAAACATAAAAAAAAAACATACAGTCGAATTGATAACCTCCTCCTTTTTTGAAGTCGGTTAAAAATAAGCTTTCGTAATATTCTATGGAGAAGACCAAGAGAAAGAGCGTTATGAGAAAGAACCAGGTTTTGTGGAAATAAAAGTATATGATTGTAAACACTAAACTAATTAATATTAAACTTATCTAAGAATGAGCTATCTAACGAATCTAGTTGTTTTAATATATTAATACAATCGGTAGTTTGGTTTAGTATTTTCTTTTAAAAGCTTACTGGTAATGAAACCCTAACTGGCCTGATTAGCTTCATCTGAAGATCACAGCAAGATGAGCTTTCAAAACTAGTCAATTTTGTAAAAAATTAGTCCTAAAGGTAAGCCATGACTTTACTAGAAACCTATAAATCAGTATCAAATACAATCCTAACTAAAATCTTGCCCCAATCTCATTAACGTTAAATCAATGCGATCACAATCGGTGTAATCAAATCTACACAAAAGAGGACCATTAATTCCTGCCTGGTATTTACATCAAAAACATTTTAAGCTGCCTCCACGTCTCCTGAATCTTAACTCTCTAATCTGAATTTCAATAGAGCCGAGAGCAATCGCCCCGATAAACGTTTGACCCAGCTCCTACTTTGTGATGTTTATTTAAACGGATAGGCAAGGTAAGGCCTCGATAGACGAAAAGTTGCCTGTTGCTTGCAAATGAAAGCTTTGAACTATTTTGCATGAATTAAAGGATTGTTCTAGGTCAAAGGTATTAAAATAATGTTAAGATATTCAGTATCAAATAACTAAGTGAAGATAAAGCATTGTCAGATTATTGACCCAGACTGTTAATACAAAACAGCTAAAATTTTATGAACTTTGTCCATTCAATTGTCGAGAAGAAATCACTTAAGATGATAAGGACATATGGTACTTGCACTGCCTATGTTTACCTTAGTTTTAAGAGTAGTTTGTATTTTTCGGCGTACAATAAAGTTATATTGTATTGTAAGAATTAAACGTATCGTATACGTATACGTAGGCGAACGTATCACGATCAAATCGAAGACGTTCTCAGTAAAGGCCACGTAAAAAGTACCCGCAACCGACGAGCTTGTATGAAAACACTTATGAAAGTAGAAGAAGCGAAAGACATATGTCAGGATCGTAGCAAGTGGAGGGATGTAGTCTCTGCCTACCCCAATGGGAAAGAGGCGTGATGATATGTATGTATGTAAGAATTAAACTTTTGTTGGCCGCTAAAGTCGAACGTTAAAGTGGCTTTTAAAAGTAGGTGAATTGTTCTCAAGTGACAGATTGAGTTTGAGATGCAGATGATCGTGACTCGAGTAAATAAAGGTGGACTATTGACGATTCTTTGAGTGGCCTAAAAAGCGTAAAACGTTCGTCAGCATTGCACTTGAGATGCTTGCGATAAAACTGTTACAAACTTTCAAAGTGGAGGTTGAAGTTAGGTCCAAATAAACATTATGGGAAGGCGATAATAGTGGAATTGGAAGTTTTTGTAGCAAGTAGTTAGATTAAGTTAGGTTAGTCAAAGTTAAATCTTATATAGTGCAAAAATTTCGGTATGGATAAGTTTAATTAGCCAATCACAATAATATAAAAACGTATCATAGAATTGTGTGCATATTGTATCATACGTGTCCATCTTATATACAAACACCAACATATTCTCACTCACAATATCTCTCCTGATATCAGTATAATGTTTCCCCAATTTTATAAAATTCGAAATAATTTGCTTATTTCTTAAACATATTTTCTGGCAGGATTACTCTTCTTTTCAAAATTTAATCTAACTAGATATTTTTCCGCGTACAGAATAAACATTGTTTCAGGAAAACTAGTTAGACAAGCTACGTTTATTTTGATTGGGCTACAAGCCCGGGCTCGTTTTACAAATATTTTCCTATTTTACTATGTCGAGAAATATGCGCTACTAAAACTTTGCAAATAGCCGCTAAATACCGCTACGAATAGAGATTACTTTTTAGCTTTGTTTTCTGTTTTAGTAGGATATTTCATTTCGGGCTGTCCATAAAAATCGTTATAAAATTGACGTGGTTTTGACAATTCTTTTTTGTATGGAACTACTCACTTAGTATACATATATAGCGTCGTATGTAATCGAATACCCAAAAATTGTAAGTAAACCCGTGTATTACAAAAAATGTAAGTGCAACCAGCTTTCAGTAGCAGAGTGCAGTTTATAGATATATGTATTTTCTTTGAGAAAATATTGATAGATAGATAGATAAACTCTTTATTGTTCACACCATAAATTACAAACAGAAGGATTATAACACCTAAAAACTAGTGCGACAACTGGCGGCCTTATCGCTAAGAGCGATCTCTTCCAGGCAACTATTGAATTCTCTTCTCTTCTTTCTTCTATTGAAATATTTTCTTTGAAAAAATATTGAAGACCTACTCGTGGCTATAATTAAAATATTCATAAATCTTATACGCAAACACTACGAGTACATTCCTTCAACAGTTAGTGCGTATGGAAAGGCAAGTTTCAAAATATCTTTCTAAGGAGTTTAAAAAACTCATGAATACGCAACTAAATTTCTTAATAAAGAAAAGAGCTTCTTTATACTTATTTTATTATATGTTCCCTATGATTACGTCTAATGAATATTCACATTTTTTTTTCTTTATATTCCATCTATTTATTTTATTATTACCCAATATTTTTCACACTCAAAGTAAAAAATATTCAATAGGGATCTATGTGCAAGCGACATCTTCCAATACAAAAGCGTATATTCGAATCGCACAATAGCCCTCGACAGTCACTCGATACCAGTTTAATGAAAGCCGGATATGCCCGAATACCCCGGATGTGATCGCCGCAAAATTTACGAGACTTTTTTATAAAAAGTTCCCTCAAAAATCGAGTGCACTTCAACGAATTTGGTTTTGAACGAGGTTTAGAAAAAAATATTAGGCGCGAACCAGGCTGCGTGTTTTTTAGTACCTTCACTGAGTTAAAGTTTTATTGGATGATACGAGTAAGAAGTCTAAACAATAACGTGAAGTCAACCTTATGATTTTGTGCCACTTTTTCTATTTTAAATTAACTTAGGTATCAACTGCTGCGTTAGTAGGTACTACCTAGGTTCCTTTCCAGTTATAGAGCCTAAAAAGCAAAAGGTCGTCTAATACGCATTTTTTTTTACTTAAAATGCACTAAAGTATTTTAACCATATAATTTGAATAAACCAACTGTTTAAAAACTCCTTAGAACTACATACAAAATATTTAATCCATACATGTCGAATTCCCAAGTACCTAGTCATTCACAAGTAATGAATTAATTAACAAACTTTTACGGTTAGTTCTCACCATTCATGTTAATAAACAGTGGTTCTCTGACATTGTCACCGTTAAGTACCAGTTACCGTATTAAACCAAAGATTATACTCGACCAGTTAGATAATCATAATTTTGTGTTCAATGACTCAGATGGTAGGACAGATTGATCTGACAAAGAAAGCGAGTCATTCGACCATGGACTGGTAGACAGAAATTAACAGGTGAATAAACTTTACGGGTAACAAAATAAATAACTTTAATCAATGCGTACGGTTGTAATAAATCAATTTGGCGAAATAATACGGTAAATCGAGATGTATAAGCGTAGCCAATACTTAAATTGTAGCAGTTTTCTTTAATGAACTTTCAGCTACAGGGCTGATACCTTGCACAAACGTCGTGCATTTATAATAGGTAAATTTATTTTAAACTATACAAGATGTTTGTCATATTTTTATAATGATATTTTTTCGGGTAATCATGTTTTTTTTTGTTTTTTTATTATTTGCTTTTTTAGGTAGGTTAGGCACATAGATGGAAAATATGCTCCTAAATATATTATTTTGATCAATAAATAAACATGCTGTTAAAAACTTAACCGCTAAGCCTTTTTTTGCTAATTATTTTTATGTAGGTACTTTTGAATCACAGACCACAAGTGGATAAATAAGTATGGGTAAATTAAATTGACTTTATTGAAAACTTATCACCGCTTCCTATCTGCCACAAGGGTGTATTTATATCGAAATCAAATCCTTTTCAAAACGCACTTATTTTCCATACGCTGGCTTATTGAAGAGTTCTTTGAATTGCAAATAGCTGGGCCTGGGGCGGGTGCCATTGAAATGTCAATTTGTTTTCTATTGGGGTTACTTGTTTGCCAACCCTGAGACATATCGGTTGTATGTCTTGCTCTCAGTATCTGATTCTTAAGGTTTCCCTTCCACAAACTTTGGTAAATGTTTGGTTTTCGTGAGCTACATTACAATAGGAGCAATTGGATAACTCAAATCGGTCTCACATACAACTCGACTTAGTATTTCTATGACTTTATAAAAAACGCACTAATCAATACTCTGAAAGCATCGAAATTGACTACATTTTACGCTTTTATAAAGGAATTTAAACTGGAAAAACTATGTAGAGCAGACTTACCTATCATTCAAAATGTTTGACTGATAAATTAAATAATAAACTAAAATAAATAAATTCAGAGCAAGTTATACAACATTTCTATATAATTACAATTAAATTATCTTGAAATTTCAATTATTCGGATTTAATAAATTTATTTTAAAGAGTTACAAATCATTGCATGAAGGTATTCAGAACTAGCGCCAATTTCGATGTAAAACACAAAATAGTTTATGTAAAAAAATGTAATAGTCAAAACTCATGGACCGCGGAGTCTGAGGTATTCAATAAATGTTTTAAAAACACCCTTATAGCACTATTACATTAGTCAATAGGTACGTGTAACTACTATGGGTTCGTAAGCCACTCGAACCTCTCCCCAGCCATCAAGCCAGAATAGCCAGGAAGCCCCGTGGCTTCACAGAGCCCCCGCTGATTGGTTCCACAGAGCGGTACTCGATTGTTCTGTACTACTCATAGTTTATGTTCCGGAAACGACAATAAAAGCTATTTTATTACGAGGTTATAAGAAAGCTGTTTCAGTATTAATTCAACCCTCTTTTTGTCTGGACAATGTGTGGGTTGTGTAAGTTGTTTGTCACATGGCTTACCATGTGACAAACAACTTACACCAGAATTATTCCTACAAATTCATTTGTTACAGTTGACTGACCGTGATAACGCTTAAGCTTCAACATTTTAGCATTCCAAAATCTTTAGATTCCAGATCTCGGATCTAGCATCAAGACTATCTGTTTCAAAGTTAAATCATCATTTCAAAATGACAGCTAGACACTTAAACTAAATAATTAATTCTTTTGTTTTCCAAATAGCAATTAAGTATAAGGTCACAGAAAAAGCAGTAATTCACTCAGTACACTTCCTTTTTAAAAAACGAATGCCATATGAATCCGAAGACCGGAATGAGCACATTGAATCTGATGACAGGTTTAAACACAATCATCTGCCGAGCACTCTACAGAAGCTATCTTTCTTTCAATCCATGTCACAATATAGCTAAATACAGTAGCACAACTACACGCACATAAAAGTTTTATATTACATAATGCAACGATTTAAGTTTCGTGATTTGAAGACATGTTGTTTGTCATTTGTTCTCCTTTGACTCCGTAAGTTCAACAAAAGTAGAGAATGCAGGATTTAATAATAGACATAAATGAAGAAAAATGAACTGTTCCTAGAGAATAGAGATCCCTTTTAAAATACGGAGTCAGCTAGTACCTACCTTTCATTTACCTTAGTTTATCGCGTCACAATGTCACTTTACAATTTACACAGTATCGTCAATGGAATTTATTCTTGATCTTACGGAGATAAGTTACTGTATTATATTCTCACTACAGCACAAACCTTCCTTTCTTCGATGTGAAAGTATGCCTTGCCTTATATTACGGTTATTACGTTTTTTGTCGCGTTTGAGATGATTTTTTACGAAAATCGGTCCCGAAATTGTTCATAAGAGACAAAGGGTTTTAGATGGATTGGGAGATTGTTCTTAAGTGAAGCTTTTTCGTAATTTACGGTAAAAGTAATTTAAGAGCGTTTCATGTATCTTTATTCACTTACTTACAGATTTGTTTTTTGAACGAGTCGGAGTTACGGTTTTCAGAATTTTGATGATTTATTAGAAAAATATTACTTACATAAAAATTCAGTGAACAAGAACACGAGCAATATAGCATTTTAAATTTAAATTCATAAAAACCGTACTCATATTAAAAAATCAACTCAAAAAATGTATAGGTAGGTACTACAAAATACATACAATCCAATTAGAGTTCAAAAACTACGAGAAGTCTGATTCAATTCATATCTGTAAAAATGTAAAGATGTAATACTTAATCAAATAATTACTATGATCAAATTGGAATTTCTTACAAAACTTAATTCTTACTGAATTTTATATGAGTAATAATATTTTATACGACATAATCTATTGTCTACTAAAACTAAATATGGCGTAACATACCTACTTATAACAATCCGTACACGTGTTCACACGACCGACCCCGCACTTAATCCGATATTATGAAATCTTACATCTGCCCGGACAGTTGCGCAACCAAGTAATGAGTATTAAAGGACTATAGATGCTTAACACCATGTTAGAACAGGATAACTCTATATATAGAGTAATATTAAAATATAAATATATATTTATATAGTATATATATATTTATATATATAGTATATTTATATAGTATATATATATTTATATAGTAAGTAGACTATCTCACTCTGATTGGAAAAAGCATGTCAATTGTAGGTACAAGATCCGAGCAAAAATATGTCGGGTCGGGATTGTCAGTTATCTCAAGATTGCTTCAAACTATTTTTAAAATTAAAATTTCCTAAATAAACTTATATCTGATTTTCTACTGTTCTGTCTGTGTTACCTACACTGAGAAAAATTGCAATCAAAATTGCGATGATTTCACCTAAAGTGCTCCGTACTTTACGTGAAATTTTTCTCAGTGTATTCATAAGTTCAGTTAAAAGAAGTACGTAAAACGTACTTTTATCCCGAAAGAATAAGTACCTATAGAAAAAATAATTGCGAGTAGTTGCGATAAAACAAATTTTTTGACATGAAAAAGTTACGTTTTTTGGTGGATTGATATGAGAACAAAGTTAACCTAACTACACGTGAAGTTTCACTACTAAATCATGTTCCAAAGAAACTACTTGTGCGTATTTAACACTATAGATATATTTTACAGCAGCCTTTTGTAGGTGTTCACACAATTTCAAACTTTATAATATTAGTGAGGATAAAACTTGAATATTTTGGTAGTCATATTGTAACCTCTGAAAGCGACCAATAACTTACAGTTCTACAGCCTACAATGGGGACCGTTATACCGCGACTCAAATTACAAAAAACAATAAAATATTAATGATTGCTCGTATTTCGACCGTTCTGAGTTATGTGACTTACATCTCGTTGTTAATACGAGATGGTCGTAAAATTATGCCATGTTCACGCTATGCCTTTTATGAGTGTGACGTCATGAATTAAGGATTTTATATGATTTCTTTGTAATTTAATGAGCTTTTGCCGCGTTTATTTTGATATATTTCAGTGCCAAAGTAATTAAAATCATTGGAATAGGGGATCAGAATCTGTGGTAGAACTTTATTCGAGTTTATTGAGTCCGTTTTGGGAATACGTTACCAGCTTTGGGTTGCCTACATCTTTATGGAATGTATATTCTGTGTGTAGGTACAAGTTAATTAAAACCAAGCAGTCGTGTGAAAATATCATCATGATCCATATTATAGAGCAGAAACAAGATTTTCAGAAAAAATCAGAGTGACCAGCAACATGCGTTAAAGTTAAATAATTCGGATGACACTGCCACTACTAAGGGCAACTGTGGCTCTATCCATCATGCTGGCGACTTGCTCGTTTTGTCACCACTCTGTTACATACAAAATAAAATCTGAGAACAGTTTAAAAGAAAGAACTGAACATTCCAGTAGAATTTTCTAGATTGTTTGTTCTAAAAATCAGTTTAATTCTCTATTCAAACATGAAGAGTTACACGAAATTCTACCTTCTTCAATTAAAATGGTACGCAACCAATCTATCAATGACCAAACAATTTGTAGCTTCTAAGTGATTTGTTGCCGAAGCACGTGGAGCATGTGCATAACGAATGCATATTTCATTCACGATGCTCATTTGTTTTGACGTGCATGAGTGCAACGCTTTATGGCTGTGACGTCATCGAAAGAAGTCCAAAGTGGGCCGATTTTCTTTTGTTTCTAGAAAAAGCTTATGTTTATGGCCGGTTTACATTATTCCAGTCCAGTGATCTAGCGAGATTCCAGTCCAGTGCTGGACTGGATCTGTAACGTCTACATTATTCCAGTTATTTATAAGCCGTTGAAGTGTGAACACTACAGTGACAATGATTTCAAGAAGAGATCAGTTTCGAAAATGTTTCGAAAATGTTCTCGCAAAAAAAAAGTCCACAAAAACAACCAACACGTGTGTACTTCGTCAGCACTGGAATGGCACTGGATTGGCCGTCTACATTATTCCAGTTGCACTGGATTGATCGCACTGGATTCAAAAGTAGACAGCAAATCCAGTTACTGGACTGGAATGCTTACTGGATTCAGTTCATTCCAGTGCCGGTTTACATTTTTCCAGTAAGCAATCCAGTACTGGACTGGATCGCTGGACTGGAATAATGTAAACCGGCCATTATAGTACTGTGCCGCGCAGGAACTTGAATTCTAGGAATTCAAAATGCTGGGTGGAGCAGATCTGTTACGGATAAACGTGACGTTTAACATCAGGCGAGCGATTTGCTCGTCTCGTCATTCAATAGCATAAAAAATAGTTGGAGAAAAGCAAGTTTCGAATCCCTTAAGTTTATTGTTTGTATGGTACAGTACAGGTGATAGACTCACGTTAAAATGTTGCAAGAGTGAAGACAAGAGTACAATTTTGCATTTAGACACAGGGAAAGACGGAGTTAGAGAGAGAGGCCATCTCCGTCGACTAAAAGTCATTCGTCTGTGGCAGATATTTGTTCATAAAGATTGTATCACAAGAGTGATAGCAGCCTTGTTTTTTTGCGGTAAGGTATGAAGTTATGGAAGTTTCCTTCAAAATACAAAAAGTTAAGAATATTTATTCGTAACTTTTATGTGGGTAACTGTACAAACGTCATTCATGTGCCAAACGCCTGTAGTGAAAAAAATGTCAAGAACATTTTACTACCAAAACCGGTACTGAGAAAGTATCTTGGTAAAGTATAGTGACGTGATCGACCCAATACAAAAATAGAACGGTCCTTTGTTCAAAAAACCGTTGAAGGACTATATTACAAATTCCATTCGTAATAACAGAGCGTGTTTGATTTACGATTGTTGAGTGGCTGAACTATGCTAGTGGCTTTGTGGACTGTGGTAGCCACTAATTTTGGGGGCAGATTAAATTTTATTGACGGATTGGAAACAAAAGGTTATTGTTAGCTTTTTGTTTGTGCTTGTACTCATGCCTGAAATTATAGGTACTGCTTTACTTTGGAAATAAAATTAACTCAGGATTATTGTCACGAAAGTTTGTTTGTTTGAATAATTCAAATCACAACAGATCTTCTATTTATACAACAGATTTGAAATATTGGAGTGTTTTTGTTTTTATCATGACTTTATATTTGTCTACGATGTCACTTAATCAATCATTACTACTAAGTACTTATCCGTTTTCATAAACTCCTTGTTCCTTTTTTTACTATCGTAAAGCTAATAAAAAATATTTCTGCTTTGACATTTCAGCACCACAATTATGGAAGTGTCCACAGGCCACGCGGCGGTTAGCTTTCCATCAGATTTTGTAAATAAAGATTAAAACACTTAATGTAAATATGTCTGAGAGTGCCTATAACTATTGCACAAATCAAGTACAAAATATTAAACTTGAAATTTTGCGATGTTCGATGACCGTTTGATTGATATCCGCTCTTCGTCTTTTAGGCATGGCAATATAAAAAGTATAAAATTAATGGCTACCTAATATCCGTGTTACACTACCAATCAAGCTAATGTTGCCACTTACCCCATATTTACTTTAGGAAGCATCAATTAAAGAGCGAGTTAAATTGGTACGTGTGAAGCAGGAACAGTCGTATCCCATCAGTGTTACCAGTAATTTCCTGTTCAGGGTATTTGTGAACGTATTATATTGCCAGTAATTTGTTTTTCGGTGGTAATAGCGGTTGGTAGAGCACTTACTAAATGAATAAACGTGATACCGTAACATAGTTTGGATGGGTTATTTAACTTCGGGCTATAAATTTGCAAGACTGTACGAATACGAAGTAATCTACTATAGTTGTGTCAAAAATATTTCTGTAATAATACTCTTATATATTTTTTTTCAGAAAGCATGCAAATATATTTTTATCCTCACCAACCACTATTGGAACGACCACTGTCTTTGAGAACCATCCCTCACGGAAAGTATATAAAGTTAATATAAAACAATCGCTCATCATTTCCTTGGTTTCATCAGGACTGAATCTTAAAATAATTTCTATTGTAATTTGGAGTGTGCAAATGCACGCACAAACTATTTTTTTTTCACAGATTACTCGTACACAGATTATCTTCTATAGGTACCACATTTCGTGATCTGTGACCAATTGACCTCTGGTTACTGGTCATTGACCAGACAAAAACGTACCAAATATGGAAACAAGTATTAATTTACAGAGTCAAAGCGTTTCCATTGGTTATTTTAAGGTTACGAGTACCTAGCCTGTGCAGTACTGTCTATACCGAATTGAGGTTATCGCAAGTGTGCGGCGAGCTTTAGCATCTGTTTTACGGTTGGATTAGTTTGTAGCACAGTGCAGAGGAAACCTTATCGAAATAGTTTCTTTTGATAAGCCAGAGGCCGAGAAAAGCTTCACTTTATGATCACGTCTCAAGCTCCGTCGGGTACCTGCAACAAAGAAATTTCAAATTTAATTATGAACGCCATTAGCCTAAGCTCTTTCAACGTAAATTAGAGTACAACCATAGAATACATAATAGTACTTACTGCTAGTTATTTCTATAGATTATACGTAGGTATAGGTAAGTACATTGTGTACGTAATCTTATTAAATTTTGATTATAGCCGTTATTAAGTTCTTTCATGATGTGAAAGTGCGGATGTTGAATAAAATTGATTAATAATCATAATAAGTACTTTGATTAACTAAAGAAGTTCATTAAAGTACTTACTTATAATTAATATCAATAATCAATCAGTTAATTACTCCACTTCATTACACTCATTAAAAAGTCAATCATGAAATATTGTTTGTGAATTAATCTTCCGTCGTTGAAAAAATAATAGTATCTACACTACTTAGTGAAAATAATTATAGCTGATTAGTAACTAATTGTTTTAAATAATCGAATAAAAATACGGCTGATAAATACCTACGTTTAATTTAATAGTAGTAGTTATTTACCATCAGGCTTGTTGGTAGACAGACAAACGCGGACTTATTAGCGATTAAAAAAAAAAACAAAAAAATATATTATAACGACGACATCTACAAAGTATGTACTCGTACCTACTTAGAAACCAATAAAATAATACACGAAATTAGTACCGCTCATAGCGTAGCGTCGATTTCAAGCTACGGGCGACACGGTCAGTCTTCGGATGGGTGGGCATTTACAACTGAGCGTAACCATGGCTTGGATGACTCGTTAAATTGTAAACTCAGATTGTTTGTCTTATAACAACAACCGTCTAGCCATGCCTTCCGACAGATCTGACGGACTAAAATCTCTGAAATCAGGCGTACTGAGTATTGTTCTTCCAGCAACGAGATGGGTAGACGATATTGTCAGAGTCGCCGGTCAAACTTGGCTGACCAGCGCATATGGCACAATAAGAGATAGGCCTAATACCCATCAATAGAATAATGAAAGCTGTGGATAACAAAGACTACAAAGAGCCACCAACAACTTAACATCATCCAAACGTTACATAGCCTACTCGTAAATGTATTTATATGTATCTATAAGTTATCTTTATTTATCCTCAAGTTCGATGATAGCTATCTCCCGTCGCCGTTTTATTCGATTGGCATTCGATAAACTCCCCCTGCACGTCTCATCCAATTACTTACAGCACATCGGTGCGTACTTCACCTTATCTAAACTTCATCTGAGGATGCAGGATCTCCCTCCCATTGATAACATCCTATAACTGCGCAATCTCATTTTATATCGACACTTATGAACAAGAAAACCGAGCGGATGCTATCTCCAGTCCGCTATTGTGTTGACTTGCAATACGATACATTATATACTCGTAGCTACTATTTATGTGACTGTATAACATATTGAAAATGGAAATGGAATAGTCTTTTGTTGAATTCAATGTGAAACGTTGATTTATAGTTCCTTCTCTGATACGATACGAAATATAAAGCGAATTCGATATCTATCAGATGGAATTCTGTTTTCTTAACCTACATTTGTTGAAGTCAGGCAGTCTGCTTCTTGTGTCAGAGGAAATTCTATTTGAAAAATAAAGTTTTAATGATAGAGCAGTTAGGAGTTTGTCCTCAAGTTATCGGATGTTAAATGGAAGTGAGTTGATGTTATTTTTATACGAGCAGATGTAAACATAATTTAGCCTAAACGAAGGTGTTTTAATGAATACTCGTGTTTCATGAAGTATTACAAAGTGGAAAGGCATTTCACAATTTTCTTAGCCTTCAAATGGACGGTCCAATTTGTGAAATAACGAATCATTCAATTTGGCGACGACAGAGCCACTACGTAAATTGGTATCTGCAATATAAATTTAAGATATTTCCCAGCAAATATGGAAAAACGATAACGAAGGGGCAACCAGTAGTTACTTTACATCAAAGCTAAACACAAAAAAGGTTAATGAACCTTCTTTTCTTGTTAACAGTATGTTGGTATTTCAGAGAAACAAAGCAGCATGATTACGAACCACTCATAACCGCCCCACAAGCAATTCAAGACTTAACAACAAAAGCATACCAATTCAATCAAAATTCCGCTGAAAGGTCAATTGATGTTCAACAAAGCAATAAAAGAAAGGAATCCTTATTGGAAACAGGCAAAATCGTGAAATTTGAATCAGGTGAATGGTTTCAGTTAATCAAAGGCAAAAGTTTGTTTTAGTTTCAATAGATAATATCCAAGGCTAAAATTGTACTTATTATATGGGTAATTGGGCGATAATGAAGAGGCCATACGAGTACAAGGAGTATGGTTGAACGACTACCATACTTTAGACTTACAACAATATACTCGATTCTAAATAATATACATAATATACGTCAAATGTAAGACCCTGACATTTGAAATCCTTCTATTATCTTAATCTTAAAAGGTCGGCAGCGTATCTGTGATGCCTCCAGTGATACAGGTATCCATAGGCGACGGTGATCGCTTACCATCAGGCGGCCCGTTTGCTTGTCTGCCACCTATGGCATAAAAAAAAATAAAAAAAATAAAAAAATCTCGTGTCACAATGTTTGTCCTCAATGGACTCCTAAACCACTTAACCGATTATAATAAAATTCGCACACCATGTGCAGTAAATCTCGTGTCACAATGTTTGTCCTCAATGGACTCCTAAACCACTTAACCGATTATAATAAAATTCGCACACCATGTGCAGTTCGATCCAACTTGAGAGATAGGATAGTTTAAATCTCAAATTATAGTCGCAATTTTAATTTATTGCAAATTATATATATACCGATAATTTTTACTATAAATTGACAAGTTAGAATCAACATACTACGGTTGCTATAGTTACGCAATGGCTTTTGACAGGACAACGTCTGTCGAGTCAGCTAGTAATATTATAAATATCAAAGTTTGGATGTTTATGAGTTTGGATTTTTGTGGCTTAATCAGGCAAAAACTGCTGAGAGAATTCTGATGGGTATGATGCGAGCTTATTGTATGTAGGCTACTTTTCATCCTGAAAAACACTGGTGAAACCGCGAGGCACATATAGTTAAATTTAAAACTAAATTGATAGACTTGATGTGAGCTTTAGAATTCCCGATAACAGTACGCAACTTGGGATCTTATCAACAGCTTTCGTAGGCCTATACAAATTTAATGAGATTAAAAAACTATTAGGCCCAAGTCTGAAGGCTTTTTAAGACAGATCTAAATTTTCTAAAACTATTGGCATCCTTGTCTGATGGCTTGCAATAATAAAGACAGATATATTTTTAGTTAGTTTAGATCTGTCTTAAAATGCCTTCAAACTTGGGCCTATTATGTCAATAAATATTCTTTAACTTACTTATTTTCATAATATAATATGTCAGTCTTGTACGAAAATGCCGAACCCTAATCAATCATATCATCGTATCATGTTCCTCGGTTTGTCGGACACTCTGTATTAGATTTTTCTCATCCGTCTTATACAAGAGACTTAATTAAACACTCGATAGCCCACGCCTTACCTTTTCCAAGCATTCGTTCCTAATTGGAGAAAAAAATCATCAGAACGTTACCAAGGAAAAGAAAGGGCGGAAATCTCGAACATTCCTTTCATTTATCGAAAATTCTTATTAGTGGACGAAATATATTTTTGCGTTGCGCGCAAAAAGAGGATATTTTTAATCAGCAAAAGTCGAATGTTGGGCTTTTTGAATCGTATAAATACATAACTGGCAGGTGAAGGTGTTTGGCTGCGAATCCAATTTTCCGAGTCAGTAATTTGGGTTTTCCACCAAGATTTTAATGACTTTACGGACCTTTAATTATTAACGTTGCTTCATTATTGACCCGAACAATTTTTGAAGTTAAAAGATTTAATTGATACCTATTGGATATTTCGGGACTGACATTTGATATGGTTGAATTCCTAATTGAAAGAGAATATTTGAAAATGGTAGAATCAAAACGTTTCTATTTTTGTTTCACTATGACGTGATAAATTATTTATAGCGTAGTTATCCACGGGAGAGGAAAAATAATTTAGATGATTTGTTACTAATTAAACGTAAGACGATAGCCTCAGAATTATCCCTATGGACGCGATAACATTATTAATCCGACTATTTATAATTGTAACGAAGCAAGTATCCTCCTTACTAATATTATAAATGTCAAAATTGGGATGTTTGTTGCTCAATTACGCAAAAACGGCATAACAGATTTAGGTGAAATTTGGTATGAAGGTAGCTTAATATACTTAAACTTAATTAACTTTAACTTACGTAATTAAAAAGTATAAAAATACTTTTTACTTTTTTTCCCGGAAATGCGAGTGAAACAAGCGGAGCGCATCTAGTACCTAAAAATACTTATGGAAGGGTAAAATTCAATTTTATAACGTCGATATCAATACAGAATACTGCGGGCGAAAATACATTGTGGTGAACTCACGGACAATGCCACAAAAGAATATAGTCACTGAAAGAAAGTCGTAAAGAATTATTATAGTGGAACTTTATTGAACGGAAAATAAAAAACCCGTTGAGCATCGCAACGTTTCGAAAACTGAGTTGGCACTACCAATTCAATGCGTTTGGATATAGAAGTAAACTTTCAATCGAAGATGAGGCTAACAAAATATACATTATACAAACGTATTTGTATGTAATTAAAAATAAATACAAAATAAAAGATTAATTGAATCAATCAAAGTACTAACTATGAGAGAACAAGGTAACGTCTTATATCGTATGTGTATTGATATAATGTAAAATTCGCAAGCTGTTATCATGTTGCAATAACAAAACCTTTATAAAACCAGCCATTTATACTTTCTTTCAACGTCTTATTTCGGGATAATACGTCTAATATAATCCCGCAAATGAATAAGGAATTCCGCTAGGGGAAATTTCCCGAAACAGGGGTGAGTTTGTGAGTGTGGCAACACCGGAAGAGGGCAAAGTGAGCCGGAGCGGACGCGACTGGATTAATTTGTTAAGACAAGTCGCTTTCACAGTGGGTAATAAAAATAGACGGTCCAGTAATCGCTTTTGTCCTAGCCGAAGTGATTCCGCTTTCACCTATTGTTAGATCAATCTTCCCATTCAAATTTTGTGGTCAATTTATTCGATATCAATTCGAGATTACAATAAAATGCAATTACCAGAAGTAATTTAGCAAGCTTTCATGATAGTTGCTAATTTATTTTACAATTGTTTCCAGTTTATCCGCAGAGATGAACGAAAGAAGAATACCTTATCAAATGATTAAAAAAACATTAATAGCTTTTAAGAACAACAATTTCATCTTTTGGTCGATATTGATATTAGATAAATCAATTTGGTTACCTCCACAGGTCTCTACCTATATAATAGCCGTTGCTTAAATTTTCCCATGACAAAAATTTTACATTTAAAACTCTGTTGCAAAATGATTTTGTAGTCCATTTATTCCTGAAAAGCTTTAAAATAATTAAGATATCCGCGGTAACCTATAAACCCGGCGGACCGCGTAAGCGTTGTTATGCGAATTTAATTATTTGAACCGAAATTTATTTACGACAATTTTAGTAACTGTTAACGGTCTCTCGATTGACCGGCAAGGTTTCCCATCAGAGCAATAAAATTTAAAGCATTTTAATTTGTCAATTTTGAAGGCCTGTAAGCTTCTTTTAAGATAATAACAGATCATCAGTTCGGTCACTGCGTTCTTCATTTATTTTGCGGTATTTAGTCCTTTCCCTGTGAATTGTACCAAGATGTAAGTAAGTAGTAATAGTAGTCTCTAGGACTTATTAAGATATTTTTAAATATCATTTTAAAAATACAAGCGCATCAATTTATAAAATTGATGCTTCAGGACTCCAAAACATGTTTTTCATAAAGGCCGCGCATACGAAAACAAAGTCGGTATAAAGCTCGTACGCAGCAGGGGTGCTTCAATAAAATTTGATGGAGTATCGCATATTTTCGCGGCTTACGTTTTCCCGGAAAATATAATAAGCGGGTTGTATCATTTGCATATAGATCACACACACCCTTTATCGTGGACGTATTTTAGGGTCTGATTTTTAAGGGGCTACAATGTGTCAAAAATAAATCATTGAAGTTATAGAACTGTAGACATTAAATTTCAGAAATTAGGTCTACATGTGTGAGCAAATTTTATCAATCATTTTCCATCCAGCGCTGAGCAAGAGTCTTTTTTTAGCGCACCATCTTTTTCGATCCTGCCACCACGAAAAAAATTACTTATGCATCTGAAAAATGCTATTTGAAAAGTAATGGATTTTATTGTGTTTAGTAACATCTGTCAACAGAACTACTCAACAGAACAGGTGGGAGTAAACGACAATGTAATGTATCAAACTATTGTCCATAGTTTCACTAGTGTCTAGACTATAAAAAGTTGATATGGTGCACTCGTGATGAAAAAAATATGTTATTATTTTAGCAGAGAGCAAATATATTTTATTATGAATAAATGTTGATGCCCCAGCCCCCAACCTAGCAGCCTTACCTAAATTTACCTACAGATATTGTTATTTACACACGTTTCTTATGAAGAGGCGGTAAATCACATAATGCTCATATTTGCAGGTCGGATTTGCGTTTTGCATATTTGCTCTATGGTAATTAAAGCCCCTTGTTATTCCTAAATGGGTTTTATTAATATACGGTGTTTGTTTTAATAATTTGTTAATTTTGTAACTGTTAATATCATAATGACAAAATTGGAAATACAATATCCGGTACCAATTTTTGGGTTTAAGAACCGGTATTAATTTAGATCTCTGTAATTTAGGTTACTCGATCCTTGTAATCAAAATGTGGACAGTGATATTTAATCCAACAATTTTCTCGCCAGTCGTGTTGTTAGTCGACAAAATCCGGGATAAACGGAATGATCCGTGGATTATCTCACTCCCCGCTTTTTGTGAAATTTATATCTAGATAATACTAATTTGTATGATTTTTATTTGATTCTGTGGAGATAAAAATTACTTGCGTTGCGACGGCGACGTTTTAATCTCCAATTTTTTTCATCAAACTTTTAATCTCTTTAACATTTAGGAACTCATAGACAATAATGGACATAACCCTAGCAGTTCTGTAATAGATGTAGTCTTTTTAGCCGCATTATAAAAACGTGTTTTATTTATTGAGTAAGTAGATAGGTACCTAACATATGTATAACCAATTAACCAGTAAGTTAATTTTCAATCTAATAAGCTAAAGTTGAATTAATACTGAATATGAATTTTTCACCTTAATTAATATTGTTAACAAATAACCCCGGTCAAAATGGGTTTTCAACCACAAACCTCAAATGCATAACAAGCGCCACGAAGTTTCCAGAAGGTCCGTAACTGTATCTAAACTTATCCGTAACTCGAATGTTGATTTGTCTGCAGGGGTCTATCAAAATTCCGCAAGTGTCACCGGCTGAAGGGATGGAGGGGACAAGGAAGGGGACAGGAAGGCGGCCTGTTATGGCAAACAGATCTGCATTCGCTTTGGACGCCAGCACCACCCAAGAAGTTCAGATAAGATTTTTATTTAAATTGTGTTTGAAAGTAATGTTTATAAATACGGGATGGCTACGATAACAATTAAAAACTAAGAATAAATTGACGAGGGGGAGTGTTACTACAAAAATATCGATAAAATCGTCCGAAATACCGAAGTTGAATGATATTGCAACAACTTGTTTCAATATTACATTATTTTTTTGAAATAGTAATCATGCATAATAAATACATTTCTGGAACATAAAAACAAATATAGTAAAATATTATTAACGTTACAGTTAACATTTGTTTTTAAAACAAGCATTTATTGCATTTTTATCGCAGTTAAACTACACAGGTACGAGTATACCAAACTTCAGCTCAACTTACATCGAAAAGTGGTTCCAAATTCAATTGCAATTTTTGTCCTACACAAACATACATACCAATACTAACACGGTAAGTTAAATAAAAGCTCGTAAAAAGTTTTACTAAAAAATATCATCTTTGATTAAAGGTAATGTAAACAAAATGTCCCCTTTCAACTGAAATAGGTACTTATTTTCAAGTTAACGAACCATCAACGTTTGATTCGATTATAAGTTTGCCCTTGATCCAACCTCTTTGCCCTGTTTAGCGTTTTCATGTATTTTTTATTGATATAACTGAGTAACGAAATTTATAAGTCGCTCGCCTGATAACAAGCAGTAAGCATCATGCTAGCCAATAAATCAGTGTAACCCAGAGCTTATAGCGTGACTAAACTGATCACCGATGTTAACAAACAACATGGTCAGTTTTTTCACTTACGCCTTGAAATTCTTCTCAGAATATAATTGCTGGTTTCCTCACGACGTTTTCCTTTACCAAAAAGCCAGTGGCAAGAATAAGAAAATGTAAACTAGTTCCAAATTACTATGGAAACTAACGTGGTTTTGACACATTTTGTTATAATTAACACGGGAATACTCACGTAACAATTACAATTGTAAATTTTTACGTGAGTATTCCGTGAATTATAACAAAATAGTTCCAAAGATCCTATTGCTACGAGTCGGAGTTAGAAACTGTCACATTACGAATGCAAAGTGGCCGTACTCCCCACTAAGCCACGACGGCCTAAATGATATAGTTTCTATGTCATTTAATTATTTAATGACATGGTGACGATGTCATTTAATCTATTTCAGGGTATCAGGTCTAGTTATATCGACACTAACTAATGACCTAGGTTAGTTAGATTGGTATGTGGTCGATCGAGGCACGTGAGGTACTACTGCACGCTATTACCGGGCATATATCAGTTAATGGGATGTGTCACACGCTGCACCTTAATTTGTGACGTCATTAATTGCATGTAATCAAATGTATAGATTATAGAGCAAGCACTACACGTCAACAGTTAGGTAATGGCTTAGTAATACAACGTAGCTAAGTACATTCTCTAATCATACGCCGTCGATAAATTCGTTACAGTAGGAAAGGAAACCGCTCATCCCCGCATTTTTCACCCTTCGAGGGTTGACCTCGTATCCCAGCAGTGGGATGATTAAGGTTGAGACGAGAGTAAAGGAAATAAGATCTTTTTCAAATTATAAAGTTTTAATCAAAAAGGATTTAAATTATTTTCCAACTTCGAAAATGTTTTTTTATTAGTATCAACTGGTTAATCCTTATGTTGGGTAGATGAAATACATACTCGTAACATAGTTTGTGGAATCACAACGATGAAACGAAGTATCATATAAACTACAAACTGAGCACAGCCACGTCGAGAATTTAGGCCAAGCTCTTAAACTTTACATAGAATATAAAAAGAAAATCTTATAGCGACAATAAAACAACATGCTCAGTAAAAATTAACCATTGCAAAGAATAAAATCTCAACATTGTTACAAACTGTCCATTTCAAACTTTGGAAACGCCGCCGTGACGAAAGCAAGTGCCTTAGATGCCAAATAAATTTGGGCCATACTCCCTTGACTTAAGGATGATAGTACAACGGTAGCAGTAGCAGATCTTTTAGTTGTATCTATAACACAAGAGCCATCAAACCGAACTGTAGACCGTAAACGCTGCAACATTTACAGCTCAAAGTTTCGAAGCGCAGTACGAGTTATCTAAAGGTCGTGGTACGAGAGCTACTGGGTGCTTTCATTACTACTAAATGTTAGAATTACAAAGACAAGAGTTTGTTTTTGAAATTTGACTAAAACATTGTTATAAATGGAAAAGAAAAATTCTGGCTGGATTTAAATCCACGAAGATGCATTCAACGCCTACTTTTTCGCATTAAGCGCCGTTAGTCTAAGTATGAAACTTTAATTATTTACCATTCAAATCTAAATTAATCTATATTTTTTTATTCTGTGATAAGCTTGCGTTCCCTCCCGTCTGATCACGCCTACGATGAAGCACGCTTGCCTAAAATAAAATGATTCACACGCTACTTAAACACACCCAGATTACATAAATCTAATGTTATAATAACTAGTTTGCACACACTAAGACGAATTGTCTAATCATGAACCGATTGTTGCAAACTTACGCTGACTAAAAACTAAAGCCCAACGCCATCTGCGTTTGCTAACCGCCAGGTACATAAAAACGAACGGACAGTGAAGGCCTAAAAACATTTAATTAAAAAATTAAAAATGGGCTGTAAGCAATTTTGAGTAAAAAAGAGGCATGTGTCTGGACTGAACTTAGTTTGCGCTTTACACCATTTTAAGATTACGAAAGGAGGAATATCATATTCAGTGATTTCAGTATGCAGACAGCGCTGAACTAGCTGGATTGCCAAATGAACCGAGTGGCCCGATCGCGCGTGAACAGTTGCATTGAAACGGAGTTTGGGATGCAATTTCCTCGACCCGAAGCCTTTTGTCTGGTTACATTGTGAGCCGACGCACGTACTACTATTTTGACGGAATAAAGGGACAATGCGGTGATTTGCGAATTTCCTGACGGATATTGGTGTTGTGTTTCTTTTTGTAGACTTTTTTAGAGATAAAGAATCACATTACGCTAATCTGATTATGCACATATTTTTCTTATTGTCTTTTACTGTAAATTACTTATTGTATCTTTTCTTCCTAAAATTATTATTATTTTAAAGTTATACCTAGATCAGGTACATAATGTCATGCATAAGTCTAAGTAATCTAGACATCTTCTTTAGGTAAAATAGATTTCATTTTTGAACAAACTTTTATCTACGGCCACACCGTCGCTGCCATCAGGCGAATTTGTAACCAAAGGTAAATAAAAATAAAAACTTTTTTGTTCTCCGTCATATCGTCTCATTGTAATTTTAACACACAAATTATATTATTTATAACCTATGGTAAAGTAGAAATACTTACACCATCTATTTTTATATCTATTTGTTTTTTTCATACTCCAGTTCAACTAGAAAAGCTTACGTTGTCCAACATGCTTGCATTACACGCGTTAAATCGACCGTGATCAAAGTAAAGACTCTCCCATTGTCTACGTCTACTTCCGATAGGAGAAAATTGATTTTTTAAAGAGAAAGTGTATTAAACTACTTTAGAGAAAGGTTTAATGGTTATCCGTGTGGTATTTATCCAAGTAATAAGTTAGTAGAATCAATTTATGAGATCACTAAGTAAGCCACTTTCATATTACACTTTACTTTATAAGTAGGTAGGTTGTTACAAGTGCTGTCATTGTCAGCAAAATAAAATAGGCTTATTTTGCTTATCACTTAATTTAAAATACACTAGCTGACCCGTGCCCACTTCGTTCGACATAATGTTAATTAAACCCGAGCCATCGCGCGCCGTCCGGACCGTTTTTTCTCCGATTCACTTTGCAAAACGGACTACCACGTAAAAGCCTTTTTATTTTTCGGTTTTTTATATAACCTATGACACTCAGCAATAATGTGGCTTTCTATTGGTGAAAGAATTTTTAAAATCGGTTCAGTAGATCCCGAGATTACCCCTTACAATTTAACAAATATACAAACACACAAACTTTACTTCTTTATAATATTATTTATATATTTATAATACATAAACTGTTTAACACACTATGTACTTGATAAGCAGCGGGTTTTGCTGGTTTAAGCAGAGATTTGCTAGTTAAATAAAAAAAACAGTAAGTACTCGTTGATCTTTGAAAAGAAGTAGGCAGTTTTATGAATAAAAATCCTTTCAAAATCGCTATCTACAAGATATCCTAAGTATGACTACGACGTAAGTATCTCAAGTTCACATAAGAAGCCAAAGAAAAATGACCTCTAATGTCAATAAAATAATTAAATCAAAGAACAAAGCGCGCTCGCAACGAACCCATAGAAAGGTCAGATCCCACAAAGGATTTACTACTAGGGCTTCCTGAGCCGCACTTTTAATTTCCTCTCCGAATACTCCCGTATATTCTACTCGAGAACTTTGTTAATTAAACAATACCAGGTATGACTCACAGGATGCATGGATCCTGGAGATAAAAGGTGTTTATCCGGCTTCGTGAATTATAACTCGAATTTCTAAAACTCAGAAACCTCCGAAAGTTATAAAAGGATCGCCATTCGCCATGGCCGTCACTGACGTACTCGCATTAGATATATTAACTTATAGAAAAAAGTTGTTTGCTTCATGTACCTGTTGATGAAGAAATAATGGACAAAAAGTGAGGTAAAGTACGGACATATAATGTTAGAGTGTAGAACCCATCAATTTCGACATATTGCTAAAAAAAGAAGGTACACTTCAAGTTCACTCAACCTCTTAAACAAGTAAACAAGTAGGTCCTCGCACCGACATTACTTACAGCACTGGCTCTAACAGATTAAGAAGTTTTTTACAAATTGTAGGTTTACCTTCAGGAACTTCCCTCAAATCCATCAAAATGCGCATAAATCAAAACTTCCGACAATCCTCCCGAGCCGGAGTTTGTGAAGAAATGTCGCTTTCAATCTCCGAAAACGTCTCCGGGAGTTGTTTGTCGTGTTTTTGTTTGCTCTATTGATTGCTGAAATTTTAATGCCCCCCCTCACGGAACGTTGTCGCTCGACCAATATCACATACAGGTTTTCTTTTTGTCAGTTGAAATCCAGAAGATTGACTGGCCACCATACTTGGGGACAATAAAATAAAGGCATGCCTGTGTCGCTCTCACGGTGTTCGAAAAATATACGAGCGGCACGAAGAAAACTGTTCCCAAAATTGGGAATGCTCATGAATAACAGATTATTTCATCACGGTTGTACGGGTGCTATCTTATCAGATTGTAAAGTTCAACGTGACATTAGCAGCAAAACCTAATTTGCGGACAACCCGCTGATAAAAGAGGATTAAGTCGTCGTCGATCCCAAGTACAAAACGACGACGTCGCTACGATATAGTGACCCAGTTCGAGCAAGAAAAGCTGCAAAACTGAGTCTTTTACACTAAAATGAGCAAGATGAAGTCACAGCGCTGTAAAATATACTTTCAGCTCGAGAAAAATCCTCTCGACTCGAATATTAAACTTGAAAGAGGTCTTTATTACGTCTAAAGAGGCATATGGAACAGTTGTGCAAGACTAATAAACCATCAAGTGTACACCGTAAAAACTTCAAGCGAAACTGAAGTCCACACGAGAACGAGCTTAAGGTCTTTGTTCTCGACAGCCAAAACAAACGATGTGTTTAGGCATTTGTTACAATAACAAACATCGGGGAACAGCGCACTCTCCGCAGAGTGGGCAAAAACGTGTCTAAACGACGCGAATTGGAAATAAAACCCCAGCTATCGGAACGACGTGTCAAATTCCTGTGAATAGGGATTAAGAGCTTATTGTAGAGGAATTTTGAACATACCTGTTGTTACCTACCACTTGACTTGTGTAGTTGATTTATTACACGTAACAAGCGAAACCACTGGTATTTTTCTCGTGTTTGCAATTCACGAATGCAGATTTAAGCTTGTTTTCTTACAGCCACGTTGAAATTGCTTGGTATTTCACTGCAGTATACGAAATGTACATGTTCATACATTTACGGTAGAGTATGAGCACGACGTCGTCGTACACTTAAATGGGAATGTTAAATCTTATTTCAGTGGAATGCAACGTCTCGTAAGTAAATAATATTTTAAATTTCCATATTTCTACAAGCGTATGATAAAAGTGCTTTTTCTGTTTGCATTATATTATGCAATGTAAAAGCTGCTGCAAAGGTTGTAGCAAACTTTTAAAACATTTTTATGAGCCCTAAGTACTTAGTGGAATTGCTTTTTTCTCTATTTATCAAATAAATATCATTTCTGACAGTACCTGCACTCCCACCTTATCTTTTCTTTCACGGTCCACGCTAAAACCTTCATTAAATACTGTGAACCTAAACAAACTAATATTTTGTAAGAAAAGGGCCAATTAGAGGCGAAATTCGGTAAAAGCCAGCCCCCTCACGCGCCGGCAACTTATTTGCGGCAATTTACTAACAAAACTGAGCAAACAAGGGAAGCAAAGCAATGCAACAATGTAGGATGATTTTTGGCAGTGATAGAGCTTTTCCAAATCAGTCTGAATCAGCTAATAAAATAAAGTAAAGAATCTATGGATAATTTCCGAGGATAGTGTAACAACTAGGTATTAAAAGTGAGAGTCATACAATTGTGCAACCTGATTAATTAGTTCTAGATCCCTTGAACTTTCATAGAGTTGGATATTCACAGCTTCGAACCTTTGGCCCTGTAATATAGTGCTCGCAATAAAAGAGAATGGTATTGAATTGTGGATGACATTTTGCTGATAAAGCAATATTTGGAGCTCGTCTGCAGGGGTCGGTAATTGTGCAAACACTACAGGTCGAAGTAACAGCTATTTGTTTACTCAGCGAAGGTGCCTTAATTGATTCGGTCTCTTGTGACAAAAATAGCTAGCCAATAACAATAGCTTTCTTCATTACCTTCTATTTGATATCGAAATACAAAAGACAAACATTTTCCAAAACATGCCAAAATACTTCGTGTGTGTTTTATCTGTCACTAGCTTGATTTATATTCTTGACATTGTGTATTTCATGCTACACTTGAAACGGGTATTCGTCGCACATGTTAAAAACCCACAGGACATTTCGACCACGAAATTGCTACCACATGTCTCGGCTGTTTTAAACGTTTGCAAAAAAACCGTTACCTGCGGCTCAAGTGGGGGGGACTTGAGAACTCGGAATTCCGAATGAAACCTTTTTTAAACTACTTTGTACTTGTACGTTGTTCTTGTAGATATTTAATGTTGAATTTAAATTAGAATTGTATAATTACAAACACTGTTATTACAAAGTTTTAATTATCTCTAAAGTACTTTGAACATTTTTTCCAAGTTTAAGTAAATCTTTTTTCTCAAAGACAACTTACCAATAAATTAAATATAAATTTAAAAAGTTAATGCTACAAGCTACAAGTAATGCAAAAAGCAAAAAGTAACTACTGCATAAAATGAAGAAACGAGCTGCCAGTATTTAATTAAAACAACATCAAAAGTCAGAGGAACTTGCAAAGGAAAAGTGTAATTACTACAACTCGAACCTAGTTACTTTATCTATCGAGAATTTTAAAATGAAGCTTTCAATAAAGTACAAGATAGTTCCAGTGCTGCTAGAACGATGAAGGCAAAGCTGTTGTTAGAACATGAATTTAATATCAGTAACTATAGGGGACATCCTTATTCCTTATCAAATAACCAATAAGGAGTTGAAACCACCTTGATGACAGAGGACGAAACATACTGTCGTTCATTCAAATAATGCCTGCGATAAAACGATACATCGTATTTACTTACAAAAGGGTTCAAAGGAACAAAAGGATAAATTCTAGGAAATTGAATTCGTAAAATAAGCCGGTTAAGCAGTAAGTTGGTAGGCGGTAATAATAAAGTAATGCCGCTTTGAAAGATATATGATCGATTTATAAAAGAATCGGTCTAGGCATTAATTTAACTCTTAAGGTACCGCATAACATATAACAGAAATAAAAAAGGAGTGAATCCGGGTATGACAAATAAATGGAAGTCACGCTCATACAGTACCGATCACAAATAAGTACCATGATGTTAAAAGATGATGATGAGGTACTCAAAACCACAATATGGACATAATATACATACATGTACTAAGTAGGAATACGGAAAATGCTTCTAATTGACTCTCACATAAAGCCACGTCTCACAGACAACTACGAATACTTAGATGGGATTTATTGTTGAAATAGAAGGCATGATAAGAGTTATTAATGGTGAGAATTAGATATCAAAACTTGAAAGTACTCCATTATGCTTTTAAAGTTATACCAACATAACTCAAACTCTTGCACGGACCATTAAAGTAACATGGCGCTTTAAGCACTCCCTCTTTGCAAATTAAGTTGGCGGAATAAATTATGCGAAGAAGACAGTTTCTAACGCACACACATACAAAGCTAACATTACAGTTAAACGAATAATAAAACGTGTAATGCTAATGAGCTCAAAACTAAATTTGACTCAGCACATAATACCGCAAAATGTAGGTCATGACACTAAAATTGATCTTCAATTTTCGGTTGATTAAAAAGTAAAGCACAGATAAAACAAGAAAATAAGGAAACAATATATTTTAACAACAACGTCAACATTTGCACAAAGAAACAACGTACGTCCCACGAGTTAATCCAGTGATATAAGACAACAATAGACCAAAACACGGTAGTGAATTCTAGAATTTACCTACGTATTTACGAGTACGTCAGAGGAAGCTTAATTAACAATAGCATATAAATAAACCCTAGGAAATGCAATAAACTTTCCCGAACGGGAACTAGGAAATACAGAAACGAATTCTGCAAAGCCATTAGAGTAGTAAATATAAATTTGAAGCAAAATACTCGTAAGTCCGTTCCCGGAGGTGCCAATAAATTGGGTGCCAGGGACCAGGTACCAGGTAACCGCTATCACCGGGAGCACTCGACCAAGTCGCGCCGCTTGGCTGACCGCTTCCAGTTAACTTGTTAAATCGAAATTCTACCACTTCGCTTGTAGTTGTTCTGACTTTGTTGTTTTTCAATTTACACAACATTGACAAGTGTCAGAAATTAACTTTTACCTTTTATGTACGTGTTTGAATATTGTTTGTGTTGACATATTGACTATGTAGGTATACTTTTACCTAAAATAACCAGAATTATTTTGAAGTTTGTCGCAAAGAGATTTACATTTCAGTAAACAAGAAGATCCTAATCGAAACTTGGTAGAGACGAAGCTTACATCCAGATTCGTATTCAAATGTAATTTTAGCGCACCAATGTGTCGGAGGATTTCGAACGCATATATCTCAAATTGTGCCGCTTAATCCGATTTCCTAGGAACAACAATATTTGTTCTAGCTCAAGCTTCTGCTCAGATACGTTCGATGTGTCTGTGAATCTGTGATAGGTAAACATAAACTGTTTCAATTAAACACATGATATTGTGTGTTTACAATAATATTGTATGCTCGCGTCATCCCGGCATCCACACTGTTTGTGATTTACTGTTGACAATTGAGTGCACCGCAAGGGAGTTTTATTGGGCCTGTATTGTTTATCGTCTGTAGTATTTCAAGTGTTTTAATTTTTAGTATCATGAAAGTTTATTGCTCTCTTTGTCGATTACATTTTTATTACAAACGGGTTCGTTTCATTTCGAGTTATCTTTTGGTAAAACTATGATCTTAATTACACTTAACTTCTAGAACCCCATTTAAGGGAGAATATTTTAAAACACCGCGGCAGAAAATAGAATTTACAAAAATTTGAAACAGAATCTTCGATATTGAACTAACATTTGCCAAGTTGGCTAGCTAGAGTTGTTAACTACCTACATACATTTATCAACAAGCACGTTTCGTAAAAGCGAAAACAAATTATAACAAAATCCAATTCTATTCTCATCTCCTCTTTCCCTACAGGTACCGTCGAAACCTGCAAAATGTAAACACGTAACAGAAATCATAACTTCCGCCAACCATACATATAGAACCTACAATTCGTCTACGTGTCAAAACCGCAACCCAAGTCAACTCCCAAAGTTGCTCCCAAAGTGTTCGGCTCGTAATTAACCACTGTTATACTTGAGTAATTATAAGTTAATTTGTCTAAGCCTCATGATTCATGCCTCTTTATGTACACAACCTCAAATTTCGCCGCCGCGGCGGTCTCGAGCGAATTAGTATTGTTTAAACTGATTAAGCAAGTTTATATTATCTAATTAGGGAGGTAAAAGGGTGAAACTGCTAGTGGTGAATTAAAGCTGCCAAGGCCGAGCGATTGCGTACGAAATAAATTTTCTGTAGCTTTGTTTTCTATTAAGAATATTATAATAATTTAAATCTGCCTAAATTTTGTTTATTTAATTAAAATTATGTTGGTTTATTTAATAAGTAGTTTTAAAAACAATGTACAAAAACCTTTTAGAAATTGTTTTCAATATGAATCCTATTTATATCTAAACATTGAAAAATACTTAAGATTTTTGAAGTCTGTTAGTTTATTAATCTTTACCGAAACTAGAAAGCTAAGCTTCTAATATGAAATTGTAGTTATACGGTTATGTACAGCTATGAGTGGTGAATCAGATAAGTTACGACTGTAGTAAATAAGTGAGTTATGAATCAGATATAGGTATGGCCATGAGTTATGAATTAAAAATCTTACATAATTACAAACAACAAAATGAAATGTTTGAACAACATGATTAAAATTTACCCGACTTCAATATTTCAGTTAAATGTAAATACCGATAAAGGCATCAATTTAAATAATTGCATCAATCTGTGTGAACGAAGTTCCGTTAAAACAGCGTTTTAATAAAAAGTTAATGAAGTTAATTCCAGTTATGTTCGCTGCCGAGTTCAGTAGTAAATGGTTATCCTTCAATTTATTTCTGTCGACACAGCTACTTATTTTAATTTTTCATTAAAATATTTTTAGGTCAGAAGATGGTATTAAATCTTAGCTAAGGTCTTAGGTACTCGTATGTATCCTAAATTTTTAAAGGGAAAAAAGTTCGCTATCAAAAATATGTCATTTCTTACATCTCATCCGAAAGTTGTCTGGAAGATATTGCTTTTAGCTATAAGACCGCTTTTTGTGCTCATTTCTTATGTGTTTGTACTTTTCGTTTATTTTGTCAATAAAGTGTTACTCTAATATTTTTTTTGTTATTATTGATTGATTAAGAACAATATAATTAGGTGACTTCAATTTTCATCTCTTTGAACAAAGCTTTAAAGGCCAGCCTTGAATAAAATAACTTAATTACCTAAAATATATCTACCTCTACATAATATAAAGTAAATCTAGTGAATTTTGAAACTATTTTAAAATAGTACCGGTAAAAATGCGGTGCTGTTAAGAACTTTCGGATGGTGATCCTAGTCATAACTACGGCTCGACGCCTATTTGTGCAGACAAGCCGACATAATGTACCCACTATCTCTCACAAACTTTTAGAGAAGCTTAGTTCCATTAAACTAGAGGATATACGAACATAATTTAAATTATGTCAAATGTTGCTTTATGTGTTTGTTATATCAGTTAGCTAAAGAATTTAATTTCAGTTCCCATTGGATATGCTCCTTTTAACTAGATCGATAGTTTATTTACTATGAATAGTACTTTCATTACTTTATATTGTCTTTCTATTGAATTTATCTGTGGATTAATTTCCAGGCTTAGCGGACTTCTGCTAAAGTGATTTTAACTCTTTTTGCGACATGACACCTGCCTTCTCCTTTATCTTGTCTAAGAATGTTCTGGTTTGTCTTCATCACCGTTGGTTTATTTATATTTAAATCAGTGACTATTATAAAATTAAAGTCTAAATTGCAATTTAACGTAGCTTTGACGTTGAAGTCATAGATTCTCCATCTAATATATGTACTCGTGAATACTAACGTAAAGCATGTTATGCTGATTTCCCTTTGAGTGTTACCGATGTTCGCATTACCATAATAATGGACGAATTTGCTGTAGAGCGTCTGAGTGGAATAAAAGACGTGACGAACAGAGTAAGAAAAGAAATAGGAATTTACACAAATTGTCGCAAAACCAAAGGGGAAACAATATAATCGTAGATGTAAGTAAGTACAAATATGGCTTTAAAATTAAATTTTCTTGAGCGAGTCTAACCTACACTTTAATGCACTCGCAAAAAAGAGGCCTATACCTAGTAGTGAAATAAAGAAAATTGTATTTAGGTGATAATGATGTCTCATCTATTTAAATAAACCAGGTTACCTCGCCGCAAGTGCAAAACATCGTCACGTCACAAAAGACAACCTGACACTGACATCTCGGAAACAGGTTATGATTTATGAAGAGCGCATAAAGGAAGTGATACACAACCGAGTCAGTAACATTAGACCGCATCAAAATAAGAAAAGGGATCGTATCAAAGGCAGCAAGACGGTGTTCCCAAGGGAGAGCCCCTTTATTTATGGCTCGCGCCTTTGTTAGTTCCTGCGAGAAATATAAATAGTGCGTTGAAATCGCCGCCGAAGCTTTTGAGGGTGTATTGTAGAAAATTAATGATGTGGTCAGTACTCGTATTGGATTAAAGATACGGGTGCGAAATGCTAAAAGCCTTGGGCGTGTTTGTATGGCTTTGTATAACATGAAACACTTAAGCGAACGGCGAAGAGATCAAGGGGTCGCGGAAGGGTGTTGAGATTGCCGCGGGCCTTTATGCGTTACCTAATTGAATTTTTGTGTTATGAATATCGTTATTTATATATTATATTCGATATTTTGGTGGTGAGTAACCAATTTGTTTGCAAAGAGCGTATTCCGATTCTCATTTTCTACCTTTTTTTAGTATTTGTGCTGCATTTCAATTTAGCGTTTGTACATGCCGTGACAAAACTTTTATAGCTATGCTATAAGAAAATTATTTTTAATGAAACCGGTTAATCTATAATTTGTATTGCTTTATTGCCAGTATATCAAGAATAATCTAGATCAAATCGTAAAACAGGGCATTCTAATGGGAACCGATAAAAGTTTTACTACATCGCGTAGTACCGAATGTTTCCACAAAATCGTAAATATTGCCCAAATACGAAACGAGCGGAACATTACGACCCTTTCTTTCATGGGGTTTATAACTGTCTAAATCCTCCACGGCTATGTTGTTCGGATGTTAATAAACTTTGGGATCCCGAGAAACTTTAAGGCACTGGAGCTGATAACGATAAAGTTATACTAAAACTTGTAATTGCACATCCGTATCTTATATTTATTACATCAAGGAACTACGTTATCAAAATATTATACACATTTACTAACCGTCTCTTAGAACTAAGCAAGAACTAAGCGTTCAAATGTAATTTAGCCAAATGCAAAGGTGTAATTTCAAATACAGTAAATATAGTGACATTGCTTCTAATCAACAATAATTTCAAACCCCAACTGAATTATTTGAACACTAAAGTCATATTTATAATTATGGTTCTATTTTAATTCAATTCATAACGGTAACTGTCATCTGGCTGAAATTTACTCCCTATAGAATTGAAATTTTAATATCACCACCACATTTGAATAGCAATGGCCTGTGAAACATTGCATTCGTGTTATGCATAAAATAACCGTTTGAGTTTAAATTTTCGACAGCGCCTAGTAAAAATAAATATATATTGTGCTTGATGTACATATATATGATTACTTTAGATCCTACTTAGAAAGCAAAAATTTGGCATTCATTTGAAAGAATCGAGTCAAGTTCATTTCTATTTCTAAAATTTACATTATAAGTCACGTTATTATTTTTTCTCAATTTAATATTGCCAGTGTATTTCTTGTTAGCTAAATCAGTTAGTCTGTTATGTTTATCATTTTTATCACTTTATTTATTTGTTCCAGTTGTTCCATTTAAGCTCATTGCAATAATTCATTCGGTATCGTGAATTCTAAAAACCGCAGCATAAATATTCGGTCTTTTAAAAGTGGGAACATTTATCATTCGTCCACGGATATGCTCTCTCTCAGGCGTAAAATACTCGGCGAATAAAAACTGTCGAATTGGAAACGATACCCGAGCAATTTGTCATTGGGTCTTAGAAGTATCTTCGGACTGTATTACTGTTAAATATAGAACTTAAAAAGGCTCAGATAAATATAATACAATATTAGTCTGTTAAATATAATGCAAGGTCTCTTTGTATACTTAATCATCACTGATACTTTTTTAATTAACAAAGAACAAACCAGAAAACAACTTATTTTTTACCCACGATTCTCATTAATTAACAATTTAAATAAACTTGTAATGAGAAAACATGACAGATTAATCATGTACTTAAAAATAGTTTACAATGAAATGATTCTTCTCAACAATGTTACAATCAAAGATTAGCATTTCATAACAGTTCAACGACCTAACTATGACATCACGAGACGTGAACGCTCTAACTCCTTACGAAAAGAGGCCATCGTCGTCACGTGCATGATATATACCTTTAGCAAGGGGTTATGATGAAAATTCCCCACATTCCTCATTGACCGGTAGAATTTAAAGGGGATATATTCGAAATCGCCCGCTAAAATCTCACCCGCCGGCAAGTAACCTTGGCATTCGAGATAAGACCGGAATCGTGAGCGCCAGTAACCTGTTTGTGGGGAGACAATATCTGAAGGGCGGCCTTCAGCTATGCACTGCAGCATGCACTTACCGACCGACAAGATTATATTCGCTTGGGAATAATTTAATGAGCAAAAGTAAATTGATGTTGGATAGGAATGGCAATCTGTCTTGGAACTACATACTTATTTGCGGAACGCAGGCGGCATCCTTGTTTCTATGCTGATTTTACTTTCTTTTATTTCAGTAAATTTTAATGGATCAATTTGCACTTGTATGTGAACTTTGCACCTAAATTTTAACTACATCTTTGGACGGTGGACGAAAAAAAATAAGTACAAAAAATATTTTTCTTAAACGAATCTTTTTTATTTTTGAACATTTTTTGGCCTCGATAAAATGTTACGATTTATGGTACTTACAGCAAATTCGTTCCGATCTTTGATACAATACTAATACATATTGTTATTTATTATAAATCAGATATGTCCTAGTAAACGAAATCGTCTTTGCATACATAAGTACGAGAATATCATACCGTAGGTACAAGTATTATCGCCAACGTCAAATCTGGCTTCAATTCCCGATGCTGTTGCCAAACTAAGATCACGTTTTCGACGCAGGCTTCCGTAATAAGCTTCGAGACCAAGTTATGATCGCTCTATATCAAACTGGAGCGTCCATATTCCATAACCATTGTCTGTAACCGCTGTCTCATGAATTCAAACTAGATGGCGTTACATGGTGTAAATGACCTCGGAAACACTAGATCCTGTGTCACTGTCTCTTGATATTAAATAACTATTTGACATTTTCATTGTCAAGTTTTGTTCTGGATCACCTCAACATTTACTTTATTATAAGTCATGGCTTATTTTATACATGATTATAAGGAGAGGGTATGCTAGGCCGACAAGAGCTCATAGTACTCATCAATGTGGAAACAACCAGGAATTTGCGAAAAAAAATCGGCTGTTCCATACATTTAGTCGAGTGTCTTTGGCATTTTTCTATAAAACAGCTGGTATTTATTTCGCGAATTCCGCTTTGTACCCATACTAAAATTTGTTCATAATGACGAACAAATTATATATATATTTATATATGAGCCCTTTTCGGCTTAACATACCCTTTAATCAAAACCCTATATGACTCAAGCTTTATATACCTACTTAGAAGCAAAATGTCCTCATTATTCCTTCTTTACTTTTTGCATAAATGATCGTCGATTAACAAGACAGAACTGAAGTAATTATGGTGAAATTCTCAAGGAGATTGTAAAACTTTACGATGACTTTACACGAAATGGTAACATTTTGAAAGTATAACGGTGTGTTCTTAAAAACTCTCTAAACGATCACTCGATATAAATGTTGTTACAGTATTAGCATTTAGATGTCAATTCAAAAGTGATCTTAGAAATACACGTGTGTTTTTCATCTCTATTTTTATTGTTTCTGTCACGATCGGAATTTTAAGCATTTTTTAAAATAAATATAGATAGATAAACTCTTTATTGTTCACACCATAAATTACAAACAGAAGGATTATAACACCTAAAAACTAGTGCGACAACTGGCGGCCTTATCGCTAAGAGAGACAAAAAGAACAAAAACAGAGACAAAAAACATTTACAAGACAAAGATTGCATTTGCAGTTATTCCCATTTCTATTTTAAGATGCGATCAAAACATTTTTTTACTATTTTGAAACAATTTCCAAATTTCAAAATTTCGATCAATACTTTGTACTAAATTTTTTAAGAAATCATTTAGAGACAGAAAATAACATATTTTACCATCAAAATAATAACCGAAACGAGATATCTTATCCAACAAGCCAATTTGATCTCAATAAGGGACGCATCATTATTCTGAAATTACACAGACTCCTATTATAATAATAATGTGACGCGTAGACCTTTGTTCCAGAATGTTCCGGAATGATTTCGGTCAGAGAGATATTGAAGGTAACCAAGCCCTTTGTTCACACCTTGTCAGAATATTTGGTTTTGATCTAAGGTAAGACGGTTGAAATATTGGAATACAATCACGAAAACACAATATTCATATGAATGGTAAGTTGATAAGCCTTTTCTTACTATTAAAAACCAATAAAATCTGCAATTAACTACACTTCATTAAGAGTGCCAATTTAAAACTTCGTTATTAAGAATTTTAAAATAAAACTACATTTATATATTTGAATAAAAAAATGAAATAAAAATAGTAACGAGACTACAATAACCACCATTTTAGAGAAGCTAAAACAAAATTAGACGAACAAAAAGTAATAAATGTTTGATGAGCACGTAGTTCATCAAATTCCATATCTGAACATTAATTCTCATATATCGATATCTTCTCAAGCCCCATCCACATGCTTGGCAAACAATGGCAAACAGCCAACAGCAAACAGCAAACACGGACGTGTGGATGGGTGTTTGTCGTTGTTTGCCTGTTTGTGTTTGTGTTGGGCAGTGTTCGGCATCGGTGTCGGTTTTTCTTGCCAGATCAAAGGCTGTTTGGCAAACAGTTTGCGACGTATCCACACATTTGAAAAATTAAAAAACAAACTTTTAAAAATGAATGCACCCATTCATTTTTAAAAGTTTTTGAGCGGGAAAATTGACGTTACTTCTTGTGTCAAAACAAATCTCAAGAATAATCGTGATTGTGTGTAAACGTTCGCCAAGCATGTGGATGGCTGTTAGTGTTGGGTGATTGTGGTTGGTGTTTGGGACTTTGTTTGCTGTTTGCGGTGTTTGTGACAAACAGCCAGCGTGTGGATGGGCCTTCATATATCGATATCTTCTCATATATCTCAACGATATTATCCAATCACAAGCTCGACATAACCCAGAAGCTTTTAATCTCTCACGGGTGAGTACACATCTTGATAACAAACATCTCAGTTATTCTTCAAATTTAGATAACTAGAGTTAAGAGGTACTTTCTATAGTTTTAGAATCTCACTTTTTAACCTTATTACTGAATATAATCACTGCTTGAAACTCTGTCTTGTTCTCGTGTCAGTGTGATGTTGTCAGAGCATTTTAAACAATTATTAACTTTACTTAAGTTGTGTTTATAAGGAAGGCTTTTAAAAGGTAGAGCCGCCCAAGGCTTCAGTTTTCATTCAGTTACGTAGAAACTGATTTGTTATTCAATAGAAGCATTTGACATGTATCCATCTGAATGAAACAGATGCATTCAAAAAAAAATTGTCATAGAAAATATTATCGAGTGATGGCATGAGATATAGATTATTCAATTTGGTATAGTAACATTAGAGAACATTGAAAAGCGGATTGTATCATATATTATGTTTATTAGATAGTATATGAAGCATGCAACAATGGATCATGTACTGACAGTAAAAACTATTGTTTGGCATTGAACCGAATTCCAATCTACTTTTGTAAGATATATCGTTCGTTAGGTACTCCTAGTAAGTCAGCTTCTTGTCAAGTAAACTCTTCTAAATTTTAAATAGGCACAAAATCTATAAATAAACAATCAAAATTAAAGGAAACGACATTGACTAAGAAAAATAAACAAAGCCTGTCAACTTTGGATCGAAAACAACAAATTGTTTATATTTTGTAAAGAAATAGAAAACATAGATCGAAAGCCTCTGATAATTTACAGGCTCTGCAAGGTGAAAGCATCTCTAACACTACAGCAGTGTTGTGATAATTTTTGAATTATAGCAATGATTTTATCGCAAATGTCAGTAAAGACATGCTTTCTATTATGAATTAAAATGTTAACAATGATTGAGTTACTATCATTATTATCTTTTCATTGCACAGTGGTTGTTACTTTTCCTTTCCCTTGGTTTTACCTTTCTTTTCCTTGTCTTTAGAATATATCTTACTTTCAAATAAGAAACAAAAGAAGGAGCAATTTTTATATAGATGGCATTTAAATAAGAGAGATGAAGTTAACGTCTTGCTTATCAAAATTGCGAACATTCTATCTACACTTTAGATATGAAACATTTATTATTACAAGCTTTTGTGTAACTTGCAATGTTTGTTTGTTTAGGTATGTCAAATGTTGGAATAGAATTTTGAAACATTTCCCAATTTGCGATTAAACTGATTGTTTTCTACAACTATGTCACTTCGAAGAAAACGCAATAAAGACTTGTTTTAAATAGTAGAAAAAAATAAATTCATATAAGCCCATAACTATACTTCCTACATCAAACCTTTATAATTTTGTAACGTCCGAAACACGCCAAATACCTGAAACAAAGCACAAACATAATTTAAACCCAAGCTCATACAAAATAAGTTACATTATTTACTAAATACGGAGCTTATTAAAATTCCAACCGACCGTCACATTTTGTACACAAAATATTCGAAAAATGTTTACAACAAGGGATGCTAGGTTAATTAAAAATGGTCACCTTAACTTTCGCAAGCAGTGCTACGCGACATTTTAAGATTCTTTAATAAAGAAATTTAGTTAGTTTAATACTAAAAGATCTTGATAAAAAAACTAATATTATCCGATGTAAGTGAATGAGAGTGTGATTTAACCCACAACGCAAAAAGAGGAGGTTATAAGTTTGACCGCAGCCGTGTCTATGTATGCCGATTCCCAGCGACGACCGACGGCCCAAGCCGTGGTTCGTAATGGTATGTTAGAGGTGCCCTTGCGTTAGTCGGCCCATAAAACAAAAGGCCCAGCGCCATCTGCGCTCGCCACCCGGTATCCTGTAGAGGCCTCAGTGGCCAACAGCTATTTAGTCATTCATAAAAAATGTGTGTATGTCTGAATGTGGCACCGTAGCTCTTCAACGGGTGAATCGATTTAGATGCGGTTCTTTTTAAAAGTAGGTTTTGTGTGATGTGTGTGTATCAAGTCGGTTCAGCCATACACATGAATATCGTTATACTAGTGATTTTTGTATTTATTAATTTAATATTCGACATCACTTTAAAAGTTTTGGATGAGACCGCAAAGTATGGCGCGCTCAAGAAGAGACCTACCTATTATGCTCAGCACACGGTGGAAAAAGGTTAGTTAATAATGATAATATTCGACAGCCTTAGATAAACAATGTACCTATGTTACCTTGAAAATACTAGCCTGGATGATAATTAATATTTGAGTTATAAATAATTAATATAGCATGAATAAATGATGAAGAACGACAAAATAGTACCTTTAAGACCATTTCCATTTACTCGTAAATTATAATCTCGCTTCCCTCAGCTCCTTCCCAATAAAATTTTGGAGCCCACTCATCAAATATGAAACGTAATGAAGGCAAATAGTATTAATTTTTACGACATCTCAGGATGTAAAGTTTTAGACGCTATTACAGTTAATTGTATTAATTTATGGAAGCAGTGGGTGGCGTACACAATTGGCTGTTGGCGCTGAAAATTGATGAGACTTAACTGCCTGCCTCTTATATTATCTGTAGTTAGACACACTTCGAGATTGTCTAGTCCAGGGATGGCGAACCAATGGCAGGCGTGAACACGCGACAAAATATTTTATACACACCACCACTAGGCAAAATTATTTAACGACTCGTCTAAATCCTCAAACATTTATTTAAAAATCGGCCCGTAGATTCATAAAGGATCGCCACTCCTTGTCTAGGCTAAAATTGCAGACCCATCCACTCAAAATAACTTCACTTGTTGCGTGCTGGTGACTAAATGGCCAATCATGACAAACAATTGGGTATTGCGTCTTTACACAAACTTTGCATGTGAGCGTAAACACATTTGAGAGGCGTGCAGTGATGAGACAATCTCTTACTTTTTTAAGATTTTTCTCAAACATGTTTAAATCGTTTGACAAGCTTAAGGTACTTTTTTCCGAAACTCTGATCGAGGTATAATATTTTTGCTTCGAGACCAAGTTTGGCAGTCAAAGATATGTATCGATACTACCAATAAACTTGCCATATTTACATCTGACTACCGCAACAAGAAGCCTATAAAAACCGTTTTTCATCTCCAAGAGATAAGTAAAAATAAGTTTACGAGCGTAAAAACATAAAGTATTATTACATCGTATAAGCTTTTAGATAACTTTACCTCGAACTTAGTGAAATAAACTGTATCATAAATACTGATACTGAAGTAAATATCCTGTATTAAATCCATGATTCATGGCGAAAAACGAGCTACCCTCATTTTTCGCGGGTTCTAAAAATACGACGGGTTTTTATTTGACTTTCAAACTTTGCTGCATGTCTAAGTAGATTATGGTTTTTGGCTATTTATTTTGCCTTAATGTTCCGTTGGTGTTAACGTTTTGTTTAAATTAACAACAGTAACTGGGCGACCGAGATTTGCTTGTAAAACTCAGCAAACTCGTTTTTCCAGAGAAGAGCCCTAGCTAAATAAAGCTTCGCTCCAAAATCCTTCGTATAGGTATAGAAAGTTGAATCGAAAAACTTAAAGCCATTTTTGAGAACTGTAAATGTAGTGTACTAGTGTTAGATAGAAAAACACAATTTTTACAAGTTTTTCTTTTTCGTAACTCTAAACGAATAATTTTCTTGTAGTACAAACTTAAGTTTATTTTGGCTCCATCTCAAGCGATAAATATATAATCCTACATTTATATATACATATTTATATATCCCCTGTTATACTTATATCAGTACCTATATATTTAGAGCCTTGATAATTCCAGTAAGTGAGTATCAGTAATACATTAAAAAGGTACTAAACCATCGTGGTAGTCGTAAAATTGCTGGTACTCAGACATTATGGACTCTTTCCAAAAGTTACGATGTTTTTAAAGTTTGAGAACTTAACTCTGTTAAAAATTATTTTAATCCACTAAAGAAAATCTAAAATGCTTAAAAGTAAATACGTGATTTAAAAATTTGTTCAATGAATTTCAAGCAACCCATTTCATTGATAATCAAGATGTAAAATGTCTAATAACTGTATGATATAATAAACCTTCCTATTCGATTCCAAACTTGATTCATATATTCATATTCAAAAAACGTTAAAAGATCGAAGGCACGGAGGCAGACGGGCAAAAAATCCGGCAAGCACTTGACCGTACCGTGGCATGTTGCAGGGCTGCCATAAAAAACAAAGCACTTTGGACCGCAGCCAGGCCAACCCCGCTTCAGGCTCAACCTCATTGAAAAGATACCTACATTTAAAGCCAGCGAGTGCACTCCAAATTCATTCCGTTACGTTAAAATCCTTTAGGAAAACTTCCAGTGCCTTTTAAGTCATAAAGGAATTTCGAATTTATTTGCCACGCTTAAATCATAATGCAATGCTCGCCAAGTTTTTCAAACCAATTTTTGTTGTTCACATTCATTATTTGTTTTCATTTTCAAAAGCACTTTTGGTGACAGTATCTCATTTTGGCATGACAACAACCTTGTTATCGCAATTCATACTGAAAAGATATAAGAGAAACGGAAAAACATAAACAAAACTGATGGCCCGTTGAAAAAACTTGGCGATCAAAAATTGTAGCTCCAATCACCCGACCGAGACGTCGCAGCACTCGCAGCCCATAAACAATCTACTGAATTCTTCATTTGTGTGGTTCCGCATTGCGTTCAGATTATTGGGTGGCTTGAGGTCGACACCGGTCGCCAATCGACCCTCTCGATCACGGATTCCTTGACTTTCAACAAATCTTCTACGACATTCCTTTTATTTATAAAAAATTGCCCCATTCTAGCGTTTTCGTGATTCAACCTGAACTTTATTCCTTTCTCGAGTCGTTTTGTATTTGGTTCCTGAAACTCAGTTCGGCATTTTGCGATCTTAGCCGTCAGCGCTTTTGGGATTAAAATTAATCCAGTTTTGTCCAACCGTCGTTTTCGCGTAGCCCTCCGAGGATTTATCCACAAAGGTGGTAAGACTTGGCAAAGTATTTCATAGAGCTTTTAATTTTATTTAGCGCTCGACGTGCCTCCGGTCGAGATTGTCTGCTCCGGCGAGATACTCGTACCTGCGCTTAAAATATAACAACTGCAGGATAAAGAGCTCTACATTTCATTCTTTTAACCTTTTTGCTGGAGAGAATATTTGAAATTCCCACATGATAAGCTGTGTAACATAATGCCGAAATAAAAGATAATGCTGACCGTGTTAAAGTTAATTAAGCGAATAAGTATTGCTGCGCGAGAAGAGCAACAATCGAGCCGTTCTTTAACGGTATTCACTGTGAGATGATACGAAGCAGCGATAACTTTATAGCTCCAGTTACAGACGGTCCATCTCAAGATGCACTTGAAATTCGATCGCTTTTACCATTGCGTTATATTCAGAGTGCAGCTCACGTCCGGCAGACAAGAATTACGATATGATTGAATACGTATTCGGTCGATCGAATTAACATTAAGAGAAGACAAAAGGCCTGTCAAAATGGATGCACATTATTCATGATGCATTCTTTAAGGGGCTGAGAGTTGGTTTTCGGAGGGCGTCGGCTTTCGACTTCCCCAGAAGCGACGGGGCTGGGACAATGGATGTCGATAGTCTCTAGATGCCCCAATATCACGCGCGCTTTTGTTTGAGACTCTTTTGTTTGTCTTCTTTTGTAACGTAATTTGGCAGCGGGGAAGAATTTGATTAAGCGTAAAATTGATCAATTTTATCAACACGTTTTATTTTACAATATTTTTTATATTAAATTGGGTAGTTAGTCTCTAATCTCACAGAGCACAATTACCCTGTAATCAGACAACACAAAATGTCGCAACGCAAACAAAAAAAAAAACATTAACCACCTCAACCGCAACACTACCCAATTCCGACAAAAGGTTTAACAACTTGGAATGAGCACAAAAGTGACTAAGAATTTCTGGTAAAAAAAAATAAAGGCACGCGCCTAGTCTTGGCCAGAAGCAGGTAAATGTCACTACGAGTACAATGCGGGCAGGGTTTAACAGCGAGGTGCATTTCCTTCTCTGCATTGGAAATGTAAACATTGTTAGAAATTTGCTTTGCGTTGGAATCTAGAATTTTCCATGTTTACTTGGTTCTCGTGTATCAAAGAGTCTGCTTTGCGAGATGCTACTTTGCTAAGCTTTTGAGAAAAATATTATGAAGTTATTTCCTTCCTTTCTTGCAGAATTCTTCATGTCTTGGTTTACAAAGAGAATTTGGTTTTAACGTTATTTAGTATATTTAGTTTAATATATTATCCAAATATAGCAACATTTATATAAGTTTGCTGGTTAAAATATTTTTCATGCTATTTTCTGAAACGAAATATTGCAATGAAAAAACATCTAAAAGCCAGGTGAAACTATCAGAAACGCTGTTAAACCAGATTACACGACCATTGGATTAACCGCTAATCCGTTTCACACAAAACAAAAGACCGAATAAAAATGTTTCTGCTCTGTATATCAAATGACAATCCTGCAGTTTAAAACAATAAAGCACAGTCGTTTAGATAACAACGTGCAACATGCTCAAACAAAACAAGCAGTAACTCAGTTACACAATAACAACCGAAAGTGTAACATGGTCAATGGTCATGTATAAAAGGTTGTTGACCCACGACTAAATGTGCGGAACAGCTGTGTTTTCGCCACTTCAAGTTTGGTCAAACCTGAAATCGCGAAAAAACAGTTGTTCTCCACATTTATATTTTAATAGAGCCAAAAATAAATTGATAGGCATCGAGAGCCTCGCCCAGATGCCGTTGATCCATCTCTCTGTTTTCAACCCAAATAACTGTATAACTAACATTAAAATAGAATCTCATTTTATTTTAATAAGTCATTTAACTTTTTCAAGCGACCAAATAAAAAGACATTTTTTTGTAAAAAATATTTTATGAAATGCTAACACCAACTTTTTTCAAGCCATGTAACTTTTTTTATATCCTTCCGTATCAAACGCAAAAGGCGTTTGTTTACAGTTAATTTACTGTTCATTTGTTTATTGTTGCCTTACAAAGCTTAATACCGGAATGCGGTCGAGTCGCATCCCTAATTGCAGCAATTAACAAAAACGTCTCTTATAATTTACAAGCTGCAGCTTCAAATTAGAAATGACCATTTCTTCATGGAAATGATTGTGAAACCCATTGCCTAGTTTAGTTGTTAACCTATGACTTTTATCGCTATAAATAAAGAGAGCTACTTTGAATCTAGTCGTAAAACCACTTGTATCTTCCGGCGGTTTCATCCGCAAACCTAGATGGACCGTTCAGTTTTCGTGGATAAATCCTGCGAGTTAATTCTCCACACTAACTACCATTCAAGCTAGGAGTTAAACGGGAACACGTGAGAGAGAGTCAGACAGAGAGTGTTTTGTTCATTAGTATCCCTGTTTATTAAACTCTTTCGAATCTTTGGAACAAACTATAATATTCAATCTCGTATTTACAATTAATACATTTATTTATTGTCTTTCATTCTAATTAAGTTTGTATAGGCCGACAGGCTCGCTTTGTGTTATACTCGTAGTTGTTAGGCATCCTGAAGGCCTTTGAAATGACTTGGCGGTTGTTGATATAGGACAAACAACCGGGACTACGATTAAACGTATCATCCGACCCACGCTCTCAGCTAGCGATCAGTTGTAAATGCCACCCGCGTCCCGCCGTCACCCAACTGAAGAGCGACCGTGTCGCCCATCACTGTTGCTTATCGATGATCGGTTACAAATACCTAGTCGAGCTACGCTATGACCGCTACGGTTTTAACACCGCATTACTCTCCGTATGTACCTACAATTCTATATACCTATCTTCTTAATCTTAATATATATAAATCTCGTGTCACAATGTTTGTCCTCAATGGACTCCTAAACCACTTAACCGATTATAATAAAATTCGCACACCATGTGCAGTTCGATCCAACTTGAGAGATAGGATAGTTTAAATCTCAAATTATAGTCGCAATTTTAATTTATTGCAAATTATATATTTTATATACCGATAATTTTTACTATAAATTGACAAGTTAGCATCAACATACTACGGTTGCTATAGTTACGCAATGGCTTTTGACAGGACAACGTCTGTCGAGTCAGCTAGTATATAATTATTAATTACGTGTCACGTTGTTTGTCCGCTATAGACTCCTAAACTACTTAACCGATTTCAATCAAATTTGCACACCGTGTGCAGTTCGATCTAACTTAGGAGATAGGATAGCTCACATCTCAATTATTTATAGTAAAAAAACATGAAAAAATAGAAAATTTAAAAATACTTAAACCATAAATAACTAGCGCTTTGGACAATGTAAACTTTTTTGATGTAACTTTTGACATTTTATATTTGACATAGAATTGACGCAATGGCTTTTGACAGGACAACGTCTGTCGAGTCAGCTAGTACCTATATATGTAGTAGGGGAAAGCAGTACTGCATCTCAATAATTCAAACGCAATCACATCAGAAACTAAAGCTCTACCGCTGAAGCGGTCTAGTTTCGAATAAATACAGGATGTAACTTTTATTCCGCGTAAACACAACCATTAATCAACATTGAACTGCACAGTAAAGTTTTACATGCATAGCTCCGAACGAGTTAGTTCGCAACTCGAGTAACAAAGTTACGGATTCAGAAAATGTTGCGGACATGCAATTCTAGCTTGTTTTATGACCAACAAAAATGTGGTTTTACAGTGACATCTATGGATGTATCGATTACATTTTTTTTCCCACCATACGTGTAGAAATCGTATTGTTAGTTTCATAGATTATCTGATGCACAAACTCTACCTCTAATTAACTAGCAACTTGCCCCAGCTTTGCACGGTATGAAATATAGTCAATATTACTCGGTAATAGCGTAGGTTTTTTATGTTGGTGAAAGAATGATTAAAATCAGTCCAGTAGTTTTTGAGTTTATTCATTACAAACATCCAAAAAAACGTCTTTGCTCTTTATAATATTAGTGTAGATTGGTGTAAATTGTAAGCACGTACGTCATAAGCATGGCATAGTCGTTAGGTAAATTCCTAGAAATTTAACATTTAAATCAAGAAAAACAAAGGGTAATTTTATAAATGGTCACTATTTATCATTCCCACCCACGCACGTCGCACACCCTGAAATCTTGTCCCCTCCCGACCATCTCATATATCCAGCGCGACGGTCAACTCAGCTGGCAATTACGCATAGTAGCCACTAATCAACTTCTCCAATTCTACACCCAAATTGTCCCTTTGTTTATTCAAAGCTACACGATACGTCATACCACATCCCTCCGGATGTAGAGTCGTTAATGTCAATAAAGTTGCCCAAAAGTACATACCAACTTATCTGTTCACGTGGCTAAATGAAGGGACTGACAATTGTCGAGGGACTGTAGTCAGTTTTGTTGGAGACATACGATGGTGGCTCCTCAACTCTTCTCTGTACATAAGTTGGTCACACTGCTCAGGACGACGCTTATTAGCAGCTGAGTCATTTAATGTGTGAAGGATATACTCACGAGAAAGTTATTTGACACGACAAACTCTTTTTGGGTTCACGAAATCGTATCGAAAAGTTTTAAGTCGACTGCGTGACCGCTTCTGCTCAGGAATTTGGGAATACCTTTTTAGGGGTTCAAACTTTTACACGAAAAACATTGAGCCGCTTAAAAAAAAGATAAAAAAAATAGGACGTGGAAGTTAAGTACATATTAGTGTCGAGTTTGAAGGGCGCAACGTAAAAATCTTAAATCTGCTAAAATACTTAAATTTAAATGACAGGTGTAAAAATTGCAAGTTCGAAGGCACCACCTATCTAATAAATTGAACGGAATTTAAATCGTTTTCGTTCAGCTAAGTTTAATTCACAGATAAATAAAGTTGTGAAAAAAGACCGGTTTCCGTTCTAGTTTCGTTCAAAATTCTTGATTATCGTTGGATTTCATCCACAGATAATCAAGAATTTTGCTGAACGAAATAGCGAATATTGCTAGCTCTTAACCGATTTTTCTATTTAATTTTATTTTCTATAATTATCTTTCTTCATACATTAATGTTTTACTAGAAGTATTCGTGTGTTCCTGAATTAACTATGTTTACGTAATAAGTTAATTATCATGTAAAAATGTGTTCTCTGCTTGCACATGGTTCAATTTTTGTAAAATATCACTACGTAGGTACAAGAAATTGTTGGATTCATATAATAAATCTTGTCTAGTGAAGGCATTCTTTTCTGTAGTAGAAAAAGTTGATAAATATTTTTTGTTTTGGTTCACGACAAAAATTTATCAAATGGAATTACTCGATAAAAATGGTGGTTTTTGAATTTTGTAACCTGGCACTCGCTATATCGTATTTATCAATACGATTGATTTCATTGTTTTGGAAATATAAATTGTATACAAATTAGAAGATAATTTAAGAATAGCTTTATTATTTATTAACCGCATCGTTGTTGTCCGTGTAAAGTAATTCAAAGATACCTACACAAAGCAAACTACGGTATCAAAGCAAGAAAGCTGATGGAGTAAAGAACTTGTAAAATAACTACGCATTCAAATAAAGGTAAGCTAATCCCATTAAAGAAGACTTAGCTCCTCGAAGTCCAGAAAATATTGAAGACTATATGTATCCCTTGGATTAACTTGCTCTATCAGAAAATAATATTAAACGAACCATAAAACCTTTCACATCAATGTTGTGATCTGTGCTTAAACTCGTAAGATGTGATTATCTTTCACTGCTTAAACTGAATGTTTTCAATTTTATCGTACCTGCTAGCTAAATGTTATTTTTATTTTCAGTGCAATGAAAATAATAAGAAAACGAAATCCAGTTCAATGATGGTGTAAACAAGTTATGGCAAAGAAAGCGCAACAACATCGCTTAAATTAGTGTTTTATGTACAGAAAAGTTTATTTCGTTCTAAAAATACTAAAACAAACTATTGAAACAATTCTATTCTCAAGGAACTTCACATACAAGATAGACTTTCGTCGATTGTGCAAGTGCGAATACTGCAGTGCTGTGGGCATATCTCCAGGTACGAGAATTCGATGGAGAGGCTCGTAGTGCAGTACCGTGTTAAAGGCAAGCACAGTCCCGATCTGGTCACCAACTCTATGGACCAATCTCATAAAAAATGCCACACAGGCCACCGTGCTTCAGTGTGTTTGCGATGCAATCAACCCCCAGGAATGCAGAAGCATTCCAAGACGGACTATCGATGACAGTGAGGAGCCTCCTAGTAATATTACAACCAAGACCTTGACCAGTCTACCAAAAGTGAACGACTAATAAGATAAGAAGATTAAAACTAAGATTTAAAAAGTTGTTATTTTTTGTACACATTTATACACATTTATTTTAATAAAATTCACAGTAAATTACATTTGCAAGAAATATTTATAAACTGTAGTTTGTAGTGTATTATTCTGTTTCCCTGTAGCAATTATAAGCGCTGGGTCTAAGGTACTAGACCTAGTGCTTTCTGAAATCCTTACCTAGGGTGTGTAAGTTAAAGATATAGGTTAAAAATCCAGACAAGTTTATAGTTATTAAGGTTTTTATTTATTTTTTTATTCAGTCTTAAATAGGCTTGCGCCGCCATCTCGCCTGATGGTAAGCAATGATGCGGTCTACGATGTACGGTTTTCAATAGAAACCCACTAAAAACACCAAAACGGCCGAGGTAGATACACTTTTCTATTACTGATGTTATTCAAAAAATAGTATGTACTTTGATCACATATAGCGCTGAACAGGAAAGACTATTGGGCAATTACAGGTTTTCATACATTTTTTGTTGTGCTTAACTTTGCAAAGAATTTGTTTTATAAGACTTGACCAGTCTAGTACCACGAATATTAATACTAAGATTTAAAAAGTTGTTGTTTTTTGTAATACACATTTATTTTAATAAAATTCACAGTAAATTACATTAGCAAGAAGTATTCATAAACTGTAGTTTGTAGTGTATTATTCTGTTTCCCTGTAGCAATTTAAAGCGCTGGGTCTAAGGTACTAGACCTAGTGCTTTCCGAAATCCTTACCTAGGGTAAGTTAAAGATATAGGTTAAAATTCCTGACAAGTTTAAAGTTATTAAGGTTTTTCAATAGAAACCCACTAAAAACACCAAAACGGCAGAGGTACACTTTTCTATTACCGATGTTATTCGAAAAATAGTATGTACTTTGATCACATGTAGCACCGAACAGGAAAGACTAATGGGCAATTACAGGTTTTCATACATTTTTCGTTGTGCTTAACTTTGCAAAGAATTTGTTTTGTAAGTAAAAACACTCAATTACTTGTTTTAAACTCACTTTGAAATTTAACTTTTTTAGGCAGGATTCAAAATGGTGCTTCCTAAGTTTGTTTAAAAATAAACCTTAAACATTTTAAAATGACATAAAAACGTACCTTCAAACTACCGAATCAAGTTATAATTTCTAAATTGAGTAGTTTAAGTCGATTTCGTTCATTCGTTTCGTAAAATTGACTTTGACGTTTCTAAATTTCCTAAAGTGGTACCTTCAAACTTGCTTTAAGATATTTAGGAATTTTAGGCGGTTTAGCTAGTTTAGAAATTTTAAATGCGCCTTCAAACTCGGCACCATTGTATTTCTTTACTTTATTAGCACAAACCACAACTAATTACATTATTTAATGACTTGAAATGATTATATCTGTATACTAGCATTACGGTAAAATACTCAATTAAAATCTATTTTGTTTTCATTTATTCTTTAAAAAAACAAACAAAAAAGGAAGAACAACTTGGACTTTTAGTCTAGCCACACTTTATTCCCAATAGGCCATGAGGTACTTCAGTTGTAAACCACAAAGACGTTGAACTTTCACATTCCCAGGACGTTTCTAATGTTCCTAATTGTAAGTTCTTGTATCACAAAAACAGTCTCGCTTGATGACACATTAACCGCCGTCTGTTTTACTTAAAAACGTATAAACTTTAATGACCTTTCCTAATGGGTTAAATGAGCTTTATTAACCCTAAAGTGTCAATATTAAGATTTAACAGCCTGAAGTTGCTTCTTCCAGAAAAACTATACTTTGGTTAAGTAATTAAACCGTAATGGTGCCGTTAAAATAACTTAACTGGCGTGGAATAGATAAAATTTGTATTTTAAAATATATATAAAAATAGATGATTTTAAAATAAAATTATGAATGCAGATGAATCATATTATAAACATGCTAAATGCGAGAGTATGTGAGGGAATGTGTGTGTGTATGTATGTTTATTACTACGGCTCATGAATGAAATTTGGAATAAAAATACCTACCACGAATGCACAACATGTTTTATCCCGGAATAACTAACTTTCTAAAAGACAGCGGATGATTACGTGGTTGTAGATAAATAAATATTAATTGAGCATAAAATAAAAAAATACTTACTATCCTTACTTCATCTATATTAATATTATAAAGACGAAAGATTTGTATTTTTGTATGTTTGTGTGGAATAAACTCAAAAACTACTGGACCGATTTCAAAAATTCTTTCACCATTCGAATGCTACATTATCCCAAAGTAACATAGGCTATTTTTTTTTAATCCACAGCGAAGCGTGGCAGAGAACAGCTAGTTATTCATATTTTCATAATGACAGTCCAACAATTGTAACAAATTACGAGTAAGCTATACTTATTCATATTTATTTGAGTATTCCACTATGTACGTCATTGTACGTATACCAAATATTGCTAAAATATTATTAAATTTTCATCGCGTCATCATATTTTAGTAAAACAAAAGGCTTTTCCGGATGTGAACCGCAGAATTATGCATACTCATTGCACCTGCTTTGGACCCATTTTCAGTTATGGCAACAAAGTGACACTACAAAAGTTTTGCTGGGGTTTCGAACGAGCTGTGTTCTGAACAATAGGCTATTTGACTGATTTTGAAAAACTGTTTTAAATTATTCGTTGGCATATGATTAATACACCACATGTATATTTCTGCGAAATTTGCAGTATTTTTCGTAAAATACTGTGTTAAAATTTAAATTACAATATTCGCGCCAAAAACGCTGTTTCGGTAATGGCGGACGACATGTGATTTGCGTGACGTCACAGGCAAGTAAGCAAACTTTATTCTTTGACAAACGTCAAACTTGTACCAAAGTGTACATTATAAAATCACACAAAGTGTCTTAGCATTAAACAATGTTTACTTGCGTGTGACGTCACGCGAGGCGTAGCCAATCACAGAGCGTTCTTGTGGCTGAAGAATTTTAAAAAATAATTTGAATTTATTTTGTTTATTTTGAAAAATCTATAAATATTTTTGGATAAAACAGAGATAAATATGTTTTTTTATGTTATTACCTAATAGAATGACCACATTTCGTAGCATATTTTTAATAGTGTCAAATAGCCTATTGAACGCATTAATTTTAATAACAGACATACGGACAAAGACAAGTGCTCCCCATTTATATTTATGCAGGCCGACGACCATGCAAGTCGCTTGTCATGCTTGCTGCTGATACGAGTTGTTAACTAACGTGATATAGGGGCCATTTCATAAGCATAGACGATCAAGGAGGCCAATTACTACAATGATTTACTAGTAACGATGAATATTAAATTACATGAATGAAGATCTTTTCAAGAGTATGCTCGGAAGAAACAGCGGGCGCATACGAGTATAAACCGAAGACGATGCAGCTTGTGTGATGATTGATCATACAATTTGCTAATGACACATTCATAGGAGACGGTGATAGCTAACCATTATAAGATACTTTGGATAGTTTGCTACTCGCTACCTATGAGAAAAATCTTTCGCGCCTATAGAAATTATAATTACTTAATTCGTGGTCTACAAATCATTTAATGGATTGCGACCGCCATAAACATGGATAACAAAGTGATTACAAAGTGGTTTCACAAGATGATGACCAACTAATCGACAAACTCGAAATCGTAGCAGGGAGTTGCTATCGTTATCAGCTATCATCACCCAGAGACGCATCCCTCATTAATCCACAGTTAACTGGCAAAGTTACAATCTTGAAACTTAGTGGGTCATTAACCTGAAGTAAGCATCAGTAAGCAGCGAGTAAGCAGCGGGTAAGCTGGGTCGAGTGCTTATCAGTTGGCTTCACGCCAAAGCAGCTTTTATTCGATGACGCCACTCTCATAAAGGCTCAGTCCAGTCATACCTATTGAGGCATTTGAGATCTAGGGCAAGGAATGAGCGGCGTCAGATACTGAACACGCTATGGAATCTTGTAAATTGTCCTGAATGCCTCGTGAACGGGTTTGCAACAACTTATTAGCATATTCTTGAGCATAATTTGGCAATGTATTTATTTTACAACCTCGCAAATTATCCCCAACACTCCAGGCGCATTTTTCTTTACAAAAAATCTAATAAGAGTAAAAAACATTGATGGAAAAAGTTGAAAGGCTTCGTGAATTTATATCAATCACTGCACACAAAATATTGGCAGCTATTTATCCAACGGCCTATATAAAAGACTGGGCACATAAAAGTCCTGAAGAATCGGCCTTGAACCTTTTCTATTCGATGTGGAATGGCCTATTAAAGTTCATGTACCGTGTTTAACGTCAAACCGTACCATTTTATATGTTGAGTTACCATTTATTTCAGAATAAAAGTCATATAGGATAAATGGAATGCTTGTTCAAACTAGATTTTCTCATTTAGTCAACGACCTACTTTAGATAAACTTCAAAGGGGTTTTGGTAATACCAGTGCGTAATATGATGTCTAGGTATCGGTATTGGTTATTCATAGAACCCTTGAGATGGAAATTAGATGCTGGATCAGACGCCTATTATATCAAAATTCGGTAATACCCACAAAGCGGTAGACTTAGTGGGTTTTGGTTAGACTTCAAAGTAAGTAAGTTCACAAGTGAGTGGCTAGCACTGGTATTAGGGTTGTTGATCTTCGATGCTTTAACTGGATTAGCTTAACTGTTTCGGTCTTGGTTCATTTCATGTTTAGAATTCAGCTTTTTTAGTTTACAGGTTCAGGTTTCAATATCAATTGCAGTTTGTAATACAACAGCCGCCATTCCTCGTTCTTTTACGGTAATGTTTTGGTTGGGTTGCCATCTCTTGTTTTACAATCCTTTCTTTCCTTCCTTATTACAGGAGCGTCGAATAAAAAACCATAAAAGACTTTATAATTTTAGCAGTTATGTAATTCGATCAGCTATATATGTGTATTGTGTATGGTATAGGTACTCATCTTATACCTTAGTTATCTTCCTTATTCGTATAAGTTCTCATTATCTCTCAATATTACTTTAACGATACCTATATCTTAATCGTAGCTATTTCAGTTCATAAGTGGCCAGATAAGTCTGATCTTCATTACTTTGAAGTACCTACCAACCGCTTTAGAATATTAAGCAGGAGGCAATTAAATTTGGCTAAAATTAGATCAGTATTTTTAGGCTAATTGCTAAGTTTGAGAGAAATTATTCATACGAGTAGGTAGTGTGGCGTTTTCTTAGTTAACTAAGTTCAATTTTAGAACTTCTAAGTTTATTTATTACGCTAACTGCTCTACTTTAAATATACTAAAAAACTGGCTTTGACGACGTGCATTGGGAGAGACCTACGTATCTAGATACGTACCTAAGTAGTGGACTAAAGTGAAGCAAAGATGATGATGATTTTTGTATTTTTTGACGTGACAACGTTTTATAATTCGATGGAGCCGGCTGCACGCACGAAAAAACATGACGCATGCGGCGTTACCTCGCTCTGAGGAGTTCCATTTAAGGCTTGAAGTGCAAGCAAGAGCGCGCAACGAGCGACAAAGAGGCACAATCGGCCTCCGCGTTCGGCAGCGTTCGACATCTGTCTCTTTCCTACTTGAGTGAGCAATGCGTCCGCGTGGACAGCTGCTATACAATAATACATTTACATGTTTTCGTCAAGTATGAAGTGCAGTGAAAAGTGAATGTGGTGTCAATTGTTTATAGCAACGATAATTGCGGCGATAAAGGTAATGATTCTTTCGATATTAAATATATAAATAAACTAATAAATAAAATAACTAATATATAAATATACAAATAAATGTAACTTGATCAATTCAATTGTGATTTCCATTTACCTCCTTCTCTATATCCATACAAAATATCTATCAAACAAATAAAATTAAAATTTTCTTTTGAAAAATGAAACCATTCCATCAGTATTTTCTTATGACGTTGTCACGTTCAACTATCGTCAGTAAACCGACTTTACAGACAACCGATTTTTTTTATTCAAAGACAGGTTTGCGTTTGACCACCATCATGACTATTTACACAACAACTCTATATATTATATACTCTATATATTTATAGATCCCCCTCTAAGTACAATGTACGTAACTTTAACGACTCACTAGATTCAGTAATTTCCGCTTTATCTACCAACTCAGCTGTGATACTAGGAGACATGAATATAGATATATCACGGTCAACTACTGACACACGAGCCGAAGAATACCTAGAACTAATATCGAGCCACGGCTTTATCCCCACTCACCAATCCCCCACCCGTGGAAATAGCTGCCTAGACCATGCATTTGTAAGATCATCCTCACCATCTTCTGCTGTGATTTGCATGTCAGGCATCAGCGACCACGACTCTGTTCTCCTAAGCTTGCAAGGAAAATCTATAGGAAGTAGCCGAGCTGTGAAAACTATTACAAAGATCGACTATAGTTTAGTATCAAAGCACTTAGAGCAATTGGACTGGACCGACTTTTACACTTGTTCCGATGTCATTTTAACTGTTGAAAATTTCGAAAATATTATTAGATCTACGATTATGAAATATAAAGCCGTAACTGTAATAAAAAATTCGAAGCAAATCAGGAAAGAATGGATTACTCCAGGACTTTTGAGGTGTATGAGGAAACGGGATTACTTGCAAAAATTAGCCAAAAAAAATCACAATGACATAAAATCACTTGATCAATATAAAGCATATAGAAATATTTGCAACAACATCCTTCAAAATCTAAAAGACGAATATGAACGTAGAAAGATAAAAAGCAGTAACGGTGACTGTAAAAAGCTATGGGATGCCATTAAAGACGTCTGCAGCCTTAAAAATGCTAAATCAAATAATAATAGCTTGCTCAACACTGCCTCAACACCAAAAGCGGCACTAAACAAAGCCAATGATTTCTTTGCAAATATTGGAAAATCACTTTCAAACGATATCCTCAAGAAAATAAATGAAACTGAAGAAAAATTGGCGAAGAACATTAAACTTCCTGATTCTCCTCCTAACTCACTATTTTTAGGCCCCACAAACGCAACAGAGATTCTCAAAATTATTGACAACCTACAACTAAAGTCCGCGCCGGGAGAGGATGGAATCAGCAACGCCTTGCTCAAATGCTGCAAACACGTTCTCGCTGCCCCTATAGCTCATATTTGCAATCTTAGTCTAGAGACCGGCACAGTGCCAAACAAACTCAAACAAGCAGTAGTTTGTCCCATTTTTAAAGCGGGAGACTATGAAGAGGTTTCTAATTATAGACCAATTTCGTTGCTCAGTGCAGTGTCAAAAATTCTGGAGAAAGTTGTCAATAAAAGTTTTATTTCATTTCTAGAGTCCCAAAACATTCTTTCTAGTAACCAATTTGGTTTTAGACCTGGCAGGTCCACGGAAGACGCTGTCATTGGTCTTGTAGATCATGTGTCAAAAAATTTAGACACAGGACGTAGATGCATTGGCGTATTCCTCGATCTGGCCAAAGCATTTGACACGGTCTCCAGGAAGATACTTATAAAAAAGCTTGAAGGCATTGGGATTCGCGGAGTAGCTCTGAAATGGTTCGAGTCATATCTTGCGGACCGAAAGCAAAAAATCAAAGTTGACGGCCACTACAGTGACCTAATGGAAGTGTCGTTTGGAGTCCCACAAGGAAGCGTTCTTGGACCAACACTCTTCTTAGTATATCTAAATGACCTATGCGATATCCCATTAGACCAAGCAAAATTATTTGCATTTGCTGATGACACCGCAATAGTTTTCGATGGTAAGGACTGGGAAGATGTAAGCTTCAAAGCTAATGCAGGACTTAGAAAAGTAGTTTACTGGCTGCAACACAATCTTCTCACCCTCAACGAAACCAAGACCAAAATTATTGCCTTCCGAGCATCAATTCGCAGTAGCCCGAACAAAAATTTGTGTGTAAAACTTCATACATGTGACAGCAACAAACATACGCAATGTATATGTCCGAAACTAGGTCAGGAACAGGATGTCAAGTATCTTGGCATATACATCGACGAGTTGCTCTCATGGGAAAAGCAGATACATGCTCTCAGCTCTCGAATAAGGAAGCTCATTTTCATTTTTAAAAGGCTGAAAACCATAGCTGATCGCAAGGTTATTTCAATGGTCTACACATCATTGTGCCTGTCACTCTTAAACTATTGTGTCATTTCTTGGGGATCGGCTGGTTCTAGTCATCTACTTGAATTAGAAAGAGCTCAACGAGCTGTAATAAAAGTAGCATACAATAAACCTTATAGATACCCGACCAACCAGCTTTACGAAGATACAAAATACCTGAGAGTGAGACAAATCATGGCAACGGCGTTAAGATTTCATAGATCCGCTCTCACTACACAGAGTGCAATTCCTTACGGGTCCAGATCCAGACGTAAACCACACTGGCCGGTACCTCGGATGAGAACACTAATTGGACAAAGAAGCTACAGCTTCCGTGGGAACTATATATACAAAACCCTTAATCATAAAATAAATATATTAAAATGCAATAAACGAAATTGTAAGAAAAAAATTCAAACATATCTTAATAGTCTGCAGTATAATGAAACAGAGGAAATCATTCGAATTGTCAGTTAATTAATATGATGCACCAAAACATAACACCGACTAACAGTTAGCTAGGTACTACTAATACTTACTTACTATACTACATACTACTACTAAATAAAATGCATGCTCCAACAATTACTGTATATACAAATATTATAAATTATCACTTTTAAAAACGTAGGTATACAATTAACATATTATTATTATTTATTTTTTAACATCCTTATTTTATCCACATTAATTTAAATCATCACCGGAAGAGAACTAGTCATCGCGACACAGGGAATCCTACAGCGATGACTAGAGTTTTATTAATTTTAATTTTATTTTTCAGAAAAGAAATTGATGTTGACAAATATTTTGCATCCAGTTTGAAAAATCAAATGCGACTCGCACAATATTTTGCCACTAAATAAAGATAATACATATTATATAGATTAAGTTTATATAACTTAACTTTTCTAAATTAATAATCTTAAGCAATTATTGTAGTAGAATATAATGTAAATAGAACATAATTATCATGTTATTAGTTGCAAATAAGTAAATTATTATTATTATTATTATTATTAACTTTTATTTTTGTGAATTAATTCGGTTTTCAATAAGTGAATTACAAAATTAAGGAACACCAGTTACCATACTGATTCCTAAACTCAAGGTGTGATGAATTTAAGCCTTCTCTTTTCAGCAAAGCAATACAAAAATGGTATTGTGAAAGAATTTATTGAGTAACTTCGCTCGGAACCGGCTCAAATATGCAGATCGCGTGGTTATTACTCATACGAGCTACATGTGATTCATTTAGAACAACTTCTCGAATGAGCCGCTTGATCAGTAGAAGTACTTTCAGTGTAGAGATGGCGAGGCACAAGTTTTCGTGACGCGTGTCGAAAAATGCCACCGGAAGTTACATGATCACTGAATTGACTTTTTTTTTATTCTATGACCAATACGGAAAAATACCTCATGTTACTTCAAAACCGCTGGATGGGCTATTAATGATTTTATTACTCGACCTCTATAAGAAATATATCTTCTTTAAAATAAATACAAACTACATCATAATCAGTTCAGCCGTTTTGATGAAAAACAGAAATAAACAGATAAGTGAACTCAGAAACTCACAGGCTGTCTCAGTTTTTTATTGTGGATTAAAAGCGAATTTGATATAAGGCTTAATCAATTTAATTTATTTAAAGGGCTTTGCCACGAATAAAAGGTTGGAACGCAATTTCTGATTTCTATGACTAAGATAAATAAAAATAGATTTCCAAAGCGAACGAAACAGGTTAAATTATGCCTAATGTAATAACTACTCGTATTTTATGTGCTACGGGTACCTCTACCGTACTATATTTTGGTATAAAACAATTAAATATTCAGCCAAGTTTAATGGGCCAATCACCGCTTATCACAAATCTAATGAGCCAATCAAATCGGCGAGAATTAAGATGGAACATTTTGATAGCCGAAAATCAGAGCGTTTATCACCTTTTTAACACGTTTACCAACTTTCCTTTTCACACTAAAGCACGGCTATTTTACTGAGACTGTTTCCTAAAATGGGCTGCACTCACGTTCTCTGTGAATTACGGTTGCGATTGTTTTAGTGTGAAACTCATTTCTCTGTGTAGGTTTGTGCATTGTAACTCCGGAATGCAGCACTGTAGTTAGTAGTGTGTTTAGTTTATTTTGCTTTAAGTTTTAGTAGCGAGGTTAGTAATGAGGTGGGTAGAAAGTATTAGTATAATTTTTCAAAAGTGCAGAGGGAATTGAACTTTTGTCATTATTGTTGCGTTCAAAGTCCTTTGTTAAAATGTTTAAAAAATAAGACACATTTCCAAAACAGTGCCAGACAGCTGCGAAACAATTACTGTAACGTTTGTAAAAAAACGGTTTTATGTTGACTAAAAACTATCTAAAATTAATTTTATAGCAAACTTAGTACTTTTACTTTTTAATTTGGATTGAAAATACTTTACACATAAGTGTAAACCGTCCTATCATCATTTTTGTTATTTTTACGCACAAAAACAGTAACAATACCACAGGGCAAAACTTTTGCGTCCACAGATAAAATCGCACGAATTCATTTACATTCAACAATTATACTCCAAACAATACTGGGAAAGCTTGTAAAATGAAAATTCGCAGTGTTGTGGGAAAACTCTGCAAATAATTGCAGTAACGAGTGCTCAAGTGGTTCAAAACCACCTGAATTGAAGTGCGTTTACGATTCAATTTTCCCCGTTTCGCTGCAGACATCTTTTTTGAAAACAATGAATAAAGCATTGCACACAATGTAGACATTATGGGCCTGACTTATAAAGCCTGTTTAAACTTAATAATAGCTTAAAATTCTTTGTCTTGTCTTGACATTTCACGATTGCGTGAAGTTGTCAAAGTATTATAAATATTATATAGGGTTATTCATAAAGGGTATAGTAAGCCGAAAAGGGCACATAGTACCTACTCATCATTATGAACAACTTTTACTATGGGACCAACCCGAAATTCGCAAAAAAAATCAGCTGTTCCATACATTTTGCCGAGTGTCATTGACATTTTTCTATGAAACAGCTGATTTTTTTAGCGAATTAAGTAGACTATAATTAAAATTATATGCATTTAAAATAGAACCTTCAACCTGAGCACATTACCAAAGTAATGTAGATTTAGTTACGTTTCACTCATTTCCAGTCGTTTCGAGTCAACAGTTTATTACGAAGTATGTATGCCTAATTAAAAGTGAACGAGAAGGTAATTTCAACGAAGGTTTAAAATTCATAAAGGTAGAGGCGTGAAGGTCTGAGGCGAGTGCGCGTACGAAGCTTAACGAATTCAGTATGTAGCCACGTGAGGACAAAGAGAAACTGAGATTGTACTGAAACACCTATGGCTTTACGGAATACTAGCGGCCTGACCTGGCTTCGCACGGGTGTGAATATATATATTTTTTTAGTTAACCTGTAATGTCCCACTGCTGGGCAAAGGTCTCCCCCAATTTCTTCTTAAATATAGTCTATGTCAACGATGTAGCTTTATATTGGTGAAATAATTTTTGAACTCGGTCCAGTAGTTCTTGCGTTTCTTAACTTGATTTTGATATTTTAATGTGTAAAACTATGGATTCTCTATTTCCGAAATAAATTACATATTTGAATTGAATTGAATTGAATTAAAGACAAATATCTAAAAATATAAATCTTGCCTCTTTATAATATTAGTGAATTCAGGTTCGCCCATATTAAAAATTGTTCAGAATTTCATTATTATCCCTAATATTTATTTTTTAGAATGAGTACCTACTGTGAACGCTTTTCTGGGTAGGTATACCTATCCTTATCTTATAGCGCTGTTTACCATAGGTACGACGTATGTATATTCAAATATAGTGGCAGTTCAATGGATACGCCACTGTCGGTTTATTTGAAATGAATAGTTAATCCCCATACCGTGAAACGAATATGTATCTATGATTTTATATTCATACGCAACTATTGTTTTTTCATTCGATAACTAGATGTTTGTTTACATCTTTCACACAACACAAAGAAGTCTGTTTACTTATTTTGGCTAGTTTGGATCTCTAACACTGTTTTACTTACAAAATAAACATAATGAAATCAGCAACAAACAAATTGTTTTCTTGTTTGTAAGGATAGTTGATATTAATTTTTTGTTAAATTGAACAAACTTCCAGTTGATTAGATAAGGTAGTACCTAAATAATTATAACATATTTCATTCGATTAAATTAACTTTTACTTGTTAAATTACGGCACAGTTACTTTATCAGCCGAGCTATGTTTTTACCCATTTTAAAATGTGCTCATCCCTACTACCCCTTACCCACTTTGTTGTATCCTATTTCTTCGACATTTGAATGCAGTTCCTAGCTTTCACGCAAACACATTCATACATTCACAACAAGCATAATCAATCTAGCTGCTTGGTTCCGCGTGAACCTGCATTGTCTCATCCAATTTTCCATAAACCATTAGTCAGTTGCGGTGTACCCGTACTGACAGAAACACATTTATAAACTTCACGCTGTCTCGTTTTCAGGTTCGATGAAAATGTAGCGCTGTTGTAAAAAGTATCGATACTGGAAAATTAAATACTGCTAAATAACCTGATTTAAAAATCTTTTTAAACGACTTCAAGAAAGGAGGAGGTTATCAATTCGACTGCATGATTTTTAATTTTTTTTTATGTTTGTTTAACTTTTGACTGTGTGAATCGATTTTGATGATTCTTTTTTATTAGAAAGCTGACGCTTCCCATTTGGTCCCATTTCAATTTAGTCCACTTCTGATAGTGGTATCCATGAGAAAACCATATTAGTCTTAAATTTGCATTAAGTACGTGCGCGACAAATAGATGAATAACTCAATAGTCGGTCTTGAAGTCGGTTTTTGTTTTTTGTTTTGTAAAAATAATGTTCTTGTTTTCTATCAATAGTACTATCAAGCTAATAATATAAATGTGAGAATTTGTATAGATGTTTGATGTTTGTTACTTAACCAGGATATATGTTAACGTATTTGGACCTAATTTGGTCTAACATAGGCTGCTTTTATTCCCGAAAAATTATTCGTTTCAGCAAGATAGCGGGTAAAACCGCAGGGTGCTGCTTGTGAAATTGTAATTTAGAAAATACAAGAATGTGATAGGCTAGGCGTTTGAGCACAATTCAGAAACAGTTCCAAGACTTGCTGTCATACCTAATCATAGCAATAGTTGTGATTGTAGGTAAGTACTGATAAAAGATTGTATCCGTGTTGTATGAACTCTTATCACAGTTTATTTTTTAAGGTTACCATTAGCATCATCATTGTCATATACCATACCTATTATAGACATCATTGCAAATGACTTTTGAAACTGATTTCTAAGATACTTTGTGACTCTTCTTTTAAAATTTTAAAATCTTACTATAATAATTTTAATAAACGAGCTGACCCGACAGATGTTGTCTTGTCTTAACTATGTCTTAATTTTCTAATGTTCTGCTCAACTTCCTTAATTTTTTCTTTTATAAACACCTTTTCCTGACAATAACTAACACAACAAAAAAAGAATTATGGAAAATAGAGATTCATTTTTATAATTATATAGATTACTAGCTGACCCGGCAGACTTCGTACTGCCATACAGTACTTCTCTATGGTACTGCCTAATTAAATATAAACACTGCACAAAACACTATTTAATTTGATGTGACTTGGAGTCAAATCCTTCGAAATTTTAAAACAAATGAATGAACTATTCGATTTCGTTTTCTTTTTTTTGTTTTATCTGTGCTCCAACGCACACTGTTTTGATAGATATGATTGAATTTGAACTTTGTACAGAGGTAATAAAGTGCAAATTGACTCTTGGACGTTAGGAACATACCTACATTGCTTAAACAACAGTGAGTGCTTGCAATTCAATATGAACTTTATACAATAGCAATAAAGCTCGTTTTAGTTAGAAAACGTTTGTATGGGAAAAAGAAAAGGGCTGTTTTTAGGGTTTTTCAATATTTCTGAGAGATTTTCTTAATATTTTTTTCCGTAAGAACCTTCTCCTAATAATAACAAATACAACAAAAAAAGAATTAGTGAAATCGGTCCAGCCATTCACGCGTGATGCCGTGACCAAGGAAAACGGGTTTCATTTTTATATATATAGATAGATTATAAATGCGAAAGTATATTTTAACATACAATTCAATTAGTATTTTAAATACGCTTGTCATTTTTTTAATTGGACCAAAAACTTGTGTAATACTTCCCTTAGGCGAACTCAAATGAAACGGCAAGGAATCTCGTTCGTGTCCAACGCAAAAACTTGCGTTAAAACTTTGGTACCGTCGCTGTTAAAAAGTTTTCATTTTGTTATTTTTTTGGTTTGTTTTATCTTAGTGAAAAGTAGGCGAACGTTTAACAAGTTATTTAATGAAATAAAAGAACAGTAAACTTTAAATTAGAAATACAACTTCCAGTTGTTTGTTTAAGTTTTGCGGAAGACAGGCGAGTTCATAAAAAAATAAGTTTTAGGTTATTTAGAAAAAACACCAATTATTCGAAATAAGGGCAGGGCCTTTATTTCCACACATTTGTCTTATTTTACTTCAACTCAATGTATCTATGTATATCTCTTAATTTGTGCGAGACACTTGTTACCCGACTGCAGCGAAGCCGAAAAAAAGGTTTTGTGTTTTTATGTTAACTTAAAACTACCAAACATAAATAGAAAGATATTTTTACTGAGTATAGTAACCCGTAAGTAACTCTTAGACGGGTTATTTTTCATTACAGAATTTCCAATAAAGATATTTACACTGCTTGCTTTTGAAACTATAAATACCCTAACAAACACTAATTCCTTTTTTTTAACGGGGTTCCCGTTTTAGTCTGTATTTGACCACCAAGTCGCCAAGTGCACCAAGAGCAACAGTCCAGCACCATTGTCTAATTGTCTTCGTTTACCTCAACGCACCGTTTTCCTAGTGAGTGTACTCGGACCGTCAAGGTCCACGGGTCGGCTGGGCCGGTCCCGACACACTCTGTTTGGCACTGGACCTCACCGCAAACCCGTTGTCTTCACGGTTTTAGAATAGGGTAACAGACAGCAGATACTATGTGGTAAACTGCTTTTAGAACCTATGTTTTATGTTTAAAGGAAAATTACAGCTCTTTTTGTTGAAATCCATAGTGTTTGGGATTGGTATCGAATGAGTTGTAATTGTTTTGATTGATTTGACATAGATACATTTTCTAACAGCGTTTCTAGATTTAGATGTCTTTGGGTACTTTCAGTAGGTATGAGATGATGCTATGATATTGAGTTTATTGTATCTTTTTATTTAACACGGGAATACTCACGTAAAAACAAATAATTAAAACAAAATGTATCAAAACCACGTTAGTAATTCATTTCAGTCATACAACTACTTGGAATTTTCATAATTAGTCATAGTCAACCCTATATTATGTATATAGTATTTACCCTAATAACAAATAATACTCTTTGTATGAGGTCCACGGGTTAGTACTAAAAGAAAGTAAGTGAGATACATGTGGGAAAAAATATTATTCAGCACAAAAAATATATCTCAATATTTTTCATTATTCAATTTTTATTGAGAGATATAGAATTCTAAGAAACTTAAAGCAGCTTACCTATATTACAGATTGAGACCTTATTGACGGTTATATGGTTATAATTATTATGGCAGTAACTTTACCTTTACTGAGAATTCCAACATAATATATGTATTTACTCAAAACGAATAGTAGAAACGTTTCAATGTTTTATTCCTTAGTTCTTTAACCTCTTTCCTTAGTTCTTTGTATTAAAACGTGCGCAGACCTAGTAAAATGTTGTAAAATACCAATAACTCGAACAATAATCCTTGCATTACAATTGAACAAGTCAACAATTGAACAGTTTTCGTCCGACCCAATTGTTATGACTCCAAGCGGTCTTTTATATTATGAGCTCGTGCGAGTAACTCCGTACAGTTTATTGACTATGAAGGGAGTGCATGTGGCATGTTTATGAGGAGTGCGAGACTTTCAATGGAACTCATTGGAGTTATTGAAGACACGTATTGTTTAGCTCGAAGTTCGCCGGATGTACGAGTGGGCGCAGTAGCTAAGCACGCTTCTTTGAGTAAAAGTACTAAGGACTACTCGTATCTGTGGGAGACGTAGTAAATCCTTAAGACACTGCATCTACCCTTGAAGAGTCCATTTAGGAACACTGGATCAGTCGTAATATATTTTGAAAGGAATTATTTGTGATTGTAAATATTATTTCACAAACTATATTCTATTCTATCCCCATGAATGACAAATAGCTATAGAAGGTACTGACCGCAAGCATACTACGTCGTCGTGTCCAGCAAAGATTTCGCATTCTCTAAAAAACTACTTAGACCGAGCGGGAGCAAAGGTCGCGAGAAAGAGATAATTTTGCAGATACGTGTCTAGTCTCCTGTTATTATATTTTAGAGACTTAAGGTACTGCGACAGTCTTATATTGCTTTTTAATATTTCGTGATTAAAACTGCACGTCGTCGTGTATTTCAAAGGAAATACGGACGGAGTTTTCTTCGGTGTGGCGAAGTGTCGACGAAAACAATTAGATACATGTTCTGGCTGTTATAACTTATTATTGCCGCATCGTGTATCCGATATGAGTTCTGTAAATTAACGGGTGTTATTTATGAGTTCGCTTTAACTGAGGGTGACAAGTACGAGTATAATATTCAAGGAGAACATTTGAAGTATGAATTGCTATGAAACAAAAGAGGCCTTAAAATAAGTTTACTATTGAAGCAAATTATTTTGTAAGCTTAAACGTTTTGGACGAAATTTATTTGCAAGTGGACACGTCTTGAGAATATAACTACAACTACTACTAACAAATAACTCTACAAGGAAAATTGCTAGTAACGTTTAGTTGTGACATAAAGATTGTATAAATTGCACATGTATATTATTATATGCAACTAGCCGACCCGACAGACGTTGTCCTGTCTTAACTATGAATATTGAATTTGAATTGCCTTAAATTTTCTAATGTTCCGCTCAACTTCCTTAACTTTTTCTTTTATAAGAACCTTCTCCTGACAATAATTAGCACATCAAAAAAATAATTAGCGAATTTGTTCCATCCATTTCAGCGTGATGCGATGACCAAGGGAAATAGAAATTCATTTTTATATATAAAGATAGATGGAAGTTGTCCAAGTATTTAGTACTGTATATTATGTTTTATAAATGGGTATATTATGACGACAGAGTTTAAAGACAAACTACTGGATCATTGCCCACTTAAAGTATAAGCAATCAGGAAAAGGAGTGGGGCGCGTCGTTGTAAATTGAACTCCCAAAGAAATTCAAACTCTGATAAACGTTTAATCAGTGCGATTTTTATGCTTTCATTAAAAGGTGTTGTTCGTAAATACCAACTATATCGACTGTATCGAGTTACTTCTTTTTTAGAGCTGCGCTTACAAAAACCGTACAATTAGTTCTGCGTTTTGCGCACGATGCTTCAGCTCGTTCCACTTACATAACGAGGAGGTTTCTCATGCTTCGATTTAAACATCGAGGGGAGTGCTTTCTAATTCTGCGATGTAATAGGTCAGTGAAGTTCAACCTTTTTTGGTAGATTTAGTACTTGCTTCGGGTTTAATTGTCCGTGAAAATTTCGGAAGGTTTAGAGAGTGTATATTTAATTTCTATTTTGGTAATGGAAAAAAAAATATTTACAAAAATTGTAACACTAGGTATTTAGAAAGATGTTGATGCTGTGGCTGTGTTTGGGGTTATAAATGTTCTAGTAGAATAAAGATCACAAACATGACCACAAACCGACAAACAGCGTAGCCTAGTATACGCTAAGAGCTTGTACACAAAACTGCGGTGCGACGTCGCATCGCAAAAATCTGCGAGCACGCACGACGCGAATTTCTGCGATGCGATTTCTGCGGCAAAGAATTTCCTTGCCGCAGAAATCGCATCGCAGAAATTCGCGTCGCAAGTTTCTGCGTTGCGGCATCGCATCGCATCGCAGATTTGTGTACAAGCCCTTAGATTGGATAGCGTGGCGTCATAATGTAAGACAATTGACAATATCGAGCTGCGTGGTGAGGCTAATGGGTTGATTACACGTAACAAGTTCAGTGGCGAGACAGTATATACTAGTATATATTCGTTTATTCTGCCGGCCGAGCAAACGAATCATGGTTCTAGTGACTGTCTCGCCTCGTCAAACTGTTATACGAACCTAGGACTCGGCCGAGGGCACTGTCTCGCCACTGTACTCGTTAGTCTAAACCCATTAGTAGCCTACGTTCAGCAGTCTTGAGAGATAGGCCCGTATTGAACAGAAAACTGATGTGAATGATGATGACATAAGAAAACAATGTAACCTTCATAACAACGGTTTCTATTGAAACCTTCGTGAACTTATACGTACGTAAAGTACGAGTAAAGACAATAAAATTCACAACAGTCAATTGTTCAAGGTTACAAAGAAAAGCGAAATCTGCCTTTACGACTGCGTGACTTTTTTGAACAGACTGTGTCACGGTACAGCGGGTCCCCTTTGACGAAACAAACGAAGTATGGCGAACGGTGTGTGGCAAATTTTCGCGACACGTAATTTCAAACCTAATTTTGTCTAAAACTTGAAACGAAATATTAAATACGAGGAAACGTTGAATCCGAGTTTTTGGTGTATGAAATGGTAATGAATAGAATTTCGGTGTATGAACAATTCTGACGACTCTCCAATTTCGAGCTACAATTAATTCTGTTGCTCTTTTTTATGTTTCTGTTTAAATTTTTGCACTATATTATGTAAACCGTACCTAACTTATATCAATATCTATTTCCACGAAACATAAACCCAGCAAAAGATTGCCTAAAATATATCGCTTTTAAGACGTTTTTTTTTCAGGTAGTATTGTACTGTTATACTTGTTATACTCCAATTTAAAGAAGAGCAAACAACTGAACTAAATAAAAAAAGAGTTAGAAGTTGATTCACGTCATAGGTATATATCATTAAAAATAAAACAGTAGGTATTTTTGTTATCATTAACACGATTAATCCGACTAAGAATAGTTCCAATCACGTTCGGTGATCTTAATATACTCAATACACAAGTCGCGTGTTAGAAATAGACTAATAAACAGATCACATAGTCGCAAAAACAGTGACCATCCCATTTCCCGACCAGGACCACCCACTGCAACCGGTCTAGGTTGTAGAGCGGTCGAGCCGGTTGTATCATTACAGAAAGTGAACTATGCGATTCTGGAAGCGGATACTAGCTTCCTGGAAAATGTTTACGACTATCGTTAGGTTTTACTTTTTGACGCATTATATTACATATCTAGCTACCTACATTTTAATATATTAATCCTCAATCATTAGCGTAAAGGTCTTTTCTGTGTGTTTGCGTAGTTTCTTGAGCGAAACCGTTCTTGTATAAGTAACTAAGTAGCATCTTATCACGAACTTACTTTTTTTCTTGAAATATGATGAAAACTGGTATTGAGGAAGTTGAGGATAATATCGGGAGGTACCGCTAAATACTGATAAAACAAAAAAAAAATCACTAGGATAAAACTCAACTAGAAGTGACAATTGGAAAAAATACGAACTTCGATTCCAATTATCGTTATCTTGCTAACTCAAAGCAATGGGAAAATGCATGAAAAATTGAGTTGGAAAAATATTTTCAAGGCAAGTGTGTTGCGCTACGAGTGCATCGTGATCGTCGTGAAGAATACTTAATGAGATATATATGAGATGAGATAGTTTTAAATGAACCCAAACTCAAAAGCTAAGAGGCATACCTCTATTGTTTAGAGGCTAAACAATAAAATGCCTACTTTAGTACTTTGTCAAAGCTCTAGCCAGCCTCGTAGCCTTGGGTTTGCGGATAGTTCTGGGATAAACCGGTTCTTTTACGATGTTTCCTTCGCCTTCAACACAACACTTACCCATAAAATAATGACCGTAATATTTTAAATAGAACACGACAAGTTACGTGTTTGAAATGCAATTACCATAAACATGTCATTTGAAATGAATGTGATATAATATACCTCTATAACAAAATAGCAAAAACAATTTTGCTTTAGTACTTTTTATAATGTTTGTAACTGCATAAGCGTGTATAATCATAATCATCTCCGTAAAACTGCATAAAGTAACCTAATCTCCATAAAAAGTACAATAATTTACTTAACATAAAAGATAAATAGGCTTGTCACCTGTTATAAATACAATTCTATTACACGATTATAATTCAGGTAATTAAAACTGAAAGTACTCGTAATTAATTAATTAATCTTAATTCTCACAAATTAAGATCGACACTTCTTGATACTTTGTGGCAGTGCTCTAATTTTGTAACCATTTTACACGGGCTACTAAATTTCTTTGGTTATATGACTGGTAAAAAGGAATCATTTTACTATTGAGACGATCAAACGACAAACACATCAAAAAAATCCATGACACAAAATATGTTTGAAATACTGTAATTTAACGAGCGAAGAACGGGCGTTTTAGTTAATTCCTCATTTGGTTTAAAGGCTAATTTAGAAAAAAACCCATTATGAAAGATTTTGATTAGTAAAGTTGTAGAATCTCTACATGATAATATTCAGATCTTAGATAACTAAAGTGCAGTACATTCTTGTACTACGTAAAAAACTCAATACAAAAGTGTCATGACCGTATGTTTACGAATCGCGTTATCTCGCGTCTAGGTCGAAGTATTGTTGATAGGGAACTACCTGCAGATTAGATAAGCTTTATCTGTTGATGACATAGCCCAGTAACGCGCGTGGTCCGGTACAATTTAACAAATTGTCCTTTGAAGGTTTGCTGATTGCTGACACAATCTTATAAATAAGAGACGAACCGAAATCAAAGTGAACGTGAGTGAATTGACTTACTTAAAAAAACAGTAAATGCCAGTAACCGTAATCATAATAAAATCTTTTTATCTGTAAACATAAACAGCAAAGAACATAAAATCCGGGAAATCTCTCAATCTTTACCAGAGGCTAAAGATTACGACGCGTCACGTACATACAACCACATTACGTGTCGGCCTCATAGAGTTCACGTGTGATTCATCACCGTGACCCACATCACGCTTACTGTACTGTTAGACCGAAATTAGCGATACTTATTTACCTTTCTCAGTCACTTTTGATATGGGTAGTTATTTATGTCCTCCCAGGCTGTTGTCGTTCCCATAGATTACGGAGCTTCGCAAACTACTATTCCTGTAGCGGCACTCAGGGTTCAATTAGGTTTAGAAGAGATTTAGTTTCTGTTTTCACCGTAAAGCAATCGTAAGTGCATTACATCCCCGCTATTTACGTCCAGGAAGCTGTAACTCTAATACGACTTAAATTTCAGCTCACTTGAATCGTATGAACAGGGAAGTATGGATGAAAATCCAATAAAGTATTTATTGACAGAATGATGAATGTTGGATCAGGCTTTACGAATGTAGAAAATACGAAAATAGAAGCTGGCAGTTTTTGTTTGCGTGCCGTGGGATTTTATTAGGTTCAATGTTGTCTTCTAGGATTATCATTAAGCTGCTCGTTGCTGGTCATAATCTCAAACGGTCATGACTGAGGAAAGCCGTCAACATGCCATTACAGCGGTCTCGGAACGTTAACAGGCTTAAATGACCGGGGGTAATGACACGGCAGATGCCTTGGATTTGTGTAAATTGTATCTTGTTCATATGTAGATTATGAGATAATAGCGCCAATGGTAGTTATTAAGCCCAGACACGAGTTAATAGGATGTTAACCCAGTGCTAGATATGTTCGAACTAAGTGCATTGTTAACGTTAATCAATATCTGTATTACCGTTATATCGTGAAGCATATCAGACGTGGGGCAATTTGAAATTTCATATTACCCATTTGAGTACAGTATCTGTGCTAAATTAAGATCTCCATTTTGCGAACTAGTGATGAAAGCATCTCACGCACTGCAGAGCAATTCAATCGGAGCTATTGAGCTGGGGATTAGTTTGATACCCGTTCCATTCACATTCATTCGTCGCTGGAATATGTGATAATATGAAATATGGAGTTCTTTACTGATTGATATCTTGCTATTGGAATGGAGTATGGAATTTTTAATCAGAAAGTTAGTCAGGTCATCGTTCTTGGTTGGTTACACAATTGAGCTATTTTTGTTTTTCTGAGCTAGTTTTCCAATTTTTTGCTCTGTACTTTCACAGCTGAAAACTAAAAATGTATTCGTTTTGCGTTACAAGTGCAATAGGGTTTCGTACCGTGATTTTCGTCGTTCTCGACATTTCTTGAGTCAGTCTAGGATTGATCTGGTTTGCTACTTTTGCAGATGTCATAAATTTTAGGAGTCAAGTACTGCGTTAATATGTAAAATGTTGTGTAAATGTTTAAAAATCAGTTAAATTGTAGTTTTTAAAGTGCCAAAGTAGTTTTTAAATAGTTGTTACTTTTTTGTCATATTTTTTCATTTGTGTAATCAAAACTTGCAATAAGTAGTATAACTAAACATAGTTAATATTACGTTTCATTTTGTTTGATCAAACCGCTGTCGGATGAGAAAGCCATGCATGGATGCGTCCAGACAAAATGTGACTCGTTTTTTCCATGTAGGTAGGTATGCAAGTTTCCATGAATTTGTTCACAAAATGGTTCCACCCAGATGATTTATATTGAGATCTCACATTTTATTTTTATGACTGGTTATATTTGACGAGCTGTAGCATTAAGTAAGCATTTTATTCCGTTTGATCAGACTCTGTCGGATGAGAAAGCTACGCACGAATGATTCCAGAGCAAATGTGGCAGAATACTCGATTATTCCAGGAAAGCGAGTTTCCGCAGCGACTGCCATCGTCCCACCTGGTATTCAATGTGTAACGGACGACAACGGTTTTTGCACAACTAGGCCTTGGTCTGTCGCGGCTATCGTCGCGTCCAGTGAATTAACCAAGTTTCTAATTGCAGATTTGCGTTGGTTGGGTGCTCTTACTGTATCAGTTGTTACTTGTTACGTTTCATCAATGAAGTAGAACTTTGATGAGTCATGGTTTCTAACACGTTTATTCGTAGTAGCAAGATAACGAGTCTACGTATACGTATCTGATAAGAATAATAAATGCAGTATGGTAGGTGCACAAAGAACAATGTGAGCATAGTTTTCTTAGTTCCTAGATTAAAATCGATAAACAAACTTGAACTATTGTACGAAGTAAAACATAATTTGGAATTTATCCTATTAATATTATAAACGCGAAAGTTTGTGAGTATGTTTGTTGCTCTTTCACGCAAAAGCGGCTGAACGGATTTACATGAAATTTGGAATGAAGGTTGTTCATGGTCTGGATTAACACAAAGGATACTTTTTATCATGGAAACGCGGGTGAAACTGCGGGGCGCATCTAGTATTTTTATGCAGACTGCAATATTACTTAATTACGCAATTACATGAGTGCAAGTTACTGAAACAATACTTACACCTTATAATTAACATACATAATTAAAAGTATCTATAACGAACAAAACAATTACAAAGTGTTACAATAAACGTGGTATACAGTTTATCTACCTACTTGCGAACACATTTAAATACAAATGAGAAAAGTCCTTGAAAATACCAGATCTAACTTATCCGAAATGAACAAACGAACAAAACATAACCTCAAACGTAAGTTGAATGATGAATCACATAATCAATACAAGCAAAAAAAACTCTTGGCAACTTATCAAGATAATATCGAACATCTTATACTGGGATATACAATACATTCCTTTTTTTTTATAATCCAGAAAGTTCGTTAAAATCAGGATTTCAAACTTACCTGTTATGGCCAGCAAAACCACCAAAGCCGCCACACCTGTCGCTCCCGCCCGCACGGACCGCATCTTGTCTCTTTTCAACACGCTATTCGTTTGCGTCCTCATAAACAAAAAACAACAACAGACAATTCAATGCAGGTTCTTCTTCAGTTCTAAAACAATAAACAATTGCACTCGCGTTTCTTTACACTTTTCCGTACTAGGTATATCTTTCGATCAAGATAATACGAAAACCACAATTGCACAAGAAAAGTGCGTAAAGTTAGGTGAAAAGTTTGAAAACTGTTATTTTTGGGTGAGCACTAGAGTACATTGTGATGTTTTAATGTGATTGGGTAGAAGTCCTAGGAGTTGTGATCAGAAACTTGTTTCGTGAGTCGTTGGCGTGTCGGCGAGAGAGCGGCGTACGTCCGTCCTCCGCGAGCACTCGGCGATACTGTCGCGCGTCGGAGGCGCCACGCCGCGTCGGTGGCCACGACGGGAAACTCACGGCGCGGCGTTGCAAAAGGTGGCGTGCAAGGATCGAGACTAGTTGCGCGCACTTTAGGTTATTAGCCTAGTAATGCAGTCCCTGGTCTATGCCAATGCTACACTACTCGAGTAGGTACCGGCTAAAATAATCAAGGTAAAGTGCTAAATGAAATCAAGTGTTCACATTGCTATGCATCGCGGTTAGCTGATTTTCTAATAATATCGACTTAGGAATATTTACTCTAGGTTTGTAGCTTTTTAATTAGTTTCTGTGCTATTATATTTATGCTGGCTTGATTTTGTTTTAAGCTACTTAACGTCTTTTTTATATCGGTTACTATAGCAAATTCATCTCAAATTCAGGAATAAATTTATCAAATGTAGATAGAGTTCGTACCGGGAAAAACTTTGTACAATTTCCCTTCTACCCGCGTCCGCCAGCCGCGTCGCCTAAAAAAGTTTACGATTGACCGATCCGTCTAGTACCTACGCGAAACTTATGAATAACAGAATATTTCGGAATTTTGATTCGATTGCCAAAATATCGACACCTGATACTGAGGTTCCATGAATTATTTATAGCGCGATCGCTGTACCACGTAAACAACCTTACTACTACAATCTATTGCATTGTTTACAAGACAACACGTATCTATACCCTCGTAAATTTGTAGTAAGTATTTGATCAAATTGTACTTTCAATAAACTAGTAATAAAGTACCTTTAAACTTAAGTACAAAATTACAAGCCTCCTGTAAGATAACTTCTATTTCCGAGGCTGACTGGCTCTCAAAAGAGAATTTTAGATCTTTGTTTATTTCTGTGGTAAGAACAAGAAAGGAGTGGGCGAGACTTACAAATATCTGAAATGATGATGCGGGAAAGAAGCTTACATCCCAGTGGGTAGATATTAACTTCAATTCTGTACCACAAATTAAAGGTAACATTACAAGCTGCGTAAGTGGGCTGGTTATTAGTCTTAAAAGGTCTGCAGTCGTATCCGTGACGCCTTCAGTGTTACAGGTATCCATAGGCGACGGTGATCGCTTAATCGCTTTCCATCAGGCGGTCCGTTTGCTTGTATGCCAACTATGACAAAAAAGAATCGACACCAATGACTGATGATTATAATCCGAGACTACCTGACAAATTACGATAAAAACTCAATTGATGTAATAAATTTCAGACTGAAATACATTATTGTAAGCTGTTCAACACGATTGCTGATTTTCCTAACTTCCATGTTTATTAAACGATAAACAACGCCGATTAAACGTTAACAAGTCGTATAAAACAGTACCCTAGTAGGTACCTACCACCTTCTACTCGTTTGTGTTCGCACGGCCTGTCACGAGGAAGCTCCGTCATGTAGATAAATTGATGAAGATTACGAGCTACTTAACTAGAGCACAATGGCGAATGAAATGCTTAGCTTAGCATCTACGGACTTGCACAGATGTGTGCTGAGTAGGCTATGCTGCTATAAAATGCCTAGATGTTTGCTTTATGATTTTGTATTTTTCATCGTCTTGTTTTTTAATCCGTAATCGACAGTTAAGCTTAGACCTCTCTCATAAGGCCTGCGTATCACATCCCGGTTTAGTTGGGTATTGACAGGAGATAGAATATATCGATTATTTATCCAAAACTAGCTGACCCGGCAGACTTCGTACTGCCATACAGTACTTCTCTATGGTACTGCCTAATTAAATATAAACACTGCACAAAACACAAACTCATCCATGAAAAAAAAAAACACTGACATTGACAGTTTGTTGTTGTTTCAACTTTTTTTAATTTGATATGACTTGGAGTCAAATCCTTCGAAATTTTAAAATTCCTTGGTTTTGAATAGATATGATTGAATTTGAACTTTGTACAGAGGTAATAAAGTGCAAATTGACTCTTGGACGTTAGGAACATATACCTACATTGCTTAAACAACAGTGAGTGCTTGCAATTCAATATGAACTTTATACAATAGCAATAAAGCTCGTTTTAGTTAGAAAACGTTTGTATGGGAAAAAGAAAAGGGCTCTTTTTAGGGTTTTTCAATATTTCTGAGAGATTTTCTTAATATTTTTTTTTGTAAGAACCTTCTCCTAATAATAACAAATACAACAAAAAAAGAATTAGTGAAATCGGTCCAGCCATTCACGCGTGATGCCGTGACCAAGGAAAACGGGTTTCATTTTTATATATATAGATCAACTACTAGCATCAAATATAATGCTGATAAGAAACCAAGATCAGTATTCCAAGGTAAAATTATTCTGTGTCAAACCGCGGTCACTCCAATATCGTTTTTCCCCTGAGCTATTCCATTACATATTGGATAACAAAATATTACCTACAATGTCTTTATTAAGTCTTTATTTAGCTATAAATTATTATTGCTTTTAATTATTATTCTGTATTACTCTACGATACTCTGTAATACTTAGTAAATATATTATTAAAGACAGAAAATGACCGTCCAATAAGGATTTAATTAACAATTTAAGAGGTATATCCAAAAGTAATTAAAAGAATCAATTATTTAATTCAACGCGGCATTCTCTACTACTGCTTCATTATTCGTCATTAAATACTGTTAATTGATAGGTACAGTCGTCAAATGAATTGTCAATAGCACTATTAATTACTAGATAATTGCAATATGTCGTTGACTTTAACCAAAGTATATACCTACCTACATTACTTTTTATGCTATACATTAAAAAAAAAAGTAAACGGAAAATCAATGTGACTATGTTTTTGGTGAACATAAATAAATTAAACAACCCTTTTAGAGCTTAAAATTAAAAATTAATCAAACAGGGTAATGGGGCCAGCGTTTTGGAAACAATTTCCACAGAGAGCGGTCATTAAGATTAGTTTTGTTTTATTTTTAATTCACTGAAATAGTAATGTTAATCATAAGTACACGTTTTTAACTCTTTATTGTTTCCTAGTGGGTAAATACTAACCTCAATGAAAGTAATTAATACATGTCGTGTAAAAAAGCCTAAAAAGTTAAAATATAAGATAATCTAAAAAGGAAGCTAAAAGAAATTACGAGTATAGCATAATTATATAAGTGTGTAATGATGAATATTCATTCATGTTATATCAATAGCTAATTGCTATAAGTCGTCAAAATTACAGGGTATTTATCACTAATGGGGACAAAATGAAAGTATCTTACCAGTAAAAGCTATGGGTTGTGCTTTATATTGTATTCAATTGAAGTTAAGCAGCCTACTAGTGATCATAATTTAATTTGATACTTTCGCAACATTATAAATACTTTACAAAACAAAAAAAAAACACTCAGTTGTTTACTACACATTTCTTTTTGACGTGATAACGTCTTGTAATTCGATGGAGCCGGGTGCAAGTACCAAAAAAGTGTGACTTATGTGCCGTTACCTCGATGAGGCGTTAACGCTATCGCTATCGGTACGGTGAACTCGGGATGTCCGATCTCTTTTGTCGTTTTAGAAATAAATATAGTGTCATTTGGTTATCAAATATTTTTAGGTCTACTCAGAAATTGGTACGATCTTTTTGTACAAATTAAAATTTTCTTTTGAAAAATGAAACCATTCTATCAGTATTTTCTTATGACGTTGTCACGTTCAACTATCGTCAGTAAACCGACTTTACAGACAACCGGTTTTTTTTTAGTTTATGTAGTTTATTAACCTACCGGTACTACTATTAATTAGGATTCATAATTTAGTAGAAAACTATGTCACTGAAACGCTGTTTTTTTGCGTCGATTGTTCTTGAGAATTCAGTAATGGAGCCATTATTTCCAAACGTTTAGTAAATGTCAGTCCTTGGCGCTGCCACTGGGGCCTGACGTCAGAGATTTGGTCAATTATTTAAAAAAATCTACTGAAAAAGCTATCTTAATTAAAAGCTTTTAAATTTTTTTTATTACGACAACAATTTTATCTTTAAACAAAAAATACTTCATTCACTTTTGTCATGTCACCGCACATTCGATTTAGCTCGCTTTTGAAAAAGCCTCAGGACAGAACGGGATAAATTAATTGAAAAGGGATCATGGACAGCCCTTGTTTTGACTGCACAAATAATAGAGTTTACTCTATGTTAACAGTAGATCATATTTGAACAAATATTTTATGCCCTGGCTTCTTATCAAAAAAATCAGGTAAGTTAGTAACAATTTGTTTTTTATAATTAGCAGGGTTATTAGTAAAGGGTATGTTAAAAAATCAGCTGTTCTATACATTTTGTTAAGTGTCGTTAACATTTTTCGATGAGACAGCCGATTATTTTCGCGATTTCAGGGTTGGCCCCATAGTAAAAGCTGTTCATAATGATGAGTAATACGAGCCCTTTTCGGCTTAGCATGCCCTTTCCTTTTAACCCTGTATGTATAATTGTATAGCTATTATTTGGGAACCAAAAAATATCTAGCATATAAATGCACTACATAAATAGTGTTTATACAATGATTTAGATTTAGACATTTCCTAAAAACGTTTCATGACATAATGGAGCACCAGACAGCCACAGAGCAAACATAAAGTGCCACCAGACTGACACAGGTCGTTCCACTTATCCAGAAGTAGCTCTACTCTACGTTCACTGCATTGTATCCAGCATCCAGCTTATCTATGGTCAGTTAATTTATTAAATAAAAGTTACAAAATCATAAAGCGAAATTATAGAAGTTATCAGAATAAAAATAAAAAGTAAGTGCCGTTGCGTTAGCAATTTTTCTCGTATCAAGGCATCTTACTGCTTATATGAATTTATTGAGCAAATAGAATTAAAATACTCCCCGTGTACCGATATGAATCGCTCTAACTGCCTCTTCTCAAATAAAATACGATATCGTATCAATACGGCTAAATTAAAAGCTTTATATATTTGTTAGCTTAATTTAGTTGGATTTGTTTCAATTGACTTATATGATCTACTTGGTACTTGGTACTTGGTGAGCGGGCTCTTTTCCGCAACTAGGCCGTACGTCGGCCCTTTTTGCGTGAGCGGGTGACGGCGGCTACTCCAGCCACCCGATGTCCTCCAGGAAGTCCAGCAGCTTGCGTGTCACGCTGCAGGCCTCCCGCAGGGTTCCCGGTTTTCCCAGGAACTTCGCTCTCTGGGACGCCACGCTTTCGCACTCCATGAGCACGTGCTTGGCCGTTTCTTCCGCCTCCATGCATCCTCTGCACAGGGGGCTATCTGTAACACCTATAGTAAATAGGTGTTTGTTTAATGGGCAATGTCCGGTGACTATTCCGACGAAAAGTCGGAGTTTGTCCCGTTTTAGGCTGAGGAGCTTTCGGGAGGTTCTCCGGTTTAGTAACGGGAAGGCCTCCCTCGACTGCCTGCAATCCTCCATACTTGCCCAAAGCTTTTGGTGTAGTTTGTGCGTTCTCTCGCGAATCCATGACCTGATTTGGCTGAAAGGTAGAGGTATCATTGGCTCCGGTCCTACGGGGCGCGTGGCCGAGCCTCTTCTTGCCAATTCATCAGCCGCATCATTTCCTCTGGATCCACTATGTCCTTTTATCCATTGGAGGGTCAGTGAGTTTAGTTTACTGACCTTTTCCAGTAGACAGTGACATTGAACTGTTAGCCCCGAGGAGTGCTCAACTTTTTGCAGTGCTCGAAGAACTGCCATGCTATCTGAAAGTATCCTGATATTGTAGCCAGTTACCTTCCTGTTTAGTATTGCTGTTGCTGCTTGGATGATACCTGCACATTCCGCTTGGAAGATGGAGCTGTGTGTTCCTAGAGCTACCGCTACATGGATATTCAGCTCGTCTGAGAAAGCGCCTGTACCTGTACCTGTTTTCATTTTAGAGCCATCTGTATATATCCTAAGCTCCTGTGTGTTGGTGTCTTCACTAGGCTCCTCGTACAGCTGTACTTTGTAGCTTTTAGTGAAGATGTGTTGTTTAGGTACCCTGTCATAAATAGAGAGAATGTCTGGGTTGCCCTCTGCACATTCCTCTATGATTGTGGTGTGGGTCGCGTTCTTGTTATGTTCCCAGAGATTGAGCGCGCGGAGTCTGTAAGCAGAGGCCGCGGCCTCCTGTTGGATGTGTAGCTGCAGTGGTGGCAGGTCGAGTAATGCCTCTAGGGCTGCCGTAGGGGCCGTTCTCATGCAGCCGGTTGCAGCTACACAGCCGAGTCTCTGGAGTTTTTTCAGTTTGTTTATTGTTGTGTGTTGTTTAGTTCTAGGCCACCAGACTAGGGCGCCATAGGTTAAGGAGGGCCTTATCACTGTGTTGTACAGCCATAACGTTATTTTCGGGGTTAGTCCCCATGTTTTCCCTATCATCTTCCTGCATTGCCAGAAGGAGATGATGGATTTGTTTATTTTGCATTGGAGGTGGTTTGCCCAGTTTAGTTTGCTGTCCAGCGTGATACCCAGGTACTTTACCTCATCTGTTAGGGCCAGCTGTGTGTTGAAGAGGTGAGGTAGTGTGTATCTCCCTAGGTTTCTTTTGTTTGTAAACATTACCAGTTGTGTTTTTGTTGGATTCACGGACAATCCGTATTCGGTGCACCATCTCTCTACGACCCGTAATGCGCCGTTCATGATGTTACACGATACGCTCGCAAAATGTCCTGAGATGAGGATGGCCAGGTCATCTGCGTACCCTACCGTGAGAAAGCGTTGTCCGTTAAGCTCTGCGATTAGATCATTTACCACCATGTTCCAGAGCAATGGTGAGAGGACACCACCTTGCGGGCATCCTCTGGATACTGTCGCTCTAGTGGTACCTCCAGCGTCCACCCTCACCGCTCTTAGCTTCAGCATGTTGATGATCCAATCACTCAGTGTCGCCTTTACACCATGCCTTCTGAGTGCTGCTTTGATGCTGCGAAAGTTTGTTTTGTCAAAGGCCCCTTCAATGTCTATGAAGGCACCCAGGCAAAGCGTCTTGTTCTTGATATCCTGCTCGATAGTGCTTACCACTTTGTGCAGAGCTGATTCCGTGGATTTGCCCGCACTGTAAGCGTGTTGTTGTGGGTGTAATGGTGTCACAGTCAGTATGTCGTCTCTTATGTACCGGTCACACAGCCTTTCTAAGGTTTTGAGTAAGAAAGAGGTTAGACTGATCGGCCTGTATGCTTTGGGTTCTGTATAATCGCTCTTTCCTGGTTTGGGAATAAATAGAACTCTGACCTCTCTCCACGCGAGTGGGACGTACTTAAACGCCAGGCAAGCTGTGAAGATGAGGTCCAGGGTTCCGTTTATGTGCCCTGCTCCCCATTGCAGCAGGCCTGGGAAGATGCCATCGAGGCCCGCTGATTTGAAGGGTTGGAAAGTGTTTATTGCCCACTTTATCCTCTCCCTAGTGACCACCTTTCTTGCGATCCACCAGTCGTCAGCTGAGGATGAAGCTTCATCGCTGACCTCCCAAGTGGTGGCGTCAGCGATCTGGCATTCTGGAAAGTGGGTTTGTAGAAGAAGACAGTTGGTTTCAGTGTCTGTTTTTGTGTAGGTGTTGTCTGGTAGCCTCAGTGATCCGATTTCTCGGTTAGGATCGGCCGCGAGAATTTTCCTGATCCTATTGGCTTGTGTGTTTGACTCTATGCTTGAGCTGAACCTTCTCCACGACTTGCGGTTCCTGGATCGTATCCGCTTTTTATATTTTGCGCGGGCAGTGTAATAATTGCTCCAGTCCTCGTCGTTGTAAGTGTTCATAGCTCTGTTGAATAGTTTACGTACCTTTGTTTTTAGACTCTCCAGGTCTCTGCTCCATCCCTGCCTTCCTCTTTTGTTGGGAGTGGATAGAGGACAGGCCTCTTGAAAGCTTCTGGTGAGACTATTGGTTAGTTGTACGACCGCTTTTTCTATGTCGGTTGTATTGTTTATTGATGCCACCGTAGCGTCGGTGTTAAGGTGTTGCTCTAGATAGTCACAAAATTTTACCTTATCCGTTCGCCGAGGGTTGCGTGTAGGTACAGGCGGTGTGGTGGTCATTCGCAGTTCGTAGCGCACCCATCTATGGTCGGAGCATGAGGACTCGTCCGACACACGCCAGTTTCTTATAGTCTCTATACAGTTACCTGTTGCCAGTGTGAGGTCTATTATAGTTCGGCATCTACTGGTGACAAAAGTAGGTTCCGTTCCTCTGTTTACTATGGAGAGATCTGTTGTGAAAAGGTAGTTTACCAGTTCCTCTCCCCTGTTGTTGGCTACTGGCATACCCCATAAAGGGTGATGCGCGTTAGTATCTGTTGAGATAATTAGTTTAAAGTTGTTTTGCTCACAGTATTTCACCAAGTCCACCATGTGTGTCGGAGGGATCTCCTCGTCGGCTGGCATGTATGCCGACGCGATGATCGTCATCCCCCCGTCGACTCCGGTGTTCTGGAGTCTGACAGTGGCCAGATCCTTAGAGCAGAATTCTGTGAGGGGCACTGCAGAGATGTTGCGCGGTACATAAATACATGCCCGCGGGCTATCACATGTGCTGTTTAAAATCAACTTACCATATGGCGTTTTGAGACCGCATACACGCCCACCCCTGATCCACGGCTCCTGGATCAGGGCGACGGTCTCCTCATTGTATGGGGCCTCCAGCACTCTGCGCAGGTTAGCCGTAGCAGTGAGGCTGTGCTGGAGGTTGGCTTGTATAATTTTACAGTTGGTTGGGGTCGCCATCATCAGGCTTATCCCCTACCAACTGCTTCAGCTCTTTTACGAGCTCTTCTACCTCGTTCGTGCCACTCCCCTGGGGCTCCGGGTCCACACTCATCCCCACCACCGCGACATCAGATGTCACTGGTTTTGGGGACGAGTGCGTGGGCACGGGAGGGACGGTCTCCGTTCCTTCCGCCGAGGTAGGGACTCCCTTTCGGGGGAGTTCATCCGAAAGGGACCCGTCCGTTCCATAGAAACGGACGTAGACCTTTCCCAAATTGTGGGATAGTCTGCGACCACGCTCCAGAAGAGCCGGGACCACGCTCTCCGGGATACCCAGAGTTAGGAACATGGTCCCATCCTTCTGGAGCGTGTGGGTGAAGACCGTCCAGGTGTTCACGAGGGCCCACTTGTTCTGGTGATCCAGAACAAGGTTGGTATCCTCCAGGGTGTTTTCACACTCTGGAAGAAACAGGGCCGCTCGCACCCTTCGGGTCAATTCACCCTGCTTCCTCACCACAAATTTGGTGCCCTTCATGTTTGGCATGGAGTCTATTGCTTCGGTCAGCCACCTTAGTGAGCGCTCATCCTCACACCACAGCTTCAACACTCCGTCTGCAGAGACGGGTTTGCCGTTGAAACTGGGTGAGTAGGCGATTGCAGGGTCTTTAATACCCTCCAAAATCTTGCGCTGGAGGAACTTCTTCACTAAGGCGACCTGTTCCTCGCTTAACTGGGCATTGTCGTCCCTCGTCACCGCTACGCAGAGCTCGCTCATCACGATCCCCGCGTAGCTGGTTTGGGCACGTCGTGAGTTGTCCAGCCTCACTTTTTTATGGTCGCCTCTCGGCGATGTCGTGTCGTCCAACCGCAGGCGTTTGCTGGGCTCACCGTGTGCCGAGGCTTGCGCCGACTTCACAACGGCTGTCTCAGCACGCTTTTTGCGGTTGGGTCTGTTTTTGTTTTTTGAGCCCGTGGCTTTGCCTCTGCAACCATCGGTCCCAGCATTCGCCACAGTCGAGACTGCGGTTGGTGCTGGCGGGGCATGCGGCTCGGCAACAGGCTCATTTTGGCCGGATCGTCGCTCATGGCAGTATGCGCTAGGTCCCGGTCTATTCATTGGAGGGGCCACAGCCGTTGGCTGTGGTCCGCCCGAACCCGTTTCCCGGCGCGTCTGCGCTTGATGCTGACGACTCAGCTTGCGTTTTTGTTTCTTGCTTAACCTCCCCGGGACGTGAGCCACCACGGGAGCTGGGGTGTTGGAACTTGAGGTTGCAGCTGTAGGCCGCTTCCCCGCATTCCTTGCCCCTTTTTTACCCTTGGGTCTTACGACCTTCCAGGCAGCAGTGTTTCCCTCTTCAGCCTCGATTGAAGCCTCTAGGTACTTCACCGCCTCCCCACTGGGGGTTTGCGATTGTTTTGAAGTAACATCCATACTTTTTATATCTAGTAGTTCATCCGCTTAGATCCCCACCCTCCACGGAGCCCGCACCATTGGGGATGTTGGGTTACAACACCAGGGTTACTAAGCGGATATAGAAGGGCGGAATCAGGAACCCACGAGGCGGACGCCGCTCCCAGATCCCCGCCAATCATAACGTGGTCCGCGAACGACGCCGACTGCAGGCCCCTTAAAACCCCCCCTCTCGCCCGGTGGAGTGGAAGACTGCCACCTGTGCTGAATGAATATGTATGGCTAGTCCATATCCTCCCGTTTCGGTTGAAATTCACACCAAAGTGGAGTGTTGTGAAAGACCAACCAATCACTCAGCCACCAGGTTTGTTGCATCCAACCTACGGGCCCCCCACGCACAGCACAAAATACGTGGGTGGTCAACCCCCCAACCATACATCCGTAGATGTAAGGCCCGCAGTGACCTGACCACCACGCCACCACGCTGATTGGAAGGAGGAGAAAGGGATGGGAGGGTTTGGAGTTCTGAATTGCGCCTAAAAGTATCTGTTACGTCTGTTCCATAGGGGACCAGACCAAAAGCAGGCGCCACCACGTGCAGGAACTTTGTAGGCTTGTTACAGATGTCAACACGACCTGCGCTCCTTTCTGTAACCATTTGACGAACTTGCTCACCGGACAGGTGGCCAAGTTAGGATTAGTGTTCACTTTAGCTCCTAATCCTGCCCTGACTTATATGATTTCATGATATGAATTTTGACGAATATGCTTAAAATTAATATGAATACCTATGATGTTGATGAGGGTATTTCAATTTCGTAGAATAAATATTTTTCTGGGTAAAGCTGTTTATACAAAATATTATGATATTATGATTAAATATTATGAATATTTTGTCGTGAAAAATACTATAAGTAGTTATGCGACATCAGGCTCTTTTATTTACTCAAATTATGTAAAATTGCGTAGACCGTAGAAAATAAAACCAATTTTGAAATGGCAATATATCGTATACTCGTAAGTTGAGTCTAGTACTCGTAAGTAGGTATAGGTCTAATTTAGACCTATTTCAAAAGAAAAGTTACACACAGAAGAAAAGTTACTCAAATGGTACAGTTGGACACAACAGCTAATCCATTATTAGGTACGTCCTTTCGTTTTTGTCCGAAACCGGACGAGCTGTAAACGTAAACCAGCTTTATGCGGAAATTTTGCAACCGAATCCGGCAATTTGGGGTAGTGTACAGTGTACACCTGACAACACCGCGGCGCGGTTACTATGACAGTTTCGGCGAAAACGAGGGTCGGAGCGACCCCGCAGCTTAGCGCTACCGTGAAATTATCAATTCTGACATTATTAGACATGTATTTTAATAGCACCCCAAATATTATCTTCTGAGTACTTCGATATTATGCCTCTTTGTACATGTACAGTTTTATTCTATATCGAGCTTTTGCTCTACATAAGAAAATATGCACAAAAACGTATGACATATAATTTATAAACCATGTAACTACCATTATTTATATGTATTATAAAATTTATACAATAATTATGCAAAAGTTTATACACATGAAAATATATATAATTAACAACATAACGCAGATATACATATTGGAATGATTGTTTATGTTAGTATTGCTACAATTATGCTTAGAAAATGAAATTACATAACAATGTGGGGAGGGCACTGTACGCTGAAGCACAGGCTTTAGCCTAGTTCGGCAACAGACGCTTTTTTATTTTTTGGATGTTTTTTCTAGCCATGTTTCTTAAGTAAAATTATTTATGTAAACCTTTTGTATTAAATAAATGTGTTTAAATGTGTTTAAATTATAAACCATTTTTTTTACTTCAAGTTCAAACTTTTTCACTTCAAGATCCTAGTGGGGTTGCATCAGCCAAATATGAGTATGAGGAAAAATCATTTGAATCAAAGCGGATCATCGACATGACAAAGAAAAAGTCTGAAATCTGAAATCCTGGACGAAATCAAGTGTTTCATACAATTCGTCGATTGTGAATGCCATTGAAGATCGTGGCTTTTTTTTCGTTACTGCCAGGTTTATTGCCGTCATTAAGTTTGATCATTATCATTACCGTTGCCCAGTAACCCTGAAGTAGTATTGCAAAGCATTACTTTATTATCGGCCTTTTTGCGCTTTAGTATTCATTTGTTCGATTGATGGCCATGCCCAATTGACCACGATACGTTTATGGTTGCAGCTAGTCTAATTATCAACGGTAGGTGTAAAACGACCTAGTTTGCTTTCGACAATACCTTGCAGGCACAAAGAGATGTCAAAGCAATTTGGGTAGGCCCATTCGGTTTTAGAGTCTTTGTTAAGTTTATCTAGATGTTCTTTTTAACAAATCTTTGCCTGTAGGTATAATGTTTCATGACATAGTTTGAATTTTTGTACGAGCTTAGCTGCATCTCACAGTTTCAACCAAAATTTTATAGTTTTTACATTTAAATCCCGAATAGGTACAAAATTATTTTTCGTCTACTACAAACTGTATCACTTACAAACGTGTTACCAACACAGTTATGCTACGTGATGACCAAAACCTCGAAAAGTTTAACCGTTTAGTTGTGCAAATATAACAAAATTACACACTGACTAATCAGCCAAACTACTTTGACATTACAAGTAATTAAAAACTCTATTTTTCACAAAAAAAATAGACCAGAAATATTTCACGGTAGCGCAAGTGTCTCGGCAGATTACCACCGGTCCAGTGGCTTCATCCCGAGCCACCGATATCGTTAAGGCTACGTGAAATATTGTAGCAAAATTCTAAATATAGCAATACTGAATCCCGATCATGCATGAAATTAAGGGATGACACGAGATCGGGTGGTGGTAAATACTTGCTTCTCGATTTCGTGAATGTAATAAGTATCGGGGATGGTATCAATTTTCCACCTTGTGACATTCTATTTTTGTTTTATAAGAACTGATGATTCAAGAAGGTAGAAAAACGAATCTACAATGACTCGTATTTCACAGGTGGCGCAGTAAAGCATCTAGTATATCTTTCAAATCGATTAGGTATGGGCACATTCTATCTTTATATTAAAATGCCTCATTAAAGATTTTGAATCAATGATTAATACCAATTCTTCAATACGAGTAGCAACACGATTTATACGTATGATTAAAATATTACATTTCAATTCCACGTTCAAAAATTGGGATTTTTAAGCTTAAGTATTTTATTTAAAACTATGCCTACCGCATCTGCAAAAGTTGCAAATCACTTGCGTACGTCTTTGAAAATATTTCCCCATCAATTAGACACATATTCTCACAACCAACAATGCACAATAAGTTGCACCTCAGTAATTAAAGTGTCTGGGCGCCAGCCATCTTCTTAGTAACCATTAGATTATACAGTGTTACTTACAATGCAAAACATTGCAAACCTCAGTATTTATTCTAATCCAGCTGCGCCCCGCTCGAAAATGATGATGATAAGTTGCCTGCGTCCTTTTCTGGACCCCTAACAACGTGTATACAAAAATCATGATTATTTTATTTTATTTATGATAACTTAATACAGGGTTATTCATGAAGTAGGTATGCTAAGCCGAAAAGGGCTCATAGTGCTCATCATTATGAACAACTTTTACTATGGGACCAAACCGAAATTCGCGGAAAAAAGATCAGGTGTTCCATACATTTTGTCGAGTGTCATTGACATTTTTCTATGGAACAGCTGATTTTTTTTTCGCGAATTTCGGGTTGGTCCCATAGTAATAGTTGTTCGTAATGATGAGTACTATGAGCCCTTTTCGGCTTAGCATACCCTTTGTGAATAACCCTATTGACTAAGATTAAGATGCAAGTCCATTCTCATTACAAATAGGGTCTGCTAATGCATCTTCATATGAAAAAGTTTAATGATATGATATATGAAACCCAAATTACGTGAGCAATTAACCGTTTATCGACTCAAATTTGAGCTAGGTATATAATAGGCCCAAGTTTGAAGGCTTTTTAAGACAGATCTAAATTTTCTAAAACTATTGGGATCCTTGTCTAATGGCTTGCAATGATAAAGACAGATATATTTTTAGTTAGTTTAGATCTGTCTTAAAATGCCTTCAAACTTGGGCCTATTATGAACGTATAATGCTGCTAATTAAAAGCGTTGGTTCGTAGAAACTGTAATTACGAAGTTCAGTCGCTCTAATAATACATTTCATATCCTCCATTTCATTGAATTTCCGAACTATAGAGGAGCACAAGCTAAGTCTCCAGTTTCTATTCCAAAACCCCTAATTAGGCCATCGTTAATCAATACAGAGAAAAGCCCATGAAAACTTTATTAATTCCAATTGGAACAGATACAAAAAGGGTCAAACAGCCCAAAAGGGCCGCTTAATCAGTTCTGGACCCACACCGATCCCATCCTTAATATATATTATTAGAATATACGACTTTCGAACTTAATTGAGCTTGCGGAATTTCGAATACGGCCGTAAAGGAATACCGCGCTTTCCACTGCATTAAGAAGTTAAAGGTGCGTTCCTTTGAGACAGTTACTTGAAGTATGCTGACTCTTTTTAAATGAAACAAGAAAAACAAAAGAGAAACCAAAGAAGAGAGAAGCCATATAAACCAGAGAAAGAGGTTATGATCCATGAAACCAGCTTTGTTAACTAACCTTGTTTAGTGTATATCTTTTTTTTTGTTCACTAAAGATTCAGTCACCAGCAGTGAATCGATAAGGGCTGAGATGATGATAGCACCTACTTAAATACAATGTGACAATGTTGGCCTTTGCCAGCATTCTAAAACGGTAACTCAAGTCGATTAGAGTCATCAAATAAATTGTTCCAATAAATTCAGTGCTTAGCTACGAGCAACTGGCGGGAAAAGATAAGCCTTTATTCGCTTTTACCACTAATTACGCGATAGTAAAGCCTTTGAGAGAGATTTAGATGTATCCGTACTGTACTTGAAGATACGATACTTCCGTACTCATTCTACTTTGTAACCCTAATGAAACAACCGTTTAATGCCTAGGCTGATTGCTTACTTTGTCAAGTGGCAAATTATTTCTAGTAGTTGCTGTTTCTAGGTAGTATCCTATCTTAACTACTGGATCAATCTGAACAGAGCACAATTCTATGAGTTGGAAAATGCGACACTTCTTACCCATGGAGGGAAGAAATGGTATTTATGACGTAGACTTGATTTATTGTGTAACCACCCCCACGTTTTGTTATTCTTTGTCTCGAGGGGAACGAACTCTCTGACTCACAGAACACTGCCTGAGCACCGCTTGATAGGAAGATTCTTAATCTGACAGACTGTATCTGATTAACTTTAAAATAAATTGTAAATAAGTCGGTATTGATTGAGGATTATAGTACAAACCTACTCGTAAGTCAAGTCGACGTCTCAGTGTTTGATATCCACTCAGAAATTTCAATGGTATTTCTATCGGAGGTTTTGATACATGATAACCTACAAGTACGTGGATAATCCTGTCTTGAATAAAGTTTTCCATATGTTATGTATGGCTTATGACAGCCATCGTGTGATGTATCTACATAATCTTATCTAAAGCACTATAAAAATAAATCGTTACGAATTTGTTCCCTTTTTATACAGCCGAGTAAAGTACGCTTCGCTTGACGTGAAGTGACGCTTTTGCATAACAATTGAGCCACACACAACTCTGAATCACGACAGTCTCCAACACTCAACTATACTTACGCAGTGCTCAAGAAATAGCTGTTAAATCCCAGTATGTCTGGTTAAAGTCACTGAAACATCGCCCTGTGGCTTCAATCCACGATAAGGTGTCAATGGATAGAGATATCTATTTCATTTTCAATACTCAAACAGTTTCGAATTCAAATCCGTCGAGCACCGGTTTATGATTGACGTTTGCACGATTCTCGATTCCTGTTACGTTTTGCAATCTATTCACATAGCGTTTGCTCGTGACAAGTCTGGTCTGGCGGTGGGGTAACCGACTGAAACTCGCTAAACGTTGCGTTCACTTCAGTTGATGTAATTTGACTATTGAGTATCTCTCGATTTTGGAAATATGAAGTAACTTGGATCGAACCACTAAAGTAACTTTTAGCTTGCACCAATTTCTTAAGTATATTGTTAAAAACCGCTCAATATGTTTTTGCTACGTATTACACATAAGCATAATAATACATGCTGAATTGCTGACCAATAACATTATTCAAATACAAATTATTTAAAAACTATAACTTATTTTGAGGCGAAAAAAACTAATATAAAATACTTACCAAAGTATGCACTCAACTAGCTGTGGTTTCGCCACTTCACTTGCTGTCAGCAAACCAGTAGGCGTTTCAATTATTTACAGTGACTCGCCTCAGCCAACCGCCAGACTATTGCGGCGTTCAATTTTTCCAATTTTCCTAACAAAATTGAAAAGGGCAACGAAATATCATTCTCGAAGGTTGTTTTGGTAGCATTTTGTGCAGTCACTAGACATATATTTTAACAAAAATTTCTGTTTGCTAAAAAAATTCTGAGTTGGACTTTTAATTACATACTTTTAAATTGATTTGATTTTAATAATGACTGACGCCGGGAATTTTGTACCCGTTGCAAACATAGCTCTTATCATATAAGTATTCTAAGTTATACCTTGTAGCTTTCAATAACTGATTTTTTTTTTGATCGGACCAGTAGTTCCTTAGATTACCCTCTACAAACATACAACTTTACTTATGTATAATATCTATATATATAAAAATAAATCCCTTTTTCCCTTGGTCACGCCGAGTCGAGTAAAAAACTACACTAAATTTTTTTTTTTATTATTCAGTTATAGGCTTGCGTTTGACCGCCATCTCGCCTGATGGTAAGCAATGATGCGGTCTACGATGGAGCACGCTTGCCTAGAAGGAACCGATTCACTCGCGAAAGACACCCAAATTATATCTATCGGGAAACACCCACAGTAGAAGCTCATAAATAATTCCAAAGTAAAAACAAACCGAAATATGAACTAATCTCTAAAACAAATTAATTAAATTAATCACCCATTGCCACATTACGATAAGGTCAAAATAAATATATAAATATATTTGCTATGGTGTTAGCGTGGAAGTAATTGTGTCGGAGGATTATTGATTCGACGGAGTCACGCGACCACTAGTTCCGACCTACCACAAAGCTTGCTGTACCAATACAAAATGAGTAAGGAATGTCTTAAAATGCAAAATAGAAGCTCTAGTGGCGTCACACACCCATAGCATTTTTTTCTGTTTTCCCAGAAGGAGAGAAATGTTTGTCAGGTGCTTAAATGTAGATTATGTCATTGCGGTAATCTTCTTCTTCTTCATAAATATAAAAATGGATCGCTCGCTGTTCGTTTGTCTGGCTAAAACTCGAGAACGGCTGGACCGATTTGAATATTTTTTTTTGTTTTGTTTGCTCTAATACAGGAAAGGTTTAAAAGTTAAAAAAAAACTGTTTGAAACTGCCGAATGGAGCTAGTTGTAAATATAGGTACTACCACCTATATAAACAACTTGACTGTCTTTGATTTTGGATAGCGAGGTGTGTCGTAGTTGGTCTCCATGGAGTACCAACTCTCCATAGAGAAAACTATGTTCGTTTCTCAAAGGATATTTAATTTTGTAGTATTCTCTTTTGCCGTACTTAGAACTAACACTTTTTTCATAACAACAGATAAAAAAAAATCACATGAACCTAGACCAAAACCAAGTTTCTTCGCAACTCTTGCCTCTGCAATATCTTATTTTCAGTTAACCTACATTTCTAGTACAACATGCATTTTATGCAATGTCCTTACTGTATTAACATGTAGACATTTTAAAATAGGGTAGTCGCCGCATTGTGGACGATCGATAAAGAGGTCACTGCCAAAGAGCTTAAAAAATAGGTTGTCTACTGCTGAATATTAATACGTAACCTACCTGCATTAAACTAAACCGGGCGATACGAGTTGGTTAGCATAAACTAATGACAATTATTTATCTATGGTTCAAGCAACAAAAAAGACAAAGTGTTTGATATGATCTCAATTTTGAATTCAATTTGCGCAACTTTTTATGATAAGCTATCCATGGGATACCTAAGCTAGCTAAGCTTGCGTTTGAATTTATTTGTCTAGTGGCTACAGATCAGATAGCTGATTTGTAGTTCAAGGTATAATTATGATCAAAGTTTAAAGCACTGAAATACCTACAAAATATGAGTGGACGGTGGGAGCCCTTTTCCCAGCAATAGGACGGAACGGAATAAACTAAAAATAAAAATAATTAGTAAATAAATGCCTCTTTTGGAAACTAGTCGGACTAACCGACTTAATACTACGTGAGTATTCCCGTGTTAATTATAAATACCAAAATATAAGTAAATAATAAATCTCAGTCTATGTATTGTCAGTTGAATCCAATAGAAAGTTGGCGTGTTATAAAGTAAATCCTACTAATATTATAAACTCGAAAGTTTGTGAGTATGTTTGTTGCTCTTTCACGCAAGAACGGCTGAACGGATTTACATGAAATTTGGAATGAAGGTTGTTCATGGTTTGGATTAACACATAGGCTACTTTTTATCCCGGAAAATGCGGGTAAAACAGCGGGGCGCAGCTAGTAATAAATAATAGTAAGTACTATTATCTAGCATCAACTATTCGTGACTATTGGTGCATTCATGTGAGCCTGTACCTATTGGACCGTTCTATGCGACGCCGAGCCGGAGTTAATGGGAATATGAACTAAGATATTAATCCAGGAAGTTAATTAATACCTACCTACCTACAGGCTACTCTGAAGTTAGGTAACGTTTAAGGGATTGCTAGTTTATTTTATACTTTACACTATACTGTTGGTTGTTACTTAAAATTAACACTCAAGAACCAAATTTTAATTTGTTTCTGGTTCTTTTTGGATTATAGGTAAATTAGGTAATTTTTACTATGGAAACTAACGTGGTTTTCACACATTTTTGTTATAATTAAACACGGGAATACTCACGTAAAAATTAAGTCGTCTACTACGACTAGTTTCGGTCACATTCGGTGACCTTCATCAGGCGAGTTTACAAACGAGACGCAACCGCAAGCGCACGTTTGTAAACTCGCCTGATGGGCCTAATAGGTAATTTTTATACAGATAGGTACTACAGATATATAACCCTTTACACCCGAGATAATTTGTTTAGTAATTAAGAAAAATGTATGTTAGGCACGATATGTATTTATTGGTTGCCGTAACTAATTTGGATGACACTTGGTGTAAGCGTAGCTCTTATTCTAGAAATTGACTACTTATTTGTCCAGAAATAAAATGACAATAAACAAAAAATTTCATTTTCAAAACCTCAATCGCAAATTTAAAACTAATACTAAAATACCGACGGCACATTTCCAATACAGGGTGTCCCCTTTCATCAGACGGCCGCTGTTCATTCCCATGCATACAAATCACGTCGTCGCGTCATTTCCATCCCTCTCCGCGTGTCATTCACATGTCACGAACTGACAGGCGCCGACGTCAAGCACGTGGTGCTCCCATATCAGCTTTATTTTATTAAAAAATTGACATTGGCTTTTGTGGATTACAATTCGTATTCTGCTACTGGCAACATTGCAAACGGGGATTAATTGGATCGTTGTCCGTTTCATTTTTCAGTGCGGTATTTTGTACGGGCACAAAACAAATTAAATTCTATGAAAATGTATATCAAAGCAGTCAAGTGTCAATAGTGTTTATACTGTATTGTACTTGAATTCGAAAGTCACTGTTTTTAAATATGTAGGTAGTTTTAATAACTGACAAAGATAACGATATAGATGTTATAATATGTAATATATATTCTTAGCATAGAAACGCAAGAAAGGGGCGTGGTCAGCCGTCTTCCTATCGCAGCTACGTTCAGAGTGGTTGAGGACGAGCAAGCAGAGCGCCAACGTCACCTCGTTCACTTACTCGGGGCTTCAGGGATAGACGGACGTTGCATAATTGCGATTCATTAGCTTACCCACATTTTGTTTTAATTATTGAGAATTGTTATTTTTATTTAGTTTCAATTATATTTTGTTTGTTAAATACTTTTGGTTTTCTTTTCTAAAATCAGAATTGGGATTCCTATCTCACTATCTGCTCTGGCTGTCTTTGATTTTTTCTTGCTAAAATTTTAAATGTAGAACTCAAGCCTTGTGATTTTGATGTTATAAAATGTCGGAAAAAAGTAAACGTAGAAGTCGTAAGCGTGATCGTACGCCTGTCCCTGGTTTGGAGCAGCAACTTCAGGCAATATTAGATCGTATAAATACTTTGGAGGGCAGTTCCAGGTTTGGTGAGCGTAGTTCGACAACACCGAGTGCGCAGCCGGGGCATGACGGCCCTACCGCGGCGCCGACCACGGCCCCGCCGCGCGAGCCACCGCCGCCGCTGGAAGCCCTGGCCGTGCCATCGAGCGCTGTGTCATGCGGTACAAGTATAGACATGTCTGTGCCGTGCTCGAGCAAGACGCTTGCCGGTACAGATATGGTTGCGAATGAGGTAATGGAGAAGCTTGCAACTGCAATCAGAACGATACCGGTAAGGTCTAACCATGTATTTATATCCAATTTCGATCCTTCGTTGCACGATTTTGATTCGTGGTGTAGCGAGGTAGATCATGTGAAACATTTAAATACGTGGGATGATCGCGAGTGTTTAGCGCGAGTGGGCAATTGTCTTAGAGGTGACGCGAAGTTATGGTTGAACGAGTGGGTCAGCAATGACCGTAGTTGGTCGAATTTCAAGCGTGAATTCAAAACTTTGTGCCCCAAGCGTTTAGACATCGCGAACATCCTGTTTGATGTAATGAAAACCGACTCTGATAAATATCCTACATACGCAGAATACGCTAGGCGTTCGCTTTTACGATTACGAATTGTAAACGGGATGAGTGACGAGTTAGTTGCGGCGATAGTGATTCGTGGTATAACGGATGCTCAAATCAGAGCTGCGGCTACAAACGCTAAGCTACTGCCCGATGATTTACTAAACTTTTTGTCAATTTATGTGAAACCTACCCACATAACGCCAATTCATCCTCGCGGCAACTTGCATAAAACTAGTTTTCGAAAACGAGAGCATAGCGATTCGAGATTCAAATGTTTTTCTTGTGGCGGTTTTGGACATAAACAGATATCGTGTCCCAAGCGTGCTAGGTCAGATAGGTCGGGTGCTGATGCTCCTTCCACAAGCACTGCAAACTCAAATAGGCAGCTACCACGGCCGGATCCGTGTACTTTTTGCAAGAAAATAGGGCATAAAATAGAAGAATGCTTCGCCAAGCAACGTGCAGAGTCTCGCGGCAAATCTAACGTAAATTTTTGTCATGAAATGGTAGACGCATATAAAGATAATGATATAGCTACCGCGGTGATTCAAGCCGTCCCAGTAGATATTCTTATAGACAGCGGGTCGACTATTTCCTTGGTGTCCGAATCGGTAGCGAAACATTTCCAATGCACTCAAACACCATCTTACCGTGTTTTACGTGGCATAGGTAGTCAGGAAGTAGAAACTTCATACTGCACTACGTTGGCTGTCGAGTTCCCTGAGATAACGTTAGAAGTCGACTTTCATGTTGTTCCTGATAGGTTTTTGAGTACACCGGTTATCCTTGGGACGGACGTCCTGAATAGAGAAGGCGTTGCTTATATCAGAACGAGAGGTGTGCAGCGTATTACACGAGCCGAAAAAGTAAATTCTGTAAAATGTGACATACCGATCGATACTCCATTGGTAGGTGAAGATCATGAACGTTTGATGAATATTATTAACGAGTTTGCCGAGTATCTCGTAGTAGGTACGGCCACGACTACTGTACAAACAGGTTCTATGCACATTCGCCTACACAATGAAACCCCGGTAGTGTATCGACCTTATAAAATGTCCCATGATGAAAAGCTTCGTGTTAGGGAAATTATCAAGGACCTGCTAGATAAGGGCATTATAAGAGAATCCGAATCTGAGTTTTCTAGCCCGATCTTGCTTGTAAAGAAGAAAGATGGTAGTGATAGGCTATGTGTTGATTTTCGTGCGTTGAACGCGAACACTGTTAAGGATCACTATCCACTTCCTCTAATAGATGACCACATCGATCGTCTAGGCTAGGCCAAATTCTTTACGAGCCTTGATATGGCCACCGGTTTCCATCAGATCAGGCTAGATGATGAATCAATTCATCGCACAGGATTCGTTACACCGGAGGGCCATTTTGAATACCTTAAAATGCCATATGGCCTTGCCAATGCTCCCGCCATTTATCAGCGAATTATTTCAAACACGTTACGTCCCTACATAGACGCAGGTAAGGCATGTGTGTACATAGACGATGTCTTAGTCCCTAGCGACACGATTTCCGAAGGCCTACAAACGCTTCGTGATGTCCTTGAAACTTTGACTAAAGCAGGTTTCTCCATCAACCTGAAAAAGTGTAAGTTTCTGACAACAGAGGTAGAATATTTGGGTAGAACGATCAGTAATGGTCAGGTTAGACCGAGCGAGCACAAGGTAGAGGCCCTAGTCAACGCACGAGTGCCGAGTAATGTAAAAGAGGTAAGACAGTTTTTAGGTCTCGCCGGATATTTCAGGCGTTATATCCCTGGCTACTCTCTGTACACAGCGATGTATTGGGTCCACTTCCAGATTCCCATGGGTTCAAATATGTCATTCTCATAGTAGACGCGTTCACAACGTATTGTCTTCTCTATCCCATTCGTAAACAAGACGCGACAGAATTGAAAAAGACTTTTGAAACGGCGATGTCTCTTTTCGGTACTCCTAAATGAATAGTTTCAGATAGGGGCCGAAAGTAATACTTTTGTTAACTGGGTAAAAGAATTGGGTTGTGACATACATTTCATAACTCCTGAAATGCACCAGAGTAATGGTCAAGTTGAGCGGTACTGTCGAACTGTAATGAATATGATTCGCATTGAATCCAACTTCAGACAAGAACGTTGGTCTGACATTTTATGGAAATTGCAGCTCACCTTGAATATTACTGTGCAAAAATCTATCAAATGTTTACCTTTGTATTTGTTAATTGGCAGCGATGGTGCAACGCCCGTCATACAATCCCTGATACGCGATGTGGCTCTGGAGGCATCGAGTCCAAATCGCGAAGCGTTACGCGAGCTCGCACGACAACGAGCTTCAGAGTTGATGGAGCAGAACCGGACTCGCCAGGACGCTTATGTAAACGAGCGGCGCAAGGTGGCACGCTCCTTTCAAAAAGGAGACCTGGTGTTTGTACATAAGACGAGCCAAGCCACGGGCAAGTTGGACTCTGGCATGCGTGGCCCATATACGGTAACTCGAGCACTGCCACATGGTCGATATGAGCTCAAACTAGTAACTAGTTCTTATGGGAAAACCACACAAGCTGCATCAGAGTACATCACACTCTGGCGCGGGGAATGGACGCCCGATGTTTGCACTGCATTCTTTGAAAGTGAGTATCGGTCGGTATTATATTTTTGCTTTGACCTGTAGTTTGTTCAGCGGTGTTGTAATGTATCTGTGCAACCTGAGGGCTCTACACACATACAGCGAGCATCCCGAGGGCTCTGCTCTACAGTCACTGTTTGTTACTCATTTCTATGGTGTTGGTTAGCAGTGTTGTAACGTACGTGCATCCATTGCACTGATACGGCGAGCATCCCGAGGGCTCTGCTCTACAGTCACTGTTTGTTACTCATTTCTATGGTGTTGGTTAACAGTGTTGTAACGTACGTGCATCCATTGCACTGATACGGCGAGCATCCCGAGGGCTCTGCTCTACAGTCACTGTTTGTTACTCATTTCTATGGTGTTGGTTAGTAGTGTTGTAACGTACGTGCATCTACTGCATTGATACGGCGAGCATCCCGAGGGCTCTGCTCTACAGACACTACTGGTTGTAATATCGAACAATCTAGCTCTGTTCGATATAGTGGGTGAAGGCCATCCTGAACGGTACGCCTTCGCTGATGTATGGTGTAAAGTGAGCGCTTTGCACCGTACGAGGGGAGTACCTGATCCATACTCCTCTGCTGTGTATCCTGAGGGCAATGCACAGCGGGCATCCTGAGGGCTCTGCCAAGCTCACACGAAGGTGAGAACCTACTCATCTTGGATATTCCTGAGGGCTCTGTCCGAACGTTCTGAAAGTAATCGAGTCGCTCTTACTTTCAGCTTTTTTTTGCATTTTGCTGTTGAACTAATCGAAACAATATGACTTTCAGGTGACAATGATGAGACCCATGACACTCATGAGTACTCATCGTGTAACAAGCGTCCAGTTGGTGAGGCGGTTGAAGGTGGTCCAGCTTCACAGCCACATCCAGTTGAGAGTACGGGCGAGGGCGCGCCGCCGTCAGGAGAGGCCGTCTTAGCATAGAAACGCAAGAAAGGGGCGTGGTCAGCCGTCTTCCTATCGCAGCTACGTTCAGAGTGGTTGAGGACGAGCAAGCAGAGCGCCAACGTCACCTCGTTCACTTACTGCCGGTCTCAATAATCTACCAACAGTTAAATGTAGATAGCTATCCAAGATAAACAGTTAACTTCTATCTATCTGTTACTGCCGTCTCAATAACAAAAAGTGAACAAGCCTATCTAAGATCAAAGATAGATAACAGCTTCTATCCCCGGTAGTGCGTCCCTCCGAAACGTTTTGTTTTGGCATTTCACAATTTTGGCGTGATGTTTTCAGATAATTATTATGAGTACGCTTTAAGTGTCAATTAACTGAAGGTAGGTATTTTTTATATATTAATGCAAAATTTTGCGAAAATCCATTTAAAATCTGCGTTTTGCGTCAATTAAATAACTTCAAACTTGCGACGCTTTACTAACAACGAAACGCACCGTCCGTTTGACATCTTGCAATTTGCACTGACAGATGTGACAGATGAGAACCGACCGATCGATACTCTAGCTCTAGCATCGCACGCGCAACTTGTAAACTTCAACGCATCATTATTATTTTGTTTGTTTGTATTTAGATTTTGTGTATGTTTAGTGGTACGAGTATTTCACCAATAATTGAAAAAAATACGGCCCAACAATGCACTGTAAGTATTGTGTATAATTGAAAAAAGAAGGACTACATAATAAGTCTAAAAAACAAAAACAAGACTTGTGCTTTGGCGTAAATTGGCGCCAAAATGTATGTACCCCTTTTGGCCCTTTTTTCAGATGAAGTCGAGGTCCCTTGGTAAGGATGAAGTGCTTTTCTTGCTGGACTTGATTTCCAGGCACAAAGCAATTACAACTAAGGCAACAAATGCCACCAATAATAAATTAAAAGAGGATGCCTGGAAGTCAATAGCGCAGGAGTTCAGTGCGATGGCGGGGGAAATTCGTCGTCCTGAGCAACTGCGCTTAAAATGGGAAAACCTGAAAAAAGCAGCCAGAAAACGAAGTGCAACCATAAGACAAAACAATTTAAAGGTTTGTCCTTACCTACCTACTTGTTATAGTTTTGATCAAATCTTTACAGATATTTGTTTTAATGGAAAAATATCTTTCCAGACTGGTGGTGGAAAAAGTTACATTGCTCCGGATGAAACACTGGATCGGGTAGCATCTATGTTAGGTGCTACCTGTAATGGGTTTACTGTCCAGTATGGTGGTGATGGGGACGAGCAGCTGGTGCTGCCTACGTTAATGGCTGTTGAGGAAGTTGAGGACCAACAGCTTCTGCAAAATGTTTCTCATGTCGATGAGGATAAAGTTGTTTTGGTGTTGGGTGGTGATGGCACTTCAGAGTGTGGTGGTGGTGGTGTGGTTGGTGCAGCATGTGCAGAAAATTTACTCCCTAAAAAGTTTCTATTTAACACTCCCAAAAGCTCATGTAAGTTGTTTTTTAATTTCTTAATTTTAAATTAACCTAGTATAATATTAACTAACTACAATAACCAAGTCGACATTGGTGAAACTATGTTGAGAAGCAAGAATTTTAATGATTCCTTTCTGTTACAGTAAATAAGCGAAGAAAGGTATCCGAGGAGATCCAGCTAGCTCAGCGAGACATGAAGCGGGCAATGGCAGCTTATTTTACTGCTAAAGCTGAAAAAGTCCAGCTAGAAAACAATAAACTTAGACTAGAAATAGACAACTTAAGAAGTAGTAAAGATAATCATTAAAGGTATCCTCCATCTCTAACCCATTTATATAGTTTTAGTTTTAATTTTAGTGAATAAGTAATAGTTAATATTTCGTGCTTGAGCTGCTCATCTACATAGCATAATGCTATGTGGATGGGCAGTCTCATGAAATTTTTTGCCTTTGCACAAATTTATGTTGCTGGACACACTGCGTTGGATTACAATCCAGCTCAGGATTTTTAAATGTGTGTATTTTGATGTAACATTGATTGTAATCTGTTTGTGTCTAATAAATAAATAAATCATATAAATGACCAGTAGTTCCTGAGATTGTAGCGTTCAAACAAACGAAACTCTTCAGCTTTGTATATTAGTATAGATTGTGATAGTAATGTTTTGTTGTTTGTGATGTTATGATTATGTGTGTTGATAAGTACTAGTCTATACTAATATTATGAAGAGGTAAAGTTTGTGAGTTTGTAGCAGGTAATCTCTGGATCTACTGAACCGATTTTGAAAAAGCTTTTACTATAAAACGCCACGTTATTTGTGAGTGTCAGAGGCTATAATTATATTAACCGGAAAAACTAATAGACTTTCTTGTAAAGTGTAAAGTTTGTGTGTATGTGTGTTTGTCCTCTCTTCTCTACAGACAATGTTTATAGTGTACATATATAAATTATTGTAAGTATGTTATTAAGTTAAGTGTACATGCTATGTTTGAAGGTAACAAACTGTTTTAGTGATGTTTATTTTATTTGTATTATTATTAAACTGTGTGTAAAAATGAAATAAATTCTTATTTATTGCCTATCAACATCAGCCGCTATCTCTATTGATATACAGTTTTGTTGTGACCTATGTACAGTACAATGCTACTTAACACATTCACTGCTGAAAACACAACCGTTCTGCCGTCCACTAACTATAATGCCGTTAAGCCACAGGGGGTCGATTTTTACTTTTAAACATGATAGGATAGAGTTTAAAATTCTCTATCTACCTGTCTAACAAACGTGTTCCTATCTGTCATAGGTCCTAAGATACAAATAGCACAAACGCCGCTACATGACATTTCTTTTCAACATTACACGTCTATAAAGTCGTCATATAACATTACCTAACTAACTAGCCGCTATAATCCCATAACGACATAAATATATATTAAAATATCAAATAATTGCTTACCTATAAAGCCGTTTATTGTGTTTTGTATGCTAAAACACAGCTATAGTACTTTAATTACTTTTAAGTTGAGGTGTGTGTTTTAATTTATTGAAAAATTCCTTAACTAAAACACAGTTACAAGAAAAACCTTCGAATAAAAGACGTTAAGGTCGCTTAACCGTTTTTTAGATAAGGATTCACCTTATTCCATTATAAAATTTACTACACTTGCAAGTCGTCAAAAGAAATTCGAAAATTAAAATGTATATTTTTTTTATATATTTCCTCAACTTAAAAAACGTTAAGCAGCATTCCTTAATTAAAACGCCGTTATCTGCCATCACCCCGCGCTTTATTTTTTTTTTGTTACACTAATATTAACACCGTAGAACAAAGAACTAGATCTGATAATCATTATCTAGTTAGTGGTAGGCTTGTGACTCCCGCGTTAATCGTCAAAAAAGATGTCTGGTTTTAGTGTTACTTTGTAATGGCGAGTCTATCGTTTTATTCTGCAAGATAAACACTGGTTTCAACGCAGTAATTTATTTAAGATCTTCGCCAGTGTGTTATTGATATTTGCTATTGTCGTTTTACTTCATGATTTTACTCATTACTTCATCAAACCCGAAAAAAGCCCCCGGAACCGACGGGCTCACCGTTGACATCTGCGCTGCAGCCATCTGAAGCGAACGGGAAATCTTCTTAGCGATAGCAAACAAATGCTTGTTGCTGAGGTACTTCCCCAAGCAGTGGAAAGCAGCGCACGTGATTATCCTACGCAAACCCGGTAAAACAGATTACACACATCCGAAGTCATACCGTCCTATAGGTCTCCTGTCCGTCCCTGGAAAAAACTTTTGGTAAACCGACTCCAATGGCATCTCCTCCCGACCATCAGTCAGAAACAGTACGGTTTCATGCCCCAACGAGGAACCGAAGACACCCTCTATGACCTGGTAGAGCACATTAAAAAAGGAGTAAACAGCAAAAACATCGTACTCCTAGTCTCCCTGGATATAGAGGGCGCATTCGACAATGCATGGTGGCCCGCCCTAAAAGACAATCTAGCGCAGAAGAGGTGCCCAAAAAACCTCTACGAGATGGTAAACTCATACCTCAATGACCGAAAAGTCAAAGTCAACTATGCAGGAGCAGCACACGAGAGCGAAACTACCAAAGGGTGTGTCCAAGGATCTATCGGCGGACCCACCTTCTGGAACGTAATCCTAGACTCGCTGCTGCGACTGCTGGAAGCAGAGGGAGTAGTGCTCAAGCCTTCGCGGATGACGTCGTTCTCGTGTTCACAGTCAAACATCATCGAGCAGCAGGCCAACAACACGTTGGACATGATCGTGAAATGGGGAAAACGTAACAAGCTCAACTTTGCAGCGCAGAAGACTAATGCGATGCCCCCAAACCTGGTCATGTCTGGCATCCAGCTTAATCTCGTCGAAGAAGTCAAGCTGCTTGGCCTGTTGATCGACTGTAGGCTCAATTTCAAAGGACACGTGAAAGCCCAGTGTAAAAAGGTGGCGGATATCTCCAAACAGATTGCACGTGCGGCGAAAGTGACCTGGGGTCTAAAGAGCGTGATCACGAGAACCATCTACGTCGCAGTGGTGGAACCCATCATCATGTATGCCTCAAGCGTGTGGGCGCAGGCGGTAGACCTCGAGGAAAACAAGAAGCACTTGAACTGTTTATAATTGTAGGTAATGTAAGAGCGGTTTATTGTGTGTATACTTTTGTTTTGTAAACTTACTTGATAAGGATCTCAAAGCCATATTTTAAAAAGTCTGATAAGAGTTAGAATATTACTAAACCAATCCCCAAATTATTTGTAAGGTTTATTAATTAATTAATTTATTATTATATTTATTTATTCTTTAATATACAGCAAGAACCGAATATTATGGGTATGTATATATATTATTACATTCTTTTTAACTAGAATTGCAAAATTCAATAATAAACATATCTTTTATGTTAGATAATAAAATTGTAGTTGTAATTTTCAAGTTAGCTTATTTTGAAATGGTATTCTCAATTAATAGTAGTAAATGCTTAACTAAATAGTGGCTATGTCCCAGATGTTTTATGTTTAACTGCTTTAAAGATAAGTATTTGAATGTAATTAACGGCATAAATATTTTTTTTTACATAAGTTATCCTTAATGCTTGTTAAGAATGTGGCTAAAATACATTAACGGCATTTTAGTTACGTAATTTAAGTTAATTTTATGAAACATAAATTTCAATAGTCAGTTACCTAAAAACACTAAGCTAAAATGCCGTTACGGTGAACTTAACTGCATTTTAGCGTTTGGTTTTCACTTTTATCAAAATTTAAAGCACAGCTATAAAGCAAAAAATGTATTTTACATTTAAATAAACAAGTGTATTTATTTTAAAGTACAGTTATTAGAAAGTACTATAAAAAACATGTATTTCTATATCAGGAAGTCTCGTATAAAGTTTATGGTTATAAAGTAGCATTCATTTTAAACATCTCCCGCGTTTTTTGCTGATATCTCCAAACTTGGTTTTGAGGCTTAACGGCATTATAGATAGTGGACGGCAGCGTTGTGTTAGTTGTATGGGAAAATAATAGGGCGCGTGCAAAGCCGCACCCGTGGCTAGACAAGCAAAACGGCTCAGCAGTCAAAGTGTTAAGAGGAGCAGTAAAACTGTCTAGGTAATATGAAATTAATACATTTGGACTCACAAAACAAAATTTATTCAGGCATAGAAAATAAACTTAACTTTAACCACAGTTACACATTAAAATAATTGGAAATTAATTCTTCTCTGAAAGCATGATTATGCTGACCTACTCCTTCAGCATAGGGAATATCAGGTGATTCAGGCGGTATCTCAACTTCGGGTTCCACATCACTAATATTATGTAACCTGCAGATGTTGTGTAACACAGAAGCAGCAATGATAATAGTTTGTGTTGTGTGCAAAGCTAGGCGGATTTTTAATGACAGCACAGGAAAGCGTCTTTTCCAAACACCAAAACATCTGAAAAATTTAAAATAGTATTATTGCCATGGCTTATGTAGCTCAACCGGTTTGATAAATTTGCAAAGTTATGACAACATATTTCAGATGGCAGGCACAATAATTAATTATTAATATAAATAATAGATTTTCAATAAATTCATACATGAGTAATAAAAGTAATCAATTTACCTTTCTATAGTATTTCTAGTCTTTATATGTGCTTCATTGTAGCGATGCTGTGCAGGAGATGATGGGTTGAGTAGTGGAGTTAACAGGTATGATGTGCAGGGATATGCACTGTCACCAATTAGCCATCTGTTGCCAAATACCCCATCTTCACATTGCACTGTAAATAAACCACACATCATAAAACTTTCTAAGTACCAACCAACATAAGCTAAGTACTTCTATATAGGAAACTTACCTTTGAGCACTGAGTTGTTAAATATAGTGGCATCATGAGCAGATCCAGGCCAGCGAGCCACCACATTCATAAATAGTAAGTCTGCATTGCAGACTCCTTGGACATTCATAGAAAATATCCCTTTTCTATTTCGATACTCTTCTCCTATATTTGAATCTGAAAACATATTTTACTGACATTAATTTATAACATTAATAGCTAAATATCAAGAAACATGCAATATAGTTACACAATTAATAGTTTCAAATATAGTGATTTACCAGGTGACTGTATCGGAACATGTGTGCAGTCAATTGCACCAAAAATCCTCGGGAATCCTGCTATTTCATGAAAACCACTTTGTGTGTTTTCTAATGGCTTCACATACTGAGAGTACAACCTTGCTATTGCTTGTGATACATCAGACACGATTCGGCTGGCTGAAGCTTTTGATACACCAATAAAGTCTGCGACTGATATGAGCATTGTTCCCAGTGCGTAAAATCTTAAAGTCAGTAGCAATTGGTGTAATGGTGATATACCATTATTCCTGAAATGTTAGAATTATCTTTTTTAATCAACGTATGTAGGCGCTTACATCGTACCTACTTACTTTGTTTTAAAACGTCGTAACATAACTAAAAAAGATACTGGCCGCACGGCTTACTTACCGCGAGGAAGTTACTCTCAAAGCTGGAGTTATTTTCAACAATAACTCGTTCACCGACGTCTTATTCAGTCTAAATCTATATATGAATTCTGCTTCTGAAAGTTCACTCGTGTAATTTATTCGAGCGTTAACTCGGCGATTTGGCAATTCTGCATCACTATCGTCAGTATCAAATACACCAACTTCATAAAGTTCATTATCACTATCATCACTGAACAACTCCATTACTTTTTAGTTTTAATGTTTGTGTAAAAATAGGTTAAATCCTTTGCATATCGACCGAAATCGACCGATAACCAAAACTATGACAGTTGGTAGTTTGAACTATCGACAGTAAGCTGTCAACGCGGTATTGAAACGCTCTGCTGTTTTTTTTCTATGCAACCACTTGTCCATGGTAAGCGATAGGCCCTCCGAAAGATAGATCGTTGTCATAGATAGATATTCCTATCTATCTTTGTTTATTGAGACGGAAAAATTCGCCGATAGCTACCGATAGTAGCAATTTTAACTTTTAGTAAGGGATAGATAAGTTATTGAGACCGGCAGTTACTCGGGGCTTCAGGGATAGACGGACGTTGCATAATTGCGATTCATTAGCTTACCCACATTTTGTTTTAATTATTGAGAATTGTTATTTTTATTTAGTTTCAATTATATTTTGTTTGTTAAATACTTTTGGTTTTCTTTTCTAAAAATATATTATGTAATATATATATGTTATATAGCTTCTGGAAAGTTCTTATTTACAGGCTTAGTACTAACTGATAACATTACGACCATTTTTTATTTTTGCGCTTTTTACCACTAAGTGGCGTTATCATAAAAGTTCTAAAAATAAAAATAGAGTTATAGTGTTTAAACAAATACCTCTTGATGAAAGCAATTAAAATAAATAATTTATTGAATACTCCACAATTCTGTCTACTCAAACTTTTATCTTATCAACTTTGCTTCTATTATCATAGTTCAAAATAGATAGAAGCAAGCGACAAATTAAAACAATTTAATCGCGATCCAAACAGAACAATTGCTTCCCCCAACGATTTAGGACAATGGCAGTTAAGTTAAAAGCTAAACACGTGTCAACTGTCGCGACATCGCTTTTCGAATCAACGAGATTCGTAATAATATAACTGTTTGATATGAAATCACAAAAGGGGCTTCACAAAGCGATCTGCCGAGTGCGATGGCCGTGACGAAACCGCGCACCCTGTTATAGCTTCTAATGTCCATACGTCATATAACCCCGTAGGGTGCAGTGGTGCAGTGGGGTGACTTGTCCAATGACGTAAAAAATGGAATTAGAGCGCGCCCGCTGTTATTGTAGCGTGACATATACGAATATTGTTAAGCTCATTTCTGATGTATGGGCTTCAACTACTCGTATTATCGATCAAAAATATTATTTTTGTAGTCTGTATAATTATATTCTAAAGAAAAATTACTAAATAATGTGACTTGATATCGTCAAAGATATTATTCTTTTGAGTGAATATTTCTAAAGCTCAGCGAAAGATTTAATTTGCTACAATATTATTTTCTAAGAGCGTAGCATCTCGTTCCATACAGGGTTTTATGGAAAAGGTAAGCTAAGCCGAAAAATGCTTATACTTATCAATATGAACCACTTTTACTATGGGACTAAATCCTAGATTCGCCAAAAAAGTCAGCAAAGTGTATGAAACCGCTCATTAATGTTTTTTGATAAGTACCTATCAAGTACACATGATTATTGTAATGCAATTTAATTTACGTTCTTGTTCTCGCCAATCGGTTCAAAGTGAGGGAAAAGTTAACAATGTTTCAATCCATTAAGCGACGGCACAAAGCTGCAGCAAAACAATTGTCTTTGTCGTGATCGGGAACTTCCCGCTAAGTAACTTAGTTACTCTCAGTGTTGCACAAAAAGAAAAAAAGTCGCTTAATTTACGGATGCTGAAACAAGCTTATCTCTTCTATTGGAAAAATGTGCATTATTGGAATAAAGCCTGTATAACATAACAAATACATGATGTATAAACTATCCTATCCTACTAATCTATCTTGTTCTAAATATAATAATAGGTATGTAATATTTATATTTATAAATATACATTTACAATAAATCCGACTAAATACATTATTAAAACGTGAAAGTTTGTAAGAATGTATGGATGTATGATTGCTTTCCTACGGCTTTAAACTTACTTCTAAGTTAGCTGATTCCAATACCAGTGCCTCTAGCACAACTTCTATCGAAAAAACTTACGCTACGCACCTACTTATTCGATAGCAAAATGTATGAAAATTGGGTCAGCGCCCGTAAATGGAAACTGAAACTGCGTGAATCGGCAACACAAAATAATATTCCGTAGTATCGTATCGTTACGACGACGCGACGTAACGCTAACGTGAGAAACTCTTAGGATTCGGCACCATATCTTTTTTTTTTGACAGATGGACGATACTTAGCTCGTGAGAAGTTACCAACAAAAGTTTTGTCACCCTACATTTTTTAGTCAGAAAACTTTCGTAAGCACCAAAGTTCGATATTTTATTACATTTATTTTAAGGTTTACGGGATATTTTTAATCATTGAAAAATTAGCAGGACGTTTATTTTGAACATACGATTTATTAAAAATCTGTGCCGAAGAAAATCACAAGATAAAAAATAGTACAGAAACTTCGGTTTCTGTACTATTTTTTAGTCAAAGTTTTTTTTTAGTCAATACGTTAGTGATGACGATAGAAATAGTGACTGAACAGAATGAGTGAACAAAATGAACGAATTGCGAACAATTCGTTAACGGAGACGTGAGAAAAAATGCTCGCATTTTAATTTACGTATCACCAACTCGCTGCGTTATTTACGTAGCGTTTACGAAGTATCGTCAAAATTGTGCTAGAGGTTACAATAAACCTAAACTGCTTGTTAAAACAAACAAACAAACAAACCAATCTATCAACCAGTCGTCCAACAAATTATGCGAACATGTAATTAAGCTACTACATACAACACATATACTAGAAGCGCCTAGTAACCCCAAGATCTCATCGTGCAAGTTCATCTCATGAATATTCAAGTTGCAAGCAACCGGACTTGCAAGCAAACTTATATTGAATACGACGGCACGCTCTCTGGGTGTTTGTTACTAGAGCCTGGAGCTATATGCAGATGAATGACTTCTGGAATAACTAGGCAAACGGAAATAAATAAAATATTTTGACAAGAACCTAATAAATGCCTAACTACACTGAGAAAAATGGCACCACCAGCAGCATTAGCACCAGTTTTTACGGTGATCATAAACTGATGCTAATCATCGTACTTTTTGATGATAATAGTATGCTCCGTACTTTTAATGAATTCACCATTCTTGTATCGGAATTTAGATGGACAGTTTTCTCAATGTATCTATCTTTTTATTAAACTTAGCCATCTATCTAATCAACCTATTTTCATCGCCTGCTGGTTTTTGACTTCCTCTCATACTCGTAGATGGTGCTCTTAGAATAGAAAGAGACAGGATACAGTTGAGTCTTAGTGGGCTTTATGTAATGATTTTTGATGTTCTTAGCCCTTATCATCATCGAACTCATCATCTATTTTTATCGTTTTTGTAGAGACCACTAGGTACGGCCTTGCTCCACCAGCTAACCCTTTTCTAGCTTATTTCCAAGGTGGAATGTTCCTGTAGAGACCTATTTTGCTCTACAACCAATTTTCCACCCCATTCACTATTACTATTTGATCAAGTTAAAATCACGTATTCATGTGCGTGTTCGAATCAATTCTGTCTACGTCACTGCCAAACCAGAAACGGCTAATTGAGTTTGATGTCGATTCATGGAAACTAGCTGGGGACTGATGATTCGATAAACTAAGCAATTAACTGTGCCAGTTACACAAACACCAAACGTTACAGTATTCGGGATTTAAGGATAAAGTTTTCCAGTGAAAATATATGGGATATAGGCTTTATGATTTTATTTTTCAGAGTGACGATAGCAGTGAATTGCCGCGCATGGTTTTGGAGTATAAAAGTTTATAATTCTGAGTGGCACGTCACTGTTATGGGTAAACGTGACGTTGAACATAAGCAAAAGACTTGCTTGTTAAAAAGTAAACTAATACATAGGTCTCCAAGTTTCATTATTTTATTTTTAGCTTGATTTCATACGCTACTTAGGTTAGAATTATCTTTCCTGGACAAGGTTAGCATAGGACTGGAACTCTATCCCAATCTTGTCCACAGGTTTAAGGTGCAATTTTTGCAGTAGATATGATCAATGATCATCCAATATTCAAAACGAAGACTCATCGATTATGTGTTCCATACTATACTTAAGTGTAACGGTTCTTTGAACCTTAAACCTGATCCTCAGAATTTGACAAAACATGTTTTCAAACTGCTATCATTTTTTTCAAACGTCATGATGTTTTCAAACGTCACAATGTTTTCATTTAGATTTTGTACCTATTTCAGCGGTATTTTTAAAGATTCCAATATAAAGTCATACCGTACCTGCCACCGAGAGTGTCTTGCAGAAGCGCTCCTCATGTATAATTCAGCACGTACACAAACAGAAGGTGGGCTGACGTCGCTTGCGCTGGACAGATTAAACCATGCGGCTACTTGTAAACTCGCAATTACTGGCTGGCATACTGGATAAGTTAATAAGTCGAAGATTTTATTTAAATAAATTAAGTACGTTCGTAGAACGGTAGGTTCTTTCAAGCGTTTTCAGTTCGACGTGGAACTTCTGTTTTTTGTCTCAACTGGAAACATACTAATTGGGCGGTTGTTGTAAGTACATTACTTGTGTTCTCTTGCAGTTTTAGCGGGACCATCAATCAGACGTAGCTAGATAGGAACGAATGACTGTCAGCTTTTTTTTTAAATATTTTTACATCGAGGCAATCTAGCTATTCAGGTTAGGTTTGCCAGATAATTAAGTTGAGATTAATAATAGTTTCCTTCAAATGCATCACCCGCACAAAGAATCCGAAACACTTTCAACATCAGCCAACAAGGACTTGATGTATTAGTCCTCTAAATATTTATTGTCCTTTCTTTTTGAGTTTTTTTTTTGACAACAAGCTAGAGAGAGCTTGATAAGCTACGTCGCGAATGACAAACAGTAGTCGCCGTTGCAAGCTGTATTTACATTTGCAAACATACGGAATGTCGGAGTATTTCACCCAAATCCTGCATAGCTTTATGTAACCCAAAGCACAAACAGACGCCAACAAACAAGTTGCTCTGCCTTGGAAACATTAAACCACATGACTACATACCTAGCTATGTTTCATATGTACTTGTTTAGAAGCAAGATTTAACTACATACCTACCACCAGGTAGATTGTATCATATTTTCGAATCTTTTTGCCATAAGACAGCAAGTTGTTGCATTCGTTTTAAGCGTTAATCTTTTTGCTTATCATTTCTGAAGTAAAAAAAACCCTCTCTTGTGCATCCCTGTAGTCGGGTAAACATAAAGAGTTTATCCATTTAACTGTAACTATAACAACATTCCATTTTGAATCCAATATACACTCCAAAACGCATCGGGCATTGAGTACAGGTAGAGCAAAACTCGTTACACTGTCAAATGTTGTAACCGCATGGAATATAGCACGTACTCGCACAGTCAAAACACAAACTTACCGTATACCAGACTCACAGAAGCATGATATTCAAACATACGTAGGTACAAGATAAATTGAGCTTTTCACAGTAACTTAAATATAAGGTAACCTTTATAAATCTTCAGTGAGATGATCCTATTTTCACTCTACTATCCTGTCCATCGCTATGAGAGTGATAGTATCAGGAGTATTTATTTTTAAAAGCATTTATTTAACTCGCAATGTATGGAACTATGTTTGTTCGAGTGGAATCTTGCAACTCAGTTTTGAACCACTACCCGATGTCCGTTTGAGCTGAAATTTGGTGTACGTGTGTAACTTCGATGACAATGCAATAAAAGTTTGTTATAAAAATTAACTTATTTTAAATTTATCCAACCGGCCACTGTCGTCAACCCTACAGTTTTAGCTGTAGATCTACAGATTTTTGGAAGGTTTTTAGAAATGTTTCACCGCCAAATCTACCGTCTTTTGCCATTGCTGTCTTTCGCGATTTTTGATTAAAAAAGGCATTTTAGTAAAAACTGTTATTTTTTTAAGGGTTTCACAGTTTTTTTACAATATCTCTAGAGATAGTCTATGGTATTTCTCTTAGACAGGGTTGGCATTACTGACCACGGCTTATATCACAGCCTTATAATTATAACATGACTGTGTTCGATAGAAAAAGGCATGCAGTTTCTACGAGTATTAATGCCCCATATGGGCGCTGTCTTATTTAAAGAAAAAGAAAGATATGTTTATTTATCGTACATTTCGATAAAAGTTATACTAAAAATTATATTTGATGTCGATTGACGATGGAGTTAAACATGGTTAGCATTCCTAAATAGCATAGGAACTGGATTGCAGATGAGGCTAGAAATATCATGTCTGGAATAACCTCTCTATGCTATAACTTTGCTATAGCTTTGCTTTGCTTTTCTTCAATATTGCACACCCCGTTTTTATATTTTTTATCTATCCCCTCCATCCTAAGGTTGCCTGGAAGAGATCGCTCTTAGCGATGAGGCCGCCAGTTGTCGCACTAGTTTTAGGTGCTATAATCCTTTTGTTTGTAATTTATGGTGTGAACAATAAAGAGTTTATCTATCTATCTATAGTTGCTTAAGTTTAGAGGCAATTGGACATAGTAATAGGATTATAGCCATTGAATATCTAATATGCACTCCTATTGTCGACTGCCTGTTGAGCTATGGACAGTTTATTTCAAAGACGGAGTGGGTAAATGGAGCAGTTTACAGACGACACGATTATTCAAATAATTTGGTGGAAAACGTAACACGTGTTTTCAATTGATTTGAACTTGAATCTATATTTTTTAAGTTCACTTTCCTAATATTTTTATGCATGACAAGCAAAACTACTTCGATGATTGCAAAACCATAAATTGATTTTGTTAGTGGGTTTGAGTAAAGATCGGTAAACAAGATTTTTAACCAAAAGCCACCTCCTACTTATTTTTCTCTGACCTAGTTCATCAAACAATGAAAAAAGACGTGTGGCACTCGGGGACTGCCGCGGTAAAGCTATTGCATAGCATTTTTTATCAACTTATACAATTATAATTATTTCATTAACCAATGCCACCTAGAGGCGAGTTGCTGAACTATAGAGACAAGCGTGATATTTCAAAAAGTCATTAAAAGTTCTGCTATTCATCGATAGATGGCAAAACTAAAAAGTATCACCGCTGTGCCTTAGGTTATTTTCGTTACGGAATTTCTGGATTCGGTCTCAACGCTCAAGGCCCGCGATAGAAGCTTTGCAATAGCTTTAAATTTTAAAGTAGTAAAATATCATAATAAATACTACCACATATCACAAGTTAATAAATCTTTGGTATCTGATACTATTGATATCGTGTCGTCGATGCGACGACAGAACTTGTACAACAATGGACTCTCATTGTAAGCTGTAGGACACCTGAAAGCGTGATGGGCTACACAACAGTATTGTTACGAGCACACACATATACACATACTCTTGGGCGCCGGCAGCAGAGTGCAAGGAGGTGCACTTGCACCCCCCTGTTAGGAAGAAAATACATATAGAAAATACATGTATATTAGGTGTCGAGTTTGATGGCGCCATTTAAAATACCCGCGCGATTTGAATTCGACATTACATTTATTTTCTTAATTTACACGTACTCGTACGTACGTATTATTCTATATTTTACATACATACATACATACATATTATCACGCCTCTTTCCCATTGGGGTAGGCAGAGACTACATCCCTCCACTTGCTACGATCCTGACATATGTCTTTCGCTTCTTCTACTTTCATAAGTGTTTTCATACAAGCTCGTCGGTTGCGGGTACTAACTTTTAAATTAGTTAATAGCATAATGTGTAGATGCAGATGCATCCCCCCTGAAAGTAATATATATATTCGACTAGGTGTGTCACGCGGTCTTAAATCTTTGCAATTCAAATGCGTTTTACAAAATTCCAAGGCGTAATTGCAAACAAAATTGCGTTTTTCGTAGTGAAAATAAATTTTCGGTACAAAACTACATTTTTCGAGATGATAATAACATATACATATTGTACATAATATGTCTGTTTTCTACTACTTTTCGAAAAGTTTCATCGCTATTTATGCTTCATAAATAAGACAATTAAACTTGTGAAAGAGAGCAGCGGTCTTGCATTGCGCTATCAATATACATAAACGGTGTATGTAAGTAATTTTGTTTGTTTCCACTCGGCATTACCTAGCTGATAAAAGTTTATTATTCAATCCACAACTTAAATTACAAAGCTTTTTGAGCATCATCATCATTTTCAGCCCGTAATTGTCCGCTGCAGAGCATATAGCATATATATCTTCTAATTTTTTTTTTAATACTTAACAGGTTAGCTGTCCCGAAGCAAGTTTCGATCTTCTTTGTACACGTCCTCGTAGTAAATAATGACAGCTAACGCTCATGAAGTTTCGTATTAAGTTACGTCATTCTCTTCAAGTATTTTATGATACTTTATGTGTCCTAGTGATTGAAATTAATTATATCGATAATTGCTAATGTAAAGAAATTAATTATTTACGTTTAATGATAAAATGTACGAAAAAAGGGTCTCACAATAATAGTAACATCGGTGAAAGAATAATTTTGTGTTTGAATAAGGTTAATGTTAATTTTTAAGTGAAATTTATTTTTTGTTTAAATGCTGTTGGCCACTGAGGCCTCACAAGCGTACCGGGTGTTTGGCGAGCGCAAACGGCGCTGGGCCTAAAGTTTTTAGTCTCTTCTCTTCTAATAGACCACTCATCCTAGTTTCTTATCCAGGCTTATCTTATCCAGGCTCGCCCCGCGACCACCACTAAGCATACATCAATAAACCTTGTATGAAACACAGCTATAACCCCAACAAACTTCGACAGTGCAAGTCGAGACTCTCATGAATATGCATCTTACGAGCGATGCTGGACTTGTCGTAAACTTATATTGAATGTCACAGCATGGGTGCCGCCCGTCGTGTCGTCGTCTACTATCTGCGTAGGTACTATGTATAACTTTGATACGGATTGAATAGGATTATAAACACTGGAGTATGCATAAATATATGTATGAGAATGACATGAGACGTTTCACATGTCCAGTAGGCCTTATATTGCTTGGGGCGTCAAGTACGGGCGCGAAAACGATGTTTCAGATTGAGTGGTGAGGCTTTTAGTACCAACTCAAAGCATTTGTTAATTTATTACTCAATCTTACAAAGAATAAGAAATAAATTAGTAAAGATATAATAATTGAAAATATTTTGAATAAAAGAAAACTGCGCTTGATCTTAATATTTGTTATTTCGTCTCACATATTTTATTTTCAAATAAAGTTAGTATTGAAGACGTGACGTAACAAATACAATTAAGTACACATTCTGGGATATGATGGATATTCCCAGTAGAATCACAATTATTTCTCCGCCAATAATGACACAAACAATCACCACTTATAGAAAGGGGACGCACACATTCGTTTCCATTACAGCAGACGAATTAAATCTGGCGTTCACCTCCTCTCTCGATCTGCTAATGGATTGTGCTAATTTAAATTGATGTGCTGTATTGAATCATGTAGATTGATCGGGCTTTGCATTCCGTTGGGGTGGACACGTGGACGGGAGTGAAGGGGAACTGTGCATGCTAATTTGATGATTGTTGAACTCGCGAGTCTCTTCCGAACTCAATTAGACGCATTTTTGCGAAATAAAAGAATTGGTATAAGTACTTGTTTATTCAATGACTAGATGTGCCCCACGTTTTTTCACAAATCCACACTCTGGAGGTTTCTTCACATGTGTGAATAGAAATCACTGCTAGTCATACCAACGCTGTAGAGATAGTGTTCCGGATTAGGGCGGTGAACACGAATTGTCTGCAATGTGCACTGAACACAGTTCTCGCAATAGTTCCATCGTATGAGCTGTAAGCTTCCCTTTGCGTATTCAAATCCCCACTAATGCAAAGGAACTTCAAGAAGATTGAAATTTCAAACTATTCTTTCAAAGGTAAGGAGATTTTGCTTTAATATTATATTACGGAGCCCGCAGCAGAGCTTCGATTTGCATAATATTGAACGTAGAACTTAATGACTCAATTTTAAGTGAAAAGTAGTAAAAGTTGGGATTTTTAACGTTTTATTAGAATTACAGAGTCAAGTGGTGTGAAAAGTTGGCACCGATGAGCGGTTCTATTAGAAACTTTATTAAAGCCGATGATTGAAAGATCTTCGTAGTGAAAAAGAAAATAAGGGATAAGGTACCGTTTGTGGGAGTTTCGTCAAAGTTGAATGGTTGTACTATAAATAACACTATCTCTTAACTAAGCTAAAACTATTATAAGAATTTACTACCAACAACAACTGTTTCGTGTCTTTGTTTCGGGAATAAAATATTTAAATCTGAATTAGAAGTTTGTTAACATGAAAGAAATACATTATCACATCACCAAAAGTTTTTTTTTAATAATAGGACCGTGTGAATGTTTTCTTTGAGCAATGGAACACGCTTTCTAAGAAGAAACCTATTCACTCTCGAATTAAAGATGATTGCCTATTACTTATTATATTTACCGGGAAACACCCACTCAGGCAGAGCAGGTACACTATGGCAATTCGCACAATAAAAATGGAATCAAAGCGTTTCGTAGGTATACCTAAGTTTTTTGTATCCCAGCCTCAAAACGATATCGATTTTTTTATACTCTTGTGCGTTTAAAATTTTCGCCAAACATTGAAAGCGACATAATGATATTGCTTCTTTGATAACAATTTTCCTTTGAAGGGATTTATTTCTCTGAGCACTTTTTATCTAGAAATAAAAATCTGACAACCTGTTTGAAATTAATTTAACTATTTCACGGCGCGGTGCGGTGCAACAACGATACAAACTCCTCCCGAATTCCCTTTATAATGACGTGTCGCTCGAGTTGGCAAATCTCATTAATCTTCTACAAGTGTCATAAAGGTGCAGCGCAGACGGCACACTTTTTGTGCGATCGAGTCTGCGGCGCTCAAAAAGTCTGCATGGCGCGCAAAAAGTCGGTCGCGGATTTTTCACACACGACGCACATCTTCGATCAATACTTGGCGATCTCTGCACGATTTCCATAGCGTCTACGTCCCTACAGCTCTGCCGACAGAATGATCGAAGATGTGCGTCGTGTGTGAAAAATCCGCGACCGACTTTTTGCGCGCCATGCAGACTTTTTGAGCGCCGCAGACTCGATCGCACAAAAAGTGTGCCGTCTGCGCTGCACCAAAGTGGTGATATTTGGAATTACGGTCACGTTTCTAATAAAAATGCAAATAAACAGCGTCGACATTATCTCGTCTTGTCAGGGAATATGGTGTCATCTTCATCTGAGTCATTGTGGGGTCGCGGGAAAGTACTTGAGATCGTAATACCCATGCATTTATATAAGTATACTAGCTGCACCCGGCGGTTTCACCCGCTATTTTTTTTACTTTTAAACTTTCCCTGTATTAGAGCAAACAAAACAAAACATAAATATTCAAACCGGTTCGGCCGTTCTCGAGTTTTAGCCAGACAAACGAACAGCGATTCATTTCTATATATATTTTATAAAGCTCCGTGATGGCATTTTTGACAAGACGGCCCCAAAAGGGAACATTGGTCCGGGGTTAGTCTACTAAATGATAGGCTCAGACCATATTTAATTTCTACTTAAACTCAGGCTGATACTTTACAGAATCTGAATCAAAATAACTTTTATAGGTCACAAGCATAAACTTTGTTAAGTATACCTATATTTCCTTTCGGCCGCCTATGTAACTGTGTTTTGTAACCGGTTACATACGAAGAAAAATTTTTTTTTTCTCGTTACCAAGTTACAAGCTAAAATATTTTCGGCCGCCATTGTAACTACGTTTTGTAACCGCTGCGAGGTTACAAAAGAAGAAAGTTTTTCTTTTCTCGTTACCAGTTACAAGCTAAGACTTTTTATGCGATCTTAGGTTCCGTAAACTATTTGAAACAGAAAACAAATAACATGTTTACTGTCTTTGTTTGTCGGCTGCATGATACGACATCAGTAGCACCCACTATAACCGCACTCCGTGAGACATAAGTTAAGTTATTGAAACGTCGCCAGATCCACTTAGCTTTACGAGACGGAAAACTCTATACGACGCCGCGCGCCGCCCGCTGCGAGGGGCGGGATTCCCGTATTTCGCGCGGTGCGGCGAACTTCCAATGTAGTTTTCCAAATGTTTTGGCAATATTTGAGGGAAACATTTATGCTTTATAGGTAAAGTTTTTGAGTTTATTCAACGGTACGGATACGGATTGGGTAACTTTCAAATGGTTTAGCGCGCTACCTCAACTATGGACTATGGACGATACAAAGCGCAACTTTTTACACAATGGGCACGTAAGTAAGTAAGTAATTTATAGTAATAAATTAAAAAGTCAATGCATATAGCTAAACATGATACAAAATGTATATTATAAATAAATAAAATTAATAAATGAGATACAAAATGTACATTATTTTCGTGTCCATGGCTTTAACCCTCGCTTACTAATATATACTACTTAATAATATATATAATAATATATACCTTGTGCTCGTTGTGATTAGTCGACTAGGGCGTTACAAACTCAATTTCGCAATTAGGATGCCTACAAACTGTGGACTATCGTGAATTGCGAGAACGAACTTTTAATCAAATTCAAATTTTGTTTAAAACGGCTAGTGTTGGTAATTAGGTCGTCTATATTCTAGTCAGATTCAACCCTACATACCTACTCGTGGCCCTACAATTAAATAGTTTCACTCGAGAGCGAAAATGTTTCCAACTACTGAGTTAAGACCTTCCTAAATGCTAACATTATAAAGTTTACAGTACATTTGCCGTACAGTTTGATAATTTACGGAATAGTTCCTCTGAAAGAGTAGTTAAGTTGATTTGCGGCCTCTTTGGCACTAAAGTACTTACAAAGTGAAATTGCGTGGTCCTGCCAAAGTATTCGAGATTGTGGCTTACGAGTTTTAAGTACAAAGCAGTGTTAATTATTTCAACGTTAATTATTTTAATGTCGTTATGGTTTTGAAATGGCTTTAGGTTTCAAACTGGAATTTTGTTTGTTAAGAGGTAATACTTGGGTAGGATAAATTATTTATTTTCTTTTGACTAGTGCCAGTGCCAAATCTTTACTATGAAAATTGGCGTGGTTTTGACATGTTTTGTTTTAAATACTCGGGACTACTCACGTATGTTACGTCGGGCCGATTCCACGAGCCGCCGACCACACAGGTCGCCGAGTCACCGCTTCAATCCAAGGGTGTTGCAACCGATTCTCCATAAAACATACCTTCCGATGAAGCCCTCGAGTCAGCGCTTCAATTCCAAGAGTATATTACTTTAATCCGCTGTTAATTCTACCGAACTTCATAATTCATTGTATTCCTAACATCGGGTGCAATCGCACATTTACCTAGCGAAATGTAGCTATAGATTATAATTTTATACATTAAATAGAGTTTAAGTCAATTTGGTTTTTCTTTTGGATCCTTCGGCTGCGGCCTATCATAATTGGCGCAGTCGGTAGGACAAAGTAGGTTAGCTAGGAGTGCTCCGACGCGAACAATCCGTGAAACATGACTGTCCGTGTAACGTGAACTGTCCGTGAAAGAACTTCCTAGTACTGTGCGTGCCTATACACTTATTGAGTGCGGCGCGTACTATTCCTGCTTTGTCCAAATGAACCTGGGCCCGTGGCTGAAGGACAAATCCAGACATCGATTCCAGAGGAAACCAAGAAGAAATATATTATGTAAGTGCATGAATCGCTCCTGTACTTGCTCTCCTTATACCTAGTTCTCCTAGAATGGTGAATTATTTTTCGATCCTGAAAAATACCCTTTTGTCCTGCATCGAGCAGACAATTGTTAGTAGAACTAGGCCATTTGTCCATTTGGTCTACATCGCGTAGACAATGGCAAATTAGATTAGAAGTATTTGTCCATTTGGTCTGCATCGCGCAGGCCATGGCAAATTAGATTAGAGGCATTTGTCCATTTGGTTTGCATCGCGCAGGCCATGGCAAATTAGATTAGAGGCATTTGTCCATTTGGTTTGCATCGCGCAGGCCATGGCAAATTAGATTAGAGGCATTTGTCAATTTGTCCTGCATCGCGCAGACAATTGCAGCTTAGACCCTAGGCTAGTGAAAAAATAATTTTTTTTTTCTTCAATCTTGAAAAATACCTATTGTCCTGCATCGCGCAGACAATTGGAACTTAGATTATAGGTAGACATAAGCTAGTTCAATTTGTCCTGCATCGCGCAGACAATTGGAACTTAGATTATAGGTAGACATTTAAGCTAGTTCAATTTGTCCTGCATCGCGCAGACAATTGCAACTTAAACCCTAGGCTAGTTAAAACATTTTTCATTCTTGGAAAATACCTTTTGTCCTGCATCGCGCAGACAATTGGAACTTAGATTTGTAGACCTAGACTAATTCAAAATTCTTCACCCAAGAAGAATATCCTTAAGCCCTGCATCGAGCAGGCATAGATTAGCAGATAGTAATAAAAATTTAGGTAGCTTAGTACAGAACTAATCAATCTTGGCTTACTCAATGGTATTTTAAATAAAATCACTGGGCCAACCGCCCGCACAATAAATTCTAAAGGTATTCCAGAAAGTTGGACGGCATAAGAACAGTCTTAATAAATAATTTTTCCGACCAGACTGGCGATGACTATTTAAACAACCCTCAACTCTTTAGTGGTTATAGCTCCCAGTATTTTCTGAAGGGCCAGAAATCATGAAATTTAAGATTGAAGTCAATCTACACATCGGGGCTAATCAGTCCTTCATCAACCCTGAAGCAGTGATTTTTTTTTTTCAATTTACCTTTCAATTTTTTTTTGTGGTCACTAATGTGCATGCGACTACTCGCAATAATTATTTCGTTTCCCTGCCGTGCTTTTTGTATTTCAAGACTGATTTTTTTTTAAACTACTTGTGTATCGATTTCAAAACTACTTTGACAGACTTATTGGACTAGACCTTTTAAAGAAATGGGAAGCTAAGATTAACCTTAAGAATAAAGTGCTTATCACTGCGTCAAGCGGCTAACCCTATTCAAGTGTATGACTCAAGCAACATTAACTTGTACGAAGACGTTATCGCGGCTAATTCTTCGAAATTAGTGAGACTTCCAATTAATTTAAATGACGACAAAGCTTATAGGTACCTGAGCAGATAGTGTCGAACCGTGTCATCCGAGACTTCCTAACAATAGTAAGAAACAACCGTGGTATTCTTGAGATCGTGAATCCATCCTCACACGGCGTAGTATTTTCGTTGAACCGACTGATAGTAGCCGGAGTTCATTCTAAAGAGTGCATGCGCACTGCACAACTGCGCTCACGTGCCGACGAAGTCTTATCGCGACCACGTACTTACTACTTAAACGCTGAGGAATGCGCGAACTTTGAATCTTTGTGTGCTTAGTACGCGGACGTTTTTTTTTACATAGAAGGCAACTAGCCCGATCACTCTCACCTTTTACAAAATCGTAATAAGGACCGTGAAGCGGAAGCAGTATACGAACTAGATCAATAAGTTTTTGTTCGAAATTCTATTACCTGCAGACATAAGCTCGCCCCCGGCACATTCAAGATACTGTTTCAGCTGTTTTAGCAATTTATATTTATACTTCTAAAAAACGCGGCCCCATGGTTGAGTCCCGTCTTTAAAGAGTTCTTAACTCTGCTAAATTGTTATAGACTTATTTTTTACTCTGACCGTGATGACAAGGCTGAAAACTCAATAGATCCGACTTGAAAGCTTGGACTGACTAGACTAATAACTACCTATCACACGACTTGACAATATTGAAAATCAAATTACTGATTTACAGACCCAGCTCTCCGACTACATGAATAGAATCGGAAACGATACGGACTTATTATATAAATTTCAAATTGACTATCTAACAGAGAAACTACATAATGACCGTAACGCTTTTGAGCCTAATCGTAAGAAGAGGGGGTCCCATAGACGGATTAGGTTCTCTCGATAATAGTATAACGGGCAATTTAGATTCCACAGACGCAATTAAATTTGACAATGCCATCAAAATTCTGGAAAGAAACCAACACAAAGTCGCGGACAAATTTTACAATCATTATCAGCATCAGCTAAGATTGGATGGTTCAGCATAACACAGTTATAACGCAAATAGTTCAAAATCAAGAGCAAACTAATTCTAAATTAAAACTTCTTTTTAGATAGTGACGCATATCGGGATACGAACTTACTCAAGTATGCGAGATTCGCTCAACTTTTAATTTTATCATCTCTTAAAATGCTGATGATATTAAGGCAGAATTTTTTTAAGAGTAAAAACTATTTTATGTTTCGTGCGTGCATCGAACACCCACCATTATAATATTATAGTTAGATATACTAGCTAGAATAGAATGATAAATAAGTTAGATTTCATTTACCCCCAGGGTCATTCAAGTTACATTTCAAAGAATACTATGACGTAATCAAACCAGGTTAGGTACTATTTTTCGGGTAAACGCCCAGTTATAGCCCCGAAATTTCCCATAGTATCTCCCATAGAATAAGATTTATTTAGATTCACCAATCGTCCCTAACAAGAACAACCGATCTATCCTATCCCCGCATCCCCTTATTGCAAGTAACAGGCAGGCTTTCATGTATAATAGAGACAGAATGTCCGAAGTACAGCACATGGTTCCTTTGTGAAGACCTGAGAGATGACCACCTGCGAGATGACCACCTGCGAGATGACCACAATCAAGCTATCCAAGGGAGCTGTGGACCAACTGAACGAGAGAGATTACGCTATCCCCTTCCCCCAGCCGACGAAGATACAATTTCCTGTGGACACGAAAGCTACGTCACGGTACAAGGAAGCTACCTTGCTATCGCAGTCAGCCGCTCATAGAACACTCTTACTATCAGTAATATCTACGACAAGATCAAAGAACAACCTTTGACTATCAGGAAGATTTCGATGAACCTTGAAAAAACAACCTTCTCACCGCTGCCACATCTGAAAATCAACTCTATAAATTTACAAAACCTACATACTTATCAAGATAACGTGATGCTACAGCTAGCAGTACAACTAGATCCCATCGCACCGACACATACCATACTACGATACCAATCTAAACCTTATTGGTCGCACCGATAATAACAGCGTCACTGGCTATACGACGCTACTACGATCATTTTAAGAAGATGAACTGCGTGCAGAATGAAGAGGAAGAACAACACCATGAAGATGCCGAGAATCCTGGCAATCCAGACTAGAGCACCGGCAACATTTGCTCTCAAAGTTCTCAAATAGTTGCCTTTCTGAGGGTGGAGGTGTTACGTCGGGCCGATTCCACGAGCCGCCGACCACACAGGTCGCCGAGTCACCGCTTCAATCCAAGGGTGTTGCAACCGATTCTCCATAAAACATACCTTCCGATGAAGCCCTCGAGTCAGCGCTTCAATTCCAAGAGTATATTACTTTAATCCGCTGTTAATTCTACCGAACTTCATAATTCATTGTATTCCTAACATCGGGTGCAATCGCACATTTACCTAGCGAAATGTAGCTATAGATTATAATTTTATACATTAAATAGAGTTTAAGTCAATTTGGTTTTTCTTTTGGATCCTTCGGCTGCGGCCTATCATAATTCGTATAACAAGTGTGCATTGCGTAACAAGATCACGCGTGTCGTGGTTGTAATCACTTTGAAAATGAATCTGAAACCTTTATTCTGAATTCCAATGTTTGAAATTACGATTAACGCTATAAAATAGTATAGGAGTATAAACAACGTTACTCTGAAAGTACGCCACTTTGATTCTAAAATATTTTCGACTACAATACAAACAATTCCACTGCTAAATTTAACTTCGTAAAGATCTGACGTATATGTCAAGCTTCAAAGTAAAAATGTTCCACTCCCACGTTATCTTTAAACAAGGACAGCAAAAACTATTTCTCTACCAAAAATATTCCACATGTTAGTACAGAACTGAGTGGAAATCTGTGTAGACTTTTTGCACTTTCCCAATACCGAGCGCGCGTAATGTTCCGGAAATCGCATTTTAGCTGCTCTCCCCACAAAAACTACGCCTGATGTAGACAAATTTGGCAACAGACGTTAGGAATCGAAGTTTTTCGACGTGTAGTTTGGGCACAGTTGGAAAGTTTCACCTATTAGGAACGAGTCGTTGTGGTAAGTATTACTTTATTGATAGTATTGAAGTTGGCAGGTTTTATAAGATAAATAGTCTGTTGTCTGGAGAAACTATTAAAGAGCTATTTTAGACTTACTTTACTACTCTAGTGATGTATTTGGATATTAACGTTTTAATAATAAAAACTGAATTGAATGAGTAAGTTTAGAACATGTTTTTTACAACAAACTAGACGTGGATCTGACCAAGATGTTACTTATTAGAAAGTGGCGATGGCCCGGAAGACTATGGCACGTGCTATGGCTATTAATACAAGATACATTATTTATTGTTTCATTTCTTTTTTTCTTTTGTGCGTGCGTGCTCCGAACGTGTGTACAGATTACTTAAGTAAATAGCCAATAAATCAATTCTTATATTTCATCTTTTTATCTTTATTTGCTTACACACTTATCGTATCTACAATGGTTACTTTTCAATGCTGTTCCAGAATGGAATTCGTTTCGTTTCACTAACCAGCAAATAGTTTATTCCGCAAACCTCAAACAACAGTCGAATGATTCAATTATAACTGTAAAGAGGTACCAGATTAAAATACTTTGTAAATTTGTTCCAGCGGAACAATGCGTGGAACAAAATTAAATGTAATAAAGGCGCGGGTGGAACTGTTGAAAACTATGTGGTAACCGAAATGTGCTGAGTTAACTTCTTAATTGAAATTAACTAGACGTACCTCTATCCTACTTGATAATATAGGTACCTACTAATAGATATTATGAACGTGATGGTTTGAATTTTTGTTACGATTGTTTTTAGACTAAATTGAAATTTAGTTATGGAGCTGATACCCTGAATTAACACTGAAAGTACGCGATTTTTATCTCTAGAAATTTAAAAGTTCGTGGAAGTCAATCTGCAGTTCAGTAAATCTTATCTTCTTAATATATATAAATTACGTGTCACGTTGTTTGTCCGCTATAGACTCATAAACTACTTAACCGATTTCAATCAAATTTGCACACCGGGTGCAGTTCGATCTAACTTAGGAGATAGGATAGCTCACATCTCAATTTATAGTAAAAAAACATGAAAACTTAGAAAATTTAAAAATACTTAAACCATAATTGAACTTTAGCGCTTTGGACAATGTAAACTTTTTTAATGTAACTTTTGACATTTGACATTTGACAGAATTGACGCAATGGCTTTTGACATGACAACGTCTGTCGAGTCAGCTAGTAGGTATATATGTAGGTATTTGAATCTAAAGATAGCGGTAGAAACCGACGGGCGTAGCAATTAAGTCATACAAATTTAATGCCCTTCGTTGGTAAGCAAATGACTTGAGAATCGCTGGACGGATTTGTCTTAAACTTCCTATACGCAACTGAAAGTCAAACTTCAGTTCAGATTTTCAAATTTGAGATCCCAAAAGATGAGTAGCATTGTACCAGGAACAAAATTCCGGGGACAACCAGTAATTATGATAAAATCAGGATTACACGCTGTTGTTTATCGGTCGAAGCTCGCCTCAAACGATAAATAACAACATGAGTGTCATCCAGATTTTATGATAATGATAATGAATGCTCACACGAGTTTTAATATAGTGACAAGACGTATGTCGAATAGGATACTGAACTACTCATTTTATTGAAAAAAATAATCAAATGGTCAAGTAATGTTTGCGAATAGTTAAAAATAAGAATCATTTAATACACAAAGAAAGAAGATGCTTAAAATTATGTGTTGAACTTTAAACTAAGTTAAGTAAACGAGCATCATGAATAAGTGTTGTGGTGGGCCCCAAAGTAGGCTAGGCATATTTCGTTTTGCACCCAAATTGAGCAATTAAATCTTTAAACTCTGCTTATATCAGAGGTTAGATAGCCTAGGAGCTCGCCGCTTCGTAAGACGAAATGCTGCTAATGGTATTCGTATCGGTGATGGCGGCGGTGAAACCACATCTGCAAGTTTATTTCTTAGTCCAATCAAAATTTGTTAAATACCCATAACAATCATTAAATTATTCTGCTAAAACTAAGGATTGAAGCTAAAAATCATCTACCAAAGACTTTATTCTTTAAAACTAAAATTACCGTCTTAAGTAAGATTTAAAAACTTTAAGCTTTTAGTTAGCTTAAGGACTTCCAAAGCTCTTACTCAAAACTTGAACTATTGACGTTTTCATCCGCGGCTTCCTTTTTCGTTCATTATCGCGTAACTAAAGTTCGTTAAGGCAAAGTTTCAGAAAACTCAATAAGAATCTATGTTCAAGAGACGTTAGTTCCTCGTGTAATAAGAGCTTGTAATAAATTGAGCAAAGTGCAGCTACTTGGGGTTACGGCTTACTTATCGACACAGAGGAATTGTAGCAGTAAGGCTATTGACAATATTATGATACTGAGTTTAATAAATATAGGTAATTGAAAAAATGTAGATTTAAAAGTAAAATTATCTAACAAGGACTACCCGCGAGATATCGTTTACCAGTCAATAGGCCCAAGTTTGAAGGCTTTTTAAGACAGATCTAAATTTTCTAAAACTATTGGCATCCTTGTCTAATGGCTTGCAATGATAAAGACAGATATATTTTAGTTAGTTTAGATCTGTCTTAAAATGCCTTCAAACTTGGGCCCAATGTAAAAATATAATAACTTAAAACAATTAACAACTTGCAAAGATAAATACAGTTAAATTGAGATCCTCTTCGTTTTTAAGAGTCAGTTAAATATAATAATTAATAGTACAGACAGACAGTAATAAAATGTGTATGAAAATGATGGCATAATTTTGTTAGAGGCAAATTTAATTTAATTCAATAGATTTGACGATTTAAGAATAATTGAAAAACGAATAAATTAAAACCTAGATTATACAGGGTTATTTCAAAAACACCAGCAACCTCGCAGGTCTAGATACCTAACATCATAAACAACAACTTTTGCTATGGGACCAACTCGAAATTCGCGAAAAAAAAATCAGCTGTTCCATATATTTTGTCGAGTGTCATTGACATTTTTCTATGGAACAGCTTATTTTTTTTTCGCGAATTTCGGATTGGTCCCATAGCAAAAGTTGTTGTTTATGATGTTAGGTATCTAGACCTGCGAGGTTGCTGGTGTTTTTGAAATAACCCTGTATTTATCACCCACTCACAACCTTCTTTATTTTACTGCTATATGTATAGGCCAGCAGGTTCTTAACTGATTCTAATTGGCATATTTAGATTTTATTTTAGACAGTATTCAACAACACACGTAGCATCCAGCCAGTTCTTATATTGATTTATCTTTCTGCATAGTCTCCACTGCATTCCAAATACCCTCAGATTATGCAACTAACATATCGCTGCCAAAGCATAAATCCTTCTGTTTCACTGTACGAGTAGCACCAAGTCTGGACTGGGCGTGGCCGTGGTTTTGTCTCAACTGCACAGATCCGATAACCAAGACAGTATACTCCGGTGATGTGCAATTTATAGTTTCAATTCGAATCGAATAGATTTAGACTTAAAAAACAAAACAGAAAATCGAACTCGCTATACAATAATACTACATTGATACCACAAAAGGAACAAAAAGATCAGAAAAACACTAGAGATAGGCAAAAAAAAAGAAACTCTTTTTTCCTTCAGTTGGTTTTCTTTTCATGGCGCATCATAACCAAGCGACTAAACTAATAATAAATTAGATAAATTGTTAAGGAAGCACTATGCTTGAAATGGTGATAAATATTTATTATTTGATTCCATACCAAAAGAGCGGCAAAACTGCAGATACCGCTGTTGAAATGTTGACCTGCAACTTCAGTTTCACCACCTTGTTTTACCTGAACATAAAACTGCAGGCCGCAGTAACCTATCACATAACTTACATCGGGCCAGCGAGCTGCAGCGACGGCTCGCCCCAAATTATGAATAACGGCGCCATGCATCATGCCGTCTGCGAAGCGCCAGGTGACAAGCACCGGGAATAGGTTATTGAGATAGTTGGAGTTCCAGCCCGCATACAAGTCTCGAGTCTTACACGAGTTCTTTGTCTGTTACATAAAGGTACTCGTACATGATACCTTTAAGCGGTTACGCAGTTCTATAGGAATCTACGGGAATCGTTTTATTTTACCGAAATATAAAGTTGTTTTAATGTTAATCTAGGATATAAAGTACGACGTATCACATTTCATCCAAGTCCATTTAACCGTGTTTGGGTAATTGAGTAACAAACATCAAAACACACAAACTTTCACATATATAAAATATGTGAAATAAAATATAATATTATTGGCAGGATATTGTCATACTCGTAATTACTACATTTGTTTTAATTACACTGGACTAGTTAAACTCAAGTCATGTTTCACATAAATTATGTACAGCTTTTTGGCTCAAAAATTTACAACTATCGGCAGGTCTTCTAAACAACAATATCAACCAGAATTTCTAAAAGTAAGGCGCTCTTGTAAACAGATAAGTTTTACATCTTTATCACAGCGGACCCATCATAAAATGCAAAAGTCATTGAATAAAATTAATTGATTACTTTTTAATAAGTATTTAGGATTTGCAATTCGATAATATACGTCAGCACATAATATTACTTTTAATACTAAAACAAAAATATTTTCAAACATTGTAAAGGCCAGAAACCCAGCACAAATGATAACAAATGTAGCAATAAATCATGTCTTCTAACTAAGCTTGGAAACAGGAGCAGGTGGAACAGAGGTGTCTCCGCAATATCAGTGGCCTTTACCAACTCTGCAGCACTAATAATGATAGATACTTTGTGTTTTCATTACATTTGCATGAATTGATGTCTTGCCATGTATTATAGAAAACTGTGTAAATTAGTTCGTAAAGGCTAAGTTGCCAGTGTCAGAGTTTTAAGAACCAGAAATAGAAGTAATTTATGGTGTGAGGAGAAGGTATAAGCTCCGGACATAGCTTGGCTCTCGTGGCTTGAAAATCTAGGAGCAACGAGTACTGTTTAGTGTGCTTTTCAAAACACAGTGGTGCTTAGATGCAAATGCCTGAAATGTCTCTGGCATTCTCCCATTGGAAGACTGACTGCATTCTCCTTTACGGTATTTACGGTTCAATTTGTCGTGCTACACCACGAACTATATATCTTTTTTTTCTCCTTAAAATTGACTGCTCCATAACGCAAACTCTTAGTTTTCCCCTATGAAAACTGCTTACCTAATAAAAATATACGACCTAGTTGTGATCAACATTTTCCAATAAACACCTGCCTGTTTGCGAAATCAGAAACTGTCCCCCCAAAATATAAAGGACCCAAATAGAATTCCAAAAAAAAGCCTGCGCAGAATGTCATTTTCCCCCTGTTTACGTAAGGTATTGACGAAAAGTAATCGCGGAGGGAAGGGATGGCCCTTAAGGCCCTTATTGACAAAACGTGCCTGTAGTCTCGAGGAAATATTAAAAATAATCCTCCTCGAAAGCCTCCGTCGACAACCAGTTCAAAAAGATTGAAAAAGTGAAGTGGTGAACAAATGAAACAGAAAATTATTTTTCGTGACAACAAGTCTTGCAGAGTTTATTTACTTTTCTCACATCTGGGGTTTATATGTAAAAACAATCTGTGTTAGCCTGGAAATAATTGATTGGAGAAATCTTCAAAAGAAAATATATTGTTATGTTTCTTTTTGGTTATTGTGTCATTTTTGAACGAGCGCGCGAAGCGAGCAAAGCGTCTTTTGCAAATAAATTTGCAGACATATTTGAAATCCAATTCTAAACAAAAATTTCGAATATGAGGAAAATCGGTCAAGAGGTAATCATGATAAAAGACTGTGATTGTCGCAAAATAGTTCTCGCGAGGTCTGCTGTTCTACTAACTACTAGTCATACTGGGTACAGCTATAATACAGAAATTATCGTCACTTTGCACAAAACAGTATCTCAATCGGTACCGCGTCTGTGTCTGACCAACATACCATCTTCAACCGTGCCTACTTACATCAAGACTACATTAAGACTACTCGGCTCGACTGAGTAAAATGTTTTGTATTACATTCAAATTAATATTCACAGAACATTTACCTACGATGATACCTATTATATCAATTTTTCGCTACTTTTTTTACATAAATTAGTTAAAGTAAGCTCGTATATCGTTTTAAGGCCGCCTGAAGGCTTGCGGTTTTTTATATAATCGTGTAATAAACAATTACTACATGTAAATACCGTGTAAATAAAAGCAAGTATCTGTCAACTAACAGCCTCATTCCGGTTACAAGTCTGATTTTCTCAAAAATAACCGCACATCCTCTAGCTAACCGGAAAAGCGAAGCCCGGTCGTCCCCGGTTCAATGAACATCGTATAATGAGTCATGATGGAGCCGGGCGGCGCCGGCGTCCTCGTAATGACGACGCGCTGTCCTATTTAATAACTTGTTTACCCCATAGAGAGGCTGTTACACCGAATTGGCTGCGATTTAGGTATCGTCGCCGTTCCTAAACTGGAACGTTGGTGATGCTAAACCGCTTTTTTCCGCTGTCAACGAACGAACGAAGCGACGGTGACGTCACACTGGCATAGCTAATCTGTTTGTCATTTGGCGAAATAGCGATTTTGGACCGTCTCTTTTTTTCTTTTTCTTTCTTTTTTTTTTCTAATTCTTTTTTTGTTGTATTTGTTATTATTAGGAGAAGGTTCTTACGGAAAAAAATATTAAGAAAATCTCTCAGAAATATTGAAAAACCCTAAAAACAGCCCTTTTATTTTTCCCATACAAACGTTTTCTAACTAAAACGAGCTTTATTGCTATTGTATAAAGTTCATATTGAATTGCAAGCACTCACTGTTGTTTAAGCAATGTAGGTATGTTCCTAACGTCCAAGAGTCAATTTGCACTTTATTACCTCTGTACAAAGTTCAAATTCAATCATATCTATCAAAACAGTGTGCGTTTTATACTGATAATTTTTACTATAAATTGACAAGTTAGCATCAACAAACTACGGTTGCTATAGTTACGCAATAGCATGAGAATAGAGGTTATAACAAAGAGTTCCTATAATTATTCTCAAAACCTTTGGTCACGCCATCACGCGTGAACGACTGGACCGATTTCAATTTACTCTACGTTTATCCCAAAGTCTACCCGTGCGAAGCCGGGACGGGCCGCTAGTTGAATATAGAAATGAAAATATTTATTTTTATTATTTACAATAGATCAAAACAGTGTGCGTTTTATACTGATAATTTTTACTATAAATTGACAAGTTAGCATCAACAAACTACGGTTGCTATAGTTACGCAATAGCATGAGAATAGAGGTTATAACAAAGAGTTCCTATAATTATTCTCAACACCTTTGGTCACGCCATCACGCGTGAACGACTGGACCGATTTCAATTTACTCTACGTTTATCCCAAAGTCTACCCGTGCGAAGCCGGGGCGGGCCGCTAGTTTACAATAGAGGTCAATTTTAGCTCAAAAAACAAATAGGTTCGTAGTAAGTACATTTTATAGGACAATCTTTTGTTTCTCAATTAACCGAAAGCTCAAGCACAATTATACCAACTCAGATAAATATTATGCTTTATTAATTTAAAAAATATCTTTCATCCCATTAGAAGATATCCGAGTTTATCATTAATCCTGCTGCAAACTTTGAAGTGAGGCCGAAGCGATCTGCAAGCTATGAAACTTCATCTTTTACAATTTCAACTTTATTCTTAGCAGACATCTACGTTAGTCTCGTGAGTCTTGTTTTAAAAGCTTTCGTGAAATGTTTTCATATAATTACACCGCACATACCCTCAACTTCATACACTAAAACAACTTATGACGCTAGTTTAAAAGTCTTCTCTGTTATTGTATCTTTAATTATTGCAGTGTGCAACAATAAAGGGTCTCTATCTACCTGCATATTTATCTACTACCGCGGTTTTACACTTGCAGTGACGAAATAAAACGGAGCCTACCTACGACGTATGTATGTGACGTATGTGTTAATCCAGAGTATAAACTATCTCTATTCCAAATTTTATCGAAATTAGTTTTGTAGTTATCGAAATACGTAGAAACAAACATTCACACACATGCAAACAATGCAAATAAATTTATACAAATAAATCATACTTTATCTTGATCTCATACATGAACATTGAACAGTTTCACCTTTATAATATGTTCATAATAGGTTAAGTAGGTTATTTTTTACGAAACTCATACAATATGTCCCAAATTTCTCTTGTAACAGTTCGGTGTAACAGTGGGTCGTGTTTAATAGCCGCCGCTGTATCATCTCTCGTTTAATAATCATGATCAGCGATGTTGCCAGACCTCTCTTCAGCTCCCTTAAATACACCTTTTAATTTTAATACCAGTTTCAAATTGGATTATTCATTAGAAGATTTACATTGCAGAAGCTAAAAGAGAACTTGCTGATAAAGTTGGGAAAAATCTCGGAAAATAAAAAATAGACAAATGTTTCAAAATTTAGAAACATCGATTTTTAATTGCCTGACAGAATTATAAACGTAAATACAATATTGATTGAATATGTTTTTGATGTAAATAGTTTTGTTGAATGAGTACTTGATGTAACTGATTTGTCCACTACAAAGATATTGCTGAGAGGATAAAAAAATATCTATAATAAATCCACCAAAAAGCAAAATAATGTGTCCAAACTTAATCGAGTATTTCAAGATTTATTACCAGCTCAAATAATGTTTTCGTGCCAGCAAAAGTCTGAAATACCTTCCCAGAATTAATTTTCCCCATAATTGTGGCAGTTATATTTTACAGTTCTATAATAAAAGCGGCAGGCACTTTCATTACCACAGATTATGCCTAGTTCCGTCTGCTCTGTTCGTTACGTCTTTTAGAGATATTTTTATTTTCAACGGAATTTATACTTGAAGTTACCTCAAGCACAAAATTATAGGAGTAAGGAGAATGTGGAGCAAACACGAGGGTTTGTTTCAGATTTCTATTCATTAACATTTTTTGCATAATATACAAGAGAAAGAAAATGTTCCACTTGTTTTTGCTTGTTTAAGTTCTACAACACGTTCCTAAACTCGCAAAACATTTTTAATTATGATGGTAATACGTATTAAATAAAATAAAAGCTATAGATCCAGTCTATTATTGGTTTTTGGCTCAATTGCCTAAAAAATTGCTAATAAGAGAATAATACTGCTATTGTCCAGCAATAGATTTTCATGTTAGATGATGATAATGAGCATTTGCCAGATTTAAAATAGTCCTTTAAATCATTCTATACTATACCATAGCTATCCTATATTCATTTGTACATTTTAGTTCTACGAAATGTTTCAAAAGTGCTACACAATACACATACCTACTGCTACGAATCAGCCTACGATTCTACGAAACACGCTACAAAACGGTTTCTACGTAGAAATATACAATGATATCAAAATGAAAAGTGAAATTTCATGTTTAACTTTTTAGAATCGTTTGATATACCAGTATTCATGTTGAGTTTTAAAACATATGACGACTATACGTTGTTCCTAAAACAAAGAGCATAGAGACATCTTTCTATAGAATTCGCTTTTAAAATGTCTTTGTTATCTACTCCGTGCAGTGTCCGTTTTGAAATCGTAGAGCATTGTTACGAAAGCAAGTTCGCGAATTTCCATTTTTCTGGTTTAGCTAGCGCGGCAGTCGCCACGGGCGGTGCCACTGCCGCTTTATTTCCATTGTGCAGTATCTCGTCTTTACTGCAATAGTTTATGAAACTAAAAGAAGAGAGAAAGAAAAAAAACCTGATATCTTGCAAGAACCGTTCTTTTCTAAACGGTGTTTCCGGGATGAAAAGAAGCCTATGTAGGATATTCATATATGTGTTTTTATATTTCTCGTAATTATATACATTATTATTCAATTATATTTACTTTCTAACTCTCTATTTCTGAAACTTGTTCCTTTTTCTTAGGTCGAACCAAAATCAAAGCTTTTAAAATCTTGCAGAGACTTAGTTTTCGCCACCTTAATAATGTTATCAATAGGTATGATAGAGACAGTCAATTAATCTTTCTGGCAGATTCTAAAGCAAACAGCATTGTTTGTCTACATTTTCCTGTGTCCATGTAATTTAGAGGTGTGTCTCATTGAGAATACCAACTCACAATTAGGTATACGGACACAGGAAAATGATGCGAACTGGTGATCATAAATCTAGCTGCTTTGAAAGATTTTTGATTTTATTCAGTTCATGATAAACACATTTTTTTTATTATCTTCTTTTATATATAAAAATTATACGCTGTTCGTTTTGTCTCGCTAAAACTCGAGAACGGCTGGACCAATTTATTTTTTTTGCTTTGTTCGCTCTAGGACAGGGAAGGTTTCAAAGTAAAAAAAAAAACAGCGGGTGAAACAGCCGAGTAACAGTGACAGTGAATACCGAGTGCAGCAAGTATTATATAAAACTCTATTATTAACTGTAGCATTGCACTTTAAATGCTGACTGACCGTCGCCATTCTTTATACCTACATTATTCAAGCCAGTAAAACAGCTACATGTGGATTCTCGTACATTCTGATCAGTATTTCGTAGAAACCAAATGTGTTTCCTTTGTTTACGCAGCATCAGGATACACTTAGCATTAAAACTTACTTCATCATCATCTTGAGAAATCAACCACTGCTCAGCCTAGGCCTCTGTTTTTGAACCTATATTAATTTTATCATGGTTCAGACTGAGATTTCATAATATCTTCGACTCTATAACCTGGTGTTGCTTATGTTTACTTTTCTTACTATAAATAGATCCTGTCATGCAATTAATCGGTTGTTAAAAACCTTAACACACGGTTAACGCATCATTGAAAACGACAGATGGCAAACCAATGTCAAGAGAAAATATATCTCTTTCTCTATCGTCCACGCGTATCCACACGTCTGTAATGGTTTGATTGCACGTAATAAGTACAGTTGCGAGACAGTAAATAGGCAATTAGGCATATTCGGCTTAGCAAACAAATCATGGTTCTAGTGACTGTCTCCCTCCCGAGGGCACTGTCTCGGAACGTATTTGTTACGTGTATTCAACCCATTAGGGCTAAACAACCGACGGCTTCAATTAAGAGAAAATTCTTATTCCAAGCTAGATGCATAAGCACACCGTCATTTACGATCACGGTTAACTGTAACAAAGCAATAAAACAAAACAAAAATAAAAACAGCCAGTAAACAAAACAAAACAACTTATAACGGTGGCAAATCATATTGTAAAAACTAGAAATGCAAGTGCAAATTCTTGAGACTCCAATACCCAAGCTGACACCTAAAACGCCAACAAAAGCGCCAACAATTCTACCATTTCCTTAATCCACTTACAACAGTGAGTTGCAAAGGTGCGCTCCGTTTTCATAACAATTACGACCGCATCTGTACAGAGTCGCACTTCCTGCAGTGTGCAGGCAGCTTAATGGAGGGCGCGGGTGTACAAAATTGCCTTACAGAGCTCATCTCGATCTTAATAGGGCGGAGAAACTAGAGATGTTTTGTGACGTCAAAGGAACCAAGATGTTTACGTAGAGATGTACTCATTTATAAGGAAAGGGTACGCTAAACCGAAAATGGGTCATAGTACTCATAATTATGAACAACTTTTACTATGAGACGAATCCGGAAATCATGAATAAAATAAGCCGTCACATATAAAATGTCAATGACGCCGGACGAACTTTGAATTTTTTAAATATGCATTATTGTATTTATTTATTTATTTATATTTTTGGACCTAAGTATTGCACCTACTTATAACCGAAACGACTTAACGAATTTTTAAACTGGATTATATTTAGTGACATACGAGTACAAGCTAGTAGTCTAGTAATATCGTGCAACATTGTACCTCGTTTGGTATGACTGGTTACCCAAATACCGACCCCAATGTTAGAGATATACGGCTAGAGTTACACTATGGCCCGATTCCTCCGTATTGGACAATTGGGTTAAGTGTTTCTTAAGTGAAACTGCTTCGGAACGCCGCACCGCGCCGCGCCGCCGCCTCGGACGTTCGCGTTGTTTTAATTTGCCCGCCATGTTTCACAGATGTTGAAAGATAATTGAATTACGTAGATTAAAGCTATAACGATTGTAAACTAGTTATTGTGAAATTACTTAGGTAACTAGCAGTTTCCAACCCTTTAGATACAACACATTTTTAAGTTGTATGTTTTAGTTTTCAAATAGGCCGTCTTAAAAATGTTGGCAAAATGATGGGCCCACACGTAATTCTTTTGTACTTATCGTGTATAGCGCATCAATATAAAACCCAAATATTTGAAACAGCTGGGTCAGCGGTTTCATTATGACAATATACTTGGAATTTAACTAACCATGGATTAACAATTCTTTGTAAACCGAACCGTATTCATCCCAAGATTTTAATAAAACACAAACACTCACAAAAATAAGTTGACATAAAAATAATGTCTGCAAACAAAGAAACAGTGTTGTATTATAACAATGAAATATCCCGGGGTCCAACTAGAAAACTGGTATGCAACTCAATTAGGGCTAGAGTAATTCATATTCATACATATGTGGCAACAACGACATGGTAACTTGTTCTCCTTTGTTAGTTTTGCACGAGGTTTGCTTATTAGCAAAAAAATATCGCGTGTCTATTTTGTTTCGCAGAAAGCACGTATTTTTCTCTTGATGGAATCTTTTTCTGGGAAAATTACCTGCTACGGGTTTGTTATCTTTACATGCTTCCGGTTTTTTTTATCAATATTGATACCTATTGGTTTCAAGAATCCGAGAGTCAAACTTGTTATCTATTGTTCTGATTCTATCTTTTTATTTGTTTTCTTCAAATATTACATTTCTCTAGTATGGATTTTGAGCATTATCAATTTAATATCGTAGTCGTCACTTGAGAACCAGTTCTCATTCCAGTCTAGATATATTTTACACCTGCGACCACACATGCGAGTTAGAATGGTTAATGGCTTATCAAGAAAAATAACAACCTACATAACTTTCTATATTTTTTTATAACAAGGTTAAGACGCTTGCTCGCTTTAATAAAGATAAGCTTGCACTTATAATTGCAGGGGAGTTAATGGCCTTAAAACACGGCGTCATGCCACCCTCTGTCTTTTAACTGAAAATTAGCGCAAGTAAGACTTATGGAACTTAATATTATTTTCATTACGGATATTACTAGAGATTAGGAAGATATTAAGCCATTCCGAAATTCTATTATAGAGTCTGAGTAAGAAATTACTTGGAGGTATTATGTTCTCTCATTCATAGAGTCGTTACCTGTAATGGGAAGGCTTAGGACCAAATAGATGTTATTATTCGAAGGACGAACGTTTCTGCCAGTCGGTGTCTGCTTTTGTTAAAGTTTGTTGACCTAATGTTTAAACGTTGTGATTGAAACTGAGGCCGGTAGAGTAACGCACCGAAATTGGCTCTGGTATTGGCTGTGTTTTAAAGCGGCGGAAACCACTTACCATGAGGTGGTCCATCCAGCAGGCATTGAATTATAACAGCCGAGTCTTTTGAATACATTCCCGTTCATTAAAAAAAATACCAAAAGCTAAAAATAAAATAATTTCAGGAAAAAACATTAAATGTTACTTACTATTATTTTCTTTCTTCAAAAACCAAGTTTAGAGTGCATTGCGAACATTACGAGCAGTTAAACCAGTTACGGTTCTGTTTGTTCTAAAAGCGAGGACGGTGAGGACTTCTTCAAATTCAATTTACTTCGGCGAGGGTTTAGCGGCCACCAATTACGGAGGAAATCGTTTTAGTGCTCATCTCCACGGATGATGAGACAAACTTGAGTCGAATCACAATGTGTGAAACAGTAATCTTAAAGACAATTCTGAGAGATACGATAGACAAGACTAATTATGAAAGAAATAGATAGACACAACTCTTTATTATGCACGCAATAAAAATTTAAGATCCAGAAACTAAAATAGTGGCACAAGTACCGGCCTTACTGTTAGGACAATCTCTTTAATATACAAGTATTGTTTTAAAGTGAATAGTCGGTGATTAAATCGTTTTCTAGACTTGGTCTCTTAGGCTGTTTCAGTGGCTTAGATTATTTAGCCTTAGGGGGCGTCCATAAATTATGTGAGGTGTTTTTTTTAAATTTTCTATCCCTCCCTCCCCCCCTGGTGAGATGTCGTGAGATTTTACTCAACCCCCTCCCCCATCCCCCAATCTCACGAGAGATTTTTCAAAATGTGGGTTTCTTACGTAAACGCGTTGGATTGTTATTGTAAAAAGAAAAAAGAAATTGCAAAATAGTATATTTTTTTTTGTTTCAATCAGAAAAAAAATTACGTGATATTTGCCGAGACCCCCTCTCTCCAATGTAAGATTAGATGAGATTTGACTCGACCCCCTCCCCCCCTTAAACATCTCACGAATTTTATGGACGCCCCCTTACTCATATTCACCGTTCATTCAGTAATAAAACATTTTAACTAAAATATTTTTTACAAAAAACAACTGCATTATTACTAACAAAGTATAAGTAAAAAAAACTCACATAATAACTCAACTTTCCGCGTAAACTCACTGAAATAAAATGACTCTCAAAAACGCGAATATGATCCGACATATTCCCCAGGTAGCAAATTGATGACGATGACGGATAAATGACGTCATTATAAGGTCATTTTAAGGTCGGTACGATCTTCGTCTTTTATGTACGTTAATTTGACGTCATAATTAGGTACTTTTTCGGACGTCTTAGACTCTTGTCTGCAGCACGTTATTTTGACGTCATAATTAGGTACTTTTCCGGACGTCTTATACTCGTTGTCTGCAGTACGTTATTTTGACGTCATATTATGTAGTTTAAGGACGTCTTAAACTCGTCGTGTGATGAACGTTATTATGACGTCATAATTAGGTACTTTTTTGGACGTCATAGACTCGTTGTCTGCAGTGTGTTATTTTAACGTCATAATTAGGTACTTTTTTGGACGTCTTAGACTCGTTGTCTGCAGTACGTTATTTTGACGTCATATTAAGTAGTTTAAGGACGTCTTACACTCGTCGTGTGATGAACGTTATTATGACGTCATAATTAGGTACTTTTTTGGACGTCTTAGACTCGTTGTCTGCAGCACGTTATTTTGACGTCATAATTAGGTACTTTTTTGGACGTCTTAGACTCGTTGTCTGCAGTACGTTATTTTGACGTCATATTAAGTAGTTTAAGGACGTCTTACACTAGTCGTGTGATGAAAGGTATTTTTTCTGGACGTCTTAGACTCGTTATCTGCAGCACGTTATTTTGACGTCATAATTAGGTACTTTTTTGGACGTCATAGACTCGTTGTCTGCAGTACGTTATTTTGACGTCATAATTAGGTACTTTTTTGGACGTCTTAGACTCGTTGTCTGCAGTACGTTATTTTGACGTCATATTAAGTAGTTTAAGGACGTCTTACACTCGTCGTGTGATGAACGTTATTATGACGTCATAATTAAGTACTTTTTTGGACGTCTTACACTCATTGTCTGCAGCACGTTATTTTGACGTCTAAATAAGTAATTTTCTGGACGTCTTACACTCGATGTCTGCAGTGCGCTTATTTGACGTGATAAATAAGTAGTTTTTAGGGCGTCTTACACTCGTCGTGCTATGAACATTATTATGACATCATAAAAGTATGACATTATTTTGGTTTGTTATAAAACCACAGAATTCGCCCTATAAGAAAAATCGTGAATGTTTTAAATAGTGCTTGTGAAGAACTTGTGTTCTTTCTGCATTTTAAAACTATGAATTCAACGTTGAATTTCATATATTTAAAAATTTTTTAAATTAAGTAAAATATATGGTTTTAAAATACCAAAAAAAATTGCCGAAATTCGCATGTTCCTTTAATAAGACGTCATTTGACTCTGCTGATAATTTCCATAATATTATGCCGCTTCTGTCTACGACAATGAGACGGCAATCTACTTTTAGATTTCAGATTTTAATTAACTAGTAAACTATGACGTCAAACGAATGGTCATATCACGGTTATCTATACTAATATTATAAAGAGGAAAGATTTGTATTTTTGTATGTTTGTGTTGCAACACAAAAACTACTAGACCGATTTCGAAAATTCTTTCACCATTACATAGATTGCTACATTATCACTGAGTATAGGCTATATTTTATACCCGTGCAAAGCCGGGGCAGGTCGCTAGTTATAATATAATTATGTCCGCACTCTACTATGCATATTTTTGATCTGCTGTAATAAAATTAAAATGAACCGTATAAACTTCAATTTATATTTGTAGGTACTTAAACATCTGATAAAAACCACATTTGTAATTTTTTTTTTTTTATGTTTATGATAATAAATATGTTTACTAAATTATTTATATCTTACTCAGTTAATTGATTTCAAATAGTAAAATAAAAGTATTGGGACTGGGCTAAATGTTCTTTAAGAGCGAAGCCAAAAAAAGTCACCGTCACTGTCACAGTGTCACTGTCTGTTTTCCCGCGGTTTTGCTATTTCGCGCGTTGGTTTGTTTTGGCGTCCTTCTTTTTCAACAACGATCAACGAACGAGACACGAGTTCGGTGCTTGAAATTATTTTATAGTAGGTATTTGTTTGTTTCGTGTGGTAAATACCTACATTTTTGGACATATTTGCCGTAACGTTACGAGCCTCCGGTTTCGTACACGGCCGAAGGGCATATTTTGATTTCAACATACCTGGTAGTGGTAAGTAATAATTTTCGTACCTAACTCTCAGTGCCTTTTCACACGTGCCGGTTGCCGGCTAGCCGGCGCCGGATATGGTGTCAAATGTACCCGCCCGCCGGATAAATAACGCCGGTACATGTGAAAGCTATGTACCATGCCCATACACTTCACCGCCGGGTAACCGGCGCCGGCTACCCGGCAACTGGTACGTGTGAAAAGGCACTCATTGTTTTTTTGTTCTTAGCAAACTAACAGAAGTCACACTGTGACTCGCTTGGTGTAACTGGTTGGGAACCTCTCAGAAGCCTCAGAAAAAAACATGTATTCACTAATTCAATTCAGTGAACTTGACGGAGGGACGATATCTGTCGTATGCACCGAATGGTTAACGCCGAGAAAATGCGACGTCTACTGGCCGCCCACAAAGTGTTCGAAAGCCTTCGAACGCCTACTAATTTCACACACAGCACCAGACGACAAATGGAAGCTGTACGGCGTGCTAAAAATTTTCTGTGAAACTGGTTCGTATTCTAGAAATCTTTAAAAACTGGTCAATGTGTCCATCAGAGGACCTGCAAAACTAATATAAAGGCGAAAGTTTGAAGTTAAACAACAAAAAGTCTTAAGTATATTCTATTCTAACAGCTGAACTGATTTGGATGAGGAATTGAGATAGCCTATACCCTGGATAAACACATAGGTTACTTAATCCCAGGCTAGTAAGTACATATTTCTAAGTGGGTACAGTAAAATGCTTTCATTTCGTTGTTCTGACCTAAATGTTCTAACACTAGTTTGTACAATAACCTTATTATATTCATGGCTATAGCTAAACCGTTTATCTTAGTCCTCACCTGCGCGGTAGTGCGCGCCACCCTCTCAGTCCGCGCCTCTGTACAACGCAAGCGAGAACTAAGACAAACGGTTTGGCTATAGATGGTCATAGTCATAGGCAGCAAAATATTTGGCTCGCCGCTAACTTGCATTTAATATGGGCTTAGTTTGGAATTTAATGGAAATGGCACTTTTTAATTAAACGAAAAATAAACTGTGAAACTATTAATTGTAATTTTGTGCATGTTATGTTCTGGTTGCGCTTGGGTGGTTTTCTTTTCTACATAATTATATTGTAGAAAATACAAAAATAAAAACTAAAATGTGCACAGGTCACTTCTTGAACAGTCAATGGCACTATCCAATTAAACAAAAAATAAATGGTGAGGGCATATTGTAATTTTGTACATGTTATGTTTTTGTTGTGCATGGGTGGTTTTCTTTTCTACAGACAACATAGACAATGCAAAAAGAAAACTTAAACTAGCGGAGGTCACTTCAGACTTGCAAACAGAGGAAGACATTAAAACACCGGATAAGAGACCCAAGAGAAAAATAGCCAAGAAACGATTATATTCATCTGATGATGAAGAAGATGATAATATAAATATACGCCCCCCACCATTACGTAAGCAATTTGTTGATGGTAAGTTCTAAGAATCAGCAGTATGATATTTATTATCCTGTAAACATTGCTTAAAGCATTTTGTTATTGTACAGTGCTAGTGCATTGTGTGCCTTAAGCTATACTATTACCTACCAATCATAATCCTATTTAGGTATGTAGCCATTTCTGGTTGATGCACCATACCATCCAATTGCTGCAGTACTAATCCAATCCCAGCTAAGTAAACCAATGAATTTTAACATACCCGTCAAAAGACACTTAAATGTAAATACACATAATAACTTACAAATGTGACAGTAATTATGAATGTTGTTTTTCTTTACAGTATTACAGATACCAAATCAAGACGTCGCATCTCCATCAACTTCAAAAAGTGAGGCTTTGCCAATCTCTTCTACACCAAATAGTGAGTTATAAAAAACACTTGACTAGCACAGACAATATTACCCCCTTTTATCAATCAGAATTATTGTAAATTCTAATTAAGTTTACTCATTGTTCAACATCATCAGCTCATCTCCGCTCACTGCAGAGTATAAGCCTCCTCTTATGCCAGTACTCCCTGTTGCATACAAGCCTTTTCTAGTAATTATTTATGACTTCTTTGGACTGGTCATCGTGAAGTTTGTACTAAGATTATTTAAGTTTATGTAATCTTTTTACAGATGCTAGAGAAACCAGCAGTCAAATTGATAAAACACCACCAACTTTGTCCAGCAGCATTCTGCAAAGTAAGTTCCTGAAGTTTAGTTTAATGCAATGGAGAGGGTCTGAAGTTATCTTAATATATATAAATTACGTGTCACGTTGTTTGTCCGCTATAGACTCCTAAACTACTTAACCGATTTCAATCAAATTTGCACACCGGGTGCAGTTCGATCTAACTTAGGAGATAGGATAGCTCACATCTCAATTTATAGTAAAAAAAAATGAAAAATTAGAAAATTTAAAAATACTTAAACCATAATTTAACTTTAGCGCTTTGGACAATGTAAACTTTTTATTGTAACATTTGACATAGAATTGACGCAATGGCTTTTGACAGGTGGAGTCAGCTAGTATAATATAAAATAAAATAAGAGTGTATTATATTACAATTATTTGGGGCCTTCATTTGATTTTGAATGGCATTATGACCAGCTTAAAACACCTAAAATATCCTCATTTTTTTCAGATTTTGAACAAGATATTTTACTAGTTGACAAACAGGAATCTAAGACTCAAAACCCTGGGCTAACAGGTAAGTGAAATTATGCACCTGAGCAGATTATGATGAAATTTTAATACAAGAAGGATCCTTATCTAATTACCAGTAAACCTTTTTTTTATGTAATTGAGTGACGAGACTTGAATGTAAATAAAACTGAACATATTTTGTAACAATTGATGGCTGGGTCTCAATGACCCCGCTGGATCGGCCCTGGTACCGGGGCCGCTTTGGAAAAGTGTTTGTTTTTGAAACACTTTTGCAGCCCAATTGATTTTGAATGGTGAATTTGACCATCTGTTTTTGGGTATGGGTGTTGTGTGTAATCCATGGCCATCCCCAATGAGATTCTAGTAGGAAAGCATTTATTATTAATTTTTATTATTTGATTCACATGTAGGTAGTCCAGTTCCTTAGCAAAATGTTCGGTCCCATCTGGCAGAAAGCACGAAACTTGGCATGCTGGTAGCTTTTGTATGTAGCAAAAGCACCGCATTTCAAAAGCTAGGTGTACCCCTCTATCTCTCACCGTTTCTGAGATACGAGAAGATCCATTTTTCGTCAGCCATCATCATCATTTATCCGATTTGAGACACAAGGAGCCATCTTTCAAAGTGTTTCTTGAGGTTTTCGGATTTAGCGACGATGAAAACTTCGGGAAAACTCATTTATAAACTTATGATATCATCTACTGCTGACCGAGGTCTCTTAAGAGAAATTGTCATTTTTTAGGTTTGGCCTGAAATGAATACCAGCATATCTCGAAAACCTATAGGTTCTATCTTATATACCTATCTATATCTTATATATAGATAGGTTCTATCGACATGCATTTTTAGAAAATGTTATAGAGAAAATACTTGTCTTGAACAGTTTCCTCATAGCTAGAACCGTTTTTGAAACAATCGTCTCCCGACGATTGTTTCCCTTCCTCCCTTTCTACTTCGGGATTTAATTTCACATACAAAAGCTACCAGCATGCCAAGTTTCGTGCTTTCTGCCAGATGGGACCGAAAACCCGGTTTTTTCGAGCTAAGGAGCCGTACTAATGCAAGGATTTTTACATAATGACTTGGCTTCTAGAAAATATTTTTTTCTTTAGGTTTTCAGGAAAAAATAGTCACTTTGCTGACACACATTAAAATTCAAAATGAACAAATACTAAAACTGCTACAACAAAAAAATGCACAAGAATATGAACTCTTGCCTGACTTTGAGTTTCCAATTAATAAAATAGAAGGAATAGAAGCTACCGATAAACTAATAATAACAAATGAAACTAAATATGATAACCTGGTAAGGTTTTGTATAATCTAATACATTTATGAAAGTAAATTACAATAGTTTTGTCACTGTAGAAGTAATTAAAATTTATTTATTTACAGGTTTCATATTTAAAGACTTTAGGTGGACGAGACACTTCCTCTAAAGTGAACTTTATTATGAAAAAAATATTATGTGACAGCGTGGCTGTTGAATATAATTTTTTTGGACAAAGATCCAACAAGAAGGCTTTTCATGTTTTACGCTTAAAAAGCTGTATTGTAGGTAAGTCCATCCGTCTGATTGTCTTTCAGTGTTAACAAAAAGACTTAGTAGTAAAAAGCTGAAATTTGGCATGGGTATTTGACATATTTAATTATCTTTCTATACAATATGTTGTAATGTATAAGAAATATACTAATGTCAGCCGAGAACGATTTTTGCAACAGTGTCAAATTAAGGGGGGCAAACCGGGGGGGGGGGGGGGGTAAACGTTTGTATGAAAGTTTTTGTTTTTAGAGTTATTATGGAGGAAAGAAATTCAGTATTCAGGTTAAATAATTAATACTGTGATAAAAATTTAACATAAATCAATCAAAATCGGTTTTCTGGTTGATGCAACAATCAAAAAAAAATACTAGTATCAGTAAAAAAATACTAAGATAGTTTTATTACAGGGTTTAATTAAGAGGGGGAAAGGGAGAGGAAGTTTATATGTAAGTTCTCAGTTTTTAAAGTTAAAGTGATGATGCTCTGTAGTATGCTCCAGTAGGTTATTTAAATTCATTTATGAAATGGTTATAAGAGTTTTACGACAGAGACTAAGCTAAGAGGGAATAAAGTGGACGGGTTATTATGTTATTAAAACTTTCATTTGTTTCATTTTAGAAGCTGTAAAGAGATCAGGTGTTGGTGCAACTGACAAAGATGTTGAAGACTGCATCAAGAATTGGTTAAAACATGCACCAGAAAGACTTAAAAAGCAAAGAAACCACTCCGACTAACTTCCACGGCTATAGATAAGTACTATATATTTAGTTTATGTGTATAACGTGTGTAAAACTTTGTTGTTTCAATTGAGCTTCTTCAGCACATACTCAAAAATTCACGATGTCAAAGAGATTTAAACACAAATCTAAAGCCGTGATTAGCCAGCGGCAATTACTGAGAAGAGCTAAAATAGCAAAGATAGATTTCATATCAGACTTGAGTGCACATAACGATGATAGTATTAGTTTATCTTCTCATACATCGTCATCACACGTCGGTACGTCGGCGTCGTCGGCGTTGTTTAGTAACTTGCCTTCTTCTAGTGGATTGTCCCAAATTTTACAACATAATATTTCTAATACCCTTAATGAAGAAAGTGCTACGTGTGTCACTGAAAATTCCAATATTAACGACATTGACCTACTAAATTCATCTTCATCTAGTACATTACCCGATATGAATATCAATAGCAGAGATGAATGCGTTTTGACAGCTCAATTGAAAAATTGGGCTACAATTCAGCACCATATACCTCACAATGCCATTAATAGTTTACTTAAAATTTTGACACCATTGTGCCCTAATTTACCAAAAGATAGTAGAACCTTATTGAATACTCCAACTAATATAGAAATAATTACCATAGATTCAGGGGAAATGGTGTACATGGGAATATTGTCGCAAATACAAAAACAACTCCGTTATTTTACAACTGATGTTGAAGACAGAGTCATTAGAATATCTTTTAATGTTGACGGATTGCCATTGTTTAAAAGCTCTAACACACAGCTGTGGCCTATATTAGGTATGCTAAAAAATAATGCAGCTTGCAAACCATTTGCAATTGCTCTTTTCTGTGGTCATTCGAAACCATCTCCTCTAAGCCTATTTTTGAAACCATTTGTGGAAGAATTAACGAAGTTATTAAATGATGGTTTTTATTTTAAAAATAATTACTACACTCTAAAGGTACATAATTTCATATGTGATGCTCCAGCACGAGCTTTTCTTAAATGTACTAAACAACATGGCGGCTATTCTGCTTGTGACAAATGTGTCGAACCGGGCGAATACCGAGGGCGAGTTGTATATGAAAGTGTCTCTGCTCTCAGGAGAACCAATCAATCCTTTCGTGCCCAATCGGATGAAGACCACCATCTTGGGGAATCGCCTCTTTTAAGACTACCTATAGATTTAATATCTTGTTTTCCTGCTGAGTACATGCATAGTGTTTGTTTAGGAGTTATGCGTAAACTATTAAACACCTGGGTAGCTGGGTGTTTGAGTGTTCGTTTACCTACCCGCTCTGTAAAAGTAATATCAGAAAGATTAATTTACTGTGCAAAGTTCATGCCAAACGAATTCAACAGAAAACCTCGGGGCCTAAATGATTTAGCTCGTTTCAAAGCAACGGAATTGAGAACGTTTCTTTTATATCTTGGCCCATACGTTTTAAAAAATATTTTGCCGAAAGCTCTATACGAAAATTTTCTTCTGTTTAATTGTGCTATCACTATTCTATGTTCACTCAAACATATACATGACGTTGGTGTAGACTTGGCCCAAGAATTATTGACAATGTTCATAAAACATTGTAAAGTTACTTATGGAATAGAATTTCTAGTCTACAATGTACACATGTTGTGTCATTTATGCGAGGATGTCCTTGAATTTGGCACACTTGATGATTATTCAGCGTTCCCTTTTGAAAATTATTTAGGTGCCTTAAAAAACCTCGTAAGATCACCTAGTAAGCCTCTGCAGCAAATAACAAAAAGGTTAGCAGAAATGGAAGGTTCAAAGTTTGTTATAGGCTTTGCGTCAAGTGCAGAATTCGTTTCTTACCGATATTATTCAGGCCCTATTCCTAACGATAGTTCATACGAATGTTTCAAAAAAATAACTTTTCAAAGGTTTACATTATGCGTAGAGGCTTATAGCACAGCTGATTGCTATTGTCTTATTAAAAATAAAAAAGTTTTTAAAATTTATAATATTTTAAAAAACACAGACGATGATACATATTTCTTATATGGTCGAGAATTTTTACATTATAATTCGTTCTTTGACTATCCATTTAGGTCGCTCATACTTGACATAGCCAATATAAAAGAACTATCTGATTTTATTGTATTGTCTTTGGATGTTGTGTTGACAAAATGTGTCGTAATTTTAAATGATGATTCTACTTATGTGAGTATTCCTCTACTTCATACTTATGATTGTTAATGAATCCATAAAATGTGTAAAAATAGAGTACAGCTGATTGCTATTGTCTTATTAAATATAAATAAATTAAGTCTTATTAATTGTATTTTAATGTGTTTTTATTCCACAATTAGTTAGCCTACCTTAATAGTGTCTGGATAGACAACAACACTTTAGTGGGTTCATTGTACTTATCATTATGAATAACTTACTAGGACTAGGCCAACAATAAATCGCACATGAACGAATGTAACCCCCTAAAGTAGGTCTGTCGTTTATCCATACACCCTTATACTGTAGGTCTCGTGACAAATACGGCTACAAAACTTCTAAGGAATGTCATCTAAAAACGTCCTGTGGACGACCATGGATGACGTCTATAAATATTTTTTAGAAACTTCATAACCAGACGACGTCAGTCCACCTTCTAAGGACGTCGTCTGTAGATCAGCTAAAGACGTCAGTTGGTCAGCTGAAGACGTCGTGAGTAGGTCAGCTAAAGACGTCGTGAGTAGGTCAGCTAAAGACGTCGTCAGTAGGTCAGCTGAAGTCGTCGTCAGTAGGTCAGCTAAAGACGTCGTCAGTTGGTCAGCTGAAGACGTCGTGAGTAGGTCAACTAAAGACGTCGTCAGTAGGTCAGCTAAAGACGTCGTGAGTAGGTCAGCTAAAGACGTCGTGAGTAGGTCACCTAAAGACGTCGTCAGTAGGTCAGCTAAAGACGTCGTGAGTAGGTCAGCTAAAGACGTCGTCAGTAGGTCAGCTAAAGACGTCGTGAGTAGGTCAGCTAAAGACGTCCTGCTGACGATCATGGATGACGTATATAGAACGTATTTTAGAAACGTCTTAAGGACGATATAACTGGACGTCCTGTTGACGATCATAGATGACGTCTTTAGGCGAAGACATTAGCACGTCTTTTTCTGGTACTCCCAGACGTCGTAATATGACGTCTTTACGTCACGAAATGACTAAATTTAGACGTCATCGTGACGTCGATTTGCTACCTGGGTCATATTCGCTCAAAGGGAGCTTTTCTTTTCACAAGCTTTAAAAGTTGTCTGGCCCGGTTACCTTTGTTCAGTCGGTTTGTTAATTCCGACCCCGGAAATGTACAGTTCGACGGAACAATGATGTTTTACGAGTGAGAAAGGATTGTATGACGCACGGTTTTACACAATTACATTGATTTAATCGAGAAGCCATGTGAATAAATCGAGTTGCGTTTTAAGAAGGCAATTATCCTACTAATATTATAAATGTATAAGTTTGTATGTTTGTTACTTAATCACGACCATTGTAAAATGCATTAATTTATAAATCCCAAAGTAAACCACAGGTAAAACTATAAAATACTAGCTGACTCGACAGACGTTGTCCTGTCAAAAACCATTGCGTCAATTCTATGTCAAATGTCAAAAGTTACATTAAAAAAGTTTACATTGTCCAAAGCGCTCTATGGTTTAAGTATTTTTAAATTATCTAATTTTTCATGTTTTTTTACTATAAATTGAGATGTCAGCTATCCTATCTCCTAAGTTAGATCGAACTGCACACGGTGTGCAAATTTGATTGAAATCGGTTAAGTAGTTTAGGAGTCTATAGCGGACAAACAACGTGACACGTAATTTATATATATTACTAGCTGACCCCCGGCGGTTTCACCCGCTGTTTTTTTTCCTTCCTTTTTTTTACTTTTAAACCTTCCCTGAACTTCTACAAATATTTCAAGATCAAAATTAGCGAAATCGGTCCAGCCGTTCTCGAGTTTTAGCGAGACTAACGAACAGCGATTCATTTTTATATACATACTAGCTGACTCGACAGACGTTGTCCTGTCAAAAGCCATTGCGTAACTATAGCAACCGTAGTATGTTGATGCTAACTTGTCAATTTATAGTAAAAATTATCAGTATATATATAATTTGCAATAAATTAAAATTGCGACTATAATTTGAGATTTAAACTATCCTATCTCTCAAGTTGGATCGAACTGCACATGGTGTGCGAATTTTATTATAATCGGTTAAGTGGTTTAGGAGTCCATTGAGGACAAACATTGTGACACGAGATTTATATATATTAAGATAAGAGATACCTTTGCTATGATTAACACGTAAATGCCGAATATCACCGAATGTGATCGAGACTAGTCGTAATAGACGACTTAATTAAGTCAAATCTTGCGATTTGACTTAAACAAACCAACTTGGCAAGTTAACTTAAAGCTTGTTAAAATGCTAGGTAGGGTAAAGCTGCAAAAACATTTTTTTTCCCGGGTTTGATATTTCATTGTGTTGACTTACTGCCGGTCTCAATAACTTATCTATCCCTTACTAAAAGTTAAAATTGCTACTATCGGTAGCTATCGGCGAATTTTTCCGTCTCAATAAACAAAGATAGATAGGAATATCTATCTATGACAACGATCTATCTTTCGGAGGGCCTATCGCTTACCATGGACAAGTGGTTGCATAGAAAAAAAACAGCAGAGCGTTTCAATACCGCGTTGACAGCTTACTGTCGATAGTTCAAACTACCAACTGTCATAGTTTTGGTTATCGGTCGATTTCGGTCGATATGCAAAGGATTTAACCTATTTTTACACAAACATTAAAACTAAAAAGTAATGGAGTTGTTCAGTGATGATAGTGATAATGAACTTTATGAAGTTGGTGTATTTGATACTGACGATAGTGATGCAGAATTGCCAAATCGCCGAGTTAACGCTCGAATAAATTACACGAGTGAACTTTCAGAAGCAGAATTCATATATAGATTTAGACTGAATAAGACGTCGGTGAACGAGTTATTGTTGAAAATAACTCCAGCTTTGAGAGTAACTTCCTCGCGGTAAGTAAGCCGTGCGGCCAGTATCTTTTTTAGTTATGTTACGACGTTTTAAAACAAAGTAAGTAGGTACGATGTAAGCGCCTACATACGTTGATTAAAAAAGATAATTCTAACATTTCAGGAATAATGGTATATCACCATTACACCAATTGCTACTGACTTTAAGATTTTACGCACTGGGAACAATGCTCATATCAGTCGCAGACTTTATTGGTGTATCAAAAGCTTCAGCCAGCCGAATCGTGTCTGATGTATCACAAGCAATAGCAAGGTTGTACTCTCAGTATGTGAAGCCATTAGAAAACACACAAAGTGGTTTTCATGAAATAGCAGGATTCCCGAGGATTTTTGGTGCAATTGACTGCACACATGTTCCGATACAGTCACCTGGTAAATCACTATATTTGAAACTATTAATTGTGTAACTATATTGCATGTTTCTTGATATTTAGCTATTAATGTTATAAATTAATGTCAGTAAAATATGTTTTCAGATTCAAATATAGGAGAAGAGTATCGAAATAGAAAAGGGATATTTTCTATGAATGTCCAAGGAGTCTGCAATGCAGACTTACTATTTATGAATGTGGTGGCTCGCTGGCCTGGATCTGCTCATGATGCCACTATATTTAACAACTCAGTGCTCAAAGGTAAGTTTCCTATATAGAAGTACTTAGCTTATGTTGGTTGGTACTTAGAAAGTTTTATGATGTGTGGTTTATTTACAGTGCAATGTGAAGATGGGGTATTTGGCAACAGATGGCTAATTGGTGACAGTGCATATCCCTGCACATCATACCTGTTAACTCCACTACTCAACCCATCATCTCCTGCACAGCATCGCTACAATGAAGCACATATAAAGACTAGAAATACTATAGAAAGGTAAATTGATTACTTTTATTACTCATGTATGAATTTATTGAAAATCTATTATTTATATTAATAATTAATTATTGTGCCTGCCATCTGAAATATGTTGTCATAACTTTGCAAATTTATCAAACCGGTTGAGCTACATAAGCCATGGCAATAATACTATTTTAAATTTTTCAGATGTTTTGGTGTTTGGAAAAGACGCTTTCCTGTGCTGTCATTAAAAATCCGCCTAGCTTTGCACACAACACAAACTATTATCATTGCTGCTTCTGTGTTACACAACATCTGCAGGTTACATAATATTAGTGATGTGGAACCCGAAGTTGAGATACCGCCTGAATCACCTGATATTCCCTATGCTGAAGGAGTAGGTCAGCATAATCATGCTTTCAGAGAAGAATTAATTTCCAATTATTTTAATGTGTAACTGTGGTTAAAGTTAAGTTTATTTTCTATGCCTGAATAAATTTTGTTTTGTGAGTCCAAATGTATTAATTTCATATTACCTAGACAGTTTTACTGCTCCTCTTAACACTTTGACTGCTGAGCCGTTTTGCTTGTCTAGCCACGGGTGCGGCTTTGCACGCGCCCTATTATTTTCCCATACAACTAACACAACGCTGCCGTCCACTATCTATAATGCCGTTAAGCCTCAAAACCAAGTTTGGAGATATCAGCAAAAAACGCGGGAGATGTTTAAAATGAATGCTACTTTATAACCATAAACTTTATACGAGACTTCCTGATATAGAAATACATGTTTTTTATAGTACTTTCTAATAACTGTACTTTAAAATAAATACACTTGTTTATTTAAATGTAAAATACATTTTTTGCTTTATAGCTGTGCTTTAAATTTTGATAAAAGTGAAAACCAAACGCTAAAATGCAGTTAAGTTCACCGTAACGGCATTTTAGCTTAGTGTTTTTAGGTAACTGACTATTGAAATTTATGTTTCATAAAATTAACTTAAATTACGTAACTAAAATGCCGTTAATGTATTTTAGCCACATTCTTAACAAGCATTAAGGATAACTTATGTAAAAAAAAATATTTATGCCGTTAATTACATTCAAATACTTATCTTTAAAGCAGTTAAACATAAAACATCTGGGACATAGCCACTATTTAGTTAAGCATTTACTACTATTAATTGAGAATACCATTTCAAAATAAGCTAACTTGAAAATTACAACTACAATTTTATTATCTAACATAAAAGATATGTTTATTATTGAATTTTGCAATTCTAGTTAAAAAGAATGTAATAATATATATACATACCCATAATATTCGGTTCTTGCTGTATATTAAAGAATAAATAAATATAATAATAAATTAATTAATTAATAAACCTTACAAATAATTTGGGGATTGGTTTAGTAATATTCTAACTCTTATCAGACTTTTTAAAATATGGCTTTGAGATCCTTATCAAGTAAGTTTACAAAACAAAAGTATACACACAATAAACCGCTCTTACATTACCTACAATTATAAACAGTTCAAGTGCTTCTTGTTTTCCTCGAGGTCTACCGCCTGCGCCCACACGCTTGAGGCATACATGATGATGGGTTCCACCACTGCGACGTAGATGGTTCTCGTGATCACGCTCTTTAGACCCCAGGTCACTTTCGCCGCACGTGCAATCTGTTTGGAGATATCCGCCACCTTTTTACACTGGGCTTTCACGTGTCCTTTGAAATTGAGCCTACAGTCGATCAACAGGCCAAGCAGCTTGACTTCTTCGACGAGATTAAGCTGGATGCCAGACATGACCAGGTTTGGGGGCATCGCATTAGTCTTCTGCGCTGCAAAGTTGAGCTTGTTACGTTTTCCCCATTTCACGATCATGTCCAACGTGTTGTTGGCCTGCTGCTCGATGATGTTTGACTGTGAACACGAGAACGACGTCATCCGCGAAGGCTTGAGCACTACTCCCTCTGCTTCCAGCAGTCGCAGCAGCGAGTCTAGGATTACGTTCCAGAAGGTGGGTCCGCCGATAGATCCTTGGACACACCCTTTGGTAGTTTCGCTCTCGTGTGCTGCTCCTGCATAGTTGACTTTGACTTTTCGGTCATTGAGGTATGAGTTTACCATCTCGTAGAGGTTTTTTGGGCACCTCTTCTGCGCTAGATTGTCTTTTAGGGCGGGCCACCATGCATTGTCGAATGCGCCCTCTATATCCAGGGAGACTAGGAGTACGATGTTTTTGCTGTTTACTCCTTTTTTAATGTGCTCTACCAGGTCATAGAGGGTGTCTTCGGTTCCTCGTTGGGGCATGAAACCGTACTGTTTCTGACTGATGGTCGGGAGGAGATGCCATTGGAGTCGGTTTACCAAAAGTTTTTTCCAGGGACGGACAGGAGACCTATAGGACGGTATGACTTCGGATGTGTGTAATCTGTTTTACCGGGTTTGCGTAGGATAATCACGTGCGCTGCTTTCCACTGCTTGGGGAAGTACCTCAGCAACAAGCATTTGTTTGCTATCGCTAAGAAGATTTCCCGTTCGCTTCAGATGGCTGCAGCGCAGATGTCAACGGTGAGCCCGTCGGTTCCGGGGGCTTTTTTCGGGTTTGATGAAGTAATGAGTAAAATCATGAAGTAAAACGACAATAGCAAATATCAATAACACACTGGCGAAGATCTTAAATAAATTACTGCGTTGAAACCAGTGTTTATCTTGCAGAATAAAACGATAGACTCGCCATTACAAAGTAACACTAAAACCAGACATCTTTTTTGACGATTAACGCGGGAGTCACAAGCCTACCACTAACTAGATAATGATTATCAGATCTAGTTCTTTGTTCTACGGTGTTAATATTAGTGTAACAAAAAAAAAATAAAGCGCGGGGTGATGGCAGATAACGGCGTTTTAATTAAGGAATGCTGCTTAACGTTTTTTAAGTTGAGGAAATATATAAAAAAAATATACATTTTAATTTTCGAATTTCTTTTGACGACTTGCAAGTGTAGTAAATTTTATAATGGAATAAGGTGAATCCTTATCTAAAAAACGGTTAAGCGACCTTAACGTCTTTTATTCGAAGGTTTTTCTTGTAACTGTGTTTTAGTTAAGGAATTTTTCAATAAATTAAAACACACACCTCAACTTAAAAGTAATTAAAGTACTATAGCTGTGTTTTAGCATACAAAACACAATAAACGGCTTTATAGGTAAGCAATTATTTGATATTTTAATATATATTTATGTCGTTATGGGATTATAGCGGCTAGTTAGTTAGGTAATGTTATATGACGACTTTATAGACGTGTAATGTTGAAAAGAAATGTCATGTAGCGGCGTTTGTGCTATTTGTATCTTAGGACCTATGACAGATAGGAACACGTTTGTTAGACAGGTAGATAGAGAATTTTAAACTCTATCCTATCATGTTTAAAAGTAAAAATCGACCCCCTGTGGCTTAACGGCATTATAGTTAGTGGACGGCAGAACGGTTGTGTTTTCAGCAGTGAATGTGTTAAGTAGCATTGTACTGTACATAGGTCACAACAAAACTGTATATCAATAGAGATAGCGGCTGATGTTGATAGGCAATAAATAAGAATTTATTTCATTTTTACACACAGTTTAATAATAATACAAATAAAATAAACATCACTAAAACAGTTTGTTACCTTCAAACATAGCATGTACACTTAACTTAATAACATACTTACAATAATTTATATATGTACACTATAAACATTGTCTGTAGAGAAGAGAGGACAAACACACATACACACAAACTTTACACTTTACAAGAAAGTCTATTAGTTTTTCCGGTTAATATAATTATAGCCTCTGACACTCACAAATAACGTGGCGTTTTATAGTAAAAGCTTTTTCAAAATCGGTTCAGTAGATCCAGAGATTACCTGCTACAAACTCACAAACTTTACCTCTTCATAATATTAGTATAGACTAGTACTTATCAACACACATAATCATAACATCACAAACAACAAAACATTACTATCACAATCTATACTAATATACAAAGCTGAAGAGTTTCGTTTGTTTGAACGCTACAATCTCAGGAACTACTGGTCATTTATATGATTTATTTATTTATTAGACACAAACAGATTACAATCAATGTTACATCAAAATACACACATTTAAAAATCCTGAGCTGGATTGTAATCCAACGCAGTGTGTCCAGCAACATAAATTTGTGCAAAGGCAAAAAATTTCATGAGACTGCCCATCCACATAGCATTATGCTATGTAGATGAGCAGCTCAAGCACGAAATATTAACTATTACTTATTCACTAAAATTAAAACTAAAACTATATAAATGGGTTAGAGATGGAGGATACCTTTAATGATTATCTTTACTACTTCTTAAGTTGTCTATTTCTAGTCTAAGTTTATTGTTTTCTAGCTGGACTTTTTCAGCTTTAGCAGTAAAATAAGCTGCCATTGCCCGCTTCATGTCTCGCTGAGCTAGCTGGATCTCCTCGGATACCTTTCTTCGCTTATTTACTGTAACAGAAAGGAATCATTAAAATTCTTGCTTCTCAACATAGTTTCACCAATGTCGACTTGGTTATTGTAGTTAGTTAATATTATACTAGGTTAATTTAAAATTAAGAAATTAAAAAACAACTTACATGAGCTTTTGGGAGTGTTAAATAGAAACTTTTTAGGGAGTAAATTTTCTGCACATGCTGCACCAACCACACCACCACCACCACACTCTGAAGTGCCATCACCACCCAACACCAAAACAACTTTATCCTCATCGACATGAGAAACATTTTGCAGAAGCTGTTGGTCCTCAACTTCCTCAACAGCCATTAACGTAGGCAGCACCAGCTGCTCGTCCCCATCACCACCATACTGGACAGTAAACCCATTACAGGTAGCACCTAACATAGATGCTACCCGATCCAGTGTTTCATCCGGAGCAATGTAACTTTTTCCACCACCAGTCTGGAAAGATATTTTTCCATTAAAACAAATATCTGTAAAGATTTGATCAAAACTATAACAAGTAGGTAGGTAAGGACAAACCTTTAAATTGTTTTGTCTTATGGTTGCACTTCGTTTTCTGGCTGCTTTTTTCAGGTTTTCCCATTTTAAGCGCAGTTGCTCAGGACGACGAATTTCCCCCGCCATCGCACTGAACTCCTGCGCTATTGACTTCCAGGCATCCTCTTTTAATTTATTATTGGTGGCATTTGTTGCCTTAGTTGTAATTGCTTTGTGCCTGGAAATCAAGTCCAGCAAGAAAAGCACTTCATCCTTACCAAGGGACCTCGACTTCATCTGAAAAAAGGGCCAAAAGGGGTACATACATTTTGGCGCCAATTTACGCCAAAGCACAAGTCTTGTTTTTGTTTTTTAGACTTATTATGTAGTCCTTCTTTTTTCAATTATACACAATACTTACAGTGCATTGTTGGGCCGTATTTTTTTCAATTATTGGTGAAATACTCGTACCACTAAACATACACAAAATCTAAATACAAACAAACAAAATAATAATGATGCGTTGAAGTTTACAAGTTGCGCGTGCGATGCTAGAGCTAGAGTATCGATCGGTCGGTTCTCATCTGTCACATCTGTCAGTGCAAATTGCAAGATGTCAAACGGACGGTGCGTTTCGTTGTTAGTAAAGCGTCGCAAGTTTGAAGTTATTTAATTGACGCAAAACGCAGATTTTAAATGGATTTTCGCAAAATTTTGCATTAATATATAAAAAATACCTACCTTCAGTTAATTGACACTTAAAGCGTACTCATAATAATTATCTGAAAACATCACGCCAAAATTGTGAAATGCCAAAACAAAACGTTTCGGAGGGACGCACTACCGGGGATAGAAGCTGTTATCTATCTTTGATCTTAGATAGGCTTGTTCACTTTTTGTTATTGAGACGGCAGTAACAGATAGATAGAAGTTAACTGTTTATCTTGGATAGCTATCTACATTTAACTGTTGGTAGATTATTGAGACCGGCAGTTAGGGGTTGTTGTGGCTCGAAATAACGCTGTTTGATAAATGTGTCCAGTTTATTTACATTGTGTTCGGAATCTCATTTGCAGTGAATAATAGTTCAGTGGACAATGTGCGGTCGTGTTTGCAGTGAAATGTAAAACATTTTCATCACCCGAGGTGTTCAAGCGTTTTTGTGCTTTTTACCGTTTTATTTTGCATATTGAATGTTGCATACTGTATCTCTCTTTGGTAAATATTTGGTTAAATAATCCTAATAAATATTGAAGATATCGACGAGAATATAAATAGTAAGGTGAAATAATATCCTGTCGTACGTAATCATAAACGAGAAAGTTTGTATACCTAGGTATTTAGATATTTATATAATTTATATGTTCATAAGGATTTTATTACATACAAATTCATACAATAGATTGATAATTTTTTCTTAGTAAGATTACTTTAACACAACTACTTTAGTTATTTTTGCATTACAACCATTTCAATTCAATTTATTTTTAAGTGGAAGCATATGAAATATAGAAATCTAATGTAATGCTATCTCAACGGCAGCAATATAAAATAGTGCCTCTTTCCGAAATTACTTAAGATAAGCGATATGGCATAACTGCGTGTTGCTCCGACATCCCAATAGTAGGGTGGGGTGGATTCTCGTATAAATAAATAGATCTAGGGGCACGGTAGTGTGCCAGACAAGTCTATGCGACTATGCGACATTTTTATTTTTTCTTATAATATTCATCTAATATTCGATCTCGATTTTTCCGAAGTTTATTTTGTGATGTTTGGTTCTTATAAATAACAATAAAAAGTATATTATATTTATCTATAGCTATCAATTAGGTTCATTTATAAAGAACTTACTAATATAATTAAGCAGGCCAGGATTTTCAACAAAGTATTGTTATATTTTTAGTGCATAATTTGGTAGAACTACCAAATAAAACTCGACAACTTTACTTGTTGCTGTTAACTTTGGCCCTTTTTGTACATTTCATTTGATATTTTTCAGAAAAAAAATATTTAATCCATTTATTTTTTATCTAAAGCATCTTTATTAAAAGTATCTATAGTGCTGGGTTTAAATGTGATTAAATTGTGTTTAAATATAACAAAAACGTTAAATGATGTCAAATATACAACTTTGGGGAAATGTAAATAGCTTGTATTCCTAACAGCGCAGTGTAAACTTGGCTTTTTTTTGCGCTACATTTTGGTGGGATAGTCATAAATTGAGTGGGTATCGTCCCCAACTCGCCGTCTCGGACCACGATTGAGATTTATGTTCAAATGTTGCAATATTTTCACGCTTATTGCATTACTCGACGAATATGAATTCAGAGATAAAATGCAAGAAAAATTGTACATCAAATAGAGTATAATTTTGTCAGAGTTAATACGTCTATATTTAAATTTCGAGAAACTTTTTTATACTCATACTAAACTGTTGCACGGTAAAAAAGTTTAGCTTAGTTTTCAGCACGGGCGGCGCAAATAAAAAGACCGAACCGTGAAAACTCATAATAGATACACTGTACGAAATACGGACGTTTTAAAACAGAGTTTTATTTTGAAAGTGGGGAAAAGATAACAGTACAACGTAATTTATGATGTCATTATGTAGGAAATTAAATGAAAAACTCCCCAAAACGGGACATTTTAATGACCACACGCTGAATTTTGGCGTTTCGGTAATGAAGAGCCCATCTGGGGTCAGACAGCGTGTTTTAACGGTCACATTTCGCTAATTATAAACTCTAGACACAGCTGTACCTACAAACTCTACACTACTCAGTTACAGTTTATTTTTAGATAATAGTAAGTTTATTTCTAGACCGCGTTATTCGATCATACTGTAAATGCTTTATTTTAGTGAAAAAACTAACAAACATGTACCTACACACTTACTTTTATTTACACATCGAAGCAACTGTTCAAATATACGACGACTATTTAAAAATTAAACGTCAACAATACTTAGACTGCTAAAATCTCAAACGATACTTAGATCATTGACCCCTGGATAAAATGATATAATCACCTTGTCAAATTGTGGTGAACATGGGTCTAATACCAAGGTACATATAGTGCAGCTGAGTGCTTCCCAACATCCTAATGTCCTTTACAAACTATGCTCCACGACAACTTATTAGACTGTGGCTCATAAATCGTAACGACAGAGGCCGTAAGCCTCCGGGTCACTATAATCAAGACTTTACAACTACATCCATTATCGAGCAAGATATATGGGTTGGGGTGAAAACATAAAATTAGGTTAATGTGTGTTTACCTTTTGTATTGAAATAACGCGTACATTGGCACCAGCAACCAAAATTCTAGTTGATGACTATTTCTGGGTACTGGATTAACGAAGGGTGAAAGTAAGAATCGTAGCGGGTGTCTGAAACAGTTGCAAAACCTTCCAGAATGTCAACTTCAAATCTTAAATGTGGAGTCATCATCATCATCACCCTATTTAAACTTCACCTACTGCCCGGCCGTAGGCTTTTACAGGTAGGGTAAGGTACTAAGGTAGGTAGGTAGGAAGGGCGTGGTACCTACGATCTTTTGCGTTAGGTTCTCATCCACTAAACGCCATAGATGTTTGCATCTGTCATGGGTGGATGGAACATTTTCACAAACCAAATGACCTTTTTCAAAAACTGAATTAACACGGGTCGTTATCACTTTGAAAACTGTGAATGCTTTGTGAATACTTCGCAACTTTAAGCTACGCAAAGCATTTAGCTCAAACTCGCGAAATATTCAGCAGGATTATGCATAAACAAAGCTGTGACTATCCAAGCTCTGTGAATTATACGCACGCTTAATGCTTTAAATCATTTCGCGTATCCAGTGATGCAGCTTACTGGAAAAATGTACCAGTTCTGACAATTTAATCGGAGTAATCAAAAGTCGATGAATTCACTCGATTTAAATTCTCACAATTCATGAGTTTATAGGAAATGATGACGTGCCTACCTCCGAGTATTTACACGGTATCCATATTATACAGGGTTATTCATAAAGGGTATGCTAAGCCGAAAAGGGCTTATAGTACTCATCATTATGAACAACTTTTACTATGCGACCAACCCAGAATTCGTGAAAAAAAAATCAGCTGTTCCATATATTTTGTCGAGTGTTATTGACATTTTTCTATGGAACAGATGTTTTTTTGCGAATTTCTGGTTGGTCCCATGGTAAAAGTTGTTCATAATGATGAGTACTACTATGAGCCCTTTTCAGATTAGCATACCCTTTATGAATAACCCTGTATATGGTATCCAAATGATAGTCAGGATAGGAGCTAATTATTTGTATGACGGTAAAGACCACGCAACAGTGCGTAAGTTAAAATTGCAGACTTTTAACTTGATACTCGTTTGAAAACAATGTTTTGTCATCCGGATCTACATCTCGTGAAAATCAAAGAAATACTTTTGCTTCAAACTACGAACAAAAACTACATTTGATGTACGATTCTCATATGAAATTCGAGAGATATTTTATGAGAGTAAAACTGAAGAGAACAAAGGACTTTCATAATAATTCAAGTAGCATTCTCTAACAATTATGAGTTAAATTGAAACGTCTTTTGTTATCGCGCACAAAACTGGGTGGGTCCTTACTTTAGCTTATTCTAATTTTACGAGGTACCTGGCAAGGCGTAAAGTACCTATTAATAGCTTATATTTAACTTGCAATGTATGTATGTAGTATGTACCTATGTAAGTTAAGTAAGTATGTTAGATGTCTGATTGAGCTAAAATTTGGTATACGTGTGTAACTTCGAGGACAATGCAATAAAAGCTTGTATTAAAAAATATTATTTAAATTAACTCATTTAACAATAAAACAAAGCATTAAGTAAGGATTAGTCAGGACAAAACAAAAACACTAAGTTTATCTAAGTACCCATGATTACCGGTCCAATCAACACTAATCTCGTGCATCATTGATAATTAGTTAAAAATTCAAAATAATTTATTCAAATATGGGTACGTCAATGTACACTTATGAATGTCAAATACAATTTTTACGAATAAAACAAATGACTATAAAAATGTCAAAGAAAATAATATTATTAGAATGTCAAAAAATTATATAAAATAATTGCAATGTCAAAAAATCAATCTTAATATATATATAAATTACGTGTCACGTTGTTTGTCCGCTATAGACTCCTAAACTACGAGTAATTAACCGATTTCAATCTTTGCACACCGTGTGCAGTTCGATCTAACTTAACAGATAGGATAGCTCACATCTCAATTTATAGTGTCTACCCGTGCGAAGCCGGGACGGGCCACTAGTGTATAAAATAACTACAATAGTAGGTATAATCAGTCAAGTATTATTACTCGTATTACAGTCTAAATACAATTTACGTAAAGAGACTTTATCACAGATGAAGTCGTCAATTTTGTAGTAAGCCTTTTTAATTAAAAAGTCTTTTAAAATTCTTTGATAATCTGTGTCTTTCTTATTTACTAGAATAACAGGCAACAAGTTATAAAATAGTACGCCGTTCATTACAAAAGAGTTAGCCTAAACATCATCATCGCGATCACAGCCATATAGGTCTCTCTCTTGTTCTGCCATCAGATTCGAGCACACGCCAACCGGATCCAGCAAGCCCAGCCAAGTTGCAATTCTATGATTTCAAACGCTATAGAATACTGCAATGTATGTGATTCATATGCAACTTTTAATCCTCCCACTGCTGGGATACAGGCAACCCTCGAAGGATGATTAGGCCGTATTCCACCACGCTGGCCAAGTGCGGGTTGGTGGATTCACATACGCAATTGAATTTCTTCTTCGGACGTGTGCAGGTTTCCTCAAGATGTTTTCCTTCACCGAAAAGGCAGTGGTCTGTAAATTCGTACATAAGTCCCAAAGAACTCATTGGTACGAGTCGGGGTTTGAACCCGCCACCTCAAGAGTGCGAAGCGGCCGTTCTCCCACTGAGCTACCATGGCTTATATTATACCATATGTATGTGATTGACATTTCTGTAATCTTAATATATATCACGTTGTTTGTCCGCTATAGACTCCTAAACTACTTAACCGATTTCAATCAAATTTGCACACCGTGTGCAGTTCGATCTAACTTAGGAGATAGGATAGCTCACATCTCAATTTATAGTAAAAAACATGAAAAAATTAGAAAATTTAAAAATACTTAAACCATATAGCGCTTTGGACATTGACATTTGACATAGAATTTACGCAATGGCTTTTGACAGGACAACGTCTGTCGAGTCAGCTAGTAGAATATAAATTCTAAGTATCAATAGATTATATTAAATAAAATAACGTTTCACACTCATAGCTCCCCACTAGGATAAATTCCTGCGTCAGGGAATCCATGGAACACACACAAAGACAAGGACAACTAACACCCAGACCCAGAACAGATATTTAAATTCATCATTCAAACATCTGCCCGACCGGGAATCGAACCCGGGACCTCTGGCTTATAAGGCGGATATAATTACCGCTGAGCCAAACAGGCCGTCAAATAGAAATGTTATTCCCATACATTGTCATAGTTGTCTATAGCGTTTGCGATCATAGATTGCTTGGCCGGATCGACCCGCTTGGTTTCGCATGTTTCGCTTGGTTTCACGTCAGCAAGAAGTTGTCGGAGCATTTGCAGCGATAACTTTTGGCAGTGTTATAAAGTAAGTAAAGTACTATCTCTCATACCTGGACCACTGTAGCTAGTAACCAAGTTACCATAATACCAGCCTGGAACATGCATGCTCCGCATAACGAAGTTCTCTCAGCTTGACATGCCATAGCTAACGAGACGTCGTAGATTTCCGTGTTCCTGTCAGATTCAGACTTGATATGCTAATGTCACAATCTCATTCGTAGTTTCCTAAGTCAAAGCAGAAGTTTCCTAACTACTTCATGCAGTTACGTTATCTCTGATGAGTTGAGTAACACTATTATGACGTATAATCATGATGTTTAGATGCTATGTAACTTCAAGATACTATGAAAACTGACGTGTTTGACACATTATAGTTATAATCATCATGAACTCACCGAAAAAAAAAAAACCGCGGATGATCACAGAAAGTTATTGAAACTACAGGGTTATAGAGAAATGGTAAGCTAAGCCGAAAAGGGCTCGTCGTAGATTTATAACTTAGTGAACAACTTTCACCATGGGACCAACCCTGATATAAAAAAAGTCGGCTGAAGAGCTTTTTTTGTATGGAAGCATAAAAAATAGTAGTAAGTACTCCCGTGTTAATTATAACAACACACTTCCTGATGTTCAGACTATAAAAAATAATAATTTAGCACGAAATAAGTCTGTTATAAATGTGACGTTTATATTAAAAAGCTAAAATTATTGTCTCCAAGGTGCGGAATAGGTTCTAGAGCTTGTACTTTGCTTGTACCTTCATCAGGCGAGTTTACAAACGTGACGCGCTCGCGGTTGCGTCTCGTTTGGCACTGGTTTGAGTGCCACTGATGAAGGTGAAGGTGATGAGGCTGATGAAGGTGTGCACTGATGAAGGTCACCGAATGTGACCGAAACTAGTCTTAGTAGACGACTTAATTTTTACGTGAGTATTCCCGTGTTTAATTATAACAAAAAAGAAAAGCAATCGTTACGTTCCAAACAAACATTTCCCCAGCGTTCCTCAAAGCCAGTACACTTTATTTGCCCAATCAACAGGCCTATCATGTAACTGGATGCTTTGGAAACATTATCCAAATTAAAACAGCCCTTGTTAAGGGTACAACGCACCGCCAGACTCTAACACAAATTGTGAACAAAGCTAAAAGCGGGACTGGGTTTTATTTTGTTACAATTAGTTTCAAATACAGAGTTTTTTAAATGAATATTCAAAGTTCTGCCGTAGGTATATTTTTATTAGTAACTGATGATGATTAAGTTCAAAATTCTGGGTGGCGCAGACCTGTTATAGGCAAACGTGACGTTTAACATCAGGCAAGCGATTTGCTCGTCTCGTCACTCAATTACATAAAAACTAAAAAAGGATTTTTTTTTAAAACAACACCTCATTAAAAAAAACCGCAATAAGTAAGTATTGTAAGTTAGTAGAGGCCAAACATAAATCTAATACCAATAGGTTGGCGGTTGAAAAACCAAACAAAATCGCATCATGGACGACAGATACACTAAGTACTCGTACAGTACCCGGCGATAAATATTGCACATCGACCTTTAGAAAGAGACAATCGGCTAATTTCGGCTTCGTAGAGCTTTATCTCTGTCGCACGAAATACAAACAGTCCAGTATCTATTAGGAGGTAGTGTGCGACAGAGATAATGGATCTACGAATCAGCATAATACGAGATTAAAAAAAATGGTAAGCTAATTTTGTAGTGTGAAAACTGTGCAGTGCGTTATCACCTTAAAACACACTTCGTTAACTCGGCATGTTTATAATTGGATTTGGTATCGCCCATAGACCATGTAGTCCGTTGACAAATCGTATATATTTTTCTCTCTCGAAACATACGCTCAAAAAATAATATGCATATCAATTCAATCGTTAGGGCCGGGCCACACGGTGCGGTGCGACTCCGGCGCGGCGCCTGAGCGGTGGCGCAACGTTTTCCTACATATAAAAATGTATGGTATGCCACACGGTACGTCCGGCACCGCTCCGGCGCACGCAGGCGCACCGGACTACGGCGCGAGGCAGACGAAGCGGGGAGGGGTGCGGAGTGATGCGGTGCGGTGCGGTGCCGCACCGTGTGGCCTGGCTCTTAGGTGACGCGAAATCATAAGTACGCGGTTACGATTGGGCAGTTCAAAATTAAGGTTTGTACTTACATAAAAGTTATTTAATCTCGATGAGAACAAAAACAGTGACGAATTTTACAACGCAAATCGTATTTTTAACTAAAGCACATCGCACTAATTCGACCTGACAAAAGGTAGGAAAATATTGATGGCTACGTAAAAAAAACAGTCGCAACTTTCAATTCAAGACCAAAAGAAACAGATATTTCTTAAGACTAAATAAAACAAGCAAATATCATTCTATATACTTACCTCATATATATTTTCATCAATTTACGTCACAGATGCTACAACTTATTTTACTTTAGTAATATACTACTTGACTGAGTGTATATGCGTAACTGTTCACTATGGTGCAGAAATATATAAATACACCTGAAAAAGAAAAAAAGAATTAAAACAGGCTATTTAAAACTATGGGCACAGAGAAACCGTATAACATTTCTTTACTATCAAATGAAGAGGTCGCACGAAAGTTGCTACTTTATTTAACCGTTTCTGTATTCTGTACAAAGGTTTAACAATTTGCATATCATTACGACTCTTCTAGCAATTTATTGATATAAATGGTAAAACTTTATGACTGAGAATAGAACATTTCGACCTGGAAGAAATTTATTGACACTAGAAATGAATATGCCTAGCTGGGAATCTGTTCTTTAAAATTGTCGTAACAGTAACGTAAATAAAAATAAAAGTTCATGTGCAATGTGCTTTGTCAAATTCAAAATGACTATCATTTTCAATGATCCCACAAAACTTGAATTGCTCTGAATATTTTCCCACTAAACAAATACAAAATAATTATCCTATTTTGAATATCCTGGATCTCTATTCGAGTCTTTACGTCAAATGCCTTCAAAGAGCTGTTTCACAACAAATCTTACCTGTATAAACAATTCCAGCCATTAAAACAAGAATTCCAAACAGGTATTGTTTGACACAGAAGTAGGCCACTGTAGTCGCGATGAAGAAGCAAGCGTAAAACACGATGATGGACAGGTGGGATATGTACCAGACGGAGCAGAATAGGCTGCCACCTGACTGAAAAGAAGATATTGGGCTTTAGTAACATAGTTTTGATACGTCAACGTGTGCTTAAAGTATACGCACACGGGTAGTTGAGTAGTTTTTTGGCTACACCTATATCTAAGGCGGGACTCTATCTGCCTTTCTACTTGATCTGAGGTTTACCTTCAAAGTGTTCATAAGCAGCAGTGCTGATATTAAAATCTGGTAGGTCGCGATTCCGCAGCAATACAAGGCAAAGAGCAACTTCGCTGCGCTCACAGGATGGTTGGTCATATTAGCGGTATCTTTGACGGATATACCAGCTATTGAAGCCACCAGCGCTATCGTAGAAATTACCTGCAATTATTATAGTAATTATTCGACAATCATGTTGTTATTATGCAAAAGATAGGTTATCTTAAGTTTTGGAAAACTTTAATTTTAGTTTTAGGCCGTTTATCTCTGACAAATATACGGTTAGTGCAGCAAAGGTAATAAAACAGCGAGCGGTGTTTGTATTGTTACACACTTCGGTTCACCGGGAATAGCGTTTTCGAATTCAGTAGGCAAATAGGACGAGATTCAGACCGCCGGCGCCGTGGTGATTTTGTTTGGAGTCGTTTTGGATGCCAGTGCGATGGTGAGGGCTGTGCCATACAAATAAACACGTATTTATATCGTCTTGCTTTTGCTCTAGCCACTGAGTTTGCTGTCGTTAAGTTCCATTGGCTCACTGAGAACGAAAACCGACGCATATGAAAATCTCACTGCAGCTACTACGAATTTCTGCTACGCTACGAAAATGCTACGAAATTATTGAGTTACAGAACAACTTACGATCGTAGCAGTGCAAACAATTACAACACCCTTGCTCAGATTATATCCAAACACAGTGTCCACGTCACAGCATGTTGTTTGTTCAGGGTCCATTGTATTAGTAATCTTGATATTCCTTTAAACAACTATTTCTAAAACGTGTAAACATGTTTGTAAACAAACTGCTTAGGTATTAAGCCGCGTCTCCATTGCCCTTGTTTTTCCTATTTTATTTTTGATACATTTCGTATCAAAATAGCACAAATATTCCACAGTATTATCGTATCGTAACATAGGGTTCCGTAGCTAGGTTTTATACAAGAAATAATCATTACTACAAGCCGGGTTCGTAGTCTGCTAGATTGACTGTGCGTAATATTTCGTTTCACTTCACATAAGCGATAATACAATGGTCGTGTCTCGAAAACTATTATGAAATACTCGTATTTGTGTCATTAAATAGAGTTTTCCGAAAAACTGTTTTGTAAAAATATTGTAATGAAAAAACAAGAGCTGGAGCCAGCTTTATAAATAAACAGCTTATAAACTTCTTATAAATGTTACTTTGATCGACATTTGACATTGATAACTATATGAGTGTGACACCAAAATGAACTGTCGCCTTTCACTTGCCAATCTTATCTTAATATAAATAAATTACGTGTCACGTTGTTTGTCCGCTATATACTCCTAAACTACTTAACCGATTTCAATCAAATTTGCACACCGTGTGCAGTTCGATCTAACTTAACAGATAAGATAGCTCACATCTCAATTTATAGTGTCTACCCGTGCGAAGCCGGGACGGGCCGCTAGTATATTTATAAAAATGAATCGCTGTTCGTTTGGCTGGCTATAACTCCAGAACGGCTGGATCGATTTCCCTAATTTTGATCTCCAATATTTGTGGAAGATCAGGGAAGGTCTAAAATTTAAAAAAAATAGCGGATGAAACCGCCGTGTGGCAGCTATTTTTCAATTTTTTTTTCTATTTTTATTCGTTGAAATTCTTGAAAACCTCACGAAAAATATGGCAAAATCGAAAATTAATTTTTTTGATAAAATAAAAACTACAGCGCACACTAAAAAAATGTCGGTACGTTAGTCTATGCTTGGATTAAAAGATGCTTAGTCAATGCTACATAACAGTTAGTGTACCTGACACAAAAACGTATAATTATAACAAAAATGTTAAATATTCTTTACTTTTATTGCTATATGTCCCCATACCAATCTATCACAACTTAGCTCGTTTCGTAAATGTCAAACTACCTGCAACCCTACTCTATCTGTCCAAAGTATTTGCACTATGATTAGTAACTGCAATATAAATAAATAAACGTTTCACACTCCTAGCTCCCCACTAGGATAAATCCTGTGTCGGGGATGCCATGGAACACACAAAGACAATGACAACTGACACCCAGACCCAGAACAGATATTTAAATTCATCATTCAAACATCTGCCCGGCCGGGAATCGAACCCGGGACCTCTGGCTTAAAAGGCGGATACACTACCGCTGAGCCAAACAGGCCGATTGCCACGAGCACAACACTAAATACACTATCACAAATAAGTATGCTGAATTTTCCCATAAATCCCACGGAACTCCTACATACCTGAAAAAAAAATGTTTATTATTTGTATTTTTTTATTTTACCTATCTTAGTTTAACACTACTTAAACTGAATCTAAGCTCTGACAGCTTGTTGCCGACGTAAAAAGTCACGTGCGAAGCAAGACAAAGAACTTTAAACACTAATTTACTTTAAGCAGTAGATATAATTTAAGTACGACCCTGAATCATGAAACAATACACAAATAACATAGATTAAAGCACTACCGTAGTGTTTAGCACATTTAGTTTTACTACACTAACATATGTATGTATGTATGTATACCTATACCTATAGGTACGCTCAAATCTATACTAGCTACGCTCCACGGTTTCATATCCTACAGGATATCCTACAGGAGCCATAAGATTTCCTAAAAAAAGTCTATGTGTTATACTAGGGTATAAGTTATTTTATACCAAATTTCATCCGTATCCGTTCAGCCGTTCTTGCGTAATTGAGCTACAAACATCCAAACATGCAAACTTTGTAATATCGATGAGAATTAATAAATAGTTAACTCTTGTTATCGTTTTTACGCCACTTTATTTTCCTGTTTTTGTTTAATTTCATATACACCAGAGCTTGGATTATTATTTAAAACAATTGTACCTATTGTATTTTACTGTCAAAATAAATACCTTTGCAAGTAGAATACAATTGATTTCTGGAATAGTAGGTATTTGTAACATTACGTACTGGTTAACACTTGAATCTTTTTTACACACGATTTTAATTTTCCGAGATAAAAAGTAGCCTAACCGTCATAATAAAATTTTATCCAAATCTATTCAGCCGTTTTTGCGTGATTGTGCAACAAGCATCCAAACATTGACTTTTATATACCTATAGGATAGATTAAAAGCCTAATCTTTCCCAAAAATCCTGGAAGTAAGAAACTTGCCTCTGTGAATTCCACAAAAGAACACTACTTAGATGCAACAAAACGATTTGGGTAACAAGAACATTATTTTTACAAAACAAAAAACAAAAACCGACTTCAAAAGACCGACTATTGAGTTTCTATTTGTCGCGCACGTACTTAATGCAAATTTAAGACTTATATGGTTTTCTCATGGATACCATTATCAGAACTGGACTAAATTGAAATGGGACCAAATAGAAGCGTCAGCTTTCTAATAAAAAAAGGATCATCAAAATCGATTCACCCAGTCAAAAGTTATGAGGTAACAAACAAAAAAATAATAATAATAATAAAAATAAAAAATAAACATACAGACGAATTGATAACCTCCTCCTTTTTTGAAGTCGGTTAAAAAACGCGCCGTCTATCCAATTTCGATTGTTAAGTACGAACGTTTACCGTCGTTTAGTAAAATCATTATGGCTCGCAAAATATCTAGGTTTAATCGTGACGTCACAGCTATCCAATCCTCCACCGGGCATTGAGGGCTGTAATTCGGTTGGCTAATTACGGCGAGCGTGGAGTCGGTTTACTTTGATCTGCCGCTCGCTTTGCCAACATCGCGCTTCAGAGAGATTTAGCTATGATTGCGTATCTATGATACTTTAGCTGTATGTTTGTTTGTAAGTTGATTTGATGAAATGATTCTATAGATTAGTACTTACCTAACTACCTATGTAGGTAATATTATGAATGTGAAAGTCAGTTTTGTCTGTTACACTTTCACGCCTTAACTATTCAACCGATCATTGTGAAATGTACTCAAGGGCACAGAAAAGGACACATGCAACCTCTCATCATCATCGATTATTATCACTGTTTTTCATGGCCATGTGGTTGAAACGAAGGGACACTGCTAGTTTTTATTATCTATTTAGCCTAATATGTGTACTCGTCCATGTGCGCGCTATTTTGCAAACATACTACCGATCACAATTAACTTGATACAGTTATCCGGCATAATACTAGCCGGAATTTAGTTCAATTATTCAGATTCAATTGTCACAAATCCAGAGTGCAACTCCAATCATCCATCTATCCTTCATGCTATTATTTTATATGCACATGCGAAAGTGTGTGTATGATAATCAAAAGTAGTCTGAGCTATCTACATTTGAACTTTCATCAAAATCGATTTAGGAGTTACGGAAATACGTGGTAATGTACGTAGTGGTACGTGGTAGTGGTGTTTGTTACCACATAATATCTCCGTAACTAAATACTTAACCGATTTTAATGAAATTTTGAATGTAGATAGCTTATGTTCTGAAATAGGACGTAGGCTACTTTTCATCATTACTATCATCACTGTTTTTCATCATCACGCAGGCAAAACCGTGAGACGCGACTAGATGAACATAAATATCCCTCGCTGTTGTAATGCTCGAATGAACTGTTACAATACACGCAAATGTTTCCAACGAGGAAGAGCTTTTAAGTATAGCTGAGAACTTCATGAAAGTGCGATAAGTCAGTTGCTCAGAGAACGTAGACAAGAAAAAAATTGACGATTGATTCGGGTAGTTTTGATTTATTTTTTTAACGTGTTTTGAAGTATACGTACACGGGCAGTAGGGTAATTTATTGGCTTCACTTGGATCTAAGGCGGGACTATATCTGCTTTTCTACTTGATCTGAGATTATAACAATGTAATAAATAGACGTAATTTTTTAAATATTTTTTTCAAATTGAATAAATACCTATACTATGATAGGTATAAATAATAAACCGGTAATTATAATATACAATAGACGTACAATCCGAAACGTCGGGGTAGCTTTATGATGTTTGGATACTATAATTTTGTCGTAGGGAATATTTCCATACAAATTAGTTCATTACTCCTAGTGCATGTGACACAATAAAATGCAAAACAGAGTTGCTTTCCGGCCGTTTCGTGTGCAAAGGTACGAAATTAAATTTTGTAAAAGTGGTTATCTGTCTGTTTTTCTCATTTACTCGTATTTCATGTGTAGGAAGATAAAACTTATTTTGTTTGTGTTGTTTGTAGTCATTTTGTTTATAAATTCGTGCAGGTTTATCATACTTTATGTTTTGGTAAAGTTATGTACCTGCATGGTACTAATTTCTACAGTTGTCATTTGTTGCAGTTTGTACTATATATTATTTTTAGGCACAATTTGCAAATCTGGCATATTTTCTAGACATTTTGCTTTATGGGCATTCGGTTTTGGAGAAAGTTTGATCAAAAAAACTCTATTTTCTTCAAACAAAGACTCAACGTTGAAACGGCTGAACCGATTTTGATAAAACATGTCTAAAACCATCACTAGAAAACCTGCTTTCTAATCAAAAAAACCGCATCCAAATCGGTTCACCCATTCAAGAGCTACGGTGACGACAGACACTATAGCAGCCGAACTTATAACATACTAGCGGCCCATCCCGGCGTCGCACGGGTGGACATTGTTCTGAAAAAAGATTTTCCCGCTTTTATGTTGATTTTTTTTCTGAATTTTCTTTGCTATAAACCTCACGGAGCCCGAGACCTTTCCAACGGATGCAAAACCGTGGAAATCGGTACGTGCGTTCTGGAGTTATAGCGTCAGGAAGGAAAACCCGACTTATTTTTATATAGTAGATTATTTTTGCTTCGGTGCGGTGGTTAAAAATACAATCATCTCAGAGTGAAACTGTAAGCCTCCGTTCCTAGATATGCACACTTCTGTCCCGGCCACCGCAGTCTCTTGAAAAATAATGTAGCAAATTCCGGGTTTTAGAAGCTCCAGTGTGCATATCTCATACTGTTTGTGCCAGTCCTTCCGAGATGATACCGTCATGTAAATTCTTAAAAAGCTTCCAGAGCTACGCGAATAAAATGATATAAACTTAATAGTATAACATTTTGTGAATGGCATAAACATTCTAAGTTATTTTTGTAGAGTTTTGTATTTTCTAAATTTTATTATCGTTGCATGAAAGCTTATGTGGAGTAAAAAGTACTTATGATAAGTAATTTTATAGTGCATACGTCAATTTCTACGTAAGCCGAGTGCGGCAGCAGTTTACCAATTTTTATGTATAACCTCTGTTTTAGTAGAAACGTCAAGTTTTTTATCTTTTTGAAAATAGTTTTTATTTTATGATCAGTTGAACAAAATGTTGAAGCGTTCGAATAACCGCCAATTTAATTGATATAGTATATCTTGAGAGATACCTATAAAATTTTGAGGTTCTTCAAAAAGTTGTTAAAAGGTTTTTATAACGTATAGGTATACATTTATGGCGCCTTTGGTTTTACAGGTATTCATCAGGCGACGATGATTGCTTACACATAAGTATATCACTTGCAGCATGAAATTATATTATCTCTTTAAACTACAAAACTGAAAATATTATCTAACTACCCACTACTTTTTCATACTCATCGGTATTTATTTTCGTCCAACCAGCTGAGATTCTCCTCAGCTCTTGCAGTTTCTAATTAAATTAAAAGTTCCTTAGCACTTTGTTGACATTAAATTTCTGCGACGTAAGAACAACTGCCGGACCTGCAATGTAAATTCAGGTGTATGTTAAATAAATTAAAAATGGTTTATTTAGAATGGGAAGCCAATTAATTTAGAAGGAAATTCAAGTTTACGTAATTGCAGAACCTCAGTAATAAGTAGTAATTACCTAGTAGCGACCAGCGACTGGTTACGTTAGTCAGTTTGCTTTGCGCACGGAGCGTTTTTGGAGCATGGACCAAATATCAAGTGAAACATTAAACACAGCCACCATCCTATGTTGTTTTTGGGCAAAGGAGGAATAAGTTAATTTTGAGATGTTCATTCGTGTTTTAGAAAATAAAAATGGCTTTATGATTTCGAAATTGTTTCGCAAAGGTAAGCCTTTTATTTCTCCACATCATCAGTGTAAGGAAGCCATTATATTCTGTCTTTAGACAGTAATATATATTTTTTAATACTTGAATAGGACAAACACATGAAATAAAACCACTTAGTTATATTGTAAACAATTACGAAAAAGGCTGAGTTTCGATTTAGCGGTAACTATAATATGAATGTGATACCGCTGTGTTTTTTACTACTAACAATGGATACCACCACGACATTCTATAAGTTTGCGTCAAACGACAATATGGGTCAGTCATTACTCTTCCGTTTCCAGGACAAAGGGCGGCGCCTGACTCCATATTTCTCAGTGTTTCGGGACATTCGGACGAATATGCTCCGCTAGTATAAATAATGCCCTCTAGGGACGAGTTAGGATACACCCTTAGACCCTTTTATGGCACAGAATAATGCTCTCGTAATGTGGACACTGCGTTATTTCTTGGACTTTGTGCTATGTTTGTGGTTTAGAATTTCGACGGAAAGCTAGAACCCTTGCGTTATTGTTTGAAATTTAGGCTCAGGGACTTTACCAGGATTTCTGAGTGCGAGCCTCAATTGAATTGCGATGGCTTTTGTCTCGCTTCTTATCTAGTTTGAAAAGATTTCGGTCCAAGCAAGAAAAAATGTTTTTTTAAAGCGAAAAGCCTATTTTAGTTTTATAACGGACTAGGTATAACGGGTAATTATGGATGTACAACAACACCTCGTCAGTCATTAACTGGAATAGGTTGTAATGTGTAATAGGGTTGTAGATATTGTTATGAAATATATCTTGTTGCGGGATCAGCCCCCTGGGCTTAGTCCTATCTTATTATAGCGGCATCTATTTACTAATATCAAATATCTATTGTTTCAATCATAACATGTTTAGTAAAATACAATATGTGAGTGGTTGACCAAAAAGGGACCTCAAGGGAAAATAATTGATTTCGAGTAAATCGCGTTTGAAATTTCGTGTAGAAACAAGTTTCGACTCGTGTCGGCTCACAAAAAAAATCATAAAAAAACACTACGGCACCTAAAAATATTCAGGTTATAGACCAAAACAAAGCTAAAAGACCACAGATTAAAAAATTCAAAAATATAAATAACGGTTTCCAATCCCTCCAGGTCCCTTTTTGGTCAACCACTCACATATGATTTTTATCCTGTTGCGCAGAAGTCGGATGATGTCATCGGGTATATATGACTTTTGTATGTTTGTCAGTTGCTATGCTATAATACTCGTATTTTTCTTAATGCTGCTACTCGTATTGAACGACGAGCCGAGCAAATCGCTCGCCTGATGTTAAACAGCACAGCACTGCGCTCGTCACCCTGAGATATAACATGTTTAATCTCCTATTTGCCTAAAAAATTCACAATAGGACCACAGTAATGTTTGCACATTACTGCTTGGCGGTGGAATAACTGGCAACGATGTGGTAAGTACTTCCCCAGGCGGGCTCTGCAAAAAAGCCCCACTACAAAAATATCCTGTCGTATATCCTAGCCTGAATTATGTTACAGATTCCGGAGTGCGCAGCATCTATTACACTGACCTTCATTATACTATATCATAATGGAGGTGGATGGTCTATACATATTAATCTTTTTTTCGTAAACCACTGACCATTAATCATTTTTTCGTAAATGTCATGCATTTTTTCTTTCTCTGAACAATCTACTAACTTGTTGAATAGAATTTGTGTAACTACATTCTCTATGTGAATAACATTACTATATAACTAAAACTAACAGTAACTACAAAGATATAAAACTCTCATTCTCTAGAGGCGTCTAGGTGAAAGGCTTTTGTACACGATCCAATTTCTCGTTTGTTTAAGTCTACACGTGTGTAGAGAGCTCTTGAGCATCGGATGCTTATAGTGCTTAAACAACCTTCGTGTACTCAGGTTAGTTATAAATTAGTTCTTCTGGACTTGGAGCAAGGTAAGAAACCGGTTTTAGTACTCTAGTGTTTACTAGCAGATGCGTTTTATTTCTTTTTTAGTGTTTTATACCCAAATGGTAAAAATATCTCTACGGTGTGGGAGTCCGATATTGGTAGGTACATGTCTGGCTGTAAGAGGGTAATTCGATGCTTATTTTGAAGCTCCAATTGCGGATTTGTTATCTATGTTGGAAAATGTGATTAAAACCGACAGCTCAAAAATTGATACAGCATAAAAAAAATCTTGTTCTCAAAAAAAATCTTTAAAATATAAAGATTTTTTATAAACGCTTATTTTTTTTTTTTTTTTTTTATTATCTATAAATTTAATGGCGTTCATTAATTCTTCGAAATATGAATTTCAAGGAGCTTAAGTTTAGTTCAACTTAATGCTGTCACAGCTAAAAGACTTTTCACGATCAATCCGCGAAAATCTCCAGTGCTCGCACAACCAATACCAGTCTCGCCAGACGCCAATATCGTCCAAGTCTGTCAGGTACTCTACATTATCGCCGGAGATTTTCCACAACTTTGTTCCACAAGCTTGTTCAACCATTGTACATCCCGGTCACGTTTGTCATTTCACACAGATCCGTTGAGACACTGAATTTTCACATTTTCACACTCTATAAATTCTCGCCAATACTCTGTAAGGAAATCCGCGGGCTTACAAGCTGAAGCTTACTCCAGACTCCGGCTGATGTATTACGGAAAATAATACTTTGATTTACGACCGTATTTTATTGCCAGTTTATGGAATAATGATTGTAAATAAGAATTAATGATAGGTATGTAAATAGTTAGGTGCGTATCATGATGCGTATACTGTGCTCTACTTAGATTTTATGGCCTTGTTGGCCTAATTATTGTGCATGTGCCGATTGAGGTTTATGAGGCCGTGCCTTCGATTAAGTTATCTATAAGGATATACTCGTAGTTTGTATATTTGACCTCGTTATGGTAAACGTGAGCAGAATAGCTGGAAAGATTTATGAATTGGTCGTAAAGGCTCAGCTCAAGTCAAGTTAACGATATTAATTAATAAAAACATGATAATGGTACATTTAATAGATTGATAGATTTTTTTTTGATTCGTACAGCCAAGGAATGGAACAGACTGCCGGCTTCCTTGTTCCCTGAGAGATACAATCTTGGGCTTTTCAAGGTCAGAGTGAATCGGTATCTTCTAAGTCTGCGTGATTCATCTTCGACCACATCGTCGCTTACCATCAGGCGAGTTGGTGGTCAAACGCTCGACTTGTTCAAGCTAAAAAAAAATGTTTAATAAAGCTACAGTTGACAGCTTTACAGACTATTTAAAAATTTGAGATGCTGGAATCTAGATTCATACAATATAATGAGTGTTAAAAACTAGATAAATCAAATCAAAAGCTCGCTCATGTATTATTTTATTTCATAAGTTACAAACCGTTGCTAAAATGATACCTAAGCTCGCGTTTCCCGTTGTTTCTAGCAGAGTAAGCTTTGCCACTAATCGCTACGTATTGTCGGCTCGCTGGCTCGCCGGCTCCACACAAACAGCGGTAGGATAAAGAGCCACTAACTGGCTAAATGCAAGTCTGTTTACATAATCCCCACTGTGCACTCGGTGTACTGGAGCCTAGTTAAACTCTTTACATTCCTTTAAATACTTAAACAAAAAAAAAATAACCCGAATTGTTCGTAGGTTCATGACATAGTAAATTGTGTTGGAATCAAATATGAACTATTTTGGAAGACTGCGGACCTCTCTTCAGGTAAAAACCTCCTCCATTCTTTAAGTAGATAGATTAATAAACTCTTTGTTGTTTACACTAAAAATTACAAACAAAAGGATAATAAAACTGAATACTAGTGTAACAACTGGCAGCCTTATCGTTAAGAGTGCTCTCTTCCAGGCACCTCAGGTAGGAGCCACCTCTAGCCTTTACACTTCTTTACTGGCACTGTAAGTAAATTCTTTTATATATATATATTATATGTATATTACGTACATACTTTTTAGATGCCTTGACGTGGCCTGAAAGCTCTGAGACTATGGCCTATATGAAGTATTTTTTATAATCTATCGGTAGAGTAGGCGTTGCCGTTGGTTAGAATTATACCATTCACTAATTGTTTGAAATGATGCCTCTGTTCAATTTGTCTATTATATATGCTATAATTACGAAAATCTAATTTTAGTACTAATCGGTTCTCTACATTTCGGTTTACAGATGATCTATTGCCAAAATCTGCCAATACTTAATTTGATTTGGTTTCATTTGCATTCAAACCTTTAAGAGTAGGTACTCGTATTTTGACTTTAACTCTTAGAACGTCTCATTAACAGAGCACAGCGTTTAAAATTAATTACAGCAAAGTCGTGGTTGAAGCCTTAAAAGATTTTGTATTTTTTTACTACATTTTAAGAACGTAATGGCATAATCTAATGCAGCGCTACAAACAACTTGCAAATTCTCCAAAAGAGTAACCACACAATCGATTCTCGAAGCTAGCCGTTCACACATTTGCAGTCCAAATCCCGTGACTGTTCCGTGAATTCAGTCCGACTTACATAGCAGTAAACCGCCCGACGCGGCTTCGCCAGCCAAATACATTCGAATGGACTCTGAAATCCAAAGTGAGCTCCACAATCCCCGGTTTTTGCTCAAATCTATCAGCACACTATAAATCTTCTGCAAAGAGCGAAAAATGCTCGCACAGTTGTTTGGTGTCGCTTTGTTTGGCTCTAGGCAGCAATAACTAGAAGACGAACCAGTGGCGTAGCGTGCCTTGGCGGGGCCCCGTATAAAAATTTGTTTATGGGCCCTTTTGAAGGGTAAAGAAAGATTTCTCACAATAGAAAAAATAAATAAAATTATAAGAAATATTTATTCGTCATAATTATCTATCTGTCACTTTTTCCAAAATTTTAACAAGCAATTCAAATTAAATATAGGTACACTCTCCTTGCCTTTTTTTGGTCGCAATAACCGATGTAGGGTGTTGTCAACTTTTGAACGCACGCTTTACTCGGGAAAAAAGAAATTACTTTTTTTGACTGATGTCATTTCAGAAAAAAAAATTGGGAAGTTTATATTAATTTTTGCTTACTCACGTCGGGGCCCCCGTGGCCCGGGGGCCCCGTATAATTGATACGGCAGATACGGCGGTAGCTACGCCCCTGAGACGAACCTACAGCACGGGTGCAGTACGGGTTACATGCTACGGCAATCTAGAGGCCTGATACGACAATTTTACTCTGACTAAAATAGAGGAGCAGATTTTATTGAAAGCATACTTACTTGTGCTATAATTTATTCTATACAGTATACAAATTTTTGGTATTGCAAAGCACTGATGGCATTTTTGTAATGATGGACACATTACCGAATTTCTAGCAATCTTCATAAATTTTAATATATTTCAGCGAATTCATCTATCTATCTATCTATCTTCTTCTTCTATATATATAAAAATGAAACCCGTTTTCCTTGGTCACGGCCTCACGCGTGAATGGCTGGACCGATTTCACTAATTATTTTTTTGTTGTATTTGTTATTATTAGGAGAAGGTTCTTACAGAAAAAAATATTAAGAAAATCTCTCAGAAATATTGAAAAACCCTCAAAACAGCCCTTTTATTTTTCCCATACAAACGTTTTCTAACTAAAACGAGCTTTATTGCTATTGTATAAAGTTCATATTGAATTGCAAGCACTCACTGTTGTTTAAGCAATGTAGGTATGTTCCTAACGTCCAAGAGTCAATTTGCACTTTATTACCTCTGTACAAAGTTCAAATTCAATCATATCTATCAAAACAGTGTGCGTTTTATACTGATAATTTTTACTATAAATTGACAAGTTAGCATCAACAAACTACGGTTGCTATAGTTACGCAATAGCATGAGAATAGAGGTTATAACAAAGAGTTCATATACCTAATTATTCTCAACATCTTTGGTCACGCCATCACGCGTGAACGACTGGACCGATTTCAATTTACTCTACGTTTATCCCAAAGTCTACCCGTGCGAAGCCGGGACGGGCCGCTAGTTAACAATATATTTTGCGGTGTTCATACTCGTACAACGGGCTGCGTTTGTAATCAGGTGAATACTGAGGTTAATTAATTTAACGAACTCAATTTAGTACTACGTTGTTATTAGCGCTATTATCAATGTTTTAAACACCTGTAAAGCAAATAATGTGTCAAACAAGTAACATAGATGTTGATACAATGGAAATCATAATAAAGGGAAAATCCAACACAAAGCAAAATCAAACCAAATAAACAAGATAGTCAGTTTTCACAAGGTATTTCGCACCATTTCGTAGAACAACAAACACCCGTTCTTTGTTAAAGTTGTTGTAAAGTCGACCAAAGGCGACTTTTGTGAGGGATTACTCGGCTACGGGCGGTGACCTACTCTTATTACGTATTATGTAGGTAGTGTAGGTATATCAGTTTGTTGTATTATGGCTTTAATGCTTATGTAATTTAGATTGATAGAAAATAGCCAAGCGCGTGTTGATATACACTTTTAATGATTTCCATTAGCCGACGCCAGCTATAAAACATAATATATAATTGAAAATAGAAACCATCACTCAAAATTATTACTAAATTATTACTTCGTTAATATAAAAATCATAAGCCTCGATACCTGATGATTTGTCATTGTGATTCTAACCACTAGATTCCCTTAAATATTGGATCAAGATTAATGATTTCTGCGCATATTATCTTTATAAAATATCGTCCCATGTCTAATGAGGATAAATAAACAAATAACAATGTCATGTCTAATAACAATGTCATTGTATCAAATAAGTACTGAAGAAGTTTCCTAAATTCACCTGCCTTCATTACTTCTATTTCTAACCAAACCAAGCTCACACCTCGCACATAATGACATACTAATTCGTATAAATATCACTTTGTAGTTTAATTAGTGGACGTTCCCCTGTTGGCGTAACAACCTACCTTTGCAATGAATGTATTTCACAGGAATGGGTCCCGGAGGATCCTCGCGGAACACCTCCAAAGTCCTGTGATCATTGCTCTGATGGCATGCCGTTATATTATTCGGTTAGGGAACGAGTAGGGGGTTGTGTATTTATTCTTTATTACGGTATGTATACCAATTTGTTCGTAGAATATTTGATGCTACTTAATTTTAATCTCACAAGCTCAAGACGACTTAAACACCCTATTTGATTGGTTCCAATACAACTTACTAACTATTAATGTCTCCAAAACTTGCTACCTTCTATTTAAACCTAAGAACAAACCAATACCCTCGCATCCCCCTTTGAATATTAATAATATACCCCTCCAACAAAAAACTCATGAAAAATACCTTGGCCTTCACATGGACTCCCAGTTAACTTGGAATTTTCAGATAGACCACATAAAAAGTAAATTAGTAGCACTCCGTGGTGCACTTCGTAACATTTCCAAATGCATTCCACATAAACTACGATTCACGATTTACAATGCCTTAATAAAACCGCATCTATCATACCTGATTGAAATTTGGGGATGTGCTGCAAAAACAAGATTAAATAAACTTCAACGGTTACAAAACAAAGTTATCAAAACGCTCTTTAATTATCACTTTTTGACACCAACAAAACAAATTTACAAGGAAACTAAAATAATGAATTTAAAAAAACTATATAAATATAATATTTGCATTTTCGTTAGAAAAGTTCTAAATAGGAACATCCACACTGACCTAACATTCACCAAACGTAAAAATGTTTTGAACCACCGAACTCGGCGAGCTAGCTATCTCGTTTTACCGAAGCATCGCACAAACTACGGCAAAACAATGCTTACGAATGAAGGAGCACGGCTTTACAACCAACTACCCTCATCTATAAAAAATGTTAACTCATTTCACGTATTTAAGAAACAATTAGCTCGATACATTATCGATGATAAGTTGTTGTAACAACATGAGAAAAGAAATGCGTGAAGTGGGTAAAAATGTGTTTTAAGTGCGACAACGAACGCAAAAAACTTTTTGTTAATCCATGTTATCACATAAGTGACGTTAAATTGTCTTCGTGATAATAAAGTTCTTAAACCTAAACCTAAACCTAATTTTGACGGTGATATAGTTACTTAGAAAACTGGGTTACTTTTATCTATATTTATATCTTGTATCTATATATCTTCTTAAGGGGTTTTCCGGCACAGTCATTAAATATCTCTTTTGTCTGTGATTCCCGGTCATTATTTACAGAAGCCATAAAAATCAATAAACACTTACTGAAATTCATTCGGCTTTGGGAAATTTACGATAAGTGCCTACTTTAGCTAAAATGTGCTTTTTCTCGTTTCCACGCATGAGTCCTCTTATAAGCAATTTTTTGGTAAGGCACATTTAGCTATCTAATGTAGGGAAAATCAACCTATACTATTGTATTTTTAAATTTGCAAATAGGGTAGCTCGCTACCAGATGGTAAATGCTCACCGCCGCCGCTTAGTACACTGAGAAAAATGGCAATCAAAATTCCGATGAATTCACCTAAAGTACGGAGCACTGACAATCACCAAAAAGTACGATGATTAGCACCATTTTTTACGTTGACAACTACATAATTATATAATTATAGTTGTCACCCTGAAAACTAGCACCAGTTTTTAGGATGAGAACTATTTATAGGGTTATTCATAAAGGGTAAGCCGAAAAGGGCTCATAGTAGGTACTCATCATTATGAACAACTTTTACTCTGGGACCAACCCGAAATTCGCGAAAATCAGCTGTTCCATAGAAAAATGTCAATGACACTCGACAAAATGTATGGAACAGCTGATTTTTTTTTCGCGAATTTTGGTTTGGTCCCATAGTTGTTCATAATGATGAGTACTATGAGCCTTTTTTGGCTTAGCATACCCTTTATAAATAACCCTGTATTATGATAGTTGTCACCGTAAAAACTGGTGCTTATCATCGTACTTTTTGGTGATTGTCATGCTCCGGACTTTAGGTGAAATTTTTCTCAGTGTAGCTGTCTTCTGTTGGTACTCGATGAGATCTCATCATCATAGAAAACATCGTTGATAAGTCGGTAACCGATTGGTTATCGACGATGTTTTCATGGTTTGAAATTTGAATGCACAGCTGCTAAATCTGAAGCGTTGTCGGTATTTACTTCATGTCTGACTCCAAACGATTCAATTAGGCATAAAACGAACCTTTGCGTACACAAGTCTTGATTCTAAAACTTGCTTGATTGCTTGAGTTTACCATTATTCGTATAACACTCACGTCCTAAAGTTTACGAATAGCAAGCACAGTTTATTTATTAGGAGCGCGCTCGGAAACTGTATGTGGTTTGTTTGTCGCTGCCCAGTCGCCTGTAAACCGACCGACGGTAAATTATATTTCCACCATATTTTAATTTACGCTTTGTACCACTTGAATTTTGGTTAGGTAGTATATAAGTAGAAACATAGGTAGCATTTAGGATGGCTAACCAATAAGTTATTGAAAGCTATTTCATAACATGATTGCTTGTTAACATTTTAAGTACTCTTCAAATGGATCTTTCTTTAATCTTAAGTAGCCTGGAAGAGATCGCTCTCAACGATAAGGCTGCCAGAGAATGCTCTAGTTTTAAGTGTTATTATCTTTTTGTTGGTAATTTCTGGTGTGAACTTCAAAGAGTTTATCTATCTACATTATATTCTACTTGGTCTTAGTTTTTTCTGTAATAAGCTTGATGTGCAAAAAAGCTATATTCTATTCTAAATTTCTCTATAGCTATTAAAGTAGGTAAGTATGCTTAATAGTCGAGTGATTAACCTTAGGGTCTCGAGGGCCAGGCTTTGATAGCTCTTTCATTCAATCTTTTTGGTCGGCGTGTCGACATTGTGACGAATATGGTCCGAAGGGTTGCTTTTGCTATTGTCGTTTTCCCGCATTATGTGCGATCCCTTTCGCTCGGACATTCGTCAAAGGTATTTGACGAACGTGGTTCCATTGATACTTTACCAACATAATGGAGATAATTTGATATTTGTGTAGATCAAAGATTATTATGTTCTCAGATCAAGTAGAGAGAAAGATATAGTGCTGCCTTAGATCCAAGTGAAGCTTCAAACTACCCAACAAACTGCCCATTTGCGTACTTCACACACATATTGACGCATAAAAACTACCCGAATCAATCGTCAGTTCTTACGTCAGTTGCTCAGAGACCGTAGACAAGAAAACTAAACCAAAAAAAACGACGGGTTGCACTCCGGGAGTGCCGGCAGAAGTGAAAACTTAAGTATTAACGTTGTGCGTTTTGGATATTTTGGAATGGTTAGGGAATAATTTTGCACGAATTGCTTTAATTATTTTAATAGAAAAATGAATCGATATCGTGTCCACTATAATCACTAGGTCACAACACTCTAACTGTCAAATTAGAACATTCGCGCAAGCGCCCTGCGCCGCCTAAACGAAACAGCCGGCGCAGGCATACATTTTCGCCGCGCCGTAGAAAGAGAGAGGGATACTAGCTGTCTACTCTCCATCCGTCTTACGAATTTTCGATCAGGTCACGTGACCCTGTCGCGAGTTTAACATTTTTTACCCATTCCAAAAAAGTGTACAACGCCGCTAAAGAAGTTTTCACTTCAAAATACACAAAAGTAAAAAAGAAGCCGATGGAATAACTTTCCACGCGTAAGTACCTCTTAAATGAAACCTCATGGAACACATAAACAACATAATTTTTAGGTTATAATATAAAAAAAAATATGGACCACATCTGTCACTAGCGACGACACAGTCAGTTAAAAAGCATCGCCAAGAAAAATAACCGGACAATTTTCCAAGCAAATTCGACGTACCAGCGGAAAAAACGGAACAATTGCGTTACGAGTAGGAACAATCGCTGGTGGTAAATGGACATTACCGCAGTGTCTGCAGTGTTAATGAACAACTAACGAACCCCGACTACCACTCTACATTTTACTACTTGGAATTGGATGCCAGTTTTTCAGTTCTGCTATTAGTATGGTGATACAGAAAATAAAATATTTACCTACTTTATAGAAGTTGAAAACATCTTAGGTTTATAGTTGACAAAATCAGGCTTTACTGTAAAATATAATTGATGCCACTTTTGTTAGAGTAGAGGCCAAACAAAATATTGCAGCAAAATAATCACTAAAAATTCAATTGGTGATATAAAAATTATATGTAAAAACTTAAAAACATTAAAATCTAACTATAAGCATGTTAAGTACGTGGCAATTAACAGTGCAAATAAATTCGGTTTTAAAATTATTTTAAATTAAAATATTAGATCTACAGATCTACTTAAATGTTTTTTATATTTCGTATTTACTTCATTTAAAAAAATATATTTAAGAAAACAAACCAAAAAATAGCTGAAATAGAAGCTGTTTTTTAATCGGCTCAAAATCAAATGTAGGTAACTCGGTCAAAGAACAAACAAAACAAACGGAACAAGCAACAGAAATACTTTTGTGAGGACGTTCAGCTTTTTGATCTTTCCTTTACTTTATAACCAGAACGAAGTTGTTTAGAAGGCAAATCCTGTCCTTTATGATTTTTTGAAATGAGTTTACCGAACGGGTCTTTATTATAGTATTAACATACGTTAAGCAACAAGTTTCTCTTAAGTCAGCGTGTTCCACTAATCATGTAAGATGTGTTATTCGCTTACTTACTTTACGTGTAAATCTCAATGAGATCTAATGTTTATGCAACACAACTAAAATATTAATTGAGGTACCTAGAGTTCTTCAAATATAGGGCATACAGAACAATTAATAATATCTTAAAATTGTTAATTATGGCGCACTGACGACGCAACAGTACGCAGTCGCATATTTGTGCCTTGGGAGTGATCACGACGCGTAGTTACGAGCACGTGCCCGATAATTAAAAAATAAAATAAAAACCCAATTTTGTAACGACTAAACCGCTTTTGATATAACATGACAAAAAATCGCCGCTTTCAAATAAAAGAAACTGCAAACAAATTGGTTCATCCATTTAAGAGCTACAGTGCAACACACTTATGAGTACAAAATAAAAAAAAACAATATAACAAAAAAAAACAATATAACAAAAAAACTTAAAAACTAGAGTTCCACCGGCAGCGGGGCAGGGCCCAAGCATACCGGTGGTTAAGGCTGCAGAGTGCGGAACCTCATTCTGCAGCCTCATAATAATTAAATAGGTGTGCATGCAGTTTTCATTTTTTATTTATATTATTTTTATCATTAGTTCCCGTGATTTCCGCAGGACTAAATTATTATCTATAGTCGAAAAATAAAGTAGATGACATAATGACACTTGAAGTACATTCAGATTCTGCTCAGACTACGTAGTCAGACAGTGATAAATCTGTACCTTTAACTTGCTGAATAAATCCATTTACTCGTTGAATACATACTGTATAAAATATGGATTGAATTTTAATGGACAATGACGAATGGGTATCGGAAAATATCCTGCAGTCTGAAAGCAAACATTGGGCTCCATATCACTATCGAGAATGTAGGTTGCAGGTCGGTTGATGAAGTGTGAATTCATCGGTTATTACATTGTTGTATATTTAATTTTTCTTTAAAAAAAATTGAAAAATTTCGTAATATTTTTGTTAAAAATGGATTAAGTTCTATTGATAATACTAATTTTATAAACGTGACTTTGTGTATTTGTCTATAATCAACTCCGTAATACGTTAATAAGTCTGTCTACGTTGGTACGGAGGTAATATTATACATCCCTGGATGTAGAGTGCTTTTATCCTAAAAAAATTACAAAACAACACATTCATCTACAGTAGGTACATAAAAAAATTAATACTTACAGAACTTTTTATGGAAACGAAATTGAAATACCACTCTAAGCTTCATAAAGCAAGTATAAAATGCCTCAAATCAGAATAAGAGATGAACAACAAAGTCGCGTCTCGGAGCGCATAATTTAGTTTCAAACAAACCCCAGATGCAGCGAGCAGCTTCTTTGAACCATCCCCAGCTATCGACGCGACTGAAGCGCTGAGTTTATTAATTACTTTGCTTTACGAATGTTTTGACTGTAAGAAAAATAGACATAAAGAAAGAATGTTAGCTTTAAACATAACAATACCTATTGATCTCGATCAAAATACCCTAGGTACTTTAAAACTAACTATTGACTAAATTATTTTTACCTCTGTACCTACAGTTTTCGCAATAAAGTTTATTTTGTTATATTTAAACTGAAACACAATACATTGCAAGTTAAATATACAATCTTTTGAGAAAGTGTGAGTAGCCTTCGAACGTAAACTAACCCTTACGAGAGCGAGGTAGGCTAATAAAGAAGCAGAGATTTCTCTAAATTTTGTACGTGACCTTACTTCAGGTAAATATTCAATTCTGAGATGACATCCTTTTGATGATGTCGCTACTATCATATTCCCTCTATGCTCATCCACAGCTGTTTACTTTTAAATTACTTCTAACATTTGTCAGCAAGACGTCGCGTATGGCATTAAAAATGTACATTTTTCTGTGGACCTTCCTCTACTAGAATGTTAAATAGTCCGGTGGATGTTCAGTGGCGGACCCGAGCCGCCATAAAGAGTTCCCTTTAGTGCCGCACATCAGAAAGGGATTTACCAAAGCTTCAACAATATCCATCCACTTCCAATCTTCAGCTTTAACACCCCCAAAATAAGGCTTAAATTATTTAAGTGCCGACCATTCGTAAGGCTCGCTCTGAAGTCAAACCATGCATAAGCATATTTTTATGTATATTTCAGGGCTGGAAAACGGTTGCTGTGAATTTAAATAGCGGCAGTTGGCGAAATATGCAAGTGATATTCGGAGTTTATTTACATGGGAACGGTTGAGCTATACAGCTGGGCAATGCCAGCAATCATAAAATAATTTAACTTCGTCGCTCGTTTAAAAGGACCTTATCTTCAAAGTAGAATAATTTTCCAATACGAAATTATACTTGAACTACCATTAAGTATTCTAAAAGAGACCAACGTGATAAAACGTGAACAGTTCTCAAGCCGTTGACGCTGGAACGTTGCCCGATGGCTATCGGCTATAAAGTATCGTTTCTATGGGCGAGGCGGGCGGGTCATTCCGGGACCGCTCCCGGAACGTTCCCGGGCGCTCTCACGACGCCCGCACAAATCTCTCTCACTTCGACGCTCTGTTTCGTACCCGAAAGCCTCTCAAAGCATTGTTTCCGTTCGAAACGAATTTTCTGTCGGTATTTCACACAGAGTTTAGAGAATGAATAAAATATGGCTGGAACAATAAAATTCGCATTATGTAGTTTCCGACTCTAACTTCTCAACATTTATGTTCCGTATTGCCTTTCTGAAATTTATGTTTCGAAGTTAAGTTGCTGTTTTAAAACTGTTTTTTGCAAAAACCGTTCCGCTTTTAGTTTATTCACAAATTCCTAGTCGATAAATACCTACTTATTTACTAATTTTCTTTTGCAAACATAGATTGCCAAACAGTTTTCCGAGAATCTCTACCGAATAAACAACCTTTTTCAATCAAAATGCCCCGACTGCAATTTCCTGGAGTCGACCTGAAAAAGTAAATCGAGCGATCGCAGCTATGCATTCTAATTGTACACCCAATGAACGTAAATAAAACTACTTCCTTCCCGGTTATTATTTCTTATTTTCCTTTCGTGCAGAAGTAATTTACATGGAAATAGGAGTCGTAAAAAATCTTCAGCTTCTGAATGTACCTTTTCGTTATTTGAACAAAGATTTTAAAAAGTTTTACGCGAAGTAGAAGTGATGCAAAGTTTTTCATGGCGTTTTCTTTTGTTTCTTTTATTAGTCTTGAGACGCTCAGAGAGGATACAAGACGCTCCGTAATCTAAGGACTGTACCTAAATAGTACTACACTATACCTACTAAGTAGGTTCAAATAGGTCGAATTGCTAGCTAACTTATAGTTTTAAGCCGCCTGAAGGCCTGTGACATGGTTTTGCGGTTAGATAGATAGATAGATAAACTCTGTATTGTTCACACCATAAATTACAAACAAAAGGATTATAACACCTAAAACTAGTGCGACAACTGGCGGCCTTATCGCTAAGAGCGATCTCTTCCAGGCAACCTTAGGATGGAGAGGATAGATAAAAAATATAAAAACGGGGTGTGCAATATTGAATGGCAATTTCGACAAGTGATGTTTTTTAATTGATTTTTAAAACATGCAAGCGATGTAGCATTTCTTATTGTCACAGGCAAATCGTTCCAAAGCTGAACCGCCTGGAAAGCAAAAGATTTGCCGTAAAAAGTTGTACAGCGCGCGGAAGGCGTCTTAAGGGAGAGAGTATCTTTAGATCGAAGGGTATGGGAATGAGAGGCATGCCAGAAGGCGAAGAGATCAATAAAAAAAAGATAAAGAACGGAGCCAACAAATTAACGTTTCACTCGATGCTTTTAGTTGTGAATGGTACTCACGGTCATCAGGCTACCCGTATCCGAAATGATACGTGAATGCTCATAGTATGTCATCCATCAGACTTACCATATTGATTTTGTTTTTAAAGAAACTACTAATGTCAAAGTCTGAGATGATGAATAGCTGAAGAGGTTCGCCGTAATGTGCCATAAACTAAGTTACCAGCTTCTAGTCTAAGTTTGTAGTTTCGATCGAAACCTATTTGAGAGCGAAGTTTTTAAAGGCAACTCTTACAGTTTCCCTAAGGAGTTAGGGAAGGTAACTCAATTTGGCGTTGCACAAACTTGCTGCCTGAAAAATTTACTTTTCCGCTCATTAAAACTGATACGTAGAAAAACCTGAGAGGGAAACTCGAACAAGATTTTTTTGTAGTATCTAACGCAGGTATAAATATTTTAACTAGCTAAGGATTGAATAAAAACTAAAAAACACGCTTTGTTTAGTGTATTGTCATCGGTCCTCGATATATCTACAAAGTTTGAAAGAAATCTGACCGTTTAAAGTGGGTCAAAAACGCGCTCAAAGGAGTCGGTTACAAACATACAGGTGACGCTAATAAAAGCGTGTTAAAAACAAAAACTTTGCAAGCTTGTAATTAATTTCTGCAAGCGATCGGTTCATTGTGTACACTACGTCAGCCATGCTCAAAGTATGTTCCGTAGAGCCCTAGGGTTCCGCGTAGCCTCTGTGGGAGCTCCGCAAATGCAATTCTCACGTCGCAAAATTGATGAAAAATGAAGAGTTACATTTTGTTTTAAAATACGGGACTTAACAACTACTACATAACATAGGTTAAATTGAATCGGAAACTTCGATTGTATTTTAGATTTTCATCTGATTTAATTTTTTTCCATCTATCTTTTTATTATTTCCTGTAGTGACAATTTTCAGAGAAACTTATGAATGACATACCTAATAATAATGCGTAGGTAATCGGTATTCCTGTAACATTGTTATGTTGCAGTAATACCTAATAAGCATGATTCATTAAATGCGTATTTGCTATTTATTATGAACTACTTTTATTTGGGTCAGGGACGAAAGTAACAATCTGTAAAGTATTTAATGACTAAACTTAGCTGATGCGCTAAGTACTGTTAGCAAAATAAGTGAGTGAATAAAAATAACATTAAATAAATATTATTAAAAGAAAAAATAACATGCTGTTATAGCTATGACGTTCTTAACATGATGGATCTATCGGAAAATTGGTCAAGTTGTTTAGGCGGAAGGAGGTCGAGGTACATCCGAAAATAAAAACCCATCTTTTGATCAAATACATAACAAAATACATCAAAGATAAACAAAGTCACAAGGAATTTAAATCAATATGGTAATGTTAAAATATAAACCAACGTACTCAGTTATTCAGATTATGTCCTCCCGGTGTTGTAAACGTTGAAAGATGTAGGACTATCAATTTTGTGGTGGATTTATCAATTTACAAAATAATGTATACCGATAGATTAAATTTGTGTAGGTTTTTTAGTTATTTGCAAGAAGTAGCTTAGTTTTTCCCTGAATGTTCAATGGTAGATTTTTTTTTAGCAGATTGTGCGTGTTGGCTGACCTTACCCATTAGAACTAAAAGAGTGGCACGCAGCTGAACGGTCGACCACAAATCGTTGTCATAGGGCGTGCGACCATTGTGCTCCGATCCTCACAAATCACCACATTGTGCTGAATAAAAGCCGACAGGCCGCGGGAAATCATACGATAATTATCGAGAATAGTGCAACATCCTCTGCTTTTGTGCATCAAACGCATAACGAAACGCTGACAAAATGTTCCGTAACATTTTATATTCCTTTTTACTCGTAACTTTAGTGCAAGCGCAGTTAAATGGTGAATTCTGGTGGCTAAACAGCAAATTAACCAATTTAAAGAAAGTGAAACCGACCCCGCCTAAAGTAGATGTCGGCGATTTTCAAGACGAAGAAAGTTCAAAAATAGTATTTAGGGACGATGATTTGTTTACCAACAAATTAAGGACTATTAGTGATCGGACGTCCAAACTAATCCCAAACAATAATTTCGATGAAAATAAAGTAGTCTGGCCAACAGAAGACCACATGAAAAATCACAACGTAGATATAGGAGTGTTTACAACTGAAAGAGTTAAAGAAAGAGAAGAGATAACTAAAGCTAATATAATTCAAAACAAATATGAAGACGTGCTAGTGTTTAGTTATCCTAAACATGAAAAACTTGTTCCAATTGATGGAAGCAAGGCGAGTACGGAATCGACTCCTATTTCGACAGAAAGTACCTCATTTGAAAGTTCAAGTGTAAAGGTTAACGCATATTTGATTAAGTTGTCCACGTTACCTACAACCAAAGATGGAGAATCTCAAAATATCTGTACTTATAAGACAAAGAAAAAATGTTATGAACTAAACGGGTTTGTTTACGAATATGCGAGAAGGTAAGAGAAAAAGTTTCTTAGAAATTAATTATTAGAATACCCACGAATATAAATACCTATTTCTTGGTTACAGGATTCCAGTTACATCTGATGGTGAACCGCTCATCTGCTGCATATTGCCAATCCAACCAATTCTGAACCAAAACAACGTATCTCAAACTATTCATTTTCCTCAAACGTCTAGTTTAAATCGCCACAAAAGATCCGACACTGAAACTAACATTGCTTTAAAGCAGCGAGATTTCCTACTCAAGCACAAATTCAAGACTCAGCGACTAAATGGTCAACCTGCGACTCCTCTTACAAAAATTGTGACACCCCCCGAAGATGATTACGTAGACCCGTATTGGAATATCAAAAACACTAAATCTCAGACTCCTACAAAGCTAGCTACCAAATATGGCGACTATACCGAAGAATCCCAGGAATATGCCGATGAGTTGCCGAGACCTGGACTTATTGGTCTATATTCTGACCATAATCCCTCACCCTCAAGTTGGCCATTTTCTAATGGGAACAAAGAATTTGGATATGGTGCATCCTATGATGATTATGAGGACGAAGACGAGTCGTTTGGGTATTCAACCATAGATCCTAGAAAAGGTAAAGTTATTTCAACTGTCGTATACTAACTTTTGAACAAACAAGAAGTGTTAGGATTCAAATATATAGCTAGAGTCTAATTTTTCAATCTCTTTAGGAACAAAGAAGAGAAAACAACAAGTAAAGCCTCAAAAGGTAGCAACAACATCAGGCGAGCTGACTTACGACGCAGAGAGACATACCATAAACTTCCAATCTGATCCAGATTTTCACGTTTTCCAAGGATTCAAACTCCTCAACCTGTTTCGAAATACAAGTAGAGTTCACACGAAAAAGACGTCAAATCAAGATACTGATGTCTTGGTGTCTGCACCCGATGACAGTGAAGAAACTGGGGAAGACTTTGATGAAAATCAGCTATTTAATGGCTGTGGCAAAGTTGCTACTAAGTTTGTTGAAAGAGGTGAGATACGACTACAAGGGATACTTTGACTGGCCAAGGTAGCACCAGATAGCTAAATACACTGCTCAAACCCTTAAATTTTTCTAGGTAGTCAAACAGGTGAAGCTGCAAGTGGATCGCATCCATGGCTAGCACTAGTAGTCCTCACGAAGAGCCGACATAACGTGCTATGCTATGCGACTCTAGTACATCCGAGAGCAGCTATTACCATAGCTGATTGCACAGAAGGGTATGTTTTCCATTATTAACAGCAGCAGTTCACGGTTAGAACGTTTTCCTACAGAAACCCTTTATTTTTCCGAGATAATAAGTCGAGTAAGTACTTACCTACTCGTATATTGTGTTAATTGGGAATTAAGGAAACCTATATGATAATTACATTTATTTCATACGGAACCGAAAATTCTAAGGTAGACCATGTTCACGAACATTTTTTGCCAACAGGACAGCTCCAGGCGACGTCACCGTGATATCTGGTCTCTGGGACTTGAATGACAGATCTCGGTCAAAGAATCGCGTAGCAACAGTGCAGGTTCACCCGCGGTATAAACCAGGCGAAGTGGAGAATAACTTGGCGATACTGGTACGAGAAATAGTGATTAATTAAAGTTCAGAAATTGGTTAATTTTGTTAAAATTATCACGGGAATACCTATGTAGTATTCAATCTCACGCTTCTCTTTGATGAAGATCACCAAATGTGATCGAAACCAGTCGGAATAGCTGACTAAATACTACACAAGTGTTCCCGTGTTAATGTATAATTCTGTGCCTCCTGTGCAAAATGATACTACTCGGAAGTACAACCCGGTCACAATATCTGTGCACCTCGCTGGAATGCGGCGCCTTTCCCGCTTCCCCTGTCACCTCTCCGCGCACTCCCCGGTGCGACAGTACGGTTAGCATCTTCGTTGCCGATACACGTCCCGATAATTTTGAGATATTTTCGCTTTGTTGTTGTTTTGTTTTTAATATTTATTTTTAAGTTTAGACATACGAGTATATTATGACGTCACGAGGTCAGGTGCACAGATATTGTGACCGGGTTGTAGTGTCCTTCGAGTTGTATAATTTTGTACAGGAGGCACAAAATTATAACAAAACGTTTCAAAACCACGTTAGTTTTCATGGCCAGTTTCTTAGAGAAATGCATCAGAACTTACTTAAGTATATTTTGAAGATAAAATCCTGATTTGTGTCTGTATTGATGATTTTATTGTCCAGTATTGGATGCAACCGTTGAAGCTGAGTGCAAACATACAACCAGCATGCCTCGGACATCCCATAATCGGAGATGAATGCAAGCTTTTCGGTTGGGGTGGACTGGATAAAGGTATGTATGTAATTACTACGTAAAACTTGACTTTAAGTCTGTATGTATGCCTTCCTTTTACGCCTATCCTAGAAGCAATCATTTAAATTAAAAATAAATCATTTAAATTTTTCCTCAATTTTATTATACTCGTATATTTCACTAATCTCCAGATGTCATGGGCGTGAAATATGTTGATCTAGGTTTGTTATAATCTGGGTATTTAATTACAAGTCTGGCAAATATTACGTGTGTTATTATGACTAATTGAATTATGTAGCTCTTCTTTCTGAACTATTAATTGCCTTGAAGTTATTTATTTCCTATCCTACAAAAAATCTAGGCTGATAAATAATTAAAGGTATCTAAGAGTCCTCATAGGTAGGCAACACACTAAGGATGCCTCGGGTGTTGAACGTATACATAAGCTTCGGTGTACACATACCACCAGGTGGACCATCGCTTGTTTGCTACTTTAAAAAAACCAGCCAAGTGCGAGTCGGACTCGCGCACCGAAGATTCATTGCAAACCTGTAGGTATATAAGTAAAAGTTAGTGTTTATTTTATTTTTTCGGAATTTTTCCTTTATCTGTGCTCTAAGACGTTACTTCGTACCAAATTTCAAGATTCTGAGTTCACTGGAAGTACCCTGTAGGTTTTGATTCTCTTGCGAGTGTCGAAAATTTGCGGCATAAACGGCTGTATCTTTTGATTGCGTTGGTTCACAAGTTAGTTTTTTTTACAGCTCCAAGGACCCGAGTATTTGATATGAATTTCAGCTTGATACCTCCACGCGTTTCGTTTTTTTGTTATGAGGTACAGAACCCCAAAAACAAATATAATTGTATCTATCTATTGCTTTTAGGTATTCAACAGCCACGGCCTCGCTGGCAGCGCGCCACTATTAGGTCATGCTCTGCCCGTGTCGGCACAAACAAGCGGACAAGATTACCGATGGATGCTTTCTGCGTGTCTGCATCGCGACAAACGGTGGTAAATTATCTTAAAAATAATTCAAATTCTTCAAATCCTAATTCAATAATAAGTTGATACTGCCACTTTGGCTTTTTCGAACTCTCTCTCGAACTTGGATCTGATTGGTACAGGACTGTCAAGAGAGAGGCATATACTCAGAAGTGGGATCAATAAAGCTGAAAATAAAGTTCATGGTGATAAACTCTCAGTTGTTGTGTATTTTATTTATTTTACAGGCTGGTATAGGAGGGCCTCTTGTTTGCGAAGTAGCAGGACACAGTTCCAGCGTCGGCGTCGTTGTTTCGAGAGACAATGGCTACGTATTGTCACCTGTCCGAGACTGGGTGATGAAGATGGACAGTTTAGTTAGCGGCGACTAGGTGAGTTCAGTATAGTACAGCATAGTGTGCCTAGCACAACTTTGACGTAAAAACACGTAGCGAGGATTCGCTATAAAAAAATTGAATACGATTGAAAAGTGTACGCCATTTACGCCTGTCAAGGGCGATTCTGACGGGCGTAAATGGCGTACACTTTTTTATCGAATATGTACTCGCTGCGTATTTTTACGTCAAAGTTGTACAAGGGTCACTGTACCCATTAATATTATATCACTGGCCCAATGAGAGAGCTGTCGTCTACGATTCGCTGTGGATGTTGTTCAGAAGTGATGATAGTTTCCTCTAAGATAACTTAGTAACACAGTACCTACATGTACCAAGATAGTATTTTAAACGACTTTTTTACTACAAACAAAGCGATTAGTCTGTGAGGAAAAATTACAGTGCTTGCCGGTTTTAAGTGAACGGCTGTTCTTTTTCCTCGCAAAACTCTAGTAACCCAACAGAATAGCACTGATTCTGTTGTACCATTGAGTATTTTGTCGGAATTTTACCTGCGTTTCTTTTTAATTGAATAATTTTAGAGCTATTAAAAGTGTGGTTTAGAAAATGGCATACCAAAATCGAAACCATTATCAAATAAGATAAATCATAATTAATTCAAACTACATTTATTTTAATTTTCAATTTATTATTCGGCCTTTTATTACATAAGACAGAGTCCCAAGCTTTACAACCGTATAATTTTTAAATGACATTTTATGACTACCACATGGAGAGCGCCGTGGCATAAAATAGTGCTAGGCAGGATAGATGGCACACCGTGGAAGTTTGGGCATGGAAAATGTGACTTATCGGGTCAGAATAAGGCCTATTTTTAAAGTACCTGCTTACACAAGTTACAACAAAACTGGTAAAAGAAGACAAATACCATAGATCGATTTTCGTTTACGTCTTAGTTCAATCGTAATGTGATTGACGAAACGAGCCTACTTGGATATCCACTTCGTTCCTAAAAATAAGATGGATATTCGTGGCATCAAGGTGTGATGGCAAAACTATGACCTCTCGCTCGCACTTAGTTTGAATGTGCATTTTATTATCAGGTAAAGTTTAGGTCAGGACGATTATTACGAGTAGTTGTAGATCGCGTTCAGATTGAACTTGACAGTTTACGAATCAGCTGCAGCACGGCCATCAATTGTTTAATCTACTTTTTAATATCTCCGCTATGCCATTTATCCTGCCAAGTATTAACTAGGAACTAAACAACATCTATACATATACATTAGGAATGTCGAGATCCTACAATGAAAATACAAAGTTCAACACAGTTTCATAATAAATTATATCATAATTGTACTTATAACGATCTTTGGTGTCGAACTCGATCAAATAAATGAGATAGATGCGGTTAAATATAAAATGTTAATCTACCTACATAAATTCCAAATGAGCGATAAACTTTGGCCTGACACAGTGCTTTGGGTTTCGATTGTGTCCAACGACTTCCTATCCTGTAGACACCAGATAAAAAAATGTTGGCAGCACATTAGCGTTATTAAACTAATGCGTCGCCTTATGCTCACCAATGACACGTCACAACCGACGTCGTGACATTGAGCGGACCAATCGATATCGTAATTTGCAGTTTGCATTGCGAATGAATTTGTTTTAGGTCTACAGGATTAGAAAAACTTGTCTTTTAAATAATGAGCAGTTTTATTTTTTTAAAGCTTATGGCTTTAAGATTGTTTCTTTCATCTTAACTAGATGGCGTAACCATCTGTAAGCAACATCTGTCAACAATTTTGTTAATTTTGACAGGTTGTTTGTTGATGACGCCATCTAAAGAAAGAAACTGAGTATAATGACATGAGCTGTCAAAAATTAAAACCACTTGTTAATTAAATTCTTTGCTTGCTTTGTGGTTATAAATAAAACAAGTTGTTACACCACGTAATCGTACGAAAAGCACTGTATTAGGCCGCCTATGCTTACAACAATACAATTTAACAAGTCTTACAAATTACAGCCTGTTCAACTGCAGTTTCCACTATTTAAACAGTTTATTTTTAAATAAACAGTGAAATTAAACGCAATTCAATTCACTAACTAAAAGTTTACGGGGGTGGACGAAAAATTGGTGGACATTGATGAAAAAGAAGACTTATGTAGACATTTTATTTAGCCCCAAATTTAGTTTTTCTTCTAGCATGGTGTTGCAATTTATTTTACTATTAATACATACTCGATGTCATAATCGTCGTCCACCCCCTATGCCATCTCTGGCATATTAATACTCAAGAAGGGCTATTTATAAAAGTAAAAAGAAAAAAATACAAAACAATTGTCCTAAATTCGTTTCTGTGGTCGAATTGCACAATTTTTCATAAGAATATTGCGACTTATGCCTCGTACACGGAAAGAGCATTTTTGTATCCTTTGTTCCTTCGTATGATGACATTTAATAAAATTCTTTGTACTACACTATCGGATACAAAATACTCTTTGCCCAGTTTTATGACACGTCTGTAACTTCGTTTTTTCATACAAAAAGCACCAGAAGTAACATTCTAAAATGAAAACTGAAACTTGTTACGGTGCCACAAGTATAAGTTGGCGGTGGCCTTTTTAAGAAAAAAGCCCTTGAAAAGTCATATATACATTTGAAATCATACCATTTCGTATATATTGTAAAAACTATTGTAAATATGCCTAAAATAACAAAAAGTAGTGTAAAAAAGACAAAAATAAAAGTATATTCGTTGTTGAGCAGTAGGTTATAGCCGCGCCAAGTTATGTTAAAATTTATCGTTGTGGCACCTATGGACAATGTCTCAGGCAATCGACATTATTACTTACCACTTTTATGTAAGAATAACAGTGTGAGATTACAATCCATTGCCCGAGAATCAACCTTCTGATTCAGTTTTAGTTTTCAGTTAGAACATAATTCATTTGTTTAATTGTGACAAAGAGAGGTGAACATATAACTTATTTGTTTTAGACACAAAATATACAAAACAAGTCCAAAAACTAGTTACGTGTCCGAGGCATGTCTTAACCACAACGTAACATTTGGTACAATACAATTAGAATTTTATTTGTTTAATAATAGAATACTATGTTGAATGACAAGATCACGTTAAATCACATTTGCAGCTCATGCTATCACCAGCGGCTCGTCGTCTGAGAAACCGTGGATCGGCGGGACGTCGTCGTCATCTGGAAGAGAGTTACGAATAAAGTTTTTACCTTGTTTAATGTGAGTTTCATTAAACACCTTATATTGAAAGTAAGGTGCATTACACTACAGCGGTGCCTGCAAAAAGAACCTACTTAGAGCTTTTATTATTGTATAAAAAGAAAAATATCGTCCGTCAGGCGTTGAAAGGTAACACGCGTCGGTTATCGTATCACGGCATGTAGGTACGCAGTAAACCTCATGAAAGCGCGTAAGCCAGCGATGCAATTTCACCTTATGTGTTATGTTGCAAGTTAGGACAGCTATCGTCGACCCTATTTATAGCGCCGTAAAGTGCAAGTTCGCTCACCGTGTTCTCCGATAGTGGCCTGCCCGCGCCGGTTGTCGTACCGCGGCGTGTGCGCCGTGAAGCGCAGGAAGGAGCGCGTGAGCCGCCGGTGACGTAGTGCCACGTGTAACAAGGCTCCAGCGAGGGCGGCTGCGCAGATGATGGCGGCGCCGGCGCCCCACCAAAGTGCGGAAACTGCTGACACGGGCTCCGGCTCGGAACCTGATACATACAAAAAAAAATTGTTTATTTCTCAGAAAAAAATTGTTACATTAGTGTATGAACTCTGAATCTTGCACAGGTGAGTCCTGGGTCGCAAGATTCAGTGTATTCCATCATTGATGAAAATGTTAAATCTAGACAGGATAACAATCTTAGAAATACTATTTATGGATACGGTAGCGACATTCACATATCTGCTGGTGTGAAGGCAGCTCAGGACTCTTTGAAGTATACGAAGGAGAATACTTGGAACTATTTTGTTTTCATCGCCGGCCGCTTTTTTTATTATTCTGGCGAGTGAGACATTGCTTCTGTCAGTATAGCTCTCATTAGAACGATCATGAAAGTGAACTGACGGAGATAATCTTGCTTAATATTACAAGCTACCGTGTTAGTATGACCGTGGGTCAAATTTCGAAATCCGATGATAATGCAATAAAAGCTTTTTTTTTAATTTTCAATATTTTTTACATTTCAATTGCAAGCCTAACACTTAAATTGAAAATAACTATCACTAAAATGATTAAAAAAAATTGGCAGCACTTATGCACTATACCCACCTTGCATTTCCAAAGTATGGACCTCGCTCAGATCGCTGTAGTATCCCTCAGGCGTCTTCAGTCTCACGCCCACATACAGCGGCCCCTTGTGATAAGAGGGCAGCTCTATGAGCAGCGGCGAGAACTCGGCTGTAGTGGTCGTCATGTCGGCGGAGGAGTGGAGCATGTCGTCGGGGATCTCGTTGCGAGATACTATCACTTCGTACTTGAGGCCTCTGTAAATAAACAAGTCAAGATTAAAAACAAAATAGTTTAAAAAACTAAAAAAACACGCATTGCAAAGTTTGAATTAAATCTGATCGTTCAAAGTAGGGCAAAATCGAGCTCAAGGGAGTCGATTACATAAATACATACATACATACAGGTGATACAGGTGAAACTAATAAAAGCGTGTTAATAATTATAAAAACTTAAAACCTCTGAAAGGAATAAAACATACTCGTCATGACGAATCCAACGAGCTCAAATTCGATAGGGTTGCGTCGTTATGTTACAAAGTTATGTCCACCTTCCGGCTCCGGTTCAGCTCCATGTAATAATGTTGTAATTTACTTAATACATGCAAAATTTTAGCTCAACCGAAAGCCCGAAAGTGGATATAATTTAGCTTACAAGATTTGATTACAGACAGGTGAAACTAAATAAAAGTTTGTAAAAATATTAAATTATGGTGATGGATTTAGCCGACGTAGCTCATTGGGAGAACAGCCGCCTCGTATTTGTGTGGCGGGCTCAAACCCCGACTTGCAATAACGGACTCTTCAGAACTTATGTGCGTATTTTCATACATTAGCTTTTCGGTAAAGAAAACATCGTGAGGATACCTGCACCTGCATACGTCCGGATAAGAAATTCAAAGACGTAAGGGAATCCATCAACCCACACTTAGCGTTTTAGCATATGGTCTCATCACCATTCGGAGGTAGACTTGGTTTGGTAGTCCAGCATAGGGATGTTTAACACTTTAACTGCTTTAACACTTAACATGCCTTTGTGTTTTACCGCACAGTTGTATTAAAAGTGGGATTTAGGCGCTTGGCGTGTGTAGCCGCATTCGCGTTGCACAAAGGAAAACATAAGGTATGTGTTTTCAGCAGTTAAAGTGTTAAAGGTTCAGTTGATTATTGTGTCCCATAGTGCACTAACTTGTGTTTATGCGCCAACTCGTCCCGCCAGCTGACCATGACGTGTCCGTTGGGCGCGAGCCACGCCACCACGTTACTCGGCTCTTCCAACTCTTGGCTGCGGAACTGGACGCAGCGGACTTCGGCATCTTTTACCGCCACCTGGAAACGAATACGATAAAACATTGAGACTACAGAGAGAGACATTGAGTCAAAGAGAGTTTTTGAGTCGAAGAGAGAGTTTTGAGTCAAAAGGAGAGTTTTTGAGTCAAAGAGAGTTATTGAATCAAAGAGAGAGTTTTTGAGTCAAAGAGAGTTATTGAGTCAAAAGGAGAGTTTTTGAGTCAAAGAGAGTTATTGAGTCAAAGAGAGTTTTTGAGTCAAAGAGAGTTATTGAGTCAAAGAGAGTAAAATTGAATGAGCAGCAGTCACACTGTTGTGGTGACTTGGATGACGACGCCAAAGCCGCCTCATGCAATCCGATGGCAGCTGGTTTCTTCAGTGACTTTGCAACCTACCTACCTTGCTGCCATATTGCGTACCTTTGCTTTGCTTTTGTACCTTGATAAAATTATAAATATGATTGTACGACTGTTCATAGAATAATTAAACTTACATGGACACAGATATTATATCTTCCTCCGGCGGGCACGCCTTCCAATACATGCGCCAGTGTGGTCAAATTAGTGGCCGCGAGTTCGTACCGGCTCGTTTTGTTTCTGGTCTCTTCTAAAATCTCCAACTGCAATCGACAGAGAAACATTATTTACTGACGCTTGTAATGCCTTGTCGTTATTGATGGTGTCAGCGTTTTGTTATTATTATAAACTAGCTGTTTCAACCACGAACAAAAAATATATATATTATAAATATCGCATTTATATTTAAATTAGGCAGGATTAGGCCATTTACTGCATTGACATATTATACGATTGCCTTCAGTTTGCAGAATCTTTTCAAATATTGTTTTGTTAACGAGCATTAATGTAATATCAGTTACAAAGAAAATGGGCACAGTGTGATTAAAAAGGGAAGAACTTGTTTGTCCAACCGTTTGACTATCTTTGTCAGCGTGAAGCGAGTGATAGATTCCACTTACCATGAACGTAACAGGACTGAACGAAGCAGTGCATCCAGCGTCCCACATCACTGTCATTCTCGATTTCTTCTCATCGTACTCGACGCGTAAATTCTTTACTCCAGCCCTATAAAATATAAACAATTTTCATGTTGAGGTGATCTTCCGATATTAGGTCACGCGCGTTCAAAGACTAGCTCGTAAGCCAAAATCTGACTTATGTTTTTGAAATTAAGGTCGTATTCCAGACTCGCCTGAATTTTAATAACAATATGTTTTAAGAGACTAAGTAACATGATCAATAGTTTATCATCTAGCACCTTATATCATTTTTTTTACAAACTTTAATTTGCAATCTTTATACATAATAACTAGCTGACTCGACAGACGTTGTCCTGTCAAAAGCCATTGCGTCTATTGCGTAACTATAGCAACCGTAGTATGTTGATGCTAACTTGTCAATTTATAGTAAAAATTATCAGTATATATATAATTTGCAATAAATTAAAATTGCGACTATAATTTGAGATTTAAACTATCCTATCTCTCAAGTTGGATCGAACTGCACATGGTGTGCGAATTTTATTATAATCGGTTAAGTGGTTTAGGAGTCCATTGAGGACAAACATTGTGACACGAGATTTATATATATATTAAGATATGTTCAGGTCAAATCTTGGAACTAAATTCTGAACCACTTCCCGACGTCTGATTGAGCTGAAATATGGTATTTTTTTATTTTTTTTTGTATACCTGTGTAATTCGGATGGCAATGCAATAAAAGCTCGTTTTTAAATATATTTTTTAAGTACTTGAGTTAACTACAACGACATGGCAAAGTTGCCACCAAAATTATCAAGACAGTAGCCAATATAAAAAACAACAACTACAACCCGGTCACATTATCTCGAGACCTCGCCGGAATGCGAACCTCCCGCCCCGTTCTCCTTTCACCTCCCCGCGCTCGCCACGGCGCGTCAGTACGGTTAGCACTTTCGTTGCCGAAACGCGTCGACTTGTTTTCGTGGTATATTTTTATTGTTACGTTTGGACTTTTATTGTTATTTTGTTATTGCTGTTACGTTAAAATATTGTTTTTGTTGCAACGTAGGACATTTTTGTTAAGTTTTAAACACTTCTTGTACCCACTTAACCAAGATTGTTTCATTTATTTTTCATGATTTTAATCATATCATTATAATAATATTACCTACATTAAATTAATTGACACAATATTTGTTTTGTTGGAAATATTTTTGTTTAAAATAATATCCTACTAGAGGATGCTTGTTTTGCGCACCATATCAGAGCGCCGACGCGACGTGACGTCATCGACGCCAGGTCTCGAGATCATGTGACCGTGTTATACAAAAAAGAGATATCTTACCCGGGCCGCTGCGCCGTCATAATCTCAGGTGTCCTGAACAAAGGTCCGTTGAGAATTCCCAAAGCAAAAATGTACGATTCGCACGCATGCAGATCTCCTATCTCCACTTTTAGCTCGTTCGTCAGTATGCGGGTATCTGAAAAAAATACACTTCAGTTGTAAATTTTAGCGAAGCAAGTACTCGTACGTGGCAAATTTGCTAAAACCATTTATATTACTTAAGCTTTATTAAGATCAATCTGGTGAACAGTCTTCAGTAAGAGCTCACTGTTACAGGAAAAGGCGGGAAAAATCTGACGGCCTCATACAGTAGTAACAGTAGTCTGGCCGAACTGATCAAACCCACACCGGCCAACTTCCAATACATTTGCAAAACTGCGGCAACACTGCAGAAGCCAAGAAGAAAAGTTGCAAGTCATTTTATACCATGTCTTAGGGTCTAGGACCTAGACTTCAATGACTTCACGACTCGTTGTCTATGCCTAGGACTTAGGCATAGATAACGAGTGATGATCCAGCAAGCAATCAGTCAGGATTACAACAACAGCAATAATGCCTATGAAGAAACGCTGAGGAATAATATAAAGCAAAGATGTAATCTCACCGTTGGATAGTTCCCCGGGATTGGTCCTGTGTATCATGTTAGAATAGTGCACCTCGTAGGTGAGGTTTCTGCCCTTGTATCGGTCGCCTTTGGGCGGGATCCATTTGAACTATAAAAAGAGAACGAATGTTAATTTCTTACAACATTATTATTGTTAACTGCGTTTCTAACGAAGCTAATTCGGAAGGGGCTACAGCTGAATAATTTAATTTTCCTAAAAGTATTGATGTTCTCTTCTAATGGACCGCAATCACAAGACAGCTTTAAGTTTTGATCTATCAACTAAAGCCTTTAGAATTGGCTTGATTATCTTTTATTTTTTACTCGTTGCACTTTATTTTTAACCGACTTCCAAAAAGGAAACGGTTCTCAATTCGACGAGTATGTTTTTTTTTGTGTGTATGTTACGCGATTACGCCGTCAACTATGAACTGATTTTTATGATTGTTGTTTTGTTTCATCATCATCGTCAGCCTGTATCGACCCACTGCTGGGTATAGGCCTCCTCTCCCTTGTGCCATTCTTCCCTGTGTCGGGCCAATCTCATCCACGGATGACCCGCGATGGGTCTGATGTCGACCCATCGGGCTGATGGTCTGCCAACTGACCGTTTGTCCGCACTCGGTACTCGGTACTCGGTAGCCACTCCGGGCTCTACTCCACCTGCCATCACCACGCCTAACCACGTGTCCTGCCCAGCGCCACTTTAATCGCATAATACGGTGTCCGACATCTGAGACTTTTGTCCTGCGTCGAATTTCCGTATTACGGACTTTGTTTTGTTTGGTAGGTCATAATTCAGAGGTGGTCCCATATCAATTTTGTCTAAATTTATTTAGAGCTTTTCGAAAAAATCTACAAAAACTAAAAATATGTTTCGGTATGTTTACTTTTTTTATTGATTTGACTGATTTGAAGGCGGAAATACACGAGAATACCATTTGAAACAGTTGCTTTATTTTTTGTTTACGTGCAAAAATAAAAGGACTCGCTTCTTGTGTCTCAAACGACTTGTGTTTTCCTACAGCAAGAGTAACATACAAGCTATGCCAGAGCCCTTCAGGTGGCCTAAAAACTTTGATACCAGGGCTAGCCACTGCTTTACGAGCTTAATTACTTAATTTATTCACGTCGGCTTACTGCAAGAAGTTATTAAGTGAAAAATCAGTGCCAGGATGGACGCAACTTCAAGCGCATCACACTTGTTATTGCTCCTCGAAAAATCACCGAATATGATCTAAACTAGTCAGAGTCAGACTCAATAAAACGTGAGCATTCTCGTGTTAATTATGAGTAGCACGTTAGGTTTTATAGCAAAACAGTTACAGTCAATTTGGGTAACTTTGACAGGTTCAGGGCACATTATTGCTTCTATCAATGTTAGTAAAAAGTCGTAGATTCATGTGAAAAAGCAAATTTGTGTTTTAATGCGAGCAGAATAGAATTCTAAAATAATCTAACCCTCATTATATACAAGTTAATTTGAAAAAAATGCAAAGTTTGTTATGACAAAGTTACCCCCCCCCCCCCCCCCCCCCTATCTGGGTAACTTTGACAGTAATTTTGGTTTTCACTAAAATCGCTTATTAATTGAATTTTAAACATTCTGGGTATCTTTAGCAAACATTTTATAGATTCTGGGTAGCCTTAACGCAAAATAAAAACACGTGGAAAATAACGTAATTTAAGTTTAACATGTTTGTCTAAAACAGTTTTTTTTTTATAATATGGTAAAAAATTGAGATCGAACCAACTAGACATTGAGCTTAGAACTATTGACAATACAACAAAGAATATAAACAAAAATCATGAAACATCAAAACTGTCAATCTTACCCAGAATGTCAAAGTTACCCAGATTGAGTCTAGTGACTTTTTGCAGTTAATGACTTCTTGCACTAAGCCAACCCGAAATACGCGAAAAAAAAAACTGTTCCATTATGAAATGTCAATAACACTCGACAAAATGTATGAAACTGCTGATGTTTTTTTTCGCGAATTCTTGGCTGCTCCCATAGTAAAAATTGTTCAAAATGATGAGTACTATGAGCCCTTTTCGGCTTAGCATACCCTTTATGAAAAACCCTTATACTACACAAAACAAGAAATCACCTGCACAGTATTCTTCTCCGACGTCATCACAATAGAGTCCGGCTTGATTTTCTCGTCGGGTTCTCCTTCGGTCTTCAGTGGAATAGTGAATGGGTCGCTCTGGAACGAAGCCTTCAGTGCGCGAATGTCGATAAACAGGTCGCAGCCGGGCGGGAGATCTTTGACTAAAATCAGAAGTTTATTTATATACATTGAATTTATTGTGCACAGTGCACACCATACCAGTTATAACTTTTTTTTAAAACCGAATTGATTAGAACTGATAATTAATTAATCTTCAATCGACTAAGCAGATTTTTTGAATCAATGCATTAAAATCTTACTATTCGTTTAGGCTTTTAGAGGTACAATGTAGACAGACACAAATATCGAGTTACGTCCTATCTTTTTGCGTCGGGTACTAAAAATAATTTAAATATCTTGATAGAATGCGTTCGAGAGTGAATTAACAGTAAATATTTTTTTTTATATATTTTACGAGTGTGTCGTGTAAAGAATATAATTATTTTTACAAAAAACAAAAACCGACTTCAAAAGACCGTCTATTTGTCGCGGACGTACTTAATGCAAATTTAAGACTTATATGGTTTTCTCATGGATACCATTATCAGAACTGGACTAAATTGAAATGGGACCAAATGGGAAGCGTCAGCTTTCTAATAAAAAAAGAATCATCAAAATCGATTCACCCAGTCAAAAGTTATGAGGTAACAAACATAAAAAAAAAAAAAAAACATACAGTCGAATTGATAACCTCCTCCTTTATTGAAGTCGGTTAAAAATAAAATAAATCCATCTTTAACACTTACTTGTAATATTATTCCCCTGGGTAAACATCGACTCTCTCTTGGCATAATCGTTTGGCAGCCTCAGATCGATCTTATACTTTTCGACGCCGGGTATCTTGTGCCATTCCAGATAGACGGAAGTGTTCGTCGGTCGCGACATGCTGACGTTGTTAATGTCGTCAATATCGCCGGCCTCGTCGAACACTAAGTACGCTATTTCAGTGTAGTTTGAAGTGTAAGCGTTGTTCGTTGCTACCACCTGGGAATGGAAAATAGAATGGTTTGAAGTTAAAGGAAAATACGAGTCCATGTGATCGGTGCAGAGAAAAGGGACCTGACGGTAAATTATTAGTTTCAAGATAACGCGTTGTAAGTTTGGAGTTGCTAGCAAACATGTTCGTGTCCATGTTCTTTGTTTTATTGACATTTGTATGTTAGTCTGTAAGGTATTTATTGTCTATGAGCCTCTGCAAAAAAAATTACTACTTTTTTTAACTAGTCGACGACGTAAATATAATCTGTTTGCACTAAAATTAAAATAAAAGACCACGGATTTAAAATAATTTTTATAATTTATTTTTACTAGCTGCACCCGGAGGTTTCAACCTTCCTTGAACCTTCCCTGAACTTTCACAAATATTTCAAGATCAAAATAAGCGAAATCGGTCCAATCATTCTCGAGTTACATAGCCAGACAAACCAACAGCGATTCATTTTTATATACTCGTATAAAAAGATTATGCGAAATGCGTGTAGTAAATTGTGACGTCACCGTACTCACCCAGAAGGAATAATTGACACTCGGCTTGAAGTACGAGTTGATGAGCACGGACATGTTCCGGTCGGGCGCCGCGGCCGGGAACACGCGCCGCATGGGCGGGATGGGCGGCGCGTGGTACAGCGTGTAGTACTGCACCACGCCGCGGGGGGCCGCGGGGGCGTCCCACACCACCTGCAGGCGCGAGCCTACCGCTTGACGGATGGTTAGTTTGCGGGGCGGGGAAGGCACTGCAAGGTAGATAGATAGATAGATAGATAAACTCTTTTTTTGTAAACACCATAATTACAAACAAAAGGAAAACTAGTGCGACAACTGGCGGCCTTATCGCTAAGAGCGATATCTTCCAGGCAACCAAAGGACCAACAGCAAGCAAGGAAATTTATTCAGTCAATTCACCAATTCAATTCGATCAATTCAGTCAATTATTGAATTTAATTCAGGACGGCCTGTTTGGTTCAGTGGTAAAATAACCGCCTTATAAGCCAGAGGTCCCGGGTTCGATTCCCGGCCGGGCAGATTAATTTAAATATCTGTTCTGGGTCTAGGTCTTAGTTGTCCTTTTTTTGTGTGTGTTCCATGGCATCCCCGACACAGGATTTATCCTATGTTCCATGGCATCCCCGACACAGTCAATTTGGTTATTCTCTAGCCAGAGGTGACATCACCAAGGCCTACTATTTTGGAACTTTATAATGTTGAAGCCGATTTCAAGACTATTGAACATAATTGATGTGTGAAACCTAGCGATGCGTTATATCTGCAATGATAGCTTACCTCCTTCGCCAGTGGTCGTGTTGACGAATTTATTCGATGCGTAAGTTCGGTTAGACTTGCTATCGCGTATGTAGAACGTCACGTTGTAATTTGTGAACGGCTCCAAGTTTGTGAATCTGTGGACAAAAGTAGTCTATATGGTAATCCAGGGTATAAAATAAAAGATCAAAACTTCTAAATTTTATCCAATTCCGTACAGCCTTTTCAGCATGAGCAGGAGTAGCAGACACACAGACTGCACAGACGAACTGCAAAGAGTATACTGATCTCCTGCGCCATGTCTTGCCTCCATAGAATGGCGACTGAGTACGACTGTTTCAAATGAAACGGCATCATCATCATCATATGCAACCTTTAATCCTCCCACTGCTGGGATACAGGTCTACCCTCGAGGGGTGATTAGGCCATATTCCACCACGCTGGCCAAGTGCGGATTGCTGGAATTCACATCCGCCACTGAATTTCTTGTCTGGACGTATGCAGGTTTCCTCACGATGTTTTCCTTCACCGAAAAGCCAGTGGTATGTAAATTCGTACATAAGTCCCAAAGAACTCATTGGTACGAGTCGGGGTTTGAACCCGCCACCTCAAGAATGAGAAGCGGCTGTTCTCCCATTGAGCTACCACGGCTGAATTAACGAATGAATTTGTAGTTTCTTACTGGTCGAAACGGCATACTAAAACCCAAATCCTAATACTGCCTATAATACGTACCTATAAATGCTGTCATTAGTCCAAGACATATTGGTCCACTTGCTGTCGCTGACTTTAGCAATAGACGGCAAGAAGCTGTAGAGAACCATCTTCTGCTGAGCCATCCAGCATGATATCAGGAAACTGGTCGCGTTTATCGATGACTGGTCCACGCCAATGCTAAGGAACTGTGTAAAAAAAGAAGAGACATATTTAAAGATATTAGTCAAGTTTTAGGCAGCATTAGGAGAGTGATCAAAGTCAGTGCGGTGTATTATAGTGAAGTTATGGATAAGGTAAGTAATTATACCCTTACGTAACCCTTAGTAAATGCAGTAGTTTCTTATTTGTTCTACTTTAACAACAATAAGACTGATCTAATTAACATTTCGGAAGGAAGTAGTGAACATCTTGACAACGGACATAAGACAACGAAAATATTATAAAAATAACTAAAAACTTTTAAAAAATGCTGTAAACTCAGACTAAGATTAGCTAAATGTATCGTTTTACTTTTTAGGGACCTGAACCTCTTTCGGGAAGAACCCTTAAAGCGAGGCTCGTGCGTCCATCTGTATGTCACAGCCAATTATTTTGTTAACTAACCTGGTATGCATGTCCGCCAGTATCGTTGCTAGAGCAGTTGGCCTCATCGGACGCGTCCCAGCAGTTCTGGCTTCCATCGCACACGTAGCTCAGCGGGATGCAGTCAGAACCGTCGTCGCAAGAAAACTCGCCCAATGCACAGTCTGCGCCCAACTTGTGTTTCTAGCAAGAAAAATACACAGAACAGTCGCAGATTGTCACATGGTAGGCAAATCGATGCCTGGTGGCATTCTTTAGGAGAGGCCTATGTCCAGCAATGGACAAAGACAAGATAGGCTGTTCATGATGATGAGTCAAATTGAGGGGGCAGCGAAGATAGATATATCAGCAAGTTGGTATCAGGACCTTGAAAGATTTGTTAGCAGCAGATACATTTTACAAGCTCCGCCTAATTTTGTTATTTCAAAAAGCCAAGGTCATTTTCAGATATAGCGACCTATTATTACATTGGTCGGGGATCCAATTCATGCCAGCAACAGAAAATCTTGGTCTCTGTATTTTTTTGTCAGAAATGTCATGATAGTAAGAGTAACAGGTATAATCGTAAGCGTAAAAGAATAAGGAATCCTGATTGATGAATTATTAGTTGTAAGGCCTGTTTTTCTGTCAGGAATTAGTAAGAGAATTATTAAGAGACAGGCAGCTGTTTCGCAAAAAATAGTGCACGATCTGCCAACGGAATACCAATCTATAGACAAGAAACAAAAGCAGATCAATCTTGGCGCCCTTAGAACAGCCATTCGAAACGTACGGACCGCTCAAATATGCAACGAGCGAGCAAAAATGCGATTGCGAGTCGTCAGCGAGATAGAAGATGCAAAGAGCCTGTATCGGCGAAACATGCTGACACTTCCTCAAAAAACTCACAGTTATGTTAGCAGCCGACTCGTTACGAGCGAAGCAGGTAAAAGTAGGGCGTAAACCCAGCGCTCGAAAGCGTATTATTGCGTGTAAGCACGCGAACTTCTCTTGTGCTTCGAGCGCTTTCTCCATTGCCGTTTCAAATAGGTCCGTAGTGACCTACCGACAGTTAAATTTGTTCTATGGCAATCGGAAGACTTCTAAAGTGTAGAGAATTTGAAAACATTTAAAGAATAATAAAGAGATTTTAAGTTAGTTACCAATCATGCTATAACTTTAAAGGGACATGCGGGCGTGCGGGCCTTCTGTCTATCATATGTCCCTTTAACATACCTACTTCTCTCGTATTTTTTGAACATAATATATCAGAATAGAGGTATTATCGACCTATTGAGTCGAGAATAAACCCAATGCTCAACACCTACGATCGTTCTATTCGCGACGCAAACTCTGTTACTTTCACAAGGAGTCTCCAAACCTAAGCTGCAAGTTGTTAATGTACCACAATCATCAAGCTGTTGTAAAATGGCTCTAATTTACTAGTACTTACAGTCTTATTCGGACAAAGCAGCTCATCGCTCTTATCCGCGCAGTCAACAGTTCCGTCACAAAGTTTAGTATTAGCGACACATCCCCTGCCATCCCCGCAAGGGGTTTCTTCAGGGCCACAAGGGGAGGCGGGGCGCGGTCGGGTCGTGCAATCCTTCTCATCCTCGCCGAATGTGCAGTCTTTCACGCCGTCACACACCCATGTGAGGGGAATGCAAACACCTGAGGACCACGAAGACCGGTTTGTAAATAACAGCTGGAAATATGCTTGGTTTTACTAATTTCATAAGTTCAGTCCCATGAAAAAACTTGATGAGACTAGAGATACCTAAAAATAAACTCCATAACTAGACGTTTTAATCATTCTTATTACAATCGAACTTTGATAAAAAACGATCCCGCTGTTTCCATCCACCTACCAGGTGAGCAGGTAAACTGGTTCTTCCCGCACTTCTGCTTCGCAGCCGAATGTTCCGGACTATAATTCTTCGTCTCCGGCAATATCAGCCCGCATCCAATCTCATCGGAATGGTCTCCACAGTCATCGATGCCGTCGCATCTCCACCAATCAGGGAGGCAGTTGCCGTTCTCGCACTTGAACATCCAATCGAGGCAAGTGCCGTTGACTGGGAAGTTGGGTCGTAGGGCCGTGTTGGGATTGGGAAGCAGTTTCGAGTGGCCAACGATGTTGGTGCAGTTACGTTCGTCTGACATTTCTTCGTCGCTGCAGTCGTTTTCGCCATCACATACCTTAGGAAAAGCGTATTTATTGAAGTGAGTAAATTACAAATATATCGTCAAGTTAGTAAAAGTCTGGTATGGCCAATTCATGGAAATATAACACCGTCTGTCGCCCTATACAGAGTGAAACTATCTTCTTTCTCGTTCTCTATTGAAGAACAGTCGTGTTCTCTATCCCCCCCCCCCCTCCACACCAATAACTCAATACTAGTCTAATAACTTACCCAAGACTTGAATATGCACTTCCCAGACGGGCAGCGGTACATGTAAGGCGCACAAGTGGAGTTTTTACAGCGATCTTCTTTCTCATCCTCTCCTGCGGGACAGTCGTGTTCTCCGTCGCACACCCACGAGTTAGGAACACAGAGGCCGCTGTCGTTGCCGCAAGCGAAACCGTTTGCGCAGTTCAGTAGAGGGCCTTTTGAGACGATCTGGAAAGAGAGCTGGTTAAATGATACCGTAATGTAATGGTCAAAATGTTGATTTTTGTTTGCCAGTTACAACGTTGCTAAGCAAATCTGGTTCTTATCGACTACAACTTCACAACTGACGGCAATATTAGTGGTAAAGCTTTTGAGTGATGTCAACAGATGGCGAGTTTTGAAACAGATTTCCAGTATTTTGTTTAGTCTGTGAATGACTGAATGTATACTTACAGAGCAGTTTCGTTCGTCCGAGCCATCTTTGCAATCGTTGTCGCCGTCGCATACCCATCTCTTTTCAATGCAATGTCCATTATCGCATTGGAACTGGTTTTCTGTGCAGTTGTGCGAGCCACAGTCTGTAATAGAGAAATAGTCGTTTAGTTTTTCTTTCAAGTGTTGACGTGACTGGCCTTCGACTATTTTAGCATTTTTTTAAATTTTGCAATTTCTTGAATTTTTCATCATACGTGAATAAAAACCTTTACTATCGAACCAAGTCTGAAAACGCAAAAAAAACATGGTTCTTGATTTGAAAAATTTGTAACCTTGATGTGATCTAAACTATACTTGGAGTATCCGACTTTCTAAATAGCCTCTTGTAACATAGTTATCATAAAATCCTTCTTATTTTTCCCTTCTAATTTATGGTTTGAACAATAAAGAGTTTATCTGTCTATCTATCTATCTATCTGTCTTAACCTTTTTCATCGCTCATATCGGCGCAGTCCATGTCGCCGTCGCACTTCCAGCTGGGCAGGTAACACCGGTTGCTATCACACGAGATCATCGGCGGCGAGCACTGGCACCCGATCTCATCGGACAGATCCCCGCAGTCGTTGTTCCCGTCGCAGCGCCATTTGGACATTATGCACTGGCCGGTCTTGCACATGAATTCATCCTGGAAACATTTACGGATTTGTGTAAATGCTTGAGGAAGGTACCTTTTTCTTAGAAAAGTCATTTTCCAAGAACAAAGAATCTAACTAAGTCGAAGTAGTAGCACCCAACTGCTATTTGGAGTTTTCTAGTCGGAAGTAAAGCGAGTCAGTTTTGGTAATTTCTTTGTGAAGTAAGTTTGTAAGACGGAGTGGCTAAATTTGTTGTCTTTAAAATCAAAGTTTTAAAGCCGTTTGTAGGCCTCTTACGAGGTTTGGCGGTTGTTGTTAAAGGACAAACAACCGGGGCCTACAATTTAACGTTTCATTATCAACGTTCTATTGATAAACGATCGTTAAAGCGGCTGTACAATTCTGAGCACTGTCAGAGTTCGGTTGCATTGCATTGTTAAATAACACGTCATTTGATTGCTCACTATTGGGACCTAATAAGGTGATATTTTTATACTGGTTGAGTCGTATGTTTCGTGTGAATAAATATTAGAATATTGACATTAATGTCAGGAAGATAAGGAGTATAATTAAATGAGTAATGTTCTTTATCCATCCAATGTGATTGAACTTCGACAATGTATGGAATCAGGCCGCAGTTTTAGTAATAAATTGTGTAGTACATAATTATATTAATTAGTACATCGGACCGATAATTTCGACCACATGTTTATTAACGTTTAAACAATAAATAAATTTATTATTTTAGAGGGCCGAAATTTATGAACTAAATTGAACGTATGAGGTTATTCTAAAAAAAAAAATATAACATTTCATACAAAAAGTTTACATTTATAATTTTACCTAACGTAAATGGCTATCCTTCCGCCTTATTCAAAAACGTTTGGTAGCTTTGTTTATAGCTCGAAATGTGTATCATTGTTTACGCGGAAAACATTTATTGTCAGCGAGAAATTTACTTCAATTAAAAAACTAATTAAATTATGACGGAACACTATGTAGCACAGTAGTTAAAATTAGTAGCATTAGATTAAAAAAGAAAGAGACTTACAGGTTCGCAAGTGCTTCCATTCTTCTTCGGGCAAGTCATATTCACGGATGGCTCCAAACCGTTGGGGCATAGACATTTACCATGAGTCATTTTGAACCCTTCGGGGCACAAACACGAGAACGTATTGTCCGGCCCACCCAGACACATCGTATCGCAGCTTGTATTTTTATACGAACAAGCGTTACTGCCATGTTGCGTAAAGTGAGCGAACACCTTCAAGTCCATCAAACCGGAGAAAGAATCGTTGATCGTTATAATGTTCATTCCAGTGTCCTTATCGGCAATGAAAATAGACTTCTCTTTCCAATCGTCCCAGTACATCTTATCCTTTAACACGGCTACAGCAAACGGATGGGTCACTTTGTCGTCGTTCCATAGAATACGCTTGAAGTATCGACCATCCAAGTCCGCGCTTGCGATGTAGTCCTCCATAGCATCGACCCAGTAAATACGTTCAGACATCTGGTCAATGGTGATGCCGTTAGGCCATTGAACTATGGGCTTTCCGAACAGTTTCTTCACTCCTGACCCGTCTAAGTGAGACCTCGAAACCGAGGGACTGTTTCTGTCCCAATCGGTCCAGAATAGATAGCCCGCACGAGGATGAACAGCGATGCCTCTAGGTTTTAAAAGAACGGTTTGATCCAAAATCGTTACGCGCATTCTGCCTTCGTTCGTCAAATCTGTTCGCACCGCCTCTATCTTTTTCCTTAGGCCGTCAACGAAGAATAGAACGTTTGAAATCCAATCTAAGGCCATGCCTTCAATGCTCGCCAAATCCGTATCGACTACGACTTCTTGAGCCGTTCCGTTGCTGAAACACTGGCGACTGATCTTATCCATTTCGATATCGGCCCAGTAGATACAGTTGTTCTTTATATCGAACTCTATAGCAACGATATTCTTCTGATATTTAACAGGGAAGATTGTAGAGTTGTCGAACAGATCTATGCGAGCGATTTTATCTCGGAGCGCTACGAGCATGAATTCTTGTGGCTCTTCGATGGGGCATGGAATCATATCGGGAGAGTATGACATGTACCCTGAAATCGTACAGACATCGCCATCTATTTTCCTATATCCCTTAGTCCGTATATAGTAATGTCCGGGGCGACAGTTAGCGGGAGTCGTGAAAGGGTCGTACTTAGCCGATTTGTTCCGCACGCACTCATTCAGAGACTGCATAAATCCGAAATCACATTCGAAATCTCGACGCGTACATTCGCAAACTTCTTTTGTAGACGCCCTTTCGTAGTTCACCCCATGATAGCAGTTGGTATGAGCCAGCCGTCTTTGGAATGTGTTTCTTGAGCCAAGGACGCAAGATACGGACGAGTTAGGTGGTGATGGGGACCAGAATTTGTAATCGTCTTGGGTGCAGTTGCGAGTAAAAGTGTTCCTCAAGTCTATGGTGATAATGATCCATTGGTGGTGGTCGTTGGCCGAGCCGAACATCGTGAAGGTAGTTGTGTTTTCTCCAGGTTCCGTCATGAGACCGTATATACGTAAATCGTCTCCGTTGAACCTGGAAAATTTAGTGTTTAAATATCGCAGCTTTAATTATTTAATAATTAAAGCTTACTTATCGTTAATTTTATTCATGCGATTAGGTTAGGTACCTATTCGTAATATTTGCGCTTTATTACGGCTTCATTTTCCTTCCTCTTTTCAACGTATTATTACTAACTCATACATTAATTAGTTTCCCAGAAGTGATATGCAGGAGTATTTTTAAATATGTATTTAATAATTAAATATTTTTTAAGGCAGCTTCCTAATAACGTCATATCAACCATGTATTCCACGGCTTCTACAAAATAGTTAACACAAAAAATACTTACTGATGTGCATTCCAGTCAATGCCTTCATTAGTAGAATACAGTATCCTTCGAGTTTCTCCTCTTGATTTGAAATATTTCACTGCTACCAACACACCTCCGTGGTCTCCATAGTTGAAGAAGTAATAGTCTTTGAGGATTCTCTTCCAAGTGAGACCAGCGTCGCGACTTATGTAGACTCCTGGTAAACCTTTCAGAGACTTGCCCATCACTCCTGTAGCCATAATGATTCCTGGGGCTGCTTTCGAACTCATTATGCTGGCAGATCTATGAAAAAAACGTGTTTATTACATAAAACACATCGATATATTTTTGATACAGATGTTAAAGGTCAATTTAATGATTCGAGTGATAAATTGAGTAATTTTGATGGTTTCATCGTTGGAGCGACAAAAGATAAAAAATACCGTCTTTTTTTTTCATTACTTGTTTAGTCTACCTACGCAATGGACAGAAACTTTTTTGGTTTTTTTTTTACAGCCAATTTTGCAATAGAAGGAAACTTTGGCAGAAATAATGAAATGTTGCTGGTTTTTACATGTCTTTTACGCAATAAGTTGCAAGTTTTCAAAATAACAAAATAATGTTGCGATCTAAAGAGATTTTCTTCTGTGTAGTACTTTGTTTATAAACATAATATGAAATCTTTGCAAATTAAATTTGTGGTTGTCGGGAAAGACAATCTCATGCGCCCCGTATGAGGCGGGCACTCCCAAACTTCCTCAAAGCAAGTGAAGAAAGAGAAGTATAGGAACTTCCCGTCTCGCGCGTTCCCATTTATCCAAACATGAAAATGGTCCCTATCTGTTTATATTTAAAACATCTACTCTACTTGTACCCGTAATGTATGTATTTACAATACCATGCCTTCAAAAATAAACCTTATACACAGCACTATAAACAGCATATTTAGTTACAAAAATACACCCATTCATGCAAAAAATACAATAAGCAAAACAAAAATATCTCAAATAAAAATTCACTCTGACTATACAGGGTTATTTCAAAAACACCAGCAACCTCGCAGGTCTAGATACCTAACATCATAAACAACAACTTTTGCTATGGGACCAACCCGAAATTCGCGAAAAAAAAATCAGCTGTTCCATAGAAAAAATGTCAATGACACTCGACAAAATGTATGACATAGAAAAAATGTCAATGACACTCGACAAAATGTATGGAACAGCTGATTTTTTTTTCGCGAATTTCGGGTTGGTCCCATAGCAAAAGTTGTTGTTTATGATGTTAGGTATCTAGACCTGCGAGGTTGCTGGTGTTTTTGAAATAACCCTGAAACAACGCTGACTTAGTAGAAACATAAAAACTTGCAAAAATACTAACAAACAGGTATTATATTATTTTACCTCAAGCCGTTTGTAATCACATTTCCTGGTGGACTGCAAATAATGCAATGTTTTATCAACTGTATTCTAATTTTAGATTTTATTTTCATATAAATATATCGTTCTCCTTGACGTGGCCGTCAAAGGCGAACCTGGCTAATTAGGGTAATGAGCACGACAGTGGCTCGCAAACTCAAACCCAATATAACTAAACCTCATATTCAGATTTGACATTATAATAACTATCATGCATTACTTTTTTCTTTTTATTCAAAATCAGCTCACGCTACAATAATCTGCTTAGTACCCACTAATATATTCTACTCTTTAAAATACCATCATGTTAGAACCAGTGTAAATGTTAAATAGAGAAAGAAAGATATTTCTCCATCGTATAGATAGAAGAGTACCTACTTGTATTATATAGATAACCCTTTATAACCAAAAAATGTGAAAAAACTGATACAGCATTTAGTACGTGTTATGCTTTAGACTTATCTGTAGAGAAATAAAAAAATAGGTTTTTTTGGCTGCCGTATCCCTTCAAGCGATACACAATACTGAACCAAACAACAAAATTGTAACAGATAAATTTATATGAAGCCTGCCCGTTTAATTTACATTATCATTTGAAGTGATGTAGTGACACGCAAGTTTATCCCATAAAGTGAATAGCTAACCTAACGTCCAGATGTGAAGCTGAAGGTTTCTGACATACTATACTCTATAGCCTACTTCCGCTTTGCTAGTTTACAATACATTAATCGTCTTTGTCTTGCAGTCCCACTTATCAAGGTGCGCGAGAGAAACAACAATATTTTGCACAATGTGACTTCAAGAGTATTGTAGTGCCTTGCCACAGACTAACTTTAAGTTTAAATAGCACAACTAAAAAATTATTCAGATTCAAATTTATTTATTGAATAACTGATAGATTTTATGTAAGCTACCTATAGATGTCAGTGTAGTAATTGTAACGACTCGTATCAGTTTATCCTCATCGGGCATTCAATATTGATATTTACAAAGTCAAATACATTTTACACCTCTAAAGTTCTGTTATTAAATAGGCAAACATTTTCTCCTAGATATTGACTTTGCTCAGAGCAAATTATACGATCACGATATCTAGGGTCCTATTCTAGCGCCTGTTCTCTCTATTCTCTCTCACTGGCTCTGTCAGTAGAAAAGTCAAGACGATGAGATTCCTGATAATGTCACATGCGCCAGAATAAGCCCTGTGCAAGCCCCAAGTTCAAGATAACATGTTAGTGATAATTTGCGATCTGTTTACTAGTTGGAAATGTTAGATAGGAACATAGTTTGTTGAACTACCAGACAAAGATAGGTCAGTACTACTGATTTTATTAGTCATCATCATCTGCCTACCCTTATCCCACTCACGTGGGGTCGGTACAGTATGTACACTTCTTCCATTCATCTCTATCATTCGTCATATCTGAATACACCCCCTTCCTTTTCGTATCATATTTCACACAGTTCATCCATACTTTCTTTGGTCGTCCTCTACAGCTATACCCATTCACACTCAAGTTCATCGTCTTTTTTGTGATGTGGTCCTCCTCTCTTCGCATAATATGCCCGTACCACGATAGACGATTACTTTTCAACTTTTCTGTCACTGGCGCTATTTTCAGACTTCTCCTAATATACTCATTCCTAATTCTATCCATTCGTGTTACACCACACATCCATCTCAACATTCGCATCTACGCTACATGCACTGATTTTATTAGTATTTTCCCATTTACCTAGAATCGCAAAATAATGAGTTTTGCCGTTTCCCGATAAACGTACTCAGTATTAAGATACTCACAAACCAAAAAATGGGTTTTTTATAGTTTTATAATCCCATTGTGAAACTACAAAAAAAAACCATTTCCTGCTATTTTGGATAAGTGGGAATTTATTTACCTAATATTAAAGTACTTCTGTTTATTTTGAGATATTAATGTTTATCTACGCTTGATTTTAAAACTAAAGAATCTGATTGCAGAAAAATACGCGTTTAAAACTTACAATGACATGGGTCAAGGAGAAAAAGAAATAGAATGAAATATATAAATCCCGTAATAGTGTGAAATATTTTTTTTTTGTTTGTTATTTCTACAAGTAAAAATTTGTCTGACTCACCTAGTAAATCTGTAAAAATACAGTTGTGCTATTAAATATATTTTAATCAATATAGTTTTTGAGAAATTATTATACCAACAGCTATGTTTTTCAAAGTGACCGAAACTAGAAGGCGCCTTTCATGTTGCTCTTATTTGCTTCAACTTTTTCAAATTAAACGTAATAGTGAATCTACACTATCATAAAATCATTTTATAATTTTATATACTATCAACTTACATCGGGCCACATGTGGCCCGCGCTCCCACGCAAAATACCAGTTTAATAAATAGATTAAGACTTTTTCATCAAAATATGCACCATTTAAAAATAAATAGGTAATTGCTGTGGGAACAACATACTAGCCTAATAAATAAAATAAACTTCCTGGTCATGCTATATTTACGATAATACCATTTACCGGTATATATCGATAGGTCAAATGCCTTATCAACAATGTGATATCATCACACGACTAATTGTAAAATGTAAACTATTTTATATTTACATAACATAGTGGAAATTTGTATCTATTGCTTGTACGATAAGGTTCAATACTAGTTAGAACTCAAAATACTAATAAAGCTTTAATGTGTATAAAATAAGGTGGGTTTTCTATTGAACTATAACAGGGCATTGGATCTTATTTAAATTTGGCTACAACTCATAAGGAAAATGAAGCTTGTTGTAGTTAAAATATGGTGTATTTTCGGCTGAAATTATGCTATTATACGCGTTGTTGTGATCCTTACCTTGTTACTGGATACAGTTGACTGAATTTCTGGCAGAGGTGGAGGCTGCAGGAGTTTTCAATGTGGCAGTGTAGCGGCTTCCCTGATGACAAAAGATGTTGGATGATAAAATATAAGATGTATAAATAAATAAGGCATCTATGCACTCTTTTCATAGCAAATAATCGTCGTCAGGTGAAATTGTGGTAAACGCAAGTTTAGTTTGAAGTATTTTTTTTTTAAATGACAAATAAAGAAGCAAGAAATGCTAGACCAGATTTACACGCACTCATTTCTCTCCTGCAACGAATGTAGACCCCTAATATTGAACTATTTATAGCTTTTATGTACTGATACTGATATTGAACTATGTACTATATACAACCCAGTATTTGTATGATTAAAAGTACAAGTACTTTATGTATAATTGTTAAATACTAATAAATCAAAATTGCGATACAATCGGATGGATAATCGATAAAATTCACAACTCGATTTCTCACCGTTTTCATCTTCAGTAGGCGGTTTAATCGGAGACCAGTTCACTCCGTGATCGAAGGTAATGACAGAAATGAGATGTTCGGGACCGATGCTCGTTGACGTAGTCGTCGTCGCTTTGAAGTCCACTTGAGACGCGATGTATATCCCTTTCAGTCCTTCGACGCGGTACAAATCGGTGAAGGGGTCTTCGGTCACATCCCTAGAATAGATAAATGGTCAGTTTTACGATAGAGCGCTGTGGGTTACTAGTGCGTACTGTCCTTGTTAACACCTGGACTGGGGAAAACACATACCTTGTGTTTTCCTTTGAGCGACGCGAATGCGGCTGCACTCGCCAGGCGCGTAACAACAACGCATTTGACTATTAGCCGCACTTAAGGCAAGCGCATGTGATTATTAGTCGCAGTCAAAGTGTGGAACGGTTTTATTTAGCTTGTTTTAACATGAATGTCCTCATCATGTTCGAAGTTTTCACCTCGGAACACATTTTTCGAGTTCCTAAAAACCTTTATTTCCTGTCGCGGTAGTTTTGAGTAATGTACTTACTCTAACCAGCTGTCCTTCCAATTTCCATCGGGGAAGTAGCAGAGCACCTGTTCCAAACTCAGTACGAAGTTGTACTGAGTGAAGTTGTTGCTTATCTCTGACACATAGAGGTTCGCGAGACTTTCAGTGTGCATGACAGAGACGAAGATACGTTTGTCTGTCACGTCCGAGATGTGGAATTTGCGAAGGTCCAGCTCTGTTCCAAACTCGGCTTTGAAGAACGGGCCGCGTTGATGGGAGATGTAGAGGTGGAGAGTGTTTCTCTGTAAATAGAAAATGGATAGTCAATTAAAAGACCTTTGCATATGTTCCCGACGCTGTCAAAAGGCACATCCACATCTTGCAATGCTGGAAATTCCACACCGTCCGGTTTGACCGCTCTTTTCTTCCGCGGACTTGCAAGCTGTGGAATGCCTTTCCATCAAGTCTTTTCACCGAACTACAACATGGGGCGTTATAAAAAGGAAGTCTACAAGCACCTCTCCGGGCTGACAAATCATGATCAATCATACAAACAACCAAACTTCAGTATGAAGATATCATCTGATGACGAAGATGAACATAATTTTAACTATTTGAATGTGTGAAACGGTTATTATGTTTAAAACAAAAAATCTTTGTGACAGTATCAGATTCATAGATTTTAATGTTCTTCAACACGTAGATTGAACTAAGGCTCTTGCAAAATTGCTACCGTATCTAAATGATTAATGACAGTTTCACACTGTCCTGCATACTATTCACGTCTCCTTATTATTCTTCTAAAATGGGCATAGAGCCATCTCACGCGACCTGTTCTGGCGTATCCTTCATATGTCCTACTTCAAGTCATTGACGACGTCCAAGATCAAAACACGAAAGCGATCTAAAAATGATATTTTGTCCCAAGTTTTGTTCTATTTTAGGCAAAACCCACACTAGCCAAAGATCACGATGACATTTTGCTATTGATAGTTTTTAGAATAAATAAAAGAAAACCAGTTTAATTAAATAAATAATGAAAATTGTGTGCGAATTTAGAATAATTTATGTTTGCTATTAAATGGCTTGAGTCACAATTTGTTATGAGGGTATAAGGCAGACTAATTACCTACTCTATTTTTTACTTTATAAAGTTGAGTTTGCATTAGACTCGGCAATGTATTGTATTTCGTTTTTCTACAATAGTTAATATTTGGCCTAACGTCAATAAAGTCTGAATGGAGTTTCGTTTCGTCTCGTAGGTACTTGAGATAATGAGATTAGCCAAACAGGCGGCAGTGGCACAGAATAAACTCTAGTAACAACGTCTCATTGCTGACGTAAGAAACAATTCGAGCAGCTTTCTTTTTCATTCCATCTAGATTTGCATCCGGTTACGCGCTAAAGCAGCTCTGTGACATTTTGATAATAAATGGCTAATTCGATCTTCATGAAATTTCGCAACGGAGCAGTGAGCACCGTAAGGAATAATTGACATGCTAATTCCGAAACTTCGTAACGTACCTATTCCAACAGAAAAGCAGCGCTGTTTATACAACCAGCAATTTGATAAGCTGGGATCGGATTCGTGTCAATGATATAAGTATTGATTCTGGGTGGTGCCAACGAGTCACACTGATTCGTTTTGGTGTGACTGGTTGGGAACCCCTCGTGCAGACCTGTTATGGGCAAACGTGACGTTTAACATCAGGCGAGCGATTTGCTCGTCTCGTCACTCGATTACATAAAAAAAAAAAAAGTATGTGAGCTTCCTTTTTAATTTTATGTTTATTTTATTTGAGGATTATACGCGTATGTATCATGTATTTATATACATATTTATGCCATAAATAGTAATTACACAAATAACCTATTCTGTATTGTTAACAATAGTTTTATGTGGGACAAATTAAATGGAAAACAGAAAATCAATACGGGGAATATCGCGGGACGCAGTATTTTAATTTTATGCAAGAAATTATCATATTCACCCGCAAATTACGAAGTGGAAGTAATAAAGTGAGTCATTTCTCACTCACTAGACTGGGTGATTCATACATTATGGATATTGTTTGTGTTAGTTTGGCTCGATTATGTTTTGGTATGAAGATGCGCATGTCTATTCAATTTCCGATGATTTCATACGAATTCAAAAACAGGCATTTCATTACATACTGATTTTTGCGACATTTCTGAAGACTCGTGTTTCGTTAACGATGAAATTTTATCCAAAAATACATAGCGAGTATTCTATGGAAATTTAATAAACAATAGCCGTTTCTATTGGGTTTCCACAGGGTTGCTGTCTTATCTTTGAAATCCTACTAATATATAGCCAATTGCCAGAGAACCAGAGTAACTGACATAGTCTAGACGCAGAAGTAATAATAGTCAGTGTACAGGTTTATACAAAAAAGGTATGCTAAGCGGAAAAGGGCTCATAGTACTCATCATTATGAACAACTTTTACAATGGGACCAACCAGAAATTAGCCAAAAAAACAATCAACTGTTCCATAGAAAAATGTCAATGACACTCGACAAAAAATATGGAACAGCTGATTTTTGTTCGCGAATTCTGGTTTGGTCTCATAGTAAAAGTTGTTTATAATGATGAGTACTATGAGCCCTTTTTTTTGACTTAGACTGTTACTCTGCTCAGATAAAGTGATTTTATTAAAGTAAGATTGTGTAAGTGTTAAATATACAAGAACATTATTTTTACAAAACAAAAACCGACTTTAAAAGACCGACTATTGAGTTATTCATCTATTTGTCGCGCACGTACTTAATGCAAATTTAAGACTTATATGGTTTTCTCATGGATACCATTATCAGAACTGGACTAAATTGAAATGGGACCAAATGGGAAGCGTCAGCTTTCTAATAAAAAAAGAATCATCAAAATCGATTCACCCGGTCAAAAGTTATGAGGTAACAAACATTAAAAAAATAATAATAATAATAAAAAAAAACATACAGACGAATTGATAACCTCCTCCTTTTTTGAAGTCGGTTAAAAAGGAGTGGAAAGTGAAGGAATAAATGGGTGTCACAAGTAAACGGAGTTCTATTACACTGTTACGTATTAGTAATACATATCTGTGTTCGTGTCATCCATATGTTATCCATACATGGATGGCGGGTGTCATCTTTATTGTTTTACATTCCGAAATATCAAGATACATAGATACATACTGGTGTAGTTCTTGTTACAGATGATAATGTTACTGTCAATAACAATTTATTTGTGAGTGTTTGTTTACTCTAAAGACGGATGACGGTAGGTCAACGTTCTGAACTGAGCAATGTTAATTTATTTGACTTGTATGACTCAGATAAACAGATATTTTTAAGGATTTTGGCAAGTGGGATTATTGTATTAATCTTAATCTGTATTTGACAGCTAATTTTTTTTTTGTAACAGTATATTTCCTTTTTTATTTTTAATACATAATACGTTTACTGGCTCTGCACATCCCAAATTTTAAGAGTGGGAAGTTACAACCAAAACGTAGAATTTTCAGTTCCCCGGCTGACAGTGAATGGGACATTAACGCACTAATAAACTAATTAGATCTGTTCCAATTTGATATGAGGCAAATTAGAAGGTCCCTTGTGTCAGAGTACCTTCTTTAGGCTAATCGAAAGTCCTCGACATGGTTTCTTTTAAGGGGGCGTCCATTAATTACGTAAGGTGTACTAGGGGGGGAGGGAATCAAGCTAAATCTTTCCAAATCTCACTTCGGGGGGAGGGGGGTTCTGGGCAAATATCAAGTAATTATTTTTTCTCAATAATCCAACACGTTTACAGCCAAAATATAAATTTTGAAGAATCTCGCGTGAGATTAGGGGAGGGAGTTGAGGAAAATCTTACGATATCTCACCAAGGGGGGAGAGAGGGTCGAAAAATTCTCAAAAATGCCTCACGTAATTAATGGACGCCCCCAAACTAACAAAACAACTAGACTAAACAAAAAAAGACAAGGAACATAAAACTATGACTGTTACTGATAACTGAACAATGAAAGCACAACAGCCACACTCAGACATAATTAATTAAAAATTATTAATTATTTTAATGACTAGTTTCCATTTCCAGTTATTGATACAATACCATGATGATTCACGAGGTCGGAAGTACATGGCATCTGTTGACTGTCTATTTGAGACCTACAGTTGCAAACACTGTTCATGGAATGACCAATACATTAAAAAGATTACTTCATTGAAGGTGACAGAATCCGTTCAAATGATATGTACGAGTATGGGTTTTAAAAGCAACAATGTATGAAACAGAACACCCACTGTTCTGTTTACAAGATAAGGTGGAAGGTTTTCGGGCGGGTTGTCAGCTTTATTTTTTTTTTTTGGGGGGTATGAAATCATCAAATGACCCCTCCCACTCTTGGGCAGAGCGGAAGGGAGTGTCAGACTTCTACTGACCAAAAACCACCCATGTTCCTTTTACGCCCTTGTGACGCCGAGGCCGCGGTAACTTCTACCCGCAGCCCCGACGGGCATGGGCCCTTTCGGGCCCCTTCCATGTTGCTGACATCTCTTTGAGGCACGCGTGGAACACGAACGCGCCGTCGACACGGCCTGTGTCGTCATAAGACGGACGGACAGCGAGCTAGCCCAATAGCTCACCGTCCACAGGCCCGCGTCTACGGTGGCCGGAGGTCGTCACGTGACCCCCGACGCCCGGAGCGCCTCCCACGGCGGCTGGGACGAGAGGTTCTCTCCTTCTCACGTTCCGCCACCTCCTTCGCTAGCATCACTGCTTCGCAGAAGGAGGCGACGGCGTCCCATTCCTCCTCGCCCCGGACCATGGGTTGCACCAGGGCCGGACGCGAGAGATCGCCGCCGCCGATCGCCGCTACGAGGACACGGCGGGGCTCCACCCAAGCGGGGCAGACCTCCACGGTGTGCTCCACCGTGTCCTCCGGCCGATCCTCACAGTGGTTGCAACCGGGCGTTTCCTCCCGCCTGATTCGGTACCTCCCGAAACAACCATGTCCGGTGAGGACCTGCGTCAGACGGAAGGTAAGGGCGCCGTGGCGCCTCTCAAGCCACTCCTCAAAGAGGGGACTTACCGCCACTATTGTGGCGTGCCCTGCACGGGGTTGCGACAGTCGCTGTCTCCATGTCGCCATGAGATCGCAGCGGGTTGTCAGCTAACGCGGTGTGGTCGCGGCGGGAGAGCGGTGATCAAATACACATTCATTTTTAAGATGACTTTGATAGGATACTCTATGCTGGCGGATCGAATAGGATAGGAATAGGATACCCTAATAGAGCTTGGTTCGCTAGATTTGCGGTAAAACGAGCGAAACGACTTGACAGTGACACCGCTCTATCATCACATTCATCACACATACACACATCTGGGGCCGTACCATGAATTCGTTACCGTGAGCCTAATTTGCATCGCCTAGGCTTTTGTATCAGCCAGAGAAAAAACTAAACAAAATTAAGCCAACGTAATCAATTTATGCACGTTCTAAGAGCTCTTGGTACGGGCTCTGCACTAGATGTAAATGTCTAGAATCTAGATGGTAATGTCCAGAATCAGATGTACATGTGTCCTGTCGTTTCCGTATATGATCATCCATCCAATAAAGTCGTCATCTATGTCCCACAGAAGCTGCCTTCATTTTCTGTCATAAACGTGTAATGCGTGAATGCACCATGCGTAGTGTATGATGACGATTATTATTATATATTTTTCTAGTATAAAGCCAATAGAGTATAGTTAGATAATAAGGTACAAGAAAGGTAGACTGCTATCACCTGACTAGAGATAAAGACACAATACGTCATTTAAAAATGTAAATAAAATGTATCAAACATACAGATAAATGTTTGACCTAGTTAATGAACACAAAGAAATTCATTATACCAGTACCTTCTACAAATTAACTTTTGCGTCAAGAACAGAGACATTATTATGTTACAAAACATATTACACACAAAGAACAATGTTTTTTTTTTCCTGGAAATGAAAAGGCACTTGATACTCGAATGTCGCTTACAATCTTCGTATCGTGAAGATTTGTTTACGTGACAAAATATAAGCAGCAGGCAAGCACTTGGGTAGTAAGTAAACAATGACATCATTGTAGTCAGGAGGGAGGAATGATCCAGAACTCCTGGAACTGATATTGATATTGTATCAAAGTTCAATACTCGTACCTACACTAAGCCGTTCACATGGATCATCCATCGCATTTCAAACTAATTTCATAAATGCAAAACTCCCCAACCAACTACTAATCTCGTATTTTCTGTTTGTGTGTTCCATTTAGTTAACTTCAATCCCGGAAGAATATGATAAAACTGAAAAACTGTGTGTGAAACCACAGTATGGCATCTAATCAATTACATATACGGTCTAATAGTAGTTTATGCAACTGTCATATAATGAAGGGTATTAAAACACGAGTGTGTTTATGAAACGAGCGCAGCGAGTTTCATAATAGTAACGAGTGTTTTAATACCTGTGTTATATGCAGTTGCATACACTACTTTATCTACACTAATGCTGTTACATTCTACTTATGTTTCCAATACTTGATAAAATACGTTTATCTTCACTAATAAAAACGTGTATTGTCACAGTGAACTTGGCGCGCAATCAGGAGCGAGCGCGCATGCGCGCGCAGGGCGGCCGATCAGGAGCGAGCGCGCGATGTTATAATGACTCATTACGACATCGATGTGGATATTATAACATCATGTGAAATTGCTTAAATGTTGTCTGTGCTATAACAGTAGTCATTATAACACAAGTATTGGAAACATAAGTAGAATGTTATAACATTAGTGTAGATAAACAAAATTACCAGTGATTTGAAGGGCGAAACCGTAATACCGGTCGGAGAATAAATGTTAGTACATTTTTCTTCTGGGACAAGGATCCCTCCTGCATTAGCTCCCTTTTGTTATATAACTGCAGTGGGGTACTGGCACAAAAGACAAAACATTGAAAGTGCAGAAACTTCATAGTTAGAGCACTCGACAAACGCACACATACGTGACAGACCTGGGGACATCCGCAGGGAGACGTCTGCGAACGAGATCTGTGTGCATTGGTAGTACAAGTGTACATGTATGAGCTTTACTTCTGTACTCTCCATATTTTGTGGTGCTAGGTACACATGACCGTAGCCGGAGCGATTTATTAAATTCGTCGGGCCAAGCCGGCGAGGGGCAATTTGTCTCTATACTCCTAACGAGAGACTTCCTTTACACGCACAGCTTTGTTAACAGATCGACAACGGGATTGTGATTGGGAGATGACCAGTGAGTGACCTTTGGCTCAGAATTGTGTTTTACCTTTAAGCAGAATAGCAGGATGACGAAAAGAATGAGTGTGGTCGTAATTTATTTGCTTCCTAGCCACGCTAGGAGCGTAGCACGATTAGTTAGTATACCTATAGTATAGTTAGTATACCTGTTAGTATGACTTCTGGAGAAAAATACGTTAGGACATATTCGATAGGGAAATGTATGAAAAATGGGACAGCGCTCCTATTAGGCGTAAATGAAAATTGCATTTTTATTTATTTTTTTTATATTATGTAGTAATATAAAATTTTAAATTTTTATGTCGTGTACGCAAAATGTATTTTTCTACAGAAGTCATGAAGTTTAGCGACGGATGATTAGATTAGTCTTCGGATGGGTGATCAGCGTCATTTCACAAGTGCGAGCTGACGGATGACCCAATAAATTGACTGTCTCGATTGTTTATGTTCGGATAATCGTTGAACCAAATTGGGGAGCGTTTGGGAGGGCTAAAAATTTAGGGCTAGCCATTTGTTCTATATACGAAAAGTTATTGTCTGACTAAAAGCTGATCGTTTTTCTGGGTGTGTCGGTATAACCGCCTCGCCTTGCCCCGAATTCTGACCTATGCCTAGGTAAGCACGCATTGTCGCTTTTTGGTACGAAAGTGTATGTAAATATTATGAGTTACATGTAGTTTCCGAGGTACAAGTGCTTGCGATAATGGAGCGGCTGATAATTGTAGATAAAGGAGTGAAATGTGACTGGCAGTATGGGTAACTATCAATTATATCGACTACGCTAGCAAGTTTTCTATGCTACTCGTATCTACGTGACTGTTCTGTTATTTTCCATTGTTTACATTCTAAACTTTTTCATTTTTGTAACAGAATAACTTTTTAGTTTCTAACCTCGACGTTTTTTATTAACTTCATGAGACGACTATACTTTAGTCTTTAGATTGTATTATTTCGTCAACAGCCAAACAATACATCAGTCTACCATGAGAAAAACATGGAAGTGGCAGGACAATGGCATAAGTTTTCGGGCACAATCATTGTTTTCGTATCTTATCTTATCAAGCTTATGTTTATTAAATAAAAGAAAAAACAGCTGAACCAAGACGCATTACAAATCAGATTTTTGACCTCTTTCAAGGCTGTGATAAGGATAAAACTCATAAACATCTAAACAAATCGACCATTAAAATATTTAAGTACCTACAAAAACAGTGGTGTGCCTTAACCGTCAACAACCAAAGCATCATAGAAAAGTATAGAGAATTAAATATGACAGAACTCACCTCTTTAGACTGCTTCGTCGCGAACATGTAATCTCCTTTGATCTGGAAGTCTTTGGCTTCCTCAAAAAGCACGTCAGCATTGATCAGGTCTGTAGGGTCGTTCGCTCGGAACACGGTACTTGTGCCATCTGGCTTCCAGCGTTCCACGTAGAAGACCTTCTTTACTCCAGGCCCAGAAGACCAGATGAACGTCTTGACGAAGCTCTGGATCATTTTGAATGTCTTCCCGCCGTCCAAGGTCAGGTACAACTAGAAGATAAAAGTATTTTAGTACAAACCTAATGAGACGAGCTGGCGCCAAACATCGATAACAGAAACCAACGTTTTCAAGAACGATTTTTCATCCAAAATATTATGTACTTCTGATGTCGATTTTAAAACTTTTAATGAACATAACTAAAATATGGCTGTATTTTTTGTAGCTTTTCAAAAAAGACATCTACTCTTTATGTTCCTTAGGCTTTGTCAATACATAACGATCCTAACTTTATGGCATCATAATTGCGTAGATGCAATTTAGAGGTGAATCATTAACACCTGATGTTTACTAGGATACTGTGAGAACCTGTTTATAAAATTTACTTTTTGTTTGAACGGTAGTTATCTATACTAATATTATAAAGAAGTAAAGTTTGTGTGTTTGTATATTTGTTAAATTGTAAGGGGTAATCTCGGGATCTACTGAACCGATTTTAAAAATTCTTTCACCAATAGAAAGCCACATTATTGCTGAGGTTATATAAAAAACCGAAAAATAAAAAGGCTTTTACGTGGTAGTCCGTTTTGCAAAGTGAATCGGAGAAAAAACGGTCCGGACGGCGCGCGATGGCTTCGGGTTTAATTAACATTATGCCCAACGAAGTGGGCAAGGGTCAGCTAGTATGCAATATAGCATAATGTTTTTTGTAGGTTTGGTGAAAGACGTCAGACAACTTCCATTTTTATAATGTGCAGGTACCTTATCTTTCCCAGCGAGCTGCAAGATATTTTAAAGACAGATTTGATAGACTTGGCGTGCAATGATAGCTAGTATTTGCGGATTACATTTCAAGAAAAATAACTTCAGATATGAGGTCATAGGTTACCATTTCCAACATAAAGAAGTAATAATGAATTGTTTTTGGAATTGAGCCAAGAATATAATATTAGTCTGGAGATCTAGACAATAAGGGTTTGTAATAAAATCTTCGTAAACCCTACTTTTTGTGGAACTATAATCAAGAAATAAGAATAGGCCTGCAAGAATAACGTAAGACTTTTTATAGCATGAAGAACCTTGAAGTGAGGTCACATCAGCCAATGGAACGCACTGACTTCTCACTGTTTTGCATTTCATTTGTACGTATAATATTGTACTGGCACTTACGTCGAGGGTTTGGTTCGTTTAACTTTTTGTCTTATCGGCTAAACCACTTTAGAGGTGTGAAGTGAAAGGTAGATACGTGAGGTACAGCTACAACTGCTTTTATTTTGGTGAGATAGTGCGACCAATTTATCTGTGCAGTTGAGTGAGGATGTCATCGTAGTATTTTCTGATTAAAACTGATAGTCAGCAGTGAAAAAAAGTTATGTCTACGCCAGTACAAGTTCAACTAGTCATTGTTGTAATGGCTCAAAGATATAAACCTCTTACTTCGCGAATAAGTCCGCGTTTGACCACTAATGTGCCTGTTGAAAGAAACACTAATAACAAATAATATTTTTACGTTAATTTTGTAATAGAGCCATATCATAAATACTTATGTTAGATTATTTTGTGTTTTTACAGTTAGAGACGGAGTAATTAAAAAACTTTTTTAAGATAAGTGGTTGTTTGAAGGATAAATGTTACCAAAATTCTGAAGTACCTGAATCTGGCATCTTTAAAAGCTTCTTAAACACATGAGTGTTGTTCTTTTTGAGTTCGGAAAAACCAGCTCTGTTTAAATGCAGGTTCTTAGAATGAATTGAGGAAATTGTTTAAGGCTAACTTTTTCTAAAGCTAACTGGTATTTCGCCAAAATTAAGTGTTATCTTCCTTATATTCAGATATTTTAGACACCTATATGAGGTAATAAAGTAGCTGTAAATACGAATAAAGAGCAAATCTACAAATGAAGCGTCGCAAAGTGATTTTCGGCTAAAATTTAATGAGATCCTTTAAAATATTATAGGTAATTCCATTTTTTAAATAATGTTTCAAGTTTCATATGAGTGAATCAATAAATTGCCAGCGATTACCCGAAACATGAGAGTACCATGGGTACTTTGTGAGACAGATCTATAATTACAATTATTTTGTAAACCTTACCCGTCTGTTAGTGTCGACTTTATCCAAAATGACGTATTTGTCAGGAAACTCCTCGTCGAAGGCCAGCTCGCTGGGATGGAAGCTCAGGTTGGAGCGCTGGATGGTCTGACCGTTGTCGCTGGTGTAGTATAGTTTCTGATTTGAGGAGTCCACGAAGACGCACTGGGGAAGAAATGCTAATAAGTATTGCTGTGCTGACCGTCAGTCAAAATAGCGGTCAAAAGCAAGGTTTAATAAAAATAAGTGTGTCAAATTGTTTTCTTTTGCCTACAATTTGATTCAATTTTAGTTTTGGCGCATATGCATACTGTAAAATAGAGAAGGCATACCTACAAACTACATTCGTTTGATATAAGAGAAAGTGTTTGTGATTGTTATAATTTTTCCCCCAAACGGTTGACGTAATTTAGATGCGGTTTTGTATTTGTAAAAAATAGTTTACGGTCTAGCTCGTTTCCTATTTGGTAGTGGGTTTTATTTTATTTTATACTTTTTTAACTTCGTGTAAAGCTCGTTACGTTTTTGTTCATTATCAAAATAAAATTACGAAAGTATATTAAGAGTTACTGGTTGCGCGATCTCGAGATCTTTTTTATGACAATTAAAACTCAATTTAGCACTTACGCAAGCGCGCAACTTTGACGTCAAAGGTTATTGTATAGTCAGCTTTATAACACAAAAGACCAACCAGTATCAGTTGTTCAATAAATATATCTTAATATACAGGGTTATCAGAAAGGGTATATGTATCTAAACCAGTGACATGTATGTCACTAATCTACTAAGTATACAAAACAAAACCAACAACAATAACGTAAGAAATGAAATGTGTAAATAGAATGAATCAACTTTTATTTATTTTCCTCGTTATCATGCTTTTAGAATAACGGCATCAATATAAATCGGGCCAAAGCAAACGAAACAATAGGCCCAAGTTTGAAGGCTTTTTAAAACAGATCTAAATTTTCTAAAACTATTGGCATCCTTGTCTAATGGATTAAAGACAGATATATTTTTAGTTAGTTTAGATCTGTCTTAAAATGCCTTCAAACTTGAGCCTAATGTGTGTTTACTTTACCCAATACAAAGGGCAAAATACTTATAGCATAGCAGATCAGTCCGAAGCAGGTAAATATAATCGATAGATTCCGCTCTAACCTAGATAACGTAATACTTTCAAGAACGTAATTTAGATATTTTATTTGGTTTTTTTTTGCCTCAGGTGGTAGACTGGCAAACGGGCCGCCTGATGGTAAGCGATCACCGTCGCCTATGGATACCTGTAACACTGGTAAAATCCTCTTCCATAATGTGAGTACACATTTACTATTTACAAAAAAGCCTTTATTTCGGTAATAAACTTAAGTTTAACGAAGTTTGAAGCCATTTTTCACATATTTTTTCAACAGTGCCCGAAAACAGCTTGCTTGTGTCATGGCGTCGATTTGACGTCACGGCTAGTAAACATGTCATTGTGTCTATGCGTGATGAGCGGCGGATGACCTGAGTTCACTGAGGCGTGACGTCATACGCTGTGATCGTTGTTTCTGACAAGATGGCCGATTGCTGTATTTTAATGTTTTAATTTATTGAAAATCTTAATAATCTGTTTTTTAAAAATAAAACTAAACATGTGTTTTAAATTTTTTTAATCTGGCTAGTCCCCTGAAAGCATTGAATCGGTGATTTTTTGATACTGTCGTCATGCCTATTAACAGCCCTTTTGAGGATCCAATGTTGTAGTTACTCGGGAATACAGGTGGAGGGAGCTTCTTCCACATTTTGCAGGTTATTGTTTTCTTTTATTATCATAACTAGCTGCGCCCCGCGGCTTCACCCGCGTTTTCCGGGATAAAAAGTAGCCTATGTGTTAATCCAGACCATGAACAACCTTCATTCCAAATTTCATGTAAATCCGTTCAGCCGTTTTTGCGTGAAAGAGTAACAAACATCCATACATTCTTACAAACTTTCGCGTTTATAATATTAGTAGGATATGTATAATTTTGATTTGTTGCAACTAAGTGTAAATAAAAAATTAATCGCTGTGCGTTAGTCTCGCAAAAATTTTAAAATGGCTAGAGTAATTTCAAATTTTTTTTGTTTGCTTCAGTACAGGGGTGATTAAGAAAATAACGTGTAAAACCGCGGGGCACAGCCAGTACTTCAATAATGATACATGCTATTCAGTAACAGATATTATTTTTGTAATTCATTAATATTAAGGCTAAGGACACAATAAACTATACAGAGTTATTCATAAAGGGTATGCTAAGCCGAAAAGGGCTCATAGTACTCATCATTATGAACAACTTTTACTATGGGACCAACCCGAAATTCGCGAAAAAAAATCTGCTGTTCCATAGAAAAATGTCAATGACACTCGATAAAATGTATGGAACAGCTGATTTTTTTTTCGCGAATTTCGGGTTGGTCCCATAGTAAAAGTTGTTCATAATGATGAGTACTATGAGCTCTTTTCGGCTTAGCATACCCTTTATGAATAACCCTGTATATTTGATTTGATTTGATGTGCCAAAGAATGGAACAGCCTGCTGGCTTCCTTGTTTCCTGAGACATACAATCTTGGGCTTTTCAAGGTCAGAGTGAAAAGGTATCTTCTAGGGCTGTGTGCACCATCTTCGACCACATACCATCAAGCGAGCTGGTGGTCAAAACTCAAACGCGGACTTATACAAATTAAAAAAACCATAAATACCTACTCGATGGAGAAAAGTAGAACAAAAACAGTAGGTATACAGTAGACAGAGTACAGGTTTCAGGTAAAGATTAGCATATAAATAGATAGTAACTGTAGTTTGACCTAGTTAAAAACACACTTGTTGTTTAAAAACTTTCTTATATTGTAAAAAGTATGATCCACAAGCTGCACCCCGCGGCTTCATACGTGCGGTCATGAAAAACGGTGCTGATATTCATGATGAAAAGTAGTCAAGTATATACTCGTAAATTAGTATATATTATATTTGAATGTATGTATATAATTTTTCCTGCCTGGAAGCCTGGAAGAGATCGCTCTTAGCGCTAAGACTGCCAGTTGTTGCACTAGTTTTATGATTCTTTTTGTCTGTAAATTCTGATGTGAACAATAAAGAGTTTATATATCTGTTAACACAGATATCCAGGGTATAAACCATCTTTATTACAAATTTTCTTCAATTTCGTCTAGCAGTTATAGCGTGACGGATAACAAACATACAAACAAACTTTCGCATCCTACTATCCTACTCATATTTATAAACGTGAAAGTTTGTGAGTATGTTTGTTGCTCTTTCACGCAAAAACGGCTGAACGGATTTACATGAAATTTGAAATGAAGGTTGTTCATGGTCTGGATTAACACATAGGCTACTTTTTATCCCGGAAAACGCGGGTGAAACTGCGGGGCGCAGCTAGTTTATAATATGGGAGTGATATATAGATAGATAGATGAACTCTTTATTGTTCACACCATAAATTACAAACAAAAGAATTATAACACCTAAAACTAGTGCGACAACTGGCGGCCTTATCGCTAACACACACGCTTATACAAGTGTTTCTAGGCATTCAAGTGTGCTGTTTAGTTTTTGTTCAGTGCAGAATAGAATTTTTAGAATCAATGCCATTTTTTTGCAACTATAAGCTCCAACATCATTTTAAATTCTCACAAATTTCTAATTGTACTTATTGTTGTAATTAGCAACAAAATTGTTGTTGCAGTATTTTGTTTTGATTGCTGTATGTTGTATCTAGTAATCAGAAATGTGTTATTTTATCACGGGTGGCTTGAAAAAGGAAAAAATACTCAATTCTCAATGAATACAGTTATGTAAATATCTATTTTTTAGTCGAAATTTGTTAGCTTATACAATTGATAATACTGTTGCCAAATATTTTCAGAAAACATTCCAACAAAGCGTAATAACTACCAAGGTGAAGGTTACTGCAAAATAGAAGGTTTAAATATAAAACTAGCTATGCCCTATATATTTACCTGATATTTACAGAAAAGTTTACATTAAAAGGTGGGTTGTGTAAATCCAGAGTGTAATATAACCAACTAACGAACATACTTTTTATCAAACCCTATTTATCCTTGTGAAATTAATGAAAACATACACCCTAACACATATACTTTTTGTTTATGGTATTAGTATGATATGAGTAAAAGTTAAAATTAATTAAAAATAAGAAAAGTTAGGAACTAATCGTTTTTATAAGTTAAATATTCATACTCACAAATTCAGGATACTTCGGGTGATTGAAGAACTTATCAAGTTGTGCATATGCGCTGTCAGGAGTGTCATCCAGTCGGAAGCTGTCAGTTTTGTTGGTAAAGTTTTTTCCATAGTCGTAAGAGATAAAAAGTGCTGATGGAGAGATGGCCCCTTTGTTTCTGGGACTGGCATCACGGGCGAGGCAGATGATGACATTGGACCCTTCACCGACCCAGTGCACCATCAGCTGTTGGTGACTGTCACTGAGGTGGGTAGTCTGAAAAAAAAACTCTCTGAATAAACTCTAACTCTGTAATACATGAGGTGAAATCTGTAATTTTTCGTCCAGATGTTGCTTTAATTTTATTAAGGTACGACTTGACCCTTCTAGAACCTGCAGGTGGCATCAATATTGAAGGAAATTAAGATTTAAAATTTTTGAGGGCCTTGTGATAAAAATGGCAAACACGACCAGGTCACCACCGAGTCATGTCATAAACTAAATGCGTATCTCCGGTCCACCCTAGACTTCCAGTGTTCCAAAAAAAAATCTACCTTCCATTCTTGTGATACTTAATTGCATTGAAATTGATTTAGCGTTTAAGTCATCAGAAAGTCACAAACAAACATACCTATTATTAATTGTAACAATGCAATTCATCAAAAGATTACTAGTGCCAACGAAATTATGCAGAATCATTCTGCTACCGATACAAATTATAGTAATTACGTGCTAAATGCTTAAATCCTAAATATAAACATGGTAAGTCTGGCCTTCAAGAACATGAAACAATTATTATTGATTCGATAAAAATAGTGGAAAGTCGATAACAAAAACAAAGCGTACAAAGTGATGACGACAAACAAATCGATGTCGATTTATCTTTGATAGCACAATAACAAAAGGATCCGAAGGTAGGAAAGTAAACGTACTTACCCACGTACTAATATTTTTTTGGACGGCCGGTGAGTCCAACGTTGCTGCTTGTCGTTTTTGCCTTCCTAAAAGAGAGGCTGGTTCTGCAGATTCATTCTCAAAGCTTCTGTCGATTATGGTTAGTTTTCCGCCGGGCTTCAGGTTCTCTTCAGCCACGTATAATGTTGGCGACTCCCCATATCGAATCCCTGTGACAACAGCAGAAAAAGTCAATACCAACGAGATAGTTGTGAGACGATTAAATACAACCAACATTTTGTTATCACTGCATATCCAAACACACCCGACCGATCGAACGCGAGATTTTACGAATACTGAAAAATGCAAAAAATATTCTGCTTCTGACGGACAACAATATACGACTGGGTTGCCCGTTGCTGATGTGCAGTATTGCCAACCCTATTACTCCGGAGTATGCTAAAGCGGTGCCAAAAATATGCTAAAAATAATTATAAAATGCAAAAAAAAATGCTTACACAATTATTTTACTTATTTACGGGAATTTGATTGAATAAAATGTCAATTTATTCTAATAAACCATATTTATTTCAATAAAAAGTCTATATCCGCAACGATTTCATCGGCAGAAATTGTTGCTCCGTAGCTAGAAGGCTCGGAGTCGTCGGAGTAACAATTTTTCGTACCACAGCGTAGGATATCCTCCGGAATTACATAGGAGTAGCAACACTTTGACGCTCTCTTAATAGCATAAACAGACGCTCCGATTCGGTTGGTGCCAACCATCCGACCACGACCAAATCGGAAAGTGAAGAGAGCGGTCGGTACGACATAATTATTATTAATATTGGTTGGATGCGCCGGCGATCCGACCAAACCAAATTCCTATCCGGCCCAACCAAATTGGAACGTTTGGAAGCTTTGTTCCGACCAAATCGGCTCAGTCGCATTCGCAACGCCGCCGTTTCTTTACAAAGATTTAATATTTCATCGAATGATTCTGGAGTCATTCGAAGATATGTTCGGAAATCTTCATCATCCAATTCCTTAAGGAGCCGCATATGACTGTAATATTCTCTATTTCTATAGTAGAATTTAGCCCTTTCTCTTCGTTTTTTCCTTGGTTCCTTTTGTAGCGGTGCTGTAGCAACAATGGTTGCTGCAACCAACGCTATTTTAGCATTTTTAGATAGTACCGGTGGCATGATGTTTATGCATCGATGATCGACGGCATCAGGTGGCAAGACGTCCGTTCACTACTTCATAGCAAAGTCAACTGACGGCTGGAAGGCCAACCGTCGGACAATCTGTATCAATGTTGGAATGGTTGCTATGTCGGTTCCAATATGGCTGGCACCAACCGAATCGGAGCGTCTGTTTATGCTATAAAAGCATAAACAGACGCTCCGATTCGGTTGGTGCCAACCATCCGACCACGACCAAATCGGAAAGTGAAGAGAGCGGTCGGTACGACATAATTATTATTAATATTGGTTGGACGTGGTCGGATGCGCCGGCGATCCGACCAAACCAAATTCCTATCCAGTCCAACCAAATTGGAACGTTTGGAAGCTTTGTTCCGACCAGTGTTGCCAATTTAGCGACTTAGACGCTAGAACTGGCGACTTTTGCTCAAGTCTTAGCGACTAAAATAAAGTTTTGACGACAAAAATTGTTTAGCGACAAATCTGGCGACTTTTAGAAAACCAATTATCAACCAATTACCAATCATTCGAAGATATGTTCGGAAATCTTCATCATCCAATTCCTTAAGGAGCCGCATATGACTGTAATATTCTCTATTTCTATAGTAGAATTTAGCCCATTCTCTTCGTTTTTTCCTTGGTTCCTTTTGTAGCGGTGCTGTAGCAACAATGATAGCAAAGTCAACTGACGGCTGGAAGGCCAACCGTCGGACAATCTGTAGCAATGTTGGAATGGTTGCTATGTCGGTTCCAATATGGCTGGCACCAACCGAATCGGAGCGTCTGTTTATGCTTTAAGGCCAAATGGCTTTTATGGTGCTAAATACCAAGCGATTTCATAATTTTGTTTTAACCAGGTTCATTTGGCTGAAGACTCTCTCAACTCAACGTCCACATTTATATGAGGTAACGACAAGATAGTCATTGCGAATTTGCTTAAATCAGCAAATGGATTGTTGTTGGCAGCATCTATAAAAATCATCACTGAATTCTAGAATTCCACCGTATTACATTACAACGGTGCAATTTTAAATCACTGCTTTTACTGTCTCCAAATCCTAATGTTTGCATACTTCCGAGAGGTGGTCGACTGCTATTATTGCACAATGTTCGCCTAAAAACAAATATTAAAACTCAAAGAAAAGTTCGATAAAATGCCCTTTAATAAATAGTAAACCAATAGAAGACACTTTCGAATAAAAGTGTATAAATTAAGAAAAACAATCGTTGAAATAATTTTGCTATTGTTGTAAAAGATACCACGTTTCATCTTTAACGCGTGGTCAAAAACACAACTACTTTCTTTAAAAAAAAAATGTTACGGGAATCGACAGACAATGTGACAGAGTGAACGTTTCGGATTTGTAACATATTTTACTATGTCTACTATTGGCACCAAAAATTACTAAAACCCCAAAAAATGACACCGGGTGTGTTTTTATTGAGTTTTGTTAAACTGAATTTGTTAGCTTATGTTCATGCAATTATGGTCTTTATTGTTTCGGATACACAGTTTCTGAAACATCACATAGATGTTTCCAGGAACAATGTTTCCGAAACTCTGCTGTCTCCACAGTCAGCTGCTTAGGTCGTGTCGCCCGAGGAAGTAGTGTTGTTGTGTGGTATCTGTTTTTTTTTGCTTATGTCTGACGGCGCTTGGACATAATTCGATAATGTTACTGTCAAAATTAGAGAGTTGGCTGTCTCTGGCCACTCTAGCGAAGCGCCGTTGGCTATGGAAGCGGGGCGGCCACATTGTAACAAGGATGGTTACAAGAAGGACGTCAGCGCAGCGTACAATAGCGGCGAATCGCTTACTTATTAATAAAAGTTGATCTCAGTTACATTAATTACTCATGTCTTTTGATGAAGGGCCTCCTGTGTCGACATCAGAAGTGGGATGAGCCCGTTGCGCCGCAATAAAACATCCAGGATTCATTGAACGATTTGTGCCGAATTGTTTTGCATAGTGTGAAAGCATTTGCATCGTGTGCATCGAGATTTTGCCTCAAAACTGCAAATACCGCAATACGACCGATCGGATTTGGTCATGTGGATGCCGGATCTGACAAATGTCTACGAGACGACGACGAGAAAATAATATTGCCACAGAGAAGACATCGAAATAAATGTCGGAATATAGCAATGATTTGCATGTGGAAAGTCATGACAACTTCCAACAGCCGTGTCTAGGTGGACATGAAGGAGCAGTGCAGCGGCTATTGCATAGAGTAGTACTGGGCTATTGAAAGGTTCACGTTGTGGACTTAGACTAACCCAGTGTTCACATTCACAACCTGAAGCCAGGCAGCTATCGTACCAGGGCCGTAAAATTATCGTTTATGGAATAATATGGATTAAAATTATCGTATCCATCAGGAAAATAGCTAATTACATTAAAAATCATATGAAATGTGACAATAGTTGCAAATGCTTTATATATCGATATCGATCGCTGATTGGAAGACAGTGGCAACCAATGAAAGGATTGCACCATGAAGCAGCAGCATGTGTTCCTAATGTGTTCCTAAGAAAGAAATGAGCCAATAGATGGTGCTGACAGTAAAAAAAAAAACAACTATAATTGTTATTGGGCTATCGACTATCGGTGTAATTATCAAATTTTACATCATAATGAAAATTATCGTATAATCTGCGTACGATAGTCGTGTACCATTGTACATAGTACATAGTTATGAAATGATCGTACATGTACAATAATTATCCTCCTCCTGGACCCTCGTGTAGCTTGACCACATTATCTGGTGAGCTCGTTTCTTTACTTTTTAATAAATTGTTAAATTGATGGGATATTCTTACTATGGGATTAAAAATTATTCTTATAAACTTGAAGCTCAAAGAGTGGTAACTTTGGCTCTACGATGACTGAATTTAATATTGAAAGAAATATGCTACAATAGGTCAGGGGAATCTATTAAAGAAATAACAATTTTGTACAAGTATACCAGGTCCAGATATTGTCTGTGCACTTGATAATGTGGAGACCAAATCACACTGCCATATTCCTAAACACTTCTCATAAGCAAGTAGTATAGGTATAAGAGACTGTTAGGCTTTTTGAAACCTTTTGTGGGTCTTAATACAAAACCAAGAAGCTTTGTTATTGATATGAACATTGTGTGGCCTGAAAGTTAACTTATCATTGAAAAGAATGCCAAGATCTTTAGCAATGTAGGAGCGTGTCAAGATGTGTCTGTTAATCATACAATCATTGATTTATTTAATTTCGCTCATTAGTGAATGATAAAAGGAAACATTTACTAATGTTTAGATGCATGTAATTACCCGCACACCACTCTGAGACTACATCTAGGTCTTTTTGTAATTTTTGGCAGTCATTAAGATAAATTCTCATATTACCTAAGGAATCCGGGAGTGGTTGTCTGCTCTTAGCTAATGTGTGACCTGATTTATTATTTTAATTTATTTTGAGATATGATTTTGACTGATTAGACTTGTAAGACTATATTGGATGTATCCTGAGATTTTATTTTGCAGTTATCAGACTCAAAAGTATGTGTCAATGAGAAACAAGTATCTGTAGAAAAGTCTACCAGGTGTATTTTGTTTTTGCAGTTTGAATGGAAGATGAACACTGAAGAAATGTTAATGCAAGGAATACAAAAGGATCAGAATGATGAATGATGTTTGAAGAAGTTACATGCTGACGCAGATATTCACTGTCAGGAAGAACTATAGTAAATCTGAGGTCAAGCAACTGCACAATGCTGGGACCGCCCTTCCAGGGGTACTCTAAGGACATTGTCCGGTGAACCAGTATCCTTTTATTTTAATTTCATTGTGAATTGCCGGTCCTTATTTAAAAGAAAAGTTATGTGTTACATTCAGGGTTGGGCAGTATTTCAATTACTTCATTAAAATGTAATTTGTAATTTCAAATACCTGACGCTGAGGTATTTTGTAATTAGTATTTCAAATACTTGAAACTTCAAAATACATTTAACGTTTTTTGAGAACAGAGACAGTAATCAATCACAGACATCTAAAATGGAGTTAGAGTTGGTCAGCTTCCTAAATGATAAAAGCAAAGAGCTTTCAATTCAATTCTATTCAAATATAAAAAATGTGTTCATACAATTTAACACAAGTTTATGCTTATCAGGACCTGTAGAAAGATTGTTTTCTTTAGCAGGTTTTATTCACTCTAACAAGAGGCTGTTTATCTGGCAGTACATATAAAAATCTAGTGTTCATGAAAGGATAAAAATCTATAATAGTATTCTACTTTTCAGGCTTGTCTAGATTACTTATTTTGTCATTTGTATTTCAATTAAAGCAAAGCATGTATTTTGCCCTGCCCTTGTTACATTTGAGGGTGCTGTGTGTGAGAGTCTTGTTTAGTGGATTAAGTGGCTTACTTGTAATGACGGCTAACTACTTCAGCTATCAGGAGGCTGTGACGGCACTAAAACATAATGATTCTAGGACTATTAGTACTGACCGTTATCCTGAGACACATTACAAACAAAAGAACAAAAAAAAAAAAACCAATCAACTATCAGGGTTTAAGGGTTTGCATTATCTGTTCAAATTTATTATTCGGATAACCGGATTTTGAATTGCAAGCCCTAGCTATCATACAAATGTCATGGTTTTGTGTTACATGTTTCTATGGTTTTAGGTTTACAATGTGCTGGGAGAAGGAAGAAGTCCTAATTGGGAAATATCCCAGAATGAAGAAGCATAGCAAGCGTGGTATGGCTTTTCCGCTTGGCTCAGAATAAAGAGAAGTTTGCTAAGCTGACTGAAGTGGAGTAGCATGTGATGATGATGGTCATGGTTTGATGTCTTTTTATATTTGTCCCGTAATGCGTTTCTTGGGTTGTCGATCCTGGTCAAGGGGTGCTTCCGGGCCATACCCATGTGTGGTGGGTTGGTTGAAAGGGCGCACTCGCTTGGTCCAGATGAATGTCGAGCCTGGTCAAGGGGTGACATCCGGGCCATACCCATGTGTGGTGGGTTGGTTGAAAGGGCGCACTCGCTTGGTCCAGATGAAGGTCGAGCCTGGTCAAGGGGTGACATCCGGGCCATACCCATGTGTGGTGGGTTGGTTGAAAGGGCGCACTCGCTTGGTCCAGATGAATGTCGAGCCTGGTCAAGGGGTGACATCCGGGCCATACCCATGTGTGGTGGGTTGGTTGAAAGGGCGCACTCGCTTGGTCCAGATGAATGTCGAGCCTGGTCAAGGGGTGACATCCGGGCCATACCCATGTGTGGTGGGTTGGTTGAAAGGGCGCACTCGCTTGGTCCAGATGATTTCTGTGTTGACTGGTTGAGGGGACTGGGGTCTTAATTCAAATATTGTGTTGGAGTTGATAACCATAATCCACTCAGTGTTCAAGTTCTAGTCGGTGTTATGAGCAGGATGGACGAGCGGATATCCGACTGATTGAAAAATTGTTTGTTCCAGATTAACCTCAGATATCCATTAACCTCCGCGATGTAGAAAGCAAGGGGAAACTACTACATTATCAATCCCATGAGAGTTGTAATGATGAAGGCACAAATAGGCAGAACAAGTTTGCCTGGCAACCCGCGTAGCGACCGGCGCTCCGAGCTTTCCGGGGCTGGGAGTGGAAAATGGACTACTGGCCATGGAGATGCAGGCAACCAGGCATCCCATGGAAAATATGCTACTGGAAAAAGCTTCAATTTACGAAAATACTATCGTTTCGGTACTTGGAACGTCAGAGGTCTTCTAGACGACAGGAAGCTTCCTATTTTGGAACGAGAACTTGAGCGATGCCAATTAACTAAATGGAGAAGCATTGCGAAACGTGCAGCAGCAATGGAATGGGGCGTCGACGACGGCGAAGAGCCTCCGTGTAACATTGCAACCACAACCACTCTGCCAAGAGTGAACGACTAAGAAGAAGAAGATCCATTAACCTCAGCAAATAACAATTAGCGCCCGAGGACGGGCGTATGTCAGTCCGGCCGTGACGGCGCTTGGACATAATTCGATAATGTTACTGTCAAAATTAGAGAGTTGGCTGTCTCTGGCCACTCTAGCGAAGCGCCGTTGGCTATGGAAGCGGGGCGGCCACATTGTAACAAGGATGGTTACAAGAAGGACGTCAGCGCAGCGTACAATAGCGGCGAATCGCTTACTTATTAATAAAAGTTGATCTCAGTTACATTAATTACTCATGTCTTTTGATGAAGGGCCTCCTGTGTCGACATGTCCATTTCTAGTAAAAAAAAAGAAAAACAAAAGAAATGTTTATAGACAATTTAAAGATACGTCCACACTCGCACGCTCCTGTTTCGCAACTGATTTGTTTTATTAGCCGCAGTCAAAGTGTTAAATGACTTTAATAATTATGGCAAATGAAAATTCTTCATCATTATCATCATCATCAAGCCTTTTTCAGCCACTGCAGAGAATAGGTCTCCTCTTCTGCGCTCCATAAAAAATGCTTGTGAAAAAAAAATAAAGGAGGTTCTCAGTTCATATTGTTATTGAATGTTATTGTCTGATATTGTTACAGATTATGCACCATGGAAAAATTTAATAGGTGTAGAAAATCTTGATTGATCTTGATCTTGATACCCTGCCTGATGTATCTACCCTTTTTTTTTTTTTTTTTTTTTGACCCAGAGAAAATCCTTTATGGATACCACGCCCGCCCCGGGGAGGGCAGGGTGGTTATGTGGGAGTCTCCGCCCTAGTGGCGGCATACCCACTAAAAACCCTGGGAAGTTCCTCCAGGCAATGGACGGAGCCGCGGGCCCATTAAATCACCGCAGCCCCCCGCCCAGCCTATGTCCGCCGTGAGGCAGACCCACCTCGGGTAGGGGGTGACCACCCCCTCCCACTTCGTGGCGACGCGTCAGAACATCAGACGCGTCGACCACCCTGGAGGGCCCAATGCGAAGCAGCGCGTGTCCCCGCACCCGCCACTCCAGGCCCTCCTAGCGGAGACGGAGTGCGAGCCTTACTGGCCCGACTGGCCTGACTCGCCCCCGTGTCCGCTCTTCTCTCTGCGGAGCGGGTGAGAGAAAGGGTCCCTCTCTCTCTCCCGCTCTCTTCCTCTCGGGGACTCGACCGCCGCTACCCGGACTATCCAGGACGCCGGCCGAGTCTACCCCTCTGGAGGGCACAATGTGCCCCCCGTCGTCGTCCGCAGACGACCCTGAGCCCTACCACGTTCCCTCTCCACGGAAAGGTATACGGGAGGGCTCCTAGGCCCAGACCGCCGCTTCCCGGAATGTCCAGGGCGCCGGCCCGAGCCTCCACCTTCAGGGTTCCTCTTAGTTTCACCGGGCAAGGCGGCCCGGCCACTTATCCCCCCCGCCACGGAAAGGCGGGAACCCAATTCGGAGGGGTGATGTATCTACCCTGGCCTTGTAAAAATTAACAAAATATGTATTAATTGACTTGCCCTTACGTGAAGAGATACATAAACGGGACCAAAATCGTAATATAAGTGTTTAATCCGAAAACTCCAACTTTTCTCCTTGGCCCTATCCCTATGGACTTCAAACCTCTTATCGTAGAACTATCCATATAATAAAACATAAATGTATCTAGGAGGTTCTGCCACGGAGCACAACACTATATTTCGATTTCGATTGACGCAAATACTTGATTAAAAAAAAATAACACCATTGCGGAGAATAAACATATAGGAAAAATGTGTGATTATAAGGCAGCAGAAGCAAAAACTTTGAACCATCATAAATTAACACACACTGGTGAAAGACAATATGAATGTGATATTTGTGATTATAAAACAGCATTTGCGAGTCATTTGAAACTTCACATATATACACACACTGGAGAAAGACCATATAAATGTGAAATATGTGATTTATAATCACATATTTCAGCAAAAGCAAGTACTTTAGAACAACACAAATTAACACACGGGAGAAAGACCACATGAATGTCATATGTGTGATTTTAAAGCAGCACAGGCAATACATTTAAAACAACACATATTAACACACAATGGAGAAAGACCTTATGAATGTGATATGTGTGATTATAAATCAGCATATGCAAATAGTTTGAAACATCACAAATTTACACACACTGGAGAAACACCATATGAATGTAATAGGTATGTGTGATTATAAAGCAGATCATGCAAATAGTTTGAAACGTCACAAATTAACACACACTCAAGAAAGAATTGCACGAACAAAGAATTTGAATTCGAAAAAAAGACCATATGAATGTGATATGTGTGATTATAAAGCAGCACATACAAGTAGTTTGAGACATCACAAATTTACACACACTGGAGAAATACCATTTAGATGTGAAATGTGTGATTATAAAACAGTAAATGCAAGTCATTTAAAAGTACACAAATTGAAACACACGGGAGAAAAACCATACGAATAAAATATGTGTGATTATAAATCAGCATATGCAAAAAGTTTGAAACGTCACAAACTTAAACACACCGGAGAAAAACCATATGAATGTGTAATATGTGATTTTAAATCAGCACATGCAAATAGTTTGAAAGATCACAAATTAACACATACTGGAGAAAAACCGTATAAATGTGAAATGTGTGATTATAGAGCAGCACACAAAATAAATTTGAAACATCACAAATTGACACACACTAAAAAGGAACCATATCAGAATGTGTAATTATACAGTAACATATTATGCAGCTACTTATGGAACTCCACCTCGGGACACATGCCCCGAGCGTCAAACTGGAAGACAAGGTCAGTGGATCATGCACCATTACTTGACATCAACTCTCTGTGTAACCCTGTAGATGCAAGATTCAGAGAGTGACGACGATGGTGTGCAATTAAATTTAGGTAGCTCAGAAAGGCTTCAGAATTTAATATTATTTCATGGAGAGGGTTCGGTCAGCACACAACTCAAAGGACTGGTAATGCAAACACTACAGAATGCAGTGTACCTGCTTGGGTCGATACTATTAATAGCTACCTACTAGAAACTAACTTACTCTTGCACAAAGAAGCTCATACTAATGGTAACCTGGCACAGATCGCTCTTAACTACAAGGTCGCCTCATGTGGCACTAGATTGTAATTGTAAGTTGTTCCTGTTTTTTAACTTTAATATTATGGCACTATACTTAAATGGTTTCTATCTTAACTGAAGTTTTTTATTATACAAAACCTATAGTAATAACTGTATTATGCAAGATTGTAGAGGCCGAGCGACTAGCCCTGGCTCGTACCAGAATTTTTAGGCCGATGCATAGTTATAAAATTGCAAGTCATTCTCGGACCTGCATGGTACTGGCATGGGCTGCTGTTTGTGGATTAATGATGACAAATCCTTGTAGCGTAGCTAAGCTTATTCTCACTGGATATTAGGGCGATAGGTTCGGAGCGACGCTCTGGTGTCTGGGCCGCTGGCACTACTGCTCCAGTGGCCAGTGGCGGCGAGCAGGGCAATCGCCCGGGGCCTCGCTCTTGCAGGGGACCTCGCGCAACAACCCAAGCAAATTTAAAAAATATGGATTTTGTTAACTAAGTAGGTATATCTTTTTTTAGTCTTAGGAAAAACCACAAACATCATTTTTAAAATTTATCATACCTATCTGTATTTGTAAATTTTGTAAATCTTTCATTGTACAATATTTTAATACTCAAATTTTATTTATTTTTTATAACTAGCAGTAGTGGATTTACCAGCAGGCTGAGTAGGCTGGAGCCTAGGGCGGCAGATTTCAGGGGCGGCAAATTCTGGGGCAAGTTTTTTAAATTTCGGACATGATTTCTGAAAGAAAGTATTATTGTGAGCAGGGACGGGGCTAGTGTATCGAATTGTTTAGGTCGGTAGGGGTGGCAAAATGTTGAATAGCCTACGGGCGGCAAATGTGTAAATCCGCCACTGATAACTAGCATTTCTCGTCAAACATGACAAATACCTAAACCAAACCACCAGACCTACTTTCGCATCACATACTTTTCACGAAGGACAAAGGGCCTCGCAATGACCTGCTGCGGCCAGGGGCCTCGCAATGGGTAAGGCCGCCGCTGCCAGTGGCAAAGACGGTGTGATTGATGATGAGCAGTTCAGCTTGTTCGGTGTGACTGGTTGGGAACCCACCAAGGGGCCATCCATAAATTACGTGAAACGTAAAGGAGGAGGAAGAGGTCGATGAAGTGTGACATTATGATTGTAACAAGGGGTGGGAGAGTCTTATTTTAAAGTATTAAAACTAGTTTTTTTTTTTATAATTTCTAGATTTAAAATTTCAAACATTGTGACGTTACAGCAGAAAGGGAGTCTCATAAAATATGTAACCAACTGTAACAAAGACAGGGGTGGTCAAAAAGTCATGATCTTCGTATTACTAAAGATGGCCCCCAGCGGCTGGCAAGGGGGAGAGGCAAAAGGCACCGCAGTAGAAACTTACTGATCTGATTTAAAAACATGATCTTTCGCTATGTTATTGTAATTAGTAGGATGTACTTACGTAAAGTATGTATGTAGGTATTTTATAAATTATTTTATGCTTATATTTCTATACAGCGTTATAAGGAAAGGGTATGCAAAGCCAAAAAGGGCGCATAGTACTCATTGTTACGTTAAGAATATCTCCCTAATAATAAAAGTGAAAGTTTGTATATTTGTAACCACTAAACTCTGAAACGATTTAAGGATTTACATGAAATTTGCAATGAAAGTCTTTTATGGTTTGGATTAACACATGCTACTATCCCGGAAACCGTGGGGCGCAGCTAGTATTCCTATATTCTTCTCAAATATATATTTATGTATGTATTGGGCCCAAGTTTGAAGGCATAAGTTGACAGATCTAATTTTTCTAAAAGTATTGAAGATAATAATATGCTGATATTCATTTCAGATCTGGTCATAAAAATACAATTTATTTTATGACGTCTCAGACTGCAGTAGGTCAAATCAAGTGCACTTCACTGCAAACATGCTAAGGGCGACTTCCCAACCCTGAACACAAAAATCACTAGCAAGCTAAGTTGCAACGACAGGACTTACGCCTCCTAGTAGGCCTCATAACCGGTTATTGCAACTTAGTCATTTGTATAAATTAGGAGCTATGGATAGTCCGCTATGCCGTCGAATCCGTCGATGCATACAGGAGAACGAAACTGTAGAGCATGTGCTGTGGCATTGTGAGGCCACAGAGAAGACCAGAATAGCCACCGGATCCATTAAGTATTATTGAATTAAGGTCAATCATGTCCATCATGGACCGGCGATCAATTATGTATTGCTTACCACTTTGGCTGCGGGAAACACGTACCTTGTTTTCCTTCGCTCGATGCGAGTGCGGCTGCACACGCCAGGCGCGTAAAACAACGCGTTTGACTATTAGCCGCGCCTGGTGCAAGCGCATATGATTATTAGCCGAAAAAAACACAAGACATGTGTTTCCCGCAGTCAGTGTTAAGAGTCACACACAAATCGACTGATAGAATAGATGGTCTACGTCGAATTGTTGGTCGATTGATTGTTGTTTGGTAGGCACCCTTAGGAACATTGGCTGTCTATCAGTGACTAGAGACCTGACTAGTTTTTCTTTGCATTCTGACTAGCAAGTATTGTTTTAATATTTTCTAAATTCTTAGATTTCAGTACAAAATTCATAGTTCTTATGGCTAGATTACTCAAAACCTGTTAGAGGTAGAACATAATGAAACAATTAAAATATTTTTTCACTATTTTAATAATAAATTTACAGTACAATGACTTGCTGCCTGGCGGCCAGCTTCGCCTTCTGGCGAACTTGCGCGGCGATTCTGTCCAAGTCTCGTCTGCCCTGGATGGTGAGGATGCGGCCTCCGTCCTGGGTCTTCTCAACCAGTTTTAGGGCTTCTAGCGCTTGCAGAGCCTTGCGGGCGATACTGCCTGAGGATCTGAAAACAAAATGCTGCTTGTTAGTAAAAATGTAGAGATGTGTGGCGCAGTATACAAAAAAAGTTCAAACTACAAGAGGGTAAAACAGTAAAAATTATTCAGCAAACACATGTGCACTCACATGCATGCTTTTAGAATGATTTGATAAAGTTTCAGTTTATTGATGATTTTTATCGGAAAACTTTAACCTTACCACCTTGAAATCTGTCAATATATTTCAATTAATCCTTCTGCACCTAAATTTCACATAGCCACTGTACTCCTTCCATCATTATGGTGGCAGTGTTGGGTGGTTCTCTACAAGACACACACCCCTTTCCTCCAGTGTAGTATTTATTTTTTGTTATTGCATACATAGAACTAAAACTAGTATTTTTCTAAATTCAAAACCAAAATTACCTGCAGAAGTGCGAGGGTGTGACTCCATTACGCTTGCGGCCACCAAAGATCTTAGACACTGTCTTGACTCCAACTGGGGAGCGAATGTAGACGTGGCGGAGGATGGCGGCACACCTCACGTAGAACCAGTCGGGGTCATACGGAGCCAGCTCCTTGAAGCGGGCGGTCTTCACCAGGTCCATGTGCTCCGGGACCTTCACTTTGCCCGTCCTGGAAAATTAGGAACATACAGTTAGATCAACCCTGGATAAGATCTGCGCAGGACCAGTATGAGTGGTGTAGAAAGAGAGGTCTATTCCCAGTAGTGGGTGATAGGCTGATAATATGCTTGATATTGATACTATGAATTTTTTTTTTAAAACACCTTATTTCATAGTTTTCGAACATGCTTTCTCATCTTGGGAATATTATGCTGCCCCTATTGTTATAATTTCAGTAAGTTGTGTTACTGGTCTTTTTTTTATCCACCAATTAATTACACTCACAAATTACTATGAATACTGATTACTACTTGCTTAGAACAACACTTACACTTTGGCTTTTACACTTTGCATTTTACACGCCTGGCGTGTGCAGCCGCACTCGCGTCGCGCAAAGGATATCAGAGGGTATGTGTGTCCCGCAGCCAAATTGTTAAATCGATGGTCTCGTCATAAAGTATTTAGATACTTACTACAGTAATTTGCGTTACCGGTGAAACTTACTGTAATTATAACAATGAGGGCACCACAAATTCGATGTCTGCTAAGTCAGAAATCAAACCAGGATGTAAAAAAAGGCTTGCACCAACTGCCCCACTATTCTTCAAATGTGTTATGCTTATACGAATCATATTTCAATGAGAAACATGTTAGCCATTGGTATGCAAGACATTTCATTCCCATTGGTTCTGGATAAAAAGTAGCCTATGTGTTAATCCAGACCAAATTTTTTACAACCTTCATTCCAAATTTCATGTAAATCCATTTCAGCCTTTCAGCCGTTTTTGCTTGATAGGGTAACAAACACAAACTCTCGCGTTTAGGTTTTGGGCTAGTGCCCATACAAAACATAGCAAAAGCTAGTTTTTCTTAATCACTATAATCATCACAAAATAAGATGCCCGTTATGACGTTTGTCATTGCGACGTAACTAGTGATGTCACTATACGACTCGGTACTCACGATAAATCAATTCAAGTTTGTATGAGTATTTGATCCATTTGATTTTGTATTGTAAAGTACCTACATTGGATTAAGGTTACGATTCGAAAATTTAACTTAAGCTTGAATATTATAGGTACATATATTAAAATGATACGAAATTTGTCTTTCAATTAATATTTTTAGTTACAATAACATTCATTCAATCACAAATAAACAAGAAAAAACGAAAGTGATTGAATCTTCATTCAATAATTTTCTTCGGATGATGAGCCAAAATCGTCAGTTGAGCTATCGTCAATTCAATAATTAATTGGTTACAAGTTACAACACTAATATTTGAAAAAAGAAGACTGAGAATGTAACTGTTTTTGAGAATTTGACATTACATGCTACCATAAAGTATGCGCGAAAAGCGTTCCAAGTTACATTCTACGGTCTTTCTCAAGTGTCATAACGGGCATCTTATATTGTGACAACTGTATCACATCTGCATAAACATCTACAACAACACAATATCACAAAACTTACTTCTTCAGATGGGCAGCAACGGTCTTGACGACCTTGTCTTGTTCAACATCCTTCAATGTCACGGAACGCATCTGAAAACATTGGTAAATAATTAAGATCAACCAAGAAAGAAACATTTTGTAAGATAGTCATCACCTTGTTTGCGGTGAAACAATACGAGCACATAACAATTTATAATAGTACTGCAGCGACGACAAATACTTAAAGCATTAACTCCTTGTCCTCCAAGGATACAAACGAAGGATAAAAACAAGAGTAATAATTTTTTTTACGGGTTTACACTAAGGGGTTTTGAAAGTGAGGTTATGTTGGAGTTTTATCTTATAGACTCTTGTAAACCTTATGTATACAAGCACCACGCTAATGAAATAATTGTGCGTAATTCATCATTGATGTTTTATCCAGAAATCGTGATAAAAACGCTGCCGTAAAACTTATTTGACAGTTCCGACAACGCTCAAACGAGGTGTTCACAACACTTTAACGAAGCAAATTTGCTCCAAAAACACTTTCCAACACAGCGAACACACCTTATATCGATATTTTTATAAAACTATTGTAATAGTTGCACCAAATTCTGTTTATTTTAATGAAATCCCATGTGGCTTTTTCAGAAAACCCACCTTGCCTTGTGTTGGCAGCCGGAAGAAAGAATGAAATGAATGAATGGGTTAACCACATTCAAAAATAAAAATTCTAGTACCATTTCCATTACCAGTGTTCACAACCTCAAGCCAGGCAATTATCGTACCAGGGCCGTAAAATTATCGTATATGGGATAATATGGATTAAAATTATCGTATCCATCAGAAAAATAGCTAATTACATTAAAAAATCATATGAAACGTGACAATAATATGTTGCAAATGCTTTATAGTTTGAATCTTGTAACCTTCTGTTTTTTGAATTAAAAAAAAAAACAAATTTTAAATGTTCGACATGTGGCACAGACCTGAGCCGGGCCCTCGTCCATTTTGCGTTTAATAAACGCGCCAAAATTTCGAATGTCTAGAAGAAAATAATGTTAAGGGATAGAGAACCATGAAAACAAGGGCGTCGCCAGCTTATGACTAAGGGGGGGGGCAATGGGGCAATATTATGGAGGATAAAAAAAATAAACGCCGAGAGCATAAAGCGTTACACTTTGGAAGTCTTTGCCTCGATGACGATTGTAATAAGAACACGGTTCTAATATCAATGTATAAAACTTCACAAGCCCTCGACAGCACAATAGAGTCGGGACAATTTAGACATTGGAGGGTACAGTAATTTCCACCCAGCTGAAAATTGGTAGGATTGTTTGAAACACCATCATAAATGAAATCTAAAAAGTCACCATCGATCCGATATGTGCAAAAAATCTTACTCCGGGTAGAAGGTCACCAAAATGGGTTTTTCGCGATTTTCTCAAAAACAATTCAAGCTACTAGGAAACTGTTCAAGACAAGTATGTTCTCTATAACATTCCCTACAGTATTGCTTTTAAATGCATGTTGGTAGGACTCGTGGTTTTGAGATATGTTGATATTCATTTCAGACCAGGCCAAAAAGATGACAATTTCTCTTAACGAAGCCTCGGTTAGCAGTAGATCATATCACAAGTTTGTAAATGAGTTTTCCTCAAGTTTTCAACATCGCTAAATCCGACAATCTCAAGAAACACTTTGAAAAATGACTCTTTGTGGCTCAAATCGGATAAATGATGATGATGGCTGACGAAAAATTTTACCTCTCGTATCTCGGAAACGGTAGAAGGATATAGAGGGGTACACCCGACTTTTGAAATGTAGATCAAATTTTTGGGGAAATGATAAAAAAATACAAGGTGTCCGAGGTAGGCCCAACAATATTTAGAGGTACTTATCTACATCATGTTTGGAGTCGTTGACGTAAATGTTAGCAATGCAAACGAATTTTTTTTTTTCCATACAAAATTAAAAAATATTTTATTTGTGTTTTTTTTGGCAACCCTAACTACACATGGTACAATAAACGCGGGCCGCTGTCTTTGAGAGTGCCGCGCGCTGCGCGCGCATGAATTCCCCGCGCGCCCGCGTCTCGCTCGCCGCCGCATCGCCACCCCCGCGCGCCGATTACCCCTTCCCCTCACCTGCACGTGCCACTCCTGGCGCTAGCGCAACTAATCTACTTTCGAACGTCACCCTAACCTACTCTGTGGCCTAAATTAGCATCTGCCTAGCCCTAACTGTGTAACCTATTCGTACCTATGAACCTCATTATGATGGGAAAATGATTTATCCAAAATGTAACTTATGTTTCATGTTATGATTCTAACCTGGATAGATTAATGTCAAATTCTAATTTTACTCTCCTATCGTTATCGTATACCCTAATAATATCTAGGTACCTACATTGCTTATCATAGGATAGGTTGTGAGAATAATTAAAAACACCAGTACTTCAATTAATTATGTTTAATATTACATACATGATTGGTTTATTATTCACAACAATTTTAACAAAATAGTTAGAGTACTTACGACAGACGTCATACGTTTCACTTTTTTTAAACCACTAGGTTTCACTGATTAAGTATTTCACTTTTGCTTTAATTTAATTTAAAGGAAAGGCTCAAAGTGCTGGCCTCCCTTCTCGATGCAGAGCCGAGCTCGACGAGAAATCGAGCCCATCACGTTTTTCAACATGTGTGGGGTTACATTGCTGAAAGCCTCTGTGATACGCGGTATCATTTCTTCTCGTGTGCTGCACGGCTTCGAATACACAATATTTTTGATGTAGCCCCACAAAAAGAAATCCAAGGGCGTCAGGTCCGGCGAGCGCGGAGGCCACTGTCTCGGCGCATCTTGGCCGCGGCCGATCCAGCGGCCGGGAAACCGAGCATGTAGGTTTTGGCGAACGCGTCGAGCAAAATGCGCTGGCGCTCCGTCGTGTTGGTACCACATGTCCCGCTCCACAGCCAACGGCAAGTTTTCCATTTGGTCCTCCAGCTCACCTTGTAGCAGCTCCAAGTAGCCTGCGGCATTCAAGGTGACAGGCAAGAAGATAGGGCCGATTAATCGGTCTCCGATTATGCCCGCCCAGACATTAATCCGCCACTTATGTTGGAAACAGCTCTCGGTAGACGCATGCGGATTTACATGTGCCCATACGTGCTCATTATGTATGTTGGAGAGTCCACTTCTGGTGAAAGTCGCTTCGTCAGTCCACAACACTTTCTCGACGAAGGCAGAATCCACAGCTACTTTTTCTTCTATCCACTCGCAAAAATCCACTCTTGCACTGTGGTCTGATTGCAGCAGTTCTTGTGTTCGACGGAAGTGATATGGATGCTGGCCGTCTTCATGCAGAGTCCTCCAAACTATTCTGTGATCGACGCGCAGCCGCGCGCCCGCTCGACGCGTGCTAGTACGCGGGTCTTCGGCAAAATGCTGCAGGATTTGTGTTTCCAGGTTTGCACTGATGTTTGTGCCGGGTCTTTCGGTTGCTGCTCCATGAAAACTTCCGGTACTGTGCAGACGTAAGCAGAGTCCACGGAAGCACGAGTATGAAGGCAGACGTCTTTGTTCCGGAAGCGGCCTGTCGTCGACGAACCGTTGACGGTACAGCTCACGCGCCCCGTTGCAACTCCCGTTCGCAGCTCCGACGCAAAGTATCATGTCGTAATACTCTGCGTTTGAATAAGACATCGTGATTTGGATAAAAAAATCGAAATGATAATTCGTGACAATACACGACCTCGAAGTTCGAATGATGAAAGCCGAGTGGCGATTTTCAAAAACAGAAAGCGACACTGCGGCTTAGTCAAAGCGAATGCATTTAGGGTTCCATTTTTATTCTTAAAACAATTTCACCATGTACACTCAATACGTTTTCAGTTATGGTATAACATCATTATTATTTAGGTACAACATCATTTTTATTGTTTTGCAATTGATTGTGTTGTTGAGTTGCAGTTTACACTAGAGCACGGTTTTTTTTAAGATTACATTTTTATCAAGTTAACTCAAGCATTTGTTTTATTTAAAAATTCATTATGCTCTTGACTCTCAACTCTCAATCTCAACTCACCTGATGTCACGTGTTACAGTGTATCACGCTTTGTTTTTTGAATAGCCTTTGTGAGATAGTAAAAAAATAAAAAAATAAAAACATTTTGTACAGTTTTCATCGAAGGATATTTTGAAAAATAAAAGTTTGTATTTTTGAAATAATGACATCCCGTAGGATATTTTTATTACCATTCATTTAATCTTCGACAGCCAAACTAAGGAAAATAAAAATAAAAACTATCAACAAAAATAATTATGACGGAACCCGAAACAACAAAGTTAACTAATTTAGCTAAAAATGGGCGAACAACGGCCGGCCGTGCACGATTGGCTGCGGCTGTCTTTGAATAACAGCGCGGTGATATTATTGGCTAGCGGCATTGTTCTGAGAATCGGCTTAGCGCGCTATTGGCGATCGGCAAGCGTTAGAGTTTCTTTGTCGGCTAGGACCGAAGCCGACGATTCCGCAAAGACTAACACAAACACAGATGTGTAACTCAATCTTTTTAGTTTATTCAAAGTTTTGCAAAATTGAAAATAAAATAAAATTGTTCGTTTCCAAGTACTACTTCGATCATTTACAATGATTAGAATCTTGTTTGTGAACCGAGCTCAGCTGACTTTATTTGTTATCTTGCCATGTAATGCGCTTTATTTGATAAAAATAGGGCACAATTAGAATTTATTTCTGAATAAAAATTGCCCGAAATTAATCGCATAAAGCAATACGCTAATTGCCATATTTTACAGAGAAATTCAAATAATAGGGTTCGAAATAATGAAGGTAGGTCGATTTTGAAGTATAATTTCTAATTCCTGTAATGAATTGAAAAAAACCTAATTTATGTAGTTGGTTAAATTTTGTTAAGAATTGAAATAGGCATTCTGTAAAAACATAACCTTCTGTACACTAATTAGTCTTTGACAGTCGTGGTCGTAGGTCGGTTATTCACCTTTTTAGGGTTGTACCTGTCCAAATTAATGCCAAAGTTTGATCTTCAATAACTCGTAAAATAAAAGATTAAGGAGTAAAAGACCTCTGGGGAGGGCTTCTAGATATACGTAAGTATGTGCTGTTTGAATATTGTTGGGCCTCCATCGGACACATTGTATAGTCGCCATCGCCATACAAAAAAGTTTGACAGTCATACAAATAAAAAAAAAAGGAAATGCTCACAGCTATGGAACCGCTGTAGATGGATGGAATGTACTTGAAGAAATATTATAGAGGTTCATAACGACAATCGAGATTCAGAAACAAAAATCCAAGATGGCGTATTTCATGTTTTCGTCAAATTCCAGTGGATCTTCCAGTGATCCTATGAGGGTGATATTTTGGATCTGGATCTACATATTATTACACTGTTTAATGGTCTTGCGTTTTGGCAAATCTGATGATCGTGATGAAAATGGCGGCGATTTTTAAAACGGATGTCTAAATCTTAATGTTATTCTGAATATTTCAATATTTTCTACAATTTACATTAAACCTTGTGAATTTATTAACGTTTTGTCATGCGATGCGGAATTTATTAATAGGTAAGGAAGTGAATTGCTCGCACTTTGGTCGCTTTGCGGCTAGCTACATTTGATCTCTAGGGGGGGGCAACTGCCCCCCCCTGCCCCCCCTTGGCGACGCCCTTGCATGAAAACAAGCATATTTTCCAAAAGTTTAACTCAATAGATTCTGTATTTGCGAGAACAATATACACAAAAATATATTGATGAAACTTAACATTTTGAATATAAAAATATACAATTTTTAATCTTTTCCGTAAAAGAGGAACAAAAATACGCAATATACTCTCTTTGAACGATATGGTGTTCGCTTTAAGTAATTAAGATTAATAAGAGATCCATGAAAACAAGCTTATTTTCCAAAAGTTTAACTCAATAGATTCTCTGTCGGTGTACAGGGTGTACTTAATTATCAAATTTTGCATCTGAAAATTATCGTACAATCTGCGTACGATAGTCGTGTCCTATCGTACATCGTACGTAGGTATGAAATTATCGTACATGTACGATAATTATCGTACGGTTGTGAACCCTGTTACCCACTCTCTCGACGCTACGCCACAAGACGTTTTAGAAATTAAGTTGTCTATGGTTAAAAGAACGTACTCTGTGGAAGTTTTAATCTGTATTCTGTATCCGAAATCGAAAAAAAAAACAAATTAATTGTCAAAGTCAAAAATTAGAAAATGGCCGCGAAACAAAACTCTGATGTCCAAGATGGTAAATAATTAAAATAAGACTAAATTTACCACAACAAAGCCATTAATATTACTGTAAATAAATACAATAAACTTTATAATATGCTTTATTTAACTTAACGAGACAACACAGTGGCTTATCAATTGATCTTTTTTTGTAGAACAAGCGCCTTCCGATGATATTACCTTGACGTCCTTAGAAGAAAGCTTATTTAGCTCGGAGAAATTGGACCGTGCTTCGCCTGAGCTGTGGCCGGAACAAAGTAACAAACCATATACCTAATTACTAAACTTTGAACATACTAGAAATTTTCATAATCTGGCGGTCATTGATTTTAAAAAGTCGCGCTATTTCTAAACTTGTCATCCCCTCCTATTTCCTCGTCACGCAATTTTGAGCAGTTATTTCGGTTATAAAACGATCACATTTTTAAACATAAATTTGCAATGACCGAAGAAAACTCAAATGTGACGCAAACAGACGAAGGGTCACAGAATTCTAACGATTTTGCAGTTCCGGGGGTATCAGAGTTTGCTCCATTACCGAGCAACAATGAATCTCAGCAGTCGTGGAATAAAGGGCTAACGAAGGAAGATCTCGCTTATATACAACGTAAGTACCTACTTACCATTTTCATTTACTTTCATTCATTTACTGCATTCACTATTGACACCTTTATAACTTGCACATCATAAAAGTAACAAACTGAAAGTCAATTCTCAGCCTAGCCTATATGGTGGGTCTGTAAGCATTAAATTAGGTAAGGAGTTCCTTTTGTGACAAAACAAATAGGGTTTTTGATAGCATTAAACAATATTTGATGCACTGCAGTAATCCCAGCAGCACTGCATATGAAGTTGTGGGCATCTGGAAAAACTGAAGAAATAGCTATCAATCATATTATGGCAGGCCAAACTGGTCCAAATATTTCTCATGGGCTCTAAATAGATTTAACACCAAACTAGGTAACCTCACACTTACTAATGCAGTATTTAGAAAAGTTTCTGCTAAGTGGATGTGTTTTCCTTTGTGCGACGCGTAAAATACAACGCATTTGACTATTAGCCGCACCTGAGGCAAGCGCATGTGATTATTAGCCACAGTCAAAGTGTTAAAAGAAACAAATTGCTTTAACTCCATGTACTAGATGTCTTTTTTATAAACCATACCAATAAAAGCGAAAAAACAAAATATTTTTTCAAACCATTTCAGAGTTTTTGACAGGCTTAACATTTATTAACGCATTGGGCCCAAGTTTGAAGGCTTTATTTGACAGATCTAAAATAACTAAAAATATAATTGTCTTTATCATTGCAATGTATTAGACAAAGACGTCAATAGTTTTATAAGATTTAGATCTGTCAAATAAAGCCATACTTGCCAAACTGGGGCACATTATAACTATTAATTACAATTATATAAATCAACTAGCTGCGCCCTGCAGTTTCATTCGCGTTTTCCAGTTCAGTTTTCCAGTTGCCTGTGTTAATCCAGACCATGAACAACCTTAATTCCAAATTTCATGTAAATCCATTAAGCTTTTCCATGTTCATTATTAAAGTAACAAAACATACATACCTTTATAATATTAGTAAGAGTACATACCTACGAGTAGTACATACCTTTATAATATTAGTAAGATTAAACTTAGACACATCTTGTTTTTCAGAAATGGGATCCCTATCCACAAGTGGTCTTATCATGGAAGTGAAAAAGCTCCACGACCTAGCATACCAGCTGGGTCTCGACGAGGCTAAAGAGATGACTAGAGGGAAGTATCTGAACATATTCTCTTCAAGACGGAACCGGTGAACGTAGGCCACTGTTCATTAGACTGCCTAGTTTTATATTCTAATTCGTTTTAAGAAATTTTTAATTATTGTCTAAGTCTAGAGTAAAAAGGTTTGGTACACATCCATCAGATTCCACTTTCGTCAGATCACTTCTTTTTTCTGTGTAGGTCAGAATTTTGAAACTGGTGACGAAACAGCAATTCTTATGACTCCTCATCCGTCAGATTCCTCTTTCGTCAGATCATTTCTTTTTTCCGTATAGGTCAGAATTTACATATGCCCACGACTTTGTCCGCATAGACTACATTTATTGTTTAAGTTTATAAGTACACTAAAGTATATTTTTAAAATCTATCGGATTAGGATCTTTTTTTCTCTCTCCCTAAGAAGACACTGACGATTTATGACAAAAGTGGAATCAGACGAAAGTGTCATTAGAGGTTTTCCACATTCGTCATTCGTGACGAAACTGAACTGAATTTATAAAAAAAAAACTGCTTCTGACGAAAGTGGAATCTGACGGACGTGTACCAAACCAGTAAAAAAAAGTGAAAAGGATGTAGTAAAAGCTAGTGTAAATCGAAATTTTTATTACCAAACAGTTCACTATAACAATACAATTGTTGAATTAAATTTAAGGGCTAATAAATGTAGTATTTAAAGTTATACATATTTGTTTTTGTAAATCCAACTTTTATTCTTGTTTGCTCAATTTAGAATTAGGTAACTTTTTGGGCTTGCGTCCTTCACATTCTGTCAATGAACCTTATTTTCAAAGGCCTATCTGGCTTAGCAATGAATGTTCTCTTGGGTTCTATATCTCCGTAATGGTATGATAGTTTGTACTTTTGCAGGAGCTAAAAATAAATCAAATATCAGAAATCTTATGCCATAATAAAATCTAGGTAGAAAGCTTTCTGGGCGCATATTGTCGCATGTTCGCAATATTCCACACTGGAAAAAAAAACTAATAAATAAAAAAAATATATAATGTAAAATGTCACACCTAAAATATCGCCCAATATATTGTAGTAATACACCTCGCGTTCGTTTTGGGAACGAAATCAATTAAAAACTCCATTTTTTTCCAATCGTTCGCATATCGATACCTTAATCTGCAAACCTAATAACTCCACTTTTTCACGAAAATTACATTTTGATACCGGCAGAAACTAGAAAAAATCTAGTTTCTGCCGGTATAAAAAATTTATTTTCGTAAAAAAGTGGAGTTATTAGGTTTGCAAATTAATGTATCGATATGTAACATACAAATATGTACACATGCAAACGATTTTGTAATTTTTAGAGTTCCGTACACAAAGGGTAAAACGGGACCCTATTACTTAAGACTCCACTGTCCGTCGTCTGTCACCAGGCCGTATCTCCTGAACCGTGATAGTTAGACAGTTGAAACTTTCACAAATGTATTTCTGTTGCCGCTAAAACAACAAATACTAAAAAACAGAATAAAATAAGTATGGAGGCCATACAACAATTTTTTTTGCCGTTTTTATTGATAATGGTAAGGAACCCTTCGTGCGCAAGTACGACTCGCACTCGACTGGTTTTAACTGTTAGTTTTGCCACCGATTCCAAAACGAACGCGAGGACAGTAGCAATCATCAACTTAAACTAAAAATTAATTTAGTTTTGAAACTACATACCCTGATCGTCAACAACGACATCAGTGTCTCGGAAATGTTTTGTCCAAGACATTTCCTCGAGCCAAAACCGAAGGGTATTGAAGCAAACGCATGGTAATCCTTTGCATCAGACTTCAACCATCTCTCTGGCAGGAATGTCTTGGCGCTTTCATAGTTGCTCTCTTTCAATGACGCGTCGTGAGGTGACATAATGATGAGAGTGCCTCGTGGAATACTGGAATAAAATCAGATATTTTAAATTATCTAGCGGGATCTATGGGTATTGCTAGCTATTTAGGTTAATAAAATGTAAAGTTCTTAATTTCCTAACCGCCTCAACAGGCCTAGCACGACCCGCGGACAATTACCCTGGTCTATTATTTACATTAAAAAATTGTTACATCTACGCGCCGATAAAAACTGAGAAAAGGCAATCCACCCACGGCCCATGCCATGCCTACTATTGCCTACTGAATAAGTAGCCGTAGTTTTTTTAGAAGGTACAATTGCAAAAAAACTGCTAGTACCAGAAAAAATCTGCTAGTTATAAAGTTTTGATTTCTGATCAGAGGCGAATCCAGGATTTTAGTTTGGGGGCATGAGCCATGTGGGTCAGAGTATAAAACAAACGAGTAGATATGTATTTGGGATGCTTATGGCTTAAGCTCCCTAGACCTTATTCCCCTGGATTCGCCACTGTTTCTGATGCTCGTAATGTACTTGTATCTGTCCAGTGTAATATTCTTCGGCAGTATTCTCGTCAGAACAGGAATCGGCGGCACTAATCTGTAAAAAGATTTCTTTATTATTTAACATATTCATATTATCATCATGAAATTATAATTATTTATATTTAATTATTCATATTTTTTTTCGTTTATTATAACCTCAGGGTCTCTTTTATGCAAGCTTGGAGATAAGGCGTGTCTTCTTTTATTTTCTTTAGATCCACGTGTTCCATACTTGGGTACACCGATTCAATTTCGTTTTGGAGTACTTTTTGCACCCTCTGGTACTTTGCCAAGTGGTACAGCAAGAATGATGTTGATGACGTTATCTGTAATGAATAATTTGATTTACTTTTAGCTGACCACTGACCACATTGATTTTCAGAAAATAAAATTTTTATGCTATGCTACAGACCCAACTTTTAACTGTTGTTCCTAACTTTTTATTGTTGTTGCCAAGTTTGCCAGATAATATAAATGCCGACCTTGGCTTAACTAGGTTTGCACTACTTTATTAGTTTCCCAAAATAGGGCACCCTGCGGCCAGGTGGAATGACGACTTACATAGGGGGCTCCAGCCCAGTAAATGCGTAAGGTAGAAAGAAGATTGTGCCATACAATGTGGTTTTCCCTGGAATAGGCCTACATACAGATATGAGGTTAGGCTAAGCTGAAGATTAGCGAAAGACCAGAGTAATAAAAAAAAAATTGTTAAGGCTTATTTCATGCCATCTTCTAACTTACGGTATTGAGTCCAATTAGTAGCAAGTCCATGATAATGGTAGCGATGTCTTCTGGCATCATTTTTTCTTCTCCAAGCAGCATCGCGGTGATCAATGAGGACGTATCTGCAAATAAAACATATACGACCTTATAAACGTAGCTTTTCACTTTTGCGCATTACAGAAATGAAGTAGGTAGGTACGGAATACTAACGTCATTCACCTAGTAGTTAGGCTGATAAAATAGATACCAATTCATCCTTTTCATTTTCTTAAACTCACAAAGAAAATGTGTCTCATTTCATCTCCTTGAGATAACAAACTCTTGAATTCTCTCAAAAACTTATTTAAATAAAATTACGATTCTAAAAAGATCCTACGCTCGAATTAGGATCCAAGAAATCGCAGGTTTACTCGTATATTACAAGCATTTGTTACTCACTAGAGTTTCCGTCCTGACTCGATCGGTATGTGATGGCTTGTTCTGCTTCCATGACATGTTTTCCAATTAGACTGAAAATTAAAACTTTTAAAGAGCCAAGCTAGGATGTTAGGCTTCAGGTACTAATTTAGGACTTTCAAACTAGGCATACCTGGATTCAATCATTGACTTTGTAATTCGAAACCGTATTGATCAGGTTTGGGCTAGTAAAAAAAAAATGTAGGAGGGTCAGGTGCTAAACATATGTTCATTATTATCCATGGCATGCCATATCGTAACGTACTCAATCTTTCCTCTAATAAAGCTGACTGCGAGGCTACCCACCAAGTCCGCGAGAGGATGTCAGGATGGGAAAATGATGTCCTTGCTTGGATACGCCATACTCATAACCCCGCAGGTTTCAAAACACTTGGAAACAAAATGACATTTCGAGGTCCGTAAAATCTTTGGGTCCAACTCACTTGTCCAAGCTATCGCAGTATTTGACCAGTGCGGACCATGCTGGTGTCGGGAACAGCTTCCACAGTTGCAGGCCCGACTCGCACTTCATTATAGCGTCAGAAGCTCGCTCCAGAGAGTAGTATAGCCAGGACATATCGCACTGACTGTACACCAGTTCAGTTTCCAACATTGTGAACCGCTTCGAGAATAGGATCAAACCTGGCATTCACAGAGCAATCAGTGAATATTATCTGAATTGCGAGCATAATCAGACTAGTGAAGGAACAAGGCAAATTTCATTTGAGTAGGTATTAATTATTTGAATGTGTCTGTGTCGTGAACACAGCCGTGTATTTAACTTGAATTAAATGAAAACGTTAACGTAACGAGTACTATACCTTTTAGCGTGTATATGTGTTTAAATTATTTAATTCATTAGCTATCGAGTGAAATAAATAAATTTTGGATGTAGATAATAAATGTGTATCTGACTATCTAAACACTAAACTCTATCCCCCGATTTTGTTATTATTAGTTTTCTGAATGTCCTAATAGATAGAAGATAATTTAAGTGCCTTTTCACACGTACCGGTTGCCGGGTAGCCGGCGCCGGTCACCCGGCGGTGAAGTGTATGGGCATGGTACATAGCTTTCACATGTACCGGCGTTATTTATCCGGCAGGCGGGTACATTTGACACCGGGTATCCGGCGCCGGCTACCCGGCAACCGGTACGTGTGAAAAGGCTCAAGATAAAGATATTTAAAGATGTATTCGCGTCAAAATATTTGGAAAACACAGCCTTCAAAGTAAGCAAGTTTATCATCATTTAGGTACAAAAGTCTCACCTAAGCAATCAAAGGCCCACTTGTTCAGCTCCTTGTACAAGTCTTTAGAGAATTCGTCTTGATAGTTCCTGACGTTGTACACCTTTTGTGTGAAGTTTTCGCAGACATCGTCGATACCCGACATGTGATGGGTAACGGACGTGTGCAGAGGGTTGTAGACGGTGTTCCGGTGGCGGCACCAATCTTGGCCTTGACTGCAAGGATAACTTCAGAAGTGGGATACAATACAAAGTTTTACTATTTACATAAAGCCTTTTTTTATTTCTACACGATTTTATTACTTTCACCTGTATGTTTGTAACCGACCCTTTTGGACTCGATTTTGCCCTACTTTGAACGATCAGATTTAATTCAAACTTTGCACATTAAGGACGCAGGTCGCGGGCGACTCTTGCTCATAGGGGTTGTTAATTTCTGTACGGACGTAATACGGGCGTGACTAATTCGATTTGGAAAGCTTTGAAAATACAAGAAAAACCCTAGTGACGACTCGACACCACGAGTGACTAGGTTACTCTACATTTAATACTACTAAGTAAGTACTAACGCAGTGAAAAGCCCTCCAAACACATGATTCCGGTGCTCAGTTCTGTACTTCTCAATGGAATCGAGCGTGGACCTCACGGGGTACTCCCCCTCCATCGTGTACACCTTCTGAATATGATCCGGGTGGTTGATCAGCACAACGTCCTTGCCGAGGGGGCTGATGAAGCGAACCACGGGACCGTACTCATCGAATAGAACTGACAAGTTCTTTAAGGGTTTCTTGGTCTGTATGTAGGAATCTGTAATGTAGAAGCCGCGTACAGTTTTATTTACCTGTCTATTTAATTAGAACTGGTCAGCTGTAATCTGTGATTTATAAAATACTAGCTAAGCACCGAAGTTTCACTCTCGCGACGATCGTAATGATACAAAGCCTATCTGTTCATGTTCCCTTGACAAAATGTGTGCCATGATGATTTCATGATGATCAGCGTGAAAGTGTAACAAATAAACACACTTTACTGTCGCATTTACAATTTTAATGTAAGCTGTGTTCTTCTTTCCGGGAAAGTATCTACTTTTTAGGTTCAATTGCCATCTAATTAAGTTTGAGTAAATGGGGCTGTGTTGTGCATTTTTTCACGCTGAAACGGCTCGGTCATTCAGCTAGTAGGTACTTATTTAGATTACTTACCTATATTTAGTCCGAATTTTAAAGCTCCAACAGTTATTTGAGTACCGATTTCAGACAGATAATTACGAGCATTGGCCAAATATTTCAATGACTTAGGGCCCGGCACGTCATCAAATGGCAAAACAGCATGTTCTTTGTTAGTTATCACCATTGGAACAACTCGTGCTGAAGGAAAGATTTCTCCCATGATATGTTCATCATTCGGTTTCACTGTTTCAGAAGGAAAATCATCCTTGTGCTGCATATTACGTACATTCAATTCCGGTTTGGTCGTTTGAAGTAAATGTCTTGCTATTCCTAACGAACGTCGCTGGTTATAAATCGAACTAAGTCGCGAAGAAGGCTGAACCAGTTTCAGATAATTTAGTAGCATTATTAAGAATTTTCCACCTGCTCAATGAATTACTTATATAATATTCTGCTCACTTTCACACTTTTTTCTTTGTAATAAAAAAATAACTCAATGATTGAAGGCTCTTGTGTCAAACAATAGAATGTTGAAAAACATTTTTGAATTTTAGCGCCAGTTTCTTGTAAAGAATTTCGGGCTCTATTTGTCTATGGGCTGAATTCAAAAGTTATGGGAAATCTCAGATTATAATTAATATCTTTATTGCCATAACAAAATATTTAATCAATGGAGATTCACTACAATATCACACGCGACGCGACGACCCGACAAAACTGTAAACACAAAACGAAATTCTTTGTTGTTTTTAAAATGCGCACTGTTTTCGTTGTTATTTGCATTTTTTTTTTTATAAAAGCTCAACACGAAGAAGAAAGACAATACAAAATTCGCACTATAAGTTTTTTTTTGGAAAGGAGGTTTTAAGAAAAGTTGCTTTGCGTCTTACTTCTAAAAGCGACTACACACGACCCTAAAATCACTGGCAATATCGGGACAGTGGTGGGGAGGACCCTAGATCGTATCATAAATCGCCTCGTGTGTAGGCAAATCCTACCCGATTTTTATCGTCCCTAAATCGCTCCGAGCGAGCTCACGATTTAGGGACAATTATCGTCTAGGGAGCGTTGTCAGTACGTGTGGAGCGAAATCAGGATTGATTTCTACGCAGTCTGCGCTTGAGTGCCGCGACGATACGACGTGCTTGCGGCTATAATTGTTTATTTCACGCGAAAACATGGCGAAGGAGAAAGATCGAGAAGCGTGGACCAAAGCTATCGATCTATTCAAGGATTTACCATATTTGTGGGATAAAAAACATAAAGATTATTTCAACCGCGACATGAGACAGGAGGCATTCAAAATGCTATTGCAAGTTTATATATAAATATGCTATTGGTTAGGTGGCACCGTAGTAAGTGCCAAAACAATGCCTATTTTCTGCTGTTTTGTGAGTGTCGGCGGCATCTCGGAACAACGAGCAGTCTGTTGCACGGTCGGTTCCGTACTCACTGGCAGGGACGTGTGTAGAGTAGTAGCCGATTTCATCCCCACTACCGCTGTCCCGATATCGTCAGTGATTTTAGGGTCGTGTGTAGTCGCTTTAATAGATTTCAAAATTGTTTCAGGTAACACAGAACAGTTGTCAAAGCAGTCAAAGGAAAAGCGAAGGAGAGTGACTGCAAAAAGTTTGGAAAAAGAGCGAGCCAATAGTAGATGGCGGGAGTGATCTCGTGTGATATAACTGTGTTAGATTAGTTTTAAAATTTTAGTGTTTAATTTGTAGAATAGTAGTTAAAATGACTAGGTAAGCTAGCGCCATTTCATGCCCCAGCCGATACTGCTTACAAAAATTGCGCTTCACCTAGATGTACATTAATAAACGAAGGCCAAACGCAGGCTTTTCAATGTCCAATATCACACGATTTTCCTACTAAAATGCTTATTTTGCCTTGCAGAGCCAAAATAGAACTCGGCGACGTGACACCGCATAATATAAAGCAACTGAAGAAATTGAACACAGTGGTATTTCCAGTGTCTTACAACGATAAGTTTTACAAAGATGTGTTGGAGGCTGGCGAATTAGCCAAGCTAGCGTATTACAATGATATCGTAGTGGGTGCTGTATGCTGTAGGATAGACACTACGGATACTGTGCGGAGACTGTACATAATGACCCTGGGCTGCTTGTACCCATACCGAAGATTGGGTATTGGTACTCTCATGGTGGAACATGTGCTCAATTATGTTGAACAGGACGGAAACTTCGACAGCATTTTCTTGTAAGTACCACAATTATAAAATTACTAATTTCACAGTAGTTCTAAAAAGTAAACTCGCAGAATAGTCAAAGTGTATGGGAATATTGAAGGTTATGTGTAGGTCTGGTTGTTATTGTGCTAGTCATTACTCAAATAGATTTTCAGTCATCCATTTACAAAGAAATTTTGCCCACACAAGCTTATTCAGTCTCCCACTCTAGGAATTTCCATACCAACATTTTATACAAAAACCCTTTGTATTAGAATCATATTCAAAAAAGTCCACACCAACCAACTCTCCGAACAAATGAACAGCGTAGTGACTATAAAGTATTCTTGTTTCAGACATGTACAGGTTAACAATGAAAGTGCAATAGACTTTTATAAAAAGTTTGGCTTCGAAATTGTGGAGACAAAAGAACATTACTACAAGAGAATAGAACCAGCGGATGCACATGTATTACAGAAGACTATCAGGAAAACTTGTCCCCAACCGGCGCCTTTAGTGAACGGAACAGTCCCGCACGCAAAAACCAACGGCCACGATTGAGCAAAAACCAAACCTAATCTACTTGTAAAGCCTCAACTAGGTTGTTATTGTGTAACAAGTGATACAACATAATCTAAGAAATGTAACGAAAACACACTGTATACAAGATCAATTTACATTAAGCTTTTTGTAACCTGCACATGGATTTTTGGTATAAATTGTGGTTGTGGATGTGCAAAGCCATAAATAATACTAGAAACGACTGATGTTCCACAAAACTCCTTGGGTGACCAGATAGATAAGGCTTGTAGAGTCATACTGTGTGTTAATTGAGAACAGTTTCATTTAAATTGTAAGTTCATTTGATCAAGTGATCTGAAAATGAACCATTACCATTTTGGCTGTAACTTCATGTTGTAACATAAATTTTGTCATTGATAGAATATAAATTTACTGAATAACAATTATCTTTAGACATTTAGCTGTATCAAATGGCATACATTGGTGTCCATTTTTTTACTATAATTGTATATTGTAGTGAAATACGAAATAGTCATGATACTTGATTACCTATAATGTTGCTGATAGGTTTGATTAGGGAGCATAGATTTACCAACGTGTGGATGTTGGGTCTAGTTCAAAATAACATTGGATTTACTTATTATCAAAATACTTAAACGTGAATAAAAATTCTGAGAAAAAAAATCAAATCTGTCAATAAAACTGCTTAATTTAGCTTGCTAAAATTTACATCCACATCAAGCTTTTTGGCACTGATTACTTTATTAACTTTGGTTTTAGTCTATCTTCGCTTTGAACTTTGAGTAGGTACTGACCCAAAATCCATTTGTTTGAACATCTTTGAGTGGTATTTAATTACAACCTTGCAATTAATTGGTATGTTATTTATCTGCGCTTGTTTGTTCCGATGAGGAAAGGGTGTATTAATTTTTTGATAAGCTTTGGTGTATGTTTGTAAAGAGAAAAATTATGCTTTTTATTTGCACTTTAAAATATCGGTGTTCTTTTATAATATTAATGTTGAGTTGAAACGAAATTATTTTACTGTTAATAGTTTGAAGTTTATTTTAAAAACTCATCTGTATGTAGTCATTGTACCATGAAGTTGTTACCAAAAAGTCAATTGTCAAGCCCAATATCTTTACAGTAACTTGTTAACAACATGTTTACTGCAATTTTAGCATCTTAGTAATAAACATGATTAACTAATAATGCTGTTTTATTTTTTCATTAAATCATATATACTATAGCTGCATCGTGCGATTTCATTAGCGTGTGTAATTTATAGGTCATATAAAATGAGTGGGTGGCAATTTCTCGATAGATATAATCTGGGTGTCTTCAAGTCGCGAGTGAATCGATTTCTTCAAGGCAAGCGCGCTCCATCGTAGACCATTGCTTACCATCAGGCGAAATGGCAATCAAACGCAAGCCTATAGTTGAATAAAAAAATAGACAATAGGCCCAAGTTTGAGGGCTTTTAAGACAGATCTAAATTTCTAAAACTATTGGCATCCTTGTCACCTTGTCTAATGGCTTGCAATGATAAAGACATAATATACCTATTATATTTTTAGTTAGTTTAGATCTGTCTTAAAATGCCTTCAAACTTGGGCCTAATAAACAGATATTTATTTATAGCAAAAACATACAAAAAGACAAACTAAAGAAAACTGTTTTTGCCATAAACCAGTCTGAACTCCGAATGCCGGTCATAACAACCGGTAAATTGCTTTCTTCCCAAAATAGGTATGTACCCAATTAAAAAACTACAAATTATTTTATAAGTTTCACGCTTAGGTATCTTGTAATTTTATTGTACGTAGTCGGCCGTAAATGGTATAATAATCTAATCTGTATCAATAAAAGAGCTAAAATAATTCTGAGTCCTAGGAGCGTAATCAGCTCTAATTTGAAATTGTTTTGCTGTTTCTTCGCTATTTAGTACCAAATAGCGTAAATCTAAATCTTACCATCAGGCGAGATGGCGGTCAAACGCAAGCCTATAACTGAATAAAAAAAAAATCTAGTAACTAGATTTTATATAATCTCAGGATTTCGTACCCTGTGCTATACGACTTAGAGCTTGGCAATCGATCGAGCTGTTTCCAAGTAATCCGTGCTAGTGCTCTGACCTATTTATTCTGGTAACATAAAACTGCGATAATTATAAGAATAAAACAACAGTATTTTTTCTCGAATAGTTTATTTAATAAATTAAAACAAGATATTGTACAATGTTGTTTGAAATAGTAAGTACATAAAACTTCTATGAATGAACAACCTCGGTTAGTAAACAGTATTTCGATTGTGATTAGTTTCGATTTCATTATTCAAACTGCAATCTTGATAAATGAATGGAGCAAGAAGTCCGTACATTTTGATTTTCCATGCTTTTAAGATAATAAATCTACAAAAATATTGATTGAATATACATCCGTTTACAATTCCTTATTACACAACAGGTATTATATAGCCATTTTTATAATTACAATGAAGATATTAAATATATTTTATTGTGATAATAAATACTGACAGTTTTAAAAGCTAACTATAACTATCACAGATGTGTTTTTAATATGTTGCATTAATATTTTCTTTTGACTTTACTGATTTAGAAAGTGTGGATATTATTTAGAGTACTTCATCTAGTCTTCACGTGAGTAACAAACATAGATTGTAAAATACTAAAGATTGAGACACGTCACAAAATCATTTCTTTTTGTATGACTTGAGTTGACTTATACAATTTTATTCTCATCTATAGAAATTCTAATTTAGTCGATTCACGTGTGTATAGATAAAATTAATAATGGAGTACGTGTTCATACAATTGACACACTTGAAGAATAACATTGCAAAATTGCATTGTGCACTTTCAGTGGGGCGTTTTCGTTTTGAATTTATCTACAGAATGATATACTGTGGAATGGATGGAGGAACTCATAAAGGCTTTATAGACGGCATGAGCTGTCGCCAAAGCTGATATCATGCGAAAGAGATTTAAATGACTTTCACGAGAGCAAATAAACAAACCAATAAGTTCACTTTTTGTATATTTTACTCCGAGATTCGTGTCAGATCGTAAGTAGGCCCTATTCTGCCGAGTGAAATATCATCTCGGTCACTCTCACCGTCGTATTTCTAATGAGAGCGTTAGTAACTGAGATAATATCTAACGCGCTAGAATTGGTCCCAGACGCTTTTCATGCCGTGTGTAGAGACTTTCAGCTTTAGTAGGTATTTATTATCAACTATAAGGCGAATGATACACGACCTATAATACTTCTCATTAAATTGTACTACGTTGCGAGATTCACTACAGGTACAGGTACAGTTACATTAACAAGAATATAATAATTTATATACTACGTACATTGTAACATTCAATAAATATTTTGGTACGTTTTTGGTTGTGTTATTTGGATATTTAATCTCTTTTTTTTTAATTCCTAAAGGCTTACATAATTAAACAATCAATTGAAGTAGGGCAGTTAACGTGTATCATTTAAATGTCGTTTATTTTATCTGTAGGTCATCACCCTACTCCATTATAAAAGCAAGAGTATTCTAGAATAACTACAACTATGGATACAGAGTTAATACGTCTAGAACGGTAATCTAGAACATCTAAATAAAATATTGTGAAAAATACTACTCTACTCTTGAGTTTCCTTGTCCATTGATCTTTCTAGGAATGATCAGAATAGTTTTAAGTTTCATTATAATTATAACAAGTGAAAAATAACATGATCAGAAATAATTTAATAGCCAATTTATGAAATTTATACGGAGCTTGCAAATAGATGGAAAAATGAACTTCGAGGCAGGCCTAGCACAGGCGCCGCAAAGCATAATGTGTTTGTCATGCGAAAATGAGACGGACATACATTTTCGTAGCTTTGTCACGTTTTGGCACAACAAAAAAGGTGCTGGTTTTATTTTGGCGCAGTGCTAGACCTACATCGTCATACAACAAAGCACACAATAGAAAATTTATCAAAAATATAGGACAAACAATTGAGCATTCATTACATATTAAACAATTTGCTTAAACACTTTCAAAGTAGTCGTTTTAACAATAAATAAAACATAAAATATTCGAAACTTAACAACTAATATGAAATGCATTAGTATTTATAACAATCCAACAAAATCACATCGATCACAACTCCTATGAGCTTTCCTGACATTGAAATAAATGCAGTTAAATACAACATTCAATTTAAAAGCTGATTTTGGACACACAAAAATAAATAAACGCACAAGTTAATAAAAACTAAACGCAAAATTTTTTAATAAATTAAATTGTAATAAAAAAAAGTTATTTGGAGCAGCGGTTCGCCCACTAACTTCATTTCACTTTATTCAAGGCCCTTCCCTTATTTGTCGGTGCGCAATTGTTTTTCTCAGTACGCTATGTACTGAGTCTACACAGATTATAAATTGAGTATGATATTGAGCACTGATATTTAAAAGAGTGCTGCCCGACTTACGCCAAGCAGGAGCGAAGCGGGATGAAATCCGTAATAACTATAAATCACAGAAACGTACCAATAAACGAGGGAACGGCTTAAAGCGACACAAGATTTACAAGTGACTGATTATAAATATACAGTTACAATTTCTTCGAATTAACATTCAGTAGGTATAACAATTTCAATAACACCAATTAAATTTATGTAAATAGACACAAAATATGATTTAGAACACCGAAAAGTCCTTTCTTGTTTACCTAAATTTTGCCTCTTTACCTTGCCGTGCGTAATTGAGTCTTAGAATTCTAAGTAGTTTTTTATGCTAATTCACATTCATTCAATTCTCATACTACGTGCATACTTTGGTACATCTCATGTGACGTTTTTAACATTAAAATACAATATAAGTGTTTTATATGAATAAAAATGTTTAATAATATCTTAAAAATCGATAAAAAATGATAGAAGTAATTATGTTAATAATAGACGTACTCGTATGTTATTTACAACTCTGAATGATATTTTTTCATCACATTCTGTTTATTTAAAAAGGGGTATTTTTTAATTTAGTTATGTAGGCCTATTTTCTGAAAGAGCGCAACAATGTTTATTGGTATTTTTGTTTATAACGGTATCGCGCATACTGACTCGATTGTTTTGGCGTTTAGCCAGTTTGAAGAAAACAGGCTAATCTTGTTGAGAGTACAGTACATTTTGTTAAAAGTTTTATAGCTTCGAATTTTTTGATATCAACTCTAGAACCACTATATCGTACTATTTTATCATGTACGATATGAAATATGTGTTCTCTTGATCTGGTCTAAGAGCGTCTTTGGTCTTCCTATGGAGAGGATCTGATTTTGTAAAACAAAGGACAAAACATATTAACAAGTGTTAAATTGACGGGTTCGCCTGTACAGTTTGGCCTCTCCGTGTAAGGCAGCTTTTAGGACAAAAACATCTTCGTTCTCTTTGATTTTAATTTGAAAATATTAGTTTCAGTAACCCTAAGAGATTCGCAGAGTACATTTTTCTTTGACACATCGGATAGTGTGTATTTATGTCTTCTAAAAGTTCTAGAAATGTGGTAAAGAATCTCAAATATATTAAAAACCGCTACAACTCATACAATGAGAATGTTTGAATGTGTTACCGAGTCTACGTATGAGACTATTCAATTGCCAAAGTAAATAAATAAATAAATAGTTTAAGTATTATAAATGTTTATTGAGATTTTATTGGGATATATTGAAATAACAAGGAATCAGACACGCTATCATTTTTGTTGAGATAAAAGGTATTTTACTCAGATCAAACTGAGCTTGGTACTTCCGATTATAGTTAAACTAATATACATTCAGTGTCGCTACAGCTACAGCATCACATCACGTGATTGGAAACGAAATGAAAACGGTTGGTGATATAACTACAGAATTCGACTTTTGAATTTGTTTCAAGGTGTCATGATCACCGGTAAAACGAAATTGGTGGAAAAACTAACATAAAAACTGGCCTTAGATTACTTATTTTCTCTAAGTTTCAAAATTACAGGTTGGAATTGGTAGCAAAATTAAAATTGGTCTTAGATCTTTGCTCCAAGTTTAAAAATAACCGAATAAAAAGCAGTTGTTGATAATACTAAAATAATTATTGGTCTTAGATCTTTGTTCGAAGTTTCAAAATTACTGTAAGATATGGTTCGTGACAAAACTAACATAAAAACTAGACTTAGATCGCCGTTTCGACATTATCGGTCATTGGTAACAAAACTAAAATAAAATTGGTCTTAGATCTTTGTTAGAAGTCTCAAAAGTACAGGTTATAATATTATTGGTAACAAAACTAACATAAAAACTGACCGTTGGCATTACTGGTTACGTGATTGGTAACAAAAACTGGCCTTTGACCTTTGTTTTGACGTGTCAACATTACCGGTTCCAACTGGTTTATACCAGTTTAATCCGGATCAGCCCAATCACACGATAGTTAAAGCACACATAGAGGCACTGTATAAGCCTAATCTACGCACGGCAGCAGAGGCCGCACATTCATAAGTGTGTGTTATCGTTGGCATTACCACTCGTTTCCAAGTCGAGGAGCTGTTTGATCCTCTCGAGGCACAGTTTTGAGCCCTCGTTTGCTTCTTTGGCCATCTGTGGACAAAGGGTTAGGTTAGTTATAAGCATAGAACATATTTATACTTACTCGTATATGATGTATAAAGAAGTAAAGTTATGTTTGTGTTTTTGTAGAGGGTAGTCTCCAAAACTACTAATCCGATTTCAACTATCACCAATGGAAAGCTACATTATCCCCGGGCCTGTGCATACCTCTAGACAGTGGAATGCTCTTCACGAATGGGAGGAAATGATATAATCTGGGCGTCTTCAAGTTGCGAGTGAATAGATGTCTCTTAGTCTGCGTGCTCCATCTTCGACCACATCACTTACCAACAGGCGAGTTGGTGGTCAGACGCGGAATTTTTCGCGACAAAAATAACGATAAAAAGAAGTAGAGATGCGCGAGTAGCGAGTACTCACGAGCGAGAAGTTGAGGAACCCGTGCGGCAGCCCCTCGAGTACCTCGATGCCGACCTGGTTTCCCAAAGAACGCAGCTTCTTCGCGAACATCACGCAGTCGTCCAGGCACGGGTCCAGGTGCACCGTCTGGAGAATATATATATTTTTCGTTAATCATCAATATTCTGCTGCGCGAAGGTCTTCGCCAATTTTTTCAATTTCTGCCTGTCTTGGGCCAGCACCGTCTAGTCTTTTGTAAACTTCTCCAGGAGAATATGGAACGACTTATTGTATGTGCTGTTTAAACCGAGAACAGGTTTGTATGGAAACATTGCCTAATACAGCAGAATGTGCTGTTTAGACGATGCCAGTCTTTTATTGGTTCAATATTATTATATGCAACAGGCAAGAATTTGGCACCGTGTAAATGGGCCTTTGCTTTAATATTTTTTTACTGTCCGATTAACTTTTGACTTTAGTGCAAACTTGAAGAGTTTGGAGTGTATATATACGATATAGTCCTAGTCCTCGCCTGCGCAGTACAGAGGCGCGGGGGTATGACGACAAAGGGGACTGAGAGAGGTGCGGTGCGTGTGAATCACACTAAGCGCTCCCGCCGCCCGCACCTCTCTCAGTCTCCCGCGCCGTCATACCCCCGCGTCGTCATACCCTCGCGTCGTCATACCCCCGCGTCGTCATACCCCCGCGTCGTCATACCCCCGCGTCGTCATACCCCCGCGTCGTCATACCCCCGCGTCGTCATACCCCCGCGCCTCCGTACCGCGCAGGCGAGGACTCAGATAACCGGTCTGGCTATAAACATGTGTCACCAGTATCCTGACGGGCGGGAACTGGCGCAGCAGGTGGTCCTGCGCCCAGTACGGCGACAGCAGCGGGTCGCGCGGCACGCTGAAGATGAACTCGTCGGACGGGCTGCGCGCGATCAGCGCGTCCAGGTTCGTGCGCGCCGCCAGGCTGCATTCAAATATGGGTACATCAATGTACACTTATGAATGTCAAATACAATTTTTACGAATGAATCAATACACGAAAAATTAAATGTCAAAGAAAATACATATTATTAGAATGTCAAAAAATTATATAAAATAATTGCAATGTCCAAAAATCAATGTATAACTACAATACTAGGTATAATCAGTCAAGTATTATTATTACAGTCTAAATACAATTTACGTAAAGAGACTTTATCATAGATCAAGTCGTCAATTTTGTAGTAAGCCTTTAAATTAAAAAATCTTTTAAAATTCTTTTAAAATCTGTACTAACTGACACTAGGTTCCGAATGAAATAGTTAGACAGGTTCACTGCTTAGACACTTTAGATGTGCTAGCACTGCTAGGTTCCTACTCATTATTGTGAACAATTTTTACTATGGGACCAACCTGGAATTCGCGAAAACAAATCAGATGTTCCATAATAATATTGTCGAGTGTTATTCCATTTTCTATGGAACAGCTGGTTTATTTTTGCGAATACCAGGTTGGTTACAATGATGAGTACTATGATAACCTAGAATATCTAGTGTCTAACCAGTCACCTTGTTTATGCACAAATAACTTGAAAGAAGAAATTAGAAGATGAAGAAGAAAGGTCTTTCCTTTTAAGCTATTGCATAGATTTTATCGCGGGCCTTGAGCGTGGATGCAGAAATTCCGTTCCAAAAAAACCTAACACCCCCCACCGAAGTCAAAAAATAGTTCAATGGAGGCGCCACTATTGCACTTCCAAAACAAAAATGACAGTCTTTTAGTGTCCGACCGAATGTTCGGTTTCGGTTTCGTTTTCGGTTGAGTTTCGGCAAAAACACGAGTTTCGGTTTAGTTTCGTTTTCGGCGGCAAACTTGCCGAAACTACGACCGAAACCGAATGTGCATTCGGGAATTTTCGCGCTGTAATCGGTCGTGTTCGGCGCGTTAAATGAATTAAATAATGAATCCCATCAGAGCCAATGTCGTGATTCGCTTATTACCTCGTGTGTTCATAAGTATTGAGACAAACTTTGTACTTAAAAAATTAAATAAAATATTGGCTGCTATTTATTTCTTTTTCCAATTTTGAATGTTAACTTTTGTTTTCTTTGATTTTCTAATTAATTTCTTTCAATTTTCTCGTGATGATTTCGCTATTTAAGGCGAGAAAAAAATCAATGGAGATTTTCCGTGAGGTGAAAACTTCGTGTATTACACTATCAAACGATACAAGGAGACAAGTTCTTTGCAAGATCACCAAAGGAGTGGTTGGCCACGCTCTGTGAGGACGCCTGCGAACATCAAAATCATCCGAGAGCAACTTCGCCGAAATCCATGTCGCACTCAGAAGAAACTCGCTCTGCAGACTAATATTTCCCGCGTTTCAGTCAACAGAATACTGAAATATGATCTTAAGGTAAAGGCGTATAGCCGTAGGAAAGTTCACTTTTTAAACGAACGTCTTCGTAAATTGCGACGCGAACGTTGTCCAATACTGCTTAGGAGGCACGATGCGAGGAAAATACTCTTCACCGACGAGAAAGTCTTTACTGTCGAAGAAAAGTTTAACCGACAAAACAATAAAGTGTATGCCAAAAGCAGCAAGGACGTCCCAGCTTCAGCACGGAATGTCTCGCGTTCGCATCATCCGGCTAGTGCGATGGTATGGTGGGGAGTTTCATATGAAGGTGTCACTCTGCTCTATTTCTATCAACAAGGCGTCAAGGCGAAAGCCAAGAATTACCAAAGTGACATCTTAGAGCCTGTTGTGAAACCCCTGTCTCATACTTTATTTCACAACAAGGATTGGGTTTTCCAGCAAGACTCAGCGCCATCCCGTAAGGCAAAAATCACCCAAGCTTGGTTGAGGGAAAATGTGCCGGCCTTCATCGCGGCGAACGAATGGCCCTCCTCTAGCCCTGACCTCAACCCGCTGGATTATTCTTTATAGCTCGAATTAGAGCTCAGAGCCTGTCGAAAGTCCCACCCAAACTTGGAGTCACTGAAGCGAGCCCTTATCCGAGAAGCAAGGCGAATTCCGCTGGAAAAGATTCGTGCCGCCATTGATGACTGGCCAAATCGTCTAAGGGCCTGTATTAAAAATAGAGGTGGTCATTTTGAAAAACAATTATATTTTATTGTTGATTATTATTAACTTTAATGTGTACTGAAAATTTTAGAAATATAAGTTAATTATTTAAAAGTTATACAACTTTTATTTCGTCTCAAAACTTATGCACACACGAGGTATGTTGATTATTAATAAATGAAAATGTCGAAGACTGCTTATCTATGTAATTTAAGAGAAAACAATAAAGACGTGAGTCTTTAGTGTTTTGTTTTCAGTCATGATTATAATAACGTTTTCTTTATTTTACCCTCAAAATATGATCCTTGTAAGGAAGTTTCGGTTTCGGTTTCGGTTTCGGCCGAAACAGAGACCGTTGCCGAAATTCGTTTTCGGTTTCGGTTTCGGTCGTAAAACTAGTTTCGGTCGGACACTACCAGTCTTTTTTAGAAAAAAATAGTTCCTCCATTTATCCACCTATTACAGAAAAGTATGCTGGCTGGAATAATAAAAAAGTAATCTAATTTGACATTCGGTAGCTTTTTAATGGGTACTGGCTGGCAAGGTTTCAGTATATTGGGATAGGGCGGGGCCTTTAAATTTGGAATAATTTATTTAAGTATGCATGACTTTTATTATGGAACCTTCTTCATTATTGGCTCGTAAGATATTTCTTCACATAGAGCGTGGTAGAGAAATCTCTAGGTTGAATTTTGCTACTTTTCAGGAGAGAAAAAATACTGTCTTACTTTTTTTTTTTTTACTCATTTGCAGTACAATCAGTATTTTTAAACTATTGCATAGCTTCTATCTTCTTCAACAACAAAAAATATGCTATGCAATAGCTTTACCGCGGCAGTCCCCGAGTGCCACACGTCTTTTTTTTTCTTCTAATTTCATTTGCAAATTTTACTATTCAGATCCGTGTCTTGCGAAGACCGCTACTATCTCTGGCAGTAGCAAGAGAGAGCTTGCGTGTATACTTGCGTGTGTGTAGTGTGCGTGTATACTTGCGTGTGTGTAGTGTGCGTGAGTGCGCGATAGTACTGTAGTGGTCTCGGGTTGTACCACGGCCTTGGTGCGACCGGCCGAGACAGAAACGTGGGTTGCAAGGAATGGCAAATGACTTATGCTTAACGTCGGCTTATAACAAATGTTAGAGCTTAATAGAGGAAACTTACATACAACACAATATTTCACATAAGTAAGAATTGAGATAACAGTGGAAAAACGATGATGTTTTTTTTGGAAGAGATCTTTCTTAGCATTGGTTGCTTTTTGTGATTTTCGGTGTTCCTTTTATGATGGTAATTAAGTGTTTTTTTTATTTATCGCACAAGGGAGTTATTTAGTTAATTTAAGAGCACTCGCCGTGGCCAAGTCTTCAGAACAGACACAGCGTCACACACAGAAACTTTCTTGTTCAAATGTTTTTCCATACAAGCTTATGTACCTCATAGCTTAAAAACAATAACTTACTCTTCTTGCGTGGGTCTGACGATAGCGTTAGAGCCGGTTATATAGGCCAGTCTCGACGACATCGCTCCCATGAAACCAGTCGCCGCCTCACTGATTCTTTCACAGGAAAAAAAAAATTTAGCAATACAAAAATACTTAAGATAAAAGCGAGATTTTTGTTATCAGTGATCAAATTACCTCGTTTTGATTCTTTTCCTGTGTTCCACGTTATCAGTGTCATTGAGTAAAGGTGGTTCGCCGACTAATGTGCTAGAGTTTTCAGATTCTGCTTCCCTGGTGACAACAAAGGTATAGTAAGTATTAAGATCAACTAACACCAAGACCCAAAACAGTCAATTCAATTCAATTCGAAGATGAATCACGCAGACTTAGAAGATACCTATACATTTTAACCTTGAAAAGCTCAATATTATATCTGTCAGGCCTCCAAGAACTTCAAGTTATTGCCTGGCATGAACCTGCTCAAGACAGGGAAAGATGAATGTAGTTTCGGACATAGACACAATTTGGGTGGCTGCGCCAACAAAGTAAGTATATCTGTCAGGATACATGGTAACATCCTTACTTGAGAGGACACCACACAGATCTATTATGGCCAAACATGTCGTTTAATTCAGGCAAGCTGTTTGTCCCTTTCGTCAATTGTATGAAACTATTCCACTTCGAGTTTTTCCTTGATGACTGGCACCTGCGGCCTTTCCGAGTCAGTATCGCTGTCCAGCATACCGCTCTAGGAACTCGGACACGTACTGCGACCTGTCTTACGGTGCGGTGGTCTACTTACTTGAACGTGGCGCATCTGACAGCGTCGAAGATGCAGCACGCAGATTTAGAAGAAACCTATTCCTTTATTTGTTTGTTGTGTTTTCTTTTTTATTTTATTCGTACTCATGTTATGTATAACGTGCGTTACGTCACCCGCCAGTATCAACGGAAGACCAGCGCCGATTGTTTACGACCGGCATTATGCTGAGTTGAGACTGGTTTAAGGCAAAAATTGTGTTGTTTCTTCTTTTATTTTTTTTAGTTTGTTTGTTATTATTATTTTTGTCTTAAATAAATATTTGTCTATTATTCACTATGACCTTGAAAAGCCAAAGATATATCTCAGGAAACAAGAAAGCCCTCACTTGAGAGACTCATCCGCGTCGTGTTTCCCCTTGATGACCGGTACTCGGCGGCCCTCCGAGTCGGTGTCGCTGTCCAGCACGTACCGCTCCAGGAACTCCGACACGTACTGCTGGGACCTGTCTTCTGGGGGAGTTGCTCCTGTGGAATCAACTAATCATTACTATAGGTACATGGTAATAAGGAAAGGGTATACTATCTTTTTACTAACCTCCGTGCAAAACAGAGGTGATATAAGTTTGACCGCTACCTATGTGTGCCTGTTTGTTGCACGGTAGCTCTAAACGGGTAAACCGATTTGGATGGATGGATTTTTAATTTGAAATCAGTTTTTCTGGCGGTGGTTTTTAGACATGTTTTATTAAAATCGTTTCAGCCGTTTTAAAGTTAGTGATTTTAAATGTTTAATTATATAATATGTTATGATTTTTTTACAAAACATTATCTTTTAGGAGAAATATTGAGTCATGTTAAAGTTTCATCAAAACAAATATATTTAGAAAGGTTTTCCCATTTACATACAAACTGCATAATACATATATTTTTCATTTATGACTAATATTAAAGATTTGCATTTTTGTATGTTTGTGTTGAATAAAATCAAAAACTACTAGACCGATTTCAAAAAATTCTTTCACCATTAGAATGCTACATTATCCCTGAGTAACATAGGCTATATTTTATACCCGTGCAAAGCCGGGGCAGGTCGCTAGTTTATGATAAGCTTGCATTTGATCGCCATCTTGCTTAAGGGAAAAATGATGCGGTCTACGGTGGAGCACGCTTGCCGATAAGAAACCGATTCACTGTCGGCTTAAAAACTATTAATAGTAAAACTTTTTGATAATGATGGCGAATCGCCAATGAATGTAATTAATTAATTCATGCATTCAAGAGAGGTTAATTCATTTATTCTTTGCCAAACAATGGGACAAGTCTGGCTAACATAACAGGCATAAGTCACCTGTGGCAGTGTGTTCGCTCTGTAAAGACGCTGCGCTTATAGTCGTATCCGAAGATTTGCGGCGCTCGCTGCCAGACTTGTGTGCCTGTAGCTCCGCCAGATCCGACGGAGACACTTCTTCGAATGAGGACGGCTCGTCGCTTATACCTTCTGGAAACAAGTGAGACCGCAATACGATTTGGCTGATAATATAAATAAATAACATTTTACTCTCATATCCCCACTAGGATTCCGTGTCGGGGATGCCATGAAACACACACAAAGACAAGGACAACTAGCACCCAGATCCGGGACAGATATTTAAATTCGTCATTTAAACACATGCCCGGCCGGGAATGGGACCCGGGACCTCTGGCTTATAAGGCGGATTTACTACCACTGAGCCAAAAAGGTCGTCTGATATCATATGATGTGTTAGAGCGAGAGGCACGTCTTTTGACAGGGACCTAATTTACACGTAGGGTCGAGAAGTGATCGACAAGTTGCGTTTTAGATTCTCTCGAAACCTATTGCAGTTTTGTATGTGAGTCGTAATGTCGTGTGACATACAGTACAATTTCGAGTGACAAACACAAGTCTTAACCAGCTTGATTTCACTACATGTCATGTTAATCAATTTCATTTTTTTTAACTTAAGATGGAAAAATATTCTTTTGAACTATAAAGCCGCCAGTAGCTTTGATCATTATTAACCTTATGTAATTTGCGGTGTAAAAAATAAAGAGTTTATCTATCTATCTGCTTCAATTGAATTGAATTGGAAAATGTTAATTATTATTATTTTTTAAAAACTACTAAAACTATTTGACTGTGTACATATTGAATGCCCGATGTGGGTAAATTGACAATTTCAACTAATGCACTAACATCTAGCTTATAAATTACAATGCATCAGTTGTTCAATAAATATTTCTGAATCTGAATCAATAGTTTGTTTTCAGTGTAGAGTTGATTAAATTCTAATGGATGATGACCTTACTTTTATCTGTCACTCGTGGTATACTTTGTTATCAGCCGCACGTGGGATATTTTGCTATGAAGTTGGCTTCAATTCAAGTCATAGAAAAGGCAAGATTCCAGGACCCTACACTCTACGGGGTACTAAAGAATTTATTTTTGGCAAATTTTTGTTTTTTTTTTTCAGAAAACGTCGAGAAAAAGTCGCAGGTAAAAATAACATATGGCTGACTCTACCACAATGTGGGCCATTTATTTTACTAAATTTATAGACTTTTTTGTTAGTCGTGAAGGAAGAGAATAAGTTATTTTTCGTCGGTAGAAAGGATGACTTTTAACCCAGAATTTCAGTTGTCAGTTTTTGGATTATTTACCTTGTGAAGTGCTGACTTTAAGAAAACCGTTGCTGTCCAAAGGTGTGGTCGCACTCGACGGCACGGTTTGTATATTGTTATTTGGTTTGTCATCTTTGCCTTTCGGAGGATTACTTGGTGAGGCGTATGCTGAAAAAAAAAGACAATAATCATTAAAAATATTCTTCTATAAAAAAAAAAACAAAAAATTAATTAAACTAAATTAAATTAATTCAATTCTTTTATAGAAATGTATATTGGCTAATAGTTTTCTTACCTAAGCAGATAGGTATGAAAATATGGATATAGGTTAGAAATATCGCGCATGAAAGCATACTCCACATTTTAATAAAAAAAATTACTTCGATAAAAATGATTTCGACATTATTTCGTAAATCTACAGTTTAATGTAAATGCCTGAAACATATTTTCAAGATCTCACCTTTGAGACACCTCATCATGAACCCAAACGGCAGGATAGGGTCCATGAGACACAGCATCCGCGCCGGGCTCGGCACGAAGCTAACATTTAGAGGAGCGTAGGCGAGAAACATTCCTTCCGGCGCGCGGAGCCCTGCGCTGACCACCTTCAGGGTGCAGGCCGCAACCAGGTTAGCGCCGGCAGAGTCGCCGGCGAACACTATGCGTTTACCTGCAACATCATTTACTAAGTTGAAATAAATGTTTGAAAAGTTTAAACGCCTATTTTCCGAAAGAATCTTGTTACGCTTTTTCGAGGCGTTCCATGTGCTCTAGCTTAAAACCTATAATTACTAATTTATGAGGAAGGGGGTATGCTAAGCTGAAAAAGTATTATCATTATAAACAATTTTCACTGTGGGATCAAGCATGTAACCGAGGAAAAATATTTTGCTGTTCCGTAAAAAAAACTCAAAATGTATGGATCAGCTCATTTTAATTTCCCAATTTTTAGATTTGTTTTATTGTAGGATACAACGTTATCCTAGAATTTGACCAGTCAAACTATTATATGCGGCTAAACTTTACAACTCACCCGTCGTGCCAATCTCTTTAAAATGATCCAACATCCAACAATAAGCGTAAAACACCTCTTCCAAAGCCCTGGGGAAAGGCGCTTGTGGCGCCAAACTGTAGTCTACTGAGAGTATAGGAACGTTGAGTTTGGCGGCCCAGTCGCGCAAGTACGTCTCGTGCGACTTCGAGCTTTGGGCTACGAAGCCGCCGCCGTGGCAGTGGAATATGACGCCGTCGGACGGCGGGAGGGATGATGAGCCTTCGCCAGCCTGGGAGAGGAAAATATTAGAGAGGAAGTTAGTTCTGTACTGTTATAGAATAAGTGATGTGGGGAAATACAGCAGTAAAAGATTTAATAACGACTTTTAGCGACATCTTCTCATGTTCATCTGTGTGATTGATGACTTTATGGGGAGCACGATAACCAGTACATTTTCTACAAAGTAAACCTTTGCTTTAAATGCTTGTTTTAGACTAAAAGTACAATCTCATGGTTAGAAAATCGAACTGCTGCTTTCATAGACCGCAATTAGCGCAAAGAAAACTTCAAGTCCAGTTCTATAAAACGTAAGGCCACACGTACCATACGACACCTCTTGTTGACACTGATCAGCCTCACATTTAGTAGGGGGCAGTATCATAGTTTCCAGACCGTTCTTTGTGGTCACTGACTGCGGCTCCAGGGGGATCGTGATTATCTTGTTTATATAGTGAACAGTTAAGCAGTTGGGACGATTCCTACAGGAAAGCAGAGGAAACCGAGGGACGTAGTTCTAAAAAACGTAAGGCCACACGTACCATACCACACCTCTTGTTGACACTGATCAGCCTCACATTCAGCGGCTGTAACCCGATGTGGACAGTAGGGGGCAGTATCGTAGTTTCCAGACCTTCCTTTGTAGTCACCGTGAGAGGCTCCGGGGGGATCGTGATTATCTTGTTCACTGCCACCGTGGAAGACATTAGGCTAGGCACCCGTTTCATTATTTCTGAAAGGATATTGGGGATTAGCGAGATTTTTAACGGATAATTGTTGTAAATGTGGCTCTATTGACGATGTTCTTGTTTTCCTATTACTATTAGAGATAAAAAAAACCTTAACCTTTTGTCCTTGCCAACTATTATATAAAAATGCGTTAGTCGTAAAAAGGTAACAAATAGACAAAGATATAGATATCTATTACATATAAGTATCGCTTACATTGCTTCTCGTGTCGCTCTTTCTTCAGTAAATCTACGTACGTACGTATTCATGTTCTATTTTTGAGCTTTTAGGCGTGTAAATTGACTTTCTTTTTTAAAATTGTCGTACATTCAAAGGCGAAATAAGTGACATACAGATGTAGGGGTCTCACACTTTTAAGTTAATTATATTGTACTCTCACTCTGAGAGCTTTTAGACATACAGGGTTATTCATAAAAGGTATGCTAAGCCGAAAAGGGCTCATAGTACTCATCATTGTGAAGAACTTTAACTATGGGAGTAACCCGAAATTCGCGAAAAAAAATCACCTGTTCCATACAAAAATGCCAATGACACGCGACAAAATGTATGGCTTAGCATACTCTTTATGAATAACCCTGTATAAACGGACTTTTCGTAATTGTTGGACATAATATGTCCAACAATTATGAACAATTATTATACAAATACTTCTTACCACTCTCGGCCAAAAACCAGAACGCCTTACAGAACTCAATGCTGGCTGACTGCGATATATTGACTATCCGTCTCGCTCGCATCTCCGGGTCTATGAGATACTGGCCTCCGGTCCACACCGAGCTGATCAGATTGCCGTGACAGTAATATGCTTCGGAGAACCCCGCCATGCATATCGATATGCCTTTTAGTATGCCGCGCATAGACGGTAAGAACTAGAAGGAAAGTCAGACTCTATAAGGCATGTAAGTGTGTCAAGAATAGTACATGGATTGTATTTTGTGTAGAATAAATAGTACATGGTTTGTGTTTCAGTGTCAATAGAGGGTCAGTCATTTCCGTTTGGTTTTGCCCGATTACATACGAAACAAAATTCAAGTATTTTAAACCTATAGGTACAAGTGTCAGATACGTTTTTGGTGCGCGTTGTTTAACCACGTGTATCAAAAATGTGTGATGATATTTAAACAGCTGATGCCCAGACAAATTAAGAATTCACCGCCACATCGTGTCATAATCTTCAGCATGATAGATTATGAGTCGGATGAAAAATTGGGCATGTTCAACACTCATAGTTTATTTAGAGGATGAATGGTGAATGGTCTTAACAAATTACCGCGCGAAATTACAAATTACAAATACAAATTGATAACAGCGCGGCGGTCAATGTCCGTTCGTTAGGGTTATCAAAAAAGTAACAAAAATCAATTACAATTTTTGTGTAGTAAAGTTGTGATGTTGATAATTAGGTGTAAGTATTATGATTCCAAATCTGATAGATATGAACATCTTTCAGTATTTTTTAATTTATTTATGCTATTGAGTGACGAGACTGGCAAATCGCTCGCCTGATGTTACGTCACGTTTGCCCATAACAGGTCTGCGCCACCCAGAATTTGGAACTCTTAGAATTCAAGACCCTGCGCGGCACAGCACTGCGCTCGTCACATTGAGATACAGGATGTTTAATATTATATTTGCCCTGAAATTTCACTGGAAACAATGCCCTTTCAACCAGAATACAGTAATGTTTGAACATTGCTGCTTGGCGGTAGAATAACTGGCAAAGGTGTAGTATTTCCCCAGGCGGCCTCTGCAAAAGAGCCCTACCACTACAAAATATACAACACTATTCTCACAACATCCGTGACATGTTCTGTAGAGAATATTATAGACAATATTTAAAAATGTTAATCATCTCTCACCTGGAACCCCAAACACCTGCCATAGAAGCAGTACTGGTTTATAGTATCCGCTTGCGAGAACAGCTCCTCAGGGGTGTGTGGCTCAGAAGGGAACAGCTCTCCTTGCGGCGCCCACGAGAGCAACGTGTGTAGGTGGTGGAGGCAGGTGCCTAGAGACGCCAGGAGCTGGCCGCATGATTCTACCTCTCTGTAACAAACACTCATATTATTATAAACTCGGTGCACCCGGCGGTTTCATCCACTGCTTTTTCCCTGTATTAGGGCAAACAAAACAAAAAAATAAATATTCAAATCGGTCCAGCCGGTCTCGAGTTTTAGCGAGACAAACGAAAGATTTTTTTTTATATATATAGGAAGAAGAAGATGTAAAAGTTTGTACGTTTGTTACTCAAACAAAAAAAAAACCAGCTGAACAGATTCGAATGAAATTTGGCGCGAAATTAGCTTATACCCTAGATCACCATATAAACTACGGGTTAGGACTTGTGATCCCAGAAAACGCGGACAAAACCGCGGGGCGCAGCTAGTCAAATATAGGTAAATGCAAGTAAAGAAATAGATTAAAAAGTTTTAAAAGTTCGAAAATCTGTCTGTACCATATATCTGTTACGCCTTTACACTGAAAAACCTTAATAAAATTGACCTTGATGAAATAGAGACAGGTGATATCACACAATTTTTCATCGTCATCGTCATCAGCGTTTATCATCGCCACGCGGATGAAACCTCGACGCGCGGCTAATAATATTACAATTATTATATTTTTCATCATTCCATTCCGTCATCATCAATCATAACCGCATTACCATAATTATGTTAATTATTATATTTATCGCATTATAATTGAAACATACCTATTCAAATGATTGGAATCATATACGTACATATATTATGCCCATTGTTCATTAGAATTTGTTTTTTGTTGTTACATATGAACAGTCTTAACAATCCACGTGTCGTGTCGTGTCGTGTCGTCAATTCTATACAATAAAGTGCCTTTGTTTAGAGGTTTTATTTGAGTAGTTATTTTATATTTTTTCCTGTATTAATATATTTATATTGTCAAAACAAACAATGTTCTATTTAAGTTTCTACATATATTTTCCTTCTCATCTTCACTGGCAACAGGAAAACATACTTTTTGAATGTACCTATGTTATAATATAGCAAAAGTGACTGATTGTGCTGAAATACCTGAGCCCCGCGGTTTCATCCGCTATACTACGAAATAAATAGTATATAATTATGTTGATATATGATATAATATATCATATATCAACAAATATATTTATCATATGGGTTTTTATCAGCATATTATGTTGATATATATGTGTGTTGATATAATGTTGATCCATGAATTCCATGATAGAAATAATTACAATTCCAAGTTTCATTAAATTCTGTTCAGTAGTTTCAGCTTGTAATATAAATGTTACTAGCTAACTCGACAGACGTTGTCCTGTCAAAAGCCATTGCGTCAATTCTATGTCAAAGATTGCGTAACTATAGCAACCGTAGTATGTTGATGCTAACTTGTCAATTTATAGTAAAAATTATCAGTATATATATAATTTGCAATAAATTAAAATTGCGACTATAATTTGAGATTTAAACTATCCTATCTCTCAAGTTGGATCGAACTGCACATGGTGTGCGAATTTTATTATAATCGGTTAAGTGGTTTAGGAGTCCATTGAGGACAAACATTGTGACACGAGATTTATATATATTAAGATAGCGTGGTTTTGTAACAAAGGGACAAACTGATTTTATTCGTCTACAGTGTTACGTATAGATTTCAATTTTACTTTTAGTCCATATAATACCATAGCGTGTATCACGGATACTAGTTTTAAGATTATGTACTTTTGATGTCAAATCAAAAAATAAGTAATTAGGTACATAATATTAGATACAAGATAAAATAAAAATGTTTTGAAACAATGGGCTTTCATATCTATAAGCAACGAGAAGTCAAACACTTTAGGCATCTACCATAAGGAAACAATATAAATTAATACTAAAACACGATTCAGATCAATATTTCCGCATATTGTTGCTGCTATTCAAATTTGGCAGTGGCATTAAGGTCCAGACTCGCGCCGCTATCTCGCTCGCATTTCAACATTTTTTAAGGTTTAAAATCATTGAATATAGTTATGAAAAATTCAGTAAAGGTTCAGCAAATTTATTTTGATCTATCAAGTTTCCGTACCAGAAAATGGGCTTTTGTGTTTTTACGAAGACTTGTTTGGAGCAATATTAAATTCTTGATGAACTCGTACGAAACTCTTTGATTCCACTTTTATTGTGCGCACTGCCAGAGTGTGGAATACTTTCCCCGAGTAGGTGTTTCCGGATAAATAAAATTTGGGTGGTGTCTTAAAATCGCGACTAAATCTGTTTCTTTTAGCAAGCGTGCTCCATCGTAGGCCGCATCATTGCTTACCATCAGGCGAGATGGCGTTCAAACGCAAGCCTATAGTTGAATAAAATAAATTAAAACAAAACTTCAAATATGTTGAAATGTGCGAACAAAATAGCGGCGCACCTACATAATGTTGTTTAATATTTATGTACTTACTAGCTGACTCGACAGACGTTGTCCTGACGATGACTATTTAATTCGAATTGGTATAAAAAGCCATTGCGTCAATTCTATGTCAAATGTCAAAAGTTACATTAAAAAAGTTTACATTGTCCAAAGCGCTAAAGTTAAATTATGGTTTAAGTATTTTTAAATTTTCTAATTTTTCATGTTTTTTTTACTATAAATTGAGATGTGAGCTATCCTATCTCCTAAGTTAGATCGAACTGCACCCGGTGTGCAAATTTGATTGAAATCGGTTAAGTAGTTTAGGTGTCTATAGCGGACAAACAACGTGTCACGTAATTTAAATATTTTAGACTAGCTGACTCGACAGACGTTGTCCTGTCAAAAGCCATTGCGTCAATTCTATGTCAAATGTCATATTGCGTAACTATAGCAACCGTAGTATGTTGATGCTAACTTGTCAATTTATAGTAAAAATTATCAGTATATATATAATTTGCAATAAATTAAAATTGCGACTATAATTTGAGATTTAAACTATCCTATCTCTCAAGTTGGATCGAACTGCACATGGTGTGCGAATTTTATTATAATCGGTTAAGTGGTTTAGGAGTCCATTGAGGACAAACATTGTGACACGAGATTTATATATATTAAGAAGAGAAGATTAAGATGTAAAAAACTTAAACGAAAGTCTGGTCCTTAACTCAATAGTTAACATGCCAATTATGCGGTGTGAGACTGCCAGTTATACGCTTCGCATACCATTAGCTATTAGCCTATTACTAACCGACCTAGCTACTTATCTTTGTAATCGTCAGCTGCCAGATTAGGTAAAATCGTTGTTATGTAAAGCGATTTTCAGTTGCGGTCGACGAAACATGACGACGGTTTTATTTTTGGGTTTCACTTTCCGATATACTTTAGATATTACTTTATTTAGGTAAAGGTTTCACTTTTACTAGTCTGGCTGCTTCGCGAAATTGTAATGCAAGTCATTGAATAAAAGTTGCTGTGTATAGTCTCGGAAAGTTGCTTGCGAATCACGCTATGCAGTCCCAGTTTAGTCTTGAGTTCGTTATAAAAATTCCATAGAAAAAGGGACGTTCAGTGTTTCCCGAATTTGAAAATTTTCTACTATTTTGCCAGTTTCTCTTTTCATTAAAACCTAAATCGGACAATTTCGAACTCTTTGAAACAAAGTAATAGGCAAATCGGTCCAGACTTGTAGAGTAACGAACTGCATTTTATTTCTTTATTTATATTATCCGGGTTCAACAGCGTTACATTATAACCACATAGCTTTATCTGTCTTGACAATGTCCACTACTTCTTTGGCAAATTTGATCATCATCGAAGTTTTTTACTGTTTAGTCTTATAAAAAAGACAACCAGACAAATAGGTAGAGTTAATTTTGCTATTATCAGAAGTGCGATTTATGATAACGGGTTTTTAACGTGTGAGACATGCCTAACAAAAATCTGAATAATTATGCGACCGGCCTTGCGAGTACGTGATATCTTTAGGTATCCGTTTGATTAAATGCCAATTGGGTCAAAGAAGTAATCTACGAAAAGAATTTGTTCTCGTAGTTTTATTTTGTATTTATTTTTATGATAAAATTCAAAATGATAATTAAAATATTGAAAAGAATATTTACATAGGTATATTTATAATATTTAAGATTAAAAATATCATTTTAATGACTTACAAAAAATGAAATAAATTTTTTGGTAATAATCAAAATCACGCCGTCAATCAAATTAGAAAATTTCTAGTTATAAAACAAGTAGCAATTTTTCTAATTTTGTCGTAATTTTGGAGTGAAAAACAATCCTATAATATTATGTACTCATATGCACACACACTACCTTATAAAATTTCATCAAAATCGGTTCAGCCGTTTATTGTAAAAAAAATATAGCATCATAGCATCCACATAATTAGCATCTGCCAAGCGTTGTGCTTTTTTATGTAGTTTTAGGTATTAGGTACTGGACTTTGAAACCACGACGTGACACACTATTCATACTTGCAAGGTTGTTTTTTGTACTTAGACAATTAATATCATCCATCTATGCAGCTGTTGGCCATCTGCTCGCTGAATACCTATAATTTTGCGTTATAGCCCTAGGCAGCGACTTGATTTACTTATAGCATTCACATAGACAGTAGCTCTAAAACTCTAGTCTCCATGGATGCTAGTCTCTTACGAAATAGCAGTAAAACATAATGCTTCATTAATTTAATGAGCTGGCCTGGTTTGTGCAGGTTGGCTTAAAAATGCACAACACAGCTCAGAGGCTATAAACCAGGGCCCAGTGGGTATTGTGTAATTGTGTGTCATCCCGCTCGCTCGAATAGCGCGAGTAAGTTGGCGCGAGCGGGATGGCATGCGTTGACCATTGCCACCACGGTTACACAATTACGCACTAGGGCCCATACTGAGCTGAGCTGTTAGTGCAAAGTTGAATTGCATCGCGTTGACTTTTGTCTCGACTTTTCTCTAGTTAACAAAGCGAGAAGAAAGTCATGGCGATCTAGTTTAGACTAGGCCAGGGGTGGCGAACCTTTATCAAAGTGCCAATTCTAAACAGATGTTTAATGTGGCTTTAGATCGTTTAATAATTTTGCCTAGTGATAATTGGGTGGCGGAGCGCCTAAAATATTTAGTCGCGCGCCATTGGTTCGCCATCCCTGGGCTAGGCTCAGGCTAAACTCTCAACTTGCCCAATTAGAATTAGCTAACTCACTTGACAAAATGTCCTTTTCTGAAAAGCAAAGCGTCTCTCCCAGTGCATACTTGTCGACTCAGCTTTAGCCCATGTAAGACACAAGAGTCCACGACTGATACAAATGACCGGTAGCCGTTTCCTGGGGATTTGGCATCAAAGTCGTATAGTGGCGCCACCTGAAATCAGTTTATTTAGGAAAACAATTTGAGTCATGTTCAAGTCTCACGTCTCACGTTTTCTTGATAATATACATATTTTATAGGAACATAATGTTTTATTTAGCAAGGTTTTCCTACTTACATCCAAACTACATAGGTAATACTTTTTTTAATCAATATAGTTTAACCATCATCTTCATCTGGCCTGATGGTATGATGATGTGATCTACAATAATGATGTTTCACACTCATAGCTCCCCACTAGGATACCCTGTGTCGTGGATGCCATGCAACACACACAAAGACAAGGACCCAGACCTAGACCCAGAGCAGATATTTGAATTCATCATTCAAATATCTGCTTGACTGTGAATCGAACCCGGGACCTCTGGATTATAAGAAGGATATTTATCTGCTGAGCTAAACAGGTTGAACATGAAACCTTAGAAGACTAGAATACTTACTCATAAGTATTAAGTCTCAAGCAAATATGTGAAAACCGTAACAAGTATATAATAATATATATATAGAATTGAAAAGAAATGTTTTCTTGCTTAATGCTTATCTTTCCTCTTTTATACATTATTTCCGCAGCATTACATTATTGAAGTTTTAGTAAAGATCTCTAATTTTTTCTGGTAATAAATATAGCCTATGTTACTTTGGGATAATGTAGGATTCTAATGGTGGTGGGGTGCTAGGTCGGGTAACCTCTTCGTGGTGCACCCTGGGCAACAGCGTGCGGTAATACTGCAGCTTTTATGCAGTATAACCGCACGCTGGCAAATAACCCGACACGGTGGGCCCGTCCGCGTGTCCCTCTGACTAGCAGAGGGCACAGCGTGATGGCTTGGACGGTGGCATTGCTGCCACCAGGGGGGTTTTCCTTGTGCTCCTCGCCGCATGTGGGTTGCGGTCGGGAGTGCAAGGAAAGGAGGAGGGTGGACGCTGGAAGCGTGTGCCGCATGGGGCCCCCCAGCGGCATACGCTTTCGGCCTACATAGGCCGGGATCTCTCGTTGCCGAGCGTGGTGAAAGCCGTGCTCGGCGGCGAGAGATCGTGCTAGGCTGGGGTCTCCTTCTGCGAAGAGGTGATGACGCAGAAGAAGGCCGTGGAGCGGGTCAGAGAGGACGACGCCCGATCTGACCCGCTCCGGCGCAGACGAGGGAGCGAGGAGGCGGTTCGCCCGTATCCTCGCTCCTCTGCAGTGGGGTTGCCGGGAGAGTGGGGGGACTCTCCCGGCCTGCACGACCCCACACTGACTGTCTGGGGGGTGATCCTGGGGAACAGGGTCACCCCTCCATATACGCGGGGGGCCCTAATCGGGCCCATCGCCGGGGCGAGGTGGCGATTGCTAACGCGACCCCACCTTGCCCCATCTCAGGCGGATGCCGAATACCCCAGTGGTTTTAGTGGAGATTTTAGTTTTTTTTTCTCCGCAGGGCGGAGACTCCCACATAACCACCCTGCCTCCCCCGGGGCGGGCGTGGTATCCATAAAGGATTTCCACTGGGTAAACAAAAAAAAAAAAAAAAAGGATTCTAATGGTGAAAGAATTTTTGAAATTGGTTCAGTAGTTTTTGAGTTTATTCGAGACAAACATTAGTATAGATAAAAATGAATGACTGTTAGTTAGTCTCCCTGATACCATCACCTTGTCATGCTTTACTATAAAAAATAATCTAAAAAGAACGAGCCCAATACATTCAACCATTCATTCAAAAGTTTGGTCAACCACTTTTAAGCTTTATCAAACCAACTTTGTTCCTCTATCTATATTATTACAATTTTTATTTAGCTTGGTTGTCGTAGTGATTCACAGATACCTACCCATATTCTTACTGTGATAAGGTTCAACAGATTTGTGTCTGATTATTAAAATTACAGCTAATTAAATTGTTGAACATAGTTTCCTTATCTCAAATACTACTTTACAAACAGGTCAAAAGGTCTCTATTACATTATAGTAATTTATCAGATAAGTTAATTTGTAATCTGTGCTTTGTTGTGTACTGCAGGTGTTGTCTAGAGAAAAAGTGATTAGGAGTTATGGACACAAAGACTTAACACTTTGGCTGCGGAAACACATACCTTGTGTTTTCCTTTGCGCGACGCGAGTGCGGCTGCACACACCAAGTGCGTTAAAAACAAGGCATTTGACTATTATTCGCGCCTGGGGCAAGCGTATGTGATTATTAGCCGCAGTCAAAGTGTTAAGCGTGTTCAAAATATATTGCTTTGTCTCCCCCGGGGCCCAATTCTGGCTAGTGAGATGTTATCTTGGTTACTGTAACTCTTATTAGAAATGTTATGACAATGAAAGTGACCAAGATAATCTCGAAGGGCCCAGAATACCTCCCCTGATTAGAAAATGATATCCTAGCCACCAAGAGGTGGCAGGCAGAATTTGCACTTTAAGGACTGGCAAACAATAGCCCTACAAACAGATATAGATAAAGAAATGTGCCCTGGAGTAGGACAAAATAGGCTTTATATTAGGCAATACAAATGTCTAGCAGTGTCTCATAGTTACATACTATTCTAAAGAGCAGCATGTTTTTCTAGGACACAAAATGGGGCCTATCTGTTAATTGAGGGCATAAGAAATACATTCTAAATTTAATTTCAATCATGTTTAGGTAGTTCAGTGGGTACAAGCATATTAATTAACATGCTTATAAACTTTTGACTTTATAACATTTGGCCTGTTATGGAATAGAAACCAGTAATTTTAATAAAAGCATCAATAAGAAAATATTACCTAATTAATATGTCTAATTTACCACAACCCTAATGAAATTCAAGAATTTCATTCAATGTAAGAGTAACCAGAGCTAAGCTTGTGTTGTACTTAATTGGAGATATAGGTCAGTGGGTTTGAAATGCATGCCTGCACATTCCAATATTTCACCTATGCTGTATGGAAATAAGAGTCAAGCTTGTTTGAAACCTAACATTTTGGCCAAATATAGTTTGGAAAAGCTGAGCATTACTTTGCAGGTAAATTTAGGTCATAGCTTACTTAGGGACTATTGGGGTCTACACTTGCTGTCAATAAAATAGTTAACTATAAGATACTTCTCACTATTTTACATGTGATTCTTGTTTTCCTACATTTTTGTAGGACAAAGAGTACCTATTCCATATTAGTTATTATTATGTACACATAGGGAATTTAGTTAGGTGTATTTAGTTGAGATTTTTTTTATTGTATTTATTTGACATTGTATTTTTGATTGAATAAATTAAATTAATTTACACACATCAATTGTTTAATCATAATAGGGTAGCAAATAGACAGGCAGAGTAATCTTTGTTTATAATATTAGTATGATTGTACCTATCTCATTAAACTTTGATAAACAAGAAACATTTACATACCTTTCGAACATGATCTACCAAGGGCCAGACAGTGTCTATATGGTCAATAAGAGTCATGAAGCCTTGGTACAGTCTCTGACCGTTTTCAGTATCATCCGGCTGGAAGTAAGTCGCATTGTTCTGGCAGGAGTCTTTCAATGCCTCGTACATCGCGTACGTCGATGGAGAACCTTCCTGGGACTCCTCGCAGCATAGCGATGCCTTCGCGGGCGACTCCGTGAAACTCATTCTTTTATAAAAATTTGTCGAGGCAAATCGAACACCACGGCTGATCAATTTGAGTCTCATCTGCAAAGATTTTATCATAAACATCTGACTCACTATATTTATTATTCAATGAACTGGGAAACTACACACCAATCGGAAAAATATTTACAAAAAACTTCGGGGATTAATAATTTTGTCATGGGACCATTTTTATCGGTTATTGTTGTTCAGGGATCAATTTACCATCGACCTTTTCAAATTTATATAATTTAAAAATAATTATCAAACGTGAACGTTCGTCGATTTTCATTAGATTTATCGAGTGAAAGAAAATGGAAATCGGACGGAAAATACTTTTGACTTTGACATTTACAATATTTTCATTTGGTGTTTTTACTTACAATTTTCGATTCACCCTCCTTTATTTTATTCTTCAATAGAGCAGCGCGCTATCTTTTGTGGACCGTAAATTTTTCCGCCAAAAAGTAGCTTATTTGAGATTTGTTATCCTAGGATATATCTTAATAAATCTATGTACCTACCTAGTAGGATTATAGCAAAAACCAATTCTTACTCATCACAAACAATATAAAATATCAAAAGGGAACATTTCCTTACACTGGCTACATCATTTATCTTGTCTGTTATTGTCATGTCGCTGACATTAGTTTTTTTTTTTAATTTTGATATAGCTCGGTTTGACCATTAAGCTTCTAAACTAACACGCCCATTTTGTTTTATCCTCTATCAAATTTTTGTACCGTGAAGATATCTAGCATCGCTATCCATACTAAGTAGTAACGAAACGGAAAGAGTTTTTCAGTGTATGTATGATCCTAAATTATTTAACTTCTGTAGTCTAAAGGTCTAAAGTCTAAACCAACTTATAAAAAAAAGTATTGGTTGATGGTGTCCGGAAGCGACATGTTATTCAAGTTTTTTGTTTTTCTTTTATTGCCTAATACACTACCTTGTCTATTAGGAAATGAAACTAACCATGAAAATCATTACTTAAAGTATAATTAGAAATAACTGTGAACTCTAATCTTGAGTAAACATATCCACTGTGTTATGCACTCTAGTGAGTGCTAACACTGACAGCCGGCGATGGGGGTCTTCTAGCCAGTCGTAATGCTTGCCACGAGCGCACACCAACTGGCTTATGAGCCACCGCATTATTTCCAGCTTTTCCACAATCATGCTAAGTGATCTGAAAATAGCAGATTTCTTTTAAATATTTTACTTGAGAATCTATTTTGATAGAATATAAACAAGTTTGCCAAACTGAAATTTTCGATTGTTTGGTTTTTTTTTTGTAGGTTTTTTGAACCTGGCTTTGTTAGGTTCTTGAAAAGAACAACAAAAAATGCTCACGGTAGCAATGGGCCTCTATTCTCTTCTTCTTGAGTATTCTGTTGATCAAGCAAGTTCCGTAGAGTCCCCAAAGTTTTATCCCACTGTGCGGTGAGCTCAGCATGCTCAGCCTCTCTCTGTTTGAGTTGTGTGTCCGAGTCTTGCAGCACTCGCTCCTTGTGGTGGTACTCCGACAGACTGTCTATTATGGCCCTGGAAATAATGTGGAAATGAATTTTTTTAAACTAACAAAACCCACATTTTAACTGCTTTCTTACAGAAATTGATGATTTTTCCATAATAAAAAGCTGTTTATTCAGGTTTAATACTCCTCTACATTTATACCTAATACTCTAATCCGTTAAGCAATTACCATGTTCATTGGGAATAAATACACATTTTTTTCACTTTCGCATTATAATGACCATGACGGAACTAAGATAAAATAAAGGGTAGATACTCACATTTTTCTTTTAACCATTTCTGGGTCCAAATTAGCATCAGGTGTTGTGATAAGTGCTTTAACGGCATGAGCCTGCGTTAACGATTTCACCGTTACATTTTCTAGTACCTTCCACATCACAGTATCTCCATACTCTGCCAAAGTCTTGTCGAGATGTGGCTCATTTAATTGATGTCTATCTGAAAGAAATAAAATTATGTTAATATGAAAGCTGGGTAATTTCCTTACAATTGTATTATAATTAGTTAAGATCTAATTATAATTATAATTATAATTATAATTAGATCTTAACTAATTATAATTAGTTAAGATCTTTACAATATAGTGCAGGTGATACAACCAATTTATCTGTAAAATCGAATGGAAGAGCTATACAATTGTAAGGAAATTACCCAGCTTTCATAATTGTTTTTCATACTGCAGTTTATTACCGGTTTTCATCATAAGCACATGAAAACTGGTGATGATGATGAAAAGTAGTTTATGATCTCTTCTGTACTCTTGACATGTATGGAAAATTTTACATTAATCAGCTATGTAGTAACGGCGAGAAAGCGTAACAAATAAACCCTTTCGCACTCATAATATTAGTAAAGATCAACACATCACACCTATAATGATTTTATGTTACAAATGACTTACTGGACAAAGGTTTGGCTTGTAGTAGCTTCAATTTTGAAGAAAATAATTTTATATCTCGTATCTTTTTGGTTACAGCATCTTCTAAATCTTTTGTGGTTTTAACTGAAAACGTTTCCGAAGCTCGCCGCAGCTCATTTGTGAAGAAATTGCTTGTGTCTCGTAGCTCGTCGAATCCTGGCATTGTATAGCGATATTATAGCGGAAACGAAAATAAAACAACTTAGTTATGTCTATTGAACCGAAATGAAACTTTCAAAATAAAGTCTAGCTTCGGAAGCAATATCGTTAGACCCAAACAATAACAAAACAACAACTGTTACATTTTTTTTTAAATTTGAATGTGTTAACGGTCGATCATAACCTTTCGTTTGTCAAAGTCAGTGTCATAATGGACATGGCAATATTGTAGAACACAGGTAATGTATGGAAAGGAATGTACGACCAATGATTGATGTACAGAGACACTGATTATTATTATTTATTAGGTTGTTCAAAGTGCCATACAATATTCTGTATAGTAAATAGGATATACGACTATAGTTGTAAAATAACCGTTCAAAACGGTAAAAACCCGATAGGTAGTTAGGACTCCCAAAAAATATAAATTTATTTCTTGTTGCAAATAAAATTTTCTACAACTTTAATCAAATAACTTATAGCCATCGAAACAAAAAATACAAAGTTTAAAGCGAAACTCGATGATTTTCAAATTCAAATACAAGTATTTTAAACAAACACGAGTGTTCAAACGTAACAAAACAGTTTGTAACGAATAAAACTATTTTAAACCGACCGGTCGATCTAAATGTACAACTGTTATTAGACAACGTATTTGTACCACGTATAATACATGCATCGTATTATCATAATTTATCTAATCTTATTGGTCGATATTTCTGAGCGGCTATGGTTGGTCGACTTTGAGCAGAGATCTTCATCTTCATCAAATCAGTTGCGTAAAACACCCGTATCGTATTTTTTATTTCAGGCCGTGACACAGCTGATGTTGCAGTAGGCTATTTGGTTTTTATTACTTCTTAGAGAATAATAATTGTAACAATAGGTTATTAGGTTTTTTATTTCAGCCCTGAAAATGTTTTTTTCTGGCTTAGTATGATGTTTCGCAATTCGATATCCTTGATTATTGATCCTCCTTGATCCTTGATGAATTCGCACTCGTACTAAACCAATCTTTGCTATTGACATTTAGTTTTACCTTGTACATGGTTTCTTAGAATCGGGTTGTACAAAATTGGTCGCATAAAAGTAAAACTATCTATAAATTAACGGACTATGCCCTGTTTAGCCGTACAATATAGGGACTCACAAAACGGGCTGTGTAATAATCGTGGTCATACATTATCATCCCATCCGGCATCCGGGCATCCCATCATAATAAATAATCAATAATACCGAATTACCGAGGAGAGAACTCCTCTAATTCCTCTTTAATCTGTCTACGAATAATACCTAAATAAATAAATAATCACTGTAAGTGAAAATGGAAGAGGGATTAATGGACATAATAGAGAACCCTAAAGATGCACCAGCAACTGATCCTTCAATAAATTATCCGCCTTTATTTACTAGTAAAACTTTGCTAGAACTGTCGAATTGTTCTTGGTCGCGCTCTCTAGGTGTAGCAGACTTTAAGGTGCAGCCTTACTTACGCGGCTGCAAATGGTCTCCTGATGGGACTTGCTGCTTAGCAGTAGTAAACGATGATGGGATGCATGTTACCGAATTAAACAAAGATCTTTACGCGGGAGTGGTACAACCAGATCGTATAGTCGATGTTATGGACTCTGTAATACACGTGAAGGAGGCTGGTATGATATACGATTTCTGTTGGTACCCGGGAATGAATAGTGCAGTACCTGAAACTTGTAGGTATGTTGATTAAATCTAAAGGTGCTGATGATCCGATTCTAGTTCTGTAAGATATCCCTGTTATTATTATTACTTGGCTGCTTAAATTGCACATAATATCATTAGCATTCTTCCATCAAAGTCAGTATCCTCATTTTTGTCTGATCGGAGAATAATGAATGAATGAATGCATAATGGTTGTAATATTCAATTATTTAATTCATTAGTTTAAGTTTTAACATTATGACTGCTGGAAACACATACCTTGTGTTTTCCCTAGTGCGACGCGAGTGCGGCTGCACACGTCAGGCGCGTTAAACAACACATTTGACCATTAGCCGCACTTGAGGCAAGCGCATGTGATTAGTAGCTGCAGTCAAAGTGTTAATTCTCTAATAATAAAATTATTTGTAAATGTGTCTTACCTGTAAACATTCGATGTTATAAATATTAATAAATATTTCTGATTTCTGTCATCCATCAAACGGCAGAAACTTAGTAAAGATTTTAAATTATCAAAAAACTGGGAACTTTACTTTTCACCAAAATTAGTTTCTAGTTTTAATAATTACAATATTTTTATAGAAGCAAAGTTAGAGACTGTTTATAATATCTATACTAATATTTTAAAGAGGAAAGATTTGTATTTTTGTATTTTTGGATGTTTGTGTGGAATAAATTCAAAAACTACTGGACCGATTTCAAAAATTCTTTCACCATTCGAATACTACATTATCCCAAAGTAACATAGGCTATTTTTTTTAAAAATTTTTTTTTTTTTATCCACAGCAAAGCGTGGCAGGAAACAGCTAGTATTATATGTTTGTTACTTCTTCCCACAGTCAACATGAATTCAATAATAATTATGTGAATAAAATAATCCTTTTCTGAGCCTGTTAAAATAAAAATATCCTGATTAAGTTGTCACTAAGCCTTGATGGCGTTTTGGAGAAAAAAATTTCTTCACAACTACAGCCATAAAAAGTTACAATTTTAAATTCCAGTTGGCTGTCAACTAGACAGAATGGCCCAATACAAATGTGGGATGCATATGACGGCACACTCCGATGCACATACAGAGGGTTCAACTGGGTTGATGAAATGGAAAGCGCTCTGACAATCACATTCTCAACAGACGCCAAGAGAATCATTGCTGGGTACAAGAAGACATTGAAGATCTTTGATATAGAGATGTACGTATGTCATCATTATTATTTTTTAATAATGTTTCACACTCATAGCTCCCCACTAGGATACCCTGTGTTGGGGATGCCATAAAACACACAAAGACAAGGACAAGTAACACCCAGATCCACAGCAGATATTGAAATTCATCATTCAAACATCTGCCCGGCTGAGAATTGAACCTGGGACTTCTGGCTTATAAGGCGGATATACTATCGCTGATCGTGATGGCATATGGATCAGAGACGTGGTCTTTAACTATTGGCCTGATGGAAAAGCTCGCAGTCGCTCAACGAGCCATGGAGAGGGCTATGCTCGGTATTTCTCTACGAGACCGAATCAGAAATGAGGAGATCCGTAGACGAACGAGAGTAACCGACATAGCCCAGCGGATTGGCAAGTTGAAGTGGCAGTGGGCTGGCCACATAGTGCGCAGGACCGATGGCCGTTGGTGCCGGAAGGTCCTGGAATGGAGACCACGTGCCGGCAAGCGCAGCGTAGGACGTCCACCCGCGAGATGGACCGACGACCTAGTTAAGGTCGCCGGAAGACGCTGGACGCAGGCCGCTTCCAACCGGTCCCGTTGGAAATCTATGGGGGAGGCCTATGTCCAGCAGTGGACGCCCTACAGGCTGGTATGATGATGATGATGATACTATCGCTGAGCCAAACAGGTTGTCATTAAACAATAATAAGCACTAGTTGTTGCTCAGAACTTCATACCCAGTGCTCCTCGGCCTTCAGCTTTGTGGGTTTAGGCTATAATTCAGCTCTCAGGAATAGTGTAGCTTTTCACTGGAGTATCAAGATAGAAGTTATATGTACTAAATATTAATTATGCCTTAACTCAAATTCGACAGGCAATTAACTAGCTGCATCTCATACTGCTGGCATTTGTTTGTCTGTGCCCAGCTTTACTTTAACAAGAAAAATTGTACAATTTCAGACCAGGCAGAGATTTTACGGAACACAGGATCTTATGTCCGGCATCATGTTTTGCTACAAGTGACAATCTCTTGGCTGTGGGCTCATGGAACAAAATAATCACTTTGTATGACGAACCTGGAATGGGAACTCGCAAGAGCGTTGCAAAACTGCATGGGCATGGAGGTTTGCTTCATTTTGATAAACTATTTTCTAAACTGTAGTAGAGCTGTCTGGCCATAAGGCCATAACCATAAGAAATACTACTCAATACACAAATACTACTATTATTTTGATCATCTATCTAACCATGATCCATATTACTTTGGGCCTAAGTCTCCAAGCATAAATAGGCTTTAATATACTCTGTCTAATGTGAATCGATTCTTTAATTACGCAATAAGTTTATTCTTATTCAAAATGGGGGCGATTGATCATGGAGCGGTGTCCTGCAAAAGATGTATTGTGCGTTTCTTCCTTACCAGCAGTCAACAAAGCCAACCCAGCTTCTAAAATACCGGAGCAAGGCTCTATGCCGCTAACTACCAAATAAGTTTCTAATAAGCAAAATAATGTAACAGAACATGTTTATAGGTGGAGTAACACATATGAAGTTCACTCCAGACGGAAATATACTAGTATCAAGCGCCCGCAAAGACCACAGACTCCTAGTCTGGGACATTCGCAGCTACAGGCGCCCTCTAAACATTCTCAGCCGGCCTAACACCACTAACCAGAGGATTTACTTTGACATATCTAAGTGTGGGAAGTATCTAGTTTCTGGAGCCACTGATGGAGCAGTCATGGTGTGGGATGTGGATAAGGTTGACTGGAGGAATAGTCTCGATTCGGAGACCATGGCGGGGGATAATGTTACTTATAAGGTATTTAAATGTAACCGACTTGACAACCTTCCCTACTTAAAATACAAAAGTGATTTCACATCTTACATTTTAAAATCTTGTCAAAAGCACACTACTTACATTATATTGTATTTTCTATATCTTTAATGATTTTTTAAATGAATTTTATTCATATTGTAGTCTCCAACCAACTATAACGTTTTAGTTTGAAGATAATGCTAGATGACGCTTGTTTAAATGCCCTGCTATCAGAATCTATAATCCTATTTTATGGATAAACAGTAGGAAATTTAGCCAATGTAAGTGCCAATTGTGGTTTTTAACGAAATTGTTTGATTTCAGTTCCCGCTCCATAAAGACTGCTGTAACAGTTTATCCATCCACCCAATTTTGCCAATTCTGGCAACTGGCTCTGGACAAATACACATGGAGGATCCCACTACTGACGACTTTTCATCAATAATACAAGCAAGTACAGTTCAAAAAATGATAGATGAACCAAACAAATCAAACGAAGAATCTACAGAGAATAAAACAAGAGATCCTACAAACGAAGTTCCTCAAGATATAACCAAAGATGATGAAAAGGCGATAGATATGAAATATTCTTCATATGCTGAAAATAATTTGGTGTTTTGGTGGATTGGCAATGTACCTGGTGTAACAACATAGTCATTATTTTAAGAGTAATTTGTGATAATTAGAAATTAAGTAACATTTGTGGATATCATTTCTGATGATAATTTTAGTCAGACTTTTTTAATATATCTTAATATAAACGAACAACTTTACTTCGTCCTTAAAAATAGTTTTTGTAGGATAGTGGGTGGCTGCTATAGTTACCGCGTTACCAACTGAGTCGTGCGGCCATAAATCATTTCTCTGTCTGTCTCGCTCGCACTTGTGGGTCTTATAGAGCCGCATAGTGATGTGCGTAAGATGGTTATAGGCGCATATCGATAAGAATAAAATCAGATAGAAACATAGTAGATAGTATTGTTTTGATGACGTTTATGGCCCTACGACTCAGTTGGTAACGCGGCGACTATAGTAGTAGTCTATATCGATCCTTATGATCTGCTCCACTGAACTCAACATCAATTTTGTAGTATCGCTCTACTTGAGACTATTGTTGACGCGATGGTCGCGTAGATAAAAGAAAATCTCGCCAGGCAGTGAGACAGTGGCGAGAGTCTGTAGTGATCTATTCAACATGCTTAAACTTGATATACGTTTATTGCTACTTGTTTAGTTTCTGCGTAAATAGTACCAAGACTATATAAAAGAAACTAAACATAAAACTCCTGTATTCTTTAGCCATGATACCTTCAAATAAACAAATGCATCAGCGTTAAATAAATTGCGGGCTACAAACTCAGATCAAGTAGAAAGACAGATAGAGTCCCGCCTTAGATCCAAGTGAAGCCAAACACTACCCTACTACCCGCGTACGTACCTATACTTCAAGCACATGTTGACGCATAAAACCTACCCGAATCAATAGTTAGTTCTCCGTCAGTTGATCTGAAAACGTGGACAAGAAAAATAAATAAATAAAATGATGTTAAATAAATAAAACACAGCAAAAATTACGCAAAGAACGTCCAATGGAACTTTCCGCGTGTCTACATATCGTACTTATCATCTCATGGAACACATAAACATCATGATTTTTAGATTATAATTTCGAATACAAATGTCAAAACAACATTTTGATATTCGGTAGTTTTTATGCGTCACTAAGTGCATGAAATTTACGTACGCGGGCAGTAGGGTAGTTTTTGGCTTCACTTGGATCTAAGGCGGGTCTCTATCTGCCTTTCTACTAGATCTGAGGCTACAAAATAGTTTTAGTGTAGTGTAAACATCAGCTTTTTCCTCTGATTGACCACACACCAGGCTTTGTAAAAGAAACATAGCTGAAAATAAGTAGGTGTTTTGTAAAACGTGCACGCACGGTGGGGTTTTTGTCAAAATCAAAGGTTTTCCCATTTCCGCCTCGCTCGTAAAAGTTTTTGTCGACTGGAGGAGGAAATGTGATTGATACAGCGAGATAGTACGAAACTTCACAGTGAGTGTCTACTAAAATCAAGTGCTTAACAGACAGTATAAAGTTCTATGGTTATGTTAAAGCCCTCAGATAAATAATGGTCAAAGTAACTGACTGATCATCATGACTGATCATGGTTTAATTTATACCCACCGTTTAAAATTTGTTACTTTACTGAAGTATGGTCTTGGCGAGGGCCAGAGATAAAGAACGAAACGGGTGGATGATTAGTTATCCAGTTAAAAAACACATAAGCTAAGTTTTTTTTATGTGATTAAGTGACGAAACGATCAAATCGCTCGCCTGATGTTAAACGTCACGTTTACCCATAACAGGTCTGCGCCACCCAGAATTTTGAACTCGCAGAATTCAAGACCCTGCGCGGCACAGCACTGCGCTCGTCACCCTGAGATATAAGTTGTTTAATCTCCCATTTGCCCTGTAATTTCACTGGAAACAATGCCCTTCCAACCGGAACACAGTAACGTTTGCACATTACTGCTTGGCGGTGGAATAACTGGCAAAGGTGTGGTACTTCCCCAGGCGGGCTCTGCAAAAGAGCCCTACCACTACTATTGATCATGGTTTAATTTATACCCACCGTTTAAAATTTGTTACTTTACTGAAGATAAATGGTTTTGGCGAGGGCCAGAGATAAAGAACGAAACGGGTGGATGATTAGTTATCCAGTTAAAAAAAACACTTAAGCTAAGTTTAGAATCATGAACTTCGCTGAAGGGTCGGACAAGATAAGACGGCCATTTCAATACTTTACAGTTTACTGCCAATAAGTTTCAGGTTTTCAAGAAAGGGATCTGAAATAAGACTGATAAAATATCCCTGATTCTGACTGTTTCAAAATCAGTGTAGTTTATACTTACTGCTACAGCACGACTCGGGTTAAAATGAACGTGGTGAAAAGTGGAACTAGATCTGTCGTCTTATTATCTCTACGGAGTTCAAGAGATGAACGTAGGTAGTTAGATACAGCGCTAGATCAGCGCTTTCTCGATATTCATTATAAGCCGAGTCACACTGTTCGTTGATTACGTTTTACACCTGGATATTTTATAGGTTTTCGAGCAATAACTCCACAAATTGGATTATTGTCTGGATAAAATGTTTTTGGCATTCACGTCTTTGATTTTACAGTTCGGAATAGTATTATACGGTATTTTATGATGGATCTCAGACAGTACGAGTCATAAAGTCTTGGGAGAATGTTGGAGTAATATTAGCCAAAGATCTTCGGGGAAAGTATGTTCTATAAGTACTGAACCCCAATTTTGTGGTAAAATAATTCATAAGAACGTAGTTTAGGTTCAGTTTCAGATTCAGATTTAATTTTATTGATCAACTATAATATAATCTAATACATTGTAATGTATAAGCTAGATGTTAGTGCATTAAATTATCAGTTGACCCTCATATAATATTGAAATGTACACAGCCAAATATAGATTTTAAAATTTTAAGTCAAAGCATAATGTCAAATAATTTTAATTAAATGTCAATATCAATCATAAGTTTTTTTTTGTACGTTATTATAGTAACAAATAAGATAGGAAAACTTTAATACCTAATAACCTCGGGAATGCATCATCGAATGAAAATTGCCTATTTATAGGAACGTTTCAAAATATTACTCTAGGAGCATTTAGGAAATGAAACTATTTGCTTATAGGTTTTCGAAGCCACAGCGGTCAGGTCGATGTATCCGATGTGTAATTTATTTCCCCATCGTGTTAGCAAAACGCCTGTAACGGTGTCAGAGGCACGACCACGCGGCCCATTTAATTTAACCCATTTTTGTAATTTACGGCTATTGAAGCCGCAGGAACAGATTGCCCGCCCTATTCAAATCAGAACAATGAAAAACCAGAACATTGAGCCGAATATTGCCATTTTACCTTTGGATTTTATGATCGGTTTCAGGATAGGTAGGTTACCTAGTTTGAGAGCAAGAGTTCTTGAGGAAAACAGCATGTTATGTTGTTGTTTCCCAGTAGTGTGGTGGTGGTCGTATCGAACCGATATCAATGTTAAGCAACGGACGATACGGTCAGTTTTCGGATGGGTGACCACACGCAAGTGATATAGTAGACACCAGTAAAGCGCTACCGTGTGTCGAATGACACGTAAAATTAGAAGCTCCGATTGTTTGTCCTAAAAAATTAACCGCCAAGTCGTATCAGAAGCTTTTCAGGCGTCTAACTGTATACTTAGGAATAGCCCACAGATTCTTAATACATGGGATACACCAACTCGTGCTGCACAAACTTATTTATTTAGATTATTTACATTTTAAGCCGTACAGTCAAAGATATCATTTAACTCCCACTTCTTAGCCCCGTCTATCTGTGTCCACGTTTTTAGAAACTCAAGTGATCGTAAGTCGTACCTAATCTAATTTCGTTTGTGAAATTTAGTTTCCTCAATTGAATGATTAACCGCAGTAAGTCTAAACTTTGACCTTTGTGAGGAATTCGCATTTATTTAAATGCTGAAGCCGTCGAAGTTTCCTTTTCATTTTGATCCTCGAGAAGAAAAGTAGGGACCTACATTTAAGTGAAGACTGAGAATTATTTCCGGTATTTCATAAACGAATGTTCATTCTATTTTAGGGTTCCAAATAATTTAATAAGAAACTCTTAACATCTTCCAACTTTATTTCTGTCTACTTATTTGCTCCATCTTAGTTTGTTAACGAAACGAGCCTAGCTTTTATTATGAAGAGGTGTAAGTAAAAAATCACGTATTTTTAAATAAGTATACCTATGTACCTTTGAGAAACTCATATACAGATCGATGCTATGAACCCCCCTAATAAAGAGAATCCTTATTTGGTAAGTGGAAAGTTTAGGAAGACTAAAAGAAAGCACCTAAGAACAAAAACTAAGGAAACGCCGAAGGGCAAAGACAAAAATATTATAATTCAGTTTCCTAAGAGCACATAATGCGTTAAGTTCTACTAGGTACCTATCAGTCTAAGTTTTTTCTAAGTTATTCACGTGATATGCCAGTTACTACCGAATAGCTGGAAGCCTGGAACTTTGACTTTATTACGACATAAGGTAGCATAACAAGAAAGTACTGCGTGTCTAACTTATCTGCGAAATTTAGTGGTGGCACTACTGTCGCATTTTCTGAGCAAACCCGAAAATCTTGTATGAAAAGCTTTGGTTCCGTCATTTGACCAACTGTACTTATAAGTTGTTCTGCAAGCCCCGGCCCGTACTCTGACGTCTAAAACGAAACTTTCCTAATGAGCGAGAACGACTTATCCACGAGAATATTCAATTAGGGGACAGTAAGGGACGGTAAAATGTTTTCAGATTTATGAAGGTCGAGGCGCCTACATTTTTGAGAGAGTGCAGAAACTTCGGTTGCTCTCGTTAAACTCGTATTTCGTGGGAGGATTTAAATGAAAAATAAGGGTATTTCGGCAGATTATAGGGAGACATTAGAATAAAATATGATTTAAGTAAATTGAGTCTATAATCGCCAGTTTGTCTTTTTGCTAGTGGTCGAAATCAAATCAATGTACGAGTAGATGTAGAACTTTTGCTACGTAGATACATTGAACGAACTATTATGTACCTATACAAGAGACTTATTCCACAATTCATTTGAGATGCATTGCGAAATAAATTATATGAAACATAACCTGAGTTACATCCAAAAGTTATTAAAGAAAAATACAAGGACAACCAAATACAGATTCTTTATCGTCTCAAAAAAAAAAATGTTATACCGATCTTGAGGCAAATACGATATTTGTGTAAACACAGCTTTATGATTTTATGAAAAACTGTCGTAGAAAAAAGCCTAACTTATCAGTAAAATGGTGCTTAGAATGTTTTCAGTGGGCCTAGCACACCGTTGACGTAAAAATGCGTAGCGACTTAGCGAGTTTTCGATAGAAAAGTGTACCTACGCCATTTACGACTGTCAAGTGTGCTCCTGACGGGTGTAAATGGCGTACACTTTTCTATCGAATACTCGCTACGTATTTTTACGTCAAAGTTGTGCTAGGCCCACAGGGCTGTGGGTTTGATGATACTGCGGAAATAAAGTCTCGTTTGGCGTCATGAAACTTTCTATCAAAATGTAGCTACTTAAGTATTTTTACAGCGTAAACAATATTTACTGTTTCGCTGACCAACTTTTGAAACTTGGACAGTATCCCAATGTGTCCCCCTATCGGGCAATAAATAACCGGTATCACTGTACCGCTGGAGGGACATGACGTCTTTTATAGTCAGCACTATAGCCGTAAAATAAAATACAGAGCGACCAACTTAGCTTTGCAGTTGGATGGGGGAGTCATAATCACATTTTCTGAACAAAACCATAAAACCTCCACAAAAAATTGTAGTTTCCTTTTTCGGCCAACTCTAGAGATACGTCGGTCGCCGTTGCTCTGTAGGTTTTTTCGTAGACGGCTCGTAGCAATGTTCGTAGAGTGCGTAGCGTTTGTAACGATGTCTCTTTGTAGGCGTTGGTACGGGAAATCCAGATTTTTCTTTATTATGTAGTTAGAAATGATGTATTTCATTACTTTTCTGAGGTATCTACAAGGCCAAAGTGAATTAAACTAATATCATAAATGCGAAAGTTTGTGAGTGTGTATAGGTATTTGATACTTCTTTACACTGAAACGGTTTAGTAGATTTGGATAAAACTGAGTATGGATGATAGCCGGCTACGTTTTATCGCACACGGGCTATTTTTTATACCGGTGAAATTATCGGATACTATAGCGGACAGCCATGCATGATATCTTCTAGATCAACGTGCTCAGTTTGTTCTCTTTCCTAGACCATACCATAGCTTACCATCAGGCCATCAGGCGAATCGATAATGAAACGGATCAACATATTCATCATTTAAAATAATTGGCCGCAAGAGACAGAGGGACAGACACCGGAGTCTCGCCATAACGGCTAACATAATTTTGATACGAAACCCTAAAAACAAATACATTGAATCACCATAACAAATATAGTCGGCCTGTTTAGCTCAGCGGTAGTGTATCCGCCTTATAAGCTAGAGGTCCCGGGTTCGATTCCCGGCCGGGCATATGTTTGAATGATGAATTTAAATATCTGTTCTGGGTCTGGGTGTTAGTTGTCCTTGTCTTTGTGTGTGTTGCATGGCATCCCCGACACAGGATTAATTCCTAGTGGGGCAGCTATGAGTGTGAAACGTTTATTTATTTATAACAACCGCTAAATATTCCATCCGTATAATCACTGATTTGTATTGGAAATTGAAACAAAATCCTACATTTATTTTCTACCTAAAGTAAATGATTTACTCAAACAAATAATTCTTTAAAAATTGAAATACCTTGTCCTCTTTATTAAGATATCTTCCTTTATTGAATAGGGCTTCAAGAAAATTGAAATACTTTGTCTATGCCTGGTAATATTTCGAGAGAAGATCCCAGATCCCTCAGCCCTCAAGGGACAATGAAACTAAATTTACTGCCGGTTTTATGCTTATAGCTGCTGCATAAAATATAAAGAAAATTACGTACTTTGCTGAAAATCGCAGATCTTGAGGCGGAGTTACTTACTAGGTACATAAATCATTACAGCTGCTACAGAGAACGATCTACTCAATAAAATTCTAACCACTGACTTAAAAATAAGGCATGGTCTAAACCAGTGAAATTTAGAAGCAAGAAATTATTAAAGAAAAAAATATTGAAGTAATGATGCAGACAATTTTCTACTCTAACGTAGATGAACATTAAAAAAGGATTATCGAAAATGGATCGAAGAAGATAAAAAGTAAATAAATGGTATATAGGCTGAGTGGTTAGCCCTGGTGTCAGCTTTAAGCTGTCTGAAAGCCTCTGACAATGAGATTAAAAGAGGATGAAGCAACACCAAAGGCCGAACAACACCGAGTCCGAAATCGCGTGCATTGGCTGTTAGGGTTTCAGAATATTTTTAATCCAATAAAAAAAACAACACACTGATATTACCTAGCTTAGTAATTTACACTGTTTTAGATTATTCCCTACTTACTATACTCATTATATAAATTCATAAGCTTGTCATGAAATATTACCAGACTGAGCGAATGTAATATTTGGCAAATATCATTAACTTTAACAAAATCAGCTAATCTTAGTAGGTATTTCGAAAGGAAACTTAATAGAAACCTAAACACGTACTTATAACTTACGTATAGTACTGATTGCTCCTTGTAATTCTATTCATGCACTACCGAGTAGTTAGATAGGTCTCCAGTTCAGAGCGCCGTCTTTCCGATTCGGTGCCAGTCTCGTTAAAATGCCTCACTGCCGCCTAAACAATGTCGCCTGACCAGCGAGCTAAAGATCTGCTAGATGGTTGCTTTCTGTTTCGCGAAACCATTCTCTAACTGCTTTGGTGCACCATACGCCTCCTTTTCTACCCACAAACTCGGTAACAGTTAATTAAAGATGTCATCAGTTGTGCACAGAATTAATTGCTTCGGTACAGGTTTTCACAAACGCGTAGTACCTACTTAATAAATTGAAAAGGGTTAATACGAGTATACGCGCTGTGTATCCAATCCTAGATTCTAAAATCATCCATCACAGCTCAGCCAGACTAAATAATAATTACTACAGCGTAGCGGTGATTGTTCCCCACAAATCCTCCCTCCCTTTAATTAAGAATTTGGCTCTATAATTAATTTATTTTGCGACAGTTTAAACCATGACAGCCAAGTACTTTGCATAAGTTTGGCTGTGGGATATCTAATTTCAATCTAAGTTCTTACGAGATTTTACTTTTTTTATTTATGTTTTATTTTATACTAGCGACCTGCCCCGGCTTTGCACGGGTATAAAATATAGCCTATGTTACTCATGGATAATGTAGCATTCTAATGGTGAAAGAATTTTTGAAATCGGTCCAGTAGTTTTTGAGTTTATTCAACACAAACATACAAAAATACAAATCTTTCCTCTTTATAATATTAGTATAGATTGTAAGTATAATTATTATAATTTTTTTGAATATTTTTTTAAATATAATTATATAAATTATAATTGTCTATATCTGACCTGTCGCACGCCTTGGCGATGCTGTTACTGCGGCAGGTATCTAATAATAATAAATAAATAAATTTAAAATGTTTTGCCTAAAACCCGTTGTACACGATTCCCGGTGGCTGCCGCAGTTAGTGCATGCACCAGTGTTAAATTTCACGCACTACAGGAGTACTTGCGCAAGTAATAATTTATTATTTCGAAGTGTTTCCATATTAATAAATAACTTGAAAATGGCACATTCATATTTTACTAGCTACGGCTTTACTCTTAATCTTTTTTGCCTTGTAAATTCGTTTTCTTTTAGGTACTTATTTAAACGTGCACATACTTGTTATGCATAGGTATCCGACATTCTATGATGAACAAATGAATCTTAAGTCCAGACTAGACAATGTAATAATGTTCTATACCTATTTACCAACGTATATTAGAGAGGTATTCAACCATTTTTTTGAAAAAACTATTCCAGACAGACTAATGTCTGGCTCTGGATATAGGATTCTTGATGTACAAATCCCCTGGGACATGAAGTATTAGTGCAGGGAGACTTTCTTATCTAGGATTTATTAGTCTTTTAACTTTAATATTTCTTCCATTCGATTTTTGAAATTGTCTTTGCAGATAGTAGGTATATAGAGGTAAGTCACTACCACAGGTAAAGCCAAGCCTACCAATAGAAATTTAATACATTTTACATTTTCTACGCTGCCTCTTACCGTTTCTTCTGCAAAGATATAAAATATATTTTTGTAGAAATAAATATCATTTTACACGAAGGCTAGAGAGTGTTTTACATTTTCACACTATTGCTCACCTTCAGCGTAGATGGTAACCCAAAGTAGATGTATTCCCAATAAAATAGTAGATAAATAGAGGTACGAGTGTATCTGTGACCGACTTCCTCCTCCAGAGGACTTCCAAATAACTAACAACCACTCAAAGAAAAACTCCAACATCAATCTAGCACTTTGTATCTTCGATGTTGTTACATTTGTTACGTTCTGGGTTAACGTTTCTCACCGCTTCTGACTTTGATTAACGCACTCCTGGGAAAATAGAGTAGGCCACTAATACCCCCCTATGGCCTATTAGCGCCTTCAGTAGGTATAATAAATTACGGGAAAGGGAGCGGAGGCTACACTTAGCCCGCTGAAAACATCTGTATTGTGTGTGATTTATGGCGACCAAAAAACGGGGTGATCCTGGTATTTTGTGATATGGCAACATGATCCCGATGCTGCTTTGATTGCGGTCACGCGCGTAAAAAATCAAGCATTGGAAATATGGAGATACTGGCTGCGCCCTGTGGTTTCTCCCGGGTGTGATGAAAAACTGTGACAATGATAGTCATGAAAACTAAGAAATGTCCTTTTCTATACTCCTGACTACGTGTGTGCAAAAAAACATGATGATTGCTCGAGTTGTTAATATTAGAAAGCGTAACAAACAAACAAACACACTTTCACGTTCATTATAATTATGATAGTTTTTTTTATTTTTTTTTAATTTTTATTTTTTATAAAAATAAGTGGCAAACAAGCGACGGGCCACCTGATGGTAAGTGGTCACCGTCGCCTATGGACACAGTAATAATTTATTACTTTCATGTCACGCATATTGGCCATAATTTATCGAACTGGAAATATACCGACAGCAAAGTATTTAACACTTTGACTGCGGCTAATTATAACATGCGCTTGCCTTAAGTGCGGCCAAATGCGTTGTGTTTGGTTTTTTTTTGTTTTTTTCTTTGCGTCAGCTGCACTCGCGTCGCACAAAGGAAAACACAAGGTATATGTTTTCCGCAGTCAAAGTGTTAAAAAGGGCCTTCTATCCAGCGAATACATATCAAGATAGCGTTGACTGTAGAGTTCTAAACCACTTTAAATGCAAAGCGTTGCTGCAAACATAAAGCACTTTGATTTACCCGAAGCAAAAACGCAGTCTTTACCCTTTACGCAACTTCAAGATTAAACAACGAGATTTTATATATATTTATGATATATACAACAACGAGATCTTAATAAGCGATGATAAATCAGTGGTTAGCGAGCTCGGATGAAACGTCGCAGGGTGTGGGTTTTAATTCCAACGATGAGCGATCACATGCCACACTGGCAACCTATAAATTAAGAAAAAATCGTGAAGAAACATGATGGCAGAGTACTTTTTATTTATTTAATTGAGTGACTAGATGAGCAAATCGCCTGATGTTAAACGTCACGTTTGCTCATAACACTGCGTCTGGGTCTGCGTCACCCAGAATTTTGAACTCTTAAGCTGGCTTCCCACGGTGCGTGATTCTGCGGATCATCACGCACAACCGACAGCAACGCACGCAGACAGGGCTTTTCCAACGGTGCGTGTCGGTCTGTGTAGATCTTTTGATAGCTTCTTTTCAAAATGCAAAGTGAAAGAGAACGTATCGTCGCTGCAGCTGCGGCTGTGGTATTCATTAACAATTACCTACCAAATTATGCGATCTAGTAAAAGTAAAAAGAAACCACGTCGCTGGTGGATATCAGCATACAACAAAAGTCGTTTAAGGTAAGTGTACCTAAATATCTAATTTTATTTTCTGTTTTGATCACGGTAGAAAATTAACGAATGACATGAAATCGACCTATCCCTAGAATAAGGTTACATATGATTATGTTACCGAATTGGGTTTTATATAGTTCTAAATCTAAGCTGACGTACATATTTTACTAGTAAAATTAATTTAATAAAATTAATTTCGCGATCGCGTCGCCCCGCACCTTTGAAGTTACCGCCTCGCGACGGATATCGGCGCACCGCCGCAGGCGGCCTGTGCTACCACGGACGAGACCCTTCCTACGGTGCGTCGTGCGAGCTGGTCCGCGTCCGTCCGCGATATCACGGACCGTGGGAAGCCAGCTTTAGAATTCAAGACCCTGCGTGGCACAGCACCGCGCTCGTCACCCTGAGATAAAAGATGTGGCTAATCAAGTTGAACATCTTCTATTCCGAAACACCTATACGATATGTTTCAGCAGCCTAATTTGAGATATCGTTCCCATTCCAGACCTATACAGGTTTATCATCACACCGTTACATAACATCAGATGAATTGTGGTTGAATGTCTAGTCAGTAGCCATAAAAACAAGAAAATTCAACATAAACCACTGTTGCTGTACCGTTTTGTCGCCTGTGGCCATTATGCGCCATTTGTCTTCCGTAATATCACTTTGGTAAAGACGTTGAGTGAATGCCAAGCTTTACAATATTTCCTTCCCGCTTGTGATCACTGCTACGAGATGCTACGAACTGCTACGGTGGCACGTTTCTGCTACGATAAAAAATTTCGTCTCTGAAAAGTATTTTTTACAATTAAAAATTTAGATATTACGAGTAGGCATAAAATATATCAACATAAACATAGTCCGTACATTCTACGAAGGGGCGCCCCATCTTCCTCATTGTTCTTCTTGTTATTTGCCAATGTATCTTGTCATGCGTGTGGCCACAAAATGAATAATAAGAATGATCCAAAACACATTAGCAAACTTTTGTATATTTGCGTACTTACATATTTTCTTTAAGCGAGTAAGGAAAAATGAGGCGCGTCGTAGATTGAGCAAACTTTTCGGGTCGAAGAAAGGTACTGATAAAGAAAAAGTCATGTATTAAGGAGTTTGCCCACTACACCGTATTATATGGACTGCGTTAAAAACGTATCAGAAAAAGTAATGTATTGAAAAGTGTTAGACTATGCTCACTAAACCGTTCCATCACCGACCAACACCGTCACGTGGCATGCACGACGCACGTAGCGTATCAGCATCGGCATGCGCACAAATAATGATAACCTAGTCCTACCTATAGTCCTTTTTGAAGTCGTATAAAAATGGGCTTAAAGCCCCGACAAGTAAGCATGGGATTTTGTCGCCTTCGGCAACGACTCCTAACTTTCTTAGTCAATAAGACATACATTTTTTCCTTTGAAGCAATATCCATAACGTCCCTTGTCGGATGCAGACCATCCTCTTTGATATCCAGATTCCAATAACTCCTTAGATTAGATGTCCGTGTAAACAACGCGACGGACAGGATATTGGGAGAGAGATCAAACACCTACTAAATATTTATGAGATGAACCTTTATTTATTTATTTGTTATATTATTGGTTTCATACATTCAACAACAGTAATATTTAGTGCGAGTGTTAAGTGCACGTGTTTGTGTGCGTGGGTGTGTGTGGATACGTGTGTCAGTATGTGTGTGTGGATGTGTGTGGGTGTGTGAGTATGTGTGTGTGGATGTGTGCTGTAAAACATTTTGCCATACCTAGCAAACTGTAATCTAGCAACGCAAATAGAGAGCCCGTGCTATGGTAGCTTCGTGGAGCCGCGAAGCGGACAGACCTCCGGTGCGATCTCATGGCGACATGGAGACAGCGACTGTCGCAACCCCGTGCAGGGCACGCCACAATAGTGGCGGTAAGTCCCCTCTTTGAGGAGTGGCTTGAGAGGCGCCACGGCGCCCTTACCTTCCGTCTGACGCAGGTCCTCACCGGACATGGTTGTTTCGGGAGGTACCTGCACCGAATCAGGCGGGAGGAAACGCCCGGATGCAACCACTGCGAGGATCGGCCGGAGGACACGGTGGAGCACACCGTGGAGGTCTGCCCCGCTTGGGTGGAGCCCCGCCGTGTTCTCGTAGCGGCGATCGGCGGCGGCGATCTCTCGCGTCCGGCCCTGGTGCAAGCCATGGTCCGGGGCGAGGAGGAATGGGACGCCGTCGCCTCCTTCTGCGAAGCAGTGATGCTAGCGAAGGAGGTGGCGGAACGTGAGAGGGAGAGAACCTCTCGTCCCAGCCGCCGCCGTGGGAGGCGCTCCGGGCGTCGGGGGTCACGTGACGACCTCCGGCCACCGTAGACGCGGGCCTGTGGACGGTGAGCTATTGGGCTAGCTCGCTGTCCGTCCGTCTTATGACGACACAGGTCGTGTCGACGGCGCGTTCGTGTTCCACGCGCGCCTCAAAGAGATGTCAGCAACATGGAAGGGGCCCGAGAGGGCCCATGCCCGTCGGGGCTGCGGGTAGAAGTTACCGCGGCCTCGGCGTCACAAGGGCGTAGAAGGAACATGGGTGGTTTTTGGTCAGTAGAAGTCTGACACTCCCTTCCGCTCTGCCCAAGAGTGGGAGGGGTCATTTGATGATTTCCCACCCCACAAAAAAAAAAAAAAAAAAAAAATGGTAGCTTCGTGGAATTCAAAAAACTATAAAAAAGATATAGGCCCCTTTGCATTTAATTAAGTACTGGATAGAGTATGTTTTATTTTTTATGTGGGGACAAAAACCGAGCATACTAGGCACATGGTACGTTTTTATGACTAACATGAACAAAGAGCATAGGTAGGTAAGGTACGTAGGTACTTGTAACGTTTTACACAGGTGCGTGCCTATAATTAATATAATATAGGGTGAAACTACACTTACGCCAGCTTTACTACTCGTACAGCATTAAAACGTGACGCCGAGCCTTTAAATTAATTGAACTATTAGAAAGTTGCAATAAAATACTGCTAGTACACGACTTTGTGCGTTTATAACACTATTAGCAGTTACAGATGTAAATTTAGTTAGTTAGTTTACCAGTTAGTGTTGGTGCCAACAGCAAAGTGCGCGTAGCCAAATAGGTTGAAGTTTTAGTAAGGTTAGGTTGCCAATTGAATACAAGAGTAGATTCGTGCTAGTGCTTCTAGTACTCAGTTATTGTTTTGTATGTACCTAACCTTGGACAAATAAGCACTTACTTAACTATCCAAGATAGAACTTCGGGTCATTGTCTTCCGAAACCCAAGTCCTATCTTCTACTTTTTCAACCTAATTCATTTTTCCCAACTTATATTCGTATGCATAGAAAACAGTAACAACAAATGTATTCACTCGTATCACAGCTTATGTGTTACGTCGGGCCGATTCCACGAGCCGCCGACCACACAGGTCGCCGAGTCACCGCTTCAATCCAAGGGTGTTGCAACCGATTCTCCATAAAACATACCTTCCGATGAAGCCCTCGAGTCAGCGCTTCAATTCCAAGAGTATATTACTTTAATCCGCTGTTAATTCTACCGAACTTCATAATTCATTGTATTCCTAACATCGGGTGCAATCGCACATTTACCTAGCGAAATGTAGCTATAGATTATAATTTTATACATTAAATAGAGTTTAAGTCAATTTGGTTTTTCTTTTGGATCCTTCGGCTGCGGCCTATCATAATTGGCGCAGTCGGTAGGACAAAGTAGGTTAGCTAGGAGTGCTCCGACGCGAACAATCCGTGAAACATGACTGTCCGTGTAACGTGAACTGTCCGTGAAAGAACTTCCTAGTACTGTGCGTGCCTATACACTTATTGAGTGCGGCGCGTACTATTCCTGCTTTGTCCAAATGAACCTGGGCCCGTGGCTGAAGGACAAATCCAGACATCGATTCCAGAGGAAACCAAGAAGAAATATATTATGTAAGTGCATGAATCGCTCCTGTACTTGCTCTCCTTATACCTAGTTCTCCTAGAATGGTGAATTATTTTTCGATCCTGAAAAATACCCTTTTGTCCTGCATCGAGCAGACAATTGTTAGTAGAACTAGGCCATTTGTCCATTTGGTCTACATCGCGTAGACAATGGCAAATTAGATTAGAAGTATTTGTCCATTTGGTCTGCATCGCGCAGGCCATGGCAAATTAGATTAGAGGCATTTGTCCATTTGGTTTGCATCGCGCAGGCCATGGCAAATTAGATTAGAGGCATTTGTCCATTTGGTTTGCATCGCGCAGGCCATGGCAAATTAGATTAGAGGCATTTGTCAATTTGTCCTGCATCGCGCAGACAATTTCAGCTTAGACCCTAGGCTAGTGAAAAAATAAATTTTTTTTTCAATCTTGAAAAATACCTATTGTCCTGCATCGCGCAGACAATTGGAACTTAGATTATAGGTAGACATAAGCTAGTTCAATTTGTCCTGCATCGCGCAGACAATTGGAACTTAGATTATAGGTAGACATAAGCTAGTTCAATTTGTCCTGCATCGCGCAGACAATTGCAACTTAAACCCTAGGCTAGTTAAAACATTTTTCATTCTTGGAAAATACCTTTTGTCCTGCATCGCGCAGACAATTGGAACTTAGATTTGTAGACCTAGACTAATTCAAAATTCTTCACCCAAGAAGAATATCCTTAAGCCCTGCATCGAGCAGGCATAGATTAGCAGATAGTAATAAAAATTTAGGTAGTTTAGTACAGAACTAATCAATCTTGGCTTACTCAATGGTATTTTAAATAAAATCACTGGGCCAACCGCCCGCACAATAAATTCTAAAGGTATTCCAGAAAGTTGGACGGCATAAGAACAGTCTTAATAAATAATTTTTCCGACCAGACTGGCGATGACTATTTAAACAACCCTCAACTCTTTAGTGGTTATAGCTCCCAGTATTTTCTGAAGGGCCAGAAATCATGAAATTTAAGATAGAAGTCAATCTACACATCGGGGCTAATCAGTCCTTCATCAACCCTGAAGCAGTGATTTTTTTTTTTCCAATTTACTTTTCAATTTTTTTTTGTGGTCACTAATGTGCATGCGACTACTCGCAATAATTATTTCGTTTCCCTGCCGTGCTTTTTGTATTTCAAGACTGATTTTTTTTTAAACTACTTGTGTATCGATTTCAAAACTACTTTGACAGACTTATTGGACTAGACCTTTTAAAGAAATGGGAAGCTAAGATTGACCTTAAGAATAAAGTGCTTATCACTGCGTCAAGCGGCTAACCCTATTCAAGTGTATGACTCAAGCAACATTAACTTGTACGAAGACGTTATCGCGGCTAATTCTTCGAAATTAGTGAGACTTCCAATTAATTTAAATGACGACAAAGCTTATAGGTACCTGAGCAGATAGTGTCGAACCGTGTCATCCGAGACTTCCTAACAATAGTAAGAAACAACCGTGGTATTCTTGAGATCGTGAATCCATCCTCACACGGCGTAGTATTTTCGTTGAACCGACTGATAGTAGCCGGAGTTCATTCTAAAGAGTGCATGCGCACTGCACAACTGCGCTCACGTGCCGACGAAGTCTTATCGCGACCACGTACTTACTACTTAAACGCTGAGGAATGCGCGAACTTTGAATCTTTGTGTGCTTAGTATGCGGACGTTTTTTTTTACATAGAAGGCAACTAGCCCGATCGCTCTCACCTTTTACAAAATCGTAATAAGGACCGTGAAGCGGAAGCAGTATACGAACTAGATCAATAAGTTTTTGTTCGAAATTCTATTACCTGCAGACATAAGCTCGCCCCCGGCACATTCAAGATACTGTTTCAGCTGTTTTAGCAATTTATATTTATACTTCTAAAAAACGCGGCCCCGTGGTTGAGTCCCGTCTTTAAAGAGTTCTTAACTCTGCTAAATTGTTATAGACTTATTTTTTACTCTGACCGTGATGACAAGGCTGAAAACTCAATAGATCCGACTTGAAAGCTTGGACTGACTAGACTAATAACTACCTATCACACGACTTGACAATATTGAAAATCAAATTACTGATTTACAGACCCAGCTCTCCGACTACATGAATAGAATCGGAAACGATACGGACTTATTATATAAATTTCAAATTGACTATCTAACAGAGAAACTACATAATGACCGTAACGCTTTTGAGCCTAATCGTAAGAAGAGGGGTCCCATAGACGGATTAGGTTCTCTCGATAATAGTATAACGGGCAATTTAGATCCCACAGACGCAATTAAATTTGACAATGCCATCAAAATTCTGGAAAGAAACCAACACAAAGTCGCGGACAAATTTTACAATCATTATCAGCATCAGCTAAGATTGGATGGTTCAGCATAACACAGTTATAACGCAAATAGTTCAAAATCAAGAGCAAACTAATTCTAAATTAAAACTTCTTTTTAGATAGTGACGCATATCGGGATACGAACTTACTCAAGTATGCGAGATTCGCTCAACTTTTAATTTTATCATCTCTTAAAATGCTGATGATATTAAGGCAGAATTTTTTTAAGAGTAAAATCTATTTTATGTTTCGTGCGTGCATCGAACACCCACCATTATTATAGTTAGATATACTAGCTAGAATAGAATGATAAATAAGTTAGATTTCATTTACCCCCAGGGTCATTCAAGTTACATTTCAAAGAATACTATGACGTAATCAAACCAGGTTAGGTACTATTTTTCGGGTAAACGCCCAGTTATAGCCCCGAAATTTCCCATAGTATCTCCCATAGAATAAGATTTATTTAGATTCACCAATCGTCCCTAACAAGAACAACCGATCTATCCTATCCCCGCATCCCCTTATTGCAAGTAACAGGCAGGCTTTCATGTATAATAGAGACAGAATGTCCGAAGTACAGCACATGGTTCCTTTGTGAAGACCTGAGACGATGACCACCTGCGAGATGACCACAATCAAGCTATCCAAGGGAGCTGTGGACCAACTGAACGAGAGAGATTACGCTATCCCCTTCCCCCAGCCGACGAAGATACAATTTCCTGTGGACACGAAAGCTACGTCACGGTACAAGGAAGCTACCTTGCTATCGCAGTCAGCCGCTCATAGAACACTCTTACTATCAGTAATATCTACGACAAGATCGAAGAACAACCTTTGACTATCAGGAAGATTTCGATGAACCTTGAAAAAACAACCTTCTCACCGCTGCCACATCTGAAAATCAACTCTATAAATTTACAAAACCTACATACTTATCAAGATAACGTGATGCTACAGCTAGCAGTACAACTAGATCCCATCGCACCGACACATACCATACTACGATACCAATCTAAACCTTATTGGTCGCACCGATAATAACAGCGTCACTGGCTATACGACGCTACTACGATCATTTTAAGAAGATGAACTGCGTGCAGAATGAAGAGGAAGAACAACACCATGAAGATGCCGAGAATCCTGGCAATCCAGACTAGAGCACCGGCAACATTTGCTCTCAAAGTTCTCAAATAGTTGCCTTTCTGAGGGTGGAGGTGTTACGTCGGGCCGATTCCACGAGCCGCCGACCACACAGGTCGCCGAGTCACCGCTTCAATCCAAGGGTGTTGCAACCGATTCTCCATAAAACATACCTTCCGATGAAGCCCTCGAGTCAGCGCTTCAATTCCAAGAGTATATTACTTTAATCCGCTGTTAATTCTACCGAACTTCATAATTCATTGTATTCCTAACATCGGGTGCAATCGCACATTTACCTAGCGAAATGTAGCTATAGATTATAATTTTATACATTAAATAGAGTTTAAGTCAATTTGGTTTTTCTTTTGGATCCTTCGGCTGCGGCCTATCATAATTTATGTGTCAATATAATGGAATACTTGAGAAATATATGTTTTCATTCCGACACAGCAGGGATTTTCATTTTAATAAAATACAAAGGGACAGGGACAAAATAGAAATGTAACATGAGTCGGAGTGAATTTCCTCAAAAATATGTACATACATATATCGTTTTTCATAATATACGTCTGGAGAAATACTTATAAACTTTTATTATTATTTGATATGTCTGACATTAATCGTTAGAAGATCGGTTATTTAAACTCAGTTGCTGAAGACTTCGAAAGTTGAGTATACCTCTATTATACCCTTATAAGTATAAGTACATAACCACTGTTTTCCACTTAGATACGTACTTGTAAGTAGACAGATACATTTTCGATCATTATGTCGGTCGCACAGTAATTTTCTGCTTTTTAAATAAATTATATCTACTCATTGGTTAAGGTGGTTGTTCCTTTTTAAGTAGTCACTTGTATGATGAAATGCAAATATAATAACAGACTGTTTCTACATAATATAAACACAAATAAAAGTAAAGGAAACCCAAGCGTACGAGAATAAAGAATCTTGTCAATTTGGGGAACACGAAACGCGGATGTTGATGCCTACGATATTCGACATCAGATGGTCTACCGCGACATGAAACATGATTTGCAACACAATATTTGTACAATTGTTTCGTTTTATTTTTTATTACTTTCTGTAAATTATCAAGCTAATTTCAAAAATGTTTTATATTGCTCTAGAAATTGACCTACTTAAAGAAAATTAATTTCTTCTAAGATTTGGGCCGCACATTTTATTTTAATAATTTCCGGGGTAATTCCAATTTCTGTAATAAATAAAAGAGAGCCGGAAATTGGTTGGTAAGTACGAATACCACTGAACAAGTGAAAATGTTATATTTATACCTACGTAACTAGCTAACGTTCGTACCTACATACGTATTTCTGAGCTAATTCTGCTTGTAAAAGTCTAAAGGACGCCTAAACTAGGAGGATAGTAAAAGTAGTAAAGTTTCGCTACATTTGCAAGCGCTCGTCCCGTCGTAAATCTGCAACGAGCCACTTTCCCCATAATTGTTCTTGTTATTCGGCCGGCTAACTTCCGGACTCGTGTTTATCCACTTTATTGTTGCTACGGACCGTAAGTGAATAAGAACAATATAAAAGCTCGCGTCCTCAGTTTTCGTTTAGTGAATTTATTTCAGACGGATTCCTCGCTCGTCGCCGGGGAATCCTCGACTCCGGTTTCGATATTGAAATTATGATAAAACGGAACATAATACAGCGGCTGGGATATAAAAATAAGGATGGTGTTCGCGACGAGACGTTGAGCACGTTTAATGCTAAAGTGCATTGTACGGATTTACTGAACTCGGATCTACAGACGTGAGAGACTAATAAAACCGGTTGATGGCGCGTTCAGAAAGTCTGAGAGAAAATTTTACTGTGAGTACACTGTTTTTTAATATACTGAAAAAATGATTTTTCATCTTTGAAAATGAACAAAATGCGTGAAAAGATAGCTTCGGCTGAGAACGCGGCCTGCTCACCAAATTGGTCGCAGAAATAAGAAAGAATTACACGCTTACGATTGAGTGGCTTAAAGTTCGCTGAACAAACTCTGCCAATCATAAAGGATTGAATTTTATGCTATTTTGAGCGTAATAATTTCGTGTGAGGAGAATCGAACGGGTTATTGTTTATGGTTGGTTTATCCATCGTGTGAACTGATATGGGAGATTTTAGGTGTTCGTAGCTAGTCAAAGTTCATTGTCTTGAGACGCATAGGTTTTATTAATATGACATGTTTGTGGAATGGTTCGAAGATGTTCTCAGTTGTAAAATATCTATCAAATGCTTTTACAATAACGAGTAAAGGCACTCAAGCGTGGCTAATGTCTACCCATAAACCAAGTCGAATGCACCTTCTATCACTTTTTTTAAGGAAAAAAGACCGTTGTACTTTTTAACTCAGGTAGGTACTTTATTATACCTGGCAGGTTTAAGACTCATGATAAGCATAAATTTTCACTCCCAATTCCCAAACGGATCATGACTTACCGATACTTTAACGACTTTAGGAAGACTTTTTTTTAAAGAAAAGATCTTTAGAGAGAAGTAACAATATATGTTTAAAAGTAAGGAGACTGTAGGAAAGTAGGAAATAAGTGATACGTTATAAATTTATAATATATTTATGTAAAGTTTCCGTAAAATTACCTTTACTACCTAATGAATACGTTTAGAACACGCGAAGTCTATCATTTGTATGTTCTGAGATGCAGGCCCGTACCGCTTCCTGTAGAAGTTAGCGAAGAGGATCACGAAAAGCACCACGTGGGCCAGCCCCACCCAGTAAGTACCGGCGACTATGGGACACTGGGAGACATACGTCTGGATCACAATGTGCGTGGAGACTGCCACAAATTGTATCTGAAATTAATAGATACGTAAATTCTAAGTCTGCACTGAAATTAGTTTGTAACTTTGATTTTTGTAAAGGGTAATCTTCAAAACTACTGATATGCTTTCTAAAAATATTTCATTAATGAACAGTTACGAGTACACTATCACTGAGTTCTGTAGGCTATGTTTTATAGCCCCAAAGCTGTGAAGCCTGAATCCAAGCAACAACGCACCAGGCGCAAAGTCTCGGGCATCAGCTAGTAATAAAACTGGTTTAGTAAAAGTTGGGTAGGAACTCAGTTGTATTCATTTTGTATTGAGTTTATAATACAAATATATAAATGTTATGATTCAGATATTATAAAAAAAAACAGTTCACAACAACAAACACAACATCATCATCATTCATTGTTCATTAGAACAACGTAAGCTTTCCGGGCATCTCAAGATGGCTTCTAGATTTGTTTATTTTAAAGGCAATCTCCACCTCAATAACCGAAGCTTTGTGTGTACAAGGAAGCGCATCGACTTCGTACTGCAGCCCCACTGTTTGTTTTTTAGAAATAGACTTGCGCATGTTGGAAACATCACGTAAGGCTTCAACTATTTGTTATTCTATCTGTTGAGGTAGTGGAAACTTTAAATTAAAAAAAAAAACAGCTTTCTGCGAGTCAAGCATTTCTTTAGCCTGAGCTTTACCTTGAGCATTTTCAAATACTTTTTACTTGAACTCATTACTTATATTGAATATATATAATTATATATATATATTATGGATACCCAGATTGAACCATAAAATGTTGTACTGCACTGAACTGTCACTCAGTGTCATCCTGTGGGCCTAGCACAACTTTGACGTAAATATACGGAGCGAGTTTTCGATAGTAAAGTGTTCGCCATTTACGCCTGTCAAGTATGCTTCTGACGGGTGCAAATGGCGTACACTTTTCTATCGAATACTCGCTACGTATTTTTACGTCAAAGTTGTGCTAGGCCCACAGAGCAATCACTTATTAGATCTTGATTTTCCCGGAAACAGTCTATTCATACACCTAATACGTGTCACTGGTACATTCCTCAGGCACGCACAGAGCGCTTTGATGGTACATCTATACTAATATTATAAAGAGGAAAGATTTGTATTTTTGTATTTTTGGATGTTTGTGTGGAATAAACTCAAAAACTACTGGACCGATTTCAATAATTCTTTCACCATTCGAATGCTACATTATCCCAAAGTGACATAGGCTATTTATTACCTGAAAAAATTAGGAATCCTTACTAAAACTTCAATAGTGTCCACCCGTGCGAAGCCGGGACGAGCCGCTAGTTTCTATATAAACGTGTACTCTCGGAACAGCTGCGTTCCGAGAGAAGTGCGCTTCTCTCGGAACGCAGCCGTTCCGAGAGAAGCGCACTTATCCGTATCCCTATCTATCTATATCCCCCTGAACTCTAGAGAGGGTCAAAAGGCAGTTCTAGGTATGCTCGCTTCCATCAGATCGTATTATTACTTCGAACTAGTTATATACAGCGTTCTATGGGAAGGGTATGTTAAGCCGACAAAAATTCTATGGAACACTGATTTATTTCGCGAATTTCGGGTTGGTCCTATGATAAAAGTTTGTTTGTTTGTTTGTTGTGTTTTCTTTTTTTTTATTTTATTTGTACTCGTGTTTTGTATAACGTGCGTTACGTCACCCGCCAGTCTCAACGGAAGACCAGCGCCGGTTGTTTACAACCGGCATTATGCTGAGTTGAGACTGGTTTAAGGCAAAAATTGTGTTGTTTTTTCTTTTAATTTTTTTAGTATGTTTGTTATTATTATTTTTGTCTTAAATAAATATTTGTCTATTTGTCTATTTGATAAAAGTTGTTCCTAATGATGCGTACTATAAGCTCTTTTCAGCTTAGCATACTCTTTTATTAAAAGCCTGTAAATAATATAATTATTGCTTTAAATGCTTGCTTAGTTTTTTTAACTTAAACGAATGTAATACAAACCAATTGCATCATAGTGATATACTTCTTCCACCAGATATACTTCGCATACGCGGGCCCCATCGCTGACAGTCCATAGTACGCACACATGACCGTGTGTGTAGCGCAGTTGAACACCGCCATGAAGGCCCAGTGATCACTCGGATCATACTTCAGTGACGCCCAGGTGATGACCACCATGAACACGTGACGGTAAACGTGGAGGAACGTGATCTGACTTTGTTTCTTACGGAGGACATAAAAGATCGTATCAAAGAGATCGAGGATTTTGGTTATCATGTACTTCCAGTAGAGAGCTGCAACTGTCTGCATAAATTAAAACGCGATATATTGTCAGAATGCAAACCTCGTGGATTAATTGAATTGAACGAATTGATTAATTAATTGAATCGGCTGGCTGACAAGGACTTCCCGTCCTTGTAAGAAAGCGCGAGAACTGTTTGTAGAGAGATAGCGAAATCTGCTCCTGTCAGTGTGTTAATTACGACTAGATGAAGCTTTATCTTGTTTTAAATAGAGTAAGCTTTTTATAACTTACGTATATGGTAATGTCATCGTAATTACAACTTTTCGGAAACAACTCCTTGTCCGTAATGTAAGCGAGAAACTGTAACAGAAAAAAATAATTTTACGCATTGGTATTGCAACTCTGCAACCGTCTTTTTTGTTTTAATTAAACACGGGAATACTCACGTAAACCAAACGTATGTGCCAAACGAGACGCAACCGCGAGCGCGTCACGTTTGTAAACTCGCCTGATGAAGGTCACCGAATGTGACCGAAACTAGTCGTAGTAGACGACTTAATTTTTACGTGAGTATTCCCGTGTTTAATTATAACAAAAATGTGTGAAAACCACGTTAGTTTCCATAGTAAAATCTGCAACCGTCCTATCCTGATCTGTATTTGAATGTTTAGTTAAGGTAAACATTAGGCTTGGGTCATCAAACTCTATCAAGGTTCATACTCCCACATCACTTATGTATTTAGGTACTCTGAATTTTAAAATAGCTCTTTGTATAAAAGCGTTAAAAAGCAGAAAATGTTTTGCTTACCCGATAAGCTAAAATGGCGGAATTAACAACTTTGAATCCGTTGTAAACAATCAACAGCGGTTTTATTTGAAGAGGATTCCGGTTCTCCATAATGTAGGGCCCTATCTTGAACACAAACATGAAGTATGCGAATAGAACGAACAGCAGCTCGTTTGGGTCACTCAATGGCCATTTTTCCACAAACTGTACTGTAAAAAAAATTAAACGTACCTGTTGTACACGCTTAATTGATAATGCTACAACTATTGTATTTCATTTCGCACTCTTTGGACTTCCTGCCATTTCGACCAATGACAGCTGACCTGCAGTATTGCGGTAACTCCTATACAGGCATTAACTGGTTTTCTACATCAATGTAGGTAAACGAGTAATAGAGGGATGCGTAGGTAATTACGCACAACCCGTTTTCTACCTCTACCGTGTATACTTTCCATCCTAAGGTCGCCGAGAATGAGATGTTTGTTGCTCAATAACGCAAAAACCATTAAATAGGTTTGAAAGAAATATGATATGAAGGTAGTTTATATGCTGGATTAACATATAGGCTACTTTTTATCTCGAAAAATTCTGGTGTAACTGCGGTGCGCAGCTAGCATTTATATATGAACATACCGAGTGAAATGAGTATTTATCAGACTGGAAAACTTGATAGGTATTTCCTTTGTGTATTTTCGAGTTTTGATAGCTAAAACTCATTTAACTTTTCCACGTAAATAACACACGCACTCAAAAGCGCCTATTTCGCACATCCTCACGCAAGTCAATTCCTATAAACTCTAAGCAATAACAAAACTTTGGCACCTTCGAATAGAATTCTCGAAAAACGGTTGAGGTTATTTTACATTGAGTGAGAAGAATATTGATTTTAATTATTGGGTTTAAAAACTAATTATAATTTTACTTACAACGGCCCTTTGGTAACTGTAGACTTGCTTTGAAGCACCAAGTCATTTTGGATATTTTGTTAACTGGCTTTTTTAGATGCTTTGGATAATTAAATGTATTAATGTTGGATAATTATACACAAGCATTTAAAATGTTTATAGATCTGCGAATTGGCGACTGTAATATCATTATCAATTGCCTTTTTCTAGTATGATTTTCTACTGAGAAACTCCTGAGAAACTAATCATGTTCAAAATGAATGGCAGAACGACAATTATTATTCCAATAAGTGTCATAATACCTTCTTGCTTAACAATGGCAATTCTACCACCTAAAACACTGTTAAAATTTATTGATCTCTCGCGCCTTATTAAAAAGTTTGAATTGATATTGATTTCACGAAAAAGAAAGAGCATTTTAGCGAGATAGCGAAATTGAAATGGATCTTTTTGTTACACGACGTTGTAAAATCGAAAAATGTGTGAAGGCTTTATAACTAGAAGAAAAAAAAATACATTGGAAATAAGGAGGTCGGAAAATATCCAAGCTTAAAACCTCATTGCTCGAAAGCTGTAAGTTCATGAGGACGGAGGAGGCCGTGTAAGAATAAAATAAATCTCTTTACTTTTTAATAACACAAAAGGCTACAAAAGGAAGCGAAATCCCACAGGATTGTTTGAACTTTTGAAAGAAAGGAAACTTTGTCACGACGAATACCATTGTTAAAAACTCTCTGATATGCGTCAAGTGATTGTTCATCACGATCAAAGTTATTGCTCGAAGAATGAAGTCGCATCTAGTCACGAATAAATAATAAATAGGCCTGATAGGTACCTAAGTCGACAGGTAATGCTAGGTGCCTAACGAAAGACGTGGATATTTTTTCTAAATCTAGACTCAATAGGTTGACTGTAGACTAGTTCAAAAATATTTTGTCCGTAATGAGAACCTTAGCTCGCAAAAAATACTATTTCGTGAGGCCTATACTCTGGCGTTCAGAAATAAAATCAAAAACCATCGCTCAAGATAACGCCACGGCCCACGATACAAACAAAATGTTTACACAATTTTTCGAGGTCCACAAAGCATCATGTACATTTACTATGTAAACTTTATTTCATGATCCAATTTTCTTTTGGGGATCCTTTGGGTTTATTCTCAATCAATTTTCTGCGGCAAAGATCAAACAATGAAACCATAAAAAAGACGAAAGACGATGCCTGAAAATAACTGCGAATGGATTCTGAATTACCCGGAGCACAATAGGAAAGCTTTTTAAATTAGATCAAATCCCCATTCATAATAATTGATCCTCAAAAAATCTACGCCTACGTAGATTCAGATTTCGAATCGATTTGTTCAGGCACGAGTACCAGTATACCAAAAGAAGGGAGTTTCATTGTCTCATGAATCAAAAACTACCTAAATAATCACTTTTTACGGTTCGGAAGAGTTTTTACAATAAAAATAAGACGCGGGAATACGAGTAAACGTGCCTTTACCACTAAGAGATATTAGATAAACAAATCAAATGGAAAACGCAATTTCCTGCGCGATCAAAGTAGGTATGTAGTTACAAGTTGAAACGTTATTATCTGCTCACACGCAAGCTTCACGAATCCATCACACAAAATGAAACATTTCCAACCACCGCTGTTTATTCAGCAAGCTTCTCACTACTTTCTCTTTATTCATTTATAACACAAAAACCTCGAATTGCGAAATGTAGAAAAAACCTCGAATTGCTATTTTAGTTTTATTTCTGGTCTTTTTGTTAATAAAAGGAAAAACGCGTTATGAAAGTGAAAAATGAAGTTTTCGTGACTTAGACGCGGACACTCGGGAATAGAATGAAAAGGGAGGTTTCAAAGGAAAAAGAAAAATACAGCAACGGACGCCACGTTTTCTAGTGGATAAGATATAGTTAATTGGGCCCTTTGACCACGTCCAGACAGTTATAAATGAAGAACCATCTAAAAGTGCTCAGAGAGATTCATGAAATGCGATAACTAGGTTATCCTACAAAATAATGGTGGCTGGTCCCTTCCTTTTAGGCCTTTCTACAATTAGTTAGAAAAGGTTTTTTTAGTGAAATAATTATAAAATTAAGACCGAGCTTAGTTAGGTACATCAAACAGACTAGCATTTAGACTAGTCTTAGTCCATATTTTTTAACAACAAATTATTTTTGTTACATACTTGCCAACATCCTGGGTGTAGGTTGCATGTGCGGCGAAAACTTTGTTGGTACAACTGGGGTAATATGAACAGTGTTAAAACACAATTGCACTAAGGAAGCCGCAGTAAATCATATTTCAAAGGAAACAAACAACAATACACGGGTATTTTAGTTATAATTAAACACGGGAATACTCACGTAAAAATTAAGTCGTCTACTATACGACGACGACGACGACGTTTTTACGTGAGTATTCCCGTGTTTAATTATAACAAAAATGCGTGAAAACCACGTTAGTTTCCATGGTAAAATACACGGGTAACTCTTTAGTTACATGTGATATTGTTTGTTACACGTTCAGTTGTAAATGAGTTTAGCTAGTTTCATGAACCATAACGTAAAAGTTAAGTCGTCTACTATACGACGACGACGACGACGACGTTTTTACGTGAGTATTCCCGTGTTTAATTATAACAAAAATGTGTGAAAACCACGTTAGTTTCCATAGTAAAATACACGGGTAACTCTTTAGTTACATGTGTTATTGTTTGTTACACGTTCAGTTGTAAATGAGTTTAGCTAGTTTCATGAACCATAACACACTAAACAAATTTAATTTTGTTAAAACTTCATGAGACTTGTCAAGTATGATTGAGACGTATCTAAATCGTACGTAAGAAAAATAAGCCTTTTTATTTTTTGTTGTATCGCTCACAACGTGTACGCAAATATTCATGACGACTTCCAGTAGTTGTGGCGTGAAAGCGAAACAAACAGACTCTCTTTCGTATTTTCATACTAAGTTAGGATTTTATGTTTAGGTTAGCTAGTCAAATAATTGTGGCAGCTATTTACTAATTTATGGCTGAAACTCTAGCTAAATAAAGCCAAACAAAACTTGGGTCACAGAGTTAAATCACGTAGAGGCGCTATTCTTGGGCGCTTGAGATTACCTCCGTCAGTGTCACTTTCTTGACATTCCTAATGAGAGCGACAGTGATCGAGAAAGTATATCGCTCGCCAGAACAGGCCCCATAACTATACTGTCGAATACAGGGTTATAAGGAAAGGGTATGCTAAGCTGAAAAGGCTCATAAAACTTATCCTTATCAACAACTTTTAGAATGGGACCAACCCGGAAATTACAAAAAACATCAGCAGTCCTATAGAAAAATGTCGATGACATTCTGTAACGACTCGGTTTCAGGGCCTGCCTACTCGAGGTTTTTAAATAAAACGGGTAGGTAGGTGCCGTGAACAAATTTATTAGCCACCGAGCTAACTGAGCCGGGAACAAAATGAGGGTGGTTACGGGCTTGATACCGGCTGATTCCTTGTCTTCTCCGACTGGGACCTGCACTTCCCTGCTCAAACGCCAAAGGTGAGGGTGGGCGCTCTCGTGTTGAAGGTGACCGGAGTGTCCGTCGGTAGTCCTCAGACACGGAAGTGAAGCCAGAAGCGAAGAACAAGTAGTAAAATTGGACCCTGGAATGCGCCAGACACAAAAAGGGTTACACACCGGTCACCGACTGTGAGCACCCACGACAACGACGGAGCAGCAAAGCGCTAATTACGTGGTTGTATTGACAAAATATATGGAACGGAATGGATTTTTCTTCGCGATTTCCGAGTTTGTCTCATTGTAAAAGTAGTTCATAATGATGAGTATCGTTAGTCTTTTCGGCTTAGCATAACCTTTCCTCATAACCCTGTATAAATGAACACAATTGCTTCGTGATTGCGCCTTATGGCACATATATACATACGTACGTATGTATATACTACGAGTACTTGACGTCTATTGATACGGGTACCAGCCAGCTACCCTCCTTGTATTTAGCAGCAGTAATTAATCCCTTCGTTAGGGTTAATAGAAGGGCCATTATACCTAGTTTCTCGAATTACTATAACAAAGGCTAGGATTTAATAGAGTCGTTTACTGCTATGTGCTGTTTGTTTATCCAATTATTCGCAGCATTAGCTCGCTTTATTGAGCTTTATTGCTTTTTTTTCCTAAAATAATAAATTGGAACTTTTCTTACATAGAGGTATTAGAGGTATATAATAATTAGGTAGTGAGAGAACAGCCGCTTCGCATTCTTGAGGTAGCGGGTTCAAACCCCGACTCGTATCAATGAGTTCTTTTGGACTTATGTACGAATGTATAATGTATAACACTGGCTTTTCGGTAAAGGAAAAATATCGTGAGGAAACCTGCATACGTCCGGAGAAGAAATTCAATGGTGTATGTGAATTCCACCAATCCGCACTTTGCCCGCGTGGTTGAATACGACCTAATCACCCTTCGAGGGTAGACCTGTATCCCAGCAGTGAATCCGCGAACATGTATTTATTTGTATAAAACATGTTTGCGGCTTGGCTTGCACTGAACACTTGAACTTCGATTCGATCGAATCGATGTTCAAGTGTTCAGTGCGACTAGTACAAGTGTGTTGTGTACTGTGTGTAGTGTTTGTATTTGATTAAAGTGTGTGAATCGTTAAAATTGGCGTCTGATTTATTATATTTTATCCCGAACAATTTGATCTCGTAACAATAACATAGTTTGTATCATGTACAGGTCTGTTATTGTCATAAATAACCATTTTCTGTATTCTGTATTACATTGAATATCCTACTAAAATATGTCCGTCGTCTAATTGACCGTTTAACACCCTTTGTAGAAAGTTGCCCTTAAGTTAAGTTCACCCTATCCATGATTCACCCTAAAGCATAGAACTGACAAAACTAATATAATTCATATTTGTAACACAGTGTTTCCTGTTTTCTCAAAACTGAAATAAAGTTGTGGTCGTTTTGAAATTGAGTTATTATTTTTCCTGAAAACTTTCAGAAATTCAAAGATCCATTACCCAAAGTCCTTTAATTCCCAGTGACCATTCTAACTGTCACAGCAACAACGTGAAATATAGTCAAACACCTGAGACTAAACCGTACTAATTGTGGACTTCGGTACTTCCCAGTGAAATATGGGGCAAACTTTTGTTTTTAATTTGTGCCACTTGGAATTGTATTAAAAAACTTGGAGTACAAAATTCCGATTTGTGGCATCTACGCGCACTCTATTGGTTGGAACTTAAGTTATATTGAAGCGGTTGAATAAATTGACTAGAAAGCGTGCTACACCTTCGACTGCATTGTTGTTACCAATCAGGTGAGATTGTAGCCAAACGAATACCTAGTCCGATTTAAAAAAAAAGCGGCTACCGAACTTGTCGCCTTCAGAACTGAACCTACATTATGATGTGTAGATTTACATGTTTGTGACATATTTACAATTGAAACAGTGTAAGTTAGTTGATAAGGACAATTCCTTGGTTGGTGCATAATTGAATACGAGAGCGGCAAGCTGGTCCACTTTCAATGCTTATAAATGTGTCGTGATAAATGTGTTCTTTCAATGTTTTTTTTAGTAAGCTTGTCAAATTGGGCTCTATCAACGAACTTCTGGCCCTGACTTTCTTTGATAGGATTTCTCCTTTAATAAACATATTGGGACATGATAAAATGGATCTCTCACTTGCTATTGTCAGGCACTGAATAAACAGCTACATGCTGTTATCTCGCAAGCTGAATGGTAAATCATGATGCAATCGCTGCTGGCTGTCTTACGGCCAACGAGATATATGAATCGCGAGTGTGCGAAGAACGTAATGTGTAAATGCAAAGACTTAGCACTTCGCTCGGTGCTTTATTTATCTTTAGGTAGCGGCTTATTTCAGTGCTTTATTGCGGTTTAGGGGAAGTGAGTTCGAGAAACTTTATAAGATTTGTTAGCGATACAAATCTTTCTAATGAACGAAACAAAGGAAGTAACGGCTTTAGTTTATGGCCGTAAAGGCAAAGTTAGAAATGGGGACAGTTGATAAAGGACTTTTTCTAGTTGGCAGTTAAGAAAGTATACCAGAAATCTAATTACGGGGAAACCATTCAATTTGTACGTAGTACTTCCGTAAGCAATTACTTATAGTCTACAAATTACTACTTATTACTTTCAAACTAAAGACTATCTAAAATTATGAAGCTCCTATAACATCATAAAGTTATCATAGTTAGTCATTCTTCTTTCTTTCACTCTACCCATACGAAGCTATAGGGGGCAGAAAAAAAACACGGTCATATCCTACTCCTAGATTTATGGCATTAGCTACTATGCTCGCTACGCGTGTCCGTAGCAAGAACTACGACATCTGTTTGTAAATTTCAAAACAAAATCAAATCTAGCAGAAACTTTTTTGCAATTTTTTCGAGTATTTTCGCATTCAATCACACGAAATGATAAGATTTTACGCGTTTTCCTTATATTATATTATAACCTGCGCACAACAATCTCAGAATTTAAATATTACTTAGTCAGGTACGAAACATTTCACAGCTTATTCCCTCAGAATAAATAAGAGACGAGTGGGAGTGACTGGTTTTTACTCAATATACCTACTTCTCTAAGTACAAGGTGTAACGGAAAGCTGTTATTCTATACGTCAAGGTGAACCACTTTTAGTACACAAGTTCGCTAAATTCGAAAAATAAAATATCGAATCACCATAGAAAATTGATCACGTGACTAATTATTTTGTATGGAGACTCGATATTTTTTTCTCGAATTTTGCAAACTTGTGTCACAAAAGTGGTTTACTTTGACGTGCAGAAAAACACCCTTAAGTATTACTATGCCTTTCCGTAACACCTTGTATATAAGTGTAGCTGTTATTCGAAGTGAATATGGGAAACGTCAGATACACGTTTATGTCACATATGATTTTGTTTGGTGAGGGAAAGAGCAGAGTACATGGAATTTAGCAAATGGCAATATTTAGATTAATGTCTATCAGTACCATAAACTAGCTGTAAGATTCCCAGATCTGAATCATTGTTTCTTTTATAACAGCTGCCTAGTAATAGGTTTCACATATTGAGAATGAACTTGTTTTTAATTTTGAAAATGGTGCAGCAAAATTAGCGCTTTTGACAATTTTTTACTGTGCTCAAAAAATAATGGCGTACAATTAATCGTCCGTGAAATATTCCTGAGGGAGATGGACCATCATCCATCACGAGTTTTGAAATTCAGACCGACAATGATTCATGACGCGTGGCAGTCATGGGCAGAAATGTTTGGAGAAAACAATGAAATAATATGAAAAATTTGTTGGTGTAACTTGGAACTGCCAGACTTTGACTTGGTGTATTTTCTAACAATTTGTTATGTTTATTAAAGGAAGAAAATATCACCATTACACTTGTAGTAATGGGTCGATAATACTTAACTATAATACTGTCTCGCCACTGTCCTTGTTACGGTGTTATCAACTCATTTGACGATTTTTATTTAGCTCGTCGAGGGTATGTGAGAGGTAGGTACTCAGTTAATTTCAGTTTTGTGCAGAACGTCAAATAAAACTGAAACTGTCTAAGTATTTTACTTGCTCCTGACAGCTTAATAGATACGTGTGTTAGCATCACGTAATTGAGGTCAAACGTGTAGCCTGTTAACCAAAACGGTTAAAATAAGCCGAAATAATACTTTACCCTACTTGAGAGTACTTAGAGAGGTCATGACGGCATGAAGTACAGTTTCAACATACAGTACAATTTGCCACATTAATATATTATGCGAAACTTAGTGACAGATTGAATAAGTGTGTGTGTACTCATGTTAGGTGGGCAGATAAAACTAGCCTGATGCTAAATTTGGTAAATAACTTATGAATAAATTAAATTTGGTATTGATGGACCATGTATTACGAACATTGTCTATTTTTTATCCCGACAATTTACGTTTTTACAGAATAGCGGGTGAAACCGCAGGGCAGCTAAGAACGCTCAAAATGAGCCCTCGTTACTTTTATCTTGTCCGTTAATATGCCAATATAAGAAACGGCATGTGAAGAAGTAGGTTAATACTCGTCTGTCTTCGAAACAAGTAGGTCAAACGGAACACAGTCACTTGAACCGAGTGAAATCACGCGTGAAGTCAAAAAAATTGCTTCGAATTTGTACCTACCGTTAAATCCTACACAATACTATTTTCATGAAATCACTCCCACGCGAGCCCAAAAGGTGCTATTCAAATTGTATGCAAGCTAGTTTCAGTCTGTCCAATAGTTTACGCATTGGTTAATCCATTTGGGGCTTGGGGGTTCAACTTTCTTTGTCTGCTCAAGTCCCTAATATGCACAGTGTATTTGAATGTACGCTTTCAATTACTTATGTCGAACTATTCGGATGAAGGCATATGCTGTATGTATATTCGTAGTTGATAGTTATGTCTGGTATTTGGTTTCAGTATCTGGCAACCGCACTACCCTCCTGGTCGTACACCATTACTTGCTAGAGATTCTATCTCTTACCACTTGCTGTGAATATATTGTACTTGCAATGACTTGCATGTACTGGAACTACCGTAGAGAATGCGTGGCTACAAAAATCTTGTCAATGATGCTACGCACGCGTAGCAGATGCTACGTAACGTTTCACACTGTGCTGATTTAAGTATGTTATGAATTTTACGCACCATGAGAAGTTTGAGAAGCCAATTTAATTAAGATACTAAATTAAAACCACTTTCATTTACACACTTAATTAAGTTAGCTTCTCTCTTCTCTTCAGTATTAATTTTGTTCAAGTATAATATACCTAGAGTTGAATGGAAACAAAGAGAGGGGCCGATATCCAGTAGTGCAATCGGATGGAGAAGGTTCTGCGTCCTGACTATGATGATAACTTGAGACAAGAAAGATTTTTTATTTCATGAAAAAAACAGAAATAGCAACAAAATAAATAAACATTAGGCACATGAATTACAAATAAACACAGCTAATTGAAAAAGTTTCGCAGAGCAAGAATAATTAGAATTAAAAGCAAGATTCCTAAAAAATAACTTAGAGACTTTTTATTTACTCGTAATTGAATTAGTTTTGAAAATGCATTCTTATTCAAAAGTTTGTTAATGCAGAGATGTCAACTTAGATTTACTGAGATTTAGAGTTGTGTAGTTAGAAATTGAATTTCAAACTAAGTTACAGTTTCTTTAAATATTGAACCCTACTGTTTTATCATTGTCACTGAACCCTTATTAACGATTCGAAATGGCAGTTTTTCAAAAACTTTGTATTGAAAATATAGAAAACAATAGTAAGACAAGCCAAACTAAACTAGAAAAGTTGTACCTAATGTTTAAAGCATTATTTTCTCAAAGATTTCCAACACCAAGTCAACAAACTCTACTAGCAGAATTCACAAGGGCCGCTCACATACTCTGTGAAAGGTGTGAGTTTGTAATTTAAATAATTTCTATATCTATTGTTTTATTATTGTTGTTGTTTTTAGTTTTTTTTTTTTTTGTTTTTTTTTTTTTTTAAATTATATTACATAGATATAAGGGTAGCACCGCCTTGGTCCAACTGTAAAGGTGTTATCAGAATATTTTGAATAAATAAATAAATAAATACTTGCCTACGACCATTTTGCCGTAGTTTTTTAGTGGACACATAACCACGCGAATGAAATGGCACATACTCGTATGTACCTCGAATGACCTTTATTTCATACGCTTAGTACATTTCTAACTCTGTGCAATCAATAAATATAATCAAACATCTTCAAATACAAGATCCATCTGCCAATGATTTCAAACGCAATATATCTCCATCGCTTGCCAACGCTCATCGTAACACTTCTAATTACAATTAAACTTTAGAACCGAAGTTATCGAAGATCAAAATCTCGAATTCTGGCCTTAAATTTTCCAATTAGTTACAGAAGTTTGTAGGTACGCCAACTCGATTAAGTTAGCAAACAATTTATCAAGGCTTGGCTTTAGGTATCTTCTCGACTTATCTGACCGCCTATATAGACTACAACGCATGACCGTATTAGCGACGGCTAACAATATAATTTGCATTGGACAAACACTTTCGGTCGAGTCATTAGCATCAAAAGTACCTATGTTTTTTTTTGTCCATTAGCTGCACGCTAATGTTTGTTTTTCTCAATTCGGTGTAAGGCAGTTTTGCTATACTAAATCTTTAGTTTTTAAGTCGTCGCTGCAAGAAAATGTAAATAGGTAGGTACTTAATAATGAAGTAACGATGAAGCGATCTTTAGCGACACAATCACAGCTTTTAATATCCTACCTCCACTAGTTGTCTAAATTGTTTGCATTGCGAAGAAGTAGGTACAATACAACATTTAAAAACTTCAGACTGTACAGATATTCTTGTATAGCTTAGAACTTAATCAAAATAGATTCAGTTGTTTGGGAGCCCCAATGCCACAGACAGACACACAGATGTCCTTTAAACTGTTCACTTCGGGAATTAATAAAGATGTTACGTCTATAAACTATCAAGTCGTTGCTTATAAGCCACTAAACTTTTCCTGAGGCTTATACGAGTAACTTTCCTGATTTACGAGGTCTGTTATGTATAACTTACACGCAAGTTGTTTGAGTAGCCTTTTCTAGACGATTTGTGCGGGAAATATTAATAAGTTAGACAATAGTTTTTGTTACAGAGAAGTTCTTGGAATGAAGTCGAACTGAACTTTGCTGATGTTATTTGGTTTGAAAAGATACCTTTTTAGTTGTTCTAGCTTCAAGTTTTCGGTTGTGCCTACTTTAGTATGGTACTTTAGTTTAGTGTTTAGACCCTGACTTTATTGGCAATTTTCGATTGACCCATAATTATTTAGAATGCATATTTCTCATAAAATGTCATACTTATGTCCGTTCGCATAATGCATACAATATCTCATTGTCAATTTCATCTTTAACGGTTTAAGTAATTACTCGTGAAAAGCTAACAAAAGAAACAGCCAGAAATGAGGAAACTTTCGTCTCGTAATGTGAGGTATAAATGATATAATACGGCATGATTTTAGTTATTTTTATTTGCACTAAAAATAAAAAAATATATTAAAATCTTTCATAAAAAAATCTGTAAAATTATGATCCCGTTTATGTAAAAATAATGTTATAATTTTGAAACTGCTCTTTGCATTCAAACACGACTTTATTTTCCACTGTCTCTGACCCTGTTTTATAAAAAAGACTTGCATTAAAACGATTTCAGCAGTAAATTACAGAGTAGCAGCTGTATTCATCTAATATTCATCTGTGATTAGACCCCAGACTGTCTGGGTCGACGCCGAGATAAACCCGACACATAATTCTCATGCAAAAACACAAATAGCAAATATTTTCTAGGATCTTATTACTCTTTGTTGTTCTCTCGCCAGTGCTTAGCGTAATCTTAGTAACGTTTTTGTGGTTTATTGTTTATGTGTTTTGTATGGGAAAAGCTTACGTACGGAAAAATGAGAATCTGTTTACTTATATCGTGCTATGTCGGTGTTCAGAAACTACGCTTTCAAGTTTTATAAATTGCAACTCATCGTTATATTTATCATTTACTCGTATTTACAGGAGTCGTTGGTCGTTTTTACATAAGTATTAATAACAAAACTTGACAAAACTACGACAGTTTTCATACTTAAATTGTGTCCAATGTAGGTATTAGATATACTCGTATATGTGCAAATTGCAATTGCATTTGCCAAATTAAAGTTTTAAACTTTACTCAAACTGTAGTATGATTAAGTGATCAAGTGTAGCCACTAACTCAGTGGCTTTACGGATTTAGATGGAATTTGGTGTGGAGGTGTCTTGAATTAAATTAATTTATTCAGGAGAATTAGTCCGCTCATGTAGGATAACGGGTAAATCCGTGGACACAGTTAGTATTCAATATTAGCATGGGTTACACGAGTAAATAATCCTGGTAATACTCAAAGTTTCCCATACACGGACTATAGCCGCTATAACATAATATAGTGTTTATATGTACTCGGCACCCCAATAAGTGACGCTGGGTCACAAAATATTTAATGCTCGCATTTATTGCAGATAAATTTGATCTTGAGACCTTTACGTGACGTGAAAGTAAGGCACCTGGACCTGTTTCACATTGCACGCAAGCGAGTGATTATCAGTGTTTTGCAAGATATACAAATATCACAAAGTATAACATAACATCATGTAAAATGCTGCGAAATCCATTTATAATGGTGTTCTGAACAATCCTACCAATTTTCAGCTGGATGGGAATTAATGTAAGCTTATTCCTATTTTTTGGTCTAATTTGCCCCGATTAAAAATCTAACATAACATCATGTAAAATGCTGTCAAATGCCTAGTCTACAAAGACTTGTAACTACATCCATAGCAAAAACCAGATGTTCCATAGAAAAATGTCAATGACACTCGACAAAATGTATGGAACAGCTGACTTTTTTTTCGCGAATTCCGGGTTGGTCCCGTAGAAATGTTGTTTGTAATAATGAATACTATGAGCCCTTTCGGCTTAGCATACCCTTTCTGAATAACCCTGTTAGACTGCTGTGCTGTGTGCTGTGCAAGGTGTGGGCTAGACTGCTCGTTATAATCCGGTCCGGTCCGGTCCGGTCTGGTGTTATAATCCTTCTGTTTGTAATTTATGGTGTGAACAATAAAGAGTTTATCTATCTATCTATCTGTCTCGTTCATAACTGCCAGCAGGGGCCTTGCTCCGTAAGTCTGAATACTATCCGAGTGATTCGCTCGTTGCACTTGCACTCTCTTGTAGCCAAGCTACTGACCTATAACTTGAAACCTTTCGGTACTAGTTTAGGCCTCACTTGTTTTCGAGAATTAGAAGTGGTGAGGCCAGTTCCTAGGATAGTATGTGCTAGTCTGGGTAGCGCAGAGGTTTGTGTGTAATATTGTCAGAGATTGTCACCAGCAAATGCTGTCTAGATAGTATCGTTGATTTTCACTTATCGGTTATCGGTGAATAATTTTCTTTTAGGTAGAACTTAAGCTTTTATCTGCAGCAATTTTTAGATATTATTGGTGGTTATTGGTTTTTTTTTATTATATTTTTTTCCCGGGTTTGATTCCCGGCCGGGCAGATGTTTGAATGATGGATTTAAATATTTGTTCTGGGTCTGGGTGTTAGTGGTCCTTGTCTTTGTGTGTGTTCCCGGGGCATCCCTAACACAGGTTATCCTAGTGGGGAGCCATGAGTGTGAAACGTTAATTTATACAATAACTTATTAAAAAACAAAAATCTTAATGCAGCCACTACTACAGCCACTAACAAAGGATATAATAAAAATGATTCTAACGATATCTTGTATTCAAAATGAGTGAATCAGTATACGTGAAAAGAGGTCTTAAGTGAACCTTACCTTAAGTTTTAATCAAACTGAACCAGTATAAGTATTCATATTCCAATGTAGACTAAATAAATACTCAACTAAATACTCAAACAAGCTGCGGTATTTTCTGCTGAAAATATTTTACCTCTATTTCAATTAGTTTCAAAATGAAGATCCTGCAATATTATTATACTATACATAGAGTCGACATTGAAGCATCGGCAAAGGTTTCGTCGAGAATTGAATTAGCGGATCTAATGGAACGGAATGCTTCTGTAGATTCAGCCGACTTTCAACATCTTGTAATTTTTCACACCTTTTTGTTCTAAGTTTCTGACCCAGTTCCGTAAGATCTCAGACCAAGTTAACAGCAGATATAGTACTTGCCTTAGATCCAGGTGAAGCCAAAATAACTACTTTACTGCCCGTGTACGTATACTTCAAGCACACATTGACGCATAAAAACTACCCGAATCAATCGTCAATTTTTACGTCAGTTGCTCAGAGAACATGGACAAGAAAAATAAAATAGTCGTAGTAGTAGTTTTTTATGCGGCAATATGTGCTTGAAGTAAACGTACCCGGGCAGTAGGGTAGTTTTTTAGTTTTTTGGCTTCATCTGGATCTAAGGCAGCACTATATCTGCTTTCTACTTGATCTGAGCGTAAGATAACATTCCGTAACTGGCTGGCTTTTTAGTCTGTGTTGCTTCGAGAAAGGGTAAAAAGCTGTTTATGTTTTATCGGTCAAGTTCAAATAGGCTTTGCTTATCTTTGTGAAAGTGCTTTTGCGGTTTTATCAAAGTTCCTTTTTGCTTTGTTTTTTATAAGAAAAAATCTAGGTAAAGTAAAATAGGAATACTCAGTTAACAAAACCAAGCAAAGTCTTTGATAAAGTCATCCGATATCTTCAAATTGAAAGATTAAAAGAGACGAGAAAAAATTTAGGCACTCAGAGATGAGACCTAAAAGATTAGTACGTCTGGTCACGTCCCAGCCTTTTTTAATGATGAGTGGAATCCCGGCCTGTAAGCCGAAAAAACCTCCACTACGATTTTGATAAATTTCCCCACTCACGGAGTAGGTATGGTGTGTGAACGATTACTGACATTATTCTCAGTTTTTACAGCCTTATTAAAAGTCGATAAGTATAAGAGCGCGGCTTTTATTACAGCCATCTTTGGGCACAAAAACCATTAAAGTGTTTTTGCCGCGCGCCGCTCGCTGTCCTGATAGATTGCAGAAAGATAATAAAAAGGGTTGATCGTGCACGCAAAAAAAAAAACATATTTTCAATGGGACTCTTCTCGTATTGCACTGGACGAGGCAAAAAATGTGCAAACGATTTGCAGGAAATTCATTCGATTTGCGAAAACTGGCCGGCTCTCTGAGTAGGCGATTCAATTCACGAATTTAGGCTCGTTTTAACCGACTTAAAATAAGAGGGTTTTTAACTGTATGTTTCTTTTTTGTATATTTTTTAACATATTAGTTTGATGGGAGATTATAAGTAGGTACGTTCTGTCTACTGTTTATATGATCTGTGAATCGTAACGACATTAAATGCTTAGACTCTACACGTCGCGACAGACCTCGCTAACTTGGCGCAAAAGTCATCGCGAGAAATGTCTCGCGTCGATTTGCGTCTACATACATCACAGTAAGCCAAATAGTCACTTTATCGCGATAAGTGGGACCATTATATGTGCTCTACCCCAATATTATACAGAGTTACTAGCTGACTCGACAGACGTTGTCCTGTAAAAAGCCATTGCGTAACTATAGCAACCGTAGTATGTTGATGCTAACTAAAAATTATCAGTATATATATAATTTGCAATAAATTAAAATTGCGACTATAATTTGAGATTTAAACTATCCTATCTCTCAAGTTGGATCGAACTGCACATGGTGTGCGAATTTTATTATAATCGGTTAAGTGGTTTAGGAGTCCATTGAGGACAAACATTGTGACACGAGATTTATATATATTAAAGAAGATAAGGCAAGGGTATGCTAAGCCAAAATGGACTCATAGTGCTCATCATTATGAACAATTTTTATTATTTGACCAACCCTAGTAGTCCCTAGTTTAGTAGTGGTAGGGCTCTTTTGCAGAGCCCGCCTGGGGAAGTACCACACCTTTGCCAGTTATTCCACCGCCAAGCAGTAATGTACAAACATTACTGTGTTCCGGTTGGAAGGGCATTGTTTCCAGTGAAATTACAGGGCAAATAAGAGATTAAACATCTTATATCTCAGGGTGACGAGCGCAGTGCTGTGCCGCGCAGGGTTTTGAATTCTAAGAATTCAAAATTCTGGGTGGCACAGACCTGTTTATGGGCAAACGTGACGTTTAACATCAGGCGAGCGATTTGCTCGTCTCGTCTCTCAATATCATAAAAAAAAAAAAAAAAACCCTGATATCGCGAAAGAATCAGCTGTTTTAAACACTTTGTATATTGTCATTGAAATTTTTCTTTGAAATATTTTTGTTCTAGATTTCAGCGTTGTAGTCAAATTGTTCATAATGATAAGTACTGCGAGTATGAGCCCTTTTTGGTATAGCATCCCCTTTCTATAAAACCCTGTGTAATACAGAATAGTTAACTGTCAAACCGTCTGTACCTACTTGTATCTAATGCCAGATTTTCTTTGTAATTTGTTCGACGTGATGCTAATCGAAATGTGGCAACAAGGTAATGTAGTAGAAAAATGTTGTGTAGTTTCTAAGAAACTGTACCTGAGTTCATGTTTTTAAATGAGTCTAGTCGGAAAAAGACGAGATAGTGTTTGTTATTTATGCTTGAAAAAACTTATATAAGTATAATAATAGATAGTACGACTACAGAATACTGAAGAAGACAAACTAGGTAGAAATTAGAAGTTGCAGTAACATTTCGTGATTAGGTATTGTTTGGATCCATAATTTAATTTTAATCTTCCGAAAGTCGCAGTAGCATTCTGTGAGTAAGACACAACATAATTGAAAAAATTTAATTTTCTGAATCTATAGCAGCGAATAGATAAAAAATCACATAGACACATAAAAACAAAGTTTGATTTAGGTGCATTTTTAACCGACTTCAAAAAAGGAGGCGGTTATCAATTCGACTGTATGTTTTTTTTTTTTTTATGTTTGTTACCTCATAACTTTTGACTGGGTGAATCGATTTTGATGATTCTTTTTTTATTAGAAAGCTGACGCTTCCCATTTGGTCCCATTTCAGTTCTGATAATGATATCCATGAGAAAACCATATACCTAAGTCTTAAATTTGCATTAAGTACGTGCGCGACAAATAGATGAATAACTCAATAATCGGTCTTTTGAAGTCGGTTTTTGTTTTTTTGTTTTTTGTAAAAATAATTATTTACTCGTTTACGCTAACATAGCGTGACATTTATTTAAGCATTTAGGATTTGTGATAATGATACGCCAGATTGACATAAAGGCAAATTTTTATTCCGGTAAAATTAACAGTTCCTGTCAGAAAGCGGGTGCAATCGCGAGCACCGCTAGCAAAATATAAAAGCCAATTTGACTAGAACAATTTGTCTAACTCACTATGACATTCGTCTGGTTCATACAAACCTCTCTCGATTTATTTACTCTAGCTGCTCGTTTTGAGTTTTATTCACTTATTTATTCCGTTCAGTCCCTTTTCGTTTGAGTTTCGCTGCGATACATCATAGTGACCTCAATAATACATAAATATCTGTTTTTTCGAGATGAGATCGTAGAACGCTTTTCAGACTACGCTCCCTTTTGTATTATATCATATTTTTTCGCATTATGTAACCCAGCTCGTTAATATCGCTCGGACACGTTTTATATTGATACTTTCACAAATATAGTGAGCCTGAACACATTACTGTGTTCCGGTTGGAAGGGCATTGTTTCCAGTGAAATTACAGGGCAAATGGGAGATTAAACAACTTATATCTCAGGGTGACGAGCGCAGTGCTGTGCCATGCAGGGTCTTGAATTCTGCGAGTTCAAAATTCTGGGTGGGCGCAGACCTGTTATGGGCAAACGTGACGTTAACATCAGGCGAGCGATTTGCTCGTTTCGTTACTTAATCGAATAAAAAAAAAATGTCAATTAATCTATGGTAGGTATAAGCTAATTTCATATTTCATTCAAATCCCTTCATCAGTTTTTGCGTGATTGAGCAACAAAGAGCCGAACTTTGCTATTTAAAATATTAATCGTCAGTAATCATCATTATTATCATATTTGTGACAAATAAGAGTTTTTAAACTGTTTATTACGTGATAATATTACAATTTTTTGTTTGGCGATCCCTACATATTACACTCATGGACTTGTGAACATAGACTACATGTTATATTAGGAAAACTTACTCTACAAAATTTGACTGTGGAATGGATGCTCCTGTAACGATGATCTATTGGATGTAAAAGCTGTGGTCCGATGTGTTTTAGGCCTTTATAGCAACATAAAGTAGTCTGAAGAGATCTAAACAGACGTGTCTGGAATGTAAAAGGAAATGTCTATAGGCGTGATTCACAGGTATTCTTCGCTACGTAAATTCCTAAAAGGGTTTTTGTAAGAGCTAAATCAATTTCTTAGACAGTTTGAGGCAACTAATATGTAATAGAAGTATTCTAACACTATTTTTCTTCATTCTTACCACCCATTCGGTATGGAGTTCTTGTAGCTATTTTTAGCCTTTTCAGAATCAAAAAGGCTGCAATACGTGCCACATATCATTTTTCTACCTAATCTTACTGTAACCGACTGTTTCAGAACATTTACCGCCAAGATGGAGTATATCAGTCAAGTAAAGAGCTACAGTTACCACCCAGCAACAGTAAATTGTCGCTAAAGTGGCTTTAATGGCTTACCACCTACTATACGGTTTTTCCTCCGAATTAAGATCTTGGCTTCTTCAAACAAAGAGTTAATAGAGAAAGTAGGATACAATGAAGATACCTTGAGTGTTGAAGATATCCATACTTCCATAGGTGGTGGTGACCATTTACCACATTGATGTAATACCTGACCATCAGGTGGCCCGTCTTCGCTTGTTTGCCACTTCTCTTCTATGAAAAAAAAACACCACGGATTGAATAATAACTATAATCAATTATAATCATCATTATCATCATCAATTATTTCACAATACATAACAATATGTTTAAAAAACTTAAAAACTAGGCTGCCGCCGATAGCGGTGCTGAGCCCAAGCTACCCGTGGTTGAAGCTGCAACGACAGGAACCCCCGGATAATTCGTTCCGTGTCGAGGACCACTGCCTTCTGCATCTGACCCTTGAGCCACCCGTCTAGCGAGAACCTCGAGATGTTGGTCGAGGCTCTTCGATATCAGGCCGTTCGCCAAGACGACTATCGGGACAATGAATTATTATTATTATTTTCTTTCCTTCTTTTCATACAGTATTCAATTGCGTATTCTATAGACTTCATTACCTTCATCTCATACGTAGCTACGACTAGATAAGAAGTATATAAACGGAAGAATACAAAACGTATTGTCATAGTAGTTCTATCTTGTATACGTTCATATTTGCGGTTCTTATTTTTCCCCTACCGTCACTCAATTCTCCGGAAGAGTTGGCTCTAACACTAAAAGTTTCCTATTCCTACAATAGGGAAACCCTTACCTAAACTAGTTGTTTGTACTTTTACTTATACCTGTAAATAGAACTGCGTGTGTTGTTCTGCGTATAGGAGAAATAATAATTGATTAATACCATCGATCAATCTTTTATTTATGACAATACTAACTGGTACTATGGAACCTAACGTGACAATACTAACGGGTTGCATGAAACGGTTTTTCCCGCATACCATCTAATATTTTAGGCTAATAAGTATGCATATTTAGCCCCCAAATAATGCAAAACGCGTCGCCACTGTCTATTTTGACGTGCTGTGATCTAGTGGGTTTGTTATATCTACTATATCTCACAACAGAGCCACATAACGACACGAGAGACTATTCTTGAGATTGTAACATAATAGCATACTTAGCTACATTTATTTATTCCCAGCAATCAAAACAAAGTGACGGTCATCGATCGCAGGAGCAAAAGCGAAACATGAATGGCGCCGGTGATTTATCTCCCTCTAGGCTTTCGTGTAATTAAGCACTATCTGGGTTGCAGGACTTTGATGAATGATATAATCTGAAGCAATGAACTTAGCATGATGGGGGATAATCTCGTTATGTGTTTGTTTCTTGTTAATGTGGCTGTCTGTCTATGCGAGGAGATTAAACACACATAAAAATGGAGCGAGTGCGCTCATTATGTTGTTTTGAAGTTTTTATTAACTTTTGCCTTTTTGAAATAACTCGAACTTTGATATCACATATCACGGAGTTAGCATAGACTTTATCAAGTCTTAGATAGTCGAGAGAAATAAATTTAGAAAAACTTGAAGCATTTATTTAAACATTAATTCTCAAGGCTGGTCCACTTCTTGCACTCGCGTACAAACGATGGACTCTACTCTACACGCCTCGAATGAGTGTGGATGCGACCCGCCTTTAGCTAAAGTTATGTGAAACTGACTAAGTTTTTCTATTTGGTCTTTATTCGAATATTTTATTATCAAACACACATTGTAATTGTAACGAAGCAAAATATTGGAGTTTGTATTAACTTTCCCTATTTATTTCTGATAGACCAACATAAAGCAAGTCGAGCGACGCACGAAAAACAAATTGCGAAAACAATTTGTGTCCTGAAATATCATATTTTCTGGAATAAAATCTTTTGTATTAAAACAATGCTCAATTGTGGTGATATTATCATCTTTTATTGGTACTTGATAGTTCTAGAATATTTTTCGGCTTAGATATTTTCCCTATTTTTTTGGAGACTGGTATTAAAACTATGGAGAAACTATTATCCTATTCTCACATATTAAAAGAAGAAAAGATCAAACCGCTTATGTATATAGGTATAACCAGTATTCAGTGAATTTAATGTACAATGAGGTCAATGAGGTTCAATATAGTGCTATTAAAATACATAAAAAGAAATCGTAAGATCACTGTAATGTGTTGATTTCTAGTTTATCGCATTCTCAGTTAAATTTGTGGGTTGGTTACACGTAACGAGTATGTCTATCCTAACTGTCTGTTACTTTTTCACAGCTAGACATGTATATTATGCGGTCTTAATGAAAAAGGTAAGTACAAGGAAATCGTTTGATTAAATAAACATGACGCAAACAACGTATTAACCAGATTTTTCACAACTGTTATTACATAAGCATGTGGCATTTTAGGTACGACCATGTGGCGTCATTCAAGTAAATTGAGGTTAACCATAACCACGCACCATGCAGTACGTATATTTTTTACGTTTCATTTCCCCCTGATTACGTTAAAATGGGCCCAAACAGAGGGGAACTGCGTGTAATGGACGATAAATTGTATTAATGCCTTAATAATCTTAACGGAAGATTGTATGTTGCGTGGCAGTTATATACTCCACAGGGTATTTTCAATAGTGTTAATATGGCGATTGCCGGTTTCTTTGTCTCCCCCAAGGGGAAAACTAGGATTCATTTGGTCATGATTGGTTCTCTTAAGGGATTAACTTTCATTATTATATCGTAGTCGGCTATTTTATGCTGTGTTCTAGAGAAAACACAGCTCTGCTACAATGTGCCGCTCTGCGATGTCACATTTAATTGTGGGCAATATGCCACACTTCACTAAGTCGTAGCAAATCTCCTCAAAATGCCGCGAGCTGAATATCTGTAAAACGCCGGCCCCACAGCCGATACAGATAGTTTCTTCAGAAACCTTCACGAACAAACTGTGATCCTAGATATCGCATATAACGTAAACACAAAAATCTGAATGAACAAAATTCTAGACTGCTTTTAGTCAGATTAACGCTTTCGGATCCATGTACAAATAGCGTAGTTCGAACTAAGTGCTAACATAGAGTGCTGAACTCAGTGGCAGATCCAGGGGTGTTCTTGAGCCCCTGAGCCCCCACCAAAAGCCCTCCAAATACCTGTATAACCTATGCTTGTTTTTTTTACCTTCAGCCACGTAGCTTGAGCTCAAGCCCGTAAACCAAAATCCTGGATCCGCTTCTGGCTCAACTTTTACTCAAAAGTTCATATCTTTAGAGCATAGTAATGCTCTAAAGCGTAGCAAATTGCTGAGAAACTTGTGTAATGGGAGTCACTTGATACATGACCTGCTAATCAATCGTGGTTAAAGTCATTTGCAACTGCAGTATTTCGTTAAACTACAGCTAGAGCCATGGGCGCCGCCAGGATTACTTTCAGGGGGGTGCATCTGCATCTACACATTATGCTATTAGGTAACTAATTTAAAATATAGAAAATAGGTGTTAATTAAAAAATAAATGTAATGTCAAATTCAAATCGCGCGGGTATTTTAAATGGCGCCATCAAACTCGACACCTAAAAAACATGATTTTTTTCTATGTATTTTCTTCCTAACAGGGCACCCTGCTGCCGGCGCCCATGGCTAGAGCTGTGTCTTGGCAAATCGAGAAGTGAGATTGCCAGCAGCGAGGCAAACAGGTTAGCTAACTATTACTGTAGGTGTGTTCGGTTTCGGATAAAAAACAGTTGAAAACGCCACGAAAACGTTTGCTAACATAATTATGTGAACGATTGTAAGCAAAAGTGGCGTTCTTAAATCTTTCGATCCCAAACCGAACGCACTTTATACATACGGGCGATTACTCTAATGACGCACGACCTCAACACGGGACGACCGGGTCGCAACTCGCAAGATCATGAATTTAATTTCCGTGTGCGCACAAATGAAGTTCATTAATTGGCGTTAGAAACGCACTGGTGTGTATGTGTGTGTGTGGTGTGTTCTCGTAACAAGAATGATAATGATACTTTGGTAACCATTGTTCGATCTTAAAGAAAAACACAATTGTTTTTCCGTAATCCGGCTGTTTTCTTAGCCACCGAGCAAAAGACAAATGCTTTTATAAGAAAAACAAACAAGACGGAAAATAATCAGGGAAGTGATTGGACCTTGCTTTATTATTCATAGCTTCAAAGATGGCAAAGTTTACCTTTAGTAAACATTTGACTAAAATGTTTTATTCATTCTAATTCTTCCAAACATGGAAATTAAAAGAAAAACTGCCGAATATGAACAAAGTTTCCCGCCCTACATTACAGTATTAGAAAAAGGAAATCCGTATAATTTACTAATAAATTGTTATTTACTCGACTCGCTCAGCTAAATAACAAAACTCATTTAAAATGATAATAATCTTTCACTAACTTTTTATTTATTACTTGTTGGTGGTCGTAGAAATTGTATTTTTTTCTTATTACCAAAACAAAACATCGTATTAACGTTAACCTACAACTTTAATGACAACAACGGGCTATCAACTGTTTTGTTTGAACTTGGTTATACGACTGCGCTAAAATGCGTTGTAATTGTACCTTCGCTATACACTAGTAGTCCTGCGAAAAGTATATCTTGTGAGCACAAAGTTTTGTGCAACGATAACCTTACATCTCGACAACCTCTTGACTGCATTTGATCATATTCGCAACTCTCGAATTTAGTACGAAACGTATTTTCAAAATATTAACAGAATCGGTCGGTAAATGCCACCGGTGCAAATTTTCCCTTTAAAATTTTTAAAACTAAAAAAAAAAACTATTCAATTGTTGTTGTTGTGATTGTTTTAGGTTTGTTTACAAGTACAATTGTTGCAGAGACGAGCGTTCGCTTCGCTCGCTCGGTCAATCACGTTAAGTTTAACAGACTACGTAATTTATGGAAATTACTTGCGCAATACGCAATATATCAATGGGATTAATTTAGGAAATTAATAGGTATACGCTATAACTACCTACATTAATCAAAGATCACGATGATAACACGACCACTCAAGTTCACAGAAATTTAACATGATGATTATTTTAGCTACTCCGTGTAAGTTATTAATGTTTCATTGAGTAATAAATTTAATTAAAATAATTGTTAATAATTATTTGCGTAGTAAACTGTTCTGTCGTAGTGTTGTGTTATGTAGTTCTGTCTTTTTTTTAAATGTAATTGAGTGACGAGACGAGCAAATCGCTCGCCTGATGTTAAACGTCACGTTTGCCCATAACAGGTCTGCGCCACCCAGAATTTTGAACTCGCAGAATTCAAGACCCTGCGCTGCACAGCACTGCGCTCGTCACCCTGAGATATAAATTGTTTAATCTCCCATTTGCCCTGTAATTTCACTGGAAAGAATGCCCTTCCAACCGAAACACAGTAATGTTTGCACATTGTCTTAGAAGATATGAGCTACAAATTAGGTCCAACGATTATTCTATTACCAGTTATAACTGGTGCAATCTGGAATCTCTCCTCTAATATGAATACTTTGTATACCTACCGAAGTAAGATAATTTAATTTTCTAAACGGCCGGAACAATGGCTTTAGGCTGGCGAGTAGCTACGGGCATATTGCGTAGATCTCTAGAGAGCTACGAAGTAACTACGTACGTTATGAAACTACGGGAAGCTACGGACTACGATAATGGCTACGGCGATTATTATCTTACATTTTGGCTTGAGATTTTAACCTCAGAAGCGTCTAAATTATGTTATGTAAGTTCTTTTACTTAATATTTTTTGAGGAAAGTTTTGTCGTTTATAAAGTTGTGGTTGTAGGATGTAGGTAGATATTATTGCTAAACCATTGTGTAAAATCCCATTGCCAATATAATGATTAATTTAAAGGTTTACGTGACTACTGGCAGTACACCTATTTTGTTATGACAACTTGACCGTGGCTATACCTAAATCATATTTACGTGTTTTTATATTAATAATTTTGTATTTTTCATAAGACTAGGAAGTGTTATGTCTACTTATAGCACACTCGAAACTTTACGTAATTTTTTTTAGTGTGCATACATAGTACTTACCATAGACTTATCGTAGGAAACAGTGATTATTAAGTGTTTTACGTTTATTATTTACCCTACAAATCTATACTAATATTATAAAGAGGAAAGATTTGTATTTTTGTATGTTTGTGTTGAATAAACACAAAAACTACTAGACCGATTTCAAAAATTCTTTCAACATTAGATTGCTACATTATCCCTGAGTAACATAGGCTATATTTTATACCCGTGCAAAGCCGGGGCAGGTCGCTAGTATATTATATAATAACAACTTAGAAATCTATACTTCTATACTAATATTATAAAGAGGAAAGATTTGTATTTTTGTATGTTTGTGTGGAATAAACTCAAAAACTACTGGACCGATTTCAAAAATTCTTTCACCATTCGAATGCTACATTATCCCAAAGTAACATAGGCTATTTTTTTTTAAATTTTATTATTTTTTTTTATCCACAGCAAAGCGTGGCAGGGAACAGCTAGTATATTATACATACAAACAATACAATAAATTATTGTTCAAATATATAAAATACTACTAATAAATTATAATCTAGAATTACTATCACGCCTTTTACGTTTCATTGGGTTATTAAAAAGTCACAACTCATAACGAACGCAACGCTTTCTGAACGTCTAATATGCAATTACATTCGAAGCACATTACCAAGTATAAAATATGCGGTCGGCCACCTACCTGCTCTTTCACAAACACGGCGTTTTTCACCTCACAAATAAATGCGTCTCCCAGGAATATTTCATGCCGATACCATCTAAGGGGAGTCCAAATTAATAGAGCAATTTACAAATCGTTGGGCCAGATATCATCGGAGAGGATGCTCGGCTTATTGTGGCCGTGCTTAGTCTGCGTCGGCCCGAAGCTTAGAATAATATTTGTCTCAATTTGTTAGGGAAATTTGGCCGTTTTGGGGTTTAACGGTGTGGTGACGGTGTAGGTGGGGGGGGGGGGGGGGGGGGGTTGACTGCGCTTGCGGTTACGGTAGTAGATATGTTGTAGGCGTTGGCTTAACATATTGTCTATGAGAATGAGAACTAACGTGGTTTTAACACATATTATCAATACCTGCAACTAGTCACGTAAGATTGAATTGTATACTCCGAGCTCCGACTATAGTCGATCACTTTCGGTGATCTATTTCGAGGAGTGACTATAAGCGCTTGCGGCTGCGTTCTGTTTATTAACCTTACTTGAGGAGGGTGAATTTTGAACAAAATGTGAATCCATATGATAATTGTTACTGATTTTTTTCTTTTGTAAATTTTTATCATAATTTAGTTTTACAACCTTATTTGTTTTTTTGAGGTTATCGCTTGATTTAAGATAAAAATAAATTCGCTAACCTGATGGCCAACCTCCTGTAGGCAGTGCGGAGACACCGGATGTTGATGATAAAACGACCTCGTACATGAACTGTGCACTGTTATTTGAACGGGCTGGGCTTGTTTGGTTGTCAAAACACCCAAGCGGGCGTTAGTTTGAACAGATCTTATTACACCGAAATAGAATTCGACCATACGTGTATGTAAAAGTATATTTAGCTTATACAAGTACATCTTCATAAGAATAGAATTTGCTTTGATAAAAAAATACGTGTATTTGTAAGTGCTATTTGCTTTATATTTAAGATTTTTTTTCACCTCTTAGCTTACAGGAACCTTTTTTTTCCGGGATAAAAAGTACCCTGTGTGCTAATCCAAAGTATAAATTACTTTGCACTAAATTTCATCCATATTTGTTCAGCAGTTTTTGCGTTATTCAATTACAAAAATCTATCTAAGCACACTAACTTTCTGAAAAAATCAAATCAAAATGTATTTATTGCGACACTGTGTACAAAAAGGTCTTAAAATTAGGCTTGGGCCGAAGCGGGCGTCCCGCGAGCAATATTTTTTTTTATTTTTTTTTATTTTTTTATAAAAAAATAAGTGGCAAACAAGCGACGGGCCACCTGATGGTAAGTGGTCACCGCCGCCTATGGACACTTCCAATACCCGAGGCATCTTCAGTGCGTTGCCTACCTCTGAGGACTCTATTAACCCTTCGTTTGAAGCGGCCAAGGTTATAGTGTAAGCGCTTAAGGTTATACTGTAAGCGCTTAAGGTTATAGTGTAAGCGCTTAAATATGGTTTGCCTATAGATATTTGAGTATCACCAAAACCTCTCCTGTTTCACTAAAACGGCGTCTATTGACCATTTATCAAAATAGGTTCGGCTTCTAATATCCCATTGCTTAATTGATTGTAAAGTAAACCCTCTCTTCAGATCCAATTTCAAGGTAGCTATTATTGGAAAATAACATTGTTCTGGCTACTTGAATGGCTGGTTTTTGTTACACAAATATTTTCAATTAATCGCTTCGGGTTTTTATTTGGTAAAAATAGAAAATAACCATCCACTCTTTTCATTTTCCTTCCTCCTTTCATTTAAGCTTTTTATGTATTATTTTTTATTTAATTTTTTAATTTTTTTTAATTTATATTGCTGTTTCATGTTGGCAATGTGCTGAATTGCTGATCCATTCAAGGATAGCGTTTTTTTTTTTTTTTTTTATGTAGATAATTGAGTGACGAGACGAGCAAATCGCTCTTCTGATGAAAGAAAAATGAAAGAATCAAAAAGAAAGAAATGAAAGTTGCATGAAAGATCTTCTTTCTAGAGCTCCTTCTACATCGATAGCATTCGTATCTATTATATCTAAGGTGGTTTGACACATTTTGTTCAAATTAGCACGGGAGTGCTTACGCAGTGTTGACTTGCTTCGATATTAGTTTTGATCTTTTTTAAAGCAGCACTTAAGCGCACAAGTATGGCGAGCTCTTACTTGAACTATCAAAGTATTCGACTCGAGAATATATCAGTAGTCCTGTTCTAATAATTAAAACATAAAGATTCATATCTTTACTTACCAAATTTTCTTTAGCGATTTTCTAAGCCGTCCTTCCTAGCATATAACCTCTACTAAGACTAACCTGACGCTTAGGTGACCTTTATCAGAAAATGGGTGTTCAGAATAAATTCGGCCATTTATTTCGAGTGACGTGGCAGGCACGGGCCGCGGACGCGACAAACAGGCGCGTTACCGTGATGGATGCTTTCATTCATTTGGTAGATAGACGTTTGTCAGATAGGTTTCTATCATCCATTACGTGGAAGGAACGAAAATGTTAGTCAAAGTCAAACAAAGTTTTGCATATGGGATCAGGTGATTTGTTACTGGCATTAGGTATGAACTAAAGAAAGTATATGAACCTTACTTCTTATTGGAACTCCTAATCGTCTTGGCTTATGTAAAAGCTAATGGATTTAGAGTAAAAGAGAGCTGGGATCCTTAATTGAGTTAACCTTTTCTTTAGGTAGTCTCTACTCTTTTCTTACTATTTTCGAATATTTTGTCACTTAGCATAAAAGTAATCCTATTATAAATACGACTGTATGCGTGACTGTCATTGGCTACTTTTTATCTCAGGAAATTATTAGATAGTGAGTGAAACCTCGTCTCTATAGCAACTAGTGTTTAATTAAAAACATAATCTTTTATTTTGTCTATACTAATATTATAAAGAGGAAAGATTTGTATTTTTGGATGTTTGTGTGGAATAAACTCAAAAACTACTGGACCGATTTCAAAAATTCTTTCACCATTCGAATGCTACATTATCCCAAAGTAACATAGGCTATTTTTTTTTTTATCCACAGCAAAGCGTGGCAGGGAACAGCTAGTAGTAAATAAAGTGTCTAGAGTCTAGTAGTAGTGATTTTCTTTCTCTATTACATATTTACTAGCGGAATAAAAGCCGGCTATGAGTAATCTAGGTTGTAAGTCCTCAGCCTCACTCACTGTCCAGTCATTGCAGATTTGATACTTAATAAACGCGCTTACACCTTTATAAACAAACTTTCCCGTTTGTAATATTACTACGGCTAAATCGCAAATACCTATATAGGTACTGAGCGGTTTACCACCAGCCTATTCGTCATTCAGTCGGTTAGTCACTGAAACCTAAGCTCTTTACTATATTCCTACCAAATAATCATTGAATTACAGGTAACTATATAGAACCAAGTAAATAGACCTAAAGACAGCTAAGAGTTAGGCTGTTTGCACATGATGGGGATCATAATATTGTGCGGTTGGCGAGTCGGTTAGAGTTGCGAGTCGCGACGGCGGCGCCGCTCTATTCAAGCGCACGGTGAGTCGACTCACAACTCGCGCAAGGGCCCTATTCTGGCGAGTGAGATATTATCTCGGTCACTGTCGCTTTAATTAGATTTATGTCATGAGAGTGAGACTGACGGAGATAATCTCGAGCACCCAAGAATAGGGTCCCAGTTCATACCGACATTTGTCGACCCGCGGACATTTTCGTCGCCGGCGCAAGCACACGATAAGAGTTCAAGAGCAAAGTGACGCTCGACCCTTCTCGACTCACTAATCACCGTCATGTAAACGGCCTAACTACATACATCATGTCGAACTGTGTGACTCAATCTGTTATTCTGTTCAGCGTAAATGCTAGATTGAGTTCGACTCGTGAATAGGCTTCATTAATTTGTTACCTACTTGGTAAATTGACGTACTGTTTCGTGTCGTGACACGACTTGATTAAGGCGGGGTAAATTAAAATCAACCTTAATTGAACATTTTAATTTACTTTTAATTATATCTTTGGTAAGTACAATGGCTTAAGGGTTGTGGCCCCGGCTCGATTGGTTCTTTGGTACCAAAGGGTTTGGTTTACATTTAATCTCTTTACAAATGAGTATTTAGGTATTTGTTGAACATTTCGCAAATTTGAGTTTTAATGTTTTGAGACAGACATATTTTTTTTATAAACACTTAGAACAATTGTAAAGAAGATTATATTACAATTTATGGTTTTGTTATTATCTAAGAGACATTGGTAATGATGATGTTTGAGTCAAAATTAAATAAACTTACATTTGGACGCAACATGGATAAATCATTTAAAATTAATTAGAAAGTATTTAAACTCAATGCTCTACGTTTATACAATTTCTGAATACCCGTAACATCTTTCTTTCCAATAATAATATTTACATAAAAAGATAAGACATTTTAATTTTCTTATACAATTCACGCAAAGAATTTCTTTAAAATGCCGTTGAAAATGGTAACATGAAAAACCTAAGTATTTGAAATATAACAACGTTTCAAATACAGGGTTAAAGAAGAAAAGAGTAAAGAAGGAAAAAGTAATACTATGACCCTTTTTAGGCTTCGCATACTCTTCCCTTTCCTGAATAAAACTTTAAGTATAACTGTACATATTAGAACATTCTGAGAGCTCCAGTATATTCCTCCTACACTGATGAAGTACAGTATAATGCTGGCCAATGAGACCCATGTCAAGCATCAACAATAACTTGATAAACATTAATATGTTACGTTATGTAAGAAAACAGTGGTTCTCAGTAAAGGCCACGTAAAAAGTACCCGCAACCGACGAGCTTGTATGAAAACACTTATGAAAGTAGAAGAAGCGAAAGACATATGTCAGGATCGTAGCAAGTGGAGGGATGTAGTCTCTGCCTACCCCAATGGGAAAGAGGCGTGATAATATGTATGTTGTGTATGTATGTATGTAAGAAAAGTTTACGTGTAATTATAATGTCAAACTATACGAAACATTTTGATAAAGGTCTGATTACATTTCGTATATCAAAAATTTGAGAAATTAAAATTAGTTTTAGGTACTAACATTTTAGTATAATACTATGTTGTCGTTATTTTCAGACTTATAAAAAGTTGCAGCCAGATCCTGGCCTCACTTTTGTAGCTATTAATTAATCCATCTTAAATTTAATTTAACTTCAGTGAAAATTAAACCTCTATTTCTATTAATATGCTTAGTAATATCTAATTTAGTTTCTAAGAGAAGTAAATGTTAGACTAGATAGATGTGATTACTTAGATGAAACTTTCGTTTTCTTAATGAGAGTAATAAATTCTCCAAATTTTAGTACAATAATGGAATGCATTCTATAAATTGGTTTTTAGAAATGCAATAATCGTAATTAGGTGTCCGGTGGCATTTTTTATTTAACCCTTAGCTCTTACTATATTTTCAATTATTCAAGACATGTCTAACTTATATAATATATTTCTTACACAAATATATTCTTACAACTATTTCAAATTAGATTACTAGTATTGGAGTAGTCGTATTATTAATAATGTCTAATATTGCATAATAATTATTAACATAACATACGGTACTTTCTACTCTGAGTAGAAAACTGCTATACAAAATATTACACGTGACAAACATTTTCCATAGAAGAATAACAATAATTATTACATAATACTTATACTCCGTTATTATTCTCAATAACAAATTAAATCAGATATTAGAATAATAACAATTGTAAACACAAAAAATATACATTAACATACAATTATTATTATACTCACATCAAATTTATATAGGTTTCTTTAAAGTTAAAGTATCGTAGACATTCGTAGATGAGTTTGCCATCGTGTAAAACAGACACTAATTTCAGCAATTCAGCACCTCTCAAGACCTTTCAACCTTCATTTGTTCATCAATTGCATGTCTTTGACATACAATAACATTTACTGTAATATCACACGTTGATATTGTACCTACATACCATTACCATAACATTTCATTAAAATTTCGCTCGGATTGATCCAACAATTTCCTACTTTTGTGGTTTTGCATGCGCCCTTATTATTAAGTTAAGCTTGATCTCAATGGAATAAAAAAGTTCAAAACTTTTCTGAACCTTCTGAATGCAAATAATAAACTTTATGTACTCGTATTTATGAGAAATACTTACGTACATTCTCGACCTGATTTATGAAGTAAGGATTTACGTGGAATGTCTTAACCACGAGTTCATACGTCATATATGAGTTCTACACAGTCACTTTTAACAAGTATCAAAGTTCCTCGTTATTGAAGCAAAAAAAAAACGATTTACAAGTATATGACATTATTAATAGTAGGTATTTTATTAACGTTTGCTTTAACCATTTTTTTATTTTAATATACAAAATGATTTTCAAGAATCAATTTACGCAAAGCTCCAAGGGTTTATTTGAGAGCTCCTAAAATTTATATCAAGATTTGTTTGGTAATTTTTGGTATTGTTCTTTAAGTGATTAAAATGAGTTAATTATTTTGTATACTAACTTCACATCATACACTATAGTCGTAGTTATAAGGATGATTATAATACATGTTTTCCTATTTGATTTAATAACCTTTTTAAAGAAGAAACTTGCTTCATCCCGCGGTTTTGCTTGCGCGGTATTGAAAAACGGTTATGATAATAATGATAAAAGTAGTCAACGTCCTTGTCTGTACCCCTGACAACGTGTATGAAAAATTTCATGACGACCGGTTGAGTAGTTAAGGCGTAAAGGCGTTACGAACAAACACAATCACGTTTGCATTTATATTATTACCTAAGATTCCTAATTCCTTACGTCAATTAATGCGTGCGTCAGGAACATAACAAGGTACATCGATCAATTGAGGTAATTTACTTTGACCTAAGCTTTACGAGTAAATCATTGTTGACGGTTATAACAAAGAGTAAAACTTTTCTTTATATCTCTATAGTTGGGTAACTTTACAAGTTGAATTAAATTGTAGGTACCCAAAAGTAAGCATTTTAGCCTACCAATATGGTTATTGGTTAGATATTATAAAGTTTTTGGTTTTGATACTTAAATAATCTTGAAACTTATATTTCCATTTAGAGTAGGTATTACGACTAGCAGCTACCATAAATTAATTATGCATATCTTTAGTCTTTAAAAGTAAATTTACAATAACATGACGCCCTCTTGTAAACAATTTCTTACCATAATTTTAGTAGGCAGGTATTCAGTCAGGGACGGCACACGATTTTCGCATCAATTTCAACACACTAGAGGTACATTTTTCGTAAAATCAAAGTCTTTGTGTAATTTATCTTTGGGTTCTCAAGTCACTGAGCAATGGTTACGTAAGTCACCGACGCCGCAAGCAGTTCTTGTACGCCTGCCGGTACTCGCTAGACATCACCACGTAAATGATAGGGTTGATACACGTCGTCAAATATATCAACACGTATCCGATGATATTCGCATACGGGTGCGAGGAGAACTCTTGAAATATTGTCTTCGTTAGAGTAATCGGCAGATGGCAAACGCAAAACGACGTGATAATCGCCACGATCATTGTTAGCAGCTTCTTGTCTTTCTTTGTTGGCATACGAGGCTTTATGTAAGCGGTAGACTTTCTGAAAGTGGCGATGAAACTTTGTCGAATCCGCTTAGCGTGTTCACTGTTGAGTGGACTACCTCTAAACTCTGGAGCTCTCTTGTCAACTTCCTCTCTAGAAGAGCTATCATTGCACGACGATGAAAGTTCAGGACTATAGAAACATGGTACAGTCAATCGAGACTTTCCGTCTTTTTGTTGCTCTTGGCCTTTTGTATCGGTTAACGTAGTCTGCGGTATTTCTGAGGTTGTAACTTCAATTTCAGATTTCATGGATCTCATAGGTACAGGGGCTCGAGACTGTTTTGCTGTCTTCCTTACAATCCACCAAATGCGTGCATAGCATGAAATAATTGCGACGCTGGGAAGGAAGAACGCAGCAATGAATAGGAACTTCTTTGGTGAATTTGCATTGTCATCTGAGACTATGGTGCAAGACCCCGTAATTACATCTAGGCTAAATCGTCCCCAGACTTCAAAGAACGTAGGCAGAAGTACACCGATTGCTGCTAACCACATAGCACCAATCATGATGTATAAGTAGCGGTTCTTGTAAATTCTGTGAACAAAGAAGTTAACGAGTTTAGTATCAACGGCTTAAGCTAGCTAACAAACTCAAGGCGTGTATTATAAATTGTTTATGAAGACTTACTTGGGATAGAGTGTAGGGTGTGAAATCATGATGTATCTGTTGATGGTGATGGCGAGAACAGTGAAGAGCGAGACAGCGACGAGGCTGTACCTCGCCCACGGGAACAAGCGGCAGAGCAGGACGCCATGAGCCCACGACCCGTGCCAGAACGTCGACGCGGCGAGAGGGAGGTTGAAGCAGCAGAATAGCAGGTCGGAGCAGGAGAGGTTGATGATGAATATAGCTGTCGCGTTCCGAACCTGAAATATTGTAAATGAAGTTTAATTGAATGAAGTTATGCTAGATGCCTGCACAATATTATGATTTATGTTGTGATATTGGTAATATAAATGTATAGCTTTTAATTGCTGAATAACTTATGTTAATTACATTAATGTCATTGATCTTTGTACTATAGAGAGGTAAATATGTTTATTCACAATTACAATTTATACACGGAAAATTGTACTGCAAAATCAAAATGTGTACAACAATGCTACAATTTCCCCATAGCTTTAACACAAATCGTTCCTATTAAGTTATGATGTCATAAAAATAAACGGACGTCAATGATAAATAATCACCTTATCATGGGTTTCTGGTAAATGACAGGATGGGTGCATTTTTAGTAAATTTGAATCACTACAAACTGATAACGGGTTAAAATATTTTGTTGTTCATGAAGTGTATGCTACTGATTGGATATTTGGACACAAACAATTAACTAAATTGTTCCGCGTAATGTTAATGATCATGAGAAACAATGCAGATGTTTTGAGACAATGACGTCATGTTGATGCTTACCTTTCGACAGCGTGCTAACGCGATGATGGTGATGAAGTTTCCAGGGATGCCAATGGTCATGAAGATGATGCAGCAAGCCGATGCAAACTTCAACAGTGAAGGCGGGTAGTCCGGGAACAGCGTCACCGCCGCTAGGTCCGCGTCAGATGCATACTCGTCCAAACCCTTCACATAATGTGTCAAGTTGTCCACTAATTTTGTTGTATCCATTTTACAGTCCTCACACACTCGGCCTGAGCTAACAGTGAATTGTAACTGAGTATGAATTGACTGAGCAATATTGTTTACTTTATTTTCCTTAATGAGTCAATCCTGGAGGCGTGGTAGGTACATGGGCATGCCCAATTGATAAAATTGTTTCAGACTGCGTGTTGCCGTATTTTTCAGTGGTTACGCTTAGGTGTAGTGATTTTACAATCATTCTACCTGGTTGGTTTGGTTGATTGTTGGTTTACAATTTAGTACATACATAATTTTGATAGAACGGTCATACAAGCAAATGCAATGAATAACCAAATAAATTAGTTAGGTTGAATGATAGTTGTAGACTATTTACAATTGTAATATTACATTACAGCTACTAGGTAACTCGTACAAAATTGATTTTTCAACTTGTTCTTATCTACGAGTATTTCCTTCATCATAGTAATTTAATAGAGCCGTTATTAAACTACTCCATCGTCTGTAACGTTACTTTATAAAAATCAGTACAAAACGTTCCATAGCCAATCATCTACTTTTACTCCCATCCTTTATTTAGCACAATCACGGACGGGTTCGTGATTACAACGGTCTCTACACATCATACGACGATACGACCCTTGTCTAAACATATAGCTACGTATTCGTACATAAATAACTTAGAGAACAATGTTCGAGTTTATAGTCCTATCAGTTGTATACACACGCACATTATGTGTCCATTAGATACACCGAGTGAGTACAGTTTACTCCGTCCAGGGGTTCACGACTAGTCACGGCGGGCGTTTCTCGGAGACGCCATCGCCGGGTGAGCGTCACGCCCACCGCCGACACATCAGCAGGTTCTTGTACGCCTGCCGGTACTCGCTAGACATCACCACGTAGATAATGGGGTTGATACAAGTCGTCAGGTATATCAGAATGTACCCCGCGATGTTCGCCGCGGGGTGCGATGTGAACTCTCGGAAGATTTTCGTTAGCGTGATCGGCAAGTAGCACACCCAGAAAGAGAGCATAATGGCCATAATCATCTTTAAAAGCTTTCTGTCTTTCGGCGTGAGTCTCGGTGGCCTGACTGAAGCCGGTGATCGCTTTAAAGCGACCGCGGCTTGTTTGAGCCGTTTCGCTGTCTCGCCGCCGCTGGGCGTTCGAGGTTTGGCATCGAGAGCGGCCTCTTCATCGTGGCCGTCTAAGGTGTCCACACCGGAAGACGATGACCTTTCAGGGCCTGGTGTCGATGGGCACTGTAAGAGTGGAGGTGCCAATAAAGCTTTGCGTGGTGCAGAAACATGGTTGGTTCCATTTTCTGGACCAGGTGACTTTTCTAGCGCTGTTGAAGCAGATCCTACGGCGGAATCTTCGATACCTGGCCTTAGTTTGCCTTTCAGTGGTGCTCGGGATTTTCTCGCTGCCTCTCTTACTATGCAGAATATTCGAGCGTAACAAATCACTATTGCCAAACAAGGAAGCATAAAAGCTCCAACGAAGAGAAACTCTTTCGGAGATCTGTTGTTTCGGTCTGGGAGTATGGAGCAGGATCCTATCGTAGGGTCTAAGCCGAATCTGCCCCATTTTTCCAACCAAGTCGCGATAAGTGCTCCAAACGAGAAAGCCCACGTACTGGCCACCATCACCGCCAGATACTGTCTCTTGTACAACCTGATGAGAGAAAAAAATATTAGCACAACGCTAAAAATAAGACAAAAAAAAAACATTTACTGTTATAATAAAACAAGGCGCAAAAGTAACTTCTACAAGCAACAATTAGTAAAAATTTACAAATAATATAGGAATCAGTAAATTACAAATATTAGAATTGTAGTAGCAAAACAGTCTTATTAACTCGGTAAACTGTTGTGACGTTAGCATACAGTAGTTAACATAGTTGTTTACTTGCGGTAAATCTATGACGGAAACTTCATTCGAAATAATTGACGTAACTCACTTGGGGTACAGCCTCGGGTGTGAGATCATGACGTATCTGTTGATAGTGATAGCGAGTACGGTGAACAAAGAGACGGCCACGAGAGCGTATCTCGCCAGCGGGAACATGCGGCAGAGGATCTTGCCGTGCGCCCAGGAGCGCCGCCAGAACGTCGACGCGGCTAATGGGAGGTTGAAGCAGCAGAACAGGAGGTCGGAGCATGATAAGTTCATTATAAATACTGCTGTGGCGTTTCGCACCTGCAACAGAAAAGCTTTTATAGCCAAACTATCACCCGCGCCGTGATGAGAAACGGGGATGATGAAAAGTATACTAAGTGTTAAGTGAGTAGGCACTATAAGCCCTTTTGGCTTAGCATACTTATTTATTTATTTATTTCACACAGAACAAAAAGCAATAAAAAAAAATAAAAAAAATAACAATGCAAGGAATCAGACCTGAATTGCAGTTCAGACTATGCTATTTGCTGCGTGCTACAGCAAATATATAAAGCAAACATGTTTGAGTATATATAATATAGACGATATTTATTTACCCTTTCCTTACAACCCAGTAGAGAGTTAAAAGCGATATAGTTAGGTATTATTGAAGTACCTATAACAATACTGCCGCTATTTGAAATGAGAGATATTGTTGGCGCCTGTTTTCGCTATCATTCGTCATGTAATACTGAGCATTGACCTAGGTTAAGGTAGAAATCGTTGTTATATTTCAATAAGTTTATTAGCATATCCATCATATCGACGCTGTCTGCTTCATATCTAAACGAAACGTTTATAAATCATCCGTTTTTATTGAACTCTTCGATACAAATATGCAACAATTAATTTAAACTTTATTAATGAGCGTTTTTCTGAATTCATATTTTCTTAAACGTCATTTTTGTAATGTCCTAGATTAGAACGAGATAACGATCCTTTTGAAAATATTTGAAGAAGTCACACCTTCTACAAATGTTTGCGAATGTATTTTCGACGACCTTATCATTGTAGCCGTCTTTTAGAGTGACCATCATGATTGTGACAAACGTGACATTGTTATGATAATGAGGAAAATATTCATAAAACTAAAGGTGTGTTTACTTAGTCTCTTTTGCATAAAGAAGTAGGTATAGTACGTCTATTTATTTATAGCAGATACAGATAAAGGTAATGTTAAACTATTGTATAGGCCTGCAAATTATTATCTGTAGCTACATACCTCTGAAGTGAAACTAATAAAGATAATAGACAGATATAAGAAATATAATACTAATACCTAATATTTCCCAGATTCGTGACATTCTTAAATTATTAGATTCAGAACTATACAATCGCTCTACCATAATAACAGTTAAAATATGCTTCGTAATTGAATTGGATTTTTAACTGAAAGTTTTGATGAGGAATGTAGGTACTTAAGTTCTAAGTAGGTACCTATATTTAACTAATAATAAAATTAGCTAATTTTCAAGGACTGTATGATTTTTTAATGTAGGTAATTTAATGCGAGTAAATATAATTTTTATACAGTATTTAACTACCTTTTTGCAGCGCGCCAGCGCGACGATAGTGATGAGGTTCCCTGGGATCCCGACCAGCATGAAGAGCACGCAGCAGGCGGACGCGAACCGCAGCAGCGGCTCCGGGTAGTCCCGGAACAGCCGCACCTCGGCCAGCGCCGCGTCCGACGAGTACTCGTCCAGCCCCAGCACCCGCTCGCTCCAGTTCCGCGCCTCGACCTCACTCGCGAACGTACTCTTTGGTATACTCGGAAATAGATCACCCATTTTACTACCGATGTAACCAACATCATTCCACGAACGCACCGAGTGAAGGCTCATCGCTCGGGCATGCTTAGGTGGGCACGCGAGCCGGCCCGGTCCGCGACTGATAGTACTCGAAGCCGCGGTCTACTCGCTCTGTCAATACCAGACTGCCAGTGTGAAGCTGATAACGCATTTTGTCGATGCGCGAGGTTATCGGGTCACAGCTGCTCAGGAAGTGAAGTCACTATCGGTCCGTCGGTCCCACTGTTCTGCTCCCGTATCTGTATAGATAAATTAGATTTGTTTGTTACTAATGCATTAGTAAATAACTGATGTTCATCGTTATATAAGGACAGCGTTGCGGATGCTTCACGGAATTCGGGAGAATATCTGAAACGTTTTCCTTCGGAATTTATTTAAGGAATCCAATTTCCGTTTCAATCACATGGCATTAGGCGTGTCGAGTTCGTCGAATCATTTCATACGCCCTTATGATGTTCGCATTTTGAATATATTTTTCCAAAGTCAGTTCCCATGATAATTAAGTTTATAGCGTAGTTCTCTACGAGTAACTTAGTATTGAGACAAGATAAATGGAAATAGTTTGTGTCCTAAGCACTTGGAAGGTAATCTGGAACGTGTGGTCTGGAAGTCTTAAGACATTGAGTAATTGATTGTCAAAGTCGTCCCACTAAACTTGGTAGCTTAGAAGTGCGACAGTTTGTTATCGACAAAATATCACTTTGCGAAAATTTTGAGCCGTCTATCAATTAAACGGAATGGGGGCTACTTTAGGCAGCTACTGAGTAGGTATAACGCTAGGAACATTCACAAATTACTTTTTGAGCCAAATGTCATCCGTTGACATTTTACGTGACAAGCAAAATTGGGCCACCATCATTTACATGTAAATCTTAGTATATTGAATTTCCCGGCGCTTTACTTTCAATCAGGGCTGTGAGGGAAGGGTTTGACGTGGGTGACGAGTTGAATGGCAGCTGTCAACGGCGTGGGTCGGTGGGCGGACCCTTAACCCGCGCCGGCCGCGGAGGTCGCAGTGTTCCACTCATTCACTCGGCCTACTGGACTGACCTGTTTGCGGATTCGATTCACTACTTGTTGAATTTCCTATTTGTAACAACGTGCGCTATTAAACGTAATTTAGAAAATTGTACTGAACTGCGTAAACATTTTTACTACGAGTAATCATGGAAGTAAATTGCAGAGTTAAAATTAAAGTTACCTGCATGACTTTTTTATATCTGGTATTTGATTGTGGCATAAAATGATCGTTCAAATGTAATCATATAAATTTTACCATTGTGTATGACTCAGTTCTACAGTTTTACCGAAATCTAAATACCTACCATCCCAGTTGAACTATGCGGTTAGACTACAGTTAACAAAGGAACAGTCATTCCTATCAAAGTAGAATATGCAGTAAAAGTTAGTCACACCGTCTTTGTCAAGTTTTACTTACGGACATTTCAAAACCCTCAAAACCCCAATTTATTTTCATGTTCAGCGTCTATACCATTTTTATGAATTTCATAAAAACTTGACAAATGAAACGCGGCACCTTAAACTGCGAATAAAAGAGTTACGATTCAATCATCTACGTGAGCGTCACTTGCAACGTGATATTTAGGTAAAGGAGGTAATAAAATCCAATTTTACTCCCTCTGATTCTGCTAATTGAAGTTAGTGTTCCGTTAACTAGGCGAAGAAACAGAGCGTGGCGATGAGATCAAGTGACGTTTGCAATTAGGAGCAGAATAACCATTCGGGGATGTGAAGTAGAGCCTGAATACAAACAAACATTATCGCCGTTTGTTTTATCTTAATCGCCTTATAAATTTTACGGCCTCGAAGTAGGCGGGCGATTACATCGTCAGGTCGCCGAGACTAGCCCAGTTCTCGAGTTCACTCTAATTACTCACTCATTGTTTAATTGGCTTGTCGTTGTTCCTGGAAATTTGTGTCATGGCTCTAGAAGTGCAAATGTCAACATGTCAATTAAATGGTAAAATAAATAACTAATTAAGAGAAGAAACAATACATGTGGTCTAGTGAGAATTAATTACACGTTAGTAGGACCATGCTCTTTGGACTTTGTCAGTAAAAACAGTATCAAAGTTTTAGTGAGGATACAATATTTGTTACTCAAGTTAATTACTGATGTAAATACATAGCGTAATGAATTTCCTTTGAACTCGATCGCTTTATTTGCGTGGGATTGTAAACAAACAGCGCGGGAGATAATGAATACGTCTCCCGCCGCAGAGCTATAACGTCTCGAACCGCGTCTGTATCGCGAAATTTAACTATTGCCTATTAATCACGCTCATTTAAAGGCTCCACGGGGAAGGACGGACAGCGACCTAAATACTGCTTTTTAGGTCGAGAGCTGGCAGTGTTAATGAAATATTGTTTACCATTCCGATACCTACAGTTTCAGTTTGTTACAGATAGGCGCTTTGTTTAATCGACGTCATTGAATAGATCATAATTCTATTCATCTTTGACGATAGTTACGTGATTCGTCTGGTGAATAAATCATCCCATTCAACAGTTGTGAACCGGGATTGAGGGAAAGTAGAGCAAGACGGTTGGGCCCAAGTTCTACTGAAATGGGTCGTGAGACTGCGGCACGTGTTTTGGAGTTGTTGTGGAAGGTGACCAAGTTTAAAACTTTTTCTCTGGCCTATATTTTAGGTAGAAAGTTGGTGTATTAAATACAAACGATATAGGTAAATATTTAAAGTAGCCTTTTTGGCCATGAAAGAAACTTAAGCAGCTTACCTATTCGCATGAGTTTGTACTTGCTTATTCGTAATTATCTTGTATTTATAGATCTTTACCTACACTTCTTCTGAGATAAAGAAATTTCAAAGAAAATTCACAAGAAATAAATTCACATGTTTGGTACATGTGAATTAATTTCTTAATTTAAACAAAAAAAAACAGAAGTTAACTAGTTAACGTTAAATTAATTCCAGAGAATTCTAGAGTGGGGAGGGAGGCCTTTGCCCTGTAGTGGATCACTAATGGCTCAATATAATTATAGTACATATAATAATTAATAATTACATAATATACAAGTTACAAACGCTGATGGACAGAGTATGTAAAGAAAAAATCATAGTTATCTAGCTCTAACTGCATGACTAATGCCCTGATTGTTCCAACTTCAATGGATCTGACCGTTCGGAAACGTCGAGCTCGTAACCGCCGCAATATTACCCCGTTCATGAGCGAATAACTTATCCCTGCCTCGTTTTACATTGTCACTGCTCTAAATGGGTCCATTAGGCCCTTCGAGCTGCTATCAGCGGTATAACCCTTACTATAGATATTCTATTATACCTAGAATTGATGGAACAAAACGCGTTATCACTCAGTTCACTGGACGTCTACAAGAGTTGTCGAGATAGCATTGAATGTCAGATCTGAAATCTACATAGTTTAGTCGTCACATTTAACATTCATAGAGGAGGGATGTGAGTGGGCTGGTTGTTAGAATCTTAACTACTCAATTCAACAGATATTCTGATAATCCATCAGATGGAAAGAACTTTGTAACTAGACTATAATACCTATTTATATATCGATATCGATAGCGATATCTACGTATATACCGCGAGATCTGTTCATAGCCCAGTGTAGTTAATGGGTAATTCGAAGTGTACATGTGTGTCTATAAGCGAGTGAATCTTATTGCCATGGTAAGAATACATAGATTATAGCAGCAGTCAGGGGACAGTGCGATGGCTATGAATCGGTATAATATAGGGTAGAACGCTCCCGAGTGTGGGTGAATATGATTAACCTATATTCAATTGTCGCACGCTTCTACATGTGGGCATTCTGCTATCTGGATCATTTTTAACGTTTTTATACATAAAAATAAATCTTACTTTTTTATGCCACAGGTGGCAAACAAGCAAATGGGCCGCCTGATCGTAAGCGATCACCTTCGCCTATGGATACCTGTAACACTGGAGGCGTCACGGAAACGCTGCGACTTTTTAAGACTATTAACATTCTTCCTATTTCTATTATTGTATGTTTTGATACTTGGACGATTTGTTACTCAAACACGCAAAAATAGCTTAACGGATTAGGATGAAACTTGATCTGGAAGTAGATCATATCTTGGATTAGCACATAGAGTCCTTTTTATTCCGGAAAATTAAACGATTCCTGTAGGATATTGAGTAAAACCGTAGGTCACAGCCAGAGTAACCCATAAGTTCTTTAGTATTTTTATTTTAATTACCACAAAGTAGTTTTATGTCTTTATTGCGCAAAAGAGATGGAAATCGTTTATCTCTCCCTTGCGAAAGATTATGAGGGTCGTAACTTTGCCTCTTGCAATAAATAGAATCTGGTGCAAACAAAGATTTGCTGACAACTCGGGGTGAACGCTTGAAACAGGGGAAGTTGAACTGTGTCAGCGGGATTACGTAGGTTCAATATAGCACGTAGTTGCTGGGTTAACTGCACGCGTAGGTGTGAAGAGGTCACCGTGGAGGGTAACAGAGTTCAGTTTAAGGTACTTAATTTGCATGATGATGTGTTGTGGCTTTCAGCCTAGTACTACCTAGTTACGCAAAAAGTCAGCACGAATAGACGTAGAGAGTAAAATAAGCATAAGTGTAAGGTATATGAGGGCAAGTAAACATAATATTCTACCATACACCAAAAGTCAGACAAAGTTAGCTAGTCGATTAGTAAAAATATTGCTTATGGTTCTATTGCAAGGGTAGGTATACTTATGAACCAAACCAAGTAAAGCAACTAACCAATAAATCATGACTTGCAGAAAGTAAAGGGCAAAAACAGAAGTAATTGTACGCTGGCACGTCTGTGCATTGTGGCAATTCTCAAGTTCTAAAATTTGAATTTTTTTATAATGCTGTTTTGTTCTGATATAAATGTTGCCATGCACTTACTCGTACATTATTAGCATGAGAAGAATGAGTACCTACATGGGAACCCTTTTGAGGCTTTTCTTTTTTTGTAATTTTTCAGTCGTCGCTCAGGTATGCATACAGATTAGTCTTTTTTTGCTCACACCTACTTGGAAAGCCGTAATCAGATTGCGTGGAAATGGCCGAATTTAAATTACCCACATGCGTTACGTGATTCGCTTACTGAAATACGGCACCGTTACAAATTTAATTTAATATACCTTGTTAGAGAATGCAATTTGGATTGTTTGCTGAAATGGAAAGGTATTTGAAACAAAAGCTTTTTAATTTGGCGAGTTCCTCTTAAAGTGGTTGTAGGTTAACATAACCACATTTTTCAAATTTGAATTGTTAGGTACAAAGGTACTTATTGTTAAGTACCTCTAAAAATGATAAGTGGCGATTGTGATGTATGTACCTAGTTAGAGACAGACATGAATACGTTTACAACAACAAAATGTTTACTACAATTCCTAGTATAGAACATTTTATTTTCAGTATTCGCATTGCACTACAGATTGAACTCTCAAATATGTGAAGCGTCCAATACTTTGAGAGCAATATATTCGTTTGAAGACGTGCAAGGACTGCAACAATTTAAAGTTTTCTAAGAACTTGATTGATTTATACGAGTACGAAGTACGAAGCAGAAGTAACAGATTGAAGCAATTTGTAGAACCATTCTTGTATTTTGGTCGTTTGTAATGGATCCGCCTGGAAACATTCCAATTTATTCCCGAAATCCGATTGGTTTTGCATGACTTTCTCTAATAAAACTTAACAGTGAAGTCGAGGCGGCTTCATTTCCTGACGGTTTCTCGGAGTCTTTTTTTAAAGAAATATTTTTCATTTTATTTCTTCGGGAAAGTATAACTACTGAATATTTTGAAAGACTAAAACTGAAGTAATTACTTTAAAAAAAATGCGTGATTTGTCTGTTCATTAAGCTAGATATACAGCCAAAAAAACAATAATTCTCACAACCCCAACCCACACATAAAACTCATTCACAAATAAGGCTACGTACACACAACAGAAACAAAAGCAATTATCAGATCCTGAATAAAATCTGGTTATCGCCCGCAGTGTTGCCAGCAGGCAATGCAAACGCCCGCTGCGGCGCGGCGGCGTCTATGTGGCGCCCTGGCTTGCCCCGCGCCCCATGTGGGGTACTCGAGGGGAACGCTCTGGTTTACAACGAATACTACTTTTAAGAATGCGTGCCAAGGTTTATTGTTACTCGCAATTCATACTGCATACTTCATCTTAGTACATTTTAAACACTATTATGCTATAAAAGCTTGTTTTATTTAAAGCTGTGCTTCCATGAAGCTTGGAAAATAAATAATCTATACATGAGTAATGAGTATCTGTATTTATTACATATTCACCGAACTTGCAAAGTAAGTGTTCAATTAATAAGTGAACAATCTTTTTTAGACCAACCTTACATAATTTGATATGAAGATGTCTGTGAAGTTTGCACGCCTTTTGTAGCAATGCAATATTTCTAGCGTAAAATCTATGTCAGAACGTACCGCGGGCTTACAATCTAAAGCCGCGGTTCATCGACCCAGGGGACAGTGTGGATAATTGTAGATGCTAATTCCATTGCCAGATTAGTAATGGCGATTCTGTGAATCCCGCTTAATGGTTATGATGATCATAACGCGGTGTTACATGGTCTTTTAAGTACCAATCTGTGTAATAATGTGTTGGATAAGCAATTTCCAAAGCGATTTATTAATAATTTGGATTATAGTGACAGAATTCCAGTGTAGCCATGTCTAAGTAGTCTCTAGTAAATATCTTTATAGCTAGGACGTTAGTTGTATAATTTTTTGCTAAGTTAATATAGATATACATTATACACGCACCTTTACGATTCTATCTACAATTATTTGTAGTATCCCATAAAAATCTTAATTTTAACTCTCAATTTTGTAAGCTATAGATAGAGCACATTAAGGGCTCTGTCAGCGAAGTACCACGGAATAGACTAACTTTAATAAAGTTTCAACATAGAAAGATGATAACGATAAATCGCATTAGCGTCTGACACAGGCCCGGTTAAAGAGCACGGATAACTTAAGGGTGGGTGGTCGTGCATTATCCGGGATACAGCCATGATATTTTCTTAGAAGAAAAAAATAGTTCCGTTGATAAAATAAGAAGTTTGAGAATAAGATTCTTATGTTCATATTTAATAACAATTTCCTACAAGTAATAACTGTCTGGAATAAGGAAGATTATGATTTTGATTTGCCAAAAAAACGCGATAAAATAACTAAAGCGTGAGATAAAATACAACACTATACAAAACAACACTGAACAGCAATTTGTAAAGGCTAGATTTTATCCAATAAACTTTTTACCCACTTTGTAAAATTGTCGGAAAACTTTTTTCTCAATTTCGTGTTGAGCCCTTCGGCACTTTGACCGAAATTCCACTTTGTTCAACGCCTGTAAGTGTTTAAGCTTTTAAATGGCTGTTTTAGTTCTATACAGATGGAAGGACTACTCGTACTACACGGTTTTTCTAGAGTTTGTCAATGTTTGTACAACTAAAACGTTCCTAAGGTATGTGACATAGTATTCTGTATGTAGATTTACTTATTCAACAGTATCTTTTAAATACTAATATAGGATGTGTTATAAAAGAAAACGTCTCGAATTAAACATAAGTCTAAGAAATGAGCGGCATTTCTAATAATAGGGATCTGTACTTGGCGACATCGCGATAATACTTCTAGCGAATGTCAATACCACATTTGATACAAACCTACTATTATTTGAATTGTCCACGCCATGATTTAGCTACTTTCATCGCAATAACCCAAATACTCGCCTCATACATTACATTACGATAAGTATAACATAATAGGTGAATATTCTGCTGTCATAACAGTTTTGTAATAACATCAAGTATCCTGAAATCCTGACGGAGTGGCTACCGAGTACCGAGTGCGGACAAACGTTCAGTCAGACCATCAGCCCGATGGGTCGACGACATCAGACCCATCGCGGGTCATCCGTGGATGAGATTGGCCCGACACAGGGAAGAATGGCACAAGGGAGAGGAGGCCTATACCCAGCAGTGGGTCGATACAGGCTGACGATGATGATGATCCTGGAATGTTCTATCTTTAACAAATAATATTATCATTCAGTTTTATTATTTCACTCAATTATGTTCCCTTGTTGCAGGAGGTCAGCAAAACTTGTTATTAATTGGGACTTACTTAGCCAAGTTCCTGTGTATACTTTTGGGCGAAATGGGAAAACGAAATCTTTATTAGTCTCTATCTTTCTTTGGATTGAATTACTTAGGTAGTAGCTATACATATACTGGGTTATAAGGAATGGGTATACTGAGCCGATAAAGGCTCATTGTATTCATCATTATGAAACACTTTTTACTATGGGACCAAACCTAAAATCACGAAAAATAAATCTAAAGCTGTTCCATACATCTTGTCGAGTATCATTAACATTTTTCTATACGAGTAGAATAGCTATTATTTCTTCTCGATTTCAGAGTTGGTCCCATAGTCAAAGTTGTTCATAAAAATACTACGAGCCATTTTTGGCTTAACATACCCTATCTTTATAAGCCTGTAGATATTTTCATTATGAGCACAGAAAGCTGAGCTACTCTAAAAATGGCACTCCTACTTCAATAACAGATTTATTAACGTCTATTTTAGTCAGCCAAAACCTTGGAGTAAGTTGCGTACTCAGATCATATCAAATTACTATGTACTTTTTGATTAAATTCCTCTCCACAGAAATTTAAGCGCCTGAGGTGAATGATTAAGTTTAGAAACTGGGAAGCCTACTTTTGACTTACATAATAGTTAAGGGACCTTATAAAATACGTATTACATCGCTCCTAGCTTTAACGTTCACTATAAACATTACTGGAGTGGTTGTAATCGACTAGGTAATTTGCTATACCCCTAAACGCTTTGGCTAGGTTATGGGGCTTGGGAACGTAACTTTTATGATTATGTTGCAAGCTATCTGACTATTACAGGACAATAACAAATCGGGGTACGTCCATTGTTATGGCTCGCATTCCTCTAATCGGTTATCGGCCAAAGTATGGTCTAGCTTCGACGGTCGAATTCAAATGTATGAGTCGGCCGATGATTTGTAGTAGCGTACTCTTTCTTTTTCATACGTTTGATTCATTCAGTCAAGTACGGCCATCAATGCCACACACTTCACACCGCACACTTCAGCCGAAATCGGATTACGTGTTTTCGAACCGTTTGAGATGCGATAGAGTGAATATCGCAGTTCTGAAAGGTTTATTTGACAGATCTAAATTGCCCAGAGATTCTCAGGCCTAAAGTGTCGATATTTTTGTCTAATGACATCGCAATGATAGAGACAGCTTAATTTTAGGTGAGTTTGGATCTGTCAACTAAAGCTTTTAGATGGGCTTGATCGTTATCTTAAATATTTATTTGTAATGTAACTTTTTTAAATGGTTACTTGATCTGAGTAGAGGGATCGTTTTTTGCCCCAGAATGGATAAATGTTGGGTTACTATAGCAATATTCAGACGCTTCCTCGAGTGATGACTGCGAACCAGAAAACGAAATTTATGGTATACAATCGAGTGACGAATTAAAAAGTCTGGACGGCTCAAAAAAATTGGCTGTGACATACAGCTAGACAGATACCGAAGTCTCGCCTTAAGCGTTCTTTGCCGAAGGAGGTTCAGATCCCTAACAACAGAGATAGACTAAAGGGGCGTCTCTTGCAGGAGTTCCACCAGTTCACGTAGTTGGGTTCACTTATTTGGATTTCTGATCATGGCTTATTAAATTTCTCATTATTATGATTATTCCTACTTTAAATGACCAACTTTATCTTACTTACTTACTAGGTGATGTACGTATCCAAATACGCTAACTATAACTTAAGCTTTTAGCTTTTTTTTAACGTAATCTTTTTAATTTCAGACCATCTACCCAATAAATATTTGCTCAACTGAATTTCGTTATTAGAAAAGTTAACCCTTGACCCATGAAACTGTTATTTTATGAAAGCTTCCGATTTTCTAGTTGGTTTGTCCCAAAGTGGAACTGGAAGCGGTATTCCAGATTTTATATTAAATTCTGACTAAAGTAAAGTAAATGTTTGGCAAAGTGAAGCTGAATTAGATTACCGGATGATATAATGCTCCCGCGATTCACTTTGTTCGAAATAGTTTTAGGTAGAATTTTCAAGGAATCGTGACCTAGTTAGTGTAACCGCATTTAGCGGAACTTAACGTTGTCTATGTACTTATACTTAAGTAAAATCGTTACGGTCCCAAAAGATCTAACTTCCTGACCGTCTTCGTTAAAACTAAGTAGCAGCATAACGCAATTTGGCAAATGGCTCACAGGGCAGTTGGTAGCGAAGTGGGGCCACAGGTAGCCCGAGCGATTTTCATTACATTCTTACTTACATCTAGTAAAAAATCCAATCATGACCAATCAGAGATCAGCTCTTGACCAACTTTTTTGGTTGGTATAATTTGATTTGCCAGTTTCAGCAGCAAATCCACTAGATCTTAGAGATTGAGTTGTGAAGGATTTCAAGAAGTCTCAACTCCGATCCGACACAGAACAACTTAAAAACTTTTTTATTTCATATTCGTTGAACACGACGCGGATGCTTTGAAAAATGGGGTATCTTTTCGCATCAATAACTCAGCTGATTTCGATAAATTAAAACTCGAAATGCTTAATTAAATAACGAGGTCGGAGCTGAAATATATTTCGTACAAAAGCGTTAATATTACTTTGAAAGCCATTAAAGCGAGCGGATTACTCTTGTTGTTCGAAGGTTAAATAAGTGGAAAGCTTTCTGGAGCTGTGAATCAACATATTATTTCCTCATTCATTCCTCTATACAAACAAAACTGAACTTTCACTATTAAGTTAGGAGGTTACACTGCTTTTAGAGCATTTTACTTCTTAATCGTTTGTCATAGAACACAAAGAGTCTTTTAAAATTTTCCGTCTTGTTTTCGCACGTGACATTTTACAGCAATTTTTTTTAATTTTTTTTTTAAATTAAGCAATAGGTACTGCTTAATACATTGCTTATATACATTTTTTTTATGTGATTAAGTGACGAAACGAGCAAATCGCTCGCCTGATGTTAAACGTCACGTTTGTCCATAACAGGTCTGCGCCACCCAGAATTTTGAACTCACAGAATTCAAGACCCATACACATACACACACATTATACATTGCTTACTGCTGCTTTTCCATAAGGTTTTCCACTCAACATTTTGAAATTTAGAGGTTTGGTACTTACAGGAATAGAGCAAGAAATACTAGCTAGCACTACTAGCACTACAGATTTAATATGACTTACTCCCACCTCCTTGAAAGTTCTTACCATCATGCTACATAATGCTGAGTGCTCTTGTAATTAGTGTGGCTCTCGATTAGTAAACTTTCCTAGCTTATTACACTAACTAGAAAGCACAACTCTTTTCAATAAAGCTTTCTAAGGGCTTAAGTCAATTTACAACAGATTAGCTCTATTAAAAACATTCATGCTAAGCTCTTTTTTCTAGATTTTTTCTGAGATATTTTTTTGCTAGCTTATGTACTGCCACGCCATTACATCGCCATGTGATGTACGTCACTTGACATGACAAAAAAAATCCTCTAAAAATTGAAAAATATGAATTATCTCATTAATAGGCCAATTGTTGGTGTACACTGCACGCACAGGGCCCGTTATGGGTTGATTACAGGTAACAAGTGCCGAGGCGAGACAGTGAATGGGCATACTCGGCCAAGGGTACTGTCTCGCCACTGTACTTGTTACGTGTAACCAATCCATTAGCGCTTAAAGTCAAGTTAAAGCTTTATTTGGCGCTCAAATAATGAATGTAAAACAAAAACAAATATAATTATTTACAATAATCTTGATTGGTATTCTGTTATATAGTTTCCCGTTTATCTAAACCCAACTTTGCTTTACAAAGTTTTCTAAGCCCACATCAATGTAAAACCGCTGCAAAACCACACACCATCCGGAAACTGATAAGCAGATGAAGTTGTAAAGTTGATATTAGTTGACGTTTGACGATAGTTTAACGATAGTTTACTTAAATGATAAATAGGAATGTAGATAAATAAACTCTTTATTGTTGATACTACAAAAGTCTAGCTAAAGTAAAATACTTAAAGCTTGACTAAAACTAGTCCAAAAATTGTCCGTCTTCTTTCTAAAAGCGTAACATATGTCTCATTCGGGTGTTCACGTTGGTGATAGCGGGGCATACAATATTAGAAAAAAATTATATCTTATAACAAATCCCTAGAAATGTAGAAACCGATACCGCAGCATTTCTAAGACTTGAGTGAGTGCTCCCGACAGCTACAAAGCATTCTACTACCTGGTATCGACAGGTTCCTCACGATGTTTATCGTATAAAGTATCTATAGATAAATATAATTTTCCAACACACGTTGAGCCAGCGCAGCGCCGCGAAACTCGTGATATAGCATACACAATCGAATTTTGTAAACACGTAATTGACAACTTGTGTGACGTAAGGTCGATGGAGAAAAGCAAGTTCGTTTTGGGAACTCGTATTTTCAAAACATCTGTATGTATGAAACCTACCTATATCATTACTGCTAATTACAATGTACAGTCCCTCTTATGCTACGTGATCATTTGTTTTTTACCCGACTTCAAAAGAAAAGGTTTATCAATACGACACGTATGTGTGTAAAATTATTTAAACGGCAACATATTTACATATTTTATTATGATAATTCTTCCAAACAAAATAAAAAGTACTTAGATTTTTTTACGAAATGCTGCATTAAACTTGTAGTACTGAATTTGTTATGGTTTGTAACACTTTCTATGATTCGCACTTTGTATGTTTCTAGTTTTATTTTTGTAACCGCTTTCCCAAAAGCTCGCGTCCGTCAAAGGTTGCAAATAATCGAGGAATTCTCTCCTCGAACAACGCTCTTATAAATCAGGTATTCGTTGCTATCCCGCACATTTTCACGTAATAAGATTCTTTATACACACATGGACGTAACCAAGGGTCGATAATAGGGGTAAGCTTGAAAATAACTGAGCAGAAAAAATAAAAATTTCATATTATAATATCTCAAACTCATTTATTTATATCAAAAAATATTGTAGTAAGATATTTTAATACCACTTCACAGTAAAGAGAGTTCCGAGAAAGCGTTATGAATAAAACTCGAAGTACTAGAAGAGCCCACGCCTAGTCTCTAAGCCTGCGAGAGCGTTGCATTTCAGTGGTATTGTGCTAGCTAGACTAAGAATAGACCAGATAAATATGTTGTGCAAGGTAAAAGCTATTGGCACGATGGTAATGAAGAAAACTGAAATAAGTTTCAGCAGCTTTCAAACAGTTTATTATTACACTTTGGAGCGTTCGATTCCTGACATTTTATTGCAGCGTTACAAGTCAAAATTTCGTATTCCCCCTTTCAAAATGAAATCCTCACTCCCTCCAAGTCTCGTAAGGCATATGTATCTGATAATTCATATCTGTCTGGAATAGATGACTGTACCGCTCGTGACGCTGGGATTCGGAGATTAATGTTCGCCGAACTATGGAAAAGTGCTAGTGGATAAATTAATGGGGAAACTCCCGTGGGAAAATAGAATATTATCTGTTTTTAGAATATTATTTGTTTACTTAGTGAGATGAGAGGTTAGAGGAGAGGTACTTGTTGTTTGTTCTCCACGTGGGAAATTGTAACGTGGGTTTGAAAAACGTGGTAAAGCTGATTCTGAGCTAGAATCGCTGTATCTAACTGACTCTCGCGGTTTTGCTCAGTATTTAATAGCAACCAGTATTTCTGAGATACTTTTTCACTTTCGTCAAAATCCGTTCATTCGTAGGTATACGACTGAACGACACAACGATTAATTTCATAAAGTTGACTTTTTATTGCATTTATACATTTCTACTGCTATCAATCTCCTACAATTAACTTCCCCTAATAAAACAAAAGCTTTCGCGCGCCCGCCGACCCAATTAGCAAAACTGCGTTTAATTCCACATAAAAATATAATTAGCATAGTCGCCACTTGCAAATCACTTTATGTTAATGGCCAAGCTTCGTTATTATCAGCAGCAAACATAATTAAGATGTTATCTTCGTATTGTTTGTGTTATGTATTAATCTGTGTTTGTTGACTCTGGCGCGCTGTTGTGCGCAACGCAGACCGCTACGGAAATGTTTATTGGTATCCCTGAATAACGCGCGAAAACTGTTTCACAGATATTGCAGCGGGAACGTAAATTGTGAATGTATCATTTGCATTTCACGGGAGAAAATGGACTGTAGACAAACTTTAAAGGACGAAAATAGAATTTTAATGAAATTGTAAGTAGGGGCTACTTATGTAACTACGTCAGTTTTCATACTATACAATTTGAATTCACGGGGCGTGCAAGAATAGACATGGGCACGTGTAAGCTAAGCGAGTTGTTATATTAGACTGTACGTAAGTACCATACCTACTTATTTCAGTTTAATAAAGGCCGTTACAAAAACATTGGCAAGCGGATAGGACCCAGACGGCGCGTGCTACCTACCAAGTAAACAAATAGCGAAAAAATAAAAATATTTTATATTCTGTTTGCATCCAATAAATCTGTCAAAATTCAGTAGAAAAGGAAATCAAACTAAACCAAGCTCACATCTATCGGGAACTATCGAGGCTCTACAAACATTCCTTGCTAATAAAGTGACCCAAAATATGAGGTCACTCGTATTCAATGTCGAGCGGTCAAAGTATAAATACTTCAAGATGTCAAGGCCGCGTCCCCGATTTCTATGCCCAGGCAAAAAGGGTAAGAGCGCGACAGTTTGGATTAAACGAATTAAGGTCAACTGGACTTAGACAAACATTGATTTTTGACAGCTTAATGAAGTACCAGACTTTTTCAGCCCACAAAAAATTGAGGCACTCACTTCACTCAGCGGGCGAAATGTCGGAGGTTGAAGTTTTTGTTGAGTTAATAAAGCTTTAACCACATTATATTGAGTCCAGTCCTGGCACGGACTACGCTGTAATATAAATTTGAGCTTTTATCGTTCTACGTAGAGAAGCTTTTTCAATTGGATATTTAGTAAATTCACCCTATTTTTTATTGTATTTTATTTTATACAAAAGCGAACGAATTTTGCCATTGGAAATCCTGTTTACAGATTCGGCTCTCATTCTAATACCAGGACCATCCAGACCCGGGCAAGACCCGGTGTAAAATGGCTCGAACTACACCCTGTTAGTGTCAGTGGTTGAGAACATAATGGCGGTCTGGAGACCCACATTCCTTGACCTAACTTAGCCGTCTTTCATCTATCTAATTATTGTGGAGACTTTCGTCACCCTTTTAGCAAAGCCTTTTAGCCAAAAAGTTGGTTTTTTGAAGAGCATCGTATTAATTAACGCTTGCCTAACACACTTGCTTACATTTAGCGCACCCGTGTATATATTAGGACTCCTAAATTACTCGGGTAGTACGAGTATATTTGCTTGGAGATGTTTTAAGGAAGTGTAAACCGAAACACTGACTAATGCGTTTCCTTTTGAACGTTGTTCGGAGGTAATGTTTCATATGAGCTCGGCTAAATATGTTCGGGATGTAGTGTTTTAAGTCAGCAACTATGTACGTTTAAGTAACTGTAGAAGATTAAGGTTAAGGTAAGTACGTCATGAGATTACCCACACAATAGGTATTTATGTATTAGATACGTCTTTAGTTTTTAGTAGTAGATCAGAGAATGTGTGAGCAAGTATTTTTTGTAAGATATGACGTTGTTCATAAAATAATTTAAAAAAGAGGTAAAAAAATATTAATACCCCCATTCATAGTCAACATCTAGTCAGCCTACTGTTAGGATATCAAGTCTACCATCGAAGGGCCGTATTCCACCACGCTGGTCAAGTGCTGCTTGGTCAATTCACATATGCCATTGAATTTCTTTTCAAAGAAGTGTTACACCAACAAACAGTGACAGTATAATGTAATAGTAGGGTGGTGTTACTCGTTGGGAATGATTAAAAAAAAAGATTCCCAACGAGTCACAGTGTGACTGGTTGGGAAAAAAATTCCCAACGAGTCACACTGTGACTCGTTTTGGTGTGACTTGTTGGTAACCCCTCTTCTTTTCCAGACGTTTGTACATTTTCTCTCGATGTTTTCCTTTACCAAAAACCAGTGGTATAAAAATTCCACTGACCATCAATTAATCTCTTACCACATAGTAAACTTTACAACTGATTATTTTCTTCCACAAAATTATTCAAGACCTAATTTCTTAATTTCTTCCGCTTCGTGAGGTCAGATGATAAATGATTTAATTTACGCCTCAACACGTTTCAGCCGTATTTAAAATTAAAAACACTTCATAATTATGATGTTTACGAAAATAAATTTTCATACTTGAATTTTTAAAATAGTACCGACCTTAGGCCAGGTTCGTATCGACCTTCCTAAATAGAGGAAAAATAAATAAAAAATATATTTAGGTATATATTCTTGTGAAAGATGAAAGTTAACAAAACGGATGGAGTCGTTTTCGTGGCAACAAAAGTTTGCAACAAAACAAAACAAGTTATAGTACTTGGTGACTTTAACATAAATCTGCTGAAGGATTCAAATAGTAGAGATAATTTACTTGCCCTGTTTCAAAGTTACAATTTATTTCCTCAATTTAACGAGCCCACGCGTATTACTAATACAACTGCCACTTGTATTGACAATGTTTTCTGTGAACACAAGGTATTATACAAATCTATCTTTAAATGCCTCACTTCGGATCATACTGGTCAATTTATTACTGTCCCGCTAAATAGACGTAACCCTAAAATACAAATTCGTAAAAGGCATATTACCACAGAAAAAATTAATCAGTTTCAAAATAATATAGAACATGACTTTTTATCTGAATTACAAATTAGCAATAATCCAAATGAATCTTACAATAATTTATTCCAAATTCTAATACGAAACTTTAATTCCACATTCCCCATTATTTGCAAAAAACTTGACGTAAAATTAGTCTTCAATCAATGGGCAACTCCAGGTATAAGAATTAGTCGAGATAAAATGTATGAACTTTACAATCAAAAGTCAGGGAGTAATGATAACCGTTTGATAAATTATGTTCGCAAATACAGTAAAACTTTTAAAAAGATATGCAAATATGCAAAAACCTTGTATATACTTAACAAAATAAAGCAGTCAAAAAATACCTCAAAAACTGTTTGGTCTATCATAAAAACGGAAACTGCTAAAACCAAATGTCGAGAATCGGAATTCAAGCTTAAGAAAAATAATGAAATAATTAGTGATAAAAAAGATATTGCAAATCAATTTTTAGGCTTTTTTGGGGATATACCTTATAAAACCACTGAATCACTGGCAACCAATTGTACGGAAGCTGCTCATTTATTAGTTGAAAATGTTGCTGCCAGCCCAAACCAATTTAAATTCCACGAAGTCTCAAGTGACACTATTATCAAAACATTTAAATCGATCAAAGCAAAAAAATCGGAAGATCTCTGGGGATTGTCAGTCTGTTTCGTTGCTGAAATAATATATAACTTAGCTCCTTATTTAGCCCATATATTTAACTGCAGTGTCGACAGTAATAAGTTCCCCGATCTTATGAAGTGTAGCAAGATTATACCTTTGTTCAAAAGTGGTAGTAAGAAAGACCCTAGTAATTTCAGACCAATATCTATCTTACCATGTCTTAGCAAAATATTTGAAAAAATAATGTTAAATCAGTTAGCTTCATTCTTCTGTATTAATAATTTATTATTTAATAAGCAATTTGGTTTTTCTAAGGGCTGTTCAACTGTGGACGCAGCCTCGAATCTCGTAGAGAGCATCTACGAGGCTTGGGAGTCTCAGCATGATTCTTTAGGTATCTTTTGCGATTTGTCGAAAGCGTTTGATTGTGTGAACCATGAAATTCTATTATGTAAACTTTCACACTATGGTGTGACAGGTGATGCGTTAATGTTGATGAAATCATATCTGTGTAGTAGAACCCAAAATGTTGACATAAATGGGGTTCGATCGGAGTCGGCTAACGTTTCAATCGGGGTCCCTCAGGGTTCAATTCTTGGCCCATTCCTCTTTCTAGTCTATATCAATGACCTGCCTTTCTTAGCGCGTAAGCATTGTGAAATTATTTTGTTTGCCGACGATACATCTCTGTTATTTAGAATCAATAGGAAAAACTACGATATATCCAAAATCAATTTGTCGCTTAGTTTAATTAATAGGTGGTTTAGCGTCAATAACTTAATGCTAAATGCCAAGAAAACGAAAGCTATTAAATTCACATTGACTAATAATCCTTCCTTGCCTAGTATAGTTATTGACGGCGATCAACTTACTTTGTCGAAGGATGCTAAGTTTCTTGGCCTTATCGTTGACAGCAAACTTCAATGGGGAGCACATATCAAGGAACTGTCTAACAAATTGAGTTCCGCAGCATTTGCAGTGCGGAAAATAAGAGAACTATCAGACATTAAAACTGCAAGAATTGTTTATTTCAGTTACTTCCACTCTGTTATGTCGTATGGATTATTGCTTTGGGGTAATGCAGCAGACGTAAATAGCATCTTTATTTTACAAAAACGCGCTGTTAGGGCTATTTATAGGCTAGGTTATAGAGAATCTCTTAGACAAGTTTTTGCGCAGGTGAAAATTTTAACGTTACCATGTTTGTATATTTTCTTGAACATTATGTATGTGCGTAAAAATATTCATAAATATCACAAACGAAGTCAATATACTAGCATAACAAGGAACAAGTTTAAACTTGTTCTACCTAAAATTAGATTAGCCAAAACTGGCAACTCTTTTGTAATGAACGGCGTACTATTTTATAACTTGTTGCCTGTTACTCTAGTAAATAAGAAAGACACAGATTTTCAAAGAATTTTAAAAGACTTTTTAATTGAAAAGGCTTACTACAAAATTGAAGACTTCATCTGTGATAAAGTCTCTTTACGTAAATTGTATTTAGACTGTAATAATAATACTTGACTGATTATACCTACTATTGTAGTTATTTTATACATTGATATTTTGACATTGCAATTATTTTATATAATTTTTGACATTCTAATAATATTATTTTCTTTGACATTTAATTTATTGTGTATTAATTTATTCGTAAAAATTGTATTTGACATTCATAAGTGTACATTGATGTACCCATATTTGAATAAATTATTTTGAATTTTGAATTTTGGCTGACGTGTTAAAACATATTATTAGGTAAATAGGTTAAAGTACGTTTACGATTTAGCAATAAATTCTCAGTTTACGCTGGGAACGTTGCGTTTTAACTGTTTTTACCTTGTATTTGTAATTTATGTGGCATTCGAGCGTTGATGTAAGCGTTGGAAGGTAAGAAAACAAGATGATGATAATACAAGGTACGGTACATCTGTTTAAAAGATATATTTCGGAAATAATATGACCTTTGTTTATAAAGAATTCTTAATATTTCAACTGTGAATGATAAAAGGTTGTATATCCATGCTTCCCTCTTCACGCATTGAAAATAACTAATTCACATATAAAAAATAATAAATAATAAAACATTAATGTTAATTTCAAGATACCTATTCATATTTCTATGCAAAAAAATAAATTCGCGAAAAAGCTAGCTGAGCTGACCTTTGGTTTTTTCCCCCTCAAGATTTTGCCTAATTTTACAGTCGTGTCGTTTTGCGATGATTTTTCATGTGTACCACAGTAAGCAAGAACACAACAAACGCGCAAGTAAATAAAGATAAAGTAGGCATGTGCGTGTCATGTTTGCGCGTTTTTCTCGCCACTCCATCAATCTCAGCCCTGGGGCCCTATTCTGACGAGTGAGACATTTTCTCGGTCACTGTCGCTCTTATTTGAAACAGTTATGGGATTAAGAGTGACGGAGATAATCTCTAGCGCCCAAGAATAAGGCACGAGTTCCCGAGGCGCGGTTCCCGACAATGATGAGGGCGGCCGTTAATCCGATCTTAACGTGTCAATCTTACTTAGTACGATATTTCATTTTACAGCTAACTCTTTTGTTCGACATAGTAATTTACGTTTAATGAGAGGGAAAATGTTAATTAATTTTAGTTATGAAATCGTTAAGATGGGCACGTGGCCGAGCTAATAAGCGCGAGTTAATTAGGAAAACTGGGAAATGTTTATTTTTTTAAACTTTAATAATTTAATAAATGTTTTTTATTTATTTGTTATCTTGTTGTAAATGTACTCGTATATTATAATCTTGTTGGCTTGAAAAACCGTTTCATATCAGCATTTCTAACATATCTTAGTTCTTAAATGGCGCGGTATTAAATGGTTGTCCAATTAATATTGAAATACTTAGAATCGCTGCATCAAATATAAAAAATTACAACCGTATACCTAAATAGATACGTACGAGTATATGTAATTAGGTATATGATGCGAGTCACACATGAAAGGGGAATTCCACTAATTGACGGCGCACTGTGAGTGAGCTATCGAGTCGAGACTGACGATAAATGGCGAATACGTGTGTAAATGAACGGTATGCTGACATATTAATTAAGGATCAGCGGCCCTATTGGCTAACTTCCCCGATGTTCGATTCTGGCTTTATAAAATTAGAAGTGGATCAATCTGGCTGCCTTTAAACTCGAGGTCACCGTGGCCTTCAATTTATAAACTTCCTGATTTTGAAGGTGAGTGAACTTAATTGTGTGATTTGACATAAGAATTCGTATTGGCTCATTTTAACTACCACCTAAAGTTTGATTGTCAAACTTCGAAAGGTAGCTAATAGGGCCATTGACTCGTCTGTGCCTTGCAAATTTCACACGAAGATATACAAAGGTTTATACACATAGAGATAGGTAAAAAGGGGTACTCGTATATATAAATTTAAAGGGTTCGTTTGGTGTCACTATTTTACCGTGTAGTACCGATCAAAATTGCATTTCAATTTCACAGCTGAAAAATGCTTACCTATTATGTGTGTATAAATAAATTTCATTATTAAAGCATCATTTTGAAGTAAGCAATGTACTTATTAAATTAAAGCCTTTCAACGTTCATAAAGAAGTAGTTGCACGCGCAAGTAGAAAAATAATACCGATCACTGAAACAACACGATTCATTATCTTTATCTCTCAACGAATAGAGATCGATTGTAGGTATACCGTATACAGCTCAAAATACATCAACCTTTTGTTTATTTAAGGGGCGTCTAAACGGGCCATATTTAACGACAATTTGCGTCTGCAATTATTGGCAAATATTGCCCAGCCATCAAAAAAACATTTTAGTGCATTTTATGGCTGAGCAATCAATTGCAGGCAACATGTTGCAATATGGCTGCAATAGTATGGCCTTTGATTCAGAACCCATGATTTCATAAAAACATTTTGACATACCAAAACATATGTGGATATAATGCCGGGCCATCCTTAAAATATTGCATAGTGTGGCTGGTATTGCTAGCAATGTTGCCGGCTACAGTATTGCAGCCACAAATTGTCGTAAAATATGGCCCGTTTAGACGCCCCTTAACATAAGTTTCTTGTTCATATTCAGTCCACGTTTGACATATTTGTGACGAGACAAGCAAAATTTTGTCTCGACCGAAAGCGCGGCACAAATTTTGTTTTCACCACAAGATTCCAATATTTTCCGCGAAATGTAGCGAGAAAGATGTTGATAAATTGGCTAGAAGAAACTTGGTGTCTGAACATTAAAACACTAAGATGTAAAAGCTTTTTCTTGTCACGTAAAGGAGAAGTCTTGAAACGAAATTAACCATCACAAATTCTATGGATTTAAGCTACAGTTTATTCAATTTTGCTCTGTCTATCACCAACGACGATGTAAGCATTAATTTGTGAAGAAGAATGAAGAAAAAGAATTTAGATCGGCTGCAAAGTGATCTTTGTTTGACATTGACAGCTTAATTGAAAAATTAAAATAATAAAGTTATTGTTTTTCTTTTCAAAGCAAGGTTCGGACATTTTTTGTTGCCCATTAGCTATTGAAGTAATGTTTCTCAATGCCTCAAGCGGCAATGCCCGGCGCCTATATATGTATTAAGAAAACATAATATTAGGACCGGTTTTTATGTTGGGGATTTTCACAAACCAACAAGATATAAATATGAACCATAAATCGTGTGGCCAATAAAACATATTTCAATCGAATCTGTAATTCTAGATCCGTTAGCTATTTTTAAAACAGCCCATTGACCTAATATTTATGTTTCGAAAACTTCTCTTCACTAGATCAATAACAATCTTATTTTAGTAAGTTTAATTCCCATCTTAAACCAACTTTTACATCGGTTTTATTAAAAACCTATAATGATGGCAATTAATCTATCCTTTTGCAAACAGTTTAAAACTGTAATTAAAGTAAAAAGCGTAAAACAGCTTTTATTGCCAACTCTAAAGGTTTTAAATTACTTATAATTAAAAAATATTGCACTGAAAACAAATTCCAAAATGTTTCATTTTTATCATCATCATCCACACAGGTTTCTTTTTCTTATTGCTGGGTATGAGCCTCTCTCTTACTGTACCATCTGTATTACTGTCTAGGGGGTCATGGTTGAATCATTTGTACTTATGTTTATTTTCGTGCCAAATGACCGACTTTCGAGATTTCGTTTAAAAGTCGATAAATACGCGAGCGAAAGATTCCAAATTCGGCCCCTGGTTTGACAATGTCGTTGACCTATCTCGCTGCCGGACGACCATCGCTGTTTGTATAAAGAATGTATTTAATACCAAAGATTTAATGCGTTAGATACATTTTGACGGAAATTAGATTCTAAATGTGGGTCGGTCATTGGCTCGCTGTTACGTGAACGCTAAGATACGACGACCTGTATAACCAATGTTCCAATTTTGGGTCTTTCCCGGAACAAGTTACGTCAGACGTCAGAACGTTTCAATACAAGCCGCGTACGCGTAATATCTGAGTTTTTATGGGAAATAACAGTCTATGATGTAGAGTTCCGGCTTGTCTTGATCGTAAAATTGAGTTTATAGAGTTTTTGTTGAGCTGATAAAATGAGAGCCTATTTTTACTAAACACAAGAAAACATGAGCTTTGTGTAATCCTGTTGAGATTTCAGTATTTGTTGGTACAATTTAGTTTTAAACCACGATAATGTAAACTGTTTCCTTTCTTGAAAGTTTAGAAGAAAAATTTACTGACAACGCAAATGATAAATGTTTTTAGTTTTCTTTGACGGCCTTACCAAAATAAAATATACATTTGCCAATGTTTCATTTGTTCCTACACTACGTACTTAGCCAGACAGCTTCTAAAAGTTAGACCGGTGATTTATTTCGAAAAGCACTAGATATAAGCTAGATAGAAATATAATACACGCGAATTGTGGTAACAAATTTTTGAAAAATCTGCTAAGCACTTGTCTAACATGTTTTGGTTTTCGGACTAACACGGTATGTGGGAATGGGCACAAGTTTTTTGTGAATCTAACTAAAAGTAACCGTTGATACCTAAATACATATTTAAAATGCCGCTGGAATTTATTCGACATACATATTTCTTGCAACACACCAACGAAAATAGCGTGACGGCATGTCATCATAATATTAACATTATCAAAGACACAGCCGACTTTCTTAGAAGAAAGTTTCATTACTATCACCTAAAATCTGTCATGTTTCGATACTGGGTACTGATGGCTGGCAGCCAAGACGGTTGACTTCCCTATATCTTAGGGCTGCCACACGGCCCTTAACGATTGCGAATTATTCTCTAGTGTCTATTTAATAAAACTTTACCCAAGAAATACGACACGATTCGGAGAACAATCCTTAGAGGGAAATAACGCAAATGTTTGCTTAGTTCATAACATAAACTTACTCAAATAATAAGCTATATTTTTTCTGACGTGATAAATAGGTACAACAGAGTAACAGAGTCGGGATATCTTTATTGCCAAAACTGTGAACAAAATTGGCTTTACTTATAAAGTTTTCTTAAGGTTTAGTTTGTGTCAAACATTATAGTTAGCATGCGCACTACATTTTTGGATTTACACAATTTAAATGATATTTGCCAATCTAAGCAATAGGTAAGCTATGTTTATAAGTAAGGCTCTTCTAGGTGTTTTAAACTAAATAAAATAAATAGTATCTGTGCATATCAACAGTTTACCGATTTCGGGTCCAATTAATCACAAAACCAAATGAAAAAGAAGAAAAGAAAAATTGCACTACAATGAACTAGCACCAAGAAACCTTTTTGAAAACGTGTCTCGAGGGAACATAAAAAATCACGTAGCAACGAGCTTTTGTTAGATTTATTGAAGTACCTAATTAATATAAAGGAGGAAACACTTTATGGCGTCTGTGCAGTTCCGATTACGTCCGGCGCGCCAGTCGTTGACCGATCGGGTCGTTTGTTGTTTACTACACCTACTAGTGGTAGCTTAATTTGACAGACACTTATTTTTAACAAGTTTTTGACGGCCACCTTTTCAAGCATGATTGGTGTACAATAGCACTCTATTATCTATTTAGTTGTCAAAGCATTGTTCGTCTATTTTGGTCAGTGTTTTTTGTTAGCTTTTTGTTCACTTGAACCTTTGATGAAGGCATGAATAGTTCAATTTGTCTGTCTTTCTTTCAAAATTTCTATTCTACTCTAAGTGCGTCGTTTACTTTTAATTTTCTACTTTACTCAATTGTATTCAGTCTAAAAATCCTGTACACTGAATTTCTTGTTCATGATGCAAATAATTTTATTACGACTTCAATCAAAATCGATTTAAGGGTCGGTACATATCTGACGGAAAATGCGTCGCGTATTATCGGTCGCGTAACGCCAGAACAGAAAAATATAATACAATAAAACATCCAACCTTTCACACTCGACGCACTAGCGCATCATTGGTGCGCCGCCGATACCCGACCCGGTTCCAAGCCGCAACTAATGCAGTCCTGGTAACATACTCGCAGCAAGCTACACTAGCCACTTTTTAGGAAGTTTCAATATTTGGAGAACAGGAAGTATCCTTACCTATTAGATATATTTCAACCGATGATGCGCTAGTGCGTCGAGTGTGAAAGGTTGGATGTTTTATTATACATTTCACTGTTCTGGCGTTACGCGACCGATAATACGCGACGCATTTTCCGTCAGATATGTACCGACCCTAATTCTTATCTCTTTTTTCTCTAATTTTACTCCTCTTTCTTCTTTTAATTTTTAGTATGTTTGTATGTAAATTTTTGTCTTAAATAAATATTTGTCTACTGTATATTGTCTTCTTCGTACCTATAACTAACTACTTAACTCTATCGTGGCAGCCCTAAACCCATGTAGGTACATCGTAATTGGTGGTGAGCGTTTCACACGCGGCGCCTCCACACGTGTTCACTTTCAAAGCGACGAGTTTTGTTTGTTTTAGCAGTCCGAGTTCATCTGCAGAACATGTGATACTTCCAATCGGGGTTTATCTTGATGATCGTTTTATTATACTATTTAGGTTGTGATGACAAACATTTTTGTATATTTGGTGTACATATCAGTTCATGTTTAACGAGACAAATTATATCTGCGGCGTCTTTAAAGCAAGATCACTTAACAACAGTTGTTGGTGGTGCGTGGCGAGTTAATGATCAAACTCGGATTTAGACAGCAAGACAAGATAAAAATAAGAAAATTTTGAAAATTACTTTTATTTGCTCGTCTCGTCACTCAATTACATAAAAATATATATTTATATAATATATATATCATCCGTTCACTTTAGTCTATAGCTGGAGATATGCCTCTTCTGTGGCTTGACACTACGCCTGAAAAAGAAAACCCGAGCGTTTTCTTTTTCAGTCTCTGCCAATTGATTTCCACCACGCCGCTCAGTATTTGAGGTTGTATAGAATCTTATTATTAGTATATCTAAGATTTAAATGTTATCAAATAGAATGGGTCCTACAGTTTTAATGATAAAGCTGATACTAAGTAATATACAAGAAAGGAAAAACAGTAATTGAGATCACAATTTCCAAAATAAGTAACAGACAATACCCGCCTCATACTCGCACAGAACGGGCATAAACCAAACTGACATCATTCATAACCAACTGCACGCTTTGATCGCATATACCGGAAACATTAGTTTATGAGAACTGGGTGCATCTGAAAACACATAATCAAAACGACACGGAAAAGGAAATTTATATTCTCGGAAATACTTAAATCTTTGGTGTTCATTAACTTCATTAGCTGGACATTTATTGGTCGGATATGATTTGTGTCCAGCAACTATTGCGTGTGTTCTACGGGGAACATGACACGCCTGTGATGTCATACGCCTGAAATTCATAAACCGCCTGAGTTATAGCGTGTACGTGTGATGAACATCCTACTACTATTATAAAGGCGAAAGTTTGTAAGTATGGATGTATGTATGGATGTTTGTTACTCTTTCACGCAAAAACGGCTGAACGGATTTACATGAAATTTGGAATGAAGGTTGTTCATGGTCTGGATTAACACATAGGCTACTTTTTATCCCGGAAAACGCGGGTGAAGCCGCGGGGCGCAGCTAGTAAACGATAAAGCATTCAATCAGAGAAGTCAGGTGTGGTTGATGTACACAGATAAGTACTGCCTATTGTTCGGTGTGGTTTACTTTGTTGCTGGGCGCTATTTTGTGTGTGTAAATACACGAGGTAATACTCATGTATGATTGGGTCGGATACTCCGACTAAAGTAGATACTTATGTGGTCTTTCAATTGTTACTGGGGATGACAATGTTGACTAGGTAGTTTTGAATCATTGGAATGTTATTTCTGGAACGTTGCAATGATTCTCGTCTCCAATTATCATAAAAAAAATACAACATATTTCATAGCTAGTAAGTACTTTTTTACATAGCACTAGAATACCGGATAAGTTGGAATAGAAAGAAGTATTTTTTTGGAAACTGGTCCCACTAATATTTTACTCAAATAAAAAAATATTAAAACATAAATTCAATTTTTCATTAGTCAACTATGTACCAATACTCCACTAAAAATATAGTTCAAAATTAAATGATTTCCCAAAAAATATGGTTGCTTTTTTTACTTTTGTATAAAGTCTGTGTTTCAAATATTTTCGTACTCTACGTATTTGATTTAACGAATATAGCTTAATTTGATCGTTGCTTCTAATACTTACTCTAATGTGAGCCACACCGTCAAGTGGAGTCGTTAGGCGCGGATCATTTAGAAGCAAAATCTCATTTGATCCTACGCGTGTAAGATATAAATGAGGTACTGAATATGAGTATCAATTCAGTTCAATCGGTGGAAAATGTAATAAAACCCATAGACATTATAAGAATTCCGAATCTTATCTTTTGAGTAAGTATAGGTACCTACTGAGCTATTTATTTATTTATTTATTTAAGTTCACCAACACTACGTACACTAACACATTCAAATAAATATGTTAATAACAAACAAAAACATATACAAAATGTCGCAGTTTTTAGAGGTGAAGACAGCATGCGATTAAGAAAAATACATAAAACATAATTAATTATTAAAAGTAAAAAAAAAAAAAAATGGTAAAATATTAAAGTCGAGAACAAAAATACATAGCAAAAATTAAAATGTCAAAAATTGATTACATTAGAACAAATTGAATAAAATTAAAACATGTTCAAATAACACAATATACCTACATGACAAACAAAATTAAAAATTTAAATTTAAAGAGAAAAAAAAAATAAAAAATTAAAATTAACTGTTAGCATAATCATCAAATAGTCAGAGCTCTTAAAAACTTTCTATATAAAATTAAAAATGCTATCGCCAAAAATATCGGCGTCGGAAGTCTTCGAGAAAGCATTATACTGGCGAACTAGCCGAGCCAAAGGTGCATTGAGTCCTAAATTAGATCGCGAATACCGCAATAGCTATAGAAATACCGCAGAAGTATTATCTAAATAGTCTAAACTTGTTTTGTTTTGTTTCAAAATTGCCTAACTATTTTATTGTAAAAACTAAGAATACCGCAGAGCCTTACATAACAACCGTATTTTTAAAACTATTTATATTATAGAATGAAAACACTTTTTCTTTTTAAACTGTTTACACTACGTCCTATTTCTGAACAGAATCCAACTTATACAATTCTACTAAACTTCAGACCATTTTGTTCACGTAAACAAATTTTCGCTACACCAACAGTGAAAGAAAAAAAAATACTCAACAGGGAAATGTTTTACAAAGTTATTTGTAGCATACAAACTTGACCTACTTTTGATTTAATCTGTGTTCTTGTAATTAGGTTGTTAGTGTACTTAAATTCGTTACATAGGCAGTGTGTTGTTTTTATCGATTGAAACGAAAGACGATAAAAAACGACAAGAACATACGATTGTTATAGACATAATGGAGTCTTAAAGAAACAGCTACATGTGATGCCTCTGGACTTACTACAGTACATAGGTTATATAGTAAGCGCTTACCGTCAGGCAGCCCGTCTGATTATTTCCCACTTGTGGTACCCACGTCAGCCCAGAACCGTTTTTCTTATTGTTCTCTGATTTTGTATAGATTTTTTCATCGGCCTCTATATTTAAATTAAAATAATTATAAGTGAGTATGCATTCATGAAAACTTGACTTACGCACGCGTCACGAGCGTGGAAGAACAGGAATATATATAATTCAAAAGAAAAATACATACACCGCCACGTACGCAAATGAAGGAGCGGCTTTACAATCGCGCGTTGTATTTTATATACCAGACCTATCAGCCTACAGAACTGGAACTCTTATCAAATAAAGATAGTCTCTGTATTGTAAGAATTAGATTCGTCATAGATTTGTAATATTTGGATACAAATATTTTTGATATTGGTAAAGCCGGAATTAGAATCTTCAATTAACGATAATTGTCACATTGTCTTCAAGTTCAGAGTGTCGAGTCGTTGTGTCGTCGACACAAATACGAGATCAATGATCGAGTGAAGTCTTAGATAATGTAAAAAGCTTTCTCGTATAGTCTCTAAATCCCGATTATCAATATGCCTAATGGACTGTCGAAGATTTATGTTGGTTTTTGAAATAAATGGCTATGTAACGTAAAATGATTCCTATGTCTTTATTTTCAGTATTTGTCAGCATCACGATACTCTTCTTTATAGCCTGGCCCCCTAGCCAAGTTGCAATTCTATAATCGAAACGTAATAGAAAAGTAGGAAAATGTACGTGAATGACATTTGTTAATCTATTCATAGATTCTATATTCAATGACAGAAATCTCATTCCTACGCATTGTCATAGTTTTCTATAGCGTTTCGATTATATTATTGCAACTTGAATACCCCGGGGGCTGTTCATAAATAGGTATTTATACCAAAAAGTCATAAGAAAAAACCTTATTGCGTAACGTAGGATTACAACTGCTGACTTACCCTCAAAATTACCGGAAACCGGATTTCTTTTTCGTTTTTGGCCCGGACTGTAGACGTGCCTGAAAACAAAGGACAAATTTTAATTTTTGAACTAAAAATGCTGGCAATTTAGAGGCGTGTAATAGTAGTAGAAAATGTAGGTATAACCCGGTCACAATATCTGTGCACCTCGCTGGAATGCTCCCCGGTGCGACAGACCGGGTGACCGGTGTGACCGGGTTGTAGATACGTAACTATTATGCCATTAGTGCTTTGAAACTTTTGCTCTAAGTTTTGCCCCAAGTAAAATAGTGGGTGAAATTAAGAAACTGAATAGGTGATTAAACACCTATGGGTAATGGTTTCTACAATGTTTGAACATTAGAATAGCAGTAATTTCTTCAAGTGCTACAATAGTTAACCAATCTTAATCATATGGTCCAAAGCTATAAAAATATTTACTTATGGATCTGTAGGTAAGGCGTTTTGGCATTAATTCATTTATTATTATTTATCTTTCAAATTTAAAACACTATTATAACGATTCGCGATAGCCTTATGTCTTTTTCTACACTAATATTATGTATACGAATACAGAGGAAACATTTGTATTTTTGTATTTTTGTATGTTTGTCACGATTAAATTTAAAACATATTTCACCAATACCCGTGCTAAGCCGAAACAGGTCGCTAATCTTTTCTATTTTTAAAAACGGGCTTCCAATCATGTAGGCCGTACATAGTTATGAAAAGAGGTTGGTTTATTTTATTTAGGGATGTTACCTAAGTTATATCTTTTTATTCTCGGTGAAGGAAACAGCAGGGACCATCATTGTGCCCAATCCTCATTCGATTTATAGCTTTTTCACTTCTAACTATTGCGTTCCGTTCCCAAAAATTTTCGGTTAAAGTATTTCTAGTTTGATTGTTTTTTTTGTCTAGTAAGTACTTGTTTTAATCTAATTATTTATTTATACAGTAGGCCCAAGTTTGAAGGCTTTTTAAGACAGATCTCTAAAACTATTGGCATCCTTGTCTAATGGCTTGCAATGATAATGACAGATATATTTTAGTTAGTTTAGATCTGACTTAAAATGCCTTCAAACTTGGGCCTAGTAAGGTATTTAAGTTAAAAGTTGCAGCTATTATGTATTTTTTATACCGACAAGTTAGACGTTTGACCACAGCTAACCGACAACTGATCAAGTATCATATCAGCGAAAATCGAAAGTCGAACATTTTGATGTGATTGACCCCAAACGGGGAATAATTGCACAAAGGACAACCTATCTTTAGCAGTGGTTCGATATAATATAAGCTTACGGTGATGTTAATTAATCTAATTTTTAACCATCCTTTTAACTGACGGTGTGGTCAAAGAAAAGGTTCTGCTTAGTATTTGAACTAAGCTGCCCTATAGATAAGCTTATCTAGGAGCTTATCTGTGAGTTCTTTGACCTTCCATAAGTAGGTACATAAAACATTTACAGACGTAAATTCTGACGTATCCATCCACGACCTTTGTTAAGCTCCCATCATAACGGCAGCTTATCCCGACACTCACAAAACATGTCCAACATTACCCCCGTTTATCACATCTGTCTGTTTGTTTACAGCTCTGTTGGGCCAAAAAGCGCGGACAGCAAATGATTCAATTAGTCCTAAGCCGGGCCCAGACGTAAACTGCCTTTATTGAATTAGGACCATTGACAAGAAGTTAGGGGCTAACTTTGTATACACTGAAAGTTTGAATAGAACATTCATTTTGTCTTCTTGGTAGATAAATTAACTGTGGGCTAATTCTACACTCGGACAGTTGAAAAGTCGATCGATATTTTTTTGTCACCGTCGCACCCATGTCTACATATCTCATCGCACGTATGTTTGTCTCAATGAGACTGACAGAGGACAAAAATAATATCTATTGTCTGAGAATAAGGTCGCTGACATCAACCTATAATGAAGTCTTTCGCAGACAAACAGACTAATTCAAACTGTAATGGGCACTTTTACAGTTTAAAATTGCTTTTAACTACGTTGAAACTAAAATACCTGTCTAAGCAATTATTCGGAGGTATGTGCTTTACTGGGGACTGACCGAACAATTTACGCTACGGTACGGTTTTACGTTACAGCTTCTGATAAATCACAGCGGTGAGCGTCATGGATGTACTGACTATGCGAATATTCATTACGTAACATGCTACATAGCGTTCAAGTGATATTTGTATATTTGTAAAATGTAATTGTAATATTTTGTTATAATTAACACTACCGCAGTACTGAGTCGTAGTAGCGAGTGTTTAAAACCATGATAGTTTTTACAGTAATTGTAATATTATAAAAAAAAACGAAAATAAATTATAGTAATTCGATTGTCAATTCCTCCGAGGACATTCTATAAGTTTTCAGAAAATAGTGAACTTTATGTGAATGCTTTTCTATATTTGAGTCGCCAAGATATTGGGAAGCTTAATTTGATAGATCTAAACTAACTAAAAATATCCATGTGTTTGTCATTGCAACTTATTAGACAAGGACCTTTAGAAAAATTAAATCTGTCGACTATAGCCTTCAAGCCTGTATTAAGCACAAGAGTAGGTACATTCCAAACTGATTATTCTCTGTTGAATCAAATTTCTCCATACATTGCGAGGGTAACTTCACTTAACACGCAGGATGCTCTTCCCACCCTCGACCCGGATAGAAGCCACCACGCATCATCATAATCATATGCAACCCTTTAAATCCTCCCACTGCTAGGATACAGGTCTACCCGCGAAGGCTGATTAGGCCGTATTCCACCACGCTGGCCAAGTGCGGGTTGGTGGATTCACATACGCCTTTGAATCTCTTCTCCGGACGTATGCAGGTTTCCTCACGATGTTTTCCTTCACCAAAAGCCAGTGGTATAAAAATTCGAACATCCCGAGGAACTCATTGGTACGAGTAGGGGTTTGAACCCGCCACCTCAGGAATGCGAAGCGGCAGTTTTCCCACTGAGCTACCACGACTATTACATTCCAAACTGATTATTCTCTGTAAAATCAAATTTCTCCATACATTGCGAGGTTAACTTCACTCCACGCAGGATGCTCCCACTCTCGACACTGATAGAAGCCACCACGCATGCATTACATAAAATAAACAGTAAGGGCCTTACTTAGATCTTGCTTAGATGGACAAATGTCGTTTAACTTGTATGCCGTTCAAATAATTATGTAGTGCGCAGTACAAACTAAAGTCTCTTAACCTTATAAAAACTTTATAATTAAGGCCCTAAGAAAATTAAAATTAAATCTGGGTTATCTAACTTAATTGCTAAAATTTTGACGAAATAATTAGATTTTTTTTCCGCAGCGTATTTTTAATGATGATTTTACAAAATAGCAATAGTTTTATTTCGAAGCCTTTATTCAATAAAGTTGAACCGATTCAGCAGAAAATTATAAGCTTTCATTATAAGCCACAAACGAAAGTCGCGTCTTCATTAATATACTTACCTATAAAGTAAGAACATAAACAAATGCATTGTCCAATTACCGAACTTGAGTTACTGTTGCTATAGCGCTGCCTGTGACCCCAATCTCGCAGCCTCCTCACTTTATAGGGTTTTCAACTGTTATTTTATTCCCCTTAATGAAAGGGGGACATTTAAACATGTTAAATGCACGAAAGCGGTTAAAATTGCTTGCGAGCTTTAAAGGCTTATGTTAATGCTATTGCTGTTTGTTTTGGAACATGTTAATATGTAGGTACCTACTTTGGACAGAAAATTCTGTTTCAGCGAAAATTCTTACCAAGAAATACACATCAAAAGGTACATTGAAAATACCTTCCTCGTCCTACTAAACTCACAATTACGGGATTGGTATAGCGTGTATGCTTCCTACATTCATCCCTATCGAAAATCAGAGCAATATTGGTAGAGCGATATTGGTAGAGAGACGATATCGATAGAAAGAGGATATTGGCTGAGAGAACTGCATAAAGCGAAAAACCAATAAAACTACTTTTATACGCCTGAGTTAATAGAAACCTTATTCTGACTTAACATAAACTTAAGCTGGTTATTGCAAAAAATGCGCTTCTTGCAGAACAGCGGATCAACTCTAGAAGCTCATTAGTTTCGTCTTATTTATACGGATTGATTTCTCAGGGGTGACTTCTGAGTCTGTTTGGCAACACTGAGCTCCACACAAGACAGTGTCGTCAGTATTAAGTTTTAACGAGTTTAATAACCGTAGACAGGTTTCATTACACCACCCATAACCGTTACCGTTAATACCTAATGTTGCCATATTTCAAATTAAATTCCACAGGTGAAAGCGTTATCGGGCCGATGATAGCCAATTTTACTTTGGAAGCTGAATGGGATGTAATTACTTCGGGGTGTCGTTTAGTTTCTTTATTGTGACATAGGGTTTAGCCAGGTTTTCTTTAATAGAGATATTTCAGCAGTAAATATGCTTGCTTGCTGAAAGCATTTCGGAATCGTTATATTAAAAAGGCCCCACAGCAAGCGTTTAGAGTTCTGAGTTCTCGTGTAGTGTAGGTATTACTATAGAAACCATAATGGTCTGTTTGCTTGTAAACATTCAAGCCATATCGCATACTTTACAGTAACATTACGTTATTAATAATTCTTTGAATAATAATATTCCATTTAAAATACTTGGAAAAATGATTTGCTACTTCATCTTTCATCTTCAATTCCTTTCACAAGTTTTAATTAACTCAATTAGCTCTACGCTTTTACATCGAAATAGAATTCCAGTGATCGTTATTTTCCATTTCAAAACATTTTTCCACTTCAGCGTTGCTGCAACTCAATCAAAATAGAAACCATTCCAAAAGTAGAATTCGCCAAAGTTTAACGCGGTCATGGCCAAGAGCGGACCCGATGGCTCTGTCAAGGCATTTGTTCCCAATCGTAGTACACAAACTTTAAACTACTTTAAAGTATTTCGTGTCTCGGACGTCAACTTCAACACATACGTGTACATCATAAAATTTGTTAGCACGTCCAGACACCGAAATCCAGGTCAAACTTTAACATCTAGGACAGTGGTTGTATTAATAGTCTTCATTCTTCCATGGGTCGGCTCATCCGTCTTGGTCGGTGACATTCGGTGGAACCATTACGGAATTGATAGGATTCCACACCACAGTTTGGAATGTCGATAATGTGCCTTTTATTGCCACTTCATAATTTTCTTGTTATGTATTACCCGATATTGAGCGAGGGAAATTTCGTAGGTCGTAAACAATAATTGGGTGTAATTTGCTTTTCAAAACAATGTAATTTATAAGCGCTTTATTATTTGGGTTAAGAATGCAGAACCCATAAACAGGAAGCGATAATAATTTATGCTTTTATATTATCACTTCGGTGGTAACAAAAACTTCGTACTCGAGCAGATAAATATATCAACATGTATATTTTACAAAATTTTAAGTAATTTGTTTCTGGAAATATTAAATATTGCTTTCCTATTTTGTATTTATTTTTTATGTCCATTAAAAAGTGAAATGAGATTCCATTTAGCTTATAAATCTAGGGAGATTTGAAAATTTGTAAAGGTTGTAATCTATTTTTCATATTTGAGATGTATTTTTTATTGTAAAGCCTATTTCTCCTAAATAACAAAATGTAGGTATTTTTCTTTTCCCCTTAAAAGGTAATGAAGGCAATTTTGCCAGAAAGGCGTTTAATGATTCAGCATTTAACTGCCTCAATTTATTTAGAAAAGAACGAAGCTTTGACAATTTATTACCGAGAAAATATTTATGAGGAAGATTTATGACGAAGTTAATACACCTCTTAACAGTATTACTTTGCAAAGATTATTAGAGAACACTATTAGGTATTTAATTTCTATCACTGGCAAACCGTTCTCTTATTAATTATTTATCGTGGAAAAAAACTACCAATAGCAGTGAGGTAAGAAAATCTTGAATTTTGTAAGGGAGTTTACTGTATCGAGTATGTTCACGAGTATCAAGACGCGTAGCTACATGTACCTACTCGTAGCTGCAGCTACGCACCGTGATTCCGCAGCGCGCAGTACGCGGCGCGCGACCCTTTTTGTGTACCTTCGAGCACACGGCGCGTGGTTATGGTTAAAATTTAACACCTGATGCGCTGTATAGGCCACAGTGGCCAACAGATTTAAATCATTCCAAAAAAAAAAAAAAAGTTGTGGTTGAACGTCACGCGCCAGCTAGCAATGCTCTTGCATTTTTTTAAATCTACCACACGTAACTACGCGTCGTGATCACGCTCAAGGCAGTGAACGCCCGAAAGACAATCCCGCACTCCAAAATTTAGATAAAAACTCACCTTGTGTCAGAATAAAGAAAAAAATCTGAACTCTGAAATGGAATATCTAAGCTCAACCTTAATCGAGTTTAAATGAAAGTAAGAGTGGAACTTTCCTTATTTATCAGAGTGTAATTTAAATGCGATGCAAATAAAACTAATTCAATCTCGGGTAGGGTCTGGGTGCTTACAGAGGAGTCGTGATTGAGTACGAGAGGGGTTCTTGAAATGTATAATGGGTATAGTTATAGGCTTCGTGCTATTAAATGAGGAAGTTTGACGAACGCAGAACAGTAGGTAAGTTCTTACAAACTCAGTGAGTAGGCTTCGTGCCTGAGTTTTTAGGCCTCTTTAAGGCCTCTGATATGGCTGATATGAGTTGCAGTTGTTATAGGACAATTGCTATTTGATTGCTGGTTATCTCTTGCTTGCAAGTTATCTACGTATTTATAGAGATTGTATTGGTGTAAGGTTGCTGAATTTTGCTTACTGTTATCCTCCTTTCGTGACAACGCGACACCTAGGGATTATAACTTGTTATATTTTTTTCTATTTTATGTTTACATCGTGTTTTCTTTAGATAAGAAAACTATAAGAGTGGATACACACGGCGACTTCTAACAGTGAATTTATGTAATGGCGTAGCGATTTTACAGCTGAAAATGCGCGATACGGTCGCCTATATAACGTCTATTTGTTGTAAAGGCAAAGGTTTACTCGTATATCGCTGCTAAAAAGACCGTGTGTAATCAACCATCTTAAGACTTACGGTTTTTTTTTAATCATTATTATGAAGGACATCTTCGTCCAGTATAAACTGTCAAAAAATCAAGATAGTTTGTACATTATATTTTTCCATTGACAGAAAAAGCTCCATAATCTCTAAATCAAATGGATTCAACAAAACCTTACCATAAAGTGTAAAAAGTCCAAATTTAATCAACACAGCTTCGTTGATAGCGTTTCAATCACCTCACGAATAATGTTCAATTTTGAAGTTCCACAACTTTTGATCCAAGTTATCTTTCAAACAAATAATAATTATCCGACTTGTTTACTTACAACGATGTTTTATCCCATGATACTCGTACGTCATAGAATCAAGAGAGCAAATCAAAGCAAACACTTCATTATGCTGTCCATAATTTTATGTTCGAGTTTATAATAACTTACGTATGGAAATTATGCTTGCAGGATTGTTTTTAGAAAATGAGATAATATTAAATGTATGTGGTTCATTGTTTACCTAACCTAATGCTCAGTCGGAGACCCTCGGGGATTCTCACAAATTAAATGGATCAAGTTTATTCCCTAGGAAGTTTTCCTGAACATTTACTTTTGCAGACGAGGAATGTATGTTGAGATTTTGGATGAAGTTAATATGATGGGGATGGGTTCAGTGCTTATCTGATTTTAGGTACACTGAGAAAAATGGCCATCAAAATTCCGATGAATTCATCTAAAGTACGGAGCATACTGATATCATCAAAAAGTACGATGATTAGCACGTTTTTACGGTGACAACCATCATAATATTCATAATATATGATTGTCACCCTAAAAACTGGCGCTAGTAGGTACTAGTTTTTATGGCAACAAACATATAGGTATATATCATAATAGTTGTCACCGTAAAAACTGGTGCTAATCATCGTACTTTTTGGTTTTATCAATATGCTTCGTACTTTAGATGAATTCATCGGAATTTTGGATTGTGTAAAGTAATGTAATTCATCATTCTTCTAGCGGAATTTAGATGGACATTTTTCTCAGTGTACTTATTGATAATTGTCGCCTAGTTGTAATTTGTTGTATTTTTTCTCCGCAACGGGACAAGAAAAAATTACAACCATTTAATTTTATAATCTATATATATAAAAATGAAACCCGTTTTCCTTGGTCACGGCCTCACGCGTGAATGGCTGGACCGATTTCACTAATTCTTTTTTTGTTGTATTTGTTATTATTAGGAGAAGGTTCTTACGGAAAAAAATATTAAGAAAATCTCTCAGAATTATTGAAAAACCCTAAAAACACCCCTTTTCTTTTTCCCATACAAATGTATGGCAGTACGAAGTCTGCCGGGTCAGCTAGTTATAAATAAAAATGTAAAATTCCCCGACGCGATGGCACGATGAACTCGGGCGGTTTCAAAAAGACTGGACGGTGCTGGCCCAAGCCCGCAGTAACTGGAAAAAATTGGGGGAGACCTTTGCCCAGCAGTGGGACAGCACAGGTTAATTATAAAAAAAATAATGTATAAATTTTAATCTGAAAAGTGGTAATAAAAGGTATTTTGTTATTTGTGTGTCGTATTGTGTGTTTGTATGTCGGTTCACTTTATTTTAATTTAAGTGGTTGCACTTTATTTAGGGACAGGTTTTATTGCAGTATGTATTTATTTAGGCAAAGTAGATAGCCCTCATGTCAGATTTTTGGGCTGTTTGAAGGTTCTTGGTGAAAAATTTCAGCTGTTTATAAGAGCTGTTTCAACTTTGTTTTAAATTGTATTTTAAAAGCTCTTGCTATACAACACAATAACCCAAGCGTTAACGTAAAATACTGTTAAAGCTATTAGTATAAAATATTCTGGAAGTCTTGGCAGCTGCGACTGGGTCTATTTTGTGGGTACACTAAAGCCTGATTACAGAGCGGAGTTGTTAAGTGTCACAGAAATCCCAAATAGCTTAACATTTCTCGAACAGGTGTCTACGAATACCTTAAGTTGTCAGGGTAGACTACACATTTCGAAACCCGAAGATTAATAGTTTTCGCGTTACATAAATACTTGACTTTGAGTGCTAGCTTTTGTCGGCGACTTTGCTTCTGTACTATGTATCCAAAAATGCGTAACGCTACGTACTAAAAAAATATTTTTTTTTAAGCTTCATTATTTAATGGTATTTTTTAATTTGTATGTGCCTTTCTCTATTATTCTACTTCTATTTTGTCACTGTCACTGCCAAATTAATAGGTAAGTAGGTACAGCTTTTGGTATGGGCTCGAGATATAACAATTACTACTTTCCCGAAATATCTGCTCATGTTTTCAGTCAGTATACAATTTTGTTACTTAAAAAACTTAAAATCCTTAATAGCTCTTTAGTCGTTCTAGTGACATAATTATGTTCTCCAACACCGACCAACTAACAAACCGAGACTAGACTGCGTACGTTGATACACTGCGTACTGTAGACAGACGAATCTATAACGTTCTTAAGCTACCTGCGATGTAACGTGCCGTGAGCGAGTTATTGTTACCGATTCTTCTTCTTACGCACATAATCTGGCGCAAAGCCGTGAGGGAAATCAGCTTTTCAGGCATTCAAGGGCTTTATGACTCGAAATGCTCAAGGAAATCGCAATGCAGCATTGAATCTAGGAAAAATAGTTCTTTTGATAAAAGTAAGTTCGCCAGTTTTTCCACCGCCAAGCAGTAATATGCAAACATTACTATGTTCCGGTTGGAAGGCCATTGTTTCCAGTGATATTACAGGGCAAATGGGAGATTAAACAACTTATGTTATATATCTCGGGGTGACGAGTGCAGTGCTGTGCCGCGCAGGGTCTTAAATTCTGCGAGTTCAAAATTCTGGGTGGCGCAGACCTGTTATGGGCAAACGTGACGTTTAACATCAGGCGAGCGATTTGCTCGTCTCGTCACTCAAAAAATTACATAAAAAAGTAAGTTCGTATTGGCTGAGTGGCTACTGGGTTGATTAAACGTAACGAGTACAGGCGCGAGACAGTGCTCTCGGCCGAGTACTCGGTTTATATAAACAGTTTGACGAGGCGAGACAGTCGCTAGAAGCATGATTTGTTTGCTCGGCTGAGTGCATATTTACTGGCTCGCCACTGTACTTGTAACGTGTAATCAATAACCTTGGTGTCAGTCAATCAGTGTTTTTAGGATACCCGAAACTATGGTTTGGCGGTTGTTGTTATATAGGACATACAACCGACGGTAGTGGTCAGCAAATGTCGCTCGCGATTACCCATCCGAAGACTGGCCGTGTCGTCAGTTGCTTAACATCAGTGATCGGTTACGAATACCTAGTCGAGGTACGCTGGGAGCGCTGCGGTATTCGGGATTATATTAAGGAACTGTCATGTCAAATTGATAATTATAATTTCAGATCCAGATTCTAGACAGTAATGCGAACTTATTAAGAATTTTTCCTGACGAAAAATTATTCTTGAGAAATATTTAGGAAATAGAAAAACAATTTAATTGACGTGTTATTAAATTATAATAAAAAGTATGTATTTTGTCAAAATAGGTTATTGACATAGTAATTAATAGGCATTTTTAATAGACGTCCTGAATTTCTATTTTAGTTTCCAATTATTACTGCTTTTGGTAGGCAAGTATGAAAATGATCTGAAAGTCTATATGAATATATAAAGGTAATGTGCGTATCCTATTTTACGATTCTTAAAGAGGAAAAGTTACAGTCGTAAAATCTTACTTTGATAAGGACCTTACAGGCATATAAAACTTTTCAGATAAACGAAGCAGCTACGTACATCGCTCTGTTTTATAGGTAATTCTGCAATCGGCATGCATGTCATCAGTTTATGTTTTCTATATTTATAATTTAATTTGATTCATTACATTTAATAAAAGAATTTTGACATTTTGTCAATAATACAATTTGACTTGATTATTTGTGATTTTACTTAAAACTGAGACGCTTAGAGCACTATAGATCATGAAGATTGAAACTGACTTGATTTAGTAATATTATTTATTTGGAGCAGACAAGGTAAAAATTAAATAAACAAATGAATAAACAATTAATTAATACTTAATAATTAATTATTTAATTGGATTGTTAATTAAATATGTAACGCTAAAGTGTGAATCGTCAAGTCTATTGAGATATGTTCTTGTAAGTTTTCTCTTACGATCTTTTAGAAGTTAAAGATTCGAAAGTAAACGATACCGCACTCACTTTTATTTACAATTTTTATTTTGTAGCAAATAAAACAAAAATTGCAAAGATCAATCGATTCTTTAGCTAAAATTTTAGATAAATTTGAATAGAGGCAGGTTCTGTGCAAATCATCTGTCATGATAGCCCGCAGTAATACGGTTTACGAGCTCCTTCGTTACGTTACGCACAGTTAACCTCCTTTTTTGAACGTAAACAAACGTATCCATGTACGCCTAAATGTTTATAGTCCGAATGTATTTTTTACGGCTAGTTTTTTCCTACATTGCAACTGCGCGCAACGGTTCTAATAAATTATCTGATTTTATTTGTTAGTCGATAAATGGTTATAGGTTATAATTTGATGTGAACGTGTTTAAGTCGCGTTTATGAAACATCTTAAAAACTTTCGAAAACTTTAAAAGTTAGATTAATAAGGCATTATAGGAGTGAATACATGTATTGGTTTTATACTTTGCTATTAAATTAAAACGTTTCACCAATAAATAATTACACACAAAACTTGATACCAAGCTCTTCCTTATTTATTTCTGTGTGCAAACTGCAGCGAGTCTCGTTTGTTTTTGTTAGGCAAACTAGCTAAGTACTTTAAACAATACAATAGTAACATAGGTATGGAGTAAAATGAAGTAAGTAGATACACGTTTAATATGATAAACAGAACAAGGTTTAATGATTATAATGAATGTTAGCGTAACGTATAAGCTACGATATTAGAATAAATTTAATTAACTTCCCTGGGCCGTGGTTTTAAATATTCATATTTTGTTAATAAATATTATAATATAAGCACTAACAAGCAATAACCTCTTAAAATTATGAAATTAATGGCCCCAAATATCCTATTTACAATAGTAATTTATTTTCACAAGTTAATTATCAAAGTTTCTAGTTAAAACGGTTTCGATTATGGATTCAGGATGAAAGTTTGTGGTCTCCTGTTACTGATACTATGGAGATTGGGTTTTGGGTGAATAAAGCTTTCAAAATACAGTAAATAAAATTTGGGGTTCTAGTCCAAACAAAAAGTAAAAGGCCTTACTTATAAAGCCTGTTTAAAGTTAGTCACTGTTTAAAATGCTGTGACAACTTCTCGCTGACTGTCACGTGCGAAAACAAGACGGAGAAGGTTAAGCAATCATTAACTTCAAGCAAGATTTAGGACTTAAGCCCTTAGCGCCCTTCTGGCGCTGACACCAGAATGCTGCTTTATACTCAGCATTATATTGTTAGCGCTACTTTTCTATATCTAGCTAATAATTCATTTCAATTATTTTCTAGATCTGTACATTTTATGGATGATTTTAGGAATGTATGACACCATGACATGGTATTTGTTTTAATAAAGTAATTTAGAAAATTAAATTAAAAATATCATAATTGTCTTTTTGTTTATTCGCGAAAGGTAGGTGCATTTGCGATATGTTAAGCAAATTACGCACAAGCATCACGTATAAAGCGTTTATCAGTTTTTGCGTCAGAATTGTACGAAATAAACAACATTTTACTCTGAAAATTATGAAAACTGAAGGTTTTGTCTCGCATAAATGTGACACAATTCGCAGATTCCGCCTCGGCACGAGTTCATTTATCATTGTGCTATTTATATTTAGCTTTGCCAATCTGTTATTACCTATTTTCCGTTCTTTTACCGTTTCCTTTTACATATTACCTCTTTCCGTTCTTTTATTTTTATTGCAGTTGCCTTTCATGCCAGAAAGAAGAACCGCTTATGTGACGTGAAATTCTTAATTTTCTATTGTTGCTGACAAACACTTTTTTGCAGAGCTGAAGCTTCCCGCGAGGATTTTTAAAGGTTTTATTTTTGCTATTCTCAACCATTATCTTTAAAAAGTATCAATTCATATTTTGTTATATAAAAACCAGTTAACAAATATAAAACGAACCAATTAGATTAAATTACGATAGTCTGTTACAATTTACTTATCTTTATGCTTTTAAAACCACGAAAAAATGTGTACCCTTATTTTGACCCACATCAAGAGATAACGTAAATTCGTGCGCGCTTTGTCCTAAGCCAGGTTTTAAGGCAAGGCCAGGCCAGTCATAACGATGGCTGGCAGATAGCTGAAAATTGTCACGAAAGGTTAGAAATTGAAATGATACCCTGAGATAACCTGATTTGATAGGGGTATTGGGGTTAGTGAGGTCTTTGTGATAGAGTTAATTGTTGTTGTGGTGGCAACAGGCAGTAGGCGGCAGACAATAGTTGTTGCACTAGTTTTTGTGTTTGTTGTGAACAATACGTGTACAAAGTTTACTTGTTTAAATTTGATCAATTCCCATACAATAACGCTTTGTATTACAAAGCGTCAAAAAAAATCAGCTGTTCCATACATTTTGTCAAGTGTCATTGACATTTTTCTATGGAACAGCTGATTTTTTTTTCTCGAATTTCGGGTTGGTCTCATAGTAAAAGTTGTTCATAATGATGAGTACTATGAGCTCTTTTCCGCTTAGCATACCCTTTATGAATAACCCTATATAGGTATATTATGTACTTTAGAGATTTTAACTTTCGTTTAGTTAGACAAATAGACAAAAAATACCAAATTGGAATTTCACCCCATGGTTAAATTGGAAGTCAAGTTTTTGATAATAAATTATATTAATTTTTAACATAATTTACATACTTATTTGTTTGAACTTCGCCTTGCTGTCTCATTAGCAAACTCAGATAATAATTGTGAAAAGTATTTTTTGATCAAAGAATTCCTAAGAATACCTCTAGAAACTCATTTAACTTTGACATACTTAGAAGCAGCTTTATTTATAGTGATTTAAAATTAAATTCAGAAGATTGGTTTGAATGATATTCATGTAGTTATAAATAGATGTATTTTAAAACCAAATTAAGCTCTCATTATTATTGTTTTTCTCATATTTCACTCATGTAGGGTCGATGTCTTGTATTTTTCGTAATTGCATGCTGTCTACGCCTTTAAAAACTGCGACATTTTGTAGGAATTTTGTTTGTTTTTAACTTTTTTATTTGAATGTGTTATAGTGTACGTAATGTGGGTGAACTTAAATAAATAAATAAAATAAATAGATGCAGTATGCGCGTTTTTTTCGTTTATCTCTACAATTCGTCATAACAGAATTCACCTCCATAATTTTCAAGTTGAATTTGAAGCACACACATACTTTCTTTGATCGTCCTTTGCGTTGACTCTCTAGTGCATCGTGTTTTTTGTTATCGTCTTTAACAATGTGAAGTTATTAATAGACAATTATTATGTAGGTAATATAGCTGGTACCCCAATTTTAGAGTCAATGAGTAAGTATATAAGTAATTTACACAATCAACAAACGCGAGCTTTGTTTCTGAGAACAAGCGCCACATTGTAATCGTCTCAATGAAATCTACTGAAATAGCAGTTAGCTGGCAAGTGTAATATTGATAACAAGGAGTTATTAATTAGAGCTGTGAGTTTCATAATAATTGTCGAAGGCCACCGCTCTGAGTTGCTCTGAACGACAAATATCTTTTTGAGTAAGTACAAAAAAGTTGATTTGTCAGCTCTAATAACAGGCTTTTTAGGGCCTGAAAACCTCTAGCTCAATGAATAATACGTAGTAAAGCAAACAATATTTTTTACATACTTGTGTTTCTGAAAGTTTGCAACTTGGAAATATGGATATTCTTTGGCCGTTTCACTAATACACCTCTCTTTCAGCACTTGAAGGTATTTGCAGTTCTATTTGTGGCTGCATTTAAACTAAATGCGCTGTGGATTGTGTCGCGTCGTGCGTCGCCGCGTCGCACGGAATCCTTGTGAGGGCACACCTTTAGTAAACTGTAATGTAGGCACCAACTTATGTGAATGTGGATCGTCAACATAGGTAACTCTGCTAGTGTTCATGAAACACGTGCAAGATATGAATCACTCTAACAATATTATCATAAAGAAATTGGTGCTTTGTCAATGATTATTTTCCTTACGGAAACTAACGTGGTTTAGGAACACTAGTCGTAATAGACGACTTAATTTTACGTGATTATTCACGTGTTAATCAAACGAAAATGATTATTTTCATTATTTGGATTATTCATAACAGTTTTGCAAAAAGCATGTTGTGATGTGTTTGTGTTTTGTTTATGTTTTTTTTTGTTTGTTATTTAAACTAACTAATAAAAAAAACGGTCGTGTTTATTGCAGTCTAACTTGTTTCTGTAGGATTTTTGCTTTTCTATCTAAAAGTTTCAGTCTAGTTTATTTTGTTTGAAGCCTACTTACGAGTATCATATGGTAGGGACTTTGTTTGTATTGTGTTCCTGCTACAGTTTAGGGGCGAAAATGATGCAATTCGAGAACAGAGAATTGAAGTTCTAGGAACCTGAGTTAACCACATTCGGTTACCTAACTGTCCGTTAGGTATGTAGATAGATGTTGAATGTTAAGTACTAATCCAACATTCAACATCTACCTAACGGACAGTTAACTAACCGAATGTGGTTAAGTCAAGTCCCTAATTCGACCATACGTTTCAAAAAGCCTTTCGCGAAATTTCATTTGGTTATATACCACCAAATTTTCGCTGTTTTGAAATATAATGAATGAAAAGCCGGTTTTGTGCTTGATGATTTTGTGCTGTTAATGTTCATTTGGTTTTGTGGTTTTGGAAACTCAAATGGGTGTGTGGTAATCTGGTTCCCTAATTGCACGATTAAAACTTAATTAAATATTTCGATACAAATAGTGAAAATTAGTTCATTGTAGTTGGGTTATTTTGATTTCAGATTTTACAGGAAATTGTATTTTGATATTGTGTGGAATTAAAACTAAGACGGAAAATTGAAAAACCTTGTCGCAGTTCACGTCACACAAATATTATGGAAACTAACGTAGTACGTAGAGCAAGTTTGCTCTCACATAATTGAGTCCTTTTATCCGGATAAATAGGTATAGCTATTGTATATCTGATAAACCACGGGTCGTAGTACCAAATATTATGTTATATGTAAAACGACTGAGTTCCATGCGACTGGATCGTAAATACATTATATTGATCCCGAAAGGAAAGGGCTCTCTTTATCACGTAATAACTCACGATCCGGAACTAATTTCATTTATCGTTCTCGCGAAACTCGAACAATGTCGTAACATCTGCTTCCAAATCGTTGTTTAGGTACCTTTAGTAGACAACCAAAAATAACGCTTGATGAGGGAGAGGAAGTAAACGTACGTTTTCTGCCTTACCTGGCTGTAGCAAGCTTCGTTGGAGCAAAGAGTAGTGAAGGAAAAGCGTGAGTGGATTGGATATTAAGTACATTTCCTACAGGGTTTTCGGTTAGAAAGGGATCTTTCATTGAGACCTTTCATGAAGAGATTGCATTGAGCGATAAGGCTTGTAACACGTCTAATGTTTATGTATAGATATTAAAAGTATGTTAGTAACGCTATCAATGTCCAATAGCCTTATACTTTAAAAAATTAAACTCCGTGTGTGATCTACGAGTAGCTATGCCCCGCCGCACACCGCATACCGAAACTTTACTGTCGGGGAATCCAGCCAGATGTTTATTTATGTTCCAATACGATCTTATTTCAATATACAGTTTTATTTTAGGGTTGTTTTTATAGGATTTTTTATTTTTATTGTCGAACGCCTATGGTAATGTTATAATTACAGCCTGTGGATTGAATGTTATTGTTTTGGGGTTTTAAGAATAACTTAGAGTGTTATTTGGTTGTAAATGTTTATGAGTGTTAAGTGTAAGTAAAACAAATGATATTAGGGCGCTTTTATACGAGCCTGGTTGTAGGAGCGAGTATGTAAAGAAACTAGCGTAAGTTGTGATTTCTACTGTAAATAAATTATTGTATAAAATGCGTAGTGGACACACATGTATCGACGCGAGCGTCCTGCGCAAACAGTCTACATAATGCAGGCTTATGATAGAAACTTGCGTGACTTGGAAACAATGCTCGTAAGGATCACATACGTGTAAAAAACTCTTACATTAATTGTTAGTCTATAAGGTATTTGTTATTAAGGGCCTAAATGCCAATGCTAGTTGCCTAAATTATTATTATTATTCATTTGGCTATTCAGGCACTAAAAGAAAAGTAAGTTCGTATAGACCGAATGGTTCGCCCTGATGTCAAAGTCTTTAACTTTGATTCAGATGCTGAAGCTTGCGTAGATCCCTCGTCACCGCATCTGACCACAGACTTATCATTATTTAACTTTAATTAAAACTGTCAGTAACCTTAAGACATAGGTGAGTAGCAAGCTCGGTCCTAAACACATCCAGCAAGATATTCCAACTGAGATAAAATACATTTCATTAAACTTTGTTTCGACATTGTTTCTTTGAACAAGACTGTCCACAGTCTTGTAAATTGTAGAAGGTATTCAGGAGTGTACTCGTAGTCTATGGTTAAAGCTTAGTTTATAAAGGTAATTAATTAAACTTGGGTAGTACCTAAGTCTCACCCATTTGGAGACTAGCTTTAAATAGTTAGCTTTAGGTATTTTATAAATTCCCAATTAACAGGAATAAGTCTGTAGTGACTTTGTTTCAAGAATTGTAAGACACGAGTAAATTTAAAAGTAATTTATTTTTTTACAAAAGTATTATAAAATAAATTTAAGAACAAGCTTTCCTTGCATTGTCTTCAGTATACCAAATTTTAGCTCAATCGGACATCGGGAAGTGGTTCAAAATTGAGTTGCAAGATTCCACCCGAACCACCGAAGTCGGATACTAGATCGATGCACCCGAACACACAAACATTGTAGCTACATACTCGTAGCATGCTTAGGTACTTTTAAAATAAATATGCTTTAGTTTTGAGAGAGAGTTTAAGTAAAACGTGTTCTTTGTAGAACCTAATGAGATTTCGACTCTAATAAATATTATTATGGTTGGTTAGTATTTAGTCGTTTCAGAAGTTCATCTTCAAGCTTTATCTTGACCTTCGGTAGTGTACTTTGTTGCCTAATGCTAATATTGTTTCAATATGTTGCAGACACATGCAATATGTTATTTGAAGTTCAGATTTTAAGACAATCTGTACAATATCTATTGACTGGGCAATACTGGGCATAGCTATTTCCTAGATAGATTAAGTCCAGCATGCTCTCAAAACTAGCATACGAGTAGTTTCTTATTAAAATTCTAACATAACTTTTAGCTACTTTTAAATAAAATTTGTACGGTATTCCCGTGGGTACTAAACTATACGTATGTTAGGAATAGTAATATTTTGTTAACACTATCTGATTACTTAGTACTTAAGTATTGTATTAATCTAAACCTTTTGAATGAACACTCAGAGTTTATTTAATTTAAGCTGTTTATTCGCTACAGTCACATATTGGATGTGACATTTAAGATCTTATGTAATAGGACCTCTTTCCTTTATAGTTGGCAGGAACAGTTGAGTAAAATAAACTTGAGGTTTTTGAAAAAGGAAGACAGAAAAAGGCGGCAGATCGTTCGGAGCTCTCGAGAGTTCGGATGGGACTTTGGATTGTTAAGCTTGAATTATAATTATTTGTAAACATTTATTTGTTTTTATATTACCAAGATAAGGAGAAATATCGAGCTTTTACGTATATGTAAGATACGTTATAAGGAAGTCCAACAGGCTACTTGATTCTGTTCTGAGAAAATGGTTCGCTTCCTAGAGAAAGGCCAATACGGTTAGTTAGAGCACAGATCAAAAGGAAATCAGTTTTATTTATGAAAGCGTTCTTTGGAAAATCGTTCTTATTTCCTTCTGATAAAAATCTTTATAGTTTCTTGATCGAGATATCTAGCCTAGGGCGTTCACTGATGGACCTTAGGCCTTTTCAAAGGCACGTCACTTACGCTTGGACGCCCGGTTTTTCTTCAGTTACCGTACCTATAGTATATCTTCATCTACCTGCAGATCGTCCGATACAACATTTTGCCAATTACAGAGGTCTCCACGTTCCACGTGAAATGAAATGAAATCGTAAATACCTAAAGTACTGATTTAAACTCTTGCTCAACAACTGGCGTGTTTGATTTTTATTACGGCAGCGTGTAAATGGGGCGCCACAATCGATCAAAGACAAGCTATTGTACAATATGCCTCCTCAAGTCGGTCATAAAAGTTCCACCCTGCGTAGAGTCGTAAACAGTTGAAAGTAGATTAGTTATGCATATAAATTAACTGTTAACTTTGATGACTCTAATAAAGAAAGAATAGATTCGTGAACTCTTCCTTGATTTTATTTTAGTACGTGAAACAACCTGGTTAAGCTGGTCTAGGATTTGGTATCTACGATTTTATATTTATTTTATAGGTACTTTTTGCATATTATAAATGGTGGATATTTATTTGATAACAGACCGCCCGCGGTTTCAGCCACGTGGTGCAGAAAAACCCGAGTGTCAATAAAGAGCTACTCTTATCTCTATCCCAAGTTTTATTTAAATCGGTTTAGAAGTTGCCGAGATACGTAGTAACAAACATTCACTCACATACAAATTACCCATATATGTATATACTAGCGGCCCGTCCCGGCTTCGCACGGGTAGACACTATAAATTGAGATGTGAGCTATCCTATCTCCTAAGTTGGATCGAACTGCACATGGTGTGCGAATTTTATTATAATCGGTTAAGTGGTTTAGGAGTCCATTGAGGACAAACATTGTGACACGAGATTTATATATATTAAGAGATTAGTAGAACTACTTAGTTTGATATAATAAATAAATTAGAGCGATTAATTCCGGCGCTATCGAGAGTTATCATTGATTCTAACCCCGTGTCTATCTAAATGAAAGTGATAGGTGACAGAATTAATATCTACGGCCCAAGAATAAGCTCGTAAAGGGCACAGACAGCCGAATCATTTTGCTTAATTGGCTATTACGGCTAAGTGGGGCCATTATTATCTGACCTTTGATCGTGGTTACGCTGCTTTGCACAGAGGCCTAAATAGACGCCCTGAGATTTGTTCCACAGATCCACTACACTTAGATACTAATGAGATTGCCTTGGATTGTTCTGAACTAATAAACAAACTCCGACGAGTCCTGTTTAACATCTACTAAAGTGTATTTATTCCTTCTACACCTAGGTCACCAATAAATAAATGCCACGTAAATATCTACTCGTATAATCAGACTAAATACCATTATTTATAGCAATGTTGCGCATAAAATATAGATAGATAACATCAAAACAAATAAATAGAGCCAGAATTAATTTGTGGAAGAATATCCTTCTTCGTGACAGGACAAGTGAAAGAACAGCCAACGTCAATACTTTGGCCCAAAATGTTAATCAACCTATGGCCCATAACTAGGTACGTGTAGGCTGATACATTGTGGATTTTCTCTTGATTAGTCAAGATTCAAATCTTCAATCAAAAGCTGGAGATTTGGACACTTTGTTAGCTTCCTAATAACATAGTAAATATGATATACCTACCTATAATAGTAATAGTAAGCAATGATTCAAATTAGAAGAATTACATATAAAGTAACTTGGAGGTCACACGCAAATTGGAGAAATGCGCACTTTTATTTGCTTTTATCGATAGAAAAGTCAAAAAGTTCTCTAACAACAGTCCAACTACCCGCTTTATCGTCGAGGTTACATTCTCCGTAATACAAAAGACGGCGTTGAAAGCCTAGCTTTATCGAAACGCTTTTATTGCGGAACCTGAAAGGCTTGTTCGAACAAGACGCGGAAATAACCCTTTAGGATGGCTCACACCTAAGCTAATACAGTGATGATAAGATTATGACAACAGCTATTCTACCTGAACAGCACAAAAGTTAACACAAAACGCGTTGTGGCATGCTGTAATAAGCTGTAAGCGAATTTAGTATAGTACAACACAATACAGTAGTAGAATATCTACAGTCCAATCTGTGCATCATTACTTTTAAATCTTCTGATTTTCTTTATACTGAAGTTTAAATAGTACTTAGCCATTCTGCAATCGCAACGCTGAGCAAGCAACACAAACTTGTGGCATTTACGATACTCTTAGATGGATGCTTATTGCAGTCGTTTTGCTGGCGCAGGTCTAGCCGGGGCTTTCCCGACTCGTCACAATACCTATTATGTCAGAGGTCGGCAAACAGACAAGCAGTGAAATTGAATGAACACCCTAATAACGTGAAAATACCTTTGTATCTCGTACTTATCTCCTGTCGCCGGGTAACATAAAACAAATGGTTCGGTTTTTCTTATTTGGTTCTGAGTAGTTAGTAGTTTTGTGTTATCTGTGAAGCTTGTTATTTTGATGGTAACTCACACAAAAGAGGACAACGAAACAGAGTTTTTAGTGCTTATTTGTTATAATAAGAAAAGTACTAACATTGCTTGATAAGCGCGTGAGTTATGGACTTTTCGGAGCAAAATCTTATTACAGCGAGCGTAGCGGTGGGCAAGCGACTGAATGAATAGATTTTTTAAGATGAGTAAAATATATTTTGAAGGTGAATTAACGTAGCGCGTAGGAGCGCGAAACCAGGAGGCTAGGACGGTATTGTGATCGGATTATTTCTTTCTTGCATATGTCTACAGATCGCACTTATTTCGTCATTATGACGGTAAAACTTAAGAACGCGGCTACCAACATTAGTCAACATCAATAAAGTCTTTATTATTATTACTATATTAGATTATCTACGTTTGGATAATCCCAAAATCATTTGCATTGATTTAAAACATCGTAAGTGAAGCTAGTCAAAATAAAATATTGTAGGTTTGGGAGTATTTCTTTGTTAAGATAACTCTCTGCTTGAATCAACTCCTTCAGCTTTCACATTCATTCAGCTTTCAAAAGCCTTCTAAGAAACAACTGTTGAATAAACCTGCTTCTCAAATTCAATTTGCTGTAGATTTTCGCACATTTTGTGATATGTAGGATTAGTGTTATTTGACTTATTTCTGTGTGAAATATAGGACCTGCGTATTTCTGGGGTATTATTTACAGAAAAATTGAAAGTCTTTTCGGCGAATATAGATAAAGGCGATACGCACTGACTCCGATCCTATCGAACGTAATAATATGTTTACGAGATTATTCATGCGAAAAAGCCCGCTGGTTTCACAGACTACCCTCAAATGTACAATAGGGAGTCGTTTTGATTTATTGGGCGAAACATTACGCTTTGTGTAGCGTAGAGGGGCGAAGACCCGGAAGCCCTATTTTCCCCTTTCCTTCTTCGCTAAGAATAAGCTAAGAAAATATATTAACAAGTTTCCTGAATATTATGACTATCGATATACTATTGTGCTTAGTCACTCATTTGAAATCGTGCATGACGTGATAAAAATGAAATATACCACACACGGCTCATAAAACACGCATTTTCGGTAGTTTTTTCATGAAAAAGCTAAACCGATTAGCCGCTTTTTGAAAAACTAGCGGCTAATCGGGTTAGCTTTAGGTATATTATTAAATTATGGGAGTTAGTTTGACAAAAAAGCTATATATTTATGTTGGTATAAGCTAACTACAGTTAAATATTCTCAAGAGGAAAAGCAAATCAGAAGATAAGGTGTCGGAGTTCAATAAACTGTCCATCTATTTTTCTGAAGTACAGTGCTTTTTGTAAATTGAACGTACATCCTATCGAAATCCTAAAAATTGAAAAATAATCAATGTAACAACAAATAGATTAAAAAAGAAAATGTAATTAATTTTGTATCGAAATTGACAACAAAAGAGACGCAGATTAAAAATTAATTATTCTTATTCTGTCGAATATTTATTTGACTTTAGTTTTTTTGGCTTGACTCATCTGTTAAGAAAAGCATTACCTACTTATCGCACAGCGTAAAATCTTCAACAGCTTAACAAATCTGAATGAACCTTCTGTCACCATCGATAAAACTTAGACGACCGTTTACGAAGGTTAAACAAAAAGCTTTAAAAGAGTTTTATATGCGGAGATAGTAGTGCAACTACGTTTATAGGGTAATGCAGACAGACGCTATACGCTAGTCGTTTTACTGCCACAGCTTATCTTGAATACTGATTTGTTCCTATCGAGATTGGAATTGAATAATTAAGTTCGGTTCTACACTTTATTGAGCTGGATGCGCCGGTCGTTGACTTAAGGGCCAGACTTTGGCGAGCCCCCAACTCGCTCGCACGTTTTAAAACTAGTTGTGCCGTGCGGTTTTACCCGCGTGATGATGAAAAACTGTGAAGGTGAAATGTAGCCTATGTGTTAATCCAGAGCATAAGCTATATCTGTTCTAAATTTTACCAAAATTGGTTCAATATATACACAAACAAAAACTTCCGAATTAATAATATTAGTAGGATTTTTTTAAAGTTACAAAATCACTAAATATACAATACATAGCTATGAATAAACGCTATCGATTAAGTTGCCGAGAATACTATTACAAAGGTTCAGCAAATATATCCGTTTGATCTAAATCCAGTTTATTCTCATGCATTAAATGGGAAAAACATAAAAATCCCATTTTTACGTACGAAAAATTGAGTAAGTCAAAACAATTTTTTTGTTCAACGTTTGTTATGATATTTTTAGTATTTGACTGATTGTAAATTTTCGTACCTGTATTGAGTGATTTCATAACTTAAAAAGTGTAGAAATGTGCGAAAGATATGCGGCGAGCTAATGTCTGGCCCTTAAGGGCGGCGCTCCTTTCATTTGCAAAACGATGCTATAAAGAAAAATTAAGACGTTATGTCATTACGAAACGAATGAATGTAAAACAAACAAATAAAAATTTGCATTTTGTAGTATCAGCAAGTCTTCCAAAAACATCTACGTAATGCCTAAAAATCCTTGCGTAGAAAATAAGTTGAAATAGGCGAACATTTTTGACAAGTTGTCGTACACTTTACCTAATGGAAAGGGATGATACGGTCTCAGATGGAGGACGACCCGACCCTTAAATAAAAGCAAGATCTACAACTAGGGTATGAAAAATCCTCCGTAAAAAACATTGGTGTCGATTTGGGTGTCCCATTTTTTTAACTAAAATAATTGAACTAAAACTGGTTGCCGTCCCCTTTTCAGGTATTTAAAATAAAATGCAAATAATTTAAGTCCTATTCGATTTTAATTTCGAATATGGTAAAAGGGAATCGACGCCAATTTGATAATGCTGGCTATTTTTGAGACGAGATTTTCTTAAAACGAATAGTAGAAAATATTTTTTTCTTTTCACAGATCTTTTTTCACAAGTGAGTGAGTGACCTTCATTAGACTGATAAGTAGCAATCAAGGGGATACTCGAAGACGCTAACGGTTGAACATTTTTATTGGCTTTGAGTTGAATGTTCTTTTAGTCTAGTATTTTTTCTTCATCATTATCTGCAGTTTTCTCTTTTCCACTGTTGAGTGGAACTCTCTTTTGTTATGCCATGTGCCTCGGTCATTTGTGCAGTTTTTTTTATTATTATGTTACTCATATGTCTTTTCTATATAAATACTAGCTGACCCGGCAGACTTCGTACTACCATACGTTTGTATGGGAAAAAAAGGGCTGTTTTTAGGGTTTTTCAATATTTCTGAGAGATTTTCTTAATATATTTTTCCGTAAGAACCTTCTTCTAATAATAACAAATACAACAAAAAAAGAATTAGTGAAATCGGTCCAGCCATTCACGCGTGATGCCGTGACCAAGGAAAACGGGTTTCATTTTTATATATATAGATTACTTAAGACTAATCCGACTTCTGTGTTTAAGACACATTAATTAGACTGAATTTGGATAATTAGATCGACAAATTATTTTTTTCTGAGATCAGAAATTATCACAAAAAAATACTCTGTGCATGCGTAAACGTGTCAGGTTGTGTAAGGGTGTTTGAAAAGGTGTATATGATTGTTGTTTGGTTTGTTACTTCTTCACGCTAAAACAACTCTACCGATTTGGATCCCAATTGGGGGTTTTAAAGCAATTATTGTTTAAAGTAAAATAAATAAAAAAAAGACGTGTGGCACTCGGGGACTGCCGCGGTAAAGCTATTGCATAGCATTTTTTTATCAACTTTTGCAATTACTTAGGTATAATTATTTATTTTTTTTGTATAAATATTGCAATGCCTATTTTTCAAAAAAGTATCCAAATGAAAATGTAATAATTATCAATAATTTTCAAATTAAAATAAAATTGGCGAAAAGTCAACGAAACCTACACTCGACACCTAGAGGCGAGTTGCTGAACTAAAGAGACAAGCGTGATATTTCAAAAAGCCATTAAAAGTTCTGCTATTCATCGATAGATGGCAAAACTAAAAAGTATCACCGCTGTGCCGGTCGGAGTGGGGGGTGTCAGGTTATTTTCGTTACGGAATTTCTCGATTCGGTCTCCACGCTCAAGGCCCGCGATAGAAGCTATGCAATAGCTTAATAAAATTTAAACCTTGGATTAGCACTTAAAGTATAGCAAGTAAAACCACGAAGCGCAGCTAGTTTTTTTTAATAAATTTTACAACTACCTTGTTCCCTATTATCGCTCACAAACAACTCAAAAAGGAAGGGCAGTAAAAAATTGACGTTGTTGACTAGAGAAACGGACATAAAAATATTTTATAGCGGCTGGGGCTTTAGAAAGGCCGCTCTTCCTGAATATAACGTACTTCCTGCGGACTTTACGAGGATTCCGAGTATTTAAGGTTTTATATCAGCAAATTGTCGTGTGGTCAAATATTTCAATGCAATTATTTTGATGAACATAAACAAAATAAGGTTGTGAGTTATTTTATTTTTTTCTCAAATCGACGAAAACCTATCTTTTGTGTAATAATCTATACTATAATAATATTATTTATTGTGAGGTTCCTCACTCTGCAGTCTTAACCACCGGTATGCTTGGGCCCTGCCCCGCTGCCGGTGGAACTCTAGTTTAAGTTTTTATAATGTTTTTAGGTTTTTATATAAAAATATTGTAAAAATTTAAATTTAAGAAAAATGAATAAATGAGTGTATTATAAATTATAATAAAAAATAAACTTATGATAGATGAGAATAAAAATACGTTTATAGATAAAAATATAAAAAATTATAAGAGAAAATTTATAAATAGTTATTTTAAAAAACGGGATGGGCCGCTAGTATAGAAGTATTATATATATGAGATGTTAACCTTACACTTGAGTTAACGGCCTGTTTGATTAGATTTAAGGGCATTCATTTGAAAATATAATAAATATTTTGCTGTTAAAAACTGGACGTCTGCGCAAAGCGATACTACGAGTATCTTGTTTATTACCATTCCAATACAGTTATGTGTACTGAACCCTTACTGAACTTACAACAATGTCTGATCTTACATCAGAAAGCTTTGATCACCTAAGATTGTGTATGTCAGCACTTTACGACTAATAAAAAAACTTCGGAAAATTCCTCTTCGCAAGTCAACACTGCCTCTATCTTGAAGCTTGCTAAAAATATCATAAGTAACTAAAATACCGTAACTAATAGTTCACTTAGTCTAATGGTACATACGTGCTGCTGTTTATCTCAATCGACGAGGCTATTTCTGAAACACTTCCGAACTAAAGATAGATCATCGAATCTCTTCTTAAGACCCCTTTTCAACGCAGTAATTAAGGCATGAGAGATGTTACTCGCGTTTGTAGGCGGAGGTTTAGTTATTTTAGGTAGGGCTGTGTTTTGATTAAGAGTTATAAACAGTTTCGCACGAGCTCTGGAGTGTGAATGGATTGAATGAATGACGTATCTTGAGCAAAATTTTTTTTTCTCTCATCTAAAATTACAGTTTTTTTACGTCATGATAAGAGTTAAGTAGGTCTAAGATTAATCTACCTTAAATTCAGACAACGATAAAGGGCGGCTACCTAGAAGGAATAGTTTCCCTTTTCTCTTAGATTGTTGGAAATGTATTTGAACTAGCGTGTTACCAATTTGCCGCTTTACCAACTTTCAGTTTTCTATAAGCGTCTAAACGTACAAAAATAATCAAATAAACCTTTTATCGCTTTATTCAAATTTCATCTATAATTTTATCTTCGTCGACTTCGGAAACCAAAACAATCATATTTCTAGGGCAATAAATTGTGCGGCTGACGTTCCTCAAGAAAACAGAAGTAAAATTTCAGGCGAGAATCTAATAACCGCATCTTGGATTCCATGCAAACTCTGCTTAATACAATATAGCCCAGTTTCGTGGAGAAATGTAGGCTGCTTTGAATTATCCTAATTAACCTAGTTTGTGCCCTACATTCCCGGTCCAGTGTTTCGATGACAAATCGTCCCTGGGCCTTGCGTAACTAGATGAGCACTCGGCTTAAGGACTCTCCCCGGGATTAACTGGAAATTGGAATCTGTATTGTTTGTTTCGTACTTAAACCCCTCGTGGCAGCAGAACCGTAATTTTACTTTGAAATTAGGCTGAAAGAATAAATACATTATTTTAAGAACATTACTATCGAAGGAAACAAAAAAGAATTCCATTGAAAAACAGTAAAAACAGGATCAAAGCGAACTCGAGGCATATATAAGAAAAATACTTCTATGCTATTGACATCAAGGGTTGCCAATAAAAATAAATTGAGACTATTTATAAAACTACTACGACATTTAGAAACGAATAACAGAGTACTTATCTTTTAGAAAAAATACAATCTATGCATATCTACCTAAAATATTAGAATCCATTGAATAAAAGCTACCAGTGAAATGTGCCAAAACATCGCATAATCAGCCTCTTGAAATGTAGGCAGGCCATGTTTTTATCCTAAAAATATAGCCTACTTTCTTCACTACATCACTCTTGTTTCCTCGATGACGGATCGCTGCTAAATTTCTTATTTTCCAGAAAAAACAAGTAGGAACATAACTGCCATACAAAAGTGTGGAAACTAGATAACGTTGCGTTTGACCGCCATCTCGCCTGATGGTAAGCAATGATGCGGTCTACGGTGGAGCACGCTTGCTAGAAGGAACCGATTCACTCGCGACTTGAAGACACCCAAATTATATCTAGCGGGAAACACCCACTCAGAGAGAGTATTCCACACTCTGGCAGTGCGCACAATAAAAGTGGAATCAAAGCGTTTCGTACGAGTTTTTGGTTTATCTACCATATTAAAACGATGTCGACTCGTAACTGCAAGTCGCTCCGTACTTTATTTACAAAGCTTTGATGTATAATGTAGTTGGAAAACTTATAATAATGGTTTGAGCTGTTAAGGGCATTGTTATCTAACTTTACACGAACTACGAGTTGCTTGCTCGTCGTCACTTCGATCAGCAAATACTGTTGAACGGTCTTGTCACTTAGGTTACATCAATAGTACTCTTGCTTTAGTAGTTTCTAGGGTTCTAACACGGAAATAGCTTACAGTGACGTCAATTCGTAGGTTAGTTGGTTTGTCCAATACGCGAGATGTGTTATGTAAGCTATGTTGCTTTTTACACCTAGAATAGAATTTCCACATCAGAGTGTGTCTTTTTTGTCCAAATTGATTTGAGGAAAGTCGGTTTTAAACGCTTATATCAGTGCGGTTTCTTAGGTTTTTTTATTTAGTACTAAGTTAGGTAGGATGAACTATGATCTTCACAGTAGGATATCCTGTGCTGTTATAGGCATCACATACACATGATTACAACAGTAAGCAAGTTCTGGTAGGGCAAGCAGTAGCGTTGGTGTTAAAGGGGTTTTTGAATTGGAAATTGAGTGACAAAACATATTATATACCCGCGGTGACCCATCCGACGCCTGACCGTGTCGTCCGTATCCGGTTACGAACACCTAGTCGAGCTACGCTCTGTAATGGGGCTTCACTACTAACACTACAGTTATTAACGAAACCTATGACTATGAGTATATTATCTGTAGATAAATACAGGGTTTTAAAGTAAAGATTATGTTACGCCGAAAAGGGTTCATAGTACTCATTATTATGAACAACTTTTACTACAGGACTAACCCGAAAATCGCGAAAAAGTAATCAGCCATTCCATAGAAAAATATCAATGACTCTCGACAATATGGAACAGCTAATTTTTTACTCGATTTCAGGGTTCGTCCCATGGTAAAAGTTGTTCATAATAATGAGTATTATCAGTCCCTTTTGGCTTAGCATACCCTTTTCTTATAATCCTGTATGGCTAGCTTCCTAACTGTCTATACGTTTTGCTCCTACAGTTACATACTGTCAGCTGCTTCCTGCTGCCGGCTTGGTTGACAAGCGCTTCCTCAGCAGTGATTACCACTCAACCAAGATCTAGGCTGACTTGACAACGGGAACATGTACATTGAAAACAAAATTAGAATTTCTCCCGGTTAATCCCTAGTGGCCTACTTCTTGACCAAAGACCATTTAATCTGTAGAGAGCTCGTTCTTATTTACAAAACCCTTAACAAAAATAAACATAACAAGTAGGTATAATTATTACGAAAGTTTGTTTGTTGGTTGTTACGCTTTACCGCCTGCAAATCATCATGAATTTTAGAAGCATTGTCAGGTTGTCATTGTCATACAGAGAAGGACATAAGCTACATTTCATTATCATCACCATCACCATTTTTCATCGCCATGAGTGATACTGCGGGACGCAGCTAGTACGTTATAAATAGCTTAAACTAGTCCGTTGGATGGCCGTCAGCCTCTGATACGATTAACTCGTCTCGCGTCTGACGCGCCGAGTTGTATTTTTTAGCATGTGCGATCAACTGGTTTTATAATCTTTGTTTTAGCTTATTTTTGGCGTCCAGTTTCGATGACAAATCGTGGCTGGAATCCGGATATAATCCCGTAACTGGATGAAATCGAGCTCGGCTTATGGACCCTCAGCATAAGTAGCTTCGACGGAGATGGAGTGGAAATTTGAGTGAGAAACATTGGCTATTTTGTTTCAAATTTACTTGGGACGCTCGAGATTCACCGTCAGTCTCACTTTAATTGTAATGAGAGCAAAAGTGACCGAGATAATATTTCACTTGCCATAATAGGGCCCTTGTTCCGCGGTAGAGTAGGTAATAAAGTTACCTACATGTCTTTAATCTGAAGTTTGACTCAGTTTCAAAATAACTTTAAAACTAAGTATTACAACGTTGTTCTCTTACCCGGACACTTCCCGGGACGCTTGCGAAACTAGGACAAATTCGGGGAAACCCGGAAGGGTTAGCCATAATTGTATCAGACTCTCTGATTTATCTTTGTGTAATCAATAAATTTTTGAGCAATTTGATTTAGCGTCTAGATACATAACAGAACTAACTAACTTAACTTGATAACTCGTTACTACTTAGTACGTATTAGTTCTACACATTCTACCACTACTCAGGTAGACAAACTTCAGTTTACATAAATTCGTTGTCGATAAGTTTAAGAACAACTCGGTCGCTATTAAGTAACAAATACAACGGCTCTAAAATACTACTCTGTCAAGAAAGTACCGGGAACATATCAATAATACACAAAATGTTTGTTATTCATCCAAATTTATTTTATCACCTTCAAAGTATGTTCCTTCAGAAACGATACACTTACGCCAACGAATAATCCAATCATCAAAACATTTTTTAAACGCTGTTTCCGGAATTGAGTTGAGTTCTCGCCTCGAATTCTCCTTTATGTCTCCTACCGATTGAAAACGGGTGCCACGAAGTGGTAATTTGAGTTTAGGAAAAAGAAAGAAGTCGGCTGGAGCCATATCTGGTGAATATGGTGGTTGCTCGATGGTATTTGTTGAGTGTTTGGTCAAAAATTCGTTTACAATGATGGCCGTGTGCGAAGGCGCATTATCGTGGTGCAAAATCCAAGAATTTTCTTTCCACAAATCTGGCCTTTTTTGTCGAATTTGCTCTCTTAAATGCCGCATAACACTTAAATAATATTTTTTATTTACCGTTTGACCTTCCGGCAAGAATTCCGAGTGCACAACACCGCGATAGTCAAAGAAAACAGTCAACATGACTTTGACTTTTGATCGACTTTGGCGTGGTTTTTTCGGTTTCGGTTCAGTTGGAAGGCGCCACTCCGAAGCTTGTAGACTAGTTTGCATGTCAAACTCGTAAACCCACGTCTCGTCACCAGTAACAATGCGTTTCATAAATGTTGGGTCGGAATTGACTCGTTCTAGCATGTCCTCAGCGACTCTCATGCGATTGAGTTTTTGGAGAAAATTCAGGTTTTTTGGGACTAGCCGAGCGGTAACATGTTTCATACCCAAATGATTACTTAAAATGGTACGGATCGACTCGTGAGATATAGAAAGTTCGGCGGCTATCTCTCTCAAAGTTGAGTGAGGATTTTCAGTCACTATTTCCTTCACTTTTGCGATGTTAACTTCAGTTGCAGACGTTGATGGCCTACCAGAGCGAGGCAAATCTTCCATCACATCTCGACCGCTTTTGAACGCTTTGTACCACTCATAAGCACGTGCTTTTGATAAAGTCGATTCGCCGTAAGCCTTCTGTAACATTTTTAGTGACTCCGAACACGAAATTCCATTGGCGATGCAAAATTTAAGACAAACTCTTTGTTCGATGTTTTTGTCCATGATGAAATTCGTAATACACACTAGATATGACCTAACTAAAAACAGCACCATATTTAATCTAAATAACAGACGCAACTCAAACTCCGCGCCAAAATGGAAAACAGTTGTACCAATCTAACAACAACAATAAAAACAAAAATTTGAATTTGGAACCTAAAACAAATCATCCATTCCCGATACTTTTTTGACTGAATGTATATTTAAACTAAATTTTAATTCATGAATTATTAACTAAAATTTTAAACGTACCCAAGAGTTTCACATCATAAACTTCCAAAACTCTTTATTTCCTAATAAGTAAGGAAGTACATTATCCGAAAACGTTTTATTATAATTTTTCATAATTTTCCCTGCGGGAAATCCCTCTCAGTAAAACGTAGGGAATGTATTGATTCTTAGTCGAAAACACCATTGTTTACGTGATGTAGAACGCGATTTGGTGGGGTGCGAAGTGCGAAGTGTTTTCAGATAAGGGCTTTCTTATTTATGTGGTTAATTGTAGTTATTTAACCGAATCACCTTGGCTGTAGAGTAATACACAACAAAGAAATGCACACCTAAACCCTACAACAAACGTTTAAATTCGACATGCTAAATATTTGTGAACCTGGCTCCCGGTCAAACCCAGGACTCGCTGTTTAAACCCTGGGGCTCTATTCTAGCGCGTGTTAGCTCCGTCTCTCTCAGTATTATGACTTTACTGAAGTGAGAGAAAGCAACATATATAATACTAGCTGACTCGACAGACGTTGTCCTGTCAAAAGCCATTGCGTAACTATAGCAACCGTAGTATGTTGATGCTAACTTGTCAATTTATAGAAAAAATTATCAGTATATATATAATTTGCAATAAATTAAAATTGCGACTATAATTTGAGATTTAAACTATCCTATCTCTCAAGTTGGATCGAACTGCACATGGTGTGCGAATTTTATTATAATCGGTTAAGTGGTTTAGGAGTCCATTGAGGACAAACATTGTGACACGAGATTTATATTTATTAAGATTGTAGTGCAAGAATAATACGCATTTTTAAAGCTAGAAACTGGATAAGTTCTAGCTTCGTCGAAAAAATAACTCAGGAGCAAGTGACCCAAAAACTTCTGACAGTTTATCGGATAAGTGTTTGTTTGTATTGTTTACTTTAGCCCTGAGATTCGATATGTGTTAGTTTTGATGGAAAAGTCCAATATTTTACCGGCGAGATTGTCTTTTGTTTTGCAGAAATCTTTCTTGGTAATACGTTTCATGTTACGTCGGTGAAAATTGCCTATTTTACGAAAATCGTGCAGGTAACGGTAACTGTTGATTTTATAATGCCCATTATCATGTTATGTTTTATTTGCTAACATTATTACACGCTAAGAGCGTATTCTCAAGATTTTTACAAGGAAAGCTGCATTTATACTCTCCTAAAACGTCTAAACAGATACTTACCTACCTACTAAGATTTTTTGCACAAAATGTTTTTACAGAGAGATGGTGAAAATGGCACAAAGCACTTAAGCTTTCTTTCGTATGCTTTTACTTACGAAGGATATTATTCAAAGCAAAATTTCTTTGCAAAGAAAAAGGGTGAAACGGCTAAAATTTCACATTTCGTTTTGAATTAAGATTAGAAGATAATTACAACGATACGATGGTTTCCAAAGTTTCTATCTTAAATTTCATAATTGCTACAACTTCTTATTTTAGTTTGACAAATATTTGATATTCCAATGAATTTGGAATTGATTCAAAAACGTTGTTTTATGTATTATCATAATTTTTATACTGTGCAATATTTTGGCAAGAAATGTAAGTCTGATCTCCTCTGCGTTTTTAATAATTCTCTTTTACAAACGACAGTACTCTACTCGTATTTCAAGACATATTCTAGTGCATTATAAGTGCACATTCATTACGCATCTCCGACATGCAAGACGGGTCCGAAGAATAGTGCAACAAAAGGTGCTCGCGACTGAAGACACGTCCATTATTCTGGAGCTGCGACCGTGAACAACGCTACTCATGTGCCAGCTCGAGTATTCGCTCCAGGGATTGAAATCTCTGACTCGCAACGTGTTTTGTAGAAAGGCGGTAAATGTAAATGATAAACCTTTTTAGAAGAGTAGTCTTTAATGACTTTTAAACATTTATGACCCCTTCCGAAATATTGAGAGATTTCCTTGGAAATAGTTTTATACCATAGATGTAGATGTATAGTGTATACTCAAAGACGTGCCTATAATAAAAAAAAAAACTAGACACAATAATCGTAATAAGAGCTATAGTCAACACAAAATAAGAGGCCCGTTTTGACAGTTGTCATCGCGACGTAACTAGTGATGTTACCATACGACTCGGTATTTGATACTCACGATAAATCAATTCAAGTTTGTATGAGTATTTGATCAATTTCATTATGCATTGTTAGTTCATTGAATCAAGGCTTTGATTCGAAAATTTAATAAAAAAAAAGTGAAAGTTAATAAACCACTCTGTGAATTTATTTGCGTCCATTTATTCGTGATATTCTTTTGTACTTTTAGACTCGAATCAGTAAGGCATCACTAAACCTCCCCCGGCTGATCTAGCTGATCAATATTTAATTACTATTAAAATCGAATGAAACTGATAAAATTCAGTAATTAATTGGTTACAACACTAATATTTGAAAAAAGAAGACTGAGAACGTAACTGTTTCTGACAGTTTCGTTATAATTTGACATTGCATGCTACTATAAAGTATGCGTGAAAAGCGTTCCAGGTTACATTCTAGGGTCTTTCTCAAGTGTCAAAACGGGCCTCTTATTTTGTGTTGACTATAAAAACCGCTTTCCTAACAAAAAATGAGGCGGATTCTACTTTTTTACAAAACGTCGCTCTTAGCAATAAGGCCGCCAGTTATTGCACTGGTTTTAAGTGTTATTATCATTTTGTGTGTAATTTCTGGTGTGAACCATTAAAGTGAATAATAAAATTCTACGAATTAACATAATAATAGTATACAATATGTGCTAAACATAAAATGTCCTTCAACAGACTCTATAAATACACAAAACTTCAAAGTTCAATTGCAATAGTGTACTCGAAATATACGAAACCTCTAAAGATCACAATAGTCTGGTATACGAACTGCTCTCCCCGATTTCTCCGAAGTAAGGATATCATGTTATAACTACTATAGGTTTTCCAAAGAAATACGAGAACAATTGGCGAAGCTTTACAATGAGCGAGGGCGATCCACTCGCCGTAATCTTACGGAGAACAATAAACGAACATTCCAATCGAAACCTACATCGGAACGGATTCATTGATATCAGATTCCCTGGACTTTGGAACTATCTGCGTACAATGTAAGTGATACAGATAGGAAGGTACGTCTGTGAACCGGCGCTTGATAATAGTAACTCGTTTTGATTAGTTATTTTGATTTTTTTAGGCAAAAATAAAAATGTGTTCAAAGATTTTTTGGTGGTATCAAATACTCTTTCTACCTATAACTAGCTAGTAACTAAAATCTAGAGTAAGATTAGACTGTAGTCTACGTATGGTAGGCTCTAGGCTTTACGGGCAGTCAACTTTCGGCCGGGTAAGGTGAAAACTGCATTGAAATTTTAAGTTGGTGAAAATTACAAAATGACGTTCGCAAAGTGATAGTCACATCAACTACCAAGATTTTGTAACCAATGATAAATCGGTCTTCTAAATAAAATTCTTATTATAGGTATTTGTACTGTATACTGTACAGAAACTAGTCCGTAAACCATAAACGCTGTTATTTTAAAATCCTGAACATCTAAAACGACAAAATATAGATAAATGTTCGTCGTTAACGAATGCAAGCCAACTAGAAAGTCCGCAAACATCTATGCTATCGGTCTCTGTCACAAAACCGTGAAAAATTCAAAACTCATCACAAAACTCGTTAAATTTTTTCATAGCTCGTTGCATGAGGTACAAATAAAATCGAACATTCCCGTGTTGTATTTGGAATTTCGATCGAATTTTAGAACATTTTTTGAAACAAAGTTATTCAACTTCAAATTACGCATCATCGAATAAAATTAGTTTCCAGGTGTATGGCCAGTGGTATGGTGGGTCCAGCACGTTATTTTCGTGTGTAAATACGGGTAATTTTGGAAATGGAAACAATACAAACAATTAAGCAAATTATGTTTAAAAGCCCAAAAGAAAAAGGGTGTTTCAACGAGTAACACTGTGACTCGTTTTTGTGTGACTTGTTGGGACCACATTTTGAATTAAGCGTTTAGCTTAGGTCTTGTTTGTGTAGGTCTGATTTATAATGTTGCTGAAACAGGAATAGTTTCTCAACGTTATTTTTGACAATGGCCAATCGAGAAAACGCGAATAATTTAGTTCTCACGTATTCATACATGTGTTTACTGTTTAATCGTGATGTCACTTTGTATAGAGCCCCAATATTAGTCATAATATCACAATAGCTGTTACAGTTCTAAGCATGACAGTTTAACAATGGAATGAAAATAAAATAATCGTTTAAACATTGTACGTAAATCGCCTTATTAAAGTCCAAAATATGTATGATGCTGGGAGCAAAGTCGTACAATTACAACTTGATTCTTTATTTTAGATCCGTCAACTACTTTTCAGTATTTTGAATAAATCTAACTTAAATAAAAAAAAGTATTTAGGTACTGTCCATACTGGAATAACTACTGCTCTTTTAAACTGTTAATTGCAAGGTACGGCGATAAGTAAGTTCACGCCCGAAGTTTGTTTATCAATTGAAGCCCACAAAATAGGTCAGAACAGAACAGAGGAACCCAACTCTTTGATCAGGGCTCATTATCAGCCGTTGTTATGAAAGTGCGTAATTATTTTATCATTACCACTCGGTTTTGAAAGTGCATAATTACCACGGGTTTCTTAATCAAACGAAAGAAATTAGTTAAAGGAGGTTAAAAGCGCCAAATAATTTTATGAATTGGATCGCTTTCCAACTTTTCCTCTTCTATAATTAGAACCAATTAAAATAAGCGTCGATTTTTAGGTTTCATCCTTTCCTTTCTTTCGTAATGAACTTTGAGGTTTTAAAATAAAATTAGCTTAATTTTGTTCGTTGGTTTTCCTTTTATTCTCAACTTTATATCAGCATTAAAATGAAGCAATTATTTATTGACATTTGAGTGACGAGACAATTAAATCTCTCGCCAAGTAAATCCATCACAAGTCAATAAAAATAGATGCAGTGACGTCGAACACGGCATTGTTATAAAAACATAATAATATTTCCCTCACAAATTGTGAGAAATAAATTGGTGCTTATTCAGAAAAATAGAGTTGGGAAGAGAGTGATTTTTCGTTATCTATTTTTTGCTGTGAGAGTGTTTATGTAAGTCCAGGGCATCACCCTAAACTTAAATGTTTAAAGCGTCACTTGCAGAAGTCTGCGTCGTCAAAACTTTTTCCTTTCAATTCCATTTGGAAGTTTATCGAAAATTTCAGACGTCAACAACATTGAAAGAGATCTTAAGTTGTGTAGGTACAATCAAAACTCGTTATTTATTATGCTTTAAGAAATGTTCTATCGGAAACAGTAAACTAACATATCGGTCTTATTATATATTACTCTGTTCATACGAGTACATAGCACATTTTTACACACTTTTATTAAAAACCCTGAAAGCGATTGGTGCGTTTCTAAAGTTGAGCCTTTATTTCAACTGATCATGTATGTTTGTCTGTAATGAATTTAATCTTGCAAGTTAAACCAGACCCACTTTCTGGTTTCCGATTGTGCTGAATTTTTTTTTTTATGTAATTGAGTGACGAGACGAGCAAATCGCTCGCCTGATGTTAAACGTCACGTTTGCCCATAACAGGTCTGCGCCACCCAGAATTTTGAACTTGCAGAATTCAAGACCCTGCGCGGTACAGCACTGCGCTCGTCACCCTGAGATATAAGTTGTTTAATCTCCCATTTGCCCTGTAATTTCACTGGAAACAATGCCCTTCCAACCGGAACACAGTAATGTTTTGCACATTACTGCTTGGCGGTGGAATATCTGGCAAAGGTGTGGTACTTCCCCAGGCGGGCTCTGCAAAAGAGCCCTACCACTACAATTACGCACTACAATTATTATGCACGCATATGTAAATTGGATGACAATGTTATTATGATAAACTAGAGCTGATCTATCGAACTGGAAGGTTGTTAGAAAACTCTGTAATAAAACGTTGCAAGTCTATCGAGTTTGGGCTGATTTATTTCGTTTTGAAGAGTCCTTTTATTTTGTTTTTAGCATCGATCAAATCGACTTCGGTGGTTTTTAAATAAAAGCTCGTTTTTGAAAATCCTTACTAATATTATAAATGTGAATGTAAGTTTGTTTGTTACGCTTTCACGCGAAAACTACTTAACCGATTATGATGAAACTCTGTACACAATAGTACACATATTTTTGGAGGTATTCAAAGTAACATAGGATACCTTTTATTACAAGAAATTGACCGCGGGTGAAACCGCAGAGTGCAGGTAGTACTTTATAATTTAGCGAAAAGAAGTCCGCAAATCAAACGAGACTTACGAGTATACAAGGAATATATGTTTGAGACTTGTCATTATTTTCAAAATAACTGGTCTCTCACGTTCCATTCATTCACTTCGACGACGATTATTTATACAACATAGTGGATGTTTTTCAAAAACATGCCATATCATTATCAGGTGAATGCGTATCATACCTACAGACTTCTCACACAAAAAAACTAAATTACGTAGGATGTAATTAAAAAAGGAAAAATAAAGGCTCTGATAATTTTTTTGCTCGGTAGGTACAATGAAAGTGTTTTCAGAATGGAATGAATTTAACCTAAATACATTTTGTGACGGGGTTTTAAAAATAAGTATTTTAAAGGTTTCGTTTGGACTAACACGGTCTGGCTACAACAAGGTAGATACATTTGTGGATATCGAAGATACCTTTTTATTTTGTATGCACATACATTTATGGACATTAAGAGATATCAAAATATACACTAGTATCTACTTAAAATAACTATCTAATATACCTAATTGCACCCAGAGTTACTTACGATATAATATAGGAACTATTTATTTTTAAGTTAACGTTAAGTTAAAAAAGTTAAGTTAACGTACGCGATAAGACTTAAGAACATAACATAATTTCCAACAGAACACAATCTATCTCTATTCTACACACAAAACATCAGAGACATAATTTATACTAACTGTGTGATTTTTAAACTTTTTAATCAAATTATTTTAGCCACGATTAAATAACGAAACTATTCATTTTCCCCAGACGATGTCGATTTTTGCTTTTAGTTACCAACACTTTCAAGACACTATACATGTTATCCTACTATTCTTCTTTACTTATTTCTTAAAAAAAAAGTGTCGCGAGACGTTCAAACTATATGAACTCCAAACCTCCGGCAATCGTTTACCCAAGTGATTATCATCGTTTATTTAACCGATTTATCCACGATCATGATCGCTGCAATGTTGGCTCAGCCCGCGTCCAGTGATAATTAGCCAAATGAATTATATCACGGCTAAACATAATATTATTTATAAACATGCTTTACTTTAGACGTTGGCTTCATTAGGCTTAGAAAATATCGATGGATTTTAGAAGGATTACGCGTCTAAGTCTATGTCTAATGAAAATTTTATATTTTTTTGTTATCCACGAGATATCGGAAAATTCTTTTATTCGGCTTTAGCTTTTATTTACCTTGAAACAACGATCAGTTGCATTAGGTAAGTAAAATACATTACAAATAAATAGTTTAGTTTAGAAATATTTAAATTAGAAAAAAAATTAATTATACAGGAAAAAATATTATCATTCAAATAATTATACTTATTTTTGTATTATTTCTGGTTTTAACTAATTTTAAAAACCTAAAACTAGAAATTGGCGTCAAAACTATACCTACGAAAAATAGTTAATACGAAAAAGTTAATAATTATAAAAATTGAAGAACTTGGGAAATTACATAAGTATGGTTTTTAAATACATAATAATAAATACAGTTTGTAAACACATAGATTTTTTTTTGGATTTTTTGTTGGAACAAATTTATTTATTTGATTTAATATACTTATTTTATTTTCTAGTTTTTTTTAGATTATTTTTTTATAACTATTTCCAACGATATCTAATGATAATCTGTAGCAGCTGTTGTTGTGAAACGTATACAGATACCTACTCCATAACACAACCAGCAGTTATCATCATTTCGGTGGCACCTGAATAAGCATAGACTGACGACGTAAGGAAATTGTACCTAATCTTAAAAACATTAGGCCCAAGTTTGAAGGCTTTTTAAGACAGATCTAAATTTCCTAAAACTATTGGCATCTTTGTCTAATGGCTTGCAATGATAAAGACAGATATATTTTTAGTTAGTTTAGATCTGTCTTAAAATGCCTTCAAACTTGGGCCTATTGTACCCGTATTCCTAACATTGTGTAAAAAAGCAAACAGTCGAGTTTAAATTAAACAGGAACAAAACAAACTGAAATTACAAAAGACGTAAGGAACCCCAATGATACGATACCGAATTAAACTCCCACGCATGTAAAGACGTAAGAAGAAACATTGTTGAAGCGTATCTTTCATAACGAGGATTGTTTTCAAAACAAACAGAGTTGAGGAGTTAGGCGGTACTTACCTTTCTGCTGGTCTATTTTCGACACTGCCTTGTTACTTCGTACATATACAGTCTGGTTTCCGGCAATCGTCTCGGTACAGGAAACCGCCAGTCAAAGAATAAAATTCACAATTACGCGTCACGAAGAAATATTGTTCCAACTGTAATGTTCTTGTCCGGGAGTATGGTGCGTAACACCAAAAATCGGATTTGTTTGACGTTAACGGCCAATAAACGCTGAAGAAAGTTTTTAACAAAGTTATAAAAGTCACTGAAAGTTTAGTACTTTTCGTAATAGAGTTAGAAATACTCCGTTACATCTCAAAGTAATTGTAGAAGTATCTTTGATAAGTTGAAAAGAGAAAACTTATTTTCTTAAATTACGAATCGATGTTATTTACGCGGCGGGTTATCTCAGCGCGTCGCGGGCACGTCTCTCCTCGACGCCGGACTGCCGCTGACTGGCAAGCTTCCTTTCAGTTCAGACGTACAGTCGTTTAGAAATTCAGCCTCCCGGAGTTTTTATCAAACGCAGCCTTGGTGGGTCGTCGAACTTTTGAGGGATGGAGGTCTCCGAATTCTACGATATAACTAAGTGCCTTCGAAGCGCGGACGCTGAAGGGTATGGCAATACAATTATAACAGGTTAATTATACTTTGGATCACCACCGAAGACGATTTAATTATTACATGCAGCAGTACATGGGATTGTGCTATCTTCTTCACACCTTTAGATATTCACCACTATAAAATACAAAACTTGACTTCCCGTCTCCCTTCCACGACCGGAGAGGGGCGCCTGAAACTGGTCATTACGTGTTTTTGTGTCGTCGGAATCACACCGTACCTAATTGATCCGGTGAATAATTGTTATCACATGGATTGATTTAGTGAATAAGTGTTAGGATAAAGAAAAATATACGCGATCTAATTGGAAGTGAGTACGGAAAATGCAGAAAAGTGCAACGAAACGGGCTAAGGAGCTCGTCGTCGTCGAGTTTCCGTCAACAATGTGATAATTTGCTGGAATTACGAGTTCGAAATGGATAGTATTGGATATTGGAAATCAGGTATGTAAAATAGACGTACCTACATACAATATTTAAAATAATTGCAAGACAATTAATATACCATAGCGTTATAATATTGAATTAATTTCTATATATTTCTACCCTCTTTTCTAAAGTTATTACTAAACATGATAGAAAGTTTTGGGTTTGAATTGAAATATGAATGTAGGTAAGATAAATTATAATTGACTACCTACTCCTTCGTTTTTATTGTTGTTGTGTTTAATTAATAGTTAACAACAGGAATGATTTCATCTCAAGTAGGGTGGCACTTACGAGTACGTATTCTGTGCACTGGCACATTTGGAAGGATCGAATTGTAAGATTTATTATTTCACTTTTATTTATACGTACCACCTACTTCTTAGTTTATCTTATTAGTCGAGTATCAAAATAATTTCTTCGTATTGTCTAATTTACACAACTGTCTTCACGTAAAATGTGATAAGACTATGTACTAATTCTCCATATAAATAATGTTGGAGTTTTATATTACTTTGATTTAATTTGTGTTAAGACAATGAACTTTCCGCGTACATCGTGTGTAGAAAAATACTAAGTTCTTTTAAGCGTAAATATGACCAACTCCACAAAAACCTTGTTGAGGCTACCTACTAATTCTCCATGTACATCATGTCGAGGCTTTTTAATACTTTCTAATAAATCAAGTCAACATCTCCACGTAGGTAAAACGTGTTGAGGCTACCTACTAATTCTCCATGTACATCATGTCGAGGCTTTTTAATACTTTCTAATAAATCAAGTCAACATCTCCACGTAGGTAAAACGTGTTGAGGCTACCTACTAATTCTCAATGTAAATCATGTTGAGCCTTTGCATTACCTTCACGTAAATCGTGTAAAGGTGATGAACCCTCCACGTAAATCGTGTTTGAGGCGCATTTACTCCACGTATATCGTGTGTAGTAAAAAGTTAAAGTTTCTCCGCGAAAATCGCGTTGAGGTTATAATATATAGTACTGGCGCTATGTCTATCTGTCGATTATGCAAGCTATAAGGTCCGCCAAGAGGAAGAGGCATTAAACGAAGCCGATGCATCAATAAAATGTGCATTGAAGGCAATAGTCAGAGGAAATACAGACGCCAGTTGCTTACAGGAAACAGAAATTGCGAAGATGGATAACATATTATGTTAGCAGACACAACATAGTGTTACAACACAAAATGTTAAGACATTTTATTTTTGCCAAGTCTGGTCGAGTACCTATTGGCCAAAATTTCGAAAAGGGCCGTTTCAAGGTCAAGTTCAAAATTAAACGAGGAGCTTTAAACGTGTGGGGGATTCCGTGAGTAGCCATCGAGCTGCGTCAGAACCCCGCTCCTCGGATGCAGGCACCAGCATCGAGGGATCGCCGCCGGGAATACAGTCGCAGGAAATGGCTAGTCAAGGAAGAGCATAAGGAAATAGTAAGACCTACAAATATTTCTATGAAATTTTTTCTTTTAGTATCATTTTGAATACAAGAGTAATGTTTTGAGTGTACTGTAAAGAGAAACCGTTTTATTGAGTCGGTACCTGGCAATAAAATCATGGGTTGGAATTTATATCGACACGCGAGACGTGTCGATGTCGATTGTTTTCTTATACCTATGTGCTGTTATACTTGATCTGATATAAATGAGAATAAATACCGAAAGGTAACAGCGATCACCGTTTTATTTGGGGTTCAAAAATAAATATTTCGATTCAATAAGGGCACTTTACTATATAAAAAATATTAATCAATTCTAAAATCTAAGTATTCTAATTCTATTCTAAATTCTAAATAATAATTAGTTAGATCAGAAAAATCAAAATTATTTAAATTATTTGATTTCTAATTAGAGCCCTATTCAAAGCGCTCTCATCGAAAATCCGTGTATTTATTTTTTAACAAAATGGATTGAATTTCGTCGCATGCATACATACAGACTGGTACATCTTTACAAAATTATTGGAATGGGAAAAATGGGCGTACGAGTAACTATAACTACCTACATGATCCTTGGATACCTATATTATGCACATATTTAATTTTAATGATTATAATTTCCAAATTTTAAAAATTTGGTTATAGCGTAGTCAGTAAAAATTTACTTATGAGAGCAAAGACTTCACATTGAACTCATTTCGCTCCATTTTTACACATCAAATATGTTGCATAAAATGTTTTTCGAAGTAGCTGACGGTGCGGCGCGGCGCACTGCCTGACGGGCAAAGTTTACGGGACGATTGGACTGAATTGGAGCTGTATTGGATACTTTGGATTTAAAATTTGCATTTCAAGGACTCAAAATATTTATTTTTGAGCTTCAATGTTGCCATAAACTCTTAAGAGCAGATAACGCAACAATTGTTTACTTTAAAAATCGAATAAAGGTTTTTATAACGAACTACTTCGGCGATGTTATGAGATTGGGAATATTTCTACTATTGCCTGATTACGTCGTTACTAATCATGAATTCAGTAAGATAAACACGGAATATGAACATAAGTAACATAAATTGTTAATTGCAAGTAACTTGCCTCTCTATGTGTTCCTCCGACTCAGGCATTGTAAGTTAAAGTCACCGTGAACTGTGTTAATAGTATCGGAACAAATATTTTTATTTGGAATAAAATATTTGCTCACAGAATATGGCATCTACACGCTGACCTTACTCTGGGGGCAGCGAGATTACCAGACAGTTGATGATAAATCAAAACCTTTTTGAGGCATAATTATTGTATTGACATGGTTTCATCTGCGAATCAAACTTCAAAGCAATATGATTCGTATATGTATTAAATTGCGGATATTTTTTCAAGAAAGTAACAGTAACTTTCAGTATTCTAATGCGAGTCATATAGAATTTAAATTTAATTAAAACAACAAATTTTGAACTATGTGACAGCTTTAACAGCTTTGTCCATAAACATAGTAGCAAAAGTCACATTATATGATAGTGTCTACAGATTTTTATAAAGTGTGGACGGGTTATAACCTAAAACCATATACTAAATAAAAAATACTACTTATACTAAACTAAATATTCAGCGTATTGGGACACCAATAAGATTTTGGGTTTTGTTTCTAAATTAAATAATTATTTAGCAGATAATTACCCTTTAAGATTTATCTTGTGAAACTAGCACTCTACAAGCGATTGCTTCCGCAAGAAAATGCAACCGATAAGTTTAATAAAATTAAATGAATGGGTCTAAATAAATCTTTCAAACTATAATAACCCGTTTAGATTAAAATTAAATTTCTATTGTTTTCGATGAAGCAGTTTGAAAATAGATCTCGGAGTATTTTGAGAATGGTCTAAGATAGCCCTGGAGTGAAACGAAGCCTAAAAATAGTATTTTAAAATGAATTAATTTTAATGATAATTCTGTGGAGCATTTTGCGAATTAATGTATGAGATTCTTTTCTTTTTTAACAAAAAAAAAAAAAAAAAAATAATAATAATAATAAATAAAAAAAAAAAAAAAAAAAAAATAAATAAATAAAAAAAAAAAAAAAAAAAAAAAAAAAATGGAGTAAGTACCACTCCGGGATTAAGCCTAAAAGTTTCCTATTTAAGAAAAACATCGCAACCCCGGTCCGGTGCCTTCCAACCCTTGCCTTTTATTTAAGAACATTACTGGGTAACATAAATTGTATACCTATACATAATCTGAACCTTAACTATGGTTTGTATAGAATCTATGTAAGAAATATAATTTTATTTGCGGCTGTAATGCCTAGTGAGTTTAAATAGCTGATAAACTGCCTTGCAAATTTGCGACGGTTTTACGAGTTTATATTAATAAATCCTAAACAGCTGGATGAACATATCACCATTATTAGCATGCTAGATCCGCATAAAATGCGAAAAGCTCACATACTCTTAGGTGTAACAAAAATAGGTTGAGAAGGCTACAGGTCGGAGCGATTGCTTTATATATTTTTTAAATAGAGAATATTTAAATTTATAATCTTGAAAACAGTGAAGTGGCAAAATCTATATTCAATATTTTTTTTATGAATAGGTACTAATAATAATATATTATGTATCTAATCAATCAAATGCTTTTATTGGATTGATAACTTATTTGTTGAGATTTTAAAAGTTTTATAAATTGTTATGGATTAAAGATAGAGTTACCTATGGAACACATTATTTTGAATAATGTAGGTAACATAAATCAATACCAGAAGGGCATATATTATAACATTGTTTGTTTTTAAGCTCTTTGTCTGACGAAGGATCTCTAAACATCTGCATGTAATAATTAAATCGTCTTCGGTGGTGATCCAAAGTATAATTATGAATCAAACAAAACGTACCTTGTAGTTTGATTCCAATTATGCGAGGATCACCACCGAAGACGATTACACTCCCAACCCACCCTTGTGAAAGGACCCTTGAGTGAGCAGACAAACTAAGAAACAAAAATGTATATTTACACAGTTAACATCCTTTGTAGGTATATCTCTAAAAATAATGACCAGTTTCAGGCGCCCCTCTCCGGTCGTGGAAGGGAGACGGGAAGTCAAGTTTTGTATTTTATAGTGGTGAATATCTAAAGGTGTGAAGAAGATAGCACAATCCCATGTACTGCTGCATGTAATAATTAAATCGTCTTCGGTGGTGATCCTCGCATAATTGGAATCAAACTACAAGGTACGTTTTGTTTGATTCATAATTATATTTAACTTTATAGAAAACTGGCTACCGGTCGGTCTTGGGAAGTGTTTGGAGACGCCGAGCTGTGAAACCAGCGTAAGGTTAGGTTGTGTAATTACAAAGCCTTCCCGCGTAATTAAGATGACGGAGGTGCGAAGGTAATTAAGCATGAGTGACAAGATAACGAACGGGAGGTAATTCTGAGGAAAATGCGTAGGAAAACTTTAGGACTTATTATTCTACTTGGGTGGTTCTGTAAAGTAAACAGATGTGAACAGATATGTCAATAGACTGTTTTCGATTACGCCACCTATTTTTATTTGTAGGTATCATCTCTTTTTGAGACTGTTGCAACTCCAAAATTTAGCGAATATTAAATATTCTAACTACATAGTAGCATTTGAACCTGCAATGATTCGAGTAAAACAATTCGAGTGACCCGTTGTTTTTCCAACTAGCTGTTTAGCTTGAATAAATAAAAACTAGAGTAAATAAATGACTTTACAGCACCATCTGACCTATTGTGCCATGATATATTATACCACTAGAACTTCATTGCAGAGCCATCCTTACACTGGCCCGAGTAATCTGGCTAGCGGCCGAGCTGCCAGATATATCATAAAGCGATTTCATTTGAATATAAAATACAATTTTCTTCCTGCTAGAGGGAAAGATCTGAGACAAAGTAGGTACATAAATATCAATGACTGAGGTATTTATCTTAACGGACCTCTATAAGTTATTCGCGTCTTAGGAGGCGCTTGTTTACTAACTTTGAAAACCAGGTCAAGGATTCTCATTTCTGCCTACTTGCCCAAAGGATTCGAGAAACTGGAGATAACTCAAAGAAGTTTTAATTGAATCCAAATAGGCCCCAGCATTATTTACCTATTCGCCACGAAATACCTAATACGGACTACGAAAACCAATTAGAGCAAACGCAAACTTAAAAGAAATACTACACGAAAACATTGTACCTATAGGTACCTCGTGTAAAAATCCAGTAGTGAAATGAAAGTTTTTGAATTACTCCGCAGTAAATATAAGAAATAAAAGAAACTTACAGTAATAACACGATGTTTTTACAACTTTTCTAATAAAACGACGGAGTTTTTCAACTTTTAGTTTTACGTTAAAAACGTAAGTAAGTGTTATCGAAAACTACACTATTACTGTACACGTTCAGTTAATTGGATCGTTAGTATCGAGAAACGCACAGGTTTTCATAGAAGCCCAGACTGAGGTCATAATCGGCGAAAACGTGGGAACAAATTGAAAGAGCGAACAATTTGTCCTCGTAGATTTATGAGTGTGGGAAAGCCTTCTCGAGTATAACACCTCAATTACCGAAAACGTGGAACATGCATAAAACATGTCCGCTACCCGGCCGCGGGTTAAGCGAAACCATAGCTCCAAAAATACCGTAGCTGACAGTCCTTGGAGACAGAACCCCCGTGAAATATCGCGATAATTAACTTCGAAAATTAAAATTATTACCACCATAATTTACACAAAATGGTCACGGTTAATGACAAAAAATTTAAAAGGCAGTTTGCTGGGCACCAACCGAATTGCAGCACCCTCGTTCAGGCTCTACTTCCCTATTTTTATTAAGATTGATTTTTATTTCGGTACACTTAGTAATATTAAGAAAATTCAATATTGAAATTAGGTGGAAAATTATGATAATAAAAATGTAGGTTAAATCAATTATCTCATTCTTACCCTCCTCGATGGCTGAATAAAAACGCTGCTCACGTAAAAATTTAAAGAAAAGGTCGATGGTTATTAAAGAAAAATGTTACTAGACTAGCAATGTGTTGCCAAAACGTGTACGGTTGATATCAGTAGAGTAGAAATTTACATGCAGTCTGTACAGACAAGATGACTCATTCCCAACAAAACAGCCTTCACGTCATCAAGACATCTAGAGAAGATTAAATAAATTCGCAACAGCCAATCAGTCAATCTGCAAAACTAACTGTACGCGTATTGGCCATTTCCTTTGCCAATATCAATATCTAAGTTCCGTTGACGTGACAGGATTTTTAATAATATAATCATGTGAGGAACAGTGGACAGGTTACTTAATATTCGGGAAACGGCCCAAGCGTGCTGTCCTTTTGTTGGAACATTCGGTTTTCGTACAGTTGTCGCATAATCTGTAGGTGGCCTGATCCAGTGGATCTAATAAAATACCATGCGTGACTACACAATAAGACGTCTCAAGATTCTCTTTTCATTTATAAATACCGAAAAGACACGGATAAGTCACGTAGGCATTTCGATGATAAAATTTCCATTGGGCATTGGACCAAGTATTGGATCATTTCTTCGCCAATTGTTTTTAATTTGGTATCCAATTAGATTCGTAAAATACGATAAGGTGAGCTGTCAAGCTTTAAGTGAATCACGGGTTTCTCAAGGTCAGTAGTATAGGTACCTACCTATTTTCTAGGTCTGCGTGCTTCCTCTTCGAAAACATCGTCGCTTACGTCGTTGGTGATCAAACGCAGACTTATTCTCGATTAAAAAAGCTAATTATGTATTACAAAAGTATTTACAGCCTTATTATAAATGGTGCTAACAATTAATGTGCGTGCAACAATATTCATAAAGTGGGTAGGTAGGTACCTACTTCGTGGCCTAGTTTGAACGTAATGTGTTGTTTTTACATGTTACTGCTCTGTTGCGTTATCTCATCTGTCGAGACGATTAAGTATTAGGTATATCATTCAGAATGGTATGATCATGTGAATATGATTATTTTGGTCACTGCGAGAACTGATGGAACTTTTAGACATATTGCGTAATTTTTTTTACTCATTCGATAAAAACAGTTTTTGAAATGTTACATGCTTACTTGCTTGCTTAGCTACAGAAATAGCGAGAACCATTTAAAAGTCTCGTAAATTACAAGTTTCAAATCTAATCTTTATTCAATCAATTTGTCAAGTTTTCCGAACAGGAATCCATCCATCGATTGCTAAATTGGCTTACCAGCGGCTTAAACTTTGACATAGATTTATTAAAACTCAAATTATCCCAGAAGGGTTAGAAGAGATTCTGTTTAAGGCTTTGAAAGTTTAAAGCGAAATTTTCCCAATTGGAAACAATCAAAATAACGATGGACGCATCCTGAAGGAAATTTAAACTGTTGCGGATTTAACAATGAAATATTTTTAAAGGTCTCTATGGTCATCAAAGATTTTGTTTGTTTATTTATTCATTTAGACATGATTTTAAATATGAATATGGTTTATAAATTTTTCTTTACGCTAATATTATAGATGAGAAAAAATTGTGAGTGAACACGCGAGTGAGTGAATGACACAGTTCAACAGATTCTAAAGGACATTTAGTTCAGAGGAGGGGTTCCCAACGAGTCACACCAAAACGAGTCACAGTGTGAGTTCAGAGCACATAGGCGTCTTTTTATCTCAGGAAAGTTAACGATTCCTATAGGATAACAAATGAAACTATGGGACACAGCTAAGTTGTAGGTACATAATTGTTGCAGCACAATCAAAAATCATAATGTCATCATCATCATCGTTGTCGTTGTGTTGTAATCGTTATCATTTTTGGCTTCATATCTATTTCCGTACCAAACGTTCCAAATTTCAAAGTTTTCAAGAAATCTTACCCTCTGAGGTATCAGAATTCAGAAGATTTTTTTTCCTAGTCTATTTTGGTCAGGTAAAAGTAATTACGAGCTTCCGAGAAAAATAGAATAATGGCCACACATTTCCGTCAGTTTTACTTTATATTCTTAATTAAGTTTTTCTAAAGCGCTGTTTCAAAACTTTTACGGTGTGCACTATGCACTATAGAATAATTATGTAAATTTAATGTTAAGAAATGGCTTTATCCGACAATTGAAACAACATATGTGTACAAACAGGCAGACATACCTACTTCTTAACAATTAGAATAATACCGTGATTAGCTAAAAAGCTTTATACTAAGTTTAGGAATTTATCCGGAATAAAAAAACCATTTCATTTCATTTGCATTAGTACCATGATACCTTTACCTATGATACCATACCTACCTATGATACAATGTATGCATGTTATATGTATAGCGGAGTACAGGTTTAGTTTCCACATGTTTGTCTCATAAGAACAACCGCCAAACCATGTCAAAGGCCTTCGGCAACCAAAGAATTTTTGTAGTCTCTTTTACCAATAGTTGTCACCGCAAAAATTGGTGCTTATCATCGTACTTTTTGGTGATTATCACTATGCTCCGTACTTTAGGTGAAATTTTTCTCAGTGTACTTAGTGTAATATTAGTAGCTGCATTCAAAGTGACCAATCGCAGACAAGCACTAGGTTCATCTGTTGATTCAACATTAGTATTTATTACCTGCAGGAAATACAGGCTCCATATTCGAGTACTAGGTTTGGCGTTCTTAGCTTATCGGAATACCAAGTCGGGAGATCCTCGCTGTTCAGAATATCAATTGAGTTTACTAAGAGGAATAGTTCAGGTACTAATAACTAGCCATACCTCTATACCTCTAAAACTGGATAATCTAACAGGTGATTATTAAGTTTTCAACATGGATATTGGGGATATTTACCCTTGAATTTGCATGAACCTTGAACGTTTATTGCGACGTGTGTTTGTTGGTGAAGTTTCTTGTAGGCCTAAAATGTAGGCCTTGATAAATTAGAATGTGAAATTATGAGTGATTTTGGCACGATGAAAAAAAAAATTGGGTTCTTCAAAAGGGCTGTTAATAGAATCTTAAAAGGTCGGCAGCGTATCTGTGATGCCTCCAGTGTTACAGGTATCCGTAGGCGACGGAGATCGCTTATCATCAGGCGGCCCATTTGCTTGTCTGCCACCTAAGGCATAAAATATATATATATATATATATAGATATACTAGCTGTTCCCTGCCACGCTTCGCTGTGGAAAAAAAAAAAAAAATATATATAGCCTATGTCACATAAGTAGCATTCGAATGGTGAAAGAATTTTTGAAATCGGTCCAGTAGTTTTTTAGTTTATTCCACACAAACATCCAAAAATACAAAAATACAAATCTTTCCTCTTTAAAATATTAGTATAGATATAACTGATTTTCCTTTTTGTTTCTGGCTAAACTGTATAAACTCATGACACAATAGTTAGTCGAAGTTACAAAAATAAAGTGGTTTAATTTGAATTCAAATTAATCTACAACTACACAAATAATAAGTTAATACAATATTAGGTACATACTTAAAAGCTTAAGTTAGAATTACATTATTCTAGATTGTAATTAAATTGAAGGCGCCCTTAAAAACGTCCCGAAAGCAAAAACTAAAAAGTGTTATTTAAGTAAACTAACTTTCCAAACTTAATACAAGTCTATTTTCACAAAAGAAACAAAGAGCTATTCCTAGACTAAGTTAGAAATGTATAAATGCAAAGTAGGTTCCAGCATTTTGTTTTTCAACTTTGTTACTGAGAAGTTGCGTGGCTGAATGTCTGAAATAATATATTTAAGATTTACATGACGAAGCCCTACGAATTTGACTATAATCTTTGTTTCTAATGCTGGCGAAATATTTCAACGTTTATTATTTGTATGTAGTAGGTATTTGTACCAGTATTTTCCCTGAATGTCGATCAAACAATGGAAATAAATATGTATTTTGGTTGTTGTTTATCTGTTAATAATGATTACCGCTCTGTGTAAAATGCGTCTGTCTGGTTGCGGTTTAAAATGTAAGAATTTCAAAATGTAATAAAATTATTTCGCTTTACCACAATTATTATTGGTAGTACATTTATGGCATATTAACTTCATTTTATACAAATATTAAATAATCACCACTAAACAATCAGAGTTACAACTACTATAGTTTGTATTGTGAACTAAGTTCTGAAATCTCTATGGTAGGAGTATCGCCACAGAATAGTACAACAAATTGTACAATTATCGCATAATTAGTTATTTCTTAGATGAAAACTTTATAACTATTAAATCAAAGGGAGAACGTCGAGACAAACCTAATTACCTACAGCTTGCTCCCCGCCCACGGCTCCGCTCGTATACTTATTTAAAGCTACAATACTAATTATAGGAATCGCCAGTTTGTGGAACGCCAGTCAATGCCCTGTCTGATGAAACAATAAGTTTTTATCTCGAAGAAAATGAATGTTTGTGTTGATTCTCTTTCTTTGTTTGTTTTGCTATTAGAGCAGAGCTAAAGGTGTTGTTTGATTGAAGCTTTCATCTGAGCATTTTTAATTAACAACCAGGCTGATTAAAATGTGAATAATAAAAGCGGAAAATAACTTTTAATTACTGTGATTTAAGCGCAGTAGTATATATGGTTTTAATTAATGTATTTTTAATGAAAATATTGTAATTCGTTGTGTGGGTGTTTGTAGTCCTTGTTTAATATAGAAGCAAAAGCCGTCGAGGCCAAAATCGTCTAGGACAATATCGTCATAATATATTTTTTTTAGGAAAAACGCACGTAAAGTTGTTAGACATCACCTGAAATAATCATCGGTTTGCCGTATGGTTTTTTTTGGATTTTTTTTTAAATCAGGTCTTTAACCTTTACAATGGTGCTGTCTTGTTCTTTACAAAAGTCACAACTTCAAAATAGATGAAAAAAAAAATTGGAAAACAATTCCTACACAATGCTTCTTTAACTTCCTCAAAGTAACTATTAAAGTAACCTATTTATAAACGAAAGTTTCAATTCATCTCTGCTTAGTGGAGCGAATCAAATTTAAACTTATTACGGTAAGGTAAAGATTGGATAACAAGGATAAAACTCAGTCAAAATTGTTCCCATTTCAAGAAATTCTCACGAGTTTAAATAATCGTGACATCTGCCAGCTACTTCGCACTTCTTGTCTTATCTTTAAAAGTTTTAAACTAAACTGCACGAAACAAGATGTAGGTACCTACTGAGGACAGAACTTTGCTTTCTTGACGTGAAGATGGCTTTTCTCAAAGTAACTTTGGGACAGGTTCTTGCAAGAAGATTACACATGTCGCCATGTCACTCAGTTCATAATAATATTTTGTTATAATACCATTTTGACAAACCTCCTATACAGTTATATAGTATTTTTATCTGTAATTTACTTCGTTTTATTTTAAGGACTGTTTGTGTTTATCTTTAATAAGACGGTTTCAGTTAATGACAATCACTGAAGTTCATTGTTCAAGAAACCAAATCGTTTTACGTGGGATCGGCTATACTTAAATGTAACACCAATTAAGGAACCAGGAAGTAAAAAGTGATCTGACCGACTTACAGGTCAAAATGTAAGTAAGTACAAAAGTGATTTCAGGATTTTGGTTTGGGAGAGACTTGACCCAACTGAGGGTAGAGTGTTATTAAAGCAAACACTATGCATTATTTAGGAATGGACCCATATGCTTTATGGGGGGGGGGGGCCCGCAGCCCCGACGGGCATGGGCCCTTTCGGGCCCCTTCCATGTTGCTGACATCTCTTTGAGGCGCGCGTGGAACACGAACGCGCCGTCGACACGGCCTGTGTCGTCATAAGACGGACGGACAGCGAGCTAGCCCAATAGCTCACCGTCCACAGGCCCGCGTCTACGGTCGCCGGAGGTCGTCACGTGACCCCCGACGCCCGGAGCGCCTCCCACGGCGGCTGGGACGAGAGGTTCTCTCCCTGGGGGGGTTTAGCCCTTGGATCCGGTACTGGGTAAGTAGATAACGCATGTTTCATAACAAACAACATCTTGCGTAGCTTATGCCCTAAGTCTAGTCTACTATTTAAGGTGTAACCATAAATATTGGGTTAACCCAATACTTTGGCCGAAATTTTCTTTGGTGAAACTTGATACAACAAACTTTTTTTACGAAACTGTCGTTAAAATATACCTAAAATTTACGCGTTCCAGTAGAATAATCCTAACAAACGTTCTCTGTAACGAAATATATGGCGCAAGTGTTTTTCGCCCGTAAAATAGTGAGCTTTCCCCTGAATTACTTTTTTGGGCAGGGGAGTAAATAAAACAAAAGACATTTATAGAGAAGTTCCTGTCCTTATTTATTGTAGGTATCTTTATGTTTTTCAACTCATTTTTTAAATTTAATTGGTAGGTACTTGTCTAAAATTAACATATTTTAAATATTAGTGTCAAAGTACTGATGTCTGTCTAAAGTTAATATAAACGAGAAATAGTAATTCATTAATTAATTAGGTGAATAGTAACAGTATATTAATAGGTAAATAGTAATTCATTAATTAAGTAAAATCGATTGTGATAACGATCGCATGCTATCCCATTTTCGCCAATCTACTTGCACAATACTCCTGATCGTATTCGAACACTTATGTACGATCACAATCACGATCGGTCATCTAATATGCTTGGCCTCTAAACTAGAAGATTTGAAAAAACCTGCAAACGGTCAGGGCTATAAAAATAACTATATTTTCAAAATTGCACCAGTAGTTTCAGATTACCCTCGACAAACATAAAAACTTTACCTTTTTGAAATATTAGTATAGTATATTCATTAATTAAATAATAACGTATTTACTTGAGTTATTTTAGCATGTCAATCATAGTGCTTCGATACAATTCTAATACCTTATAGATAGCATGAAAAAATAAATAAAATAAAATAAATAATAAATATGAAAATAAATAAATGACATACGGAATACACACCTAGAGCTGAGTAAGGATCGAGTTCAACTGAAAATGATTAACTCAGAACCAATTAGCGTGAATTTCCAACGTGAACTATTCCAGGAAACGTAAACCACACAAACGATTCGACAGTCGAATCGATTACTTGATATAATTTACTCGTTCGTTTCACCAAACACTGTGCCGAAACACTAGCCATTCGATTTCTTGTTTATAAACTTTGAAACCGATTAGTTATTGTCGGAACTAATATTTTGGTGAAATGATCGATGCGGATTAAATTCAAAGCACACTCAAAGTATTACCGACTAAAGAAAAAAGCCCGATCAAAGTGTCACCTATTAGAGGTTATCACCGCCCCGCCGCGTGCCTAAACAGGTTATCCTAGTGGGGAGCTATGAGTGTGAAACGTTATTATTATTATTTTTTATTACATTTTGTGTTGTGGGAATTATTCGCATAGATAATGCTAGAGTGAAGTGTAGGTATTTAGTGGTGTGCATTACGATATAGCCCGAGCAATGGTAATATTTATGCTATTTCCCGGGGATTTTTACAACCCGGGGATGTTCAAAAATAGAGTGAATAGGTTTTTCCTAGGCAAGCGTGCTATATCTTCGACCACATCGTCACTTCCCATCAGGTGAGATTGCAGTCAAACGCATGCCTAGTCCGATGTAAAAAAAAAAAATATATATATTTAATAGGATTTCCAGCAACTTTGTCAGCAGCAAAGTGTGGCACAGTGGCCTAATTGAATTGGACAGTGAGCCACGTAAGGCGTATCCTCTAGCACGCAGTACATGTAGTTCAATGAATTTAATTTAAAATTTTAAACTTTTACTACAATACTCATACCAAACATAAAAACTGACCTAAAAAGTTTAAACTCGTAAGGTCGCTTTTGCGATGCCAAATTGAAACGAAATGGAGTACGCAGTACGCTTAACTGTTGTTGGCACAAGTGTCTTTAGTATTGGAAACTCATTAGAAACGTTGGCACGGAAACTGTATCGAAGTCATGGATTATATTCTCAAGTAGGTGATTTGAACAACTTCAGACGATTTCTGTCGTTATGAGTGTACGCTTAACTTACTTTCAAAGAATTACTTGACTTCGGTTCTAATATAATGTTAACAAGCATATTATAAAAAATAACAAAAACTTCACTGGAAACTGTAGCCTATGACAATTTAGACACAAAGACAAATCTAACAACACTTCGCAATCCAAAATTGGGCAGTCCGATTAACATGGACAATGAGCCCAAGTTTGAAGGCTTTATTTGATCGATCTAAACTTACTAAAAGATATCTGTCTTTGTCATTGCTACCTATTAGACAAGGGCATCAATAGTTTTAGAATATTGACTTTCAACCAAATCTTTCAAATTTCGGCCCATAGAACTTTCATAGAACACACGAAAAAAATAACCCTCTTTCCAAGAAGTTAGGTAAAAAAAGGGTGAGGTACGTCTTCGTCGGACAATATATTATATTGTACACATATTATGTGCTTACCGTCGGACAATATATTATATTGGATAATATATTATATATATATATTGTCAACTACTCCGCCTGAGTTCTACAATGTCATTCACGAGAAATTCTCGAAATACGAATAATTGCTAAAATTTCCGTAAATAGAACAGTGATTCCCATGTACGGAGAATCACAGTCAGAATCTGGATAGGATCTAAATCAATCTAGTAAAGCGAAGCGGTCATGTCCTTCGGTTTATGTCTCTTGCATGTCGGACGGACGGCCGAGAACCATGGAATACAGCAGTTTATCAGGATACAAGTAGGTCAATGACCGAGCTCTGATTCAATTATTGTTTGGCACAATCGTTCTTAAATCGAAAGTAAAGAGGACGTTATTGTTTAGACAATGCGACTTTTTAGATAAGAGCTCTTTGGTATAATACTCGTATTATCCCAGTCGCAAAAAGAGAGGTGCGTTTATCGTTTGTATCTGTGTTTGAAGATTATTACCGACTCCTTTCTAGTTGGTGGTTTTTTATATGTTAAATATTATTATCAGGTATAATTATTTATTACAAAATCTATACATAAGAACTTAGATTAAAAAAATTAATATCACTGAATGTCGACTGACTCATGTGCCCACAGAGTTTAAATAAATAGCTTTTACTTATGTGTATCGTAAATCAAATGCACAGTACATCTTACAAACTTCAAAAGAAGAACATACTTCAGAGTTTAGGCTGTTTGTAAAATATCGCATCGTATCGTCTGAAGTTCGATAACTCAATCATTGTGGAATAGAGCTTCCCAAATCGAACGTTAAGAATAAAGCAAACTGTGGCTGCCAAAGGGCAGAGGGTTCGCCTTTGCAAATATTTGGCTCCGTCATCTCGTTATAAGGCGTCAACCTCGATCCAAGCTTGAGAGCTTTGTTGAAGAATGTACCTACTTTAAGGTACTTTTGTCGTGGCTATTTTTGTAAGCAAATAAAAACACTTGCAGTATGAATTTTCGCAGAGAAACGCTGCCTAGAAGGCTTTTTTTTCTAACGCAAGAGCGGGGAAGGTGAAATCTTCGAAAAATACCTGGTTGTATAGGAGTAGGTTATGTAGGTACAGCCACCAAGGAGGTACACCAAGGAGGTTATAAAAGGATTAACCTTTTATATAGAGGTTATAAAAGGATTAACCTTTTATAACCTCCTTGGTGGGCCGCCTCTGTACCGGAACGGACGGCACCGAGATCTCTCTAGGAACTCACACCAAGCACCCTCTTAGCACGCTGTCTTAGACAGCGCTTCCAGGAAATGCAGCATTTCCTCTGCTTCTTTTCACAACAGCACGGGCTAACGTCTTTGTCTTGTAGGGTTTTCTATTTCTTAACACTTTCACTCTTTTCTTTTCATATCCTTGTAACTTTTATTACTTTCCTTAATCAGTTTTATTCCTGTCCTTGCGTGCCACTATTTATTTCGTGTTCTTTTATAATATCCTTTCTAAATTATTCATATTTCTGTATCTTTTCTAATATTTGTTTGTAAACATTGATCTGAAAGCTGTCTAGATGTTTTTAATGTCATGTAACTTTTTAAATTCTATCTGTCAGTTCATTCTCATTCCATAACACTTTTTACTCTTTTCTTTTCATATCCTTGTAACTTTTATTACTTTCCTTAATCAGTTTTTATTCCTGTCCTTGCGTGCCACTATTTATTTCGTGTTCTTTTATAATATCCTTTCTAAATTATTCATATTTCTGTATCTTTTCTAATATTTGTTTGTAAACATTGATCTGAAAGCTGTCTAGATGTTTTTAATGTCATGTAACTTTTTAAATTCTATCTGTCAGTTCATTCTCATACAGTTCCTATTTTCTTTGTATAGAACCTATTTTCAATTTTATGATTAGTATCTGGCTGCCTATATCTTTCTTAATATTCAAATTCAAATTTCAGAATTCTTTAGATCAATTTGGAAGGGATGCCTAAGAACCGCTCTGACAGCGGGGAGTTCGGATTTGGTCTTGGATCGAGGTGGACGTGAATTGGCTTGGAGGGCCATAGTCTGAACACGCTTGAACCTTGAAATCTGAAACAAGAAAAAGTCCTCAAGCCTTAAATCTTTTCTACTTAAGTTACAGTGGTGAACAGGTTTGCAGTGCAATAACCAGAGTCCCCTTTTACCCAAATTGATGAGCTCGTGATCCTCGGCGAGCTTCACGACTGTCTCCAGGCCTCGGTAGCAGGCCTAGCGCTACACGTGGGCTTGGCGGACCTTCATCCTGCGGGCTGTATCTTAAGCCTTTCTCCAGACCTCCTTCTCTACCGTATAACTTTCCTTGATCAGTGCATCCCCGAGTGTGACTCCTTCAACATTTTTTATAACCTAGAGACTTTAAACTAATATATGTACTTTTAAGCTGTCTCCTATCTTTCCTTTTACATCATCTCGTAGGAATAGGGAGGTAGCCTTAATAACTTGTGCTTTACACCCTTTTGCCGTAATAAGTAAAGGGGTGTAACGTTACAGTTTGGCGCCCGACTTAAAGAACCCCCCCTTTAATTTCTAAATTCCTTTTAAATTCCCCTTTTTCTAAATTCTAAAACCTACTTGCTCAAGTATATTAATTTTCTTTCGTTTCCTTTCAGACTTTAACTACTATCTACATCCTGGTTTGTGAAAATTATTTTATTTGGTGACTTTCATATACTTTTTAGCATTACTCTTTACGTAGAACACTTTACAGTACTCCTACAACATTATACCGCACCCTACACACAAACGTCACTTACGGTTTTACTAACGCAAACCACATCCATTCTTCGCTTGGGATGTTTTAAACCCTAGTGGTTACTCTCAAGTGGGGTTTGGCATACTATACGGCGTGCTACAGGAGAGTATCCTGTAGTAGACGTTCATGCAGGTTCTCGAGTAAACCTTTAGAACTGAAGACCTGACATTTATTACACTCATTTACTGTTTACACTCTTAGCTTGGCTCCTATTGACGTCTTGTATATTTTAATTTTATATCTTATATCTTTTATTTATTTTTTTTATTTCTTATATTTTTCCCCGTCTTTTCTAGTTTTTGGCCGTGAGACTATTCCATGCGGTTCAATTTACTCTGATTGTTCTAAAACTTTTTAAACCATAAATCTTTAACTTAAAACCTTCTTAAATATTCTACTTTTATATTTTATACACTGCACACTCTAAAAACGCTGCACATCATGACATTAGACGCAATTTTAAAGAATTTAATGTCGGTGATACAGTCTGGCGTAAAAACTACGTTCAGAGTAATGCTGGCGCTTATTTCAGTTCTAAGTTGGCTCCCAGATATGTAAAATCCACAGTTATTGAGAGGTTATCTCCTCTTGTTCTTATTCTGAGAGATTCTAATGGCTTAATTGGGAAGTGGCATGTCAAGGACTTGAAATCTTAATTATAACTTTATTTTTATAATTCTATTTTTTTTTTTAATCTGTAATAGTTTTCTGTAAATACTTCCCAAGGAAATCTAAGAAGTACACAACGCAACTTGACTTTAATTCTTTGGCAATTCTTTTAATCTTTAATCTATATCTATATACTTTTAAACTGTAATTTTACAGTTTGTAGACAGGGCAGGTACTCTTGCCTTTCTTAGGTTCAACTTGAACCCTATGCCCTGCCTATAATTTTTTTCTTGGAGCGGTACTCAAACTCTTTAAATAAGCCATATGAGCTATATATATTCCCTTGACTTCTTTTCTTTGGAGCGGTACTCAAACTCCTTAAATAAAGCCATATGAGCTATATATATATATATATATATATTTTTTTATTATTGGGTTTTCGAACAGGTGCGGGTAATGACACCTAATTCAAATAAATAAGCCTTCATTATTTAACTGAATATTTCCTTGAGGAGTATGCGTCATCGAATGTGAACCATATCCCCTACGCATGATAGTATGTGAGTGTCTGTAGAAGTGAAAGAAGTGTGTGAAAGTGCAAGGTTTTATTCCTAACAACAAAATTTTCTCCAGTCGAAAATTTTCCGGGGTTTTTGGGGAAATGTAGGGTTTTCTATTTCTTAACACTTTCACTCTTTTCTTTTCATATCCTTGTAACTTTTATTACTTTCCTTAATCAGTTTTATTCCTGTCCTTGCGTGCCACTATTTATTTCGTGTTCTTTTATAATATCCTTTCTAAATTATTCATATTTCTGTATCTTTTCTAATATTTGTTTGTAAACATTGATCTGAAAGCTGTCTAGATGTTTTTAATGTCATGTAACTTTTTAAATTCTATCTGTCAGTTCATTCTCATTCCATAACACTTTTTACTCTTTTCTTTTCATATCCTTGTAACTTTTATTACTTTCCTTAATCAGTTTTTATTCCTGTCCTTGCGTGCCACTATTTATTTCGTGTTCTTTTATAATATCCTTTCTAAATTATTCATATTTCTGTATCTTTTCTAATATTTGTTTGTAAACATTGATCTGAAAGCTGTCTAGATGTTTTTAATGTCATGTAACTTTTTAAATTCTATCTGTCAGTTCATTCTCATACAGTTCCTATTTTCTTTGTATAGAACCTATTTTCAATTTTATGATTAGTATCTGGCTGCCTATATCTTTCTTAATATTCAAATTCAAATTTCAGAATTCTTTAGATCAATTTGGAAGGGATGCCTAAGAACCGCTCTGACAGCGGGGAGTTCGGATTTGGTCTTGGATCGAGGTGGACGTGAATTGGCTTGGAGGGCCATAGTCTGAACACGCTTGAACCTTGAAATCTGAAACAAGAAAAAGTCCTCAAGCCTTAAATCTTTTCTACTTAAGTTACAGTGGTGAACAGGTTTGCAGTGCAATAACCAGAGTCCCCTTTTACCCAAATTGATGAGCTCGTGATCCTCGGCGAGCTTCACGACTGTCTCCAGGCCTCGGTAGCAGGCCTAGCGCTACACGTGGGCTTGGCGGACCTTCATCCTGCGGGCTGTATCTTAAGCCTTTCTCCAGACCTCCTTCTCTACCGTATAACTTTCCTTGATCAGTGCATCCCCGAGTGTGACTCCTTCAACATTTTTTATAACCTAGAGACTTTAAACTAATATATGTACTTTTAAGCTGTCTCCTATCTTTCCTTTTACATCATCTCGTAGGAATAGGGAGGTAGCCTTAATAACTTGTGCTTTACACCCTTTTGCCGTAATAAGTAAAGGGGTGTAACGTTACAGTCTTCACTGAGCTCGCTGTCTAGAGTACATAGAGACAGTGAGTATTAAAGCAAAGCTGCAGGTAAAACTTCTGTCATTAATCTTGTTTTATGCTGCTATTTCAGTTTGCATCTTACTCGTCCGCATTATTAGGAAAGTTTAGAACATCTCGGATAAAGTTAGTGCAGTTATTGTCAAATTATTTGCAATTCTAAAATGTGATCACACGTTTTAGAATTGCAGATGCTCAGTTGCATATTTCTAAATCCAGGAATTAGTTATATACAGCTCTAGATCTGAATATCAGACTTTTGTAATGAGATTTCTGATGAAATGTCTAGTGTTAAGGAGATGCTTTTAACCGTATTAAGATTATGATATAAAATGCAATACAAAGTTCTTGTCTTGTAATTTTTGTACTATTTAATTAGTGAAGTAATCACGAATGCATGCAGATAATATAATATGAGTGCCTACGTGGGGTGAATCCTCAGAACAGTCATTACCTTTCAGGCAGCATTAATTCCCTTACTGCTGTTTTATTGTACTTTTACTGCTTTTGTGGATCATTCAGGCTTTTGTGGCTTTCCCAATGGAAGTTCACTGTTGACGTTTTTGACACGATTTTTGTAACCGGTTTAATCCAGAGGTGAGGAAGCCTCTAAATATTCATGATTCTAATTTGAATGACATCGTTTTTTCTGGTCGCGTCCGCGGACCGCCTGATTGTTTAATTTCGAACAAAAATAAAAATCTGATTATCCGGAATGGGAAATTGAATTGGTAAAGCGATTTATGTTTTATCAAACTTTGAATTTGAGTAGGAATTATTTTTTGTATTTTTTTTGTGATTGAAGAGAACGTGATGCGATTTACATTTTTTGTACAAAAACATGTTTTTTAACAAAAGAGCTACGCAACATTGCCATACCCAAGTATGTTCCATTTTTTTGTAAGTACTTTTAACTTACCTAACAGTACCTATCTATTGTTTGGAAAAATGAAGCATGTACCTACATAAATAAGTAGGGTACGTAATTTGCGGAAACTATTATTTATTTATGAAAAAAGGTTCCTCGAAAAATACGAGGCAGTTGACCTTTTCATTGTTTGTTTGATTCTTCAGCAAACAATCTGCGTCGTCTTTGCATAAGATTTTTCCTAGTCTATTTATTTACGGTCCATGCCAATAAAGCATGTTTTTGAAATCGAAGACGATTTTTTGTTAAAATAAACATACTCCTACACAAGCAAATTGAGAAGGATCACGTCCATTTCAGCACGTTTGTTAGTATTTGTTCGATCAATATTTTTGTTTGGTTGAAATGTATTGGTGATGCGTTTTATTCAGACTATGCAATTTTCTATACGATTAAGTAAGTACTTAGTTGCTTGCTGTCTGAAAAACAAATTAGTTTTAGCTTTTAGACTAGAAAGTTAGGCTAGAATAAATTATAAAAAACTAAAGACTCATAGAGAGACATACGTAAATATGATTGTAGACTTAGACCTAATTTAATAATCGTCTAACTCGTTTAATCACTTGAGTTTCGTCGATGGAATTGAAACTCTGGTTTTGATGGCGACTTATAACTGATAATACACACTTTGGACAGCTTTTCCTTTTGTGTAAGTTGTTTTTGGACCACATGTTTTGCGGTAATTATCCTTTGATGAAACAAAATTTTCAAACCGTTTGTTTCGCAGGAATGGAGCAATATTCTAAAGTTCCACAATATGAATGGAAGTGCCAAATCACTGCTCTGATTGATTGCTCCCGAGGAACTCAAAACATTACAGCCTACATGGGGTGAGGAGGTGGAACGATAAATAATGAGATTAAGTCATTTTGACGAAGCGATTCGAAAATAAGTACAAAGATATGTATAAGAAGAACGTACATAAAGCTCATTGTTCATCATTGCTACCCTTATGCTCTCTCTTTTTTTATTCTTGGCTATGGGTCCATGGTGGTGGGGTCAGCCTTCTCCACCACTTTGCTCTATCCTGGACACTGTCTTCGAAAACATTCCGCTCGCTCATGTTTTCGTCAACTAAGCATAAACGTAGCTATGCTACGAAAAGGTATTTAGTTGACCATTTAAATAATAAAGAAAAGACCTTAACCGTAAAATCTAAATTTTATGAGGTGTATAATCGTAAAATAGTATGTAAATTAGAACCATTTTAAGGCTACTATTAGAAAGCTATTTGAAAAGTACCTACGTCAAAGTCCAGCTTTAGATAAAGCGTTTATGCGGATTTTATAGTTCATAGCCGATAGCCACGATTTGCATTTTATGGCAGTGATTTGGCAGAACAAATTGTAAAGACTTGCCAGCAATCATTTTAGCGGTTCACTTGCCAAAAGTGAACAGGTCAAATAGTGACCTTTTTTTGTGTACAACTAAAAAAATAATGAAATACTTCAATCATACTTAGTATGGCCAAGCTTTATCAGAGGCATAATAATCATATTATTATGCAACGTTTAATCCTCCCACCGCTGGGATACAGGTCTACCCTTGAAGCGTGATTAGGCCGTATTAGGCATAACTGACACATTCTTGACCTAACAAATTTTGTTGTTTTCGACAACTGAGGCTGAGGCGGTAAGGACACGTTTCCGATTTCGACGACCAGCTGTTTAACTTTTTAAAAGCGGTAAGTAGTCCCTGGGATTTGTATCAGACTTGGACGACCTGCCCTCTAACCCTATGGAATTATTGAGAAGTCGGATTCTGAATTAAGCTTAGTTGCAAATACTACTAGTGATCGTCTATCTAAAAACTGACCGATGTTTTCTTAACTTATGTGACCTTTAAGACCAGCTAGTCGTGCTAAGCCAAAACTACTACTCTTAGATTGATTATTTGAACATGGAACTTCGACTCCTTAGAATAACTTTAACAAAAACTTTGATCGTTTTCGTTCACAGTTGACTAGCTTCAACATTTTTATTTTGCTCTAACATAGGAAACATTTATCAAGTAGAGTGCAGTTTAATATATTTAAGCGAAGTTTCTACTTGAACGTAACTTGTTTTTAATAGTAGATAGGTTCTCTTCAACAAGTAAGCTTCGAGAAAGTTGTGGCTTCAAAATTAATTTTAAACTAACTTGCAGAGTACAGTGAAAGGTATTATAGGTAGGCCATTACTGTATAGTTTTAGATAGGTATAAAAATAACTGCTGATTAAAAAATTCTGAATAAAGAGTAGGTTTCAGGAGTTTTAGTTTTACTGTCTGTATTTTCCAAGTATTTAATTTTTGAGTGGGTTAAGCACAAACCAGGCCTTACCTTTAATATAATTTCTATGAAGAAATTTATTTTGAGTTTCTAATTTTGATAATTATTACATAAAAGTTTTATCTAAATAAATAGGATTAAATACATTATGTAAAGTGTATTTCGTTTACGGTTTTTAAGTAGTTTAATTTCTTTAACAATTCTATTTTCTTTTCTACTGTAAACAGTTCGAGAGTATGTAAAATTGATTTAGAATATTATCCTCTATCAAAGAGACCCACTAAAACGAAAATATCACTTAACCTTCAAAATATCCCTGTGTAGCCTTAATCCCAGAACTGGAAAACTGTAATTAATTTTGGGATTTGAAAGCAGCGTTATAAATCACTACTCATTACTTACAGTTGATTCAATCTAACAAATCTAGCAATTTCCTCCGCAGAGGAAGATAGATTGCCGAGACCCGAATACGGCATGTCCTTTGATAAAATCTGGATTCTACCGGTTAATGATAGACCATTGAAAGGGCGAATAGTAGCCCATGTTATTCGCGACCCCGGGCCCACCCATTTGAAAGAGGACGGTTTTTCCGCCACAGAATTGCAGTTACGTGAAGAGGGTTCCATTTAGATTTTAACTCATTTGAAAAAACTTGATGTCAACTTTGAAAGAAATGACATATGTTGTGTTTACAAAATTAATTATAAATTACATAAATGTATCAGAGACGACTAAATGATTGACGATTAACTATAATTATCGTTTTTATAAAAGGTTTTGTCCTGACTGACCAACAACGAATGCCTAGCCCCATAAACTGTACGTAAAGATTTTATATTTGGAGAGTGTGTACATAGAAGAGTGAGAACGCGTTAAAATATAGGTATAATAAGGAAGGATTTTAGAAAAATATGTATATCCGAACAGAGAATTATAGTTTCAAGCATCACTTTTATTCTGTAGTATGTTGCGAGGCCAAAATCTTAGATAAGAAGATTAAATTAGGTCTAAGTGGACCAATACTAGGACCTAAACAATCACTTACGAAGTTAGGGGCATTCTGCTAGTTTAAACACTAAAGTTTAGAATGCATTTGCGTTGTTACAAACAAAGTCTTTTTAAAGCGAGTTTTACCGTAAAGAAGAAATAGATGAGCATATAAATTTTTCGTTAACTTTTGAGTTAACAGTAATTTTAACTTGCTTTTGAAGATCGTAAAAATGTCTTTCATCATCATAAACCCAAAATTCACACTTAAATTGAACCTTTTCATTATTTTTATACAATGTTCGCTGGAAGTAAGTAAATTACTATAGTACTATGTATACTATCCATTTTTGCAACGGACTTATTTCTCCTACATAATATTAATTTTGTGGCAATAAAATTGATTCTTCCTGATAAATGGTTCGTCAAAAAACAGCTTTATCGTCTGGAACCCTGATGTTATCCTATAATTGCCTATAAAATCGGGTCATTCGTCAGTTCTTAAGGAGCGTCGGAATCAGCGGAAATAAGCCCCTTCGCGCCGGTCTAATCTGTAGGTTTTAGTACTTGAGACGGTGAAAAAGCTCGTCGATTTTCATAAAATTATTTCCGTAACCTATGTATTAATTTGCAAAAACAAAAGGCGAATAAAAGTTAGATTATAACTATATTATAGCATTTTGCTATGAGTAGGTCACTCTAGACAAATATAGGTAAGTACGATTCCGAAGATTCTACGTCAGTATATTTTGGAATAGAAAACTGCGGAAACTCACTGACGTCAAACTGAATTCGCCAAACTGCCCTCACAATGAAATAAGCTGCGCAGTTAGTGAGTATTATGTCAATCAACCAAAATGGGATAGTTTTGACGTCCCACGTCACCGCAATCCCACAATCAAAGCTTGGCCTTTGTTATTTGAAGAACTAGTTCGTCATACTCACCCATGGAAATAGGTACCTACTATTGAATTACTTATAGTGCACCTGAGTGTACCACGGGTATAACAAGGTAGGTACTCGTGAAACACCTGAGCCACGTAGGTGGACCACGGGTATGAAACGGTTTGAACGACAACTCGGAAATGTTTTGTAGCTACGTTTATTCTGGTAGTGTAGGTAGATAGATAACCTCTTTACTAGCAATTAAAGCCTAGTCAAGTGTCTTTCTTATTATAAAATAAATTATATATCCTCGACTTGAGAACCTCCTCCGTTTTTTCGTCGGATAAAAATAATTTATACGAGTGGTCACAAATACATATAACTTATTTTAGGTATCTTGCAGCTTTGTCCTTCAGTTATAGTTCAAAATAATTATAGACGGCCTCGAAGCCCACCGTTTTCTTAAAGAATCCACAGAAGAGCCTTTTTCCAGTCCAAATACCGCGCATCAATGTGTACGCTTCCCACCTGAAAGTCGGAATGTAATTCCGGACATCGCGGACGGACCACATGACCTACATTCCAACACGTGACTTCGAACTTGGCGAAAAGGGCCTTTACATCAAATAGGGAAGTGCAGAGAGAACAATCAGACACTATTACTGTAAAGATACAATATCCACCTAGCCTTCACGTCATTGTTACTCGTATGTTCTAATAGCACGAGAGCAGCACAGAAAATACTCGAGATCGGCAGAGAAATCATCAGAGAAATTCTTGTTACTGGTGTCAAGTCGCGAACCCTTAGACATGAGGAATACAACCAAGGAGTTATTTATCTGTTAACATTCCTCTCTTATCTAATATTGTCTGTTAACAAACAAACAACAAATCAAACAACATTTTCGATGGGTCTTTCACAATCTGTACTCTACCGTTTTTATCCGACAGTTACGAAGTTAGGAGTTTAATAATGTCAGTTATGGGGACAGCCGTCATATTCAGCGTTATTAGATGAATTCTTGAAAGTTTCGTTGCCGAGTTTCGGTGGCCCTGACCTGTATTAGCTCCCGCGTGGGCCTTCTTTTTCCTCATCTTTTATTAATAGTGCTTATACGATGATCTTCTGATATCTCGTTACTAAACCGTTTAGTAGATATTATTAGGTATGAAACCTTATGAAATATTTTGTGGGTCACTAGGACATGGCAATAAATTGGTATACTCGTATATTTACTTACATTCACTATTGGGAACAATTTACACAATTGCTTTATTTTATTGGTTTCATACACAAATTAAAATAGTAACATTATAAAATGTTATTGTTTGTAGACATGTCTAAGGTAATATTATTAAAGCCTACATTTTAAATTGCTAGGTAGGTATTAGGTATGCTCTACAATTTCACCCCCGTGGACAGTCTGTCCTGTCAGATCATCGATATAAACCCAATTTTCCATCAGTCATTTCATGACGACATAACTGATGGAGCGATTACCTGCGTAAGGCGGCTGGTGGAAATTTATTTATTAAAACTATTCTGGTAACACCTTTACAGTAGAACCAAGGCGATGCTACCTTTATATCTACCTCTACATACTATGCAATTACAGAAATTACAGCCGAATTGAATTCCAAATTGAATGCGTAAGGCCATTGTCGTGCCATGTTATTTTCTTTAGGAGACGCATATGTAGGGTTACCATATCTCAGGATTTGTCCTGAGATTTCAGGATTTTTTCGACTTTCTCAGGATTTTCCATAAAACACAGGTTACATTTTAAACATATGTATCTTTAATTGCGTGCGTAGCGACGGGCGGTGCCGCTGCCACCCCCCGCCCCGCCGCTTTGAGTGCGATGTGCAAGTTGCAACGCGTGAGCTAGATCCGCAGTGTATAAAACGATAATACATAATACGTTTTTGAAAGAAAATTCTCAAACTGTATAAAATCTCAGGACTTTTCCATGTTTTTTTCATCTGGTAACCCTACGCATATGTCCTACAGTTGACAGATATTTATCAGTTAACGGATAGGCTGATGATGGGCAATTTGTCGCGTACCGTTGATATTTACGACATATATACCAATGTCATTGAACATTTACCCACAGCAATTCCTCGTGTTCATACTCTCATATCTGCACATCCTGTAAGAAAAACAAATGCCAAACTATTAGAAAAAAAAAATTGCTATAAGTAGGTAATTAGACAATAATTCGTATTTTGTTACAATTACCAACAAAAATATTGAAAGTTTTCAAAAATAAATCCATACTTATTTTTTCTTGTGTAAATTTGTGAGTGATAAAAGTTTTTTTTTTTAATTATCTTCTTTTTTCAAGTTGGTAAAAACACGTTGACCCGAAAAACAAACGAACCACACTTTCGTATCTTTAACATCAGTAGGATATTAAGACCGCCCATCCCTAATGTAGTGTAATATATTAAATAATACCCAGCCCATCCTACCTAAAATAAAATAAATAAAAATACCCGTCTCTAGGTACTCATTCGTTATGTATTGGTCCATCGATCAAATGAAATTACTCAACCGATCGTATCTATTGCCTAAAAGGGAATTAAAAAAACATTTGGGATCGATTTTGTAATCTTCGAACGGATGCTTGTAGCATCTACCTCGTGTTCATTTCGAAAACAAATTTGTTGATGAATTAGTTTTCTTCGAAATGAAATTCGATGGTAATAGGCGGAAAATGTGTTGAAAGTTACACAATTAGAATTGTGTAAGAATTATTTTTTTTAGAACCTCAGTAGTGAGTAATTCCTTGCCCACGTTGACTTGTAAAATGTAATGATAAGTTTTCTCCGAAATGCGACTGGCTGTATCGATTTTTTACCTAAGAAAACATATCTATTCATATTATATCGAAATCAAGTCGCATTCTAAAATGAGATTATAAAAATTGCTATTTTAACAATATTAGAACTATAGACATCAGAAAATACAGCTTCATAATTAGTTATTATAATAAATTCCAAAATTCATAAGACTTAGTATCTTAAACAATCATGACTTATTAACATATTTGCCCTAATTATAATATCAAGGAACCTCAGGTTTTACTTATAAATATTTAAATCATGAACTCCTTATTAGTTATTATAATTAAGACCCAGTAAGTATAAACACATAATCCAAGGTATCATTGGGAAGCCAAAGTTAGAGCTGTTATTTCATATTATTTTGTATAAATTCAAACCATTCAAATGTTACGTAAAAACTGCTTACAGAAAACGGATAATGTAGATTTTAGTGTTTTCTAATGGACAGTATTTTGGACATTGGTGGCTGAGCAGTTGGTCCTAGCGTCAGAGATTTTGGGGCACCCAAAAGGTTTCAACATCATCATCATCGACCTGTAACAACCCACTACTGGGTAGGTATAGGCCACTTCCTTGTGCCATTTCTCCCTATCTCGGGCCAATCTCATCCACATTTTCGACATGGCATATAACTAACTATGCCAACTAATGGTTAAGTCTTTCTTTAACCAAACATTTGGCCAACTAATTGAAACATCATCAAATACAGTTTCAATGAACTTTAACCTTAGTTTGTGTTGCGACTACAATATCTCTATTTACATAACAATGGTGGAAACTGCGAAGGAGACCCTGAATAGTATCATGTAAGCTCTCACCTCTGTACCTTCGTCAAAGGAGACGGGACTGGACAAGCGCGTCAATCTTATACAATGGGTATTTATTTAAATGGGGATCTAATATGACTAGCAACTGTTTTTGAAGTTATACTTCTTATGGCGCGATAGAGAAAAATGATGAGAGTGAATTTTTACGATGCGCGCGCACACCGACACCTAAATTCTGCATCGTGAAGTTAGTTCTAGGTGGCACGATGCGCGCGCACACCGACAAAAATTGATAACTATGTTCAAGTTGTATATTCTAGTATTTTTATATTTAGAACACGTGTTTCGTAAGAGTACAATTAAACAGTGTGAATAAATAAATATTATTTTAGTGTTTTTATTAAATCAATTTCATATAAGACGGTGATAGTAAAAATTTATTATTTATTAGTATATCTATATATATAGAATATTAGTGATAAAACTGATTTGAATAAACTGTTTTGAGTGCATTTATAGATTTGAGGTTAATTGTCGGTATGTATAATTTATTTTTCCATACGCCAAAGAAGTATAACTTCTAACGCGTGTACCTACATAAGTACACACACTCTTTTTTTTCTTTTTTATCGATTTAAGCTCTGTCTAGACATGACTATAAGTAAGTACTTTCAGCTTTTCTGTATATTTTGTATTCATTGAAACTAAGTTACTGAGCTACCAAACTCAGATTGAGTGAAAACCTACGATTATTACTTATAAAAAATACTGGTTAAATTTAATCACGCTTTGGCAAGTTCTGAAATGTCACGTGCAAAAACAAGACGGATATTTTTAAAGAAGTATTAAGTTTAAGCTGGGTTTATAAATCAGTCATTCAGCCTCCGCTCTTTGAAACTTAACTTTTAAAACAAACTCAACTTGAAAACCTAAATTAGTGTCAAAGGATAAATGTCGCAACAACAAAAGCCTAATGGTCAAACTATTGACAGTTTCGCTATTTACTGAAGTTAAATTTAATTTCCGGGGTGAGGGATTCCGAATGTCAAGTTCGACGGTAGATTTATGTTGACAGACTTTGATTATACAAATGTCCCTTTGGAAAACCGTTAATTTATTGAGTCCTCGCTGGAAGTTCTGCTCGCGGCTGGTTCCGGCTCAAATTGGTACACTGGTACAAAACAAAGTACTTTGTATTGTGTTTATATGTGTAAGGATTTCAGGATGCTGTAAAATATTATACCTAGGTAAGATAAACTCTAATATTTTATTGTACTTTTTCTGCAGAAAAAAAAGATGTGACAAGTAGTGGGATTATACCACCACCACCACGAATATGCTACCAGCATACTCGTTACTCGTAGTCTATACTAATATTATAAAGAAGTAAAGTTTGTGTGTTTGTATATTTGTTAAATTGTAAGGGGTAATCTCGGGATCTACTGAACCGATTTTAAAAATTCTTTCACCAATAGAAAGCCACATTATTGCTGAGTGTCATAGGTTATATAAAAACCGAAAAATAAAAAGGCTTTTACGTGGTAGTCCGTTTTGCAAAGTGAATCGGAGAAAAAACGGTCCGGACGGCGCGCGATGGCTTCGGGTTTAATTAACATTATGCCCAACGAAGTGGGCAAGGGTCAGCTAGTTGTATATAAGTACCTGATTATATTGATATACCTATAGTTATCTGTGCAAATGTAACGTACTTATGAGCACTTAAAAACTGTCTTAAGTGACTGCCCAGTGCTTGAACCAACAAACTAAGGATGCAGGTGGACAATGGACATACAGGTTTAAAAAAATGAATCGAAAAGACTGAGTAGAAAAGTTCACAAAACCTTCGTTATTTACTCCAATGTATTGAAACCCCTTATTAGGCCCTCGTTTCTGAATAACGTAATTTATCCGCTGGATAAACTCAGTCCGTTACCGTCGGGCCGCGTCATCCGAATGACTGAATTGCCAATACTGTTAATGCTAGTCCTATCTCAAACTCATTGATATATTAAAAACAATGAGGCATTAACGAATAATGGAAAAAATATACGAAGGGATTTGTGAATATTGAGTAGAATGTATTACGTGCCGTTGACCTTTGCTTTTGGTAAACAAAATGTCTATTGATATTCCAAGCAAAACCAAAATCGCATTTGCGAAATATAGTGTGTCGAGTAAAAAGCGTTGCGACCTATTGCTTTGTAATCTTCTTCTTAATATATATAAATTACGTGTCACGTTGTTTGTCCGCTATAGACTCCTAAACTACTTAACCGATTTCAATCAAATTTGCACACCGGGTGCAGTTCGATCTAACTTAGGAGATAGGATAGCTCACATCTCAATTTATAGTAAAACCCTTGAAAAATTAGAAAATTTAAAAATACTTAAACCATAATTTAACTTTAGCGCTTTGGACAATGTTAACTTTTTTAATGTAACTTTTGACATTTGACATAGAATTGCCGCAATGGCTTTTGACAGGACAACGTCTGTCAAGTCAGCTAGTAGGTATATAGAAAAAAAATGTTGAATCGTGCGGAAGCAGCCAGCAAGCGGTTTTATATGGTTTTTATTATCAACAATAATCCTGTATGACATTCTAATACTTTGTGGTTACAAATATGATTGAAAACAGAAAGAAAATAAAAAATAAAATGATGAATGAAAGACTACGGAGTTCTATGATAGTGTCCTCAAAATAAACAAAACTACGAGTACCTAACTGCAGTCTCGTAAAAAATATCTAAAACGAGTGAATACCCACAAAACTTCATACGTTGGTGGATGTGGCGCGACCTCTTACATTATTCTACGAAAATCGTGACTCAAAGGCAGCCCAGGAGCACGCACTTCTGCCACCGACGAGTCACGACAACACTTAACTTATTCAACAGCCTCCACTCGAACCTTCTTCGGAGTGTAACTTGTCATAAAAAAAATAAATCGTCGCATTCATACTGAAAATCGCGAGGAAATTCTCGATACCGCTCTCAAACTCTGTTGTCAATTATTTCAATAAATCCTTCAAAGCTCCAATATAAACATATCATTTTCCGATTCGACTGTTTCCTGATACATAAATCCCTGTTGCGGGGTCTAGGGTGGCTGCGGGGTGACTACGGTTCATCGTTCAATAGCTGAAAACATCCCTCTCAAGTGTCCGAGGGGTCCGTATAATACGACAATTAATAACCCCGTCTATGTCCCTTTTCATGAATTATTGATTAAACAACCGCAACACTTTTATTGCTGGCAAAAAAATGAAACTAGTCTTTGAGTATAGGGTGTTAAGATACAGAATGCCAGTGAGCTTGCTTCGTGGATTTATCGGTGCTGGATTAAGTCTAATCACTCATTTTAATCACCACGTCTCGTCTTAAGAGATGAGTCTGAAATCTAATGCCTTCTGAATCTAAAATAGGAGTCGATGTTTATTTAATCGTCTTATAGAATTTAAATAACGTCATCAAATTTTTTTTATTGTAATTAAAATTTTATTTTTAATAAAATTATTTTCTGGGTCTTCTCTTGAATCGCCACTCGCCAGATATATATTTTTCTCGTTTTTAATTAAAGAGTTCAAAAGCTTCTTTGTGCGCTTACACTCGGTATTTAGATTCTATAGAATACGAGTACGTTTTGAAGAAACTGATTCGAATGTAAATAGCTCTTGAAATTGCTTTAACTAGGAAGTTAAGTACAGGCACTATTAAAAAAATATGCCTCAAACTAAATAAAATAAAAGCCTCCATAGCTCAAATATAGGGTTGTTTATAAAGGGTATGCTAAACCGAAAAGGGCTCATAGTAGGTAATCATCATTATGAACAACTTTTACTATGGGACCAACCTAGAATTCGCGAAAAAAAAAATCAGCTGTTTCACATATTTTGTCGAGTGTCATTGACATTTTTGGTTTTTGTTTTTTTTTTCGCTAATTTGGGGTTGTCCCATAGTAAAAATTGTTCATAATGATGAGTACTATGATCCCTTTTCTGCTTAGCATACCCTTTATGAATAACCCTATATACAGACAATGTTAATTGTTCATCTTTTGTTTGGTTTGTTTAATTTTTGCAAATTGCTATTACAGAACATCATAGCAAACTTTTGTGTATTATATGTGGATTATATTGAACATCAAATTTTATTTGAATTATGAATAATACACAACACATACACATACATACACATTACACATTTCTCTTGTAGCCATCTTTTACATTTGATGTAAATTTTCTTTTCAAATCGACCTACCTACTAACTTTTTTATTCTTCTTTAATGTCCATATCCCATTAGTCCAATGCTAAGACAAAATATCAAAGGAATATGTCTGTGATATTTTCATATTTACACGAGTCATTAGGAATCCATTAACCTTAACTAAAAAGAATTTTAGGTTATCAGAAAATGTCAAATGTTGGAATATATATATATATATCTTTCCAATTTCTTAAATTTATGCTGATTTATTTGTGATTATTTAGTCAAAATAACGCGAGATCTGTGAACTTTAATCTGTGTGATATTAGAAAAAACAGACTTGACAAATTTTTAAAATATTGTAATTCTAGATTTTCTGGTATTATTAGATAGTACTTATTAGCCTTAAATTCCAATGTAAGAAAATGAACGACCAATGAAATTGGTAACAAAATTGACATTCTCATCAAAAACATTTATTACAAAACTTTGCGTACCAATGTGTACCACCTAAATTAATTTCGTAATTCTAAACATAAGTAAGTATAAACGATTTTGTCCAAACGACAGCATTTCAAATAATAATGTTTGGCAGTTGGCGGTAGCAATTTCAGGAATCGTAATATCTAACTTTTAATGCTCTCTGTCCAAAAGTTTATTATGTTCGAGCATTTGAAACATTACTCTAGACTAGAACATGTTAAATGCGGATTCAAATTTGAAACAATTCAGCAATTATCATACTGAGTGAGTAACAGAAGGTCTAAGTGCTTAAAAGTTGAACAGTTCAAAAGTTTAAACGTTTGTAACGCTGTACGTACCCTAACCCTGTGAAAATATATTAGCTCAAAGGCTCAAGCAGTTAAACTAGAATAAAAAGGATATCTATAGCTTTTTTAAATAGTAAACAGCTTTTGCTTTTCTCGTTTACTTATAGAAGGTTGAAAATAGAAGAAGTAATGTAAAAAAGGGATCTAGATCTAATCCTTACATACCAGTCAGCTTGACAATATTCGTGTATATAAATCGTACATATTGCAAGGGATGCAATTTACCGACGAAATAGAATTTAAATTGAACTCTTTATTGAAATTTATTTATGTCTGAAGTCGTATTAACGTTTCAAGGGATTTTCCGAATGCCAGCAGATTCAATCTGCTGTTTCTCTCACATTAAACTGAGTGATAAAGTCCGTTATATCAGTCGTAATGACCCTTCAAAACATTCGTAGACTTTCAGAAATGTAATTAGTTAAACTTGCCATGGGTGGAATTAGGAGAAGGTTCAATTTTGTTTCTCTACAACAAGTGTGGAGTAAGCTATACGAACGAGCATTCGATAAAAAAATGTATGAACCTGAGGTATGAACATATTATGCAGTTTCCATATACGCCCGACAGGCGAGCGTGGGCGCTGTTCAATTTTTTATGCATTTATTTATGGAATATTTATTCGCTACGTATTTTCCGTCCGAACTTATACTAGGCCTACTGAAAACCATGGGTAGCAAACTGCCGCACCATCCTAGCAACAAGAAGTTAAGAGATACAAATGTTTGTGGTCTCTTCTTTCCTCTCTCGTTTGTTGAAAGCCATAAGGCCCTTGGACATCCAGAACAACGTGCGAAGCCCCTGAAAGCTCATTTAAAGTACGTCCATGTAAAGCTATGTAAAGTCGCCATTTGGTTCTGAAATTATTCAGTGTTCCAAACTTCTTTGTCTGAAGGAAGACGTTTACAATTCTGACAGCCGTGACTTCTTAATGACTTCAGAGTCGTATATTTTGATTCCTTTTAGTCTGCTTTAAGCATGTTTTAAGCTCATTATTTACGAGATTCTACCCGTTTCAGTATTTTCGAATAGTGTGCTTTGATAGTTTTAATAGGCTATTACTTGTTTAAACTGTTCTGAGTTAGATAACTTTACTCATCAGTGTTTTTGCTGGCACCACTATTTACTTTGAGAAAACTCTTTATCCTCAAACGAGTTAACCATATTTTAGTTCCATAATTTTGAAAATAATTAATACATATGAGTTTCTCTATAAACGTAGTGTGATACTAATACCTAAAATAAGTCTGTCACAGTACGGGATCGCATCGTAGGCTTGGCTGTTGATTGTCCTTTACACCTTCTTTTCCTTCCTTTAATACACGTATTAACTAGACTATTTGTTTTATCGTTTCATAGGTAATCTACTATATAAAAATAAGTCGGGATTTCCTTCCTGACGCTATAACTCCAGAACGCACGAACCGATTTCCACGGTTTTGCATTCGTTGGAAAGATCTCGGGCTCCGTGAAGTTTATAGCAAAGAAAATTCAGAAAAAATTTCAACATAAAAGCGGGAAAATCTTTTTTCACGTGGTGCCATCAACTTAAAATATTGGTTTGTAGTACATGCTATTATGTATCAGAGACAATGTCCACCCGTGCGACGCCGGGATGGGCCGCTAGTGCAGATATGAAAAAAAGGTATAATATGGACGCTTTCGTCAAAGTCGTAACTATTTTTTTCAAACATGTTTTGATTATACTATTATTTATTATTATTATTTATATTATTATATTATTTATTATCACTGCTCTCAAGCAGTGATACAAACATGGGTGGAACTAGCCTTAACCGTGGCAGCAATTGCAGGCGCTTTAGTTGTGACTTGTGGAATGTTGACACTGATATGGTAAGTGAGCTTCTCCCTTCTTATCCACGTGCAATCGTGTATCCGTTCTATTCTTGCTTGGAATTCTTCATAGTGAAATACGAGAAGAACATTGATCCATGTGATTAATGTGTTGGCCAGCGTGGTGGAATACGGCCTAATCGCCCTTCGAGGGTAGACCTGTATCACAGCAGTGGGAGGATTAAAGGTTGCATATATATATGATGAATGTGTTGAGCCAGTAGCTATTTATCTAAATATCTGTTCTGGGTCTGGGTGTTAGTTGTCCTTGTGTGTGTGTTCCATGGCATCCCATCCAATTTATCCTAGTGGCCCAGCTATGAGTGTGAAACGTTTTTTTTTTTTTTTTTTTATATTATTATAGAGTGTGTGTGCTCACATAGACCAAAAAAAATGCGTAACTAAAATAGAGCTAATATAAAATATATGGTATGGTCAACTGCCTGTAGAACAGAATAAAATATAGCAAACTTGCCTTCCATCCGCGTCTTTGTAGATTTAGCTTTCTAATATAATATAATATAATATAATATAATATAATATAATATAATATAATATAATATAATATAATATAATATAATATAATATAATATAATATAATATAATATAATATAATATAATATAATATAATATAATATAATATAATATAATATAATATAATATAATATAATATAATATAATATAATATAATATAATATAATATAATATAATATATACATATATATAGTATTTCACTTATGAACTAACAACTACATTCTGTGCTGAGAGAGAAATTCTGAGAAGTAATATTAAAACGTTATGCGGGCATAAAGTATTTTAGCACTGTAATGTTAGTGAGCACTTACGCTATAACATCTTTATAATGTCCAAACTTTAAGCCGGTATGTGCTAACCCTATAAATCGCCAAGTCACTCGCAAACTATATAGTCACACGCCCACATGAGCTTAAGCACTTTGAGGCCTGCCAAATTGCTTTGAGAAAATTTACGCGATCATCGGCGTCATTAACTAAGTATGTTATTTGTGTAGAAATATGCTAAATAACTATGTACTTAACGGGTTGATTGCTAGGTAATTATTTTATTATCTATTGTTGTAGGTTACAAGGTAGCGAAGAGTCGAAATATTTTGGATCCGAGAATATAAATGGCGTTGCAATTATATCATTCATAGCAGTATTTGTGCTTGCCGCCTACACTATGATTAAGAAGTTCTCATAAAAAATACTTTGTGGCTCCCCCGCTATCCCACAGGGTTTCTTATTTTTTTGGAATGATAAGTAGCCTGTGAGTAAAAGCAGAATTTCAGCTTCTTTTTACCAAATTTCATTAATCTTTCGGCAAGGAAAAGTAAACAAACATTCACGTATCACATTTCAAAAACGTCGGCATTTAAAGAATCTTTTTGAAGATTTATCTGTCTGTAAGGTTCATAATTCTATTAGTTCCAGTACCTTATTTGCTCAAAATAAACAAATATAAAAGATACTGTGTTGTTTTATTTATCTAACTTGAGCTCTAAGTAGTATTATTTAAACAGTTTCTAATTCTCCGAAGAAAAGACATTTTTTAAAAGTAAAAGCTTTTTAGCTAGTTACTCGCTTTCGTTAAGAGCTACGTTGTTTAATTAAAAATTTAGAAAAGTATATCATCTAATTTACTATTAACTAGCGGCCCGTCCCGGCTTCCCACGGGCAGACATTCATTTTTAAACATTTTGGGATAAACGTAGAGTAATAAGTTCGCTAATTGCAACAAGACAAAACATTAGATCTATAGGTACATTAAACTTTAGGTACATTACGAGATAGATAATCAATATATGTGAGGAATAAATAAAAAAAATAAAATAAACGTTTCACACTCACAACTCTCCCACTGTGCAACAGCATTCTGGCTGACCCCTTATCGGAGGAGGCCAGAATGCTGTACAAATTAGTTAATATGTGCGTGCTCAGAAGATAATGTTAGATATTGCCACCAATTAGGGTGGCATGGTCTAGTCTGACCAAACCCTACATAATAAATAAAGATTAAAAAAAAAAAGTCTCCCACTAGGATATCCTGTGTCGGGGATGCCATGAAACACACACAAAGACAAGGACAACTTAACACCCAGACCCAGAGCATTAATAAATTAATTAATGCATGATTAAAATCATTTAAGGATGAAGTTTTCTTGAATTGAACGGTTTTCAGTATTTCGAGGCTAAATAGGTAATTTATATTCTAGATACCATTAAAGCAAGTATCATTAAACCAATACCGTAAATAAAACGGTAAAGGGTATCAATAATTCTTAATAACTTCTCCTGAAAGCGGTTTCGAATTCATAAGGCCTCTAATAAATCCTCAATTAAGGTAATGAGCCCTTAAATGCCATTGGTTTATAAATGCCAATAAATATAAATATTTCCTGGAACCACTTATTTGACTTCTATCATTATAAATGTTAGAACATTTAAAGGGTAATAGCATCATTTAGGGAATAATTAATGAGCTAATGAACTAAGAGGTATATAAGAGCTTTTAATATTATTCATCGTCACAGCAAGTTTGCACATTGGTGAGTTGTTAAAAATTGTATAAGGGTGTGATTCCGGAACCCAAGATTAAAGTAAAGCAAAAGGTATCGAAACAATTTTATCACATCTTAATAGTAACTAGGCAGGTCAATATTAAATTTACTTCGTACTAAGGTCATTTCATCATAAATTATTTTGATTTGGCTCCTCAAAAGGTGCCTTCATTCTTACCTTTACCTATGTTACAAAATCGCGCTGTTGTCGACTCCAGACACCTGACAATGAGAATTTATGTTTTTGTGAAACGGTATGAAAAATATTTATGGGCCAAAAGGTCCAATGATATTTCAACCCGAATAAATTGGACCCATTCAGTGGACCAAACCGGTCAGGCTTCGGTGGATGAAATCAAAGTCAAATCTTATTTATTGGTTATACCTTATATGTTACCTACAAATCAGTAGATTTATAGATTTGTCTATTTTCAACTTCTTTTTTTAAATAGTAGGTACTGATTCGATTCCTCTTTGTTTAACGAACGTTTAGAGGCAGTCGGTAAGAAGTGTATATTTTGTATATTTTGTACATTGAATATTTCGTCCGACGATAACCTAAACACATAAAAATATTTCACTTTTTTGTTTAACAGCGTAAAGCTCGTAGTAGCTCTACTAAGTTATTGGTTATTGATCACCCACGCATGGACGGTACGATCAGTGGGCCTAGCACAGCTTTGACGTAAAAATACGCATTTACTCCATTCAAGGCAACGGCAAAAAAGACAGGGGCATAGGCGCGCCAGACGGGCGTAAATGGCGTACACTTTTCAATCGAATTCTGGCTACGTATGTTTACGTCAAAATTGTGCTAGGCACACTGTCTTCTGTCCGCTAAAGGCATTTAAAACTGAGGGGTACCGTGATGCGCTTGACCTCGGTTGTTTGTTTTATAACAACAAGCGATAATCTATGTCACAGGTCTTCAGGCCGCTACAGAATTAACACTAGCCACTCAGCCTACATAGAGTCCCATAGGTAACTTCAATACTCACTTACTAATCAAAATAAATAGTACAAAAATGATATCAATAGAGGATAGCTTCCGATTTTTCTTGTCACCAATGTCAAGAGTATTAAAACAAATTTCCTGCCACAGGAGTTCACAGGACCAAAGTTCAAGCCAATATTTTGGCAGAAACTTCTGAAGGCAGCCCAGATCTGTCAATAACTTGCAGAACTAAAACGTGAATTTTCTTACAAAAGTAATTTAACTTTGTTAGATCAATCATGTGAGTCTAGAAGATTACAGTACGAATGATGTGATGTTTTTTATTGACAGGTTCGGTGTTTGACTGTAGCTCAATAGATGTGGTCAAAAATGAAGAATGATGATGAAAATCAACTAGCCAGTAGTGGTAGGGCTCTTTTGTAGAACACGCCTGGGGGAAGTACAACACCTTTGCCAGTTATTCCACCGCCAAGCAGTAATGTGCAAACATTACTGCTTGGCTTGGCTTGCATTTTTTGACTATGGCCAAGCAGCATATTTTCGATGATGTAACAGCTTACCATGCGATCACGAGTACTAATAACTCTACTACCATACTATACTTAGTTTCCCTATAATGTTTTCCTTCGCCGGAAGTTCACTAAACTTAGTTAGTTCAGTTAACTTAATAAAGGAAACTTGTTAGCAGTGCTGTAGTGTTCCGTACGGAACAATCTACAACGATGCTCTAAAGATAAGATATATACGAGTACATAAGACGAAAACAGAAACGTATCGGAGTACATTACTTACCTACCTATACGTTTTTGTACATTTGTATTGCTCCGAACCTTCGAGCGCGACTGTACGTAATTCAATTCGCAACTGTGAACTCAGCCTAATATTAAAATAAAGCCTTCCATAATTTTACTATTTTGAACATCTCTTTTACTTATTCATTTGTAAATGAATATACTCGTAGTTATCGGAGCGTTAAATATTTATTCATGTACAAAAAGTAACGGACGGTACGGAACGGTGTAGGAAAGCTTGAGCGACTTTGAGCGGTGGGTGGCAGCTAGATGAGCGACAGACCGACTGAGTAACTAAAGGGCTAAAATAAATCTAAGAAGACATATGTAGCACTGCGTCAGATTTGGATGAAGCCAAGAACTCCTCTACTCTCGCACGTACGTAATCAAGACGCACACGGTGACATCAATACCTTACTCGCGGCACTGAAGAGCTTCAGTATGTAGGTAATAGGTACGCGTAAAAGTAGAGGAGTTCTTGGCTTCACTCAAATCTAACGCAATGCTCCATCTTTGTCTCTAGGTTTATCTGAGACTACGAGTAAAAGGAAAATAGGTATAGATCATATTTGGACGTTCGAATAAATAAACAAGTCGAAGTAGGCCTTGTTTATAAGACAGCTTTGCTACGCGATATTTACTATTTTCCGTGGTATTTGCTACTGTAGTTGTATTTACTACTTTCTGTTGTATATTTACTACTTTTGGTGATGTTAAAATACAGTCTGGGACTAGGGTAGGCGAAGGCTATAGAGCTATGGTAAGACGAAAATGAGTAAGCGAATAAGATTTCAGTCGGAGACTGTGAAATAATTTTTTTTCTTAAATAAAAAAAATAATCTTTTTAACTCTTCATGAATTTGCACCCGTGAAAATTTTACAACTACTTTGGGCTCCTTACTAATCGCACAAAATTCATGAATCCAACCTCTGCGTCGAGTTAAATGAGCGAGCGACGTTATGGGACAGCCTTTGAGGCGGCGAGCGGCGTGGCGGGAAGCAATGTGCCAGTACCTATAGGAGGTACGATGCGCGACGCGCGACGTCGCGGCACTAGTCTACAGGTGCGGAGGGACGTAGTGAGAAGCAGTGTAGTGGGAATAATTCGTTGTAACATTCGATTAGACACATAGAAAATAATAGGACAATAAACATTTCACACTCATAGATGGGGATCTATGAGTGTGAAATATTTATTCCTAGTGGGGACTAGGAATAAATCCTGTGTTAGGGATGCCATGGAACACACACAATCACAAGGACAACTAACACCCAGACCCAGAACAGATATTTAAATTCGTCATTCAAACATCTGCCCGGCCGGGAATCGAACCCGGGACCTCTGGCTTATAAGGTGGATACACTACCGCTGAGCCAAACAGGCCGACATAACTTTATTACACACCAAACAAATTACAAAATAAAAAACCTTGAGTATTGAGTAATACCACAAGTAATATTAATTTTACAGGACTAAAATAATAATATAGGTATGCATTCTTGATTTGTGAGAAAAGAAAGGACAGCTATTTTTACTTATTATATCGTTTAAATTAACTACTCCTGTAGGATTATGGTAGAAACTGCAGGGCGCAACTCGTTTACAGTATATGCTTTCTTAGACATTGGTTGACTGCACGTAATGAGTCCAACGGCGAGACAGTAAATGGGCATATTCGGCCGAGCAATCAAATGATGTTTTTAGTGACTGTATCGCCTCGTCAAACTGTTTATTCAAACCGAGTACTCGGCCGAGGGCACTGTCCCGCCACTGTACTCGTTACATGTAATCAACTTATAAGCGTGGCAGAGTTTGTGACAGTGCCTGATAAAATTAGGTTTGCAACGCACATTCAAACATTGCAGTTGAATTAACTGTTAACCGGGGCAATTTAGACATCTGAGCTTACATTAATTCCCACCCAGCTGAAAATTGGTAGGATTGTTCAGAACACCATCATAAATGAAACCTAAAAAGTCCTCATCGATCCGATACGTGCAAAATTTTTTACTCCGGGTAGAAGGTCACCAAAACGGGTATTTCGTGATTTTCTCAAAAACTGTACAAGCTACGAGGATACTGTTCAAGACAAGTATGTTCACTATAACATTTTCTACAGTATTGCTCTTGAACGCATGTTGATAGAACTTATGGTTTTCGAGATATGTCGATATTCATTTCAGACCAGACCAAAAAATTGACAATTTTCAGCTGGGTGGGAATTAATGTAAGCTTACTCCTATTTTTCGGTCTAATTTGCCCCGATTATGTAGGATATAATTTATTGTGGAAACAAACGTGGTTTAGACATATTTTGTTACAATCACGGGAATATTCACGTAAAATTAATTGCCAATGCTTAAGTTTATTAAAGCTTGTAATCTCCTGATGAAGATCCCCAAATATGAACGAAACTAGTCGTAGACTTAATTTAACGTGTTTCCTCCCGTGTTAATTATAACAAAAAAAATAATTTAGTCTAAAAACTTAGCAATCTACACCAGTCATTCAAATTAAGTTACCTTGGAACTAATAGAAGATACTAATGGTCATATCCAGGTGATTTTAACTTTTGCTCTGCGTCAAAGTTGTGCTAGATACACTGACCAAGCCGTGGAAGAGTGCGAAAGCGTGCCCATACTCCCGGCGGATAGCGTCAAGGGGGAACACCCCAGGCCCCAGGGTTTTAGTGGATAGGCCGCTACCAGGGCGGAGACTCCCACATCACTACCGTGGTCCCCCCGCAGCCGGCGGTATCCATAAATGATTTTCCCTGGGTCAAAAAAAAAACCGGTACATTGACCAAAGTTCCTAGCGCTCTCCTATGCCCGAGAGGACCCGTATTGACTCAGCGTCTTAACTTGCATTTGTACTAGTTAGGCCCTGTATTGATTTAAAGTTCATTAAATCCTGAGTGCTATATTTAGTCTTTAGTGTAAGTGTTTGCTTAAAGTATTTGTGTTTTATTTAATGAGTGCAATGCAGGACGTGAGCGCGACACGCATGGAAACCCATTCCTTGGATCCGAAAGTTATCGAAATTGTGGTCAGATTTGACGCAATCATACGTAAGTGGTCACGTTTAATTATGCAAAAATATTTCATTTAAACCTAGAAATACTTTGAAACGTATCTATATATATAAAAATGAAACCCGTTTTCCTTGGTCACGGCATCGCGCGTGAATGGCTGGACCGATTTCACTAATTCTTTTTTTGTTGTATTTGTTATTATTAGGAAAAGATTCTTACGGAAAAAAATATTAAGAAAATCTCTCAGAAATATTGAAAACCCCTAAAAACAGCCCTTTTCTTTTTCCCATAAAAACGTATGGCAGTAAGAAGTCTGCCGGGTCAGCTAGTTAGTTATAAGAAAAGGGTATGTTGATCCGAAAACGGCTCATACTCAGTACTCCTCCTTATGAATAACCTTTTAAAATCATATTTATAGAATCTATACCTATATGTGTGCACACTGCACACTTATATAGATTCTATATGTGAGATTTTAATCAAGGCTCCTGCTACGGTATCGATTTCTGCAGACTTATGACAAACATGAAATTGCAGTTGAAATGAAACATTTCTCAGAACAAGCCGCGTCAATGCAAATATTAAACTAGAAGTAAGTAAGGTAAGCATAGTATAAGAGCTAGAGTCAGCGAAAATACTCTTTTAGCATATTAACTTAACCTCAAATGTATTTTACCAAGTCTATTGAAACCTGTTTTGTTTAATCCTGTTTAATTTTGTTAAAGTGCCGAAAACCAAGGAACTGAGAAATTAAACTTCTCCGCTACTTTCACGTGAGATTTAGCAAGAGTTTGCCTCCTCTACGAAAGTATAGAGTATGGACGATAAAAGTTAATAGTAAAATACTCCTACAATTAAATTACGCTGAAAATATTACATAGATATACTCGTATTTACGTTATCAAATACCTACTAAGCGTAACGTAGTAGTCTGTAGTTGTAGCCTCAGTAATAAAATAATTCTGCGTGTTAAATTTAATATCCCTTGCGCTACTTGTGGTTGTCGTGGATGTATAATTTTGTAAGGTAAAAAAATGCTACTAGACACAATAGGCCCAAGTTTAAAGGCTTTTTAAGACAGATCTAAATTTTCTAAAACTATTGGCAACCTTGTCTAATTATGGCTTGCAATGATAAAGACAGATATATTTTTAGTTAGTTTAGATCTGTCTTAAAATGCCTTCAAACTTGGGCCTAATATACATTTAATTTCATTTCCAATTTTTGTTTTGAAAAGTTCTTTTTATACTAAAAAGTTGATTTTTGTTTAGAAAAATAGGCTAGTGATAAGCTAGCTCTCCGTCTATTTCATGCCTTCAAGCAGAATATTATTTATTACTCTTTGCATTCTACCTTAGCCAGTGCGTTATTTAATTTCCTTCGACGCTCGTAGACGAAGTTAAATTGCCTTTCGCTCCACGTGTATTTTATGATATTCAACAAGTTTCCTCTAGAAATTGGAGGACCTGTCCTTTTAAAGTCCTGTATTAACATTTTTATTTCATTAACGATGAAATTTGAAATGCATTGCTATGGGTTTTCTATATTTCAAACGTTCCAATTATAATTTATAGATTCAATTATAGATTGCTAAAAAATCAGTGATAATAAAACTACCAACATTAAAATATTTTTTGAGGTGAGATCGAATTTGATTGTGTTATTAATTAATGTTGGTTTTGCGCATTTTTACTAGAAACTCATTACTAAATTACAAAATGGTAGTTAAATAGGTTTTCATATGAAATAAAACTTATTTTTTTACTTCCTAGGTAAATGTATTAGACGTGGCTGTTTATGTTAAAAAAGTTAGAAGAGTGAGGAAAGAAGTTATTATTCGCAATAACAGGCCTAACTTTAACAAACTTTGTCTGAATTTCTTAGAATTTGAACTAATTAGGAACGAGCGCGTTTGCTTTTCCTCCGACTCAACAGTTTCACGAAGGTAAGGCTTCGTATCTTCGGAAACCTACTATGATGCTTTAAATTAAAAAACTAACAAAATTGGATCTGCTTGAAGAAAACAAAACTTGAAAATCCATAAAGACGGATAAATGTCTTAGTTGAATTTTGTTAGAAACAAAAATACGTTTAAAGCGGATTGAAATCTGTCCTGCAACTTTTATATTATGTGGTAGTGAGCATTAAAGGTCTGTTATCTACCTTTGAATCATAGTCAGTTAGTAAAATCACCGATCTGTTTTCGGTCTAGGTGGCAGTCGCTAGACCGTAGCTATGATGACACGTGTCACGTATATTAAAGAGTAACTTGTACTGTATGCATCGATATAATTGATGTAAACATGGTGTAAACTAGGTAGGTAATTATATCTATGGTGTAAACCCAATTTTTGTTTCATGTCGATGCACGTAGGTATGTAAAGTACAGTAAAGTAAAGTGATTTATTGGCCTTACAACAAATTGTTACACTGGGCAAATCATTACACATTGTAAAAATTCATCATAAAATAAAAAAATTAAAAGAAGAAAAATTAATAATAGTCTTGAAGTTGCTTAATAATATAAAATAATTTCAATAGTTCTAATAAATATACTAATACCTAGGTACTTAACTACACAAGAATAATGAAAAGAATGATGCCATTGGAACAGCGCCTTTATATAATATACCACATACAACTTGATATACAGGTGGTAGGTATATACTTTATTCAAATGATAACGCCCTCATTACACGTTTATAGACGAGATCAATCAGCGTAAATATACGAGTTATGAGTGACATGCGGCCCCCAGTGGAAGCACATCCTCATTGGAGACGAGGGGACTGAGCAAATAGCGTGCAACACTCCGCTCAAGGTGAGCGCGCGTGAGAAAATACAAACCCTATAGCACCTACAGAGGTTTACACTGAGAAAAATGGCAATCAAAATTCCGCTGAATTCACCTAAAGTACGGAGCATACTGACAGTCACCAAAAAGTACGATGCTTAGCACCAGTTTTTAGGGTGAGAACCATATATTATGATAGTTGTCACCATAAAAACTGGTGCTAAGTACGTACTTTTTGATGATCGTCAGTATGCTCCGTACTTTTAGGTAAAAAAATTCTCAGTGTACCTACTTGCCTAGCCATTTTGAAGCAATTTTTTTAGAGTGGCTTTTACAACTGAGCACCGTGGATCGGATGACACGTTACATTGTCGGCCCGCTGGTTTGTCCTTAACAACAACCGAGTTAGAGGCCTTCAGGTGATCTAATTAAAAACCTTCACTCGGCCTACACGAGCTTATTAACTTTATGGCAATTTCGAATATAATTTTGGTATAAAGCTTCTAATTCTAATTCTAAATGGGGGTGATACGACCTGCACCGACGTCCCGCTTGGGGTGTATTGTGCATTGCCCCCCCGACTGCCAGCTTACCCCAACCATCCGAGCTCCCTAAAATAACGGAGCACGGCCTGGGGTCGCTGGCATACCTCCTCCACTTGCATTGCGCCAGGTGTTGTGGTACTTGAGACTTGTTGTGTGGTTTCTTCAAGGAGCCTCGACCTTGATCTTATATCTTCCGTGGCCTCACAGTGCAACAGCGCGTGCTCCACGGTTTCGTCTTAATAAAGCTTATTGTATACCAAAACATTTAGGTATTTCATTGACTGGAACCGAAAGGTTGTGTGTGTCGTTATTTTGTCCTGCAGTGGACAAATGCTAGATAGGTGATAATGATGAAGATAAACCGACAGCTACAAAGCATGTAGTAAGTTGCTTTGAAATCGAGATTGGGGATACATAATAATAATTTAGTCAATAAATCGTTTAATAGTATTTGTATCTATCGACGTAAAAAGAAAGCCTGACATGAATAAAATTGAATAGATTCAGAACCAATGGGGCTTATGGTAGAGAAATATAACAAAGGAAGCTGTTAGGTGTTGACACAAACCGAGCACATATTGCAATTTTAATAAGCAATATTGCTGTTTGATATTCAAGCTATAAAGAAGAGCTATAAAAATGAACTCGTAAAATGCTATGGCGTATGATAGTAGGTGGCATCAATGTCCTGATTTCACTTTTATACAGATATTTCTTTGAGTGCTTCGCTAATGTCTGTGTAGTAGAAGTGATTTCAATGAACTCCCTTTACTTAAGCAAATAGAACACTTAGATCAATGCTTTTCCAATGTTCATAGTTCAGCAACATCTGACTATACGCTGCATCAGTTCTTCTCCAAATAAAATCAAACATGGACGGTAGGTACAGATCTTACATACGATAGCCAATTAGCAGCTTGTGCAATTGTTACGGATTTTGTATTTTGTACGTATTGTGCGACATGAGAGCGATATCGTTCTATCTGCAGCAACACATATCAAAACTAGAAGTGAACGAGCCTGCCGCTTCCGTTATAGAATCATACAGTCACCAACGAAGGCGTAACAGGCTTGTCATAGACGGGTGTTCCCAACCAGTCACACCAAAACGAGTCTAAACTGTGAGGCAATGCATTCAGGCGAATATGAAATTTTCTGGATGAGATTATTCTCACAAACAAAAACACTTATAATCTTATTAGACCTTCAAGCTCGTTTGTCATGAGAGCAGCGGTTATCCATTTGTTCCGGATTGCACGTAAGAATTGGATTTTATTTTCACTGTAAAATTTTATGAAGCAATAAAAATTGCTCGTGCAATTAAGCTCCCAGAACGCATTGTTTTGATCTAATACTTAAGTTCGTTTTATTGCCGAGTCGTATTGCAAAAAAATAAACCTTTGGTAAGAACTTTTATTTTATTTTTCAAATGGATACTATGCGATGATTAGCCAAAAAAAAACATACAGACGAATTGAAAACCGTCTCCTTTTTGGAAGTCGGTTAATAAAAGAACAAATATGCTTGAAGTCGTTTTTATTTCAAATAGGTAACTATCTACATTTGTATATTTTGATATCATCATCCGGCAGTGAGATGAGTCAACAATGTCGTCTAAATCACAGATTTTGGACCCAATTAGCATGCACAATTAGCACAAAATAAATATGACGTAGCCGATGCAAATGGCATAACAAGAGAGAAGCCTAAACTGAACGGTGAGATAAAGAAGGCTGTTGATAACGACGATGTCATTTATTATCTGCTATTCACATTTCAAATGCTCCTTACGCTCCAAAAATTTCTGAACCCTATACACTACATACCACTACCACTACACTATCTATACTTGAATATAAGAACCAAAGTCTCGTAAAAATTCTAGCTTCAATCAACAAAAACCTTGACCCTTCCAAGGGTCATCTAGAATCGGAATCTGAGGTCCCTTGTTCCCTCCCTTAACAAGGACATACATAGCATACTTTTACACGTATTTCTTTGTTTTCACGTAAAGCTGCCACGATTCATGAGTTACTGGAACGCGATAACGTGTTCCAAAAATGCGCCCCTCTTACTTTCTACAGATAAAATGATGTTTTAATGACCATGGGGATATGGAGTGAGAACGGTTTGCCTAGATTTGGAGAGGGTGAGCTATTTTGAGTGACATAACCCTGTTCGGTGCATAATTAGGCGTGGAAGTATATCTGGGTTGAAGTGGGACGCTCGCAATGGCCTCGCCTTTGACTTGGTTTTCATTACGTCAGCGGAATGTTTTTTTGGGACTCGGAGATACTTTCATTGAATTAGATGTTTTGTTCCATTTTTAGTATGGAAATCACGATGTTGCTGACTTTGAATTTTAGTGTTAGACTTTTGTACTCGTAAGTTGCACTCCGTGGTTTCAGCCTTTCAGATATCCGGTTTCAGTGAAACCTACTGGAATTGCTTATTTTTCCAGGAGAAAAAACAAACTTTTGGTGTTAAATAAACAAATAAATAAACGTTTCACACTCTAGCTCCCCATTAGTCCAAGGTTTTAGAAGACGTAAAAAAATTCAAGCAACGCGTCCAATATTTTAGTATACCTATGTTGCCATATCGTTGAGAAGAGGCTTGGAGACATGCATGACGAATGGAAAACTAAGAAATTCAAGATTTTGATTAAATCACGTTTAATAAGTGCACCCCCATAAACTTAGATACCCCATTATAAGTCGATTGAAGCCGCCAGAGAACTTTCACCGCGCCCGCAAAACAAAAACCTTCAACAAATCGCGGCTTGTGACTTTAAACGGATAGAAAAACAGGAAAGTTGTCTTCAATAAATCAGTTTGTTACCCTTGCAGATTTACGAGAGTAAAGTTTAGGGCCAGATAAGAATATGAGTGCGATAGTACCGGAAATTTATCTACGACAATACGTCTACGTGAGAAAGTTTGAGTGTTATACTGGGGACAAGGTACAGATTTATTTGGTGTTAAATTTGCGGCCGTTAAAATTAAAGTTTGACTTTTAAACAACAGAAATTTACTCTAATGTAATGACAATTGTAACTTATAACTACGTACAAGTGATTTAACACGTTAAAAGTCCCGTGAGCTGTAAGGCAAAGCGCGCCGTGAGGTCAAGTTTCAGGTTTGCCCATTTTTAAACCATCCTGAACCAAAAAGGGGCTTCCCAACGTTGAAGTATTTTTCTGTTTATAGTATATATTTCTCTCAAGCTTATGTATCTATTATTATAGAAAAAGTTTTTTAAATGTTTTCTAATAGATTTTAAATTTTAAAATAGGTATATATGTAGGTACAAAATTAAACATTTTTGTAATGAATATTCGTATAAAATAGCGCATTCATAAAATATATTAACAGTTGCACATGCCTCTCTTTAGTTAATCGACCAGTCATTACATTCGAATAGGTTTACCGCTCGCTTATGAGGTCAATAATAAATTCGTGTTATACCTGTGTTAAAATCAGGGCCTAAATAAAATTACATGGTCGTCAGGTAGGTAGTAATTGCGCTTTAAGGGTAGGTAATTTAGCTACTGAGCGGTTCTTAATGACCCGTGGGCCGTGGGATCTCACACACGGCTGGGTAGGTATCTAATAAATTATGTAAAATAAATTGTTGGAAAAAATTTCATCGTTACACAAATTCGAGTTTTATTTTAGAATTTAAAATGTAGCTGCTTTTAGAATTGGTTTTGATAACGCCAACGCTGATTTAAATTAAAATACATAAATTTCTGTTCTATAACTATGTTTTTTCAAAATTTTAAATCTATTTATGGCTGGGAATAATAATTTATAATTTGTATACTTACATTTTTAACCGACTTCAAAAAGAAGACGGTTCTTTATTCGACAGTTTTTTTGTTATAAATACATATTAATGTAACATGAGGTATAAGGAAAGGAATAAAAAAATATATCACGCTTTTATCACAAATATTGATAAAAAATATTTACTGACATACTTGAAGAAGAACATGTCAGCGACATGCATTCCTACTTTGATCTACAAACACACATTATCACACGAAGCTACAGATTAGCGTAGTACAAGTTTAGTAAACTGCAAATAAAAGCCTTATCGTGACGTCACACAGGTTCCGTGTAGTTATGAATGACGCAGCCAGCTGTGAAACTAGAATGACTCACACCGTTTCCTTTAGTTTACTAGTTACCACTGATCCGCGGTCAAGACCAACCATATCAACAAGAGATAAGAGCTAGTTTTGAATGGCAAGCAAATCGTGATATTTTGTACAACTTTATTGACTGTGCGCTCACGCATTGTGCGCTACCGTCTCGTTATGTCAGTATTGTCAGTGTGACACATGGTACCGCGGCAAGCGCACGTGTAAACGCTTTTTTATCTCGCGACTTTTTTCGATATTTTTATTTATTGTGACTGTGAAAGTTTTAGATGTGATGACAGAAACTTTGAGTTATATTTTGAGAGTTATCACTGTGACGGTCTTCTATTACGTAGTGTTGACTTTTGTAAAAGAAGCGAAACGATATTGGATTGAGAACGAGTGAGGAAGATCAATTTTATTGACATTGGATTTGTTGACCCAATTGTTTCAATAACTCGGTGAGTGTTCATTTTTATTTTAAAATGGGGGTAGATTCATTTCACTCTTTTTACTTTTTTTTTGTTTTTTTTACATTTGAGTCATGACATTTATAAATTGTAGGTACCAACATTTAGAAATTAATATTAGATAGGTACCCATTTATTTACCTATTCATAATAGATAATGGCATTTAATTTTTTTTTGGAAATAATTTACAACATTTAGTAAAGAATAACCCTCTCATTCATAAACGATGGAACAAGTAAAATAAATAAATAAATACTTAATGTGCTATTAAATACCTCATTATTTCATCAATATCTCGCAAAAAAAATGCGTTTATTGATATTTATACGTTTCGTGTAGAGCAAGACTACACTAGGTACCTCTAGATATATTTTTAGTAAATTTTAGCCTATCCAGAGTTTATGAATGTGAGGATTGAGGGCTATAACAAATACGAATTTAATAGAGGTAAGTATTATTATTAGCACATATTGATTTATTTCTATTATTAGGATTATTGTGATAACTTCTTGTTGTGATCAGTTCGACCTCTTGATGTGCACAAAATGTCAAACAAATCATCAATATCTTTTTAGTGACCTACAATAATTGTAGCGACAAAAAGTTCAATGTTAATTTACGCGCAAAAGTTACTTGCAGGAAACTCTTAAAAATGTCACATTTATGTGAAATACAATTCGTGGAATATCCCAAATTACTTATGATTATTATGTGCGTTTCCTTGTAGGTATCAATAAATTATGCAAAAATACCAAAGCTACCAACCATTTCGAAGCAATTGCTTTATTCATTGATTAATCTCGGTTTATTTGTCTTGTTATTGAATAAGACTTATTTATTAGCGGTTAGTATTTATTTCATTACATAATTCCCGGGCAATAAATCCCCATCGTAATTCCCAATGACCAAAATCGAATTAAGGAAACTAAAACTGTATTAGGTACCTATCAGAACGTTTGAAGACAGCAGCGACTTGAATAAAATATGGTTTACACTACAAGGCATTCAGGTTCATAAATCCTTATCTGAAATTGGAATGCTCATTGAATTTGTCTTTTGTCCAGTCAAGTAAGGGGTTCACATCGGAATGTAAGGATAAAAAGCAGAAAACTCGAATACAGCTTCATTACAACATTCTAAAAGTTGTTTCAAAAATATAATAAAACATCATAATTGGTTCCTAAGTTTTTAAAATCAAGTGTCACTATTTTTTGCTTAAGTGACTGCGCTATAAAATATGTTGTAAACGAGTCAGGTACCTTGCTCGTTTAAATTTACCGAACCCCAGACGCCTCGGACTATTGTTTTATTAATCAATTAAAGCTGTGCGTTGCACCGCATCGTAGTCATTTTTGTTTGTAAACTTTACGGCACTACAGCGGATCGGATGGCATACCACGGATTTTTATATGCATGTACGCCACGCTAAAAAGGCGCAGATGCAATGACAGAGCCACGATGAGGACAGAGGCAATCTCCTAAGGTTCCCATCCCAGGATTCATCCGAGTTCCATCTCGTGTTTTAATTCCCTTATCTCAACTACAAAGCGATCCTGACAAACGCTCGCATATTACGACGGTGCTTAAGACCTGCTATTTATTTGCGCAGTTGGAGCTAGGTATTTAGGTCGCCTCATCGCCTGCCTCACCTGCTTTATGCTGAAAGTGTTGTACAATCTGATAAGGTGAGAAATACAGGTGGGCGTTAATTATTTTTCAAAACAAGGGCTATTTAGCTTTCTAAGTTAGAAGACAGATTCTAAGAAGAAAACTAGTATGTTAGATTACAATATTCACACTTACAACTTTGTAGTATACCTACCCACCGTTACAAAAATGTATTATAATATGAGAATGAATGCTTTGTGAGCGCATCACTCGAAGACAGCTAGACTGATTCAGTTAGATTTTTCAAATGATTGAAGTCATTCTTGTTATAATTATACAGTAGGTAAATTACTCACTAACTAATTTTTGTTCGCCAACTTAAACCCAATTAAGTTTTAATTAAGTATAAAATAGTAAATAAAAAAGCAATCATACCGACCTAATCACCGCAAATAAATAATAGATTAATTTCTATTTACAACAAAGCCAATATACATACCTACCGTTCTATCGTTCCGTATCATCGCCTGAAGCATTTATGCATATGGCAATAGGTTCAATAATTGGTTAGGCAATTTGACTTGTATCAGCCTAATAGGATTCTAGGAATTGACTAAATTAACCGCAAGTTAATCGTTTTAGACCAGTTAGGTCATCACAATTTTCACAATAGAATGAAATTGGTTTGCGACACACGTGCGGTGTCATGTCAACTGAATTACTTAGAACAATAACATAATTGAGTTATTAATTAGTTAATATTAAGCAGGGTTATACATAAATCATACGCTAAGCCGAAAAGGGGTTATATCACTCATCATTTATAAATATTTTTTACTTTTGGAACATTTCTGAAATCGCAAAAAAATAATCTGCTGGCCCTATGTATAAAAGTAAATTGATGAAGGCCGAGTGGCTAGCCCTGGTGTCAGAGTTTTTACGCAGCATGAATGCGTCGAACATACATAATTATGTAGCTTGGCGGGTGATGTAAGACAAGCAATCGGGACCTACAATTTAACGTGACATCCGATCCATGAGTGCTAAATTGTAAGCTAAATGACTGAGGTAGATTAGGAATGTACATTAGGTGCCTACCTACTTGGTTCTCACTCACGTATACATAATGCATGCTAAAACGTTTCAGTTAAGCACGTTTTCGCGTTATATGAGTAAACCATGAGTGTTGGCTTACAAAGACACACGATTTCATTTCAAGCTGTACCCGTACTTACCTACCTACCTTACGTCAAAGAATAATATGTTACTATATAGTTACATGGGTCTTTGTAGCTTTTATTATGTAAGAACTGTATACTCGTATATATGATATAGTTTTTATCAGTTGACATAGGCCAACAAAAGCTCTTAATTATTTAAGATTTACCTACAAATCCTACTAATTATAATTGCGTAAGTTTATCTGTATGTTTTTACGTCTTCATGTAAAAACTTCTGAATGGTTTTGGATTAAATTTGGATGAAGAAGGCTTATATCTTACATTAACTTACAGACGACTTTTATCTCGGAAAAAATATCGGATCCTGTAGGATAGAGAGATAATTATTTATGTTCACATCAGAAATTACAAAGAAAATGATAATAACACTTCAAATTAGTGCCCTTGTCGCTAAGAGCGTTCTGTCGGTTCCAGTAGGATGGCGGGTGAAACCGCGAGGCGGCTAGTGATTTAATATTTCTGACTTTAGTTAGTCCTTTTTGAGTGTACAAATTAAAGTCACCCGTATAATCGCGCTGCACTCGCGTGGCATGCAAAGTTCTAAATGTCCACGCCGTAGCACTTAGTTCGTACGAAAGTGTTAAATCAGGCGAGTAGTTGACATTTTGGCTTTAAATATGTGCTACTAGCTACGCCCCGCTTCACCAGTTAAGTAATTATTCTGGAACCGTTCAATTTTCCGGGAAAAGTAGCCTATGTGTTAATCCGGCGTATGAGCTACCACCAAACAAAATTTAATAGAAAACTGTTAGATACGCTGTTTTTGCGTGATTTAGTGACACAACCAAACCTATAAACTTTCACATTTATAGTATCAGTGGGATGCGCTAGTCGGGCACTACTTTAAAATATCATTCTAAATACAAATTAATCCACTAAAATAGATTTCGTGATTGGCTGGTTATTTTTAACATCCGGTACCTATTTGGGACCCTAAGGGCACCCTATAAGTTATGCCAGTTTATCTCCTACGTAGATATTTTTGTGACTTGGTTAAGAACATTTCAATTTGTACTAAGTATATATAAATTTATACATTTTGAATTGTACCAGAGAATAACCAACAGTGCCTACATTTGTTATCTAACTCAACGCTGTCTAATAAAGGCACGCTTAAATTAAAAACATAAAAAACTTAATATATTTTAAGTGTCTAGATAATATTCAAAACAAACACGACACAGATCCTTGAAGAGTTCGCCAATCAATAGAAGTAACCTGTGACCTGTGTCAGTTAATTCAGTTTATCGCTTAACCGCTACTGATAACGTTTAGCCAACTTCCGCGCTTCTTGTGTATGTTTTAGAAGATAATAGTGAGACTTACTGCGATCAGTGCAGGTCGGGTCGTTCCCACTAGAACGAAATTGTAATTAAATTAATAATAATATATCAATACCTAGGTTGACCTTGTTATTTTTTCATTTTTGAGAATCTATTGACAAATGATATTGCAGTATACCCGACATTATGTTAAGACTTGTGTATCATCCAGCAGCTATAATCATCATCTGTTGATGATGATTTAAAGGAATTTTTATGCATCTGTCAAGTAAAAAATCTATAGAGAACCAATTCAAAATGAGCTTGTGGGCAATTGACACCGCGGTCCGAACCGCTCGAGCTGCGAAACTACTAAGGACCCTATATTTTGCGCTGTATCAAGATGAAAATTATTTTGTTTTTTTTTTATATCTACCATCTTCATAAATGTTAAAATAATGTGCGAAAGAAAGATGACAACCGTATCTCTCCGCCGTAAATAATAATATTCAATCAAGCTATTGTACGCGACTCAGGCACATTCTTCATCAAGGCTACGACCCAAGATACGGCGTGTGACTAATTACGACAAATAGCTTCTTGTACTTATTTCTATACATGTGCGTACATAATAAGACAATTTAAACATACTATACCTATTTCTTGTTATGTACATATATTTTTTTCAATTTTTATTTTCTACGAATTGTGTTGGCTAACATTCATAAATTCGTTTGAAGAATTCTTGAAAAAATTTCTGCGTTCATAATTGAGATATAAGGAAACCTCTACAAAAAAGTTTTGACCACATGACGATTTAATTCTTACACAGGTTAATTTAAATAAGATACGAAACGTGTAGATTTATTTCTAAATGAATTCAATTAAGTACCTACATAAATAAAATTACTGAATAATAAACACATTCATGCAAACACAGCTACAGTATACTATTCACATTTCATTGTGTACGTGTACTGTGGGGCTAGCACAACTTTGACGTAAAATACGTAGCGAGTATTCGATAGAAAAGTGTACGCCATTTACACCCGTCAGGAGCACACTTGACAGTGGTAAATGGCGTACACTTTTCTATCGAAAACTCGCTACGTATTTTTACGTCAAAGTTGTGCTAGCCCCACTTTACTGCCACACACAGCGTGCACTGTTCCTCTATAGAAAATGCAAAGATACTTTCTCTTCTATACTTAGACTCAGATAATTTCGACGATAATTCACTTATAAATGGAAAAGACTGAAATAGAACAAACCAGGATGAATAATTTTGCCTTTAACTCACTCTGTGTCATCGCAACACGTATTTCTGCCCATAAATTAACTGTGACTCACTACTGGTTGCACTGCAGTGTCAATGTTAAATGATTCTGATTCAAGGTGCGATAAAATTTAAATTGACTGTCGTTCCGAACAATCAAGAAGTTTAAATTACCTTTAGCGTTTGTTTAAATTACCTGTCCCTCAGGCGCAGCAGATTTAAGTGTTATGTACCGCTATAAAATAAGGAGTTCATTATTAGTTTTCTAAAATATCTGCAAGTTTAGATAAGTTTTACTATAACCCGACCTATGCAAATAGGTAACTACAGGGTTATTCATAAAGGGTATGCTAAGTCGAAAAGGGCTTATGTAGGTACTCATCATTATGAACAACGTTTACTATGAAACCAATGCGAAATTCGGGAAAAAAAAATCAGCTGCTCCATCGAAAAATGTCAATGACTCTCGACAAAATGTTTTTTTTTTATGTAATTGAGTGACGAGACGAGCATTTGTTGGTCCCATAGTAAAACTTGTTCATAATGATGAGTACTATAAGCCCTTTTCGGCTTAGCATACCCTTTATGAATAACCCTATACAAGGTGTCACGGAAAGGTGCAGTAATACTTAAGGGTGTTCTTCTACACGTCAAAGTGAACAACTTTTGTGACACAAGTTTGATAAAATTCGAGAAAAAAAATATCGAGTCACCATACAAAATATTTAGTCACGTGATCAATTTTCCATGGAGATTCATTATTTACTTTCTCGAATTTAGCAAACTTGTGTTCTAGAAGTTGTTCACTTTGACGTGTAGAAGAACACCCTTAAGTATTACTGCACCTTTCCGTGACACCTTGTATATCCATTGCAACTGAGTGACGAAACAAACGAGAATGTTTTTTCTAGTCCAGAATTTCGAACAGCTACAATTTTTTACCTAGAATATGATTGTAAATAATCAAAGGTTTTTTGACCTTCTCGTGATATTGCACTGCACTCGTCATTGAGATACTATCTGTTATATCTAACGATTTTAATCTCAGCATTGGACAGATACATTTTTTTTAAATTCAACTACTACATTTTTACAGGCAACGTTGAAGTTTGTTTTAATTTAAAAAAAAATATGGAAAGGTTCCATATTGACGACCTATCTTGAGACAATTAATAAAAGTTTGACCTGCTCACCAATTGGAATCCATTACGCGTCTTCGGTAACAGTTAGCAGCCTGCTATCATAACTTCCGGATTATTAGATCATCCATTAACATTCGAGGACTCACCCTGATTCAGAACAGTTACGGATTTCCTAAACGACTCTACTTTAATATTCGTTTCGCGTTCCCAGTCGTTAACCTACTGCTGGAGTGTACAGACGTTTATTGCTGTTGTTTTAAGACTGGGCTGTGATTGTATATCTCATTTCGGTATTACTTACGACGGTATTTATTTTCGTGCCATGAAATAAATTGCGATATAAAAATTTTACCTTCATCATATTCATTTAGGTCTAGGCTGTACCACAGAATAAATAATAGGTACTGCCAACGTTCTTGTCGTCTTAGCAAGTAAATCTTTGTCAAAGTACGATCTTTTAATAATTAGGATAAAATAGAAACGAGTTCGCTGATTAGATAGCCAACAGTACTCATTCGAAAGGCATTGGAAAAATACTGTACTTTTTTACAACAATATCGTGATAGTTCAGGCAACGCATCTCCAGCCACTTATCAATTCACTTCGAATCTTTAAAGCTTCATGTCTCGTTATTAAACTCTTTACTCAGACACGAAAACAAATCACTTGGAAAACAATAAAGGAAAATTTAGTAGTCGTGTTTCCATCATGAAAACAGCTGCAGTTGAAAACGCGGCGCCCGCATGCACATGACAGACGAAATGACCCCTTAATGGTGACAATTAGCCGTAATTATAGTGACCAGTCGCTGCCCGCTACTATGCAGTTTTGAGTTTATAAACTGGGTTACTAAATGACATGTGATCGTACTGTCTCCGATGATCAGAGATCTGCACGTCACTGCATACCATTGTTGCAAGTTGATTGCGCGTCGCTTAGCTAGGTTTAGAATTGGTGAGATTTGTAAACTGACACTCTGTAACTGCGACAAATAAATTGCATAGATTGCACATAAATGTGCACGTTTTGCAAGCACTAACCAACTAGTTCATTTTTTTATAATTTTTGAAGTTGAAATGTCGTGTATATAAATCGAGACGCTGCTGTAAAAGTTTTATCTGGCCCGTAATAAATAATCGCTGTGATAGCAAAACAAAACAGAACACGAAGTTAGCATTACAATTAACTGTTTATTTATACTTGTTATCATATCACATAAATAACATAATTCTTTTCATGAGATACAACTACAAACATAGGTACATATATGTTATCTAATCAACCTAAAATAGTAAACATAACAAGTAGTCGAAGGGCTCGCTAGCCTAACTGGTTACTTTATCAACATCGTTGTCTTATTTATCTCGTTACCCTTAAACACATAAACGTGGAGAAAAAGATGGAGCTCTGCGTTGGATTTGGGTAAAGCCAAGAACATCTTATACTTTTGCGCGCACGTACACACACAGCTCTACAGTGCCGTGAGTTGGAGAGTTGTGGTAAGATGTGATGATGTGTGCGTCTTGTATACATACGCGCGAAAGTAGAGAAGTTCTTGGCTTCAACCAAATAAAACACCGCGCTTCATCTTTCTCTATAGATTTGTCTGAGCTTTAAGGTCTCCTGAGAGAACCCAGGACTCCTAACCAATTTCAGCCATGTTTGTGTACTTCAAGAAAAACATGAGATGGAATAATTTTAGGGTTTCACAAGGTTTCATAGTACAAACCGAACGAAGGCCAAATTAGTTCTAGGCAACAGATAGTGCCCACAAAATTTAATCATGATCGTTGTTTGTGTTTTAGGTCGTACGTAAGATACGAGTATATCATATTTAGATATAGCTATAGGCAAATGAGTGAATATGTGTAATAGGTACTAAGGTTTCCACTCGTTACCATCCGTTTCGTATCCAGTCGTCATGAGCGGAAAAAATACCGCTCGTGACCACTAGCAACAATCGAGACTAAATTAAGAATTATGTTTTCCGGTCGTTGAAGGGGAATAAAAGTATCAGAAAATCTTCCTTTTTTAGTAACGAGCGGGAAGTAAAAGGTAAATACATAAATATTTACAAATGTATTGATTCATTCAAAATTTAAGAGCGTGGTTTGGTGATCCTCTGCAAGTGCTTTTACCTCTCTGTACGACATGACATATTATTAAGGATAAGGAGAACTTATATTAAGAAGAAGAAGAATTACACCTTTTTATATATATTTAACTCAAACTACTGTTTGGACAGTTTGTATCAAATTTCCATTTTAACGCATTTCATATATTATATGTATTTGAAGAAGAAACATTGAGCATGAACTTGTATTTGAAAGATTCGCTAGAATTCCTAACTAAAAATAAATGTATTCGCTTATCAGCATCTTTAATGTTTGTGAATACTTACAAGCTTTCTAGACACTTGTATCTTAATGTTCGGTAAACAAACGCGTGATATCGGATGCAGGAACAGAAAACCCTTATCACGATGTAGCCAAGACTCAAGACCGGTTAGGGATCATACGTAATAAATAAACAATGGTAATTCTAAAGATACGCTCTTCGTCTGCAGTAAAACCATTCCTTACTTCCTGCCAAAATGCTAAGCCAAAAAAAGATAAGTAGTATAGGTAAAGATTTATAATGATGATATACTATGAACCTATTCCGGCTTAGTATAACCTTTCCTTAAAACCCTGTATTATGTTAAGACTAGAGTTTTGTTACACTATGATGTTAGACCTATTTTACGTACTTATACAATTATACGTATTATACACGTATGTCAATCCACCAATCCCCACTTGGCCAGCGTGGTGGAAAACGGCCTATTCAACCTTCGAGGGTAGACCTGTGTCCCAGCAGTGGGAGGATTAAAGGATGCTGATGATGATGATGAAGGTACAATTATACATAAATTATACTACCTATAATACTCAGAGAAAACTCATTAGATGAAAACGTGCACCATCTGCACCCTACTCATTCTATTACTATTCCCCTAATTAAAACAGTTCGGCTAGTTTGCAGTTCTCTCATTACACATTGATTAATGTAAGTACAGTTTTCTAAGCCGCTTACCTGCATGCGGAAGCAAAGTACATTATTCGCTTGCAGTAACGTAAGCGAAATGTGTGACGCGTGCACTGCGCATTATATGGCTAAAGCTATCTGTTTGTAAGACTTCCAAAATTCAAATTAAAAAAAAAGATATATCTAGAGTTTGTCTGTCTAATTATCTATTTTTATAGAACTTATATTTTATATTTCGTTTTCATAAGCTATAAGTAAAAAAAATAATTCAAATTGAACGTTAAAAATCCCTCCCTACAAACTTAAATTTATTTTAATGCGTTGCTGAAACTAAAAATACATTTTCTAAGCTCAAACAGTTTTAACTCGCATATTTTAAAAAGCTACTTGGTCACAAGTCTTCATGATTCATGAATTGAGTTGCATAAAACATATCTCTAGCTTCTAAAAGGTTATTTCCCCGAAGCTACCAATTATGTATGTATGAAAATCTAGACGCCTTTCGTATGCGCAGCGTATCAGTTCACAAGGAAGGAAACTGATAAAACATGCAGCTGGGGCCTAGACCTCGATTTGTCTAGGCTGTGCCTTATCTCGACGGAGGTGTGTTTTGATTCAGGTGTTACCTGTTTAGTTATCGTTGATGTTTATAAGGTGAAGCCTAATCAATCTAATCATAGCTGTACTTGCAATTATAATTCGGTGTCATAGTGTTGTAAATTTTAAATTACATTTTAAAACTTATTTCAAACGCAGCTTGATTAAAAAGGTTTCATAATAATCTGCAGATTAGTTCACCATTTTCTAATTCAATGTAACTAGTTGTTGATACCTACCTACAATAAATTCAATACGAATACGAAGCGAATTTATAATTTTTCTGGAATTCAAAATGCTAAGAAGCTGCTGTAAGGTTTCTACATTTTCTGCTTAGTAATTCCTTTTGTAAAAATAATTTATAATAATCTTTCAGCATTTGGTTTTCCAAACTTGGTTAATGATAAATCATTACTTACCTCATATTTAGGTCAAGCCGACACTTTTGCGACCCATCTGCATGAGCACCCGTGAACTTTTTTTAATAATGATATTCGTTTTGCGAACGAGGATAAAGGGTCGGTTTTTGGCTTTTCACCAAGCCTAGAAAGGTCATGCGGCAGGCCGTATGATAATGGACAAAAAACATTGAATAAAATGACGGGAACGGGATGTGTTACGGGGATGGCACGGAAATAAAAATGGGTCACCCAAAAACTCTTATATGGAAAAGTAACTTTAAGTAGGTTATACCTACCTAATTTTGACTGCAAAGTTTTTCTTGTTTATCTTCCTACGCACCACGTTGATGGATTCAGAAACTTTGATAATTTAGTCACAAAATGTAGGTACGAGGAAAACACGCCAATTGTGATTGATGACTTTCCAAATTACTTTTCGTAATATTAGGGTTATAACATATGTGGAAAAGTTACTGTATTGAAGTAACTGAGTTCTTTCTTCTTCTACTTAACTGTACGATAAAGTTATTTTAATTTGTATTGTAAAGCTATCATTTATGTACCTACCATCTATAGAGGTAGGTATATATAAAAATGTTATGTTGGTTTGTGTACGCTTAGAAAACTCAAAAAGTTCTGCACTGATCGAGCTGAAATTTTAGCATGATATATAATCCGCATCAAGGATTGTTTTTATCAATTATTTATTTATTTTTTTTATCCACTGCGAAGCGTGGCAGGGGAACAGCTAGTATGTCATAATTTATGTGAACTGTTGGGAATAGTCTCTCCGTACTCCGTACTTGTTCTAGAGTTGAGACTAAGAACTATCAAATTGTACCAAATGTGTGTGTATGTGTAATGTGTTTTTCAAACTATGTTACCCCGACACAAAAACTCGACGATGTGATGACAAGATGCCGTAGAGATTTAAGACTTAAAATAATCTAATTTAAGTTTCCTAGCTCCGTAACGTCGAAGATCAAACCGAGTTATAACTTGGGAAAGACCTATGTCAATAACATCGATCTAATGTCAATAATTTATGTACTTATCCACCTTTAATCGGTAAGAGGGCCTCGGACGGCCTTTAAACTCTGACATCAAGGCTAGTCACTCAGCCTACAAGGTGTAACGGAAAGGTGTAGTAATACTTAAGGATATTCTTCTACACGTCAAAGTGAACAACTTCTAGAACACAAGAGAAAGAAAATATCGAGTCTCCATAGAAAATTGATCACGTGACTAATTTTGTATGGAGACTCGATATTTTCTATCTCGAATTTAACAAACTTGTGTTCTAAAATTTGTTTCCTTTGACGTATAGAAGAGCACCCTTAAGTATTACTAAACCTTTCGGTTACACCTTGTATAATACGAACTTACTCATTAGTTATAATGCAAAGGATGTTTAGTTATAAGGTAAGATAGCTACGTGCATACACTTTACGTATGTCCTTTGTATCCGTCGCAGCTGCCATATGAGAGGATCCTGATTGACATTCCCTCATGGCTGCAATGTAATTATTGACTAGAAAGCCATTTGAAATAGAGTAAAGCAACCAATTAGCGGAGTCCTTTGACTCTGTGGAACTAATTAGTAGGTATGAGAGCTACGAGTAGAGCTATACTGGTTGATCTTGCACCGGTAGACAAATGTGTAATTAAGTTATGTTTAGTATGTGTGCAATTGTACAAGGTTATTCATAAAGGGTATGCTAAGCCGAAAAGGACTCATAGTACTCATCATTATGAACAACTTTTACTACGGGACCAACCCAGAATTCGCAAAAAAAAATCAGCTGTTCCATACATTTTGTCGAGTGTCATTGTGTTTGTGTTCTATGGAACAGCTGATTTTTTTTTCGCGAATTTCGGATTGGTCCTATGGTAAAAGTTGTTCGTCGTGATGAGTACTATGAGCCCTTTTCAGCTTAGCACACCTTTTATAAATAACCCTGTATAGTAGAGGAAAATAGTTATTTGCATAATAATTGAATAAAAACTTTTAGCTAATGTTTGTTATTCATTTTGAAATATGAGTAAGTATTTGGTAGCATTTTAGATGCTGGATGTCATTTGCACAGCAGGTGGAAAACTCAATAAAAATCGATTTTCATATGTTCCTATAATAATCCCTATTTTATTTTTCTTTTGGACCAACCATTTAGACGACAAATAACTTATTTTCATACTGTAGTAACTGCTAATTAGAAAAAAAAACAACTTCAAATCAACACCCGTACACGTACAGTATTCCCCACACATACTCATTATTCGCCGTAACAGTAAATAAACAACAACAAACAACAATTCTTAATAACAATTCTATTCTATTACTTTTAATAAAATACCATAAAGTATAGAGAACGCGTACCTATTGTAGGTTAACTATATCATCAATCAGATCGATGGTCACGGCGAAGTAAACTTGAGATGAAGTGAAAATTGCAACATCATTATCGCATTATTTAAAGCTCTACCACAACTAACATAGAGTCCATTTCGCAAAACATTTTCATGGTCCATTGACGCATTACATTCGGAAACGGTTCGTATCACAAATACGAGCTAAAAAGCGTGGAAACGGATGTTAGAAGTACGAATTAGGCTTGGGAAATGACTTGTGAAAATAAATGGGCAATACACGAGATTTAGGATTATGTCCTTCGGGTATTTAGGTTAAGGGTTTGAGTTTAATTAGACTGTCTTGAGATTAACTCAAAAGTTACATCTACTTTTTAACCGACTTCAAAAAAGGAGGAGGTTATCAATTCGACTGTATGTGTTATTTTTTTATGTTTGTTACCTCATAGCTTTTGACTGGGTGAATCGATTTTGATGATTCTTTTTTTTCCCGTGTGGTCCCATTTAGTCCAGTTCTGATAATGGTATCCATGAGAAAACCATTTAAGTCTTAAATTTGCATTAAGTACATACTTGCGCGACAAATAGATGAATAACTCAATAGTCGGTCTTTTGAAGTCGGTTTTTGTTTTTTTGTTTTGTATTATTATATCTAAATTGAAGTGTGATTATCGGAAGGGAAATTCAAATTCAATTCGTGTATTCCCATGTGGGTGCATTAATGTACGCTTATGAATGTTAGTTACAATTTTTTTACGAATAAAATAAAATACAAAAAAAACAATGTAAATAACATTAAAAATAATAATTAAAATGTCAAAAAAGTTTTACAAAATAATTGCAATTTGTAAAAAGAAACAAATAATTATTAGAATGTACCAGTGAAGGGGTTGAACTGATTGCTATGAACGGCGGAATCAAAAGTGAACAGCAGCTGTTCCACAGAAAAGGTCAATTGCACTAGACTACATTTTAGATCCCCTATTCCACTTTCAGTCTAGTTATTCTAGCTGATTTGAAAAAAAATTTAGGATTGGAATCATTGCTATGGGGGTGTTTTATAATGACAAGTACTTTTACATAATCACTTTTACGAGTCGATATTTTAACAAAAATCACTGTATTTTTAATTTGGTTAGTTATTAATTTATCAAATCATAATCGTTAACAATAACATGATAATAATAATTCTCTTCTAAGTCGAATACATTATCTTGTAAGTCTGTAGCTATCTGTAGTGAAAAAGTGTTTAACGAAATTTTGTTTCATTGTTTTTGGCAATATATTTCGCCATTCGGCCTCTCATCGATTGTTATTATCCTATTCGTCGGTGTAAATAAAAACTATTCCCGTGACCTTACAAAGAATGTATCTGGGTCACTGAAAACCTTTCCTGCAAACTGCCAGATGCGATATGGATATGCTGGAGATATATTCATAGCGGAATAAATAATAGATGTAGATCTCGCGGATACTCGAATCTATCAGCTAGGTTCATTTTCACATAATAACTGAACACTCGTAAACATATACTTCGGGGGTAGCTTGGTAAGTTTTCTAGGATTCTAGGATTTATTCGAACTGTTAAAAGTTCGTGAGGGTAAATTTTGTAGTTCTCATTTCAATCCACATTTACGAGTAGTAGTAGTTAAATCACACTAATAATTAACTGCGTACGGCAGTTTTAAACGCAGTTTTTTTTTTCAAAATTAAACAAACTGATATTTTAAAAAAGAAAAGTTTTTCTCTGTATTTCAGTTTTGTTTATTACAGTGTTACACAGTATTTTATTTTCTGGCAATCTTTCCAAGAATTTTACAACGATAAGTACGAAAAATATGATTTCTCATTTATTATCATCGATCTAGTATTTTATTATACATCTATTAGTGTCATATGAAGTGTTATTTGTAAACTAATTTATTCAAAACGAAACTGAAATTTCAGCCGCCATTTTTAATGGACGAACAAATGAGAGACTAAAATAAAAGCTTGGTTTTATATCACACGTGTAGAAATTTGTAAACGTATCCGTAAATTAAACTTTTGACATCAAAGGCCGTAAAAGGAAGGAAATCATAATGATATACGACGGGTTTATGGGACGCGCCTTTTAAAATAAAATGTGGTGATGATGTTAACGTGGGGTCCAGCATTTATTTACGGAAAAAGGAACTGATGAATATTACGTTGACATAATTAAAAACAATAATGGTTTATGTAGAACACGAGATATAGAACATTGGCATCAATTCTGTTATCATTATCATCCACAGCCTTCTCTCTTCCACTTCTGGGTACAGGCCTCTCTCCTGTTGTGCTATATGACTCGGTCACATGCTATAATTCTGTCATACTTAAAACATTTTCGAAACTAAACTAAAGACTACTCTACATTTATTGTCATCACCCATTTCACTAATATCTAAATCAAAGCAGCAAATCATTTTAGTCCGGTCAAATTCATTTTCATTTCATTTAGTGAATGGTAGGTTCTAGTGAATCTGGGCCAATAACTCCCTGCCTGAGCCAATGTAAGTGTGAAAAGCTACGCCATTTCAGTAAAGTTATTGAAGTCCGATCTTGCAAATGCGTCAGCGAAATTGTGCAAGTTACGAGTTCTGGCATGATATCCCATTTTGTTGAAAATCTAGCTTTGCGGGCAGTTATCGTGTTTTGTGCTTATTACATAGATATGGACTAATCGGATTGTTATCTACTCGATTACTTTCAAGTGGTTCACTTTACTTTCCCATTTGGTATTTAGTCACTTTAGCGCCTTATATTTTGATAAACTGTGTAGATAGTGGTCAACGCCGGCCCTAGCTCTTAATCAGGGTAGTCATCACTCTGCTCACCGCTTCACCTATATATCGCTTCACGTAACGGATCGATGAGGACTTTAGTTTAGTTTATAGTTTTCATTTATGATGGTGTTTTAAACAATCCTACCAATTTCAGGCTGAGTGAGAATTACTGTACCCTCGAATGTCTAAATTGACTGGACTACTAGATAGGTCCAGAAAAAGCTTAAAGATGTTTTTCGTAATTTGGCATTTTCGTGACCTTTAACTAGCCTTTCTACTAGCCTTTAACCTTACTACTTCTTACCTAGCGATCGCTTCTCTCGCTATAGGACCGCTAATACTTGCTAATGTAGAGTATTCTGTGTGGGTTCCTTAAGCTTCTAGAACTTCTTTACCTTATTTTCAGGATATAAAGAATTTAAGCAATGCTTCTGGTGTTGCAGTTGTCTACAGGCGGCGTTGACTACTTACCATCTCGAAATTCATCCGCACTAAAAATAATAAACTGAATGTGGCTTTCTAGGTCCTTGTGTCCGTTCGCAAGTTAATAAATAAACATCGAAACGAAAGATAACTCTAGAAAATTCAATATCTTAAACTGGTACTAAACTCTAATGTAATCTATATCCAATATCAAGTTCTCATACCCAAGATGAGCTCAAGGCTGGAGGCGGGTCACTCGTAAAACTTTTATTAACAGCCTATTTCTTTAGTAAGTTATCTAGATTACAATATAGTTTACTCCACCTACTTTCCTTATCTACAGGAATCTCTTTTGTTATTATATTGTATTAACTTAAATGTCTCGATATTCTCGATAGTCCTCATTTACGTTTCGTTTTTTAGCGAAGTCGGTTAGACTTCGGTGGAAGATAAAAATCGGCCAGCGTTAAGGTCATTTTAAGTAGATATTTGATTACAATCAACTTCACAAGGTCTTTAAGACGCTTCAATGTACGAAAACTCGCAAAATTAGGAGCAGAAGTGTCCCCTTCAGACGAGCACTACTTAACCATTTAGAGATCTAAAGAATTTGAAATAACATCATGATAGGTATGAAAAGATCTTAGCACGCTCAAAATACTTGATCCTTTGTGTAGGAATTTCTTTGAGGAAAAATAGAAAAAATAATGTTAGATATATTTCAGTGATTAATATTCAAAGGCCATTCATCTTTCCCCATTCATTCGTTTTTAATCTTTTTGCTAGGTTCTAGGTTTTGGTGTGCACAAAAATATATTTATTTAACTATCATAGCTTACCGTTAAACTTATTATATAACCGAGTTACTAAAAACAATGTTAATACAATACGTCGCTATCTTAGTATACGGTTGCAGTTTTATTGCACAAAGCACAAACAGTTAAACCAAACTACTGATATGAGGAAACCATTACAAAAGAATACGTGACATTCCATATGACTCATATCATATACTACCAGAGACTTGAGAACGGATCATCGATACAGAAACCGCTGAATCAGCGACCATGATTCAGAAATGCAAAGTTACATGCATAATAAAATTTCATACTGATAGAGATAAGAACGATATGATACCTTGAAGAAGAAATAAAAGAAGATTTCAATATTATTTGGAAAGACTAGCGAATATAGACTCTAGCTTGGATGCTTGAACATAATAGAAGATTAGGCCCAAGTTTGAAGGCTTTTTAAGACAGATCTAAATTTTCTAAAACTATTTGCATCCTTGTCTAATGGCTTGCAATGATAAAGACAGATATATTTTTAGTTAGTTTAGATCTGTCTTAAAATGCCTTCAAACTTGGGCCTATTGTGTCGGTAAACGGTTAAATAAGGTAATTAAAAAAAGTTAAGAACAAGCTTTTATTACTTTTCTTTTGTATCAATTTCAGCTTAATCGGACAACGGGAAGTAGTTTAAAATTGAGTTTCAAGATTCCATCTGAACCAACATACAGTAGTTGCGATGGATGTAGTTGTACACATCCATCGCAAGTTAAATAAAGCTTTTAAAAAGGCAAAGTCACATCGGTCGGCTCCAGCAGAAAGCAAACTAAAACTTAAATGGAAATCTCCAATAAGGAACTTCGCTTGGTGGTACGAACTTACGCAATATCGAAAAGGGAAGCGTTAGTGTCTGAGGCAATACAAGTACAGGGTTATGAGGAAAGGGTATGCTTATACTGATTTTACTTTTGCGAATTCCGCGTTGGTTCCATAGTAAAAGTTGTTCATAACGATGAGTACTTTTAGCCCTTTTGTTTATAACCCTGTAATTTAGCCACTATGTAAAGTTTACTTAGTTGTTTTGTTTCAAAATACACCGGGTTAAATAACATTAAAATGAGTTCCAATACCTAACAATTAATAATGTCTAAATAATAAAACTATTCGGTACGCGAAATAATATTCCCCAAATAATATTCAGAAAAATGTACGAGTCTTCCAGAATTACTAGGTAAATAATCTTACTTCCCTACAACTTTTAATGATGTTGTTAAACCTTATAGAAACTTGAATTGAAAAAACCAAACCTACGAAAAATCATATCATACTGACAGACATATTATGTATTTTAATGTCAATTTAAATAAAATAATTCCTAAAACCAAGCCTTTATTTAACATGCAATGTGTGTTCGTTTGCTTGCTCAGGTCAAAACTTGCAACTGAATTTGAACCATTTCTCGATGTCCGATAGAGCTGAAATTTGTATAATAATATATACCTGTGTAAATCCGATAAAAGCATTACAAATATTTTTAAAACTCTTGTTTTTAATTTTAGTCAATTATACTTTGTGACAGCTTTGTGAAATAAACCTCTCAAAAATATTTACCAAACCGTCACATCACAAAAGTTGTGGAACTCAGTTTGAATACAAAATGTAAAAATTACAAAAATGTAACATGAAAGTTTAAAATTAACATTTCATTTCACATTGAGAACACAAACATTTACATTAAACTTTTTGGTTTTGTTAGACTTCTGATCTTACTCTCTTAAGACTGAGAATCTGGAACAACAAAAAACAAAAATTGGATTCAAATAAAAAAATATGGTTATTTTTTACATAAATAAGTAGGTACTAAGTTTTCAGGTAAGTTGAGTTCGCTACTTCAAAAAAATATGTGTTTCTTATATTTTTTTTAATCCTTCAATATCAATCCAATAGTATATTATCAGCAGATACCCAACTAATCTTCTAATCAAAAGTCAATACATACATTTATTTATAGTGTCATTGTATGGTTGCCAACTCTAAAAGTACTTAGATATCGACAACAATAAAATTCTTAGCTAAGGATAAAATATTTTTTTTTTTAAATCTCTAGTGCGTGAATACATCTATTACTTAGTTAAACTAATTGAACTACAGTGTACTTTAAAACTAGAGTAATTGTCGCCCTACTTCGCCGCAATGTACCATTTCAGTTGAGTAACTTTACATAATTTCACTTAGTAACTCGTCAGACACTCGCTGTGGAGGTCATTGTGTTATGTGCAGTTGTACACTATCCATATAAAATTATATTGGAGTATATATCTACGACGAGACACCTGGCGCAAATTTATAAATGTTTTCTTTTTTTGTTTGTGACTGATGGAAATATACCTACAATTTTACATACAGCGGTGTGTGTCATAATATTATGTTATTGCAAATAAGCAATAAATACAGAGTCACACCGCTCAGTCTTCCCTACCTACTGGAGTAATGTTGTTGTTTACCTTTATTCTCCCAAAGTAGTGACCCCGACGCGAGTCACTTTTGTATGAAACATCCTCACAATGTAATCTGTTGACACCTTCGTACTCAGTACAGTACAAATAGCTCAATGGTTAAGGGTGACGAATCAACATCGAGCTGTACTGCGCTGTGCTGTGCTTTGTTTCATAAGCTACGTTTTTTTAAGAATCAACATCAAGCTGTGCTGCGCTTTGCTTAGCTCAGTATAAAGCCGAACGTCCACCGCCGGCTAAACTAAATGAAAACTAAACTCACTGAACTAAGCTAAGCTAAACTAGAACTACGTTGTCCGTCCACCAAAAAAATAATCAGCACATAAAAATCCATAAAAAACATAGCACAGTTCGGCACAGCGCGGCTCAGCACGGCGGGTAGCGCGCCTCGCTCGAGACTGCTGCGTTTTTAAACAGAGCGTAGCCTCACACAGCGCAGCACAGCATGGTTTGTTTCTATCCTCATTGAAATATTAGACGAGCGAGTTGACCAAACATAGCACAGCGCAGTACAGCTCGATGTTGATTCGTCACCCTAAAGGTAGGTTTTTCATTGGCTCTAATGAGTCAGCGTCAAAGATTTTCTAATCGCGACGCGAGAGGCCTCTGTTTTTGTGGTCAATGTGAATCATCAAGGTTTTTAGAAACGTCTGAAACGTTAACGTATTAGTCATCGAATATTTGCCTTTTACTTAAGTTACTTTGCTTACGAAATATTACCGCGGATGAAGAAGAATTGATATTATGTATGATAATAGTTAATTAATCAAAATTGTTTATTGAAAAACTTAATTCAACTTGTTTAGTTTAGGCAAATCGATCCGAATTATTTTTAAAGAAAATCTTTGATTCGCCTAGTTTTTGCAAGTCAACAAGAAACGATAAAATAACTAATTCTTCCCTAATTAAATCAACTAAAATTTATAGTAGGCGCTGACATTTACTAACTTTGTTGGCGCTGCGACCCAAATTTTGTCCTGCCCTTCAATACTAAGACACTAAGAGGCACTATCGTTCCCTGCCATGAGCAAATTAATACTTGGCATCACTTTCAAGTGAACATTTACGCAACTCTAACTTTATTTCCCCTTAGAAAGAGAACATTTCTTCAACCACCGCATACTAAATCAAAACTGATTTGGTTAGAATTGAACACTCAGGGATCCATTATCTCAGAATTCAACGTAGGAGGTGTAGGTGGAGGCATAGGTCAATGACCGAGAGATGGAATAACTCAAAAGGTTTAAATATTAAGAGGGATACATAAACGGAAGGTATATGGACGAGGTACGACGGAACGGCTTTGCTAAGCTAAAAGGAGGTCATTTTGCTTTTTGCTCTTCATTATGCTTTGACACACAGTCCCGAATCTGAAATGACTTAAAAACAGATACTCGATTTAATTTAAAAAGGACTAAATTAAATTGACTAGCTGCTTTTTTTCGTTATTGAGGACAAATTATGAAATGTCATAGTCAATGACTGACAATGACAATGGCAATGACTCCTTCCCAAAATTACACAGTTGTTCTGTCTAACCGTTCTGTCTAACAGTTGTGTATAGGTGACATACCTTTCCGAAAAAAGATAACACAATTTAGGTAATAACGTTACATTCAAGCTTTACAAATTTTAAATTAAATATTTATTTTAATTTTTTTCAGTCCAGGCTTCATTAAATATTATCACAAAAAACATACATACATATGTAATTAGGTACCTACATAACAAAAACATAAAAACAGCTTATTAAACCACACCCATCCTCGTAGGAAGGTATAACTTCTGAAAGGCCGACAAAACGCAATAAACCAAATTTTAAAGAAAAATATCTAACATGATTCTGTACTAAGATAGATCATTAAATCAGAAGGTATTCGACCTTCTTTAGAAATCCTCATAAAACCACGCCAAACTCATTCATCTTTAAAACCTCTTATATTGTTCAACTTTTTCAATTTATTAAAATTCTGGGATTTTGCCTTTGTTAACGATTATTAATATTATTACCGATCCATTAAGTATTATTTAAAGCTGACATTCTGATCTTGTAAGGTAACTTTTATAGAAACTTTAGAGATTTGTCTTTGAAACGAGCTATATAATAATAAAAATGGTTCAAAATTTCCGAAGAGTTTTTTGTACAAAGTTTTTGCACCTCCCAAATGGCACTTTCTTTTAAAACACAGTCATTTAGCAAAACTTTTCAGTGTAATTTTTGCATTTGATATACTCCTAAACCTTTATCCGAGCTCGTAAATTATTAGATACATTTTTACTATCATCAAACTGTCATGAAAAAAAAAAAAAAGTTTTTTTCTGTCATTACTCGTAAGGCATTACTCTGAATTGATAATTCATGACATCATGGTGATCCATAAGGCATGAAGTGGATGTTTATCTTGCAGGTAAATTATGTGCTAATGAATGCTTTTGTCCAGCAATGGATCGATAATAACACATTTAAATTACAATAACTCAGTTACCACCCAAGGAATACACAAAACGAAATAGCGTGCAAAATGTCAGAGAGAAATTAAACCTGCGAAAAAGAGTTCAATCTTTAAATTTGACTTGATATGACCCAATCGAGAAAGAGCAGGAATTTTTATCAAAAACTAGCTGCACCCTGCGGTTTTACCCGTTTATTTTCCTAATAAACCATCCCTGTATTAGAGGTAACAACAAAAAAGAATTAACAAAATAGGTCAAGCCGTCTTCGAGTTTTAGCGAGACTAACGGACAACGATAATTAGAAAAAGAAGATAATCTGACAATGCCAAAGCTGCGGATAAAGCAGTAGACAATATGCCAGTATTTTCTACTGTTGCATGACTTGCATGTTGAAGAAACATGCTCAGTAGATGGATTAAAGTAGATAATGTTAATATGATGATGGTCTGAACTTGAGTAGGAGGATAACAGAAACAAGAATACGAAGAAAATAATTGAATTTAAACTCTTTCTTTTCTGTCGGCCACAAATGAGCCAACTAACGTAGGCGCTTCCTCCATAAAGGCAACGAGCTTTACCCACTTATTGTCGCGTTCAATTGGCTAATTGTCGGTGCATTGCGTCTCTAACATTGAATACCATGTCAAGCGATTATAACTTCTATCACTTTGGGATAAAGTCTTTGAAGATGCATATATAAGAAGCTCGTATATTATTGAATCTGTTTTTGTCATTGTATTTTGCCCTTTACGTTCTTGAACATGTGATTCAAAAAGTTGTACAAGTACAAATATGTAAAGTACTAACTTGTATCTACGGTTTAATTTTACAACAATGGAACACTCTTGTGGTAAATATTTTAAATTGTCAACTGTAATTTTAGTAGGTATGTGTTTTGTAGTGTTGGTAGTAAATATCTTTTATCTATGTAGAGTACTGATTAGTTTGTTCTGTCGTTTATAAATATTCTCAAAACTGTTTATACATTTTCCTATGTTAGAACATTTATAGCCCTTTAAAGAGTTTATACCTAGCCACAGGTTGCGTTTATTTACCTTAAACTTGGACATCCCACTCTAAGACCCAGTAAGATAGTCTTTGCTTAGTTTTCCCGAAGTAATTTCCAGTTACAACTACCTATTTACCTACCCAAGTAACCATCCTACTACTATTATAAAGGCGAAAGTTTGTAAGTATGGATGTTTGTTACTCTTTCACGCAAAAACGGCTGAACGGATTTACATGAAATTTGGAATGAAGGTTGTTCATGGTCTGGATTAACACATAGGCTACTTTTTATCCCGGAAAACGCGGGTGAAGCCGCGGGGCGCAGCTAGTGACATATATTTGTGTACACTCCACAAAGACATAATACGATAAAACCAAAATTACGATAACCAAAATTCGTGTCCTTTAATTTCCTGAAATCTAGTTGTTCTGACTTTTCCAAGGTAAACTGTGTACTATCTCAGCATATCGAGCAAACAGTAATTTGCTTACGAAATTCGGTTCAACCAGAACGCTATAAATGATATAAACTTTACCTAATATTCTAATACTCTACTCGAAGTTTCACACAAAGGTTATGGGTTTAAATAACCGAGCTTCAAAACCCCACCTATTACAAACTATGCAGTAAGTAAACAAAACGATCCTAGTAACAAGACAGAGCTGAATTCATTAACTGTGTTCCTAAGGTGAAAATAACGAAAAACAAGTCAATTTCGAAATAGCCGCACAGCCATCCATTAGCGGAGGTACTCGTTCTAAACTTAGCTTTTCCACTAAATCGTCTTCCGCCACTAATAACTCCCACAGGAGGCGATAGTGAGAAACCTGCGACAAACCTCCTTTGAAGATTTCACAAGAACTATGTTCAAGATTGTAGAACTTTCCACGACTTGAACTTGTGGAACGAATAAAACCGCATTTTAAAATTTAATATTTAACAGGAATATCGTTTACGAGTCATCTTTTTTCCAAAATACAGGATTCTTTTAAGACTCGGTCAGTTGTTGTCGTTTCTATAAAACAGACAAGGAAAAAGACAGTCAAATAGTCTTTGTTTGTTGAAAATAAATGAGTTTGAAACCGCATGTAATACTAGTATAGCAAAATAAATGAATTTGTATCGATTAAAGACACACTTACTTAATTTCTTATTCGATATAAGTATGTGACGTATTTTCCTATTGATAGAAAGTGTGGTCTTAGATTTTCTGTAATCATAAAGACCACATAATTTACTACTGTCCATGAGAGAAATTATTATTACTCATGTCAACTTATGGAGACAATACCGCAAAAAAGCCGCAATGAAAACTTTCATTTCTCCTTGATTTCTCCTAATGCCCCTTTTATGGCTTTGTCTACAAAGTCACTAGAGTTGTAACTTAAGCTCACCCAACAACCTAGCTGCCAAATCACGTAGCACTATATCTCGATTGTTGTTTAGCTGTTTTTACGCCAAACTTAGCAGATAAAAGTTAAACAGACTGGTTACTTAGCGGGAAAGTTTTGGTAGAAACACTTTTTTGGCCGGAGTGTAAACAGCCCAAAGTTTTGTCGTTTACAAAATGTTAGCTATCATTGGTTAAACTGTACGCTACTTTTAGGTATTAGGGTTCAGATACCTTTGAGAACAGCCCTCTAGGTAAATTCCCTGAAGCAATCTTGGTTATCTGCTTCGTGAGGCAGCTTGTAAGCATAGTTTGCATAATGTTTAAGTTTGATTATGAAGTTACGCGGAGTTGGAATTTAACGAAATTGGGAAATTTAAACTTAGGTATTACTAAAAACACGTATCGATTATTGAACGACTGGTGTATAATGTTTACTATAGAAGCACTCGTACCGCACTTAGCTCGACTAGGTGTTCGATGCTAAGCAACGGACGACACGCGGTCAGGCATATGGGTGACTGCGAGTGGCATTTACTACTGAGCACTATTGTGGTTCGGATGACATGGTAAATTGTTGGCCCGATTGTTGTTGTTTGTCCTGTAACAACAACCGCCTTATCATGTCAGAAACCTTCAGGCGTCCTTTAAATCTCTGATACTAGGGCTACTTTACATCAACTTGGTTAGGCATAGCCACAGAATAAATACTAGTCAGTGTAGCTTAAAGTGCAGTCTTTTTATCATTTCTTTTATAAAATTTTCTTTATTCGAGCTATATAAAGAGGTGTTCAAAGCTGGCATTATCTCGGTGCAGCGGTCAGTGTTAAGTGGTCTAAATTGGGACTTAAACAATTTAGACAATTGCTCCTGGCTGTTGTTAGCGTGCTGTTAATTAACCCGAGAAACGTTAGATTCTTTCACTGGGAATATAATGTGGTTGCTTTGCTAGCTGCTCTCAGTTATTGTTAAAGTTCTAAGGGTTCCGTAATTTTATTAAGGTTTCTTTAAAGACCCGTTAGTACCTATTGCAGGTGCTTATAAGTAATCGTTAGCTTTCCATCAGGCTACTTATTTGCCAGTCTTTTAAGAAAAATGTAATGTTCTGATCAAAATGACGATTTGTCACTCAAGCTCATAATCCTAGCAATATACCATAACCATTAGACCGATCGTACCAACTCCTCTCTCATAGAAATATTTCACTCATACGAATCTGAGCTCTTCAATTGAATCGTCCACGTTTGGCTGCGAATCTGTGATTGATAGCCCTTCGTCCACCCCAGCGCAAACGATATTTTGTGAAGATTTCCAACCCTCGTCAACAAAATAGAAGGCTCTAGAAGTTTGAGGTTCTATTTGGTCGCGTACTTTAAAAATGCTATTTTGCAAAATCGAAAATATTCACGATCCCAGATGAATTTGCGGTCTCTCTAGTGCTACTCAAACTTTTGCATTTTTTAAATAAATTGTACTTGAATTTCAACAATCTTCTAGCTCTGAATTTTATATATTTCATGGACGCATGCCATGCATAAATTCGAAACTACGTACGAGACTGAAAACTAATTTGAGTTATTCCGATCTATTTTAATTAACCCGGCAGACTTCGTACTGCCATACAGTACTTCTCTATGGTACTGCCTAATTAAATATAAACACGAACATACCTACATTGCTTAAACAACAGTGAGTGCTTGCAATTCAATATGAACTTTATACAATAGCAATAAAGCTCGTTTTAGTTAGAAAACGTTTGTATGGGAAAAAGAAAAGGGCTGTTTTTAGGGTTTTTCAATATTTCTGAGAGATTTTCTTAATATTTTTTTCCGTAAGAACCTTCTCCTAATAATAACAAATACAACAAAAAAAGAATTAGTGAAATCGGTCCAGCCATTCACGCGTGATGCCGTGACCAAGGAAAACGGGTTTCATTTTTATATATATAGATGTGAAAGTATATTCAGTAAACCTGGTTTTAGTTGGCTAATAACGCCGCTATAAGACGTATCAATTTCGATATAGTGATGGACACTAGAAAAATGAACTACTAGATTAAAATCGATTAATTTAGTAGGTAATTTGCTTCTGCGGTGATTTTAATTACAGAGCTACTCGTAAACAAACTAATTAAATAAAAGTTACTAACCAATGAAGACTTCAACACTGAATGTTGTCTACATTGTTCCTAAATATGAATAAATATCGAAAATTATATATTATGTCGAAAGTTTGTGACTTTCTTAGAAAATATAGTTGCATCTTACTTAATCCTGATTAGTGATATGTTTTAGAACTAATATTTTGTTTCGGAATTAAACCGAGCAGTAGATATCTCTGTGGCTGCATCGCTTGCTGAAATACAGAGCTATTGGGATTTATGTTATGAAACTTGTTTCATTTTACTAGGGTTACCATGTATCAAATCTAAGAATATAATTCGATTAGAATCATTTATCAGTCACAAAATCGAAAAAACAGGCATCAGATATAAGTAGTTTTCTAGAAAAATACCGCATTATTGACACCACATAAAACATATGAGATAAGATAAAACTCTGGTGGTTTTATCGGAAAGAACAACATCTTTCATCGTGCCTTAAAATATTTTTCAAAATCTTCTTGAAGATATGCAGTTGTGTACTCTACAAATTACAATTAGATATATCTATTTTGAAGCACTCTTCAATAAGAATATTACTTAAGTAAATACAGGTTTAATTAAAATTAAAAAAGACAACTTCATAATTAGAACATGCCAACCTCTTTAAACGCAATAAAGCTCTTCCTCTCCCAGTTACAAGGTTTTTCCAAATTCTGTATGACAAAGGCTTGCGGAAGTTCCGGCGTGTGTTGACTACAGTAAACACAAAAATGTCCTGTGAAACAATAACTGGTGACCCTACTCAGACAGCAAACGTAGCAAAACTGGGAGACAAATAATTAAAAGTCTTTTGTGTTAGCAACGGATTGCTTCCAACAAAACTTAACTGGAATGAACTTTAATTTATGTTCAGTAAAACTTGTTGTGCTTTTGTGAGGAAACATTTTTAAGCTATTGCTATTCCTTGAGCGTGGATACTTTTTAGTTTTGTTGCCATCTATCGATGAATAGCAGAACTTTTAATGACTTTTTGAAATATCACGCTTGTCTCTTTAGTTCAGCAAGTCGCCTCTAGGTGTCGAGTGTAAGGTTTCGATAAATAATTTTATTTGGATAAGTTGATAAAAAATGCTATGCAATAGCTTTACCGCGGCAGTCCCCGAGTGCCACACGTCTTTTTTTTTTACTTATTTTCGACTGTAGTCAAAGCGTAACTTTGATTCACACATTCTTGATCTTCTTCTTCTTCTTTTATGTTTTGGACTCTGCGGCTATGTAAGCCGCAATTCTGCCAGTGTCCGTTTTTTAAATAAGAATATGTTCGGTGTACCCCAGTAAAGTAGTGGAGACTTTACTAGAGGCTTTTCTAAGGAGTTTTGGAAGCAACACGGAATGACACGATTCACTGCATTTTATGATTTGCCCACACTCGTGCACGTCCTCGAGCACTTAATGGTTATTTTCCCCACTTAAAATAAACATTAACACTCAAAATTACACAAGTTTAGTAAAATAACAAAATGAAGCAACATGTCTCTTCCACGTTCCCGCCAAAAGTCCATTCTTGATCTTGAAAAAAGTTGCGAGGAAAATTGTTTTTGCATCCTATATTTTATACAGATACGGTCAGGCCATTGACACTGACTTAAGAATCGTGAATGAAAGTATTCCGTATAGATTTTGCTGAGATTTTGGTAGATTATTTTGGCCTATTTTACACCTACATTATTGCCTACTCATATGAATATGTGCGATACAAATAGCGTGCAATTATAGTCATAATAAACAGCCGATTGTTTATGTTTTAAAATTGAACAAAAGACGTTTCGTTTTGGAACAATGGCATCATATTACAGTTATTATGAATTTAGACATTAAACACGACTGCGTGTCTAACGTCGCCTTCGGCGTCATAATAACAACTCATCATCATCATCCACAGCCTTCTCTCACCCACTGTTGGGTATAGGCCTCTCTCCTGTTATACCATCTTCAACGGTCCAATAATAACAACTAACTAATAAAACCAACTACTGTAATTAAAAGATAAAATAGAAAAATACGAGTACCTACCTGGCTGATACAACTACTTAGCTAGTGATTTTCTCATTTGTAGACTCCTAAAGACATTTAAATGTCATGTACTTACGTAGTAACGTTTACATAAGCTGTGAATACTTTCGTACTTCTTCAAGATACAATTATAACAAAAAATTAGTGCATACCAAAATTAATCTCAAAAAATATCAAGTTTATAAAAGCTAGCATTGTACCGCTCATCTTAATATATATAAATCTCGTGTCACAATGTTTGTCCTCAATGGACTCCTAAACCACTTAACCGATTATAATAAAATTCGCACACCATGTGCAGTTCGATCCAACTTGAGAGATAGGATAGTTTAAATCTCAAATTATAGTCGCAATTTTAATTTATTGCAAATTATATATATATACTGATAATTTTTACTATAAATTGACAAGTTAGCATCAACATACTACGGTTGCTATAGTTACGCAATGGCTTTTGACAGGACAACGTCTGTCGAGTCAGCTAGTAATATATAGAGAGTAAAAAGATGCGAACGTACAAACTATCGAAACAAAGAAACAAGCTTTAGTTACGTTTTTGATAGAGCGAACTCGCTAGTAAGACAAGAACATTATTTTTACAAAACAAAAAACAAAAGCCGACTTCAAAAGACCGACTATTGAGTTATTCATCTATTTGTCGCGCTCGTACTTCATGCTAATTTAAGACTTATATGGTTTTCTCATGGATACCATAATCAGAATAACTGGACTAAATTGAAATGGGACCAAATGATAAGCGTCAGCTTTTTAATAAAAAAAGAATCATCAAAATCGATTCACCCAGTCAAAAGTTATGAGGTAACAAACATAAAAAAAAAATAAAAAACATACAGACGAATTGATAACCTCCTCCTTTTTTGAAGTCGGTTAAAAATAAATACTTTAATACTATTAATAATAACGCTATAATAAATCAATGTATAATTTTCAAATTTCGTCGTATCATTCCAGCTAAGCGAGCCAAATATATTACCTAATATGTAGCCTCACAGCACTTCATCATTACAAAATTATCGTAAAACAATAGGTACACTGTGCTATAGCGGGATAGATCGGAGATTAACGCTAAGTTATGAGACTTTGTTGCAATATTTTATAGCGTAGTCTGATGAACCCTAAATGGATAGCGTTGAAAAGTTTGTACCAATACATCGGTTGACTGAACACAGAGACTGGGGAGACGGAGCGTGGCCGCTGACAAGGTGCGGCAGCCGCTGACAACGCATTGTATGTCACAAAGAATTCATAATTATGTACATCCCGCTTCTGATCGGAGTGAGATTACTAAACCTGGATGAAACATGTCTTGTTGTTGCCTTTTTAGATAGACTTTGAACTAATAATTATTTTGTGTCAGTAACGTCTTTATTACTTGACTGTGAGCGTATCAGACTCATCATTCGCAATATTGAATTTCTCCTAGGAGACCCAATTTGACTAACCTTAATAATTATTATTTGTACTTATATCTAAGTGAAGTGAGCTTCACAACCACATCACTTGTACAATGTACATGAGCTAGTAAATTAGAAGTAACTTAAGCAAGTTACTTCTAATAATATGTCCCAAGTCTATAAATAATTCCCTAGAACATCACTTTGAACCAAGATTTACCTTATTTATTAGCCACATACCACATAAACGCTTAAATGAGTCACCATAAACTCCAATTGACGTCTGCAGGTCATATTAAATTGCTCGGTTAACCTCAAATTGTGACGTCACGCTTCTTTATGACTGATTATTTCCTTCTGAATGTGCCGGTTGTCTCCTCAGCGATGCTAATTCTGGCAGTTAGTGTTCTTAAATTGCCAAAATCAGCATAACGGCGGTACCATGGCTTTTGCGGCGTAAAAAATGTTGGATCGGGAAGAGAGAAATTTGGGGTGATTTTTTGTTATTCCTCCGGAGGTTTAGGAGATGACAATTATTTATGGGGCTGTTAGGAGTGTAGCTGTAGGTAAGCTATATATTTAGTGAGAAAATCCTAAAATAATATTATTGGTCCCATTTCTGCTTCTCTGAAGCTGAACTTTTTTATACAAGCTGTTTTAGACCTTTAGGTCAATTATGAAAGTTACCTACTGTTGTGTCATTTTTCAGCGCCTAAATTTTATCATTGATGGTCATTTTATTAGCCTATGTTTCAAACATCAATCAAGTATTTCAAACCAAAAATGATGAACAACTGTTGTTTCGAAATTCTTATTGTATTTGGAAATAAATACAAATTAATACAATTATTTGTATTTCTAACCATTTATTGTAACTGTCAAATAAATATTTATTTCTCTTTTTATCCTCTGCTATTTACTATATAAAGCACTAATAACAATCAAGATGAAATAGTGAAGCTTTCTATTAACTTCATTGAACTTCGTTCCATGAATGTCTCGTAAACGTTTACTAAGTGAAACCGTCTTTGTTTCAGATACAGCAATGGCGGACGATACCATGAACTACACAGATGGAATCACCACAAGCGAGCCAAGCGAGCTATCAAAGTAAGTGCCTACTTAATAATTTTAACAACAACGTAGTTAACTTAGTTAACACTTTGACTGCGGCTAACAATCACACGCGCTTGCCTTAGGTGCGGCTAATAGTCAAATGCATTGTGTTTTACGCGCCTGGCGTGTGCAGCCGCACTCGCGTCGCACAAAGGAAAACACAAGATACATATATGTTTTCCGCAGTCAAAGTGTTAAGGTAATCTGATTTGCTTAATGGTCACAAAGCGAGTCTTCTAAATCTGCGTCTTTCATCTTTCTTGTTAAAAATTTCTTCGTGAACAGACTTATTCGCGTTAAAAGTAAAAAAGTGAGAGCACGAAAAATCGCTAAATGATTGTGACTCTTTATTTTCTCACTATCACACTATGAAACGTCACACTCAACAAATTTTTATATGACCTACCATACCTAGAAAAAAAAAACAAACTCCGAAAATTTCCGAAAGTAAACATCTTCTGAATTAGTATATTAGTAAGGTAGGTTAAAGAACGGTGAAAGTAAGTACCTACTTCAGATCAAAAGCAAAAAAATAAAAACAAGAAACCGCTCCAAGTAAGTTTGTGCTAAAACATTCAGGCTTCCCTTCTACGGATCTCGTATTTCTTTGAAATTTTATAAAAATGTTTTCATACTTAAGTGGAAAACGTGTGTAGTTCTCGATTGAAGTAAAATTAGCAATAACATGTTGTTGTTGTTGTGCATGTTGTTATTTTAGCAATTCGAAGTTAGAATCAACCACACGTTCGAACGAGCACCAGCACCTCGACGACGTCTGCCTTATAAAGAGGTCTCAGGTTCGATTCCCGGCTGGGCAGAGATGTTTTGACGATGAATTTAAATATCATTATGCTCTGGGTCTGGGTAATAGTTGTACTTCTCCTTGTGTGTTCCGTGGAATCCCTGACACAGGAAATTGTAGTAAAATTAATAAATAAATTAACCGACTTCCAAAAAGGAGACGGTTCTCAATTCGACTGTTTTTTTTTTTATGTAGATATGTTACACGATTAGGTACACCATCAATTATGAACTGATTATGATTATTGTTGTTTTGTTTGATAGGTCATAACTCAGAGGTGGTCCCATATCAATCTTATTTAAACTGATCTATAGCTAAGAACAAAAAGAAAGAAAAAGAAGTTTATGAACAAAAACTAAGGAGTGCAACTTTGCTTCCACCGTTTTGCAATAGATGGCTGTAGCGGTAAGTGGTAGTCGAAATAATAGTAGATGTCATACAATAAGCTTAGGTATTTGTAAACATAACGCCGTCGAAATATTAGTCGATTTGTGTCTGCATCATAAAGTTTTTCTCGATTATACAACCTTCCAAGAAAACTGTGATTTCCAACGCTATCAAAAATTATTTTACATTTAATTGTTTTTCAGTCAAAAAAGTATCGGGAATGGATGATTTGTTTTGGGTTCCAAATTCAAATTTTTGTTTTTATTGTTGTTGTTAGATTGGCACAACTGTTTTCGGAGTTTGAGTTGCGTCTGTTATTTAGATTAAATATGGTGCTGTTTTTAGTTAGGTCATATATAGTGTGTATTACGAATTTCATCATGGACAAAAACATCGAACAAAGAGTTTGTCTTAAATTTTGCATCGCCAATGGAATTTCGTGTTCGGAGTCACTAAAAATGTTACAGAAGGCTTACGGCGAATCGACTTTATCAAAAACACGTGCTTATGAGTGGTACAAAGCGTTCAAAAGCGGTCGAGATGTGATGGAAGATTTGCCTCGCTCTGGTAGGCCATCAACGTCTGCAACTGAAGTTAACATCGCAAAAGTGAAGGAAATAGTGACTGAAAATCCTCTCTCAACTTTGAGAGAGATAGCCGCCGAACTTTCTGTATCTCACGAGTCGATCCGTACCATTTTAAGTAATCATTTGGGTATGAAACATGTTACCGCTCGGCTAGTCCCAAAAGACCTGAATTTTCTCCAAAAACTCAATCGCATGAGAGTCGCTGAGGACATGCTAGAACGAGTCAATTCCGACCCAACATTTATGAAACGCATTGTTACTGGTGACGAGACGTGGGTTTACGAGTTTGACATGCAAACTAGTCAACAAGCTTCGGAATGGCGCCTTCCAACTGAACCGAAACCGAAAAAACCACGCCAAAGTCGATCAAAAGTCAAAGTCATGTTGACTGTTTTCTTTGACTATCGCGGTGTTGTGCACTCGGAATTCTTGCCGGAAGGTCAAACGGTAAATAAAGAATATTATTTGAGTGTTATGCGGCATTTAAGAGAGCAAATTCGACAAAAAAGGCCAGATTTGTGTAAAGAAAATTCTTGGATTTTGCACCACGATAATGCGCCTTCGCACACGGCCATCATTGTGAACGAATTTTTGACCAAACACTCAACAAATACCATCGAGCAACCACCATATTCACCAGATAAAATATGTTTCCAGCCGACTTCTTTCTTTTTCTTAAACTCAAATTACCACTTCGTGGCACCCGTTTTCAATCGGTAGGAGACATAAAGGAGAATTCGAGGCGAGAACTCAACTCAATTCCGGAAACAGCGTTTAAAAAATGTTTTGATGATTGGATTATTCGTTGGCGTAAGTGTATCGTTTCTGAAGGAGCATACTTTGAAGGTGATAAAATAAATTTGGATGAATAACAAACATTTTGTGTATTATTGATATTTTCCCGGTACTTTCTTGACAGAGTAGTACATACATGCTTACGAGCCAAATTTTCGTCATTAGCGGGAAGGTTTTAATTTATGAAGAAATCTGCGGCTGAGGCTTATCGAATGCTCTCAAATATCTACGGTGAGGCCGCTATTAGTGAAAGAACGCGCCGAGAGTGGTTTCAACGCTTCAAGAACGGTAATTTTGTCGTCGAAGACCAACATGGCGGTGGCAGAGAGAAGGTTTTAAAAGATGCAGAATTGGAGGCATTACTTGATCAAGACTCAAAGTAGTGGCCAGCGATGGACAATACTTTGAATCATAAATATATAACCAGGTTTTTACAATAAAGCCTCATATTTCGGAAAAAAAAACGGCAGAAGCAAAGTTGTACACCCATTTAGGTACGTTTCGGTTTGCTTACATTTACAATTTTGGAGCTTTGAGTGTGAACAGTTGTTGTTGTTAGATAGACAACCGCAGACAACGGATATGTTACATGTACATTAGAAGATCATAGCTGATAAATAATTAGAAAACAAACTATGACCAGCAATCCTGATGCAGGATCTCAGAATAATAATTCGATTTTACAATGAGCTAACGGCATCAAAGGCTATGCATATATGTAAATGCAATGTCGCGGTGAATAGCATGCCTACGACTTCCGGCACTAACAGAAGGTATTGAAAGGCTTGGAAACACGTGTAAATTTAATTGAATCGGCATTTTAAATAAACAATAACAACATTGATTAAGTACACGTTAACAGAATCATTGAATAGAATACACAAAACACATTCATTCATTGAATTTACTTCATTGATTCGTCATCAGTAAACAATTAATTCGAGGAAAATAATTATGTTAAGTGACGCTTTTTTCCTACGAAGTAATTGAAACTGTTAAACGAACAAGTAATACATATTTTGACGTCTCAAATAAGGCTCTACCAATTTCGATGAAATTTACTGTTTGGAAGTTGCTAGGGTCAAAAACTCGATCTAGTTAGAAATAGTAGATTGTACAACGAGGGCATAAAACAAGCCATTTTATACGAGACGTTCAGCTAGCCCGAGCCGAAGGCGAGGGCAGATATAAAGTCGAGGATAAAATGGGTTTTATGCTCGAGTTTTACACTCGACTTTTCACATCGATTGCGAGGAAATAAATTAAAATATAATAAAAAAATAGATAATAATAATAAATAAATAATTAAATAAAATATAAATAAAACTATAATTTAAATTAACCACACAAAAAAAATAATGAAAAAAATTAAAAATAAATTAAAAAAAATAGTATTAAAAAAAACATTTTTTTTAAAGAATATTATTATAATTTTTAAAATTAAAAAAAAATAATTATTGATTATTTTTTTATTTATTTAAGTAATTTAATTCATTAAATTAAAAATAAATATGTATTTATATATATAATTATAAATTTTAATATTTAAAGAAATAAAATTCAAAATATATTTTTTTATATACACAAAAAAAAAAATATAGTATTTTAAATTTTATTTATTTTTTTATTTTAATATTAAAGGATAAAAAAAATCTTTAATTTACTATTTAATCGATTAATTAAAAAAAAACCATTTTTATTTAATGGAAATTATTTATATTTTGATTTTAATTAAAATATTTTTTTAAATGAAAATACAGAGAAATAGATTTAACTAATTATTTAATAAATTAATTTAATTTATTTTATTAAAAAAAAAAATAACATAATACACAGAAATAGAATAGAAAATCACATGTATAACAACCATAATATATTATTATACCAACCATTCATATTCAATCTCTCTGAACAAAAAAAAAACTTTTTACGATCTAAATCTTCTATAAGTTTTATATTTTTAAACATTTTTTTTTCTTACATGAAAGAAGAATAAAAAAAATAGAACCTCTTTTTTACAACCTCTCAATTCTCTTCTCTTTTCAAATTACTTTTTCGCCCTTGTGCGTAAAAGTGTACTAAAACGCACAAGGGCAAAAAAGTAATTGTTTTTATTCAGAGAGGTTCCTTTTAAGCACAAGAGCTTAAAACGCCGCTTTAGTCCGCCTACACAGGGCGTAAAGTAGGACTTTACGAGCAGGAGAAGTGAAAAAGCATTTTTCCGACCAATACTAGTTCGCTCACGTTCGTACCTACTATCTAAAAATGAAGCCAGATTTTCAACCGCGGAATTTTATTTGAACATGAAAATGTGGAAATGTTGCCAATCATTTTTGTTTCAAAATCATGCGATCAAACTAGTAAAATTGTATTCCTAGAACGTGTTACTCCGACTTTGCTTTTTTATTTCAACTCTTTAATAATTAAGTGAATAAATTTATTTTTAAATTTTCAAACGAAGCTCCAATTACCAACTTTTGTCTCATATTTTGTTTGCGTTTCCGTTCTGAACGTAATGAAAATGTATTGTTCGTTTGGAAAAAGGTTTCACAAAGAGCTGACATCCATTCAACTCATTCATATGATGCCTCAATACGTTCTGTAGAGTATAAGGAATAAAGGGTTTCCGTTAGCGAATTTGTTAAAGAGACTCGTTCATTCCTTTCGAATTAGGTACCACAAAATAAATATACTTATAATTAAAAGACATCTGCTTTTGTATGAAACATGAATTTCTTGTAAATCCAAAAATGTTAATGTGCAGCTTAGATACTACAATACTTTGGAGTATGTATTATTTTGTTTCACCTTTTAGTGCACTCAAATAAAAGCTTGTGCAGTAAAACAATTTTAAAGTTTTTTTTAAATTCGATTGGTAAAAAAAATGAAGTTAATATTATGAGTTACATTAATTAAATCATAATTTGAAGTATGTGTAAGTAGGTACCTATAACAAGTTGTGTGAGACTTACCATGTTGTTGTATTTCATCCCATTCTCAATCACCAACAACATTTTTTGAAACAAATGCTTTCAATACGAGGTTAACAGAATTAAAAGCCAATGTTTGATGTATCCTGTTTCATTTTTCAGGTTCTCCCCCGGTCTACTGACTTTCGCAGCGGTGGTCACCGGTATAATAATGGTGGTCGGTCTATTCGGCAACCTACTCACAGTTGTGGCACTACTCAAGTGCCCTAAAGTCAGAAATGTTGCTGCTGCATTTATAATCAGGTAAAATAAAATATAAACATTTAAATTTAAAAAAAAATAGTTTAAAAAACTAAAAAATACGCATTGTCATCAGTCCTTGACAGGTGTGCAAAGTTTGAATTAAATCTGATCGTTCAAAGTAGGGCAAAATTTAGTCCAAAAGGGTTACAAACATACAGGTGACACCAATAAAAGCGTGTTAAAAAAACACGTTAAAATGTGTCAAAACTACGTTGATTTCCATAGTAAAACGTAAGAGTAAAAATATTTTTTTTACGTTTACCGTAAGTTTACTTTGGTTGATTATTTTTCGACTTTTTTGCCTTAAAAAATTTAAGAACGAGCAAAAAAAAAGATAAACGACGAGCAAAAAAAAAGGAAGCTATTATCACATAGGTTTTTGACAAAGAAAGGAAAATATTCAGCAAAAATATGAATAATACGGACAGTACTGTAAAACCACATATAATTATGTGGGCATTGTCATCGACAATAATAGCCCAGTTTTTTCCCAGATTTGCCTGGTTTTATTCGTCACGGCTGCATAAAAGATCACAGAAATGTACACGGGGCCGGATATAATACCTAGATGAATTCGGTCACGCGGGACGAATATTTAGATTGTAGTTACTACTTAATCCGACTTCGGTGCTACTACTATAATTATGTTCTGTGGCTTGTTGTGGGATGTTTGCGGTGTGTTCTAGTATTAGATATACAGTTGTAAGGGTGACTCGCGTTAGACCTCTTTATTTCAAGTACACTTATAAAGGTCACATGAAATCTCTAGGTACGGTACGAGGTTCCACAATAGACCTCTCCTCACCGTGATTAATGAGATTTCGTTGGAAATATAATAATTGTTACTGAGAACGTGGAACAATAATAAATTCGCGTCTACAGGGCGGAATTCAGGAATTTCAGGATTGAAATCTGAATCGTACTCGCTATTGTTATTAAAATAATTGTAATTTACGTACATTGTCAGATGTGATTTATTTTGGAACTGCGCGAGACACCCTTCAAGTTGAATTTATGACCGACCACCTTACAATTTATGACTTGAAGCAACCTAAGTAATGTATTTCATATTAAGGACAACACGCAATATCAGCCATGAATTTCACCATGTTTTTACACAATAAAAAAATATATTTATAAGCCAGAGGTCCCGGGTTCCCGGCCGGGCAGATGTTTGAATGATGAATTTAAATATCTGTTCTGGGTCTGGTCTGGGTGTTAGTTGTCCTTGTCTTTGTGTGTGTTCCGTGGCATCCCCGACACAGGATTTATTCCTAGTGGGGAGCTATGAGTGTGAAACGTTTACGTTTTATATTATATATAAATAAATTTAACCAGGATGGCACATCTTAGTATCAAAGCCTTACATACAATTTGGGTCGCTGCGCCATTCAAGTTAAAGTATAAGTATTAACAGTAAATCAATTTCCCATTCCAGTTTATGCATAGCAGACTTCCTATTCTGCGCGATGGTGCTCCCGTTCGCCATATCGGGCTTCTGGACGCGGACGTGGTCCCACGGGGGAGTCTTGTGTCAGCTCGTGCCGTTCTTGCGGTACGGGAATGTCGGGGTCTCGCTACTGAGCATCGCCCTCATTACTTTAAACAGGTTGGTGCCTTGTTTGGTGAAATTGTGTTACAGGTATCCGTAGGCGACGGTGATCGGTTACCATCAGGCGGCCTGTTTGCTCGTCTGCCGCATTTGGCATAAAAAATTGGGTGGAGAACTGTAGCTACACAACTAAAACACTGGTAGGAATTACAGCTAGGGGAAAGTTTTGAGGTTTATAGCGGTGCCATAACGGTGTCAAAGTAGGTAGATACTAGATACTTAGTTCGAAAACAGTGTAAATTAGAACATAGCTGTCATTTCCACCAGCGTGTTAGTTGGGTAGCCATTTCCAGTTTATTTAGTGTCCTGCAATGTGCCCCATTTATTTCATATCTCATAGTCATTTCGCAAACATAAACACCCAGTGCCAGATCAATAGTAACTCACTTTTAACATGGTGACTGCGTACGTTTTTTTTAACCAAACCTTTTAGCTGAATTAATCTTGTGCGTTTGATAAAAACAACAGCGGATCAATTGTCAACCAGCAATTTCCAAGAACTGCAAAGTGTGTTTCAAAATTTGCCGACTAAAGGCTGGCGTCCACTAGGCGGATCGGGTCGGGCCGCATCGCAACGCAAAAATACGCCTGGCCCATTTTTATATTATATTTCATAGAAATATCGTTCATTAGCGACGGATCGGAGCGCGGCGGGTGGCAACGCATTGGCGGATCGCTTCGCATGTCGGCGGTGCGCTGCGACCCGCCCCGATCCGTCTAGTCGACGCAGGCAGGCGGATGTGAGCGCACGTGCCGTGCTAATAAAAATGAACGAAGAACTGCTTATTTCTTTAGTGCAAAAGTATAGAGAACTGTATGATCTAGGAGACCCTAGATATCACGATGAGCAGCGGCGCATGAATATATGGCAAGAAATAGCACAGATTTTGAATGAAACACGTAAGCACCTATTCATTTAAATTATAGGTTTTTCTTCAAAAAAAGAGGTTATCAATTCGACCCGTATGTATGTAATATTTCCAGAAATGCCCAGTTTTTGGATATGTTAGTCTATATCAGCTTCTAATAAAGACCTGCGCCAAATTTCAAAAGTGTATGTATGTTTGTATGTTTGTCCACGCATATCTCCAAAAGTATAAGTCCGATTTAAGTAGGTAGAACCGACTTCTGGCGTGGCGACGCATGCCGTGGCGACGCGTCGCCACGGCGTGCAGTATTCAAGCAAATAAATAAATGACGACGCGCGTACCTAATTGAGTTTCAATTTTCGAACGGTTTTGTGAAAATCTGTATGGCCATGGACAACGGGAGCATGAATGGATTAAAATGTTTCACATCTACCAGGCGTCCCGTGACGGCTCACATTTATTTTTTGTTAAACTAGGTATTATTAAACTGTAAGTTTCATCAAAATCGGTTTATTATTTATCATACAGAGAGTTAAGTGTACTTAAATTAGTCTTTGACATGAAAAAATGGTGAAATAAAAATGTTTAAGTAATAAAACATAAACAGACTTCACTGGAGTCGGAGCACCTCAAAGCACCTCCAAGCGAAGACTTCATTGAAGTCGGTTTATGTTTTTATTCAAACATTTTTAAAATATTATAAGTATATCAAACTTTACGCAAAAGTAACTTATTATTAATTTATAATTATATTTATTCTTCTTGCGCTTGCATATCTGGATCTCGGTCTATATGGCGATATCCTCTGTTCACAACTGTCATTTGCCATGGACATGAGCCTGCACGAGATACGAAATAACTTTTGAATTTGTTGCGAATTGCGAGAGCGACTTGAGATGAATTACCTCCAATAATTGGTAAATTTACTAGTCCCTCGTTCACAGTTTCTCTTAGATCATCTTGTGACCAATACGATGGGCTATTTGTCAAAAAGTTATGTAAACAGCATGTTGCCGCTACAACAATGTTGACATGTTCAGGAGTCATAGATAACCGCCTTTCATAAATTCTAAACCTTCTAGCTAATATACCAAAAGCATTTTCGCTAGTTCGGCGGGCCCTACTTAGTCGGTAGTTGAAAATTTTTCTTTCTTCATCCGTTAATTGATTTCCAGGATACGGTCTCATTAAATGTTTCTGTAGCGGAAAGGCTGCGTCTCCCACTATAACATGAGGCATAATTTCCTCGGTACCCGGCAGTGCCTTGTCATCAGGTATATTTAATTTGTTTTGTGCCAATGATTTTCCCACGACAGAATTGGCAAATAAACAGCCATCAGAATTCTTTCCAAGGCCACCTATATCGAGTAGTGTAAATCTGTAGTCAGCATCCACTAAGGCCAACAAAACAATTGAAAATGTTTTTTTATAACAAAAATACTTCGAGCCACTATTTGCGGGGCATTCGATAACAACATGTTTGCCATCCAGCGCTCCAATACAATTAGGAAAATTCCATTTTTCCCAATATTTTATTGCTATCTGTTTCCAAACCTCTTCGGTAGGTGTAGGTACTTTCATATTGTTCCATATCGCCGTGCAAGTCTCATAAACGATATATCTTACTGTTTTTTCTCCGAGTCGATAATTAAAAGCCAGCGACCTGAATGAATTCCCCGTGGCCAAAAACCTAAAACAAAAGCACATTTTATTATCCGACTTCCATAAAAAGAGGAGGTTCTCAATTTAATTCTATTTTTTTTTGTGTGAATGTTACGCGATTTCTCCGCCAATAATGAAGTTGGAGCACCTTACTTCATCCATTGCCATAAGCGTAGAGTTCATTGAAGTCGTTTCTATGTTTGTTGAATTATATTCTTTTTATTTTGTTCCAGCGGCAAATTGTAAAGAGAGATGGAAGAGAATTCGCGATAATTATCGACGCGCCAAAAAACTACGTCTAACGAAGAGTGGCCAGGCAGCCACTAACATAAAACCAATTCGATTTGAAAAAGAACTGAGCTTTCTCTCTCCCTTTATATGTAATGACACACAACAAAATTTAACAAATTTGCCATCTTTGAGTGATGATGAACAAGTCCTGTCACCACTATCATCAAACTCATCATCAGTCATGTCACCACCACCTATAAGTAGATCCCAAGTCAGTGAAACTGATTCGAGTAGGATCACCAAAAAGAAGAAGACAGACAGAATCTCTCAGTCGCCTCCACCGACACAAACTCTGTTCCAATCATACTTAGAAAAAAAGTATCAATCGCTTAACCAAGGCCATGATACTATGGTAGATTTTTTCACAAACTTGGGGAAAACAGTCACAACATTCCCGAAAGATGTTCAGATACGGGTTAAGGGTGCGGTGTTTAAAATTGTGAACGATGCTGAGGCTGATTTGTTTTGCAGACAAGGTGATACAAGTAATATATCGCATGCGAGTAGAGAGTCCCAAAATATGCAAACCACAAATCAACAGCCAGTTGCAGCCGTGATTTTAAGTCAAAATAATCAATTCTCGTCCATTCAACCTTTACGGACCTCTGGTCAAGCATCACCTACTATGGCATCGATGCTATCTAGCTCGTCACAACAACTATATGAAGGACAAGTTTATGAAGTACAAGAACATGATGTAGGTTCTGAAATCATGGAACAATTTCTGCATTTTCAGAAAAAATAAATAATTGTTAACCCTAGAAAGATAACGTTATTTTTTTGTACTGAAAAGATAAACATGCACCTGAGAGGCGCACTATTTTAATAGCCGTTTTTTTTTATGAAAGTCAATTATTTTTATTTCATTAACTACTGTAAATTGTTGAATTATTAATAAGTAAATAAAATACATACAATTATCATTATTTTTTATTTTTTAAAATTAATTTTTTTAGGATTTTATAAACCCTCTACAAAAATGAACAAAAATTAGAAGTCTTCTGTACTTAGGTAGAAATTTTTAAAATTAGGTAACTTTTCTAGTGTTTTTTCTTATTAACTAATTAATTATAATATAATCAGTCTGAAATAAAAAAAAATACTGGAAAAATCAACGGCTAAAGACAATAGTTAATATAATGTGTTAATACAAAAATGTATAATATAATGTGTATGTGTGTGTAATGTATGTGAGTGTGCTTGTGTGTGTATATGTGTATGTGCGTGTGTGTATGTATATGTATAATGTATCTACGTTATTTTAAGATTAGTGTGGAACCGTTTTTCTATTTATTTATCGGATATTATACAGGGTTATTGATAAAGGATATGCTAAGCCGAAAAGGGCTAATAGTACGTATCATTATGAACAACTTTTACTATAGGACGAATTTTAGGTTGGTCCCACAGTAAAAGTTGTTCATAATGATGAGTGCTATGAGTCCTTTTCGGCTTAGCATACCCTTTATGAATAACCCTGTATACATTAGAGCTTTTTGGTTATGGTTTCGGAAGGTGACGAAAGGATGTCAATACACAGTGTATTTTATGAATTCTGAGAACGTTGACATATCAATATGCACATTTTAAGGTTTTTTATACTCAATTGGTTGTCATTTTATTTTTTGTAGAGGAGGTATACTATATATAACCGATTAAAAATTAACATTTATAAGCATAAAAAGTGCTATAAAGACTGTTTAAAAATTATCAAACCATATCTTACCTACCTCAAAACAAGTGTGATAGGATTGATTAAATAAATGTTTTAGATTAATGTTTTTATAATACGGGATGACTGGTTAGACACCCTGTATAAATACTAATTTGAGTTAATGAAATACAAATACATGGATGACAAAAATAAATGATATTTCCGTTTAATGTAAACTTATCGTTTTATTTTAAAACTTTTTTAGTATTCCGTCAATATTAGTTGAAGTTAAAAAGCTAGTGAAGTTAGGTTGTTAATATAAAGTACTCTTCAGTAAGACCAACGAAAGTTTGAGCACCACTCAACAACGCAACTCCATACATTTTCTTTCCTAGTCCGGTAATACGGCAGGCCGATCCGGTAGTAGGTGCAAATCACGTTTCTTAGTCCGGTAAACGGTACAAATGAGACTAAACGGACCTAAAAACTTTAAAAATATTTTAAATATATTTCTAACGAGTAATTAATTTCCAAAAAAAATTAAATGAAGACTAGTTTATCTAAGTTACCGCTAAACTATTAATTATAATCGTGTAAAAATCCCAGACCTTATTTTAAATAGAAACGTACATGCAGGTCTTAAGCGTTCGGTGAACGGTACATTTACCTTACTGTGTAATGTTAATGTTAACTTTATTGGGAATTACTAATAAATATGATTAATTATGACTCAATTTTTTTTATTGTCACATAAATAAAGTGGTTTATGTGTTCATACAGGTAATAAACTATCTGAGTGCCAAATTTCATCCAAATCTGTTTAGCCTTTTTGCGTGATCGAGTAACACACCCATCCATCCAAACTTTTGTATTTATAATACTAGTAATAAAGACTACCGCCAAGCAATAGTGGTTTACCCATGTATTCGGGTATAGGACAGATTCTTAGATTGGAGGTAAAGCACGATCTCATTGTGTAGACAATAATTAATTATATTAAAATTATTATCAGATGTCAAAAAATCTTATTTACCTGAGACAAACAGCAAGTCGTTCTTCTGGTTCAATTGGCCTTCGAAATTTTGTGGTTTGTTTCTGTAAATCTTCACGTAATATATTAAGCAATGTTGCAAATTTTCCAAAACACATTCGAAAATACTCGAAGAATTTGACTGGATCTTTCTTCAAATCGTTAAACAAATGATGGTATTCACCAAATACACTTCTTTTCTGGCATATATCATGCACCCACACCTTGTGTACTCGTCGTCGTTTTTTATTTTTTTGCTCTTCCTCAAGAAGGATTTGAAACCATAACATCTCTTCGTCGGAGCTGTCCATGGTAGCGCGATGTCAGTCCAAGCACGAAAACACGTCTGATCAAATCCGCTTAATAGGCGGTCCGCCGCGCCCCGTACAGATGGACGCAACAGCATCGGGCCAGGCGTATTTTTGCGTTGCGATGCGGCCCGACCCGATCCGCCTAGTGGACGCCAGCCTTAAGTATTATCAAACATCATTACCGTAATCGGCCACATAACAGATATTAGTCGATGATATATTAATACGAGACTCATTACCCCTAGTAGATGCAACTCTACCTTGGCGAACCTTTAGCTTTAATTTATTTCCGTATAATTTTTCGTTCAAGCCAAAATAATTTATCCAAAGGCAGTGAGGGTGGATAAATCTTTGTTCAGGTAATATTCAATAAACGATGGACTTGTTACCCTTCTCAACCCCAATATGGGCCATCATAACACAACCCTTCCATTACCCATTACCCAATATAAGAATCCATTTATCTACTTAGGACATAAAATAAATTATTCAATCACTTGAAACCCAATTTGCAGAAATGCAGAGTCAAAAAACTTATTCGTAGCTAAAAACATCTTAGGTAGGTCCTTTTAAAAACTTTTATTTAACTTTCAATGTATGCATGTATACCTATATACTCGTATCTAATATATCAATGTAATTAGGTTTGTGCGGGTGGAATCTTGCAACTCAATTTGGAACGACTTCCCGATGTAGGTTCGATAGAGCTGAAATTTAGTATACGCGTGTAACTCCGATAACAATGCAATAAAAGCTTGTTTAAAAAAACTTATTTTATCGCGTACCTATCATATTGTCTTTAATTGATTACCAACCCGCCAATTGGTAAGCAGCGAAATGATCAAACATAGCAGTTAGCATAGCATAGCAAACTGTGTCACGTCACTAAAGTGTGATTATTACACAAAAAATACATAAAAAAGTACCCGATTTCTTTGAATAACATTAAAAGGTGCAACTAAGGGATTAGGTTAGTAGAGTGTTAGGAGATATACTAACATGTTAGAGTCAAGGAGCTATGATGATAATAAAAGCTTTAAATTAAAGCTATGAAATTTAAAAAAAAAGACGTGTGGCACTCGGAGACTGCCGGGGTAAAGCTATTGCATAGCATATTTTTTGCAAATAGATAGAAGAAGATAGAAGCTATGCAATAGTTTAAAAATACTGATTGTACTGCAAATGAGTAAAAAGTAAGACAGTATTTTTTCTCTCCTGAAAAGTAGCAAAATTCAACCTAGAGATTTCTCTACCACGCTGCCTTCTCTATGTGAAGAAATATCTTACGAGCCAATAATGAAGAAGGTTCCATAATTAAAGTCATGCATACTTAAATAAATTATTCCAAATCTAATTGCAAATTCGTTAGGGGCGGGGGCCCTATCCCAATATACTGAAACCTTGCCAGCCAGTACCCATTAAAAAGCTACCGAATGTCAAATTAGATTACTTTTTTATTTCCAGCCAGCATACTTTTCTGTAATAGGTGGATAAATGGAGGAACTATTTTTTTCTAAGAAAGACTGTCATTTTTGTTTTGGAAGTGCAATAGTGGCGCCTCCATTGAACTATTTTTTGACTTCGGTGGGGGGTGTTAGGTTTTTTTGGAACGGAATTTCTGCATTCCACGCTCAAGGCCCGCGATAAAATCTATGCAATAGCTTAAAAGCTGTGTTATAAAAGCTGTTCGACATATTTGTTCCAGGTCACGTTTTTATACTGTTTGTCTATTATTATTAATTATCTAATATTTCAAGTTAAGATTTGGATGGCTCTCGTTAAGTAGTCCCAGTCGTAAATAAGACTACGTGTCGCGTATGACTTGATCCTTCATAAGCATTACAACAGGCTATTCCGTTGATATTGCGAGCACATGTTACGTGACTTTAGATACGTGACATACGCATTTCTACGTCTGGGACTCTATTCTTGGGCGCTTGAGATTATCTCGGTCACTCTTGCTCTCATGACGTTTGTATTTGAAATGTAACTAGTGGTCGACCTAATGTCTCAGTCGCCAGAATTGGGGCCCAGATATTATATCCTGGATAAGATTCCAGATAAGTAATTGACAGCTTGAGTTAGGGTTGAGGGGCGAACTTGAGATCAACTTGCCGTCTTAACTCTAACTTATTTCGTTGTGGATTTGGCAGTCTTGAAATTGGTTGGGATTTTTTGTAGTTTCATGTGACGTAGGTATCTAATTAAAAAAAAAAACATTTTTACTGATTTTTAAGAATTAAGAAGAAAGAGATTTATTCATAAGAACTCGTTTCTTATGAAGACCTCTCGTGCTTTTTTTCAGGCACAAATTAGCCTTCCTGGAGGATTTTCAAGGAATCATACATAACTCGGTAGCACAAAAATTTCAGCCTGGAATCTTTAGAAACCTTTCGCACCTTCTTCTTTTTTTCTTTTTTTTTTCTTTTTTTTCGCACCTTGGGGGGCCAAATAGATTGGGCATAAATTAGAGAGTTACGCACGAGTTGCTCTTTTCAACTTCTCTGTAAGCAATCTATTATTATTGTGACGGACGGGATGACTTTGGTTCCGTGGAAGATGGGGCGGCCCTTAGTGTGGGACGCTACTTGTGTCGACACACTTGCACCGTCACACCTTTCCGGAACTCAGAATAGGGCTGGCGCGGCGGCTGAATCTGCGAAAGGCCTCAAAAGGCGTAAATATACGTAAATTTACGCTGCATAGCGGTCATATTTTTGAGCCTTTTGGGGTCGAAACCTTGGGACAGCGGGTGTCGGGCGCTATAAAAAATTACAAAGAGCTCCCTTCTCGTCTGGTCGAAGCAACTCGTGATCAAAATGCTGGCCTCTATCTCGCCCAAAGGGTGAGCATCGTCATACAATGTGATAATGGGGCCAGCATTTTGGGAACAATTCCCACAGGCGGCCTTTTAGATTAGTTTAGTTTTATTAGTTTAATTTTTAATTTAAGTATATTTTAAGATTCGTTGTGTGTATAATTTAAGCTTCTGTTATTATGTATTTACTATTCCAATATCGTTACAGGTACATAATGATAGCTCACCACAGCTGGTACTCCCGGGTGTATCGAAAGCACAACATTGCGCTGATGATCGTCTTCTCGTGGATGTTCTCTTATGGGATGCAAGTCCCTACACTTGTCGGAATATGGGGTAAGAAATACTTCCTTTGTGCTATATTTTACCTACTCTGTGTGGTAAGACAACTTTCTTGTATTTTCTACTTCACTAGCACACTGTTTTTCATCTTTCATAAAATTATTTTGAGTACAAAGTGAAGAAATGGAGGAATAGAGTGAGTAAGCTTCCATCTATAAAACTAAAGACATGCGTAGTTTTTCGTAGTGAATATTGCTTAGATTGCTAAAATAAATTAAATATTATACCTGCCTTGCCTACATGAATAAGATAAAAAAGCAGTTAGGTACATGGCTAACTATCTAATAACTCTACATAAAATATTATCTCTTACTCTAACTTTTAAATAAAAAGTGGTACCTACGTACCTAACCTGGCAGGTCTAGTTGCTATAATACAAGAAGCATCAATTTATAAAGGCACAGGCACAACATGTAACTTATCCCGAACAACGATAAAACTTTTAAACTATCGGGATCAAAAACTTTCGGGTTTCATGCTCATTGCCCACTAAACTTGGAAACAACAGTGCTTGTTGACTGAAACTAAAATTGATGAAGAAAAGGTACGTAGATTCTGCGAAGATCTCAAATTAACGTTGGTACTCTTCAAAGTAAATCGTAAACTTTTGATACCTTCCACGGAGGTAAGAGCGATGAACGGTAAAACACTGTCTGCTGCTCTGAAGAAAATGTGTACCAACTTGTGTTGCCTGTAGTTTTTCTGAAGTGGCTACCTTATAACCGTACCCTATAGTATTCTAAAGAATTTTCCAATTTTTCAAATGTTTTGGTAATGGCGTTCCCTGGTATCTGATACCAAGACTCACTTTGGGTCGCTGTGCCAGAGAAGTAAGTTAGAATTAAGTAGATAAGTATGGTAGAAAGTAGATAAGTACTTACTTACTTTAAGTTGATAAGTATGGTTGAATTTGTGTTTATGCTAAAGTTTGATTAATTTCCAATCCAGGTCAATTCGACTACGACCCCGAGCTGGGCACTTGCTCGATAGTGATCGACAGCAACGGCCGCAGTGCTAAGACAGCCCTGTTTGTGATCGCCTTCATTGTCCCTGCGCTGCTCATCTTTATTTGCTACGCGAGAATATTCTGGGTTGTGCACAGGTACCTATTTACTTTCGAATGACAGGCAGAGATTTATCTTAGCCATAAGGCTACTAGACGATTTATTACTTTTAAGCGTTTTAATTTTCTTTTCTATAACTGGCTGCGCCCCGCGGTTTCACCCGCGTTTTCCGAGATAAAAAGTAGCAATATGTTAATCCAGGGTATAAGATACTTTCGTACCAAATTTGACCCGAATCTGTTCAGCCGTTTTTTCATGATTGCGAAAATCATACAAACTTTCACAGTTTATAAAATTAGTGAGATTTCTGGCGTGAATCAGAATTTATAGAAAAACTAGCTGTTCCCTGCCACACTTTGCTGTGGATAAAAATAAAAAGAAAAAAAAATAGCCTATGTTACTTTGGGATAATGTAGCATTCGAATGGTGAAAGAATTTTTGAAATCGGTCCAGTAATTTTTGAGTTTATTCCACACAAACATCCAAAAATACAAAAATACAAATCTTTCCTCTTTATAATATTATTATAGTATATTAGTATAGAAAAACCGTAAAAATCTTTTTCATAATTTTAGACGTTTAAATTAATTTCTAACAATTAGGAAGATGCGTAGGTAGATAAGTATCTATACTACCTGCTAAAGGTCAAAATCTAGCCAAGCACGATTTTCCGACAACTTAGTTAAATCACCCCTGAGCACCTCCTGAATTAACAATGAAGCTGGGCTAACCTGCCCGTAACATTTTTATCGCTATTATAAATTCTGGAATCATTCCGGCCAAGTAGGTGTTATAATTTACGGGTAAACTTTGGTTGTACAGTAAGTCTAAGCGAGCGATTAGCAAAAGTTAGAATTATGCATGAAATTTGTCCCTACAGCCGCGTTTAGAGTTAGGATAAAGTGTCATCATCATTATCATCTTTAGCCACTTTTATTCTATTACTGGGTATCCCCTCTTCAGCTATGCCTTCTGCCTTCTTATTCTATTTCAATCCAGATTCGACCCGTATTTTTTGCCGGATGTCCACATTCCTTGTTGTGATATTATTTGCCACATTATTTCATCTTATTCCTCTTTGAGCTTTTTGTTCATATCTATTTTTTCTACTTTTATGGTCTGTTTGAACCTGGTAACTAAGTGTGTCACATTCCTAAACGGGTAGAATAAATGACACGAGGAATCATCAAGCTTTACTGAAATACAGAGAATGCAGCACCAAAAGACCTTGTTCCTTTTTATTTCCAGTTCGGAGCAAAGGATGAGAGAGCACCAGAGATCTCAGCACACTAGTCCAGGGTCTCTTAACAACAGCACCGCAGACAAGAGGTCCACAGTCAAGGATAATAGAGAAACGAAAGCGCGAAGGAATGAGTGGCGGATAACCAAGATGGTGCTCGCCATATTCTTGTCGTTCCTGGTGTGCTACCTTCCAATTACCATCGCAAAAGTGGCTGATAATCATGTGCATTATCCTGGTAAGTAGCTAATAAACTAGTCGACTCTAAGTTTAAGTTACTTATAACAGTGCAACTAGCTCGTAATATTTAATTGCTTAAGGTTCAAGTATAATTAGCCATTTTTGGAAAATTTAATTCATTCATTAGGGTACCATATTATGATGGTAAACTTTTGATAGTGACTATTCCAAATACAAATACTTCACTTGGCTCTACAGTTTAGTTGCTTGTACAATTTGTACATACTAACATACCCTGCAATATCAATGAAATCACTTAAAAGTAAAACTAAGTAACTAACTAGTTCAACTTAAAAGAATAGGCGTGCATTGATCTAGGTCTGACAACAGTCTCGGTCTCCTGACTGTTGAACTTAACCATTTACAAAATGTTAAGAAACTGACAACCCTAAAAGTAGGTAGCTCTACAATTTGTTTATGTCTTTCCCAGTGTTTCACGTGGCGGGCTACCTACTCCTATACGCGAGTGCCTGCGTGAACCCCATCATCTACGTGATCATGAACGCGCAGTACCGCGCCGCGTACGCCGCCGCCCTGTGCTGCCCGCTGGCGCGCCTCTCGGGGCTCACGAGCGGTGCGTATCCGTCTACACCCGGCCCGGCCACGCAGCCCAAGAAGGAACGGACTCTAGCCTCTTATGTCAGAAGTTGAAGGTTAGGCGATACGCCTGGTGTTGGGTTTTGTGTTGTATTGTGTCGTGGCTTTTGTTGTTGTGCAATTAAATGATGACGTGTCCTCATATGACCCAGCGCCTCAACCAGACAGAAAGAAACGGAGTATAGCATATCCTACGATGACTCAATTCCCATTAAAATATGTGCTTGCAATCTCGTCTAAGTGTTTTCACAAAGCTTTTGATTCAAATATCATCATACTTACTCATCTGTATCTACGCTAATGCTAATACGATCATTAGCATGAATATTTTTTCTAATGACAATTAACTAGTCCATCATTCTTTTTAGAGAAATGGAACGAGCGTCACGGCTACAGCTTCAGCAACACGCGAACAGCGCTCAGCCAAGTGTCACTGGGGGAGTCGAGAGCCGACCCTCGGGGCTCGAACCCGGCCGCCCATGGCGGAAGGTAGACCGTCACACCAAGCAACATTCCAAAACCTTCGGACCGTTCAGAAGCAGCTCGCAAATCGGACCCACCTCGCAAACCTTCAAAACAAGCGCTCAATACTTACCCAAGTTTAACAGTTCACAAAATCTGGGAACAAGCAATTCACAAGCGTACAGCTCGCACTTAGGATCACAAGTTGCAAGCTCTAATAGAACGAAGTCGCAGACTTTGAGTCCCAATATCAGGCTTTCGGAGCTTTGTCAGCGTCCTGAAAGGACCGGGTCTCAGCAGAATGTCAAGGTTACGAGGTTCCAGTTAGAGCGCAACCGACAAACGAAGATGTAGCGAACTTGTCGTTCGATATTAAGACAATACCAAAGAATTGCATGTATTCAATACAAGACTTATTTTTACCAAAATTGTAGATAGGTATTTTTTTTTTATTATTCCGTAACCAATGCCTTTTATAAGTTTTTAATATTAAATTAAAAGTATTAACAATCTACTTAATGCTCTAGATAAGTACTAGAAAAAATACCTAAAGTATCCGTCCTAATATTGAACGACAAGTTAGCTAAGGTGCCTACTCGTTGAGCTGAAGTTGAAAAAAATAGTCTTAATTTCTAGAAGATCAAATATCTAGAACTGTTATGTTCACCCGAGACCCGAGAGGATGTTAAAATATTTTTACTTTTGAGTACCCAAAACCCAGTTGTAAAAATTGGTCTTGACCCTCTCAGTTTAGCATAGCAGTTTTGTCTAACCTTATATTCTATACCTAATTTATAATAAAGACTATGTATTGCCTAATTCTAGAGTAGTTGCATAGGTACATTCCATTTTAATATAGCTGATGATTTTATACACCGAGAACCAAAGACATTTGATATTAATTGTTTCTATAGATATGTACTAGATAAGTAGGTAGGCACGTATAAGTTTTGCAACTAATAATAATTATTTTAAACAGACACGATTAAATATGAAATTTTAAGAAATTTACTATGTTTACGGTATTTTAGTTATGTAAGTAGATACCTATTCAAATGAAATAATGATATAAACATTGCTGTTTGTTAAACGTCATAATATATTATTTTTAATTGTTATTAGCATTCATTCATTTACCAGCTAAGTGAATTTAATGTGTACCTACAACAAAATAATTGTATTAAGTGGATACTAAAGCATTTCTATATGCAGTGTATTTTACATTATTTCAATCCAGTAAGTATGTAGGTAGGTACCAAATTATGTATGAAATGTGTTTATAATAAAGGATGTAAATATAATTATGTAATTAAAAAATGGTTGTTATTACAATGAAATTAAAGACAAATAAGTACCTTAACTCCAGTTTTATTTTCATCTCTGATAAATAATAATCTAATAAAAAAAAATCGTTAAACATTCATAGCTCTTATCCACTAGGACTACTTCCATTGCATCCAAGGCACACAAACACACACAAAAAGACGAGGTACAACTACACCCAGACTCAGAGCAGATATTTTAAATTCATCATTCAAACTTCTGCCCGGCCGGTAATCAAACCGAATAAAAAGCGGAATACCTACATACTTCAGCTGAGTCAAACAGGGTAGGTAGTCAAAACCTTTTGTCCTGACAACAGCGACAGACACTGTGTCAAACCAAGTACAATTATTTAAGAACTCACATAAACATGGGCTCACTATCAAAAGTCCCAAATTGAAATAAGGCTCGATATTTCACAAAAAATTCAGTAGGTACGCACTGAGAGCAACATTGCTTGTAAGGTAAGAAGTAAATCTGATTTTACCAAAAACTAGAGATAGATATTAATTAATCTAAAAATGTGGTATTACGATTCTCTTAAAATATGTTTGTTATTTTTCCGAATTGAATTTTGATACATCCAAAAAAGGAAGCGGTTTGATATGAATAGCTTTAGCCTGCCCACAACTGACTTAAAAAGCTTAGAATTTCAAAATATGTCAATGTCACAATTGAAACGTCAGTCAAAAATAAAATTAAGTGATGGCCGTCTGCATTGTTCGTAATAATTTGCAGTCAATTTTTGGATAGCCTGTAATTCCTATGCAAAGATTTGGCTTGGCATAGAATTTCATTACAATAACTGTGTTGTGATCAATAACATATAAATTTGTGTCGTAATTGTGAATATAAACAACATACTAACATGGATGTAGTCGGCAGTGAAATCGGTCAGAAGATGCGGGTAAATATATCTGAAATATAGCTGAATTCTGCTAGATTTACATTATTGTTTAAAGGTATGATTTCACTGTTAAGTTTTTGTATAAAAACACTTCCGAAAACAGTCAAATATGAATAAATTCTCATATTTATGCAATGTTTTGTTGCTTAGCTTGTAACCTGAACAACGGATGTCCATAGCGGATATTGATTGAAAACATTTCTATTTACAGTCGGCGATCAAGGCCAAGCTTACAGAACTGGGGTGCTATGTCGGTAAGTAATAACTTGCTTTATTAGTTTTATATACTTAGCCTGACCAAATGTCCATATTCTGTAGCACAAACAACTTGAAACTATCGAAAAAATAAGAAAAAATATGTACATAATATGTAACAATTTTCTGCCACTTGTCCAGAAATATGTTCATTTATAATAGCTTTAAATTTTATCTAGATCTCACTAGAATAGTTGGTATTTCAGATGATGAGCTCCCTGACTATGTCATGGTGATGGTGGCCAACAAGCGCACCCGCGCGCAGATGGAGGATGACCTGCAGCTGTTCCTCGGAGATAACACGGAGCTGTTTGTTAACTGGCTGCATCAGGTGCTGAAAAAGTTGCAAGAGGTCACCATTGCAGCTCCTAGTAAGTAAGAAATGATAGTATGGTGATAGGGTTCCGCTAGCCAGCCGGCTGAACCTTCCTATCTTTAAGACTAGAGAATCCAATGTCTAATATTCACTGTTACCATTCTATTTCAGAGCCCCCCGAACCAGAGACAGATAATGAGAAAGAAAAGTCCGACCCAAAGGATAAAAAGACAAAAGAGAAAAAGTCAAAAGACAAGACCACAAAGAGTGATTTGAAAAAAGCAAAGAAAAAGGATAAGGAAAAAGAAAAGTCACAGCGCAAGAAAGAAGAAAGGAAAGCTCACAAAAAGAAGAAGAGCAAAGATCGAGAGATGATTCGACCGAATATTCCTCCTTTACTTATGAATATGGAGCAAGATTCTGAGCCATCAATAACTGATGTATTTGCTGGACAGATTTTGAAGAACCATGGAATACTGATGGAAAGTTTAAAAAAAGATCTGAAAGAAACTAAAACTGGGTTAAAAGTTTCTGAAGCTACAAGACCAATTGTTCCTATAATAGATCCAGCGACTATTCTAACCACACCAGCTGAAGAAACAGAAGAAAGAAGTAGCGTTTCTTCTGACTCTGCACCAAGAGAAGAACAACTGAAAGAGATTAACAAAATTGAAGCTAAAATCCAAGGGCTAAGGCAGAAATTGGCAGAGCAGCTGGATTCCATGTCAGAGGATGAAGATTTCTTAAATATTAGAACTGAGGCAGAAGAGCTTATGAATGACTTTGCTGAGGATGTGTTCCAGGTAACTTTATAATTTAATTTCAATCTTTTAACTAATTTGCCATTTTGTATTTTATTTTTTATTTTTAAGTAAGCTCAAATATAAATGCACCAATATTGGCATAATAATATGAAATACAAATCACAGTAACAGTAATAAACATAAAGCTTAGACTAGAAATAACTGCAAATTATATCCCCTGCAACTTACATTAATTTATAATCCAAATAAACCAAAGTTTTTTTTACAACAATTGGTTATGTGAAGTAATAAAGTACAAAGTGAGGTGTTAGAACCTCCTGATTTCAAAAATCACATCTTGTTATAACTAACACGGGAATACTCACGTAAAAATTTAGTTGTTTGCTACAACTAGTTTAGATCACATTTGGTGACCTTCATCAGGTGGTATTCCCATGTTAATTATAACAAAATTTGTCAAAACCACTTTAGTTTCCATAGTAAAATTGTTAAAAAATCACAGTACAAATTTTGACATCATTCTGCCATTTTCTTTTGTTTCAGGAAATATCAGAACAAACTCCATCGGTCCCAAAGTCCCCAACTTCTCCCCCATTAACTCCAAAACTTGTAGGCACCCCTAAAGATGTAGAAACTCTTCCCCAAATAGAGTTACAACTGCCCAAAAGACCAATCAGGGAAAGACTGGGCGCTAAAGAAGAACCGAAAAAACAACCTGAGAAACGAAAAGAAAACCAGAGGCGTTCAAAGAGTCCTGAAAGGTTGTTATCATTTAAGCGAGTAAGATGAAAGTTACACATAGACTATATGTATATTTTATGTATTTGTTTAATCCATGTAGAATCATTATAAAATGCATTATTGTCGGCCTGTTTGGCTCAGCGGTAATATATCTGCCTTATAAGCCAGAAGTCCCGGGTTCTATTCCCGGCCGGGCAGATGTTTGAATGATGAATTGTAATATCTGATCTGGGTCTGGGTGTTAGTTGTCCTTGTCTTTGTGTGTGTTCCATGGCATCCCCGGCACAGGATTTATTCCTAGGCTATGAGTGTGAAACATTTATTTATTATCAACATTAATTAATGCTTTCCAGTTTCACACCAGAAAGAGAGCCAGAGCCTCATCCATCGAGCAAATCGGCTAAAAATCCCCGCAGTGCTCCCGCAGAACCTAAGAAGAAATCTGACGTCTCAAATGAAAAGACATCAACTTCCTCAAAAAGACTGACTTCTAGGTAAAGTTTAAGTGTTATAAGAAATGGGCATGCTAAACTGAAAAAAGGTACATAGTATCATTATTATGAACAACTTTTACTATGGGATCAACCCAGAATATACCCCATACATTTTTTCGAGTGTCGTTGATATGTTTCTATGGAACGGCTGGTTTTGTTTTTCGCAAATTGGGTTGATCCCATAGTAAAAGTGGTTAATAATGAGTACTATCAGCCCTTTTTGGCTTAATATACCCTTTCGTTATAACCCTGTACATATTTGTATTTTGACCTAAGGCGTACTGGAAATGAGTCTGTGCTCATCACTGGATTTTCCATAACAAAATTATGGTGGGTCTTTGATTTCCATCTTACGTTTTTGGTATGAAAATATTTTGTTTTCGTCTAAACAGTACAATTTAGAATAATTAAACAGTAGCTTTTATATGACTTTCATTCTTTATACCACTCAACTAATGAGTATCTTTATTTCGTTTCTCATGCATGGGCAATGGGTATAAGTTGCTTTTTATATTAACTCTGGCATCACTTACTAGACTTTGTAGAATAGAATGTAGCTTTATTGCACACCAAACAAATTAAAAGAAATAGAAACAGAAACTGGGTAGTTTTATTTCAGTAGTATTTAATCAGTTAATGTAAACTTTCAGAAAATATATATATATTTTTTTTGTATTTGTAAAGGGTGAAAGAATGATCAACACATTTAGCCTATTTGCTGATTTGCATACTTTATAAAACTTGTGATAGTGGGTGCGTTTCACTAAGCGTTCACAACGATCACGCTCACGACCGAAGTTTTTCCCGTTCCACTTGCTTGTGAGCGTTACTGTCGTAAACTTTAGTGGAATGGATTATAGAGCGTTTTGAGCGTCGAGGTAAATAATACAAATGACGAGTTAGTAAAAAGAAAGCAAAAGATTTAAGAGGTTAGGTTATAACCTGTAAGCCTTGAAAATAAACTTAATTAATTATGGTCTAAATCGATTTATATTGAAAAAAATTATTATTCAATTTTTTATATTTAAAATTAGCTAGTGGTGTATTTAATTAATTTACGTTCAAATGTAATTAAAATGTCTTTTGCGGCGGCACTTGGATATTTTCAGTCATTTTTAACCGACTTCAAAAAAGGAGGAGGTTATCAATTCGTCTGTATGTTTTTTTTTTTTTTTTTTTTGTTTGTTACCTCATAACTTTTGACTGGGTGAATCGATTTTGATGATTATTTTTTTATTAGATTCCCATTTGGTCCCATTTCAATTTAGTCCAGTTCTGATAATGGTATCCATGAGAAAACCATATAAGTCTTAAATTTGCATTAAGTACGTGCGCGACAAATAGATGAATAACTCAATAATCGGTCTTTTGAAGTCGGTTTTTGTTTTTTGTTTTGTAAAAATAATGTTCTTGTATATCACCGAAGTCTTAACTAGATCGATGTTGTATATCAATCAATCAATCAATATCATTTTACGTCAGTTTCACGGTCGCCATCTTTGATGCTTTGAGTTTTGAAAATGCCGCTAATTTTCTCAACGATCACTTCGACCCACGTTTTGAAATGGGTCGTCGTGAGCTTCGCGTGAGCGTAAGTCATGACGTCATAAGTGACGTTTTCGCCGCGACCACAACGACCGCGGTCGTTATGTGGAACGACTAAAGGAACATTTTGATCGTTTTGGGCGCTTAGTGGAACGCACCCAGTAAGGTAGCAGTCCGACCGCCGGCGAGTAAACGAGTAACTATCGGCGATTTTCTCTCGCAAGAAAAGGACTATAAATGTACTTTCAGTGTAAACGAAAGAGATGCATATATTAAAAGGTGCTCGCTGACTGTTCACTGTCGGACGGCTGCCTAAGACTATGGTTTCACAGTGTCACACAGTTTTGACACATTTTGTTATAATGAAAACGTCGCGCGTCGTAGTAAACGACTTAACTTTTTGTGAGTATTTCCGTTTTAATTGTAACAAAAGGAATGTGGTTGTAGAGTATCCATTTTGCCCTTTCGGTATGGAACCCTAAAAACCCCCAACGTTGAAAGGGCTGACCCGATTTTCATCAAACATAGCTAAACACTCCCGACGTTCAAACAAAAAAAACTAAATTAAAATCGGGTCATCCGTTCGGGAGCTATGATGCCACACACACAGATATCTCAAACTTATAACACCCTGTCGCGTTAGCGTGGGGGTTAAAAAAGAGTATTGTGGTAGAGTAATTGGTGTACCCACTTTGTAATACTTGCGATAATAATTCATGGTTATCTCTGCTCCGGGTCTGGGTGTTAGTTGTCCTCGTCTTTGTCGATGTTCCATGGCTTCCCGACACAGGTTATCCTAGAGGGGAGCTATGAGTGTGAAACGTTATTTTTATTTATTACTAGCTGACCCGGCAAACGTTGTTTTGCCATAAAATAAAAATTATTTCTAGTGACTATTAAAAAAAGGGGTTAGTGATAAAATAAAAATGGGTGAAAATTTAGGGTTGTATGTATTTTTAATGCCACATAAGCCACATTATAAAAAATAAAAAAATTGTCCAAAAAATAAAAATAAATGTTAGGGGTGGACAACCCTTATCACTTAGGAGTATGAAAAATAGATAGTAGCCGATTCTCAGACTTACTGAATATGCATATAAAATTTCATCAAAATTGGTCAAGCCGTTTCGGAGGAGTACGGGAACGAACATTGTGACACGAGAAATTTATATATAAGATGGTTGTAGAGTATCGGTGCTGGAGCCGCGCAACAGCGGCCGGTCAAGCTGCGCCAGCGTGGTGCGCGTGCGGCCGCGGCTGCGCGCGCCGGCGCGGCCGCGGGCGCCCGCCTCCAGCCTGCTGCTGCGGGCCGTGGCCGATGCGCAGAAGAGCCTCATCAATGTGAGTGGCCACTTATCATTCATTCAAAGTTTAAGAGCGTTGCCCTTGACGGTGGAGTAATTTCCAGGTTTTCTTCCCTACGTCTGCCTTTTCTTTGATCTGGTCTAGTAATGGTCTCCTTGATCTTCCTGGTCTTCTCCTCCCTTCAACGTTTCCCTCTATGATAGTTTTCATTAGGTTGTCATGTCGTGCAGGTGGCCACATATTAATAACTTCCACATTTTTGAACAATCGATTCCCTTGATCGATTACATTCTCTCGATTATTTAATTTATTTCTTTTAATTTTTTATTTCTGCTTAGTTAAATATTAATGACAGATACAATATTCTTATGATCTGCGATAGATACTTGAATTTTAGTTGAAACAGAAAATGAAGCGGATTGAATATTGTTCACCGGTATTAGGCTCACAGACACCTTAAACAATAAAACCTAACAGGAACGTAAGTGGTGTGTTGACCTAAACTCCGATGAATTATTTTATTTGAGCAAAATACTCTCACAATAACAAAGTAATAATATTCTACTAAATCCGTTAGGACAACTGTTGTTAATAAATTATCTTATACCATTTCTATACTTACACAGTTTTGGCCATAAAGTTTATTTTATTTTATCTCCAGCTACCGCCAAAAGTGGTTAAAGACCAAACGACAATAAAGCGAGCGCTGGTCCTCCCCATGCGGCGGGTGGACTCGCAGACGCATGTGTCTGCGGGGGAGAGACTGGGGGAGCGGCTGGGGGACAGGCTGGGGGATCGGCTGGGGGAGCGAGTAAGGGATAGACGGAGGGATCGGCTGGGAGATGAGGTGGAGCATGACGCCATCAGCCTCGGCGAGCCGGAGAGTGACGACGATAAGAGCTCCAAGTTAGTGAATAATTTTATTTAATCTTTAACAATGCCAATGACAACCCGTAATTTTAACAACATATAGAAACGTAACTGAAACATTTAACAACAAAGACACTTAAAATTTTGAAGTATATAGTATTTTTTTCTCGGTAGATTCTAATAATTTATTTATTTATTACAGTATATTTTAAAACAATTAGTCATAAAACCCAGTCGGGTTTGTCTTTTTCGTTTTGTAGTGTCAAATTTATTCTATAAATTAAATTTAAAAAAATTTAAAATAAAAAAAATTTAATTAAAAAAATTTAATTAAATTTATTTAAGGGAAGTCAATAGAGTAGTCTAGCAGTCTCTCAAGGTGCAGCTGTACTGCCCAGCTTACCATGGTCAGGGAAACTGTACCCACTACTGGAGCCCCTGAAAGATGCCACTTAGAATACCCCTAATAATATGTTAGCGTTTTAACATCTGCCGATTAGATATCATAAAGTTCTTAACTAAAACAATAAAATCCTTGATCTTCAGGGTCACAAGCGATGCAGAGAAAGACGAATACGTTCCTACGCCCATAGCCAAAAAGAATTCAAACGAATATGGTCCCTTGCCGCCGCTTACCAAGAAGATTCAGAATGAGTACGCTCCGGGGCTGACTATGAAGATACAAAATACTGACTATGTGCCTTCTCGGCGGATGGAGGGACGAACGGCTTCTAGGAAGGATGATAGCATTGTTATAGAAGCTATGTAAGTACTTTATCTAATTTGTCTGACAAATTAGGTTAGGTTAAATGTAACTGAGGAGCAGCTGAAAGTGCATGCACTATGCTATGGTTTCCTCACAATGTCTTCCTTCACCGGCGGTTTAAACCCTTTGCTGGGATTTGAACACACATTCTGCAATACGTAATCACTTTTTTGAATTAAGTTTTTTCCTGTAAACATCTTTATTTTTATACAATTAAACGCCTTTGAAATACTTGGTATTTGAAATTTCCGAGTTTTTAATGTTTATTTTCTTCTGCAGCAACATCCACAACCAAACAGTGGACAAAGACAAGAATACCCAATTCATAGTCACAATGGATGGCTTCAATCCGAACTCTTTTCTTGCAAGAAAATTACAGACAGAAGGAATTCTCAATGAAGATGACGAGAATAAGTCAAAACCAGACGAAATAAGCAAAGAAATAAACGCTACACCGACTGAGAAAGACTCTCCTGAACCACTCACCATCGATCCTCCTACGCTAAGTGCGGAAGCTACCAAAGAAAAAGTTGAGCGAGAGACGAGAGAGGTTGAGAGACGTTTGACTATTTTGAACAAAATAAGCAAAGCGAGTGAAACAAGCAACGCGAGCAAAAAAAGTAACGCGAGCGAAAAAAGCAACGCGAGCGAAAAAAGCGACGCTAACGAAAAAAGCATCGGGAACGAAAAAAGTGAAGCGAGCGATGAGATTGAAATAGCTGCAACTGAAGTCATTATAAAAGAGGAAAAGGTAGAAAAGCGTAAAAGCGAATCGAGCGTTAAAGAAGAATCTCAGCCTGGGAAAAAAAGAAAATCTTCGCCGATAGTGTTTGATGTGGGCAAGAAAGAGAAGAATAAAGAGCAAATAAGAGAGAGGACAGAGAGCGCTGGCAGTGATAACCAAGTGACTGTCACGACGACCACTAACTCGCATAAATATGACACCCTGCCCCCGCGTAAGTGTTTTTTTTATGTAATTTAACGAGACGAGCAAATCGCTCGCCTGATGTAAAACGTCACGTTTGCCCATAACAGGTCTGCGCCACCCAGAATTTTGAACTTGCAGAATTCAAGCCCCTGCGTGGCACAGCACTGCGCTCGTCACCCTGAGATATAAGACGTTAATCTCCTATTTGCCCTGTAATTTTACTGGAAACAATGCCCTTCCAACCGGAACACAGTAATGACAAAACAGAAATACAGACAGTAGTATTAAAATGTTTACATAGAATTAAGGGTTTGGTCCGAATTACGCTAACACCAACAGTGCTAAACTATCTCGTTGTATGTATTAGCCGTGTGTTAGTGACCGAAAATTCATATTAAATTGAAAGACAACTATATTCCGCTCAAAAAAAATTCAATTAATTAATTTAAATTAATTATTAAAGACAGCTGTGTTCCGGTTGCAAGAGCATTGTTTCCAGTGAAACTACAGGGCAAATGAAAAAAAAAAATTTGCCAGTTTTGTCAACCGAATCAGTACTAAAATACAATACAGAGTACTAAAAATCTAGCTAGCCAAAAGTGTATATTGCCTCGCGTTCGTTGTGGGATCAAAAACATTTTTAATAAAACCACTTTTGCTCACAACCGTTTACTTATGTGACACGAACGTGTACATGCAAACGATTTTGTCATTCTTAACTGTTATTTTTGCCACCGATTCCAAAACGAGATTTAAAAACCGGCTAAGTGCGAGTCGGACTCGTGCACGAAGGGTTCCGTGCCATTATCTATAACAACGGCAAAAAAATCACGTTGGTATATGGGAGCCCCCTTAAATATTTATTTTATTCTGTTTTTTAGTATTTGTTGCTATAGCAGCAAACAGAAATACATCATCTGTGAAAATCTTAACTGTCTAACTATCACGGTTCATGAGATACAGCCTGGTGATAGACGGAAAGACGGACGGACAGCGAAATCATAAATAAAATAAAATAAAATAAAATAAAATAACCTTTAATTCCCAAAATATACAAATAACAATTTAAAAATAAAATAATTTAGTACAGAAAAATAAAAATAATAATTAATAATTAGAATTGTTCTTCTGGGACACCCAAATGTGGGTTAAGGCCTCCTCCATGCCTTGCCATTCTTCCCGGTCTTGAGCTATACGGGTCCAGGTTGCTCCTGCAACCTCTACAATGTCGTCGCACCACCTTCTCCGAGGTCGTCCTCTGTGTCGAGTGTTGTCTCTCGGATGCCAGTGAACAATACGTTCACTCCATCTGCCGTCTTTTGCCCGAGCTAGGTGGCCAGCCCACTTCCATTTGAGCTTACAGAGCATTGATACTGCGTCTATGACTTTAGTCTCCTGTCTAATATCCACATTTTTGACTCTGTCTTTAAGTTTGAGACCCAGCATCGAGCGCTCTGCTGCTCTCTGGAAGGTGGCTATCTTTTTTATTAGCTTTTTTGTCAGCGCCCATGTTTGACAACCGTAGAGCAAAGACGGCAGAATAGTGTTATCCATTAGCCGTTTTTTAAGGTGTATTGGTATCGGGCTCTTAAAAATATCTTTGTTAGCCCAGTATTTCTTCCACGAGGTTGCTATTCTCCGATCAATCTCTTTGGTAGTGGCATCTTCAAAAGATATTAGTTGGCCTAAGTACACATATTCGTTGACATACTCTATGTCGATGTTATTTAACTTGATTGGTATCTTATTTGCGCTAGTCATTATTTTCGTTTTTGATAAGTTCATGTTGAGGCCAATTTTTTTGCTCTCATCATCTAAAGTTGTCAACATGCACTTTTAGCTCACAACCGTTTACTTATGTGACACGAACGTGTACATGCAAACGATTTTGTCATTCTTAACTGTTATTTTTGCCACCGATTCCAAAACGAGATTTAAAAACCGGCTAAGTGCGAGTCGGACTCGTGCACGAAGGGTTCCGTGCCATTATCTATAACAACGGCAAAAAAATCACGTTGGTATATGGGAGCCCCCTTAAATATTTATTTTATTCTGTTTTTTAGTATTTGTTGCTATAGCAGCAAACAGAAATACATCATCTGTGAAAATCTTAACTGTCTAACTATCACGGTTCATGAGATACAGCCTGGTGATAGACGGAAAGACGGACGGACAGCGAAATCATAGTACATAATATAAACATAAATGTAATACGGTCCCGTTTTACCCTTTGGGTACGGAGCCCTAAAAACGTCGTATTAACTTCAAATTCGTCTTTCTACAGTGTCAACAGCAGCGGCAGCCGACAAGAAAATTGTGTGGTGTCGCGCGTTCCCTCAGTGCCGCTACGGGTCAGCGTGCGTGTTCCAACACCCGCGCTGCAAGTTCGCGGCGGGCTGCACGCGCCGCGGCTGCGTCTATTCGCACTTACTCTTGCCTGCGCCGCTGTCCCCAGCACCTGTCATTGGTAACTGTCAAAAATAACAAGACGGTTTTATGATGTGTCTACTCGCATGCGGCTGTCTCTGCGCCGTTGTCCCCTGCACCTGTCATTGGTAACTGTCATAAAAAATCGGTTGTCTGTAAAGTCGGTTTACTGACGATAGTTTAACGTGACAACGTCATAAGAAAATACTGATAGAATGGTTTCATTTTTCAAAAGAAAAATTTAATTTAATTTAAGTAAGGTACAAAAGTAATTGACAAATAGGAAAATATAATAGAATATAGGAAATCACAATTTCACTCAGAGCGAGGTAACGCCTCATGCGTCATGTTTTTTCGTGCGTGCAGCCGGCTCCATGGAATTATAAGACGTTGTCACGTCAATAACAAGATGGTTTTATGTGTCTACTCGCATGCGTCTCACGTCTAAAATTGAAAATTTAACAGCCTCGTTGTACCGAGGATAAAGTATCCACGTCATGCATCATTTTCGCCATGCGCCGGTTAGTTTTATATTTGAGTAAATAAATGACATCTAGGAATTTAGCGTTGAACTGATCTTTTAGATTTTTCGCAATAAAAGAGCTTACTAAAAGACCGACCGATGTAGATGTCGTATCTGTAAAACCAACGTGCTAATGCCTAAGCATATGTTCCCAAGGCTCCACACACGCCCACACAGCTTAATAACAACCTGACACTGACAGTCCGATGACAGCTGCGCACCCGCATGTCCGCCCGAGCTTTGCTGCATATACATACGTCACCGGATGCAGAAATCGGCCACTTCAAACAGACAAGCCAAGCAACCCCTTTGTAACTCTATTAATTCTTACTGCAACTTTTAAAATCAGTAATATTTATGCACATTTGTCGATTCAAGCAAACCAGGCGAAATCAATCCGAGATCCCGTAGGAAGAAGGAATTTGCCAATCCTCCGCAACAATTTACGATTTAGTAACAACATTTTATGGTAAACGGTATTTTTTTGTTTCACAGCTTCCCACGTGGTCCCAGCAGCTAACTACAAGTCGATCTCCGCCACCCCCCTCCCCGCGATGTGCAAGTACTACCCCTCGTGTGCGAACCCCGCGTGCCACTACTACCACCCCAAGCCGTGCCGCTACGGGAAAATGTGTGGCAACAAACTAGAATGCAATTTCTACCACGCAGATGTACCATTGTCGAAATGGCGATTCGGGGTGCCGTAGTACTGTAAATAAAGTGATTATTAGTCTATTTAAGTATTTTCGTACTAAATCCTAAAATTGACCAACTGGAAGCAATTGTCGTTAAGAATTTTGTTTTTATCTTTGACTCCTGTCGCTTTGACAGTTAATGTAATAAAATAGTGCTCAAAACTGAAGAGAAACGGTTTTGTACGTATGTAATAATTATTTGCTATAACTCGTCATGCTCTGCCCAGGTCAGAACTTATGTGGAGCATGAGGAACGACCCTTGTGAAGGGTGGAATAGCTACAGTTTTAGCTGCTGAGTGTAAGCTAATCAAAGTCAAAGATTCAACGTCGACGAAAAATGGCAGCAAATGCAATTATTTAGAAGAGATGTACGATATTCTCAGATCAAGTAAAAAGCAGATATAGTGCTGCCTTAGATCCAGATGAAGCCAAAAAAACTACCCTACTGGTCGTATACGTATACTTCAAGCACATATTGACGAATAAAAACTACCCGAATCAATCGTCAATTCTTAAGTTAGTTGCTCAGAGAACGTGGACAAGAAAAATAAGTAGTAATAAGGGTAGCAGGATTTTTTTGGATCTAAGGCAGCACTATATCCGCTTTCTACTTGATATACAAAGTAAAACTGAAAATTAGTAAATTTTTGTGATATTTCGTTTATTACACGCTTTTATTCAACGTAAAATGGATTTTAGTTTGCTTGTTTAGGTCAAATGTAGCAACTGGATTTTGAACTATTTCCCGAGATCCGGTTGAGCTGAAAGTAATAGCAGAACCTAGTAGTGTGATTGAATTGAGTTGTCTTGTGAAACTGCAATGACAAAGCAGCAATAAAGAATGGTTTAAAATTCTTTTTTCTTATTTTGTTTTAGAAATAGGCCGCATAATTAGTTTTATTGGTAGGTACTGTCGTTTTTACCCGCTTAGATAAAGGATTATTAAAACAATATTTTACAGGTATCATGTAAACACATGCTTATAATATCATAAATGCGAAAGTGAGTTTCTTTCCCACGATTTTACGCCCGATTATCATGAAATGTTGCATACATTGTCAGGGGTACAGAAGAGGACATTAAAATGAATAAAATAACATAGAATTTTACTATGGAAACTAACGTGGTTTTGGCACATTTTGTTATAATTAAACACGGGAATACTCACGTAAAAATTCAGTCGTCTACTACGACTAGTTTCGGTCACACGGTCGGTCATTCGGTGACCTTCGGTTCCCGTGTTTAATTACATATTACAAAACAGATTTTATACAATTTGTGAAATAAAAGATTGAAAATCATTAAATAAAAATATGAAGTAAGTACCTATATATTTTTGATTATTATAAAATATCTAGAGCACCCGTGGATTTAAATTCTACATGCCTTGCCATTCTTCCCGGTCTTGTGCTAGACGGGTCAAGGTTGCTCCTGCAACTTCTACAATGTTGTCGCACCATCTCCGAGGTCGTCCTTTGTTTCGAGTCTGGTCTCTTTGATGCCAGTAGACGATACGCTTCGATTCGATTCCTTCGTTCATTCTTTCGATTCCGATTCGCTCCATCTGCTATCTTTTGCCCTAGGTGGCCAGCCCGCTTCGGCTATGACTTTGGTATCCCGTCATCCTGTCAGAAAATGACATAGCCTTTTTGGCACCTTTTTATAAGCATCACCGCGATAGTGAAGCCGCGGGACGCTGCTAGTTCATCAAAGAAATAAGCGTCTGATGTTCTGGCCTGAATTATCTGTGTCCCAAAGCACTACACATATAATGGGCCCAAGTTTGAAGGCATTTTAAGACAGATCTAAACTAACTAAAAATATATCTGTCTTTATCATTGCAAGCCATTAGACAAGGATGCCATTAGTTTTAGAAAATTTAGATCTGTCTTAAAAAGCCTTGGGCCTATTATGTAGGTATGTTATAGAGCGCCGAGATCGCGGTCAATCGCAACTTCGCAAGCAAATCTAAGATTAAAAAACTTGCTGACAAACGGCTACAATAACTTTTTTAAACCAATAGGACGTAATTCTTAATGTTTTAGAATAACTATTTTGCTAATAGCTCTATTAGTTTGCACGAGCGGCGAACATGCTCCAATCAGATGATTGACAAGGTCAGGAGTGAATTCGCGTCTATTGTCGTCTGGCGGCTTTTGGGGCCCACTTCCTTGTTAGTAAGTCCTCTTGGTTTGTACAAGTACTTAAGTATTATTAAGACCCAATTTTTTATCCAAACCTTATTTCAACCAAATTAAAAAAAAATATATTAGGTCGCCACACTCGCCCCTGTGACGGCGGCGCGACGAACTCGGGAAGTTTGAAAAGAAATGGACAGTACTGGCCCAAGACAAGGAAGTAAAGTAAATGATGGGCCTTTGTCCAGCAGTGGGATATAGATATATAAATATAAATTAAAATAATATATTAGGCGCACACTACTCTAACCCGCAAGATGTACCTACCTATTATGGCGTAGGTACGCGATGCGATTGCTAGAGCTAGGCAACGACTTAACAACGAGCTGCAGTCGAAAATTTCCCCATAAATATAATTTAACAAAAGCCCCATAATTTTGGCGTCGTGTTGCTGAGTCGCAACGACTGGCTAGAGGAGTAGCACGCTACTTCTTGCAGCAGCTAGAAGACGAGCGTGCTCCTTATTTTGCACTTCCATACTTAGGTAGCTTATAGCCAACTAAGTAACCTGTAAAAAAGTGCGCTATTTTTATGCTGTTGGCCTCAGACTCATAAACTATAGATACATTTTTGAATTAAATTTGGTTTTAGTTATTTTAACTTAATAACTTTTGCCTCACTCGTGGCCAGGCTAACATGCAACTGGCGCTGGCGCTCACTTGACAGATTTGGAAAGGTAAATATTCCTAACAAGATTCAAAACATTCGTGGGAATGGGAATGGAATCTCTGTGAACCTGTCGTTTGCCCTTCTAATTTGCCTATTTCCCGTGTTTATACTGAGTAATATAACCACGGGTCATCTACATTCCGCTCCAGTTGATCTATGAAAGAAACACGTGCAAGAAACGAACTACTAAACAAACTCAAGTGTTTCGTACGAGTTTTTGGTACGAAACGCTTTGATTTCATAAAACGATGTCTCTATAAACTTGTCCCTCTTTGTACTCCTTGTCTTGTCCCTGTAAACGGTCTTGTGCCTGACCCAAGGCACAAGACCTAAGTAACTGTAATACATTGGGGGATCGCGGGTGGCATTTCCAACTAAGTGCTACCCTGAATCGGTGACACGTTAAACTGTGGGCCCCGGTTGTTTGTCTTTTAATAACAATCGCCAAGCCATATGAGAGGCCTTCGGGCGGCCTAAAGTCTCTGACGCTAGGCCTGGCCACTCGGTCTAGAGGCACCTATACGAACTTAGGTACCTACTCTTATAATTGAACACCTCAACCTGTGTTGCAATTGCAAAGCGTTTCAATAGGTGTAGGTGTAGTTACCTACTGTTATTTCCCCTCTCATCCATCAAAAAGATTTAGGCGTCAATTTTCTCATTAAAATAATGGAGTGGGTACGTGCGCGTCCTGTGGGATCATACACTCGTCCGCTTGCTGTCGCTCCCATGGGGGAAATAGGTTAGTCTTTCGACAGATTTCGACCTGCTTCTATCTAAAAAATAAAAAAAGTACAGCGGTGTGGCGCGGTAAAGCTTCTGCGTGTGCAGCTGTGGGGTCAGAAATCTTTCTGATTATAAAAATTTAAGGTAAGTAATGCTGATTGTCTGTTTCTTTTTTAAATCGACTTCAAAACAGGAAAAGGTTCTAAATTAGGGCTTTTTAAGGGTATTTTTACAGTAGATATTTAAAACCGTCTCTGTTAAATTAGACTGTTGATTGATTTTACGGGACAGCTGGTGTGTATTAAAATCCAATCGTGGGCTACGAACTCTGAACAAATAGCAAAAAGCCAACTAGTTTATTTATTTGAGGCTAATATCTAATTTATTTGTACGACACTTGAACAGTAATGCGACTGAAGCATATATTATAATTCAGTAAGTAGTAGGTAATTAAAATTATTTATACATAATTACTCGTATATTTGATATCAACGTTTTATTTGTGCTTATATAATTATAATTTCCTACTAAATTAACTAGCTATTCTACGTCATGATTTTTTTATCGTTACGCCTGCGTCAGCTGCGTTTTGCAATTGACTTCCTATTAAAAAAAATACTTTCATTAAATTTGTAAAGTGGTCTAAGTAATTATTCAACGGAAAGCTAAGCTCTTGGGTTTTCAATAGAGCCAAAATTTATGTTTTCACTTATAAGCGTAGATTACGATTAGTTTAGATACCTTCAGGCCCTTCAGAAGACGACGTAAAAAAGTTGAATTTACTTAGTGCCTACATTAACCATTTTATAAATCACTAGCTGACCCGGCAAACGTTGTTTTGCCATATAAATTTAGGGGTTGGTGATAGAAGGGTTAAAATTTAGGGTTGTATGTATTTTTTAATGCCTTAAGGCACATTATAAAAAAATTAAATTTTAGTCCGAACAATAAAAATAAATGTTAGGGGTGTTGGGGGTGTTGGTTCGTAGACCGCATCGTTGCTTAACATCAGGCGAGATGGTGGTCAAACGCAAGCTTATAATTGAATAAAAAAAAAAAAAGTTAGGGGTGGACAATAACCCTTATCACTTAGGGGTATGAAAAATAGATGTTGGCCGATTCTCAGACCTACTCAATATGCTCACTAAATTTCATGAGAATCGGTCAAGCCGTTTCGGAGGAGTACGGGAACGAACATTGTGACACGAGAATTTTATCTAAAAGATTTTGTTAATATAGGAAGAGTATGACAAATACTTTAGTGATTTATTCAACCCTAATTAGGTTTTGTATAAGATTTAAAAATTTTTATTATTGTAGATATAGGTGTAATGTAAGGTGTGTGTAAAGAACTGAAAATGTACATAACGTTTTTTAACTTTTGACAGCTAGCTTTTAATAGATAATTAGATATACCTACCTATAGATTTTATCTAGGTGTTCTATTACCGGTCTTAAGTACAGGTTCAGCTGCCCCAAACAGTTAAACAACTTTTAAAATTCATTTATAATTAAATACTACGTAATAAACTACTAAGACTAGAGCATTTTAGATGGATAAAACTAAATGTCAAGATCATACCTTGTATTTAAATTATAACTGTCATACAACAATTACTACTAGGTATATTTTTGTTACAGATTAATACTTTTAGTACACGTGTCAGATAAAAGACAGGTGCATAATGACTTAGAATTTGGTAACTGTACCCTCAGATGAACCTAGATAGAAAGATGGAGCACTGCCTTCGATTTGAGTGAAGCCAAGAACTCAACTAGTTTTTTTGACGTGACAACGTCTTATAAATTGGTTTGCCGGGTGACACTTCAAGAAACTGCGTTACGCTCCGCTCACGTTATGCGCTCACAATGAGAGCGAGTGAGAGGCACGCGTCCCTTCCACTCGGGCATGGTTAGCCCGCCTAAGAGCGAGAGAGACAGACATAAGTCGTTGTCACGTAAAACTTTCGCCCGTATACCGACTTTACAGGCAACCAATTTTTTTGGAATGACTAAATGCTGTTGGCCACTGAAGCCTCTACAGCGTCCGGGTAATTGGCGAGCGCATATGCTGGCGCGCATATGATGGCGCGCTGGGCCAAAAGTTTTTGGGGGCGACAGGCGCAAAGGCACCTCGAAGGTGCGAGTACGAGCCTCGGCTTGGGCCGTCGTCCGGGAAGATTATACTTTCACACGTACGTACACAAGACATTGGTATTATCAGTACAACTCTACTCGCGGGACTGTAGAACTTGTATACGTAAACGTGAAAGTAGAGGAGTTCTTGGCCTCAACCCTAATCTAACGCATTGCTCTATGTCTATCTTTCTCTCTAATCTTCTAATCTTATCTGAGACGGTACCTACCTACTCTACCAATGATGCTGGTAGATACCCTGCATGCGACATTAATTTAAAACTATACCTACTTAAACTATATATCATATATATACCTACTATATACCATATATATACTATATACTCCACAACAATCGATTCAATGAATATACCTTAAGTTACGAACTAATATTTTCAAAATAAAAAGAAAAAAGGAACACTATATTATATAAATCTATATAAACTATCTATCTATTTATCTTTTAGATAAACAAAAATAATGTGCGATAAGTATATTATATAGAAATAAAAATGTGTCAATAGTTTGTGTCACACAAATGATATCCTCAATCATTCTGTACGAAAATGGACAAAACAAGACCACCCAGTCCGAAAATACATAACTTTTATGTTGAAGCCTGACAATATCACAGTAATAGGCACATTCAATACAAAAATATTGGATCAGATCGAACTTTTACTTGAACTTAACCTTAGGTTAAATTCGTACCTATTAGGTGTAAAAGTTCAGGGTTGTCCCCAATACGAAAGGTAGACCATAAAATTATAGCTTTATTTTATTTTCAATTTTGCCACACCTTTTCGACAGACTTTTTGAAGAGACGTCAAAATGGGTTAACTAAAAGTATTGTACAGCGGGCTGTTACTTTTATACTGAAAGTACGATTGTGGCTCCACTTTTATCAACAGATTAGTTTGTCGTTGTATTACTGTGTCCTGTATGATTACTATTATGTGGTTTCCGGACACATACCACATGAAATTGCAATTTAATTGATTACCTTACATTTTATTACGGGCAACTTACATTCTATAAATAGTAGGTAAATTGTGTATTGCAGTAAATGGTAACCGCAGTTTTTATATTATCTTTAGCTAGGTAGGTGTATCAGACAGATTGCAAGCCAATGTCGAAGCCTTGGCAAAATTAGGCAAGGCGTTAAGAGGAAAGGATTCGTCATTTTCTTCAAACAAATATAATCGCGTTTTTCCCACCTAGAGTAATTATTTTTGGAGGGGAAGTAGATACTTGCTAATTGCATGCATCAAGATTAAATTTTATTGGCAAATGCATTTTTTAGGAGTTTTTTTAAGTCTTCAAATATCTTAAAATTTACCTAGTTTGCAACGTTTAAAGAAATACTAAAATCGGTTCAAAAATGAACAGGGACTACGAAATTTAAATTTGGCGCATTTAATTTCGGAAAATGAGCATTGCGTGCGGTGCGACAATTAAATTTTGAAAACACCTAATTTCCAATAATTATAGTTTATAAAATCGAGTAAATTCCAAAACAAGTTGCTTTGTAGCAGTTAATTCTGCTTAACAAAAATTACAATCATTACATTGTCGTAGTCAGTGGATATTTTTTTCTCAATTTTGTTTATATCAATTTTACTTTAATTGTTGTGGACCCATAAAAACGAGTTACTTGATGGTACCACTCGCATATCATCAGTTCGGGTAATTAAAACCAAATGTGTTAAAACCACGTCAGAATTCTACAAGATTTCATAAAAGATTTCAGTAAAGTTTCGAGACTATTTCATTAAAGTTTATGCTTCCACTCGTATTAGCAGTGATTACCTATTGACATCACTAAGGTTGTAATTATTATACAACTTGAACTATTCTGTTATTATAAAGAATTTATTATAATTAATTGCGTTGACAGCATACCTGAGTGGCAGTAATTGTATGATTGGCTTAATTTATCAGATTTGCACAGTTGTAGGTAGATATACCACACTAACCCACGTTTATATTTATTAACTATCTGCTTTGCATTATTCAATAATTCTTAGGGAGGCCTATTATTAGAATAATTAAAATGCAGTTGCTACACCTACCAAACCTTTTATCTGCGACCTGTAGTTTCATCCAGTTGAAAAATAACACAAAACCGTTAATTTTCACGACATAAAAAGTATCTCACTTCTTTCTAGTGCTTAGAAAAGCATGACCAACGAAACCTGCTTTTGTCACCTGCTACGAAACGCTACAAGTGGGCTACGCTGACAAAAATTAACACGTGTCGTAGCAATTTTTGGAAGTAGCCACCTCTACGTACTACGAAAGCTCTACGACACGGCAGCGAACGTGAAATCGTTTTTAAAAATTTATAGACATTTATACTTAGACTTATCTATACTTAGCTAAGTATAATAATTATCTTACTCTCTAGTGCTTGAATGAAATTAAATCCTGTGCAAGCAGGTGTTGCACTTACCACCTGGCCTTTGTTAAAACTGAGAAGGTATCAAGTCAAGGGCATATTATCAGGAAAATAGAATTGTGACAAATTTACACACACTTTTCTTCGTGACGAATTTACTTTTTAGCAAATGTACAACAACCTATACTTTTAACAGCAGAAATCAAAGCTATATCATAATACTAGCTGCGCCTCGCGGTTTCCGGGATAAATTATATAGTCTATGTGTTAATCCAGACCATGAATGACCTTCACAAACATACATACTTTCACCTTTATAATTTTAGTAAGATTATCCCACAGCCAGGACATAGTATTAAGCTCTGTTTCCAATGTCAACGCCATCAATCTCACGGGACGTTTTAAGCATAAATTTAGTCTGTCAGCGAGTGATTTATCGGGTACATGATCCAATTAAAGCTATGAATCAATAGCTTAATGATAGTGTGTGTCACGTGCCGTCTCATTGAGATGGAGGAGAACAAGTTCGCTGCAAGCCTTCGTGGACGCTTAACAAAGCGGGACGAGTTTTGTTTATGGCACGTTGTGGTTAATTGGTTACCTATTGATGTATATTTGAAATAAAACATACAGTCGAATTGAGAATTTCCTCCTTTTTTGAAGTTGGTTAACAAGAGGAAGACAAGACAAGAAGACTTCCAAGACACGGGTTTCTCACACCCAGTTTGGAAGGCATTATAGAAGTAATGTACATTTTTTTAAATGTAATAATATTATTATTTTTAGAATTTTCAATATTAAGCTAAAAAACTTAGCCACTTAACCACTTCCTTACATCTCTAGTCACTACTAGCAATTTTGGTTCCACGGTTTTTAGGGTTTCGCACCGAAATATTAAATGAGGACGCTTGTCGCTGGGGTTGGTGAGACTTTGGTATCTATTCTAACGTGGCCATGGGTAAATAAGGTCTAAAAGACCCAAGTTCCAAACCCCTTTAAAAAAATACACCAAACAGTTCAACTAGCATATTTCTGTTTTTACAATACCTTAGCAATATCAAAGCAAATTTTATAATCAAAATTGCATTTTTCGAAAACACAATTAGGCACTTGAGGCAGATACAAAAAGGTAACTAGATAATATAAAAACTTGTTCTAGCTGGTCTTAATAAATGACTAGAACTAAACTAAAAATGAATAGCTATTAAAAATGCAAATGTTGCTTATGAATGTATGTAATTTTGAATAATATCGTGTTAACCTGATGTTAAGTTTTTACCTCGTTAAACACAATGCACGTTATCTTGGCCTATCTTGGTCATGTGCATGACCTTTACTTACAATCTATAAATCTATTACTTACTTACAGCTTGGCAATTACCCTTCCTAGTAAGCTAGATTCAATATCCACCTTCCTGTACACTGTCCGAAAAAAGATCGACGTGGAATGATTGAGAGCTCAAGATAACTGTGATCGATTTTCAATTGTTTTTATTAACGCATGTCGGTTCACTTTACGGACAAGCTTAGCTAGTTTGAATTCGCTTCCGTCTTCGATTCACACGATTGTCATGCTTGTAATAATAATTATGTATAAACCTATGAAATTGACAACAGTGCATAATATTTACATAACAAAAAGTGCTGTTAATGCATGAAAATTATATTTTTGGGAGGACCAACTCAAGCGAGTTTCTACATGCTACCTAAATGTGATCATAATAAAAAATAAATATTTTTGATTAAACACTTTTTAACGACATTGTAATTTTTTATACACAGACTTAGCTATTTGCTTAGTATTATTTATAAAATGTTAAATCAGGGAATTTCAGTTTTGAAATTGTTGCCATGCTTTTCGCATATACCTAAATATACGTATATTTTCAAAAAAAAATATTCGTCAACTCTTGAGTTAGTTGCATGAAAGCATGATAGCATTATGCGTAATGCTACGAATGTTTCATCCTTTATAAAAAATAAATTAATAAAACGAATAAGAGTTGGTATGATTTTATCAAAATGTTCAGTTTAAAAACGTAGTGTCTAATCAATTACTATACCTTCTAAACTTCGACCAATCTACTCTACAGATTTGCAATGTCTGCCTGACAACAGTCGACCACTGTCTATAAAATACTGATTGACAAGTCAATGGTAGCCGAGCCACGAGGGCTCTTGTCAATGGCAAAATGTTAAAATTACAATAGATTTAATTTTACCGCCACGTGTAAAGTCAGTACGACGTATTCTGTGGCAGTTAGTTAATTTCTGCTGGCTAAATTGAACCTTATCAAACGTACGAAAGTGGAGCTGATTCTACCAAAACTGTACAGATAAGTTTAGACAAAAGGGCTATGCTAAGCCTAATGAATAATATCTTTGGAATAAAAGCAAATAAGTAATTCCAGTAAAACTTTTATTTTGTATTATTATAATTTAATAAAAAAACATTTCATTGAATAAGAATTTGCACTCTAATGAAGTGGTACACTTGTTATTTATTTCGAGATTCTACGACTTCTCAAATAGTAAAAATATTTTGTGAATTTTTAGTACGAACATTTTTTCTGTTATGTTACCCGTTCTGTCTAACCCTGCAGATAAATAACCCAAGAAATCTATCTTAAAAATCTAGAAAGGTACTAAAATCTAGACATCCTTCGTATTCTATATTAGAATGTCGGAATTAAACTATCGAAACTCTATGATTGATAGAGGCAATTAAACATACGCATATCATTTAACATCATTTTCATAATCGTATGCGACAACACACACCAATACGGATTATTTCAGCACTTCTCTAAGAAGGATATCAGTGTGCCTAGCACAACTCTGGCGTAAAATAAGCGAGTATTCGATTGAAAAGTGTACCTACGCCATTTACACCCGTTAAAGGCGCCCCAGACGGGCGCCCGAAATGACGGACGGGGTCAAAGTTGCTAGACCCACTGTTATCTTATTAAAGAGGAGCAACATTATGCTATTGTCAATTGGTATAGCAATATCATGCTGTCAAAAGGTATACCACAATGCTATTTTAAGAGGGTTAGGTATAGCTCAATTTTTTATTTTCAAGAGGTGTATCTTTAAAAGAAATAAAGCTATCTCATAGTCAAGAGCTGGTAGCACTTCGCTATTAACACAAGAACATTATTTTTACAAAACAAAAACAAAAACCGACTTCAAAAGACCGACTATTGAGTTATTCATTTATTTGTCGCGCACGTACTTAATGCAAATTTAAGACTTATATGGTTTTCTCATGGATACCATTATCAGAACTGGACTAAATTGAAATGGGATCAAATGGGAAGCGTCAGCTTTCTAATAAAAAAAGAATGATCAAAATCGATTCACCCAGTCAAAAGTTATGAGGTAACAAACATAAAAAAATAAATTAAAAAAAACATACAGACGAATTAATAACTCCTTTTTTTTGAAGTCGGTTAAAAATGAATAAGAATATCTTATTGTCATGAAGTGCACCACTATGCTTTTGCCAAAAAGTTTAACACAACTTTATGGTCAAGATTTGTAACGTTTTCTAATTGTCAAGAGGTTTAACGGTGTCTTATTAGTCAAGGGATTGTATTATATTATATTGATATAATATACTAAACTAATGCTATATGTTAACGTTATACTAATTCAAGATATCACTATAGCTTGGACCGCTATTATTTGACAATATAACAAGTGTTTTTTTTCATTTGTTTTTGTTCAGTCATAGGCTGGCATTTGACCGCCATCTCCCTGATGGTAAGCAATGATGCGGCCTACGATGGAGCACGCTTGCCTAGACAGAACCGAGTGTTCATAAATACTGGTTGTTAATTAGAATAGTACTAACTACTACATGCTGAATTGCTGATCACATAATTTATTTCGGTCTACAATCTACCTACGTAAATAAAGTGTGACAAGCAACCCTCCTTGACATGTTTACATTGAAACGCCTCTACTAAGACTTCCCAGATAATAAAATAAATGTATAATAATGTGCAAACTATAATGACGCTCGTAATTTACAAATGTATCTCAAAATACTTATCTACCTTTGAGGTCAGTTTGCTTTATTTTTGGAGCTGAAATGAGTTGACCTCTTGATCGTGGAGCTCTCTCTACACCTTATACTAATATTATATTTACTGAACTTTTTTTTTTTAATAGAGAACTCTAAGTTTAAATAGGCCTCAGAATGCAACAGTAACTATATTCTACCCAGTCTTACTCTAGGAAATAATGACGATTAGCGAGACTAGATTACGAGCTACATTACTGATATTATTACCTATTATAATATTATTACTCGTAATGTGGCTGAGCTGAAAATCGGCGCGACAATTTTCCTGTGTTTTCGTAACTATGTGTGTATGTGTGTGTGCGTAGATAAATACTGAAAAATTATGTTTTTTTTTCTGCTACTTAGTAGTACTTAAATGTAAATGTTATCAAAATGTATTCTCTATTTTTAAACTCCTAGAGACAATTATATTAGCTGTCAATGACCTATAAACGCCGACATAAATATAATTCAAAATATTCATGAACTACCGAATTTAATCAAAACGCAATCAGCTGTCAAAATAAACAACTTCGGTCGACGACCTCAAAGTCAAAAAAATTAGGCGTGGCCTTTAAAGTGCTTAATTTTAGCAGGTGTGCTATTTTTAAACTGCTATGCTAAAAATAGAAACGAAAATGCTAATTTAGCAGGAAATCAAAATGCGCTATTTGTTGTGTGCTACGAGTATAATTGGATCTATGCAAAACGTTATTTCCTTAACCTATTAAAAAAATTATATATTAAAAAACCGGTATAACAATCGATAATTTAATTAATGGCTTAACTAGCGCTTATTATTTGCATTAGGACACATTCTCAATCCAAAGTACGTTTTTACTTTATCGAAAAACTTTTCTTTTCGAAAAAGTCAATTTCGACATAATAAAAAGTTTCTATAACAATTATTTAGACAGGTAACTTAATACTAAAACTAATTATTTTTGAGGTATTATAATTTCAATGAAACTAAAATTAAAATAAAATCTGAGGCTGTTTTCAAGAAACTTTAGTAGTTTTTTTAATGTTATAAATACTTGTCTTGTGTTATTATGTATTCTGTAGTGTGATCCGTTTCTAGGCGAGTGTATATAGTATAGAGAAGTGTATATTATAGATATAGAGATGAGTAATAACAAAATTAGTTCATAAGTTAAAAACATTCACAACACACATTCATAAGTTAAAATTAGTTCATTATTGACCATTGTAAAGACGCAAATAAAAAATTGCCCCATTATGTTCGCCACCTAATCATGCAATTTAAATACTATATAATACTACTTACTTCCGCATACTAACGCAACGACACAAAAATACAGTATAACACCATGTCGCTGTCAGAAAACGAAATTTCTTCAAAGCATTTATTCAAAGAAAGTTCTAATATTTATTGTGATATGGTACTTAACAGTACCTCTATTGATTGAGTATAGCAAAGTAAGTAAAATACGTAGCCATGCTGTTAAAAATTAGCATCAACTTCAATGCCAGCACTTCGGCTCCACTTGATCGATACAGTTTAATCTTAGATTGATCTAAATTTAATACATTCACCTTATTACTTTTAGAACATTTGCATCAGTAATGATAGGTTAAAATACCAAAGGTGGCATAATTATTATCAATTAGATGTGGACATGTCAACATGTGAGATCGAAGTCATAGACGCCTTTTTACTTGACTTCCCAGATGGAGGGAAATTTTTTTCAGGGGAACAATTTTTTTTTCAAAAACACTCTCGATCAAGTTATTTCTAAAAAAACCTAAATGAAAATCAGTTCAGCCGTTTGAGCGCTACGATGCGCCAGAGAAACATACAAATCACCCTAAACTCATAGCGCATGTCCTGGATGCGTAGAGATTTAAAAATAGCACATTTATCGTGATTTAGCTTTGAAAGCTTTGGAGATTCTCGTTATAATTTTCAGTTTACTTGACCTTAAAACCTGGCAATTGTTATTTAACAAGTCAAAAGCTCTCTGCCAAAGCTACAAACTCTTTCATTTCCTAACACAAAGCTGCGGACTCCTTCTACATCCAAGTTTCAAAGGCAACACGAGCTGCGTTTGCATCCTCGTTAGCTGGAAACATGTGAGAGCAGCGTTTTTAATTGCTACAATTTTGATGGTTCCGTATAAAATAAAAATAATGTTTTGTTCAAGAGTTTTTAGCCGAGTGGTGAGCCGAGCAAGTCGTTTATGAACCTTATAGAAAGACTATCATTCCATGGCAGATACAGAAGCATGAATATTAGTTACCTACCTACTCGTATCTTCATGATGACCTATATTGACATGATATTGACATTTCAGTTAATTGAAACAAGATCAGTTTGTTGCAGACGAATTAATAACGACAAGTATAAAGGGTTAGTTAAACTATATTTTTTTTTATTTACTGGTACTTGGTTGTGCTTTCCATCAGGCCGAACGTCTCTCTGTTTGACGCTCTTTATTAAAATTTTCTTTTACCGTTTTCTTTATTTGAAAATTGAAGGATCTCTAAACTGGAGCTATAAAGGGTTGCAGGTGGTAGGGGTCGCTTTCCATACACATGCTTAGATTGAATGCAAAATTGAAAACAAACATCGATCTATGAAATAAATGGACTGGGCAATTAAAAATCAAAATATAAAAAAATATTACGACCTGTTTGGCTCAGCGGTAGTATATCCGCCTTATAAGCCAAAGGTCCCGGGATCGATTTCCGGTCGGGCAGATGTTTGAATGATGAATTTAAATATCTGTTCTGGGTCTGGGTGTTAGTTGTCCTTGTCTTAGTGTGTGCCATGGCATCCCCGACACAGGGTATCCTAGAAGGGAGCTATGAGTGTGAAACGTTTATTTATTTAAATAAACATAACCGCTTGGCGGTGGAATTACTCACTTTGGGCTCAAGATTGAAGACTTTAGTTGAAAGATTTTCTAAAATTATTGGTGTTCGTATCTAATAGGTTGCAATGGTAAAGACTGATAGATTTTTAGTTAGTTTATATCTTTCAAATAAAGCCTAAAAACTTGAACCCGGTCTCCTGCTACCAATACAAAATGTCCCAAATACTAGAACGCCATAGGATGACGTAGAAAAATATTGAAACTAAAAAGCCAGTCAGTTGTCACGTTTTATGAATATTACTTACTTATATTTAGTTACAAAGTGTATAGAAGTTAATGAAGTAATGCGTTAAACGACGTGTCTTATCTTTGCTTTAATAATAAAACTGCTTACAAAAGGACTTTTCTACGAATTTACCATGACATTGGCAGCTCGCTTCAGTAGTCAAAAGAAGTAAAGCGATTCAATTGTTATTATAATTACGTTTGAGTGAAGAAAAATATAGAAACATCTTCGACATTAGGCACGCAAAAATCGAATTTGCGTAAAATTTGACTTGGTTTTGTAAGCTTACTTGTTATGTTAAAGGCTTAGACAGACAATGAATGTGGTAAGGAATGAATCACATCACACCGAACCCGACTCCGATCTAAGACCTGCCGGAGAAGTACAACCCGGTCACAATATCTGTGCACCTCGCTGGAATGCGTATAGCCTTATATAGTCGCACTGTCGCACCGGGGAGTGCGCGGAGAGGTGACAGGGGAAGCGGGAGCCTCTCCCGCTTCCCCTAATATATATAAGGCTATATATAATATAGGTATATATGTATAACAGACTATATAAGGCTATACGCATTCCAGCGAGGTGCACAGATATTGTGACCGGGTTATATATGGATCCGTTATTCCGTACCATGACCTTGCCCATAGCCAAGTTACAGTCTACGAGTATGATTGCAAACGTTATAAAAAACTAAGACAATTTATAGGAATGACATTTTTATAAAATCTATAGATTCCATATTATACTAGTAGCACCCGGCGGTTTCACCCGCTGTTTTATCCTTCCCTGTAATAAAGCGAACAAAACAAAATAATAATTACTTACTGAAGTCGATCCAGCCGTTCTCGAGTTTTAGCTGACAAACAAACGAACAGCGATTCATTTTTACATATACGAATAAGATTACAGAAATTTCATTCCTATGCCTTAGTTTTCTATAACGATTGCGATTATGGAACTGCAACTTGGCTAGGGGGCTGCCGGGGTCTTAGAATACGGCTTTGGTATCCCCTGCCTGTCGTAAGAGCCGACTAAAAGGGCCTTTTGGGCTCGTGGGTGGTCAGATTTGGGGATCTGGCTACCTCCTCGAACGAACCCAGGGAAGACAACGGCGCGGTGTGGCCCGTATTGTTGTAAGGGCGGGAAAAGGACCAACGTCCTGCGAATGGTGCCTCAGGTAACGTGATAAAACCAGTGTGAGTTCGTCAGAGACCCTGGTGCCCCTGTCAAGCACAGAGGCTGGCCACCGAGGGGGTTTTAGTGGGTGTTACTTCACATAACCCGGTTGCTCCCCAAAGCAGCCGGGTATATTTCTAAGAAAAGCGGGGCTGGGTAGACTTGGCTTTCGTCTTGCTCTGCAGCTAGACAAGAGCGAACGCAATTCTATTCAGGCTCGCATCTTGAACTAGTACGGGTTAAAGTTAATGTTAAGGTTTTACATGAAACCACACACACACAAACACAACACACACAAACACAACACACACTCACACACACACTGTGTGTCTATTGCACACTGTAAAATGTGTTCTTACTTCATTATCTGTATATAGGTTGAATTGTACCTAAAGAGCCTAAGCCAATGACATTGCTATGCTATGCATATGCCGTATGATTCGAGTCCGTTAAGTAATGAGAAGTGGCCTTTACTTTTAAAGATGAAACAAATGTAGCATTTCGGTATAATACAATATTCTCTGTCATAGCCATTACTAACCGTTTTGTGGCTACATCCATGTTTAGTTTCAGATGATTAGTAAATTTCGCGAAGCATATTTAAGTGTTAAATAAGTTTATAGCTTTTTAATAGTGCTACGTTTTCCTGGTGGCTCCTGGTGGCCTGGTAATACAACAGTAAATAAAATAGGTAAAAGATTTTATAAAAGAGGGTAAGTTTTATGTTTCCCTATAATCTACACACACTTTTATATTCAATCTTATTCATAAAAATGAAAAGCTGTTCGTTAGTCTCGCTAAAACTCGAAGCGGCTGGACCGATTTACAAATTCATTTTTTGTTTCGTTTGCTCTAATACAGGGAAGGTTTAAAAGAAAAAAAGCGAGAGAACCGCGGGGTACAGCAAGTATTCAATAAAAATGAATCGCTGTTCGTTTGTCTCGCTAAAACTCGAGAATAGAGCGATTTGAATAATCTTTTTTTTTAATTTTGTTGGCTCTAATACTGACAGTTTAAAAGAAAAAAAGCGGATGAACCTCCAGGGGGCAGCTAGTACTCAGTAAAAAATAAAAATACTAAAATTTACGATTTTCATTCAGCTTTTTATAATCTATTGGCAATTGGCCGAGCAAACAACTTATACCGAATATAGTCCTGACTATTTTAGTTTGATACCTAGCCTGCCCATTTTATCTATATAAAAGACAATCTTTACTTACTGAGCGACTAACTGACAACGCACAGCCTAACTGTTGATCGTAAACAATAAAAAAAATATCGTACGTCCAAAAACGTTCCGCTTCGTGGCTTAATGGCAACTATTAATAACAGGGGTTGAATAGGGTAGCTTCAGTTGCACTCTCTATACCGAATGAAAGCTTTTATGCATATACCTATAGTATAGAAATACATCTATCACAACACATCGGCGAGTGAAGTAGAGAAATGGCGAATGAAGTGGAGAAGAAACGTAAAGAAGGCTGACCCCACCACCATGTGGGATATAATAATATAGCCGGGAAGAGAAACAGTAAATTCAATTCAATAATTCAATAAAGCGGAGCAGAGCGTTGGCCGTCCGGCGACGAGATGGGTCGACGACATAGTCAGAGTCGCAGGTCGAACCTGGACACGATTAGCAGTTGACCGAGGCAGATGGCATAACGGGAGAGAGGCCTATACCCAGCAGTGGGATAGAGAGGGCTGTGGATGATGATGATGATGATGATGATGAATTCAATAAATAGTACAAAAAAAGAAACACATCTTTTACAAAGAATAACGTTTCACACTCATAGCTCCCCACTAGGATACCCCGTGTCGGGGATGCTATGGAACCACCGAAGTATGGAACACACACAAAGACAAGGACAACTAACACCCAGACCCATAGAGCAGATATTTAAATTCATCATTCAACCCGCCCGGCCGGGTGTCGAACCCGGGGACCTCTGGCTTATGAGGCGGATACACTACCGCTGATCCAAATAGGTCAACAAAGAATATGCATTGATGAATATGCAATAAAACTATGATTGCTTACCTACAAGTTAATTAACTAAAGGGAAAATTCTGTGCGGACTGCGGTTAACGGTGCGCAAGTCACCTTAGATTCTTAGTAGGCAATAAAGTAATAAATGTATAACATGATTATTAGATAACGATAAAATTATAAGCCAATTACTGTACCTTTTGTGGTTACTATATAATTACTTACAAAACTAACAAAAAATAATAAGTTAATTTTATAAATAGTCTTAAAAACAAGCTTTTATTGCATTGTCGTCGGAGTTACACACGTGTGCTTAATCAAATCAAATTAATTTTTCATCAAATCTCAGCTCAATCGGACATCAGGAAGTGGTTCGAAATTAAGTTGCAAGCTTCCACCCAAAAAATAGTCATAGTTACCTACATACATTGCAAAATTAAATAAAAGCTTTTGAAAAAACCGCCATTTGGTCAAGTAAAAAGTACTCATAATTGAGCTTTGAGTACTCATCTTTATGAACAACTTTTACTCTGGGGACAACCCAGAATTCGCAAAAAAAAATAGCTGTTCCATAGAAAAATATTAATGACACTCGACAAAATGTATAGAACAGCTGATTATTTTTCGAAAATACCGGGTTGGTCGCATAGTAAAAGTTGTTCATAATAATGAGTACTATAGCTCTTTTCGGCTTAGCATACTCTTTCTCTAAAACCTTGTATAAAAACCCAATATTAAACGCTACCAACCCGTCTAATGTCTAGGTACTAGTCCTTTGTCACATAAAACGCCTCGAGGCGTTTGTCTAAACCACGTACGTAGGTTAAATGTAACACTTAATTAAATTCACATCAAATCTGCATAACTTACTTGTAAGTTATCTAAGTATTTATTTATTTATTCAAGTCGCGAACTTGATACGGATTTTACGCTGTGAGTAATGAGGCGAATCAGTCCGGGATCTTGAGAGACTGATACCGGAGACGGATGTCAGTTTTTTTTCAGTTTCTTAGTATTTAGTACTAGTACTAAGTACTTTTAGTTAGTACCGTTAATGCAAATAGAAGCTTTGCTGCAAATGCAAATGGGCAAACTGTCGATTGCGCGGAAATATAACTTGATATTATAAATGCATTGCCATCGCCAATAGATAGACAAAACTAACAATATAACAGAAATACAATTGGATAGAAGATAACAGAGTATTCTTAGTTAGTTTTTTAGTTTAGATTTATTATTTTAGTTTCTTTGTTGTATGTTAGAGATGTAAGAATTTTAACATTATAAATACGAAAATTTCTGATTGAAAGGGTGAGTGTGAGGGTTGTGTGAGAGGGGGTGTGTGTATGTTTGTTACTTCTTCATGTGAAAACGTCATAATGGATTTGGATTAAAGGTTTGTAAATAACTTATAACCTGGAAAATAATATCTAGGTAGGTACTCTTTTTTATTCCGGAAAAATAAACAGTTAGTGTAATATAGGGGTGAAACCGTGGAATGCGGCTAGTGTTCAAATAATTTTCATATACGTTCCTCTAGCAGGTTTTTTTAAATTTGAGTTACTAGCTGCCCCCCGCGGTTTTACCCGCATTTTCCCGTATAAAAAGTAGCTTACGTTATCCAGGTTATAAGCCACCTTCATACCAAATCTATAGGTACCTACAAACTTTCGCGTTTATAATGTTGGTAAGGATGATAGCAATTTTGTTATGATAACAGTGGCCTCAAGTTTGAAGGCATAAATTGACAGATATTTTTTTTCTAAAAGTAATTGGTTTCCTTATCTTATAGGTTGTAATGACAATTACAGGTAACGTGATAGGGCACCAGTGTGAGTTCGTCAGAGACCCTGGTGCCCCCTGTCAAGCACAGAGGCTGGCCACCGAGGGGGTTTTAGGGGTGTAACCTCCCATTACCCGGTTGCTCCCCAAAGCAGCCGGGTATCTTTCTAAGATTTCCCCCCCCGTCAACAAAAAAAAGGTTGTAATGACAAAGACAGATATAATCACATATAATCACACTTGCGACACAGGACTCACCTAGTGCAAGATTCAGGGTTCATACACAATTATTGTAACATCTTTTTCTGACAAATAAACAAATTTATTATTATTATTAAATCTGTCAAATAAAGCCTTCAAACTTGGGCCTAATGCTCACGTATAATTAAGTCGTGTATTACGACTACTTTCGACCACATTCTTTCATCATTGTTATAGCAAGCGAGCGATTTGCTCGTCTCGTCACTCAATTACATAAAAAAAGCAACATTTTAATATCTAGTTACTCAACTCAATTGCTTCCACAATCAAAAAAAGTTTTACAATACTTCTATTTTGTTCGTTGTTGTCAATTTAATCAATTCGCTTAACAGCTGTCTGATTTGTTTCTGTTAGTTTTAGTTAATACCGCAAATCACGCATTTAAATTAAGCTCATTTCTTACTTGACTTGTTACAATTAGCCTTTAATAAACAACTTTTGCTGTACTAATAAGTGTTTAAAAATAGTATTCAAGGCAAGATAACGCACATCTAATCGGTTATAGTCAGCGCTCACTACGGACTTTTTAGTTGTCTTTTGAAGTTGGTGGACTTTTTCCTCATTCAATCTAACGTACAGAGCATATTTTCTCATGTTTCCCCTCTTTCACAGAATTTTATACCAACTTAAGTCCGTCGTTTGTGGTGGCCCTTATTAGGATTTTCTTATTATGTCTCTTAATAAGGAAAGGCTCATAGTATTCATAAGAATGAATAACTTTTACTAAAAGACCAACCCTGAAAACCCGAAAAAATAATCTACTGTTCCATACAATTTGTCGAGTGTCATTCAAATTTTTCTATGAACAGCTGATTTTTTTTTTATGATATCCGGGTTGGTCCCATTGTAAAAGTGGCTCATAATGATGAGTACTAGTACTAGTTATATGCCTTTTTCGTCTTAGCATACCCTTTCCTTATCCCTTTCAGGCCCAAAATTTGTATGTCTATTAATATTGTTATTTTTTTAAGGGGATGTGTTGAGGAGACTAAAAGCCTCATGTGAAAAATAATTTAAAAAATCTTAACCACACCCAAGTTCCATAACTACCCCTGCACGATCGTGACGCCTGGGCTCAAACTTTACTAGTGCATGATCGTGATGTTATTGGGTTTTTTAATAATAATTAATAATCCGTTTATTTCAGGCAATATAACTTGCATGCAATGCAAGTTACAGAGGCCCATAGAAAATAAATACCTTACAAACTAACATACATATTAATAAAACAATCATTCTTCATTCTTCTTAATTCTTCTTCTTCTTTTTAATTTTAGTTTGCCTTATAGTAAGAAAAATAGCAAGTATTTAGAAATAAAGTATATTGTATTAAATGTAATCACATTCTCAGCTTATTAAACAATTAGAAGACTAACTAAAATCTAACATGGCACATGACACACAATTTTTTATTATTTTTTTTATAGCCCTGTATATAAGTCGGTCGTTAGTGGAGGCCATTAGTTACTATGTCTCTTTAATATACTTACGTGTCTTTTCCTGTCCTTCTCACATAAAATTTTCTCGATTACCGCTACAAATCCGTCCGCAAGGACCCTATTGTTGGCGCTCGAGATTTATTTGGTCACTCATGACATTTCAAATGACAGCTATAGTGACCGAGATCTCACACGCACGAATAAGACCCCAGTAACTATAAATTACTGTTCTGATTCTAACAGGCGCCAACTAGAGTCACAGAATAGTTAATAATACTCATTGTTAAATGGCTCACACCGTCAGCCATATTAAGAGCCATCAAACACAATTTGTTCTTAACAATTAGAATGCAACAAAAGTACAATTGGTGTCGTGTTTCGTTAACTGCAAGTACTAGTCAGCACTGCAACTCCCCTGACATAACTGGCCCTGGGACCCTATTTTTGCGAGTATGAAATTATCTCGGTCACTGTGCTCTCATTGACAGTGAGAGTGACCGAGAAAATCTCGAGCGCCCAAGAATAGGGTCCTTGTTTAGTTTAGGTCTAGTTTACACTATACCATTGTATGCTTGCTTGGTATGGAAGAGACCGCTCTGAACGATAAGCCATCTGTTGTTGCACTACTTTTTAAATGCAATAATTTTGTATGGAATTTCTGGTGTGAACAATAAAGATGTTATCTATCCATCTATAGACACAATTAAGTATTTATTAGGTACTTTATTTTTTGTCTCATGAGACTATGCGATTTTAGTTGAATTTTGAAGATAAAATTATTGCTATTGTTTTTAACTACTAATTCTGGTTCGTGCTGTGGTCAAACGCATTGTCAGCAAAATAATAATACATAGTTACCCACAAGTAATTAAGAATATGCATTAGCATAATATAAACATAATATTTGATTTTATTAGCTTTAACAAATCAACAAGCGCGTGTATAATTTTTTCACGGCTACGTGCGTCTATGAATTTCGCGGTGTAGAATAGTGTAGATACGTCATAAAGTAGGCCAGTGCAAGCGCTGCAAAGTCAGTACAAAGAGACGAATGAAAGGGACTGGGCTGGAGCGCGGGGGCGCATGCCGCATTAATCTAGCTTACATAGCTTTTATATAAAGAAGCGCGCTATTTCGCAAGCATTCGTTGTTGGAATCTCGCCGCGATCCTACTAGCGCGGGAGAGCCGAACGCACCCTTGCGCGCGAAAACTGACAGAACTTATTGTTTTAATTTTTTGAATTTCGAATTGTTCAATATGGCTGTTACGCGTGCTTCTAATGTTGTGAATCTGAAGGAGAAGGGGCACTTCGAACGTGAAAATGCAAGGATTGATAAATATACGGTAAATAAAATTATACTTAAAAATTTTATACAAGCGTGTTTCAAAATTTTCAGAATGACTCTAAAGAGGTTGATTTTTAAAAATGTTTTGTTATTGTTATGATGTATAGGTTTAAGCACAAAAAAATATAACGCACTGCTGAAATATCTGTAAAAATATTTAGTAAGTGCTTTTCAGATGGTTAAGTTAAGAAGAACCATCGAATAAAATTAAAAAACTCAAATGCAAGATAATGAATTGGTATAATAGCTGATAATTTTCATAATGCAAGTAATTTTAATGGTTTTGGACTTAAGAAAAATTAAAAGAAATTTCTCGAAAAGATAACGATAAAAATTCAAGTAAAATATGAGTCAATTAATTTTCATTCATAAACTTATTTCTTAGCTTATCGAGTGGTTTCTATTTGTAGTTTTTATTCTTAAAATAAATGTTTTACAACTAATAAGAAATACTTCAAAATTATGCATGTGATATTTTTCCTTGCCATCCCATTGTTTATCTATCTTTGTTATGATGCTTATAAGGAATTCAAATTCAAAATTAATTTATTTCAGGTTGAATGTACCCATAATCAAAAACAAAACTCAAATTAAATATTATTCCAAAGTCAAATTATTATTATTCCTGTAACAAATAAAAATATGGAATTATTGAATGGAAATTATGGAATTGGAATGAATAGGTTAAATCAATTTATTAAAAAAAAATCGAGAAAAACTAATTGCACTTTTTCCTAATTCTTTGACTACAATACCTACCTCATTTTCATTTTAATTATGACCCATATGCAATAAATCTGTGATTTTAATTACGATCTTGTTTATACGCCGCAGTTATTGATAGACATTATCGTACGAGTATCTATATTATGAGGTAGATTACAGGATTATAAGCTTGTAGTGTACCAACAAAACAAAACACAACTCAATATTTGGTACCGCTTTTACTACGGAACTCTTGGAAAAGAAGCATCTGCAGCTAAAAATATCATTATAAACTAAACTAAAAGAACCATAATACTATCAGGAAGTTTTTTAAAACCCATTTTGAAATTATCACCAACGATATAATAATAACATAGCTTTTATTTTCCGAAATATTTTACAGTTTTGACAAATCAATAATTAGAAAAGTAGAATATAAGAATGAACTAAAATGGTACAGTTATAGTTTGGCTTGTTACAAAATGTGGATCATTGCGTTTTACCAACGATTAAACATAAAATCTATTAACTAAGATCTAACCGACAAGACCCGTAGTGTAAGAGAAAAGTGGCTAGAATGTTGGCAATTTTGCCTTGCTGATACCACAGCGAAATTTTTTGCTATCATTATGGTCGACATGAAAATAATGCATTTAATGTTGGTATTATAAACTGATTAAAGTTAAATTCATGTTAAATTATATTTATTTTTCGCAAACTAAGTATGATACATAAGACTGCTCCACGATGGTTTTGTTGTCCGTGATGTACCTAAGTAAGAGTGGTTTCAAATAATTTTAAGCCGACCATTTAGAAAATTATAATGGTTTAAATATTGTCTGTTTCTTTCTAAACTTCATTTTGAAAAAAGTATCTATCTTAAAAAGTCAGAGTTCATTTAATACTTTCATGAATATCCGCAAACTGTCAACCTGAAAGTATATACCGCAAAAAATATAAGGCAATAAAATGTTTTCGTTGAGCAGTGTAAGCGTGTGATTCAATGTATTAGGTACGTGCCCTACCTACGATACTATACCTTACGATGGGAGCGAAATATGCCGCGGCTAGTATAAGTGATGTTAATTGTTAGATCGAGGTAACCTTATCTTCGGCGGCGTCATCATGACTACATATCAGATACTCTTGACATCATCACAACATCTACCTCAAGAGATGATGTAGTTTGTACTTTAATCGGCGCATTGCGGTGTCTAGCCGTCCCATTCAGCCTACATTTTTTTAATCGATTTTCCGTTGTTTTTATATCTTGAAAGTACGAATATCAACGTCATAATTTTGAATCCTGGAAGTCTTTGAAATTACTACAAAAGTGCTATTCTAGAAAAACCGAGCCTTACAATGTAATATGTTACTCAAACTAGAACTAAGCTGAGCTATTTAAAGCTATAACTATCGCCTAGCTATAGCTATAAAATTTAGCATAAAAGAAAAAAAAATGTGTTTAATACTTACTTTATTTCATTTCTTGTCACCAATTGTATCAGAGTTTTATTTAAACTTCTATTTCTTCTTCTTGATTCTTAGTTTGCCTTACTCAACGAAGGTTGCCGATTTTTTTTGTTTAGAAAATAAAAAACCAGAAATATTAATTAGCGTCTGTTCATTAAAATGGTTTATAAGTTTCGCGATCTCTAGTTACCTTAACAAGCTTATTTATGCATATTCAGTTTTAATCTAATTTTAAACTAAAAAACCAAAATCTTGAATTTTGTATGCAAACAAAAGCTTTTGTGTTTAAGTTTATATAAAAATATGTTTTAAATGTTTTCGAGTTTATTATGTTCCACGGTTCCATCTGTATTGGTATCAGTTGATAGAATATCAACAGTTAACTCTTGCATCTAGATCATTATTAATCGAACAGTCGAACTACATTTATTATTCAAATGCTTTGTGAACAATGAGCAAATTTTACTAACTATTATTGTAACTTAGGTTTGAAGCATTTTGTTACAATTAACATGGAACCTAGTATTGAGTCGGCTACACCAGCAAGTGTCGATCACAAAAAAACAAAATTAATAAGTATGTAATTTTATTTAAACAATTTTTTTTTATTGCATCGTCATTGGAGTTACAAATGAATACCAAATTTCAGCTCAATCGGACATCGGGAAGTGGTTCAAAATTGAGTTGCAAGATTACAGCCGAACAAACCTACTTATAGGTAGTTAGTTTCATACATTGGAAGTTAAAAAAAGTTTCAAAAAAAAGAAAATTGTATGAGCAAATTATTCACCACAATTCTAACCAATTAAAATGTATACTTAATAATAAAAAAGTAATAGTAGGTACATCTCCTTTATTTACCTAACGTCTTTATTAATATCTAAGGCTGCATCTGTATGACGGTCAAGGCTCGCACGTGACAACATGACATGATTGTCATACGTTTGAATTAAATCTTGCAAACAAGACTTATAAAGGGGACGATATTAATCTATTTCGCGCATTTTATATTAAAAATCAGCAAATAGAACTTTTAAAAAAGCATTATCAGTTTAAATTAAATTTTTGTTTTACATAATTTTATTTAAACAAATACTACGTTTTGCAAAAATACTACGCCATTATTAATGACGTTTTCATATTGTGAAGATCAGTAGACTAAAACATTTTGCGATCCAAATTTCTTGAAATTTTTTTTTAATATTTTTTTATTGCTATTCAGAGATAGTACGACGGCTGTTTGCGTTTATCTTCCCCTTAAATGCACTTCGTATGATAACTAGATATTGCGGTGTAGGTGCGTGAAGTTCAAGTCTATATAATAAGGTCGAATGAAACCGATAGAGAAGAAACACTTTAAAATGACCTAAGTGAGAGTAAATCGTAACGGGGTAGGTACCTTGTCCTAGTTTGTTAACCCAGAGGATGAGACGGTGGAGCGCAGGCTCCTCAGGACGGAGCCCTACACCAATCCTCCTATAGTCTGAATAAATGAATTGAATTGGTGAACTAAACGTCCAAGCTTTCACATTTAAAATATTATTGGGTAACTGTAGGTACTAATACAGAGTTTTATAAGGCCGCTCAAGGCTCATAGTATTTTTACCATATGGGACCAATCTGGAATTCGCGGAAAAAAAACAGTTGCTCCATAAACTTTGTGTCGTTGACATTTTTTCTATGGAACAGTTGAGTTTTGTTTCGCTAATTCCGGGAAGGTCCCATAATAAAAGTTGTTCATAATGATGAGTACTATAAGTACTATATGCACTCTTTTCAGCTTAGCATACCCTTTCCTTAAAACCCTATTAAATATAATTCTTCGTGCATACAAACTATTAGAACTAGATAGATATGTAGATAGTCTTTATTGTTCACACCATAAATTACAAACAAAAGGATTATGACACCTAAAACTAGTGCGACAACTGGCGGCCTTATCGCTAAGAGCGATCTTTTCCAGGCAACCTTAGGATGGAGAACTAGCTCTTTACAATTACGAGAATATATTAATGACTCAATATCAATATATTTGAAGGGTGCGACTAAGAAACTACGACAACGATCAGATAACGGTGCTGGAACTAATTCCGGTTGTAATATCGTGAGCTAATCGTGAACGGAGAATATTTCGCATTTCCGAACCGTAACCGGATTTGGGACAAGACAACGAGTCCCCAAAAAGTTGAAACAGTTAAAGTACCATTTAGGTTACCTGCCTACCAAAGAAAAATCACCTGTTTCATATATATTTTGTTAGTCATTGAATTTTTTATATGGAATAACTCATTTTTTTTCTTGACTTCAGGGTTGGTCCCATGTCCCATGCTAAAGAAAACATAATTATGATTAATATGAGCCCTTTTCGGCTTAGTATACCTTTTCCTCATAACCCTGTATTCATGAAACTGGAAAAGTTCAAAGCAGAATTCAAAACGCAACAATTCAAAACAAACTGTAGCGATGGTAACTGTGACAATGCATAACAAACTGGACCTCTTTCCGCCTAGTAATTTAACTTTACATAAATTACATAGATAATTGTAGCACTTAGCAAATACGTAGTAATTCTTTCCTCAACTCGAAAATTGTTACGCCGCTCATTCCGCCAAACAAAGGGTCGTCGGCCGTCTATAGGTTCCCTATGTATCTTAGATTAACTGCTAAAATATTCTTTTAAATACTTCAAAAACCAACAAGGGCCCTAGTTAATGAGCTAATGTAGACTATATTATATTCTTAATTTTTACATATTTGTTGAAGTATATAAAAATGTGTGTAAATAATTAGGTTTGATAGAAAAAAATACAGCAGGTAAATACAGAGATATTTATTAAAAAGGTTTTACTCTATCAGACTAGTTTATATATTTACCCAAGCCTACCCTGCCTAGAAAAAGAGTCGTCTTTTTTCAAGTGTATGTAAATAAGAAATATACCCTAGTAGGTAGTAGGTACTCTAAATATACCCTAGTAGGTAATAGGTACTCTAAATATACCCTAGTAGGTAGTAGGTACTCTAAATATACCCTAGTAGGTAGTAGGTACTCTAAATATACCCTAGTAGGTAATAGGTACTCTAAATATACCCTAGTAGGTAGTAGGTACTCTAAACGGCTTGACAGATTTTTGTTGCGAGGTTCGTCTTTATGTCCAGAATTTGATCTAAATTTTGCAGTTTCCTTTTCTTTAAAACATTATGTTAAACTTCTTTATCTTATGCTCTTTTGTGTTCAACTGACAGACGACTAAATTACCATTGCTTTTATCTTCTACAACATTGTAAAAACTATTATTGCAAGAACTCAGTTAGACTAGACTGTTATGGGCAAACGTGCCGTTTAACATCAGGGGAGCGATTTGCTCGTATCGTCACTCAATAGCATAAAAAAAATACTAGAGCCGTCGAGAGCAGTCGTAACAGATTCCTTTCAATGCCAACCCCAGGCTCCAATGGCTTAGCGAGTGGACCTCGCTCAATATCAATATCAAGGTCGAGAGTTCGATGCTCGCCTTTCGCTAGCACGAGTTACGTCAACTACAGCTGACTGAATTCAGGGTTCCATTTGAATTGATTGAAAACCTTTTATTTTGTAAAGGAGAGTTGGAATGTTAAACGTTTAGTAGCTGTGTCCGGGGAATTCAGTAATCAATAACTAAGTTAACTACTACAATATTTACTAAGATTTTTATTATTTTTAAAACGCATGCACGGTCTATTTTATGGACCTATCTCCATAAAGCTGATGAAGGGAATTTTTAGAGATCATTCTTAAGCATTTCTTAATAGGTAATTGTGTATTAATATGTACGATAAAAGTAGTAAGCGTATATTATTATTTTTATTTGTATTGTATACAATAAAAATATAAATCTATTGTATAATTAGAATTACTAAACCGATTGTAATTGGAAAAAGCAACCGTTGATAATGGTATTTGCATAGACCATCATTATAATTATGTAAGACAAATAAAGATCAAAAATAGAAAAAGAGTAGAACAATCAAATCAAAAATCAAAAGTAAAAATATTTTTTCGGAGTTGGAAAAAATATTATACAGAACCCTCTCATAATAAAACCTACAAGTAGGTATAAATAAATCATTGTAAATGCCTACTCTTGTTGCGAGTGATATTAATAGAATTGCAATCGTAACGACGATGATAATTACTTTTACACATACGCTGCCTTGAAGCCTATTTTCAACTTGATTTTTTACATCCTTGGGTAATGAATTGTTTGCCATGCAAACATGACTGTATTTTGATGTAAAATTATATAATAAATTATAATGCGAAACGCGCATATATTTTTTTGTAATGTAAAAGTATGATATATAACAAAATTAGAAATGAATTATGAACTAAAATTCACGTTGTTTAGCATTTTTATAAATTTAAGTTCGGCGCTTAGAGCTCGCGAGATCACACAATTTACCAATTACTGGCATATTAAAAGCGAATTTATTTTGATAAATTATAACTCAAGCGTTCCACAATTCCCGAGATTATCCAAATCAATTCGAGAGATTAATCACGACCCTTTTGCAAGCACGTTTTTAGCGATGCAAACGCGATGCAAGCGGGATAAAGGCGTCGATAGTGTTTTGTTTGCTGTGAATCGTTATGAGCGTAGGGCAAAGATGCGCCGTAGACGTCGATGACTTCGGTGGCCGTAGACAAAAGTTTATTGGCGCCTGAAATTCTGGTTTCATAGAGGGTTTGTTTGGTTGTCAAAGTAATCAAGAATGTCACTATCGTAATGCTCACACGCATGTATCAATGAAAATGTATCCGACTGCTTCTCGCGCCACTTGACCAAACACGGCGGCGTGCAGCGTTTTTAGTGGCGACGAAAACGCTCGCTTGCATCGCTACTAAACATCCCAGCTTTATCCAATATTCATAAATTGTGCAATCGTAAATATGTTAAGAGTAACCGCTCTTAATTCTTATCTACGATTACCTAGAACCTACCAAGCCTACCTTATTTAAGATTACCTGCAACAAGGTATAATTACGACGTGTGCTTTATCCATGTTCTATAACAAAACCAACACAGCAAAGTTAATAACAGTTGTAATCTCTTAAATACAGACACTAGAGATAGCAAATGTATGCACTTCCTGATTAGTGGTACTCGTGTTGTTTGTTATGATGGTCAACCGGAGAACAGATTTTTTTAAATGTAATTGATTGACGAGACGAGCAAATCGCTCGCCTGATAATATATCATGCAAATGGCCTGATGATATATCATGATGTTATGTTACGTATATATACGTCACATTTGCCCATAACAGGTCTGCGCCACCCAGAATTTTGAACTCGCAGAATTCTATATTATTTATTTTTTGTAGTGGTAGGGCTCTTCTCTTTTGCAAAGCCCGCCTGGGGAAGTACCACACCTTTGCCAGTTATTCCACCGCCAAGCAGTAATGTGCAAACATTACTGTGTTCCGGTTGGAAGGGCATTGTTTCCCAGGGCAAATGACCCTGCATGGCAAAGCACTGCGCTCGTCACCCTGAGACATAAGTTGTTTTATCTCCCATTTGCCCTGTAATTTCATTTTTGTTGGTAATAAAACGTTATAACTTACCTTGGCTTATGCTTAATATAGCTTCATGAATTCCTATGAACCAATGAGTATTGTCCATATTGTAACCACGGAAATCATACTTGGTCCTGGTAATAATTATATTTTTTATCGATAGAGCCTTATAAAGCTTACAGTATAGAATCACAAGGCTTCCGGAATAGCACTGCCGCATATCTAGGCTGTGTAGTCGTGACTCTACTATCTAAGTATGTTTAACGCTATTTCCGGAAAAGCTTTACTACCACACCTTTGCCAATTATTTTTAAGCGCCCAGCAGTAGAGTGCAAAAGTAACGGCTGGGATAAAAAAAACGAATTTAAAAAAATATTTTGTAATAAAATTGATGACTTAATTTAATAAAATTAATTAAAGGATTAATATAAAGGTAGAAGAAAAAGAGGACCATGAAGACTTAGGTGAACATATTCTTAAATCTGATAAACGCCTTTTCTAGCTATGCCTAGAAATAATATCTTAAATGACGATTAGTTGAATAAAATATCAAAAGTCTTTTCGGAATCAATTTCAGAAACCACGTCTAAATTTTAAAATAGCTTGTTGGATCTTGATTTGGGTGTCACTAAGCCAGTATTGGAGTTAACAGGAATCGGCACTTGGCCGCCTCAAGCTAGGATATTATAGTAAATTAACAATAAAATATGGCATTTACAACAATATTCGTGACCGCAAAACAAATCAAGTCACAATCTGCATTTAAATCAATCCACGACAATTTACACTGACGCAGCTTAGAGAATAAGTACACAGGCGCGGGCGCAACAAGGATTACATTTCGGGAGCAAGGCAACTCAAATGCCTATTGAGAATATACTTTGATTTAGATCAGCATCATCATCAGCCTGTGTCGAGCCGACCCACTGCTGGGTATCGGGCTACACTGAGAAAAATGCCCATCTAAATTCTGCTAAAAGAATGATGAATTCACTTCACTTCACACAATTCATCAAAATTCCGATTAATTCACCTAAAGTACGGAGCATACTGATATCACCAAAAAGTACGATGATTAGCACCAGTTTTTAGGGTGACAATCATATATTATGATGGTTGTCACCGTAAAAACGTGCTTTTGGTGATATCAGTATGCTCCGTAGTTAAGGTGAATTCATCGGAATTTTGATGGCCATTTTTCTCAGTGTACATGCCTCTTCTCCTTGGTGCCGTTTTTCCCTATCTCCGTCCAACATCCTCTACGGTTAGGGTTACCATCCGTCCAGATTTATCCGGACATGTCCGGATTTTGTCCGGTTTTTTATTTTGTCCAGCATTTTAGGTTAAATTGGAATACGAGTAATAAAACTTACATAAGCAGTATCAAATCAATATATTCCGGTCCGTGTATTGTGCCAGCGCAGTGCGCAATTTATAGGCGAAATAAAATTGTTGACATGAAGGAAGCGCGAGTATAATGTCCGGACTTTTATTAATGAGTCAAGCTTTTTGCCCGGATTTTTTAAGTTTTCATATGGTAACCCTGTCCACGGATTACCTGCGATGGGTTTCATAGGTTTTTCGACCCTTCGGGTTGGTGGTCTGCCAACGGAACCCTTGTACGCTATTGATTTGATATTTTTTTTTTTACTGAGATAACAATTGCAATCACACATATACAACTCAGCGTTGCTAAGCCTAAGTTATGTTAACATAGGTAATATTGTTTGTTTTGTAGGCTTAAAAAAAACTTAAAAACAGAATTTGAAGGTAGTTTAAAAAAATGTTGATGCGTTACACGCTATTGGGCTATTTCGCGTGTTTTTATCTATTGGTAACACAACTGTGATGATCCATGAACCAATCTGTCAGATTTAGATACAAAACATCTAGTGAAAACTAAATACTGAGTGTTGTTTACGAGTAGTGCTAGGTAAGTTCGGAGATAATCGAAAATGGTGATGGAGAAGTGTTTGTCTAGTTCAGAAAGAAGATAACGTTGCGTATCCTAAGCATAACATTTTGATTAGTTTTGTTTCGGGACTGCGGTTAACTAGCCCGGAAGTTTAGATGGAGGCCTGTACTAAAAAGGCTCTAGTACATTTTTCTGAAAATCTCGGAGCAGCTGGGATAGCACACCAAGGAGGTTGTGAGTTTAATTATGCATACCTCAGTTTTACTCCAACGCAGTCAAGTATATTTTGTTCTTTTAAGTTTTTGCCAGGTTAAATGATAGTTTGGTAACTTTTATCAGTGTTATGAGGGCTGCCCCATATAACTCTTTCCTCACTCCGCCCATAGAATAGTATTTAATACTTAGTAAACATGCCTATAGTCGTGATTAAAGGTGCATATCTAATCGTCTGTTGTATTGAATCGCAACTTTGCCATTTTTTCTTTCAAAATATAATAAATGAGTTTTTTTTTAGTTCAATACACAAGAATTACCATGTAGAAGAAACCAAGAATTTTAAAATAACCAAGAATTACAACGAGCGTAGGTCAGAGGTCTCTGAATATGAACAAAGAGATGGAAGATAAGATAAGATCCCTTTGACAGAAAACCTCAACTAACCAAAAATGAATACTTACTTTTTAAATTACATAAATAACAAGACGAGCAAATTGCTCGGCGATGGTAAGTGTCTCGTTTCCCGTGACACTTCAGTGCCACTCTGAATTTTGAGCTTAGATACAATATATTAGATCCTGTGCGGCAGTAATTAATAATCATAATTAATTAATGGCAGTGTATTGAGATAGTATTCTGACTGTGATAAAAAAAAAAAACAATCTAAAACATACTAACTAACTTTTGCAGCTAGCCAGTCAAATAAACAAACGAAACCTTTATAACTGTACACTCGCCCTTACCAACATAAACAAAGAGTTTTATTTAATACCGCACCAAGGCGACACAACCGGACGTAAACGTTATGTTAAAGGGCTAAGAATAATGTATTGCCTAACCTAGATATAGCCTATCAAGACCTAGATCACAAAGCTTTAGGTACTTACTTAGCTAAAACGGGACAGGACAAGATTTTACTACAACAGCCTGTAGATATAGCTAATACCTATTACAGCACGCTGATATCCGGGACTGCGTAAATATCTACATCTAGCAAGATACAAATCCAAATTTAAAACACTTTTATTTAAGAAAAAGTACATCAGATGATTAGATGGGTTCCAACGAATCACACCAAACGAATTGGGAATCTTTTTTAAACATTAGATAGATAGATAGATAAACTCTTTATTGTTCACACCATAAATTACAAACAAAAGAATTATAACACATAAAACTAGTGCGACAACTGGCGGCCTTATCGCTAAGAGCGATCTCTTCCAGGCAACCTTAATTTGCATGCAGTTTGGTAGTTAGTGGCATTACAGCCACTAACTACCAAACTGCATGGGTAGTTTCACCATTCTTAAGTTACGTGCATTCTTTATGTCATAAGTGATCACGATAACTTAAGATTACTCAAACGCAAGCTTTTTATTTGGTAAAATAAGATTTTAACTGGAAAGGTTTTTACTAAATCGTTAAACATACATAAATAGTTGACTTTACACGTTTTCCACACGAATGGAAAACCCAAAACTTTCGGCTTTATTCCCTCATTTGAATAACCCATAGAAAACCTCATTTCACGAAATGAGATTTTCTGGAACGATTTCCGATAATTCCGGAGAAACTGTTTCGGTAAAGGAAATTGGGGCGTAACGTCGGGGAAAAACGGTCTCGTCCCTTGAATGTTGATCTTTGAAAAAGATAGAAAAAATATTTGCAGATTCAGATATATTTATTGAACAATCAACATTGTAATTTATGCAAGCAAGCATCTACTTAATTCTACTCTTTCTACAAAACGAAGTGTGATCAAAATGCTTGCTCAACGAAGCAGTGTCATTGGTGACAATGACGTGACGGGACGAGAATACCGCAAGTATAATTAGTACGTATTAAGTTATTGTACCTATGTACGAGTATGTATTTCGGAATTTCGGGTTAGTAAAATATTTGTCAAAGTACTAAAATGGGTTTGTAAGCAATAAGCTATATAGAAGCAATGTGTCCAGTGATAATCCCCGTTTGAGTAGTATTGCCAGAGCGTTTTTATTATTTTAAGGGACCAATATCTTTTCAAGCTAGCTGAAACATGCTGTTTATTTCTTCTGTTGTAAGGTCTTTGGGTGATATTATTATTATCTGTCCGAAGTATGTATTTTGTTCAGAATATTCTATTATTGTCTGTGCCGTTGACTGTGATGCGCCAAAGACATGTTAGTCATTACTTTGGGTTTCGTGGAGTGTATTGAGAGTCCGACTTCCATTTTCGTAGACAACCACTTCAAGCCTCTCTTGTACCTTCAGAAATACGAAAACGATCGTATATATGGTTCTAGGTCACGCTTATTAATAGAAGATAAGGCACTTACTTGCTTACTAACTTCGTCTTATTGTTTGAGTGGCACGCAAATAAAAAATAATGGTTATTCTAAGAATATTTATCACCATCTTGTTAGAAAATCTTTTAAAGTAATGGGCTTTGCCCATTAATTACAGAAAATATATGACCATCGTACTTATTTTTAGTTGGTTTAAGTACGTAATAAGTAATTTAATTGGGTAGAAATGTCGAATTGATTAAAAAACTTAGAAACTTTAATTGATGAAAAAACATGCATTTGCAATATCGTAACGTCGCATGTTTTATTATAATAAAATTAGAAGTGTAGTCCTACTTTCAATACCTTTTTGCGGTGTTGACCTAAATAATTCCCCTGTAAAAAAAACTCTTATCAGATTTTTTTTTAAACGTTTAACCTTAAAAAAATGTTTTTGTCAACCAGCTCGCAGACGAGCTCCCGGCGCAACTGTCCGAGCTGAGCCTGCGCCCGCGCTCCATGGAGCAGCCTTCCTACTCACTGTGCCATGTCACGCCGAACGATAAGGACCAAGTGATCAAGTTCCTCAGACGGTAAACATAACACTTACAACCCGGTCACAATATCTGTGCACCTGACCTCGTGACGTCATATGTCTAAACTTAACAATAAATATTAAAAAACAAAACAACAACAAAGCGAAAATATCTCAAAATTATCGGGACGTGTATCGGCAACGAAGATGCTAACCGTACTGTCGCACCGGGGAGTGCGCGGAGAGGTGACAGGGGAAGCGGGAGAGGCGCCGCATTCCAGCGAGGTGCACAGATATTGTGACCGGGTTGTACCTACCTACAAGTCGATTCCAGAATAAACGTCTTAACAAATCGACTGCTGCGAACAGTATCGAAACCAAAGCAAACAACAAAAAGCAAAATCACGATTTAATTTCATTGTACCAATCATACAAATGTTTACATTTCTAGGAAAACAAATATTTTTTTTTTTTACGTTTCTTAAAAACGAATAAAATTGATACTACACATTTTAACTTTTTAATTTAGGTCAAATATTGACTTTAAATTGCTCTCCTGTAAGTGCTATTTGTAGTTTCCATACTGTTCGTAGGGGCGGTCGAAAATTAACCTCGCCTGCGTAAGGCGGCTGGTAAGGTAAATGCGAAGATCCGAAAGATTCCTAAGGCAAGGCTTATGTCCAGCAGTGGATAAACATCAGATACGCCGCTTCTATAACACCAGTTGATCTGTGGTCAAACGCCTAGTCTGTCAATGGCAAAAGAATCTACGATAAAATATCGATTCGAATTGCCTACTATATTACCTACCTAAAATTTGTCGTAATTTTTTGGCTGATTATAAAATAAAGTAGGTCACCTACTACCAAACGTACGAGCTAAGACGTATATAACATATTTTATGGTGTATTGTATACCATGTATGGTGTAAAAACACAAAGATTTTTTTGGGATTAGATCTGATCTAAAGATTTTACTTCCGTCTGATCGGTTAACAAAAACTTCAAATAGGTAAAATAACTTCAATATGGCATTAGCAAAAACTTCTTTCCTTTTTTATTAACGACCATTATCGATCTTACTTAAATTTTAAATAAAAAAAATATTTCGCAACTGAGATATGTTTTCGCCACTTCTGGGTTGGTCCCATAGTAAAAGATGTTCATAATGATGAGCCTTTTGACATAGCTTACCCTTGTCTTATGACCCTGTATAGTTAAAATGCCATTTTACATTGAGTAGGTTTTTAAACAGTTTGTATGTTTTGCAGGTTCTTCTTCCGAGATGAGCCCATGAACTTGGCTGTGAACCTAATAGATACTCCTGAATCGAGATGCCTGGAGCTGGAAGAGTATGCGGCGTCCACTCTCGACGAGATGGTATCGGTGGCGGCTGTGGATGAGAATGGAGACTTCGTGGGCGTCGTCATCAATGGCATAGCGAAGAGAGAGGTAAGATTTTTTTTTATAACGGTTCACATTCATAGCTTCCCACTAGGATAACCTGTGTCGGAGATGCCATGGAACACACACAAAGACAAGGACAACTAACACCCAGACCAGATATATAAATTCATCATTCAAGCATCTACCCGGCCGGGAATCGAACCCGGGACCTCTGGCTTAAAAGGCGGATATACTACCACTTAGCCAAACAGGTCGTCGAAGGTGTTCCTGAATGGTGCAGTAATACTTGAAAACGATGTTCTACGCGTCAAAGTGAATAACTTTTTGAGCACAAGTTAGCTAAATTCGAGAAAAAAATATAGAGCCTCCATACAAAATTTTTAGCCACGTGATCAATTTTCTATGTAAATTCGATATTTTCTTTCTGGGATTTAGCAAACTTGTGTTCTAGAAGTTAATCACTTTGTCGTGTAGAAGTAATTACTACAATATTCAGAAACACCTTGTATAGAATACGTAGCAAACAAGCAACCTGATAGGAAGTGGTCACCGCCGTTTAGGGTCACCTCCAATACCCAAGGTATCTACAGCGCGTTGCCTACCTCTGCGGACTATATTAACCATTGAAGGTTGTAGTTGTTAGATGTTTGTGATTTGAGATTTATAGGAATAAGTGCTAGCAGTAGATGGTACAACAATAGAGTATGGTAGACCCCCCATCACAGAGAGTCCTAATAGGAGTGTGAAACTTTATCATTTTTATTTTTAGTCAAGTATGGCTGAAGTGTTGAAAAGCTACTCGAAGGAAAACAAAGTAAAACTTTCCGCACTAAATTTTAGTAGGACGTGATATGACCTAGGTATAGAGAGTTATAGGGATACCCTTTAATATTTATAACCTGTATAGTGTATACCTACGTAGGTATATAATTAAATGTCAATTAAATTCAAGACACGCCATTTTTCCCAATCAATTGTTTTGAAATGCAGGTGTTCATTGAACGCCAAGTCGCGTAGTAGACCATTTCTGAAAATCCGCTGTGCTTAGAACAACAGCGAAATATTGAGTAACCTATCTTAAATGCGATCTGCTTTGTTCTGCTGTTTGCATCTAGCTAGACACAATGTAACTGGTAAAGTATTCCTTAAGGAATTTATACTTAGTTAGATACCTATTAAGCTAATGGAGTCTCCAAAAGAGGCAAAAAGGTGAGATGAATATGCGTATTGAAAATTCTGACGTCTAAATCTAGATTGGCAGTCATAAATAAATTAAATAAATTAAATAATAAAATAAAATAAATAAAATAAATAATTAAATTCAATATAATTACCTAAGAATAATAATTACTTTTATATATTCTTATATTATATTACTTAAATATTATTATCGCATATTATTACTATATTATAGGGCTGTAAAGACTATAGGTACCTCTAGGTATTATGCAAGTTTGATATGAAAAGACAGTAATGTCCAGACTTCCAGAGGTAGCTTGTACCTTGATATTTACGCATGGCCTACTTTTTCATCCCATAAAAATTGCGATTTCTGCAGAATATAAATATAAATATCGAGTCCACGTTCCTAATCCAGCCCGGGAATGGAACAGACTTCCGGCTTCCTTGTTCCCTGAAAGATATAATCTTGGACTTTTCAAGGTCAGAGTGAATAGGTATCTTCTAAATCTGCGTGCTCCATCTTCGACCACATCGTCGCTTACCAACAGGCGAGTTGATGGTCAAATGCGGATTTATACTTTACTAGCTGACCCTTGCCCACTTCGTTGGGCATAATGTTAATTAAACCCGAAGCCATCGCGCTGTCCGGACCGTTTTTTCTCCTATTCACTTTGCAAAACGGACTACCACGTAAAAGCCTTTTTATTTTTCGGTTTTTTATATAACCTATGACACTCAGCAATAATGTGGCTTTCTATTGGTGAAAGAATTTTTAAAATCGGTTCAGTAGATCCGAGATTACCCCTTACAATTTAACAAATATACAAACACACAAACTTTACTTCTTTATAATATTAGTATAGATAAAAAAAAGAATAGCGGGTGAAACCGCGGAGAACAGTTAGTTGTAAATACAGGGCTGTAAGAAAAAGGTACGCTAAGCCGAAAAGGGCTTATAGTACTCATCATTATGAACAACTTTTACTACGGGAACCTTATACTAGAAATCGTTATTTTTTCGGGACAAAAAGTATTCTATGCGTAAATCCAAGGTAAGCTATCTCCAGACACAGCCCTAGAGTGTTTTTTTTCAAATTTGCATAATAACTGTAGTATTTACAGCACTATAATAATAAATAATGATAATACCTATAGGATAATTACGAGCATTATTTAATCTGCTTACATAAATGGAATAGATGCCTAGGTACGTTCCTAATAGGTATTTAAGTACTTCCGTACAGGTGGTGACTACACGGCATACCTACCATCTGGACTAAACGTTTCTTGAAACAATAAAACTAGCAATGTGGAACAATCAATGCTGCGTTTATGCGCATATTTTGCAATAAAAATACTTTTAATAGATTCTTTGTTCTCAGTAGATTACCTATCTACAGGGCTATTCATAAAGGGTATGCTAAGCCGAAAAGGACTCATAGTACTCATCATTATGAACAACGTTTACTATGGGAGCAACCGGAATTCGCGAAAAAAAAAAATCAGCTGTTCCATAGAAAAATGTCAATGACACTCGACAAAATGTATGGAACATGCAGCTGATTTTTATTTCGCGAATTTCGGGTTGGTCCCATAGTAAAAGTTGTTCATAATGATGAGCACTATGAGCCCTTTTCGGCTTAGCATACCCTTACTGAATAACCCTGTAGTATAAACCAAGTATAAAATTATTAAATTAATTTACTTGGTTTCTATAGTTATTATGGTAAATAGGCGAAGCGACTTTACAACATGAAGCCTATAATAACTTCATAATGTGATAATAAAGTTCAAAACACGATCCATTTAGAGCACTTTAGACTCTCAAGTCTAGAGGAACAACTTTGCAATATTCAATATACTTAAGTCCATTATTCAGAAAATTAATGACAGTAAATCGATGGAACAAGGGACGTTGGCAAACAAAATCCTTTCAGAAAGTTGCCGTCAGACAAAGCTTTAGGAGAATTAAACTTTTCGTTTTAGTAGCCTCAACGGGGCATTAAAAATTCGAACTTTCTGTAATTAAATACAGCCGACTCTCGTTTTCGTAAAATTAATTTAGTATTGCAGTAAGAAATATTGTTATCGTTTTAGGATGATCACACTTTTATAATTCAAAACTTTCAGGAAACATGTGATCATTTAGGCTTTAGATAAATAAAATAAGAAAGTAAGTTTTCTAATACAATTTATTTTTGAGAAGGTATAGGTACATCAAACCCAAACTGAAAACTAAATACATTTTAAATGAATGTATTGTTGTACTAGTACGTATTGTGTTGATCTTTTCATACTGCTTGAACATATATTATTAGCATCTAGGTTGGGTTAAAATGCATTAAAAGAAGAAGCTACTTAGGTCCATTGAAAAACGTGTATCTTGAGACCTATTTAACACGTACAATATTATCTCGATCATTCTCACTCATATGAGTTTTATGAGGGGAAAAACAGTGCCAAGATACGCGGCAAAATAGGGACCCCTGATTGCAAAAAAAACCAGTAATCTTTGCCAACCTTGAGCTTACATTACGAGTAGATTCCACCGGCAAATTGATTAGAGCAGGCTCGAAGGACCAAAAGGAAGGGGTCACGGTTGACAAATTGCCACGCTCCAGTGGTCTTTGGAAACTTTATAGTGGTGTGTTACAAAGCAGGTAGGTATTTCCGAACGGTCAAGGAAAATTAAGGAAATTACACGCTTTTTGTTCTAGTCATCTTGTTTACATAGATTGAAATAAATTAGAAATAGTAGACAACAAAAACACTTCTAAGAAACAGTTATTTAACAGAACATGGATTACACGGACAAATCCGAAGACTGCCCAAACCCAAAGTTCAAGCGAATCCTCAAGGTGCTGGGGCACCTCGAGCGAGAAGCCAAGGTCTTCGAGAAGCTTCCAGATAGCTGTGACACTGTTCTGGAAGTCAGGATGGCGTCAACTCACAGTGGGTGGAGGGGACGAGGGCTGATGCGAGTGCTGTGTGAAGAATCTGAGTAAGTACCTAAAATCCTTTTTAATTATTTTTTTTATTAATTCGATAATAGGCTTTTTAATTCAGATATGACGAGTGATAGAGATGAATGGAAGAAGTGTAGGTACATACTGTACCGACCCCACGTAGGTGGGATAAGGGTAAGAAGATGATGAATAGGCTTTTGTTTCACTGCTATCTTTGTCTAATGCCTGGTGACTTATACATATACTGTTTTTAAAGCACGCTTGCTTAAAGGCTCGAAGAACTTAATTCACTCTAGCACTCTAGGATTGAAGACAGTGGGTTAAAGATATATTTTAATTGGTTTGATTTTAGTCACTAGTAGTAGTGGTGGTAATAGGATTAGTAATCACTGTCACTGAGTGACAGTTAGGAGATTCAATGGGATCTGGGAATCTTAATTGAAGTTATCGAAACTTAAAGCCTAACGCCAGATTCTCATCTTCAAGTAAAAGCCAGAGCCACCGAACTTTTGGGCTCTTTTGCAGAGCCCGCCTGGGGAAGTACCACACCTCTGCCAGTTATTCCACCGCTAAGCAGTAATGTGCAAACATTACTGTGTTCCGGTTGGAAGGGCATTGTTCCCAGTGAAATTATCTAGGGCAAATGGGAGATTTACTCGTAACAACTTTATCTCAGGGTGACGAGCGTAGTGCTGTGCCACGCAGGGTCTTGAATTCTGCGAGTTCAGAATTCTGGGTTCTGGGTTGTGAGTAGTAGAATTTTCTAGTTTAACAACTGCTAGCTTATAAACGAAAAATCTAAGCTACAAAGATTGTTCTATCTAAAAATTAGCAACAAAACTGCCTGAGAACAATAAACCAGGCGACTCAATTTTTTATACTAAATGCTATTCAAATCTAGAATTGTTCTAACAAAAACTGTACAAGCACTTCAATTTTAATTTAAATGGATATGTATATCTACCCGGAAGAGTGTTTCCACGTGTATTTAATGTAGGTTTAAGCTTGTCATGCTAATATGGGTCAGTCGGTTCAATTCCTGGTTAAGATGACAAAAAATAATGATTGTGTACTGTGTATTAATTATCATTAGAAGGCTGACTGGAGCATGTTTTTATTGATATCGATTACATTCTGGTACGTTTTTTGTTTACTCAGGTAAAACCAAAAGTAAGGTTAGCTACTTAAGTAACCACCTCGGTTAGGTATACCTACTGACTGACTATGCAGATCCCGCGTTTTTTGTTAAACTATATTTACCATTAAAATTGCTAAATCATACCTAAATCGGTTGAATCGTCATGCATTCAACTCCAAGCCGTCGTTTGATTAACATTCGGTTAATGTAAAAAAAATTGTTGAATTTTGAATGTTGGGAGTATAACACATTTTGTCACCGAAAAATAAACGACTATTGCAGTGAAACGGGTGGCGTTGTTAACATCTTACAATATTAGTAGGTATCTAAGAACACAATAGTAATTCTACAAACGAGAACAAAGTGATATCTAAATGAACAATGAAACGTATTGGGTTGGTTACACGTAACGAGTACAGTGGCGAGACAGTGCCCACCGCCGAGTACTCGGTTTATATAAACATTTTGAGGAGGCGAAACAGTCACTGGAACCATGTTTGGTTTGCTCGGCCGAGTTTGCCCATCTATTGTTTTGCCACTGTAGATACTCGTTACTTGTATTCAACCCATTAAATAGCAATTGCATCACAGTGCATTGTACAAAATAATTGGTACATCTAGGATGGAATGCGTTGCTTCATTATGACGACAAACTTATGCAATGGAAAAATCATTTGTTTTTACTACTTGGTTTTATGTAATAGCAGTAGGTACTTAACTTTTTTAATTGAAAATCAATTTCGAAATAATGGGCATTTATATTTTAGTTCCTTGTTTACTCTATCTTAGTCAGAAGAATAACTAAAAATGAGAGTAAAGAGACTAAAGGATTATAAGGATAGGGTATGCTAACCGAAAGGGGGCCCCATAACAATACACACACATAATACTCATAATTATTTACAACTATTACTGTAGGGGCCAACCCGGAAATCCAGATAAAAATCAGCTGTTCCATACACTTTGTCGAGTGTCTCTGACATTTTTGTATGTAACAGCTGATTTTGTGGCGGGAAATGGAATAGAATCGATAAATATAATACCTATAGCTTTATTGCACACTAATCAACTAGTGGCTTCTGAATATTCTCATGCAATAAAGTTGTCACACCTACTTAGCTCTGATGCTGGAGACAGATGCGTGCATCTAAACAACAATAAATTAATTGAAGTATCATTATATGATCATCTTATGACCACACAATGGCGCACTTGCCTGTTTAATGCACCATGGTAGGTACTAATCTATTGTTATGCTATCACGACAACAAAGCTATAAAATTTGCTGTATACATTTTACTTATAACCTCCGTGTAGGTTTTACAGAATTCTCTCTGATACTTCTTCTAAGTCTTTGATTTCAGTATGCATAACAGAATCTATGTTGTACTGGGTCGTCAAATCTAACGAGTTGGTTTTTCTTGCTTGATGGATTATAAATAATAAATAAATAAATCATATACCTAGTCCTAATAAATCATGTACCTAGTATCATATACCTAGTCAACGGTATTGCCATAAGACTATCGTGTCAGATTTTTAATTAAACTTGTGTAAATTACCTAGTTTGGAAATAATCTTGTAACTTCAATTTTAAATCGTTACTTTATTTTACACCCCAAAACCGACAGTAAATCTACAAACGATTTTGTTTACTCCAATTTCTGATGATTTCTTTTGATTCTGAGTCTCCAATGATTTTGTGTTACTTAAATTTTGCATAGGTACCATTACGGTTGATGCATGGCGGTTGATGCAACTAACTTATCATAAAATTTGACTACTAACAACAATTGTAAATTGTGATACCTACCCCATGTTCCGTAAATAAATATTTGAATTTCAATCCTAAATTTCCCTCTTTTTCCAGGCGCATCGCTCGTTCCATCGGCGCAGGCGCAACGCGGATGGACACCACGTCTGCGTTCTCCGCGGCCGCCGCCGAGCGACTGAAGTACCGGCAGGTGTACAGGGCGCTGTATAAGGACATACCGTTCGCGCCGCAACCACCGCCGCCGCACCTAGAGGCTCGGGTCTACGTCAAGGACCTGGTTTGAGGTACGTTATTGATGAAAAGTCTAGTGTCGCCAGTGAATTTTGAACTTCGATCGTCTAAAACCAAGGGCGGCAATGTAACTGCGCTAGTCAACCAGAGATAAAATAAGATGTTAGGTCTCTATGAGAGTTCTTATTCTGTACATTTTATTGCAAACACAAATTTGTTAACATTCGATTAGGATTGACTTTCCTAGCCCGCGGCCCATCGGTTCTCGAACTTCATGATTTTGTAGCCGGGTAATTAAACTAAATTGGATGTTTTGCTAATAAATTCGTATTGACAATTTTTGATTTTAATTCCTGAACTTTCGTATTTTCTAAAAAAAAATAGCCGATATGGAGCCGATGATATTTATAATACCTACTAAATGGAAAAATTACTCTACGAGTACATCAAGAAAACTCTAGAATGTAAGAAAAAAATGTTAGATTTTGCTAATTCAATTTTATTTGTCTTTCACAGGTCTTCCAGCAGACTCAAAGCAAATTTTGCTCGTGCATACGAGCTCACCTAATACTTTGTCATAGTTACCAACTCTACATTATTTCTTCAAGAAGCTAGAGCCATAGTCATAAGAAATTCACGATTAACTGTAGGGGTTTACACTTCATTGTAGAATACCTATAGATTAGAAATGTGTACTTTTTCGATTGATCTTTAGATTTATAAGTCACTTTCAGCGGCTAGGAAGGTTTCAGTCAAACTAGCGGATTTACGATTTCATATCATAGGGTTGAAGAGTTTGATTTTCAAAGGGAAATAATGAAACTTATTGTTGGTAGGGGAAAGTGACATCTCAATTTTCTAGATGTGCATCTGTTTTAAAATATCAGTGTCGTATTTTAATGTCAATAGATGAAAGACCAGCCTATACAGGGTTATTCATAAAGGGTATGCTAAGCCGAAAACGGCTCATAGTACTCATCATTATGAACCACTTTTACTGTGGGGCCAACCCGAAATTCGGGCCCTTTTCGGCTTAGCATACCCTTTATGAATAACCCTGTAGTGGGAGTTCCAATTGTTCGAAAACGGACTTATATAATAAAACATCCAATATATTATGTAGAAGCATAGATAAATAGTAGGCGTATCTACCTAATAAGAGTTAGACTATTCCATTTCATTTCGGCTAAGAGATACCAAACATTAGAAAACTTTAGCTTTAGCAAATCTTAGATTTGCGTTAAAAGATTTTTGAAATTTAAATCCGGGTACTGTCGGAGCTCGAGCGTATTTAGTCAAACGTCATTTTAAACATTATTTGTTCACGATTAATAAATGATTTTTAAAATCCTTTCACAATTGCAATAGCAATCTAGTAGTTTTTGCTATCGCTTATAAGAAGGCACCTTCTTTTTAATAAAATACATAGTAGTTCCTCTTAGCATAGTATTATAGTGTACGTTTTAAAAACTTATGTACCTTTATTACAATATGATCATGTATTTATTGGTTTCTATAAACAAATCGATTCGTTGCACAAAAAGTAATCTAAACTTTGTGCAACAAATCAATGATTAGCATGAATGTATTGTAAAAATAATATAGTAGATATTGTTTATGAAAATAAATATTATCAACATTTAACCAGTGTTTTTCAAAAATTACCTACCTTACCTCAATTTAGTGTATGATTTTAACAATGTTAGTGTGACTGAGCCCAGCACAGTAAGGACACGACGACGGACGGACGGTAAGGACTTTCATTTTACTGTGGCTTTTTTCCGATGACTAAGTAGACAAACTCTAATAAGACTAGTACAATTAAGTCAAATGATTGCTTACTTAACACGTTCGGTGCCACCGATTCGCCCGAAGAGTTTACGTAAATCTTATTCCAGTGCCGACGACTCGCATGGTTCAGTTCAGTGTTTTTCAACCGTCAACCGTAAAATATCCGAGTAGGCGGCATCCGAGAAGACATCATGAAAACCGTAGTGGTACTGAACGTGTTAAACAGTGATTAGGAAAATTACTCGTTTCTCGTTTTACTCGTAGGTTAGGAAAATTACTCGTTTACTCGTGTCGTGTACCTACTCGTATTACTCGTAAGTATTTTGGTAGTGAGCCGGGGTCAGCCTATTCTTTCCTAAGCCATACCTAATTCAAGAACAGCCTGAACAGCCTCACTTTTCTTTCTCGAGTGGAACTGCAAAGTTCAACTAGTGCGGACTTTCATAGAGCAAAGTTAACCAGATAAGACTATTTTATCCAATATACAGGGTTATTCATAAAGGGTATGCTAAGCCGAAAAGTACTCATAGTACTCGTCATTATGAACAACTTTTACTATGGGACAAACCCGAAATTCGAAAAAAAATCAGCTGTTCCATACATTTTGTCGAGTGTCATTGACATTTTTCTATGGAACCGTTGATTTTTTGCGATTTTTTTGTACTATGAGCCCTTTTCGGCTTAGCAAACCCTTTATGAATAACCCTATATAGATACCAATATTGATCAGAAGATCAACACGATGTTGAGTTTAATTATAGGCACAAAGTTATGTCACTGTGGGTGTCAGTACAATGACTCTACGCACATGTGATTTTCCTGTACCGACGAGTCTTGTAAAATAGTACCTATGGCACCTACTAAGTACTTACATTATTTTAGTCGGTAGTAACCACGAAGTAAAAAGTCCAAAGTAATGAAGAATTATTACCTACTACATTTTTTTTCGGTATACTCGTACTTAGCTGAAATAAGCCTTCAATAGACGCATGCCCCAGCGCGCTTTTAAATAATTATATTGCAGCTGACAATTAATTCACATATTTATACTATAATTAGGTATAATAATTTCCAGGGACATAATATAGGATACGATTTAAAAAAAAATAGTAACTTATAAAAGAAGTCGGTGTAACTCACTGAAAAATATTTGATGTTTACAGGGATTATTCTATGCCTCAATATTAAAGAACCTATTCGCAGTTAAAGATTAGAAAACGATATCTTCGTCAACTTTTTAATCGGTTGGCCAAACAGCTTGATATCTTCGTCAACTTTTTAATCGGTTGGCCAAACAGCTTGATATCTTCGTCAACTTTTTAATCGGTTGGCCAAACATCTTGATCAAATGTTTGTACAAAGATTCGGCTAACACGCCAGATATTATCTACCGTTATTATGGTAATGCGCAGCGCCTCACTCAAATCTACGAGTACCTACTATCCAGTTGTAAACGAGGCGCTCGCCGGACGCATCGATTTGTAATGATTTTGCGGCCTTCAATTGTTAATATAAGTTTGATTTTTATAAATATTTAAACTGTTTGCCAAACATTTGTAGATTGAACAATTAGTGCTTGGCGAAGACTGACCTTACTGTAGTGCCAGCCAATGAAGATAAGGTAAAGGTACGTATATAATATATATGTCGGTATTATCATTTTGTCATCGCATCGCACCAATAATATTTACGTATTTGTTGTCTAGTACCAAATGCATATCTTGATTGTTTATTTTTATCTTTAGAGTAGATAGATACTTATAAAATAGCTTATTAGTACATGAATCAGTTTGTAGCTAAACGCGTAGAGTTCTGGAAATTTAATTCGAGATTGTAATTATTTGTGATTTAATGAGAACTTTGTAAGTATTATTTTATAGGTAAAAATAAAATTGTGTTTTGTACGTACAAGTTTGAAAAGTTACCGTTAAGTTAATTGTTCGGTTTATCCAAAACGTAAGCGAAATGCGTTTTGCTCTCTAAGGGCAGTTAAGAAAATTGAAAATCGATTGATTGGTTTAAACTTTTGGTTAACAATCTAACCAATTGGCTGGACTACAGAGGCGGAAAATAGTTTATTGTAATTGTTACCTACTCTATGAATGTACTTATATTTAATTTTACAAAAAAACGTATCTACATATTTATTTCACAACAACATGAATCTAAATAAACATTAATTAATTAAGTATAATAATTAATCGGTTCCTTCTAGGCAAGCGTGCTCCATCGTAGACCACATCGTTGCTTAACATCAGGCGAGATGGTGGTCAAACGCAAGCCTATAATTGAATAAAAAAAAAAAAAAAAGTATTGATAATTTACAAGTGTGTCGTAATAAACCCTGTTTAAATAAATAAAAGATAAAGAAAAAAACAATAACTGAATATTATTATATCTGTAAATCTGTAGATAAAAAAAAGAGTTCAAATCCGTATCCGCGGGTTAATTGTTTATTGTTTTTGTTATTGCCTAGTCATAGAAAACTACATAATTATTTTCTAATATCAGCGAGCAGAAATGCAACTATTGCTTCAAAATTAAGTCATATTCACTTCTCCGAAAATTTTCCTCTTTATCGAAAACTTAGGTACGGCTGCTCTCAAATGAAATTGTCGATGCGATATCATTTTTCTTCATTTACAAAGTAAAAAAATTAAAATGTAGGTAAAGAAAACTAGAACAATTAATTTACCGAGCCCTTACATTTCAACGAGTGCTTTTTACAAAAGCGGTACCTATACCTACCTACCAAAGCAGGAGCGAGGCGGGACATAATCAGAAAGAAAAATACCAACAGAATAACAACACCTAATACAGGTACATGTATAGTACATCCGCACCGACAAGTGAAGTCACAGCCTTAAATAGATACGTATTTTTAAATCAGAATTTAATTGAATTTATTTAATTTTATCTATTGTTTAAGTTGGAATCAACGATGGCCGAGTTTGAGGTTGTGCCAGTAAGGCGAGAGGACACCGATGAGATCATGAGGCTGCTCCAAAGGTACGAGAGGCTATAACCAGTTTGTAGTACCCATACTATGAATTTACGTATGTATGCAGTGCAGTGTCTATATCGAGATCCTCAAAGTTTGAAGGTCGTTGATTATGGTAATTTTGTTTTGCGGTGGAGGCTAGTTGTACGATAGTATGGTGTATTGACCTTTCTGTGAGGTCTGTTAGTTCAAAATATCAGCAAGATGAATGGCAGACGGTTGGTCATTAAATGCAGAAGAACTAACATCAGTGGAGGCCGCGGATTGGCAAATGTTGGGCAAATTTAAGGCGCTTTCAAGGCAGGTGGAGCGACAACCTGCGTACGACGATAGCTGTTGGCAAAGGGATGCATAAAGCACCAATAGCTTTCCTAAAAGCACCAAGTGGTGCACTATAGAAAAGGCCGACTAGAGAATTTTTTAACTTTTTGTAGGTAACCGTCACAAAGTTTCAATATTCTACAGAATTTCGTTCTTACCTTACTCAACATATCCCTATACTATTCCGTATCTATCACCAAACAGGAACAAAAGACAAAACGAGGTTAAAAATGTATTTTGCATCTTTCAGGACATTCTTTGTAGACGAACCAATGAACAAGTCAATAGGACTATGTGAGGATAGCAGATGCTCAGAACTGGAGGAGTACTGCTCACATTCGCTGCTTGAAGGGCTGTCCTTCAAGGCAGTGGACAAAGAAGGGAACATAGCTGGAGTCATCATCAGCGGAGTCTGCCCTTTAAAAGAGGTGAGATTTAGAAAATGGGTTTTGTAATCAGCAAAACAAGGTCCTTTTTGTCACAAGCAAAGTTTCATAAATGTTTCATTACACTACTGAAGCAACAGCAGCAGCGGCCAGAAATCACGCCACAGATTAGATAATAGTTACAAGCTATGCTCTGATACTCTAAGTAGTTTGAATAGCTCAAGAAGCGGGCAGGGGGAAATGCGCAAAACACTCCGTTAATGCAAGACTATTACACCCTTGAAAATAAGGAACTCACATTTACTAAACAGTTTACTAAGAGCATTTAGATAAATATTCCACTCAAACGAAATTATGAACAAAAACGCGAGCTAGAGTTTAACAATAATGCCGGAAAAAGTAATTATGATGATAAATACCCACAGTAAAGCAGACATGATCAGTTTTGTAATTTGTGTGCCCTGTCATGTCCATCAATGTCATCCATTGATGAAAACAACCTTGAGTTTCGGTAAAGCTACAATACACATTTGAATAACAGTAATAGCGACATGACTTAGAAAAATGTATCGGTAGACGGTATATTACTGCTTACTAAGTAGGCAACTTTTTATCTATTTAAAAATAAATCAAATCAGAGATAGTAGAACTGATTACGTTCTAAAGAGTTTATCTCTTTTTTTCTTTTTTTTTGGGGGTGGGAAATCATCAAATGACCCCTCCCACTATTGGGCAGAGCGGAAGGGAGTGTCAGACTTCTACTGACCAAAAACCACCCATGTTCCTTCTACGCCCTTGTGACGCCGAGGCCGCGGTAACTTCTACCCGCAGCCCCGACGGGCATGGGCCCTTTCGGGCCCCTTCCATGTTGCTGACATCTCTTTGAGGCACGCGTGGAACACGAACGCGCCGTCGACACGGCCTGTGTCTTCATAAGACGGACGGACAGCGAGCTAGCCCAATAGCTCACCGTAGAGTTTATCTATCTAGATTATGCTTCTTTTCTATGATAGAAATGTACCAGACTACTGTTTTTACACGCTTTTTATTAGCTTCACTTGTATGTTTGTTTGTATGTTTGTAACCGACACCTTTAGGCGCAATTTTGACCCACTTTAAACGGCCAGATTTCGTTCAAACTTTGTAGATATATCGAGGACCGACGACAATATACTAAACAAAGCGTGTTTTTTAGTTTTTTTAACTACTTATTTAATATTACCTATTTACTTACCAGACTGTCCGAGAAGGAAGGTGGTTTTCAGGTGTTTGTATGATGTTTTGTATATTTCTATATGAGATCCTGTAGCCAGTTTAAATGGATTTTGGAGTGCGAGGAGACGTCAGGTTAATCTTTACGTATAGACTATAGACTATGCAACTTGCAAACAAGTTTCAATATAATTTTCCAGGATGAAAACGACAATCTACTCAGCCAAGCGAGAGAGTGCACAAACCCCAAGTTCCAGAAGATTCTATACGTTCTCGCGCAACGAGAGGAAGGTGCCAGACTGTCGGAAAAGTTTCCAGATGAAAAGCTGGTGGATGTCAAGGTGGCTGCTACGGACCCTGGTTGGAGACGGAAGGGGATCATGAATGCTTTGGTGGCAAAGACTGAGTAAGTAATTTACTGAAGATTGTATAGGTTAGCGAGTCAGGATGTTGCAGGCAACGAAGTAGGCACCATTGAGATGATCTAATAACAGACAAAAGTATGATGTGATTCCGGTGCTCTCTGACAGAGGCTGGCCACCGAAAGGCTTTGGTGGGTGAAACCCCACATAACCCTCTTGCACTCCAATGCTGCCAGGTATAATTTGGAGATCTCCCTCAGTCAGAAAAGAAGCGCGAAAGTATGATGATAGAGCCAAAATTAAGTTGGGTACTGAAACTTCCTAATAGCAAATGTTGTTAAACTACACTACCTACTAACTTGTTAAATTGCTTTTTAACATAAGTTTGTTATTATATTCTCAACAAATACTCGTAATGAGTACCTAAAACACAATATTTTTTATCACTTTTTTTTAATCTTTCTAAAAGATTTTTTTCATCTTATTTCAGAACTGTGGTAAAACAACAAGGCATCAGACTACTACGAATGGATTGCTCCAGTGCTTTCTCCGCCAAGTCCGCCGAGCGGCTCGGCTTCACCTGCATGTACTCTGCCAAATACACCGACATCACGAAAGATGGGAAACCCCTGGTCGTTCCGGAACCACCCCATGTCGACGATAAGGTTTACATTAAAGTGCTGTATGAGAGGTAGAGGTTCTAGATGATGGTTCTAGATTCAAAACGAGTAATTCTCTAACGCCCCCTAGTTATAATGGTATGAAATTGGTATACTGGTATGAAATTATATGCCACGGATAATTTATGCAATAATATGCAATGCAACGGATGTTTGTCCCATAGATTACTAGGTATAGGCGCGGGTAGACGTAACTTTGGAATGAGAAAGCTACAAAAAATGGTTTGTATCAGTTCCCGCAACTCACACTTTCCTCCGACTTGATTCTCATTATAATCGAATATACATTTCCTGAAAATTTTCAAGACCATTTTGATTCTATGCGTTTTTAATCTACCTTTTGTTCGGACACATATTAGCGTTAATCCAAAATCCATTTATTTTCAGATCGATGTTAACTAGTTAACTATGTATACCTATATAAAATAAATCAACTATGACAGTTTCTGTATATTTATATTTATTGTTGGTTCTGTATTTCGACATGGGACATGTACAAATGATAGGACATTTACCTATGTACAAATCCAATAAACGTTTAAGCCAATATTTCTCTTTTTCTAATTTACCTTTCGCCTTCACACCACGTTTCGTATATAAACTTCAGATCGTACCATGAATCCTGAAAATGTATTGTTATGAAAGTTTCAAGAGATTAAGAAACAGTAAGACACTCGAGACTCGATAGATATGGTAGCTATGTACACATTTTAGTAAATACTTTTAAAGATGGGCGTACCCAGTCGTCAATCGTAATAATAGTTCCTTCACGTTTCCGCCAGGGGCGCTTTACTATAATGTATGGAGCCTTACGAAACGTTTGATCGTTTCGAAAACTATCAGAACTCGTACTAAGGAAGGTCAATATTAACCTATTTCTATTAACTTGCTTTTGATTGCCTAGCTAGATCATTTTTGAGGCCGGTCGAGTAAGTAAATAACAAGCCGACCGATTTAAGACCTGCAGATTAAAAAACAGTATCTACCGTATCTACTTTGTTCATTATTTGAACTAACCTTCGTGGTATCGTGAGTGTAATAAAATCCTTCCTCTTCTGCTATTCCAAACTCAGTTAGCAAACTATCTACATGGTTTCTGAAACGCAAAACATTCTCTATCAAAATGCAGAAGGCACAATGACATTTTGACATGCAGTTTTCGGGCCGCCTAAAGGGCTCTAGCATGGCTAGGTAGTTGTTATAGATAAACAACAACCATTTCACGTATCATGCGATCATTTTAATGTTTGCACACTACTGCTTTGTGGCCAAGGGTATGCTAATCAGCAGTATGTAGCTTGCGAAAGTCTGATACTCTTCCAGGACATATCTCTACACGAGTTCTAGCTCTTCCGAAAGTTGTTATTAACTTTAAACATTAATTATATGCATTTTGGACTTTGCTTATAACACTGCTTAAAGTTATGCGACATTATAGTCAACACAAAATAAGAGGCCCGTTTTGACACTTGAGAAAGACCTGTAACTTGGAACGCTTTTCGCGCATACTTTAAAGTAGCATGCAATGTCAAATTATAACTCTCAAAAACAGTTACGTTCTCGGTCTTATTTTTTCAAATATTAGTGTTATAACCAATTTATTTCTAAATTTCAACCGCTTTATTCGATTTTAATAGTAATTAAATAGGTATTGATCAGCTGGATCAGCCGGGGGAGGTTTTGTGAATGATGTCTTACTCGCATTTGAGTCTAAAAGTACAAAAGAATATCACGAAGAAATTGACGCCAATAAATTCACCTTCTTCAACAAATTCACCAATTAGTGATACCAGATGAAAGGGATTCATAGGCATCCCTTCTGCTGACAAGACAAAGCTCGAGATACCTCATCTGAATGGCTTATTGTGTTTACACAGATTGCCAAGTTGCAGTAAACAATAAAAAAAAAAAATAATAAAATAAAATCACAGAGTGGTTTACTACCTTTCGCTTTTTCTTTTGTGATTGAGTGAATGTTAAAATAAAACCTAAAACTAAAAATTTTAAATTAAAGACAAATTGACCTTTCGTACCATTTTGTATCATTTCAAAATATTTACTTAGGTACACTATTAAAGTTTAAGTAAAATTTTCTAATCAAAACCTTAATCCAATGAACTTACAATACATAATGAAATCGATCAAATACTTACACAAACTTGAATTGATTTATCGTGAGTATCGAATACCGAGTCATATGGTAACATCACTAGTTCGCGATGACTAATGTCAAAACGGGCCTCTTATTTTGTGACGACTAAGTATAGTTAGCACAGAACACTTTATTTTGCCAGCTAGTTATAATACATTATCAATTTAAGCAAAGTTTATAGGTATAAGTAAGGCCGTTTATAATTAGGTACATATGTGTTTACGCCTCTTGTTCCTTTTCCCGGATTTGTTTCCCAAATGGTGGTGGGGACAGTTTCACTTTTCTTCTCCACTTCGCTCTATCGATATGTGGCTACACCAAAATTGTAAAAATAAATACATAACAGCCCTTGTACAAAAATATATTTTCAATAAATAAATACATCTTGAATTCTATTTACATAAAATACAGTCATACAAAAGATCAACGTTTGAGGTGAACCAAGTTCTATCACAATAGTATAAGGGTCAAAATTGTATAATAATCTACCTAAAACAATGAGGTAGCTAAATTAACTTACAGCAATCGTAGTAAGAGTGAAAAGATTTACAAAACAAATAACAACTTTTACTCTATAATTATATTACAATAGATTAGGTACTGTAAGTTGATATTTACAATTTACAGTTGTACTGTACAATGGTAACGCTTGTGTATTAATGGGTGAAATTCGATTATTGTTATAGATATAGGAGAACTGCAATGAAAAGAGTAATTCAAATCCCGCGGATTTACCTCTCCTATTTTTTAAATTTCCGGTCAAAAGAGTACAAACAGTAACAAATAACAGTCAGTCTTTTTTTAATTAAAATACAATTCGATACCTTAATTTGCAAACCTATTACAAAATGTAATTTTGATACCGGCAAAAACTAGAAAAAATCTATTGTAGTTTCTGCCGGTATCAAAATTACATTTTCGTGAAAAAGTGGAGTTATTAGGTTTGCAAATTAAGGTATCGAAATAACTTTGAATGAAATTGATTGATATATTCTTATATGTTTAGTCTTGAAAAGTTATCAAAGAGACAAGACAACTTTCTCATTCTGTATAGTTATACTTACGTAGTAAAAAGCTTAAGTTTAGAATTAGTCAGAGCACAATGTACATACAACTTAAAATTGTTTAAAGTTCACTTATTAAATGGCCCTCATTTCGCGGTCACAAAACCAAATTTCACCCACAAATGATTACGACAAACTAAATAACTACTCTACAGCTACTATACTTCAAGTTAACTAGTAAAAGAAACTAAAAGAAACCAAAGAGAATCACTTTTTCTCGTCCGCCAGCGCTTGTCCCAGCGACGCGGTGACCACGGTCGGGTTGGCGTTGGCTACTATTTTGTCTAGAAGTCGCCGAGTTTGCAACTGAAAGGAAGGAAAATATTGAGTTACTAGCGACCTGCCCCGGCTTTGCACGGGTATAAAATATAGCCTATGTAACTCAGGGATAATGTAGCAATCTAATGGTGAAAGAATTTTTGAAATCGGTCTAGTAGTTTTTGTGTTTATTCAACACAAACATACAAAAATACAAATCTTTCCTCTTTATAATATTAGTATAGATGACATAGAATAGCCTATTCCTTGTAAGGGAAGGAATTATAAGCCGAAAAGGGCTCATAGTACTCATCATTATTACAACTTTTACTATGGGACCAACTTGGAAGTCGCGAAAAAAATTCAGCTGTTCCATACATTTTGTTGAGTGTCACTGACATTTGTCTATGGAACAGCTGATTTTTTTGCGAATTCTGGGTTGGTCCCATATTAAAAGTTGTTCATAATGATGAGTACCTATACCTTTTCCTTATTACCCTGGATGTTTTATTAATTAGTATTTTGCGGGTTTTTCTGATAGCGGAGCATGGTCCGTTGTTCAAATTTGGTTTAAAAGTTAGAATATTGTAGAGCATTTTGAAAAGCGCCATCTAGTCATTCTCTTTGAACTAAAACATAATATAACTGTTGGTTATTTCTTACCAACCAGCTAAATCAAAAACATTGATTAAAACGGCTCATAGTGTGTATGGTCCTGTATGTTTTTACATGCAAGAGTATGGAACTTATCACTACCGCCTGGCTCAAGAATGATAATAGGCCCAAGTTTGAAGGCATTTTAGACAGATCTAAACTAACTAAAAATATATCTGTCTTTATCATTGCAAGCCATTAGACAAGGATACCAATAGTTTTAGAAAATTTAGATCTGTCTTAAAAAGCCTTCAAACTTGGGCCTAATATTGTTTACAAATAAAACGTAAACAAGCAACTCCTAAAATCAGACACTGTCATTGCTGCTGTGGTCAATTCAAGACAAAACAAGAATGTTGTGGGTGATCAAACACAAGCAAAAACTTTTTGACCTTTTCAAAAGCATTTTTATCTTGCAATGTTATGTATGTAACTATGTTTGTTGGGGTGGAATCTTGCAACTCGATTTTGAACCACTACCCAATGTCCGATTGAGTCCGATTGAGCTGTTATTTGGTATACAATATACATGTATATCGACGACAATGCAATAAAACCTTGTAGTATACAATATACAATATACCGACGACAATGCAATAAAACCTTGTAGTTAAAAATTATGAAATAAACTTAATAAATACATATAATATAACCGTAGTAACCTCATTGCTATTTCCCCTGGCAGCAGCTCTGACCCGCTCCAGATCCTCGGCGAGCTTTTTGGACCGCAACCGAGCCTGTTCCCGTTGACTTATGTACATGTTTCTGAAACGTTGAACCTCAATGGTTGATCGGAACAGAATGCTGAAGTGGAAAATAGAAGAAACATCTTAGCTGTCAAGAAGACTGTAAAATTACTATTGTCTACTTGGCTAGACATTTTTCTGGCAATTTAATAAATTATTCTTAATGTGGTTTTAATATTATTTGGCCTTGGTACTGCAGTTTTATTTTTTGTATAAATGACTTAAAAATTGTGTTTGTCTTTTTGTTTGTTTTGATTTATACTTTTTGATGAAAACTTCTTGTACAGAATTTGCGGCGCTATTTTAGAGCCCTTACAATATTGTGATTGAAAACAATGAATTTTTCAGTTCAATTAGTCCTAATAGTTGTACAAATTGGACTACACTTCTGCGCTGTATAATTGTATATTTTCCATAAATGAGTATTTTTTTCGAATCTATGTATCCAAGCAGCAGAAGGATTGAATGTTGAATAGTAGTGGTAATTGAATTATTTACCTGACAACATAAACTTGTAAAATGACCCCAATGCATGCAATGCCAAAACACGCAGCAATAATGTATGAATTAGGGACTTTTTTTAAGCCTGCAAACCCATAATAGTTGTTTTCGTTGGCTTTTGGTTCACTGTATGTGTTTTTAGTTGACTGATAGCTGTTGGACTGTTTTTTCGTACTTTCGTGGTAATAATTGTAGTCTCCATTTCGACACCTGAAATGAATGAAAAGGTTTTTTTTATGTCATAGTTTCAACCAAGTGGGCAAGTGTTAGACATTTGAATGCATCTATCATGCAACTCTGAAATACAGACTCCAGAAATACAGTTTAACACTTTGGCTGCGGATAGTAATGACATGTGCTTGCCCCCGGCGCAGCTAATAGTCAAACGCGTTGTGTTTTACGCGCCTGGCGTGTGCAGCCGCACTCGCGTCGCGCAAAGAAAAACATATGGTATGTGTTTCCCGCAGTCAAAGTGTTAATATGCCATTATGAAGACCATGTAGATCTATCCAGTCTGTTAGGACAGATTTTTGTATTGTACTGATATCAATATGTGGTCATAATGAAACTTGACAGGTCTACAATTTTTATAAAAAGTATGCCTGCTAAGCTACATTTACATGCAATGTGTATGTACAATGTGAATAGAACCCTATCATTAGTACAAAAAACTTGATGGCTCGAAAAACCTGGCCTGAAGCCATCCTTCTCTTTCATATTAAAATTAAAAAAGGTGTAGGTAGATAGTTTTAGTGCTGTCACATTTGTTAAGTTTAGAGAATCATACTAAAGAATTTATCAATAACTTACGTGTATGGAGACGGTCTATAAACATATGAATATGACGTATATGAAGATCCGCTTGTAGATATTTCAGATACATTGTCATATTGTGCCCTGCTGCCTGGCTTGCCTAATACATTATATGCTTCTACAATGCGGACAAACATGTCTTGTGCTTTGGCATCTTTGTTTTTATCGGGATGATACTGAAACATAAATTATGTACAATTAAAAAGATGAACCTGTGGAATGTTGATAATGTAATTGACTGGGTTTTCTTTTCTTTCTCTTCATATAAACTGAGTTATCTATTAGACGTAGTAGTTTAGAAGCTGTCACACAGTTTTAACTCTATATTTATATCAATAAGTAATGTATGGGTCAGGTGAATGTTGCAACTTTTAAAATATATGCACAAATTGCACATAACATTGGGTTAAGGGACTGAAGAAGTTGAAAATGAGTAACATACATTTTGAAGAAACAATTGGTGAAGCAATAAGATGAGCTCGCCAAACTGGTACCAGCAATAAGAGTGAAACAATGAGATGGTACCAGTTAAACTCTGGGTTTTGGTATGTATAGTACGTATAGTATTGGTTAGTACTAAACAAAATTTAGAAAGTATTTGGAACCTGACCTCTTTACTCATTTGTATAAATGCTTCTTTGATTTCTTTGTCACTGCAATTCTTTCGTAGTTTGAGCACATCGTAGTGATTTTTTCTGGCCAAACTGTAAGAAATTGCGCGTAATAAACAGATCTATTTTAAATTTTGGGCAACAAAAATAGAAAAAGGTGAAACGGTGTTTAGTCTTACCTGTACAGTCTTACATATTTTATAATTGATCTATGATCGAGACATTTTCCTAAGGCATACATAACGATTTAGACAAACGAAAATAGAAGAAAATATATAACAATGCCTAATTCATGATTACATTTGAATTTTTTTCATTCCTGACAAAAAAAAAGTGACAGCTGCTGGCGCTAATTTTCTATATTTTTGTTATTTTGACGTGATGTGCCACCGCGGCTGCCAGGTCTGTTTTTACATTTTTCCCCAAATCAAATGTTTTATACTCAAAATCTCAGATTAAATAGATGGAACCATAATTGCTACTTTGTAAAAAAGGGCAAGATGGCAAGTGCCAAACACGGTTGAAAAAGAGAGAGAGAGACATTTCATTTTTTGTCCCCATCGCTGTAACCGTGCCAAGGTAGAACCACAGATTAGGAATAATCACTTTTACGATTTGATGCTGCCATGTGAATTATGTTTGCATTATGATTGTACCCAATAAATATTTATGGGACTATTTCATATTTCATAATGACCCAAAATTAAGATTAGGTACATTATTTTCGCGATTGCAAGATTGGCGTTTTACTAAAAGATGTTCTTAATAATTATGAGTAGATTAGTATCCTAGTAGTAATTTTCCTATACTGCCGTCCACTAACTATAATGCCGTTAAGCCACAGGGGGTCGATTTTTACTTTTAAACATGATAGGATAGAGTTTAAAATTCTCTATCTACCTGTCTAACAAACGTGTTCCTATCTGTCATAGGTCCTAAGATAAAAATAGCACAAACGCCGCTACATGACATTTCTTTTCAACATTACACGTCTATAAAGTCGTCATTATAACATTATCTAACTAACTAGCCGCTATAATCCCATAACGACATAAATATGTATTAAAATATCAATTATTTACTTACCTATAAAGCCGTTTATTGTGTTTTGTACGCTAAAACACAGCTATAGTACTTTAATTGCTTTTAAGTTGAGGTGTGTGTTTTAATTTATTGAAAAATTCCTTAACTAAAACACAGTTACAAGAAAAACCTTCGAATAAAAGACGTTAAGGTCGCTTAACCGTTTTTTAGATAAGGATTCACCTTATTCCATTATACAATTTACTACACTTGCAAGTCGTCAAAAGAAATTCGAAAATTAAAATGTATATTTTTTTATATATTTCCTCAACTTAAAAAACGTTAAGCAGCATTCCTTAATTAAAACGCCGTTATCTGCCATCACCCCGCGCTTTATTTTTTTTTGTTACACTAATATTATCACCGTAGAATAAAGAACTAGATCTGATAATCATTATCTAGTTAGTGGTAGGCTTGTGACTCCCGCGTTAATCGTAAAAAAAGATGTCTGGTTTTAGTGTTACTTTGTAATGGCGAGTCTATCGTTTTATTCTGCAAGATAAACAGTGGTTTCAACGCAATAATTTATTTAAGATCTTCGCCATTGTGTTATTGATATTTGCTATTGTCGTTTTACGTCATGATTTTACTCATTACTTCATCAAACCCGAAAAAAGCCCCCGGAACCGACGGGCTCACCGTTGACATCTGCGCTGCAGCCATCCGAAGCGAACGGGAAATCTTCTTAGCGATAGCAAACAAATGCTTGTTGCTGAGGTACTTTCCCAAGCAGTGGAAAGCGGCGCACGTGATTATCCTACGCAAACCCGGTAAAACAGATTACACACATCCGAAGTCATACCGTCAAAACGTCAAACGTCGAAAAGCTTTTGGTAAACCGACTCCAATGGCATCTCCTCCCGACCGTCAGTCAGAAACAGTACGGTTTCATGCCCCAACGAGGAAAGGAACCGAAGACGCCCTCTATGACCTGGTAGAGCACATTAAAAAAGGAGTAAACAGCAAAAACATCGTATTCCTAGTCTCCCTGGATACAGAGGGCGCATTCGACAATGCATGTTGGCCCGCCCTAAAAGACAATCTAGCGAAGAAGAGGTGCCCAAAAAACTACTACGAGATGGTAAACTCATACCTCAATGACCGAAAAGTCAAAGTCAACTATGCAGGAGCAGCACACGAGAGCGAAACTACCAAAGGGTGTGTCCAAGGATCTATCGGCGGACCCACCTTCTGGAACGTAATCCTAGACTCGCTGCTGCAACTGCTGGAAGCAGAGGGAGTATACTCTCAAGCCTTCGCGGATGACGTCGTTCTCGTGTTCACAGGTTCACAGTACTTCACAGTCAAACATCATCGAGCAGCAGGCCAACAACACGTTGGACATGATCGTGAAATGGGGAAAACGTAACAAGCTCAACTTTGCAGCGCAGAAGACTAATGCGATGCTCTTCACTAAAAAGTTGAAGTAAAAAATAAAATAAAAAATAAAAAAGCCTTTATTCAAGGTACCTACATTCCAATTCTTACACTATCATTAAATCTAAAGTAGAGCTATGTCTCGGTAGCTGTTGCCTCTGCGGCATAGGCCTCCCCCAAATCGCGCCATACGTCTCTGTCTCGCGCAAAAAGTTGAAGTACGAACCCCCAAACCTGGTCATGTCTGACATCCAGCTTGATCTCGTCGAAGAAGTCAAGCTGCTTGGCCTGTTGATCGACTGTAGGCTCAATTTCAAAGCACACGTGAAAGCCCAGTGTAAAAAGGTGGCGGATATCTCCAAACAGATTGCACGTGCGGCGAAAGTGACCAGGGGTCTAAAGAGTGCGATCATGAGAACCATCTACGTCGCAGTGGTGGAACCCATCATCATGTATGCCTCAAGCGTGTGGGCGCAGGCGGTAGACCTCGAGGAAAACAAGAAGCACTTGAACTGTTTATAATTGTAGTATTACTAAACCAATCCCCAAATTATTTGTAAGGTTTATTATTTAATTTATTTATTATTATATTTATTTATTCTTTAATATATAGCAGAAACCGAATATTATGGGTATGTATATATGACATTCTTTTTAACTAGAATTGCAAAATTCAATAATAAACATATCTTTTAAGTTAGATAATTGTAGTTTTATTTTTCAAGTTAGCTTATTTTGAAATGGTATTCTCAATTATTAGTAGTAAATGCTTAACTAAAAAGTGGCTATGTCCCAGATGTTTTATGTTTAACTGCTTTAAAGATAAGTATTTGAATGTAATTAACGGCTTAAATATTTTTTTTTATATAAGTTATCCATAATGCTTGTTAAGAATGTGGCTAAAATACATTAACGGCATTTTAGTTAAGTAATTTAAGTTAATTTTATGAAACATAAATTTCAATAGTCAGTTACCTAAAAACACTAAGCTAAAATGCCGTTACGGTGAACTTAACTGCATTTTAGCGTTTGGTTTTCACTTTCATCAAAATTTAAAGCACGGCTATAAAGCAAAAAATGTATTTTACATTTAAATAAACAGGTGTTTTCATTTTAAAGTACATTTATTAGAAAGTACTATAAAAAACATATATTTCTATATCAGGAAGTCTCGTATAAAGTTTATGGTTATAAAGTAGCATTCATTTTAAATATCTCCCGCGTTTTTTGCTGATATCTCCAAACTTGGTTTTGAGGCTTAACGGCATTATAGATAGTGGACGGCAGTATAGACCTTTTCCTACTATGAGCGATTTGCGGCTTGCGGATTTCCTTTCCTATAAAACCCTGTATAACAATGATTTATTTTATGAAGTTTAAAGATTTGGAATATTTTATGAAAATTTCCCCTAAAATGGGGAAGCATTTCTATCCTGGCATTATTTCAAGAATAGAGCTGTTGCATGTGCGGTCACAGGAGTTTTGGCGGGAACGTGGAAGAGACATGTTGCTTCATTTTGTTATTTTAATAAACTTGTGTAATTTTGAGTGTTAATGTTTATTTTAAGTGGGGAAAATAACCATTAAGTGCTTGAGGACGTGCACGAGTGTGGGCAAATCATAAAATGCAGTGAATCGTGTCATTTCGTGTTGCTTCCAAAACTCCTTAGAAAAGCCTCTAGTAAAGTCTCCACTACTTTACTAGGGCAACTTTATGAATAAATAAACACTTGAACAAATAAGTCTTGACTTAAAGGTCTTAGTTACCAGGTCATAAAATCCCAAAAAAAAAAAAAAAAAAAAAAAAAAAATGTGCGGTCACACTTTGGCTCCATCTCTGTCAATCTATGACTGTGGTATAATTTGTTGTCAATGTCAGTAATAATTATAGTTAATATTTTGCTGTCAGAAACACGAAAAAAAATTTAAAAATTAAACTTAATGGCAACTTTAAAAAGAACCGCGAATCCAAACGTATAAGGCGCGTACGTTTAAATTAAAGCAACTCGTTTTTAGTCTAAGTTTTTTACAAGTTTTGATGCCTAATACCTAATATTATGTTAGTTTGTTTGTTCAGGTCAAATCTTGCAAGAAATCTGTGTAGTTCCGATTACAATGCAATAAAATTATTGTGTTTCTGTTTATTTACCTACATACCTACATCATAATAATTAAATTAAATATTTAGGTATTATCCAAAAAATGTTAAGACACACATTAATAATATTACCTATTTCATTAAATGGAAATTAAATGGAATACGAATGTTTAATTAGATAATTTAATTGACTGCCAAAGACTTTTCTAAATGATTGTTTTGTAAATACCTAGATAGATAGTTCAGCTACGTGTATTTTTTCTAGATATCCTACACTACCTACACTACGCAGTGCAATAATGAAGCAGGAAGAATCATCATTTTGTTAATTACCTACTGCTGAGTATAGGCTTTTGCTTTTGTACGCTCCTTGTCTAACCTACCTACATACTACATTATAATGATGAAAATTCAGGGTGGAATAGTATTGCGCGGCTCGCGGCGGCGCACGCAGCGACGGCCCCAACGAACTCCCCCGAGCGACACGACGACTCGCGCTGATTTCATTCCGGCATTGACGGCCGCGACCCGCCTGAGCCCGATACCCGTCCGACGCACGACCCGACCCGCGCCGCCGCCGCCGTCCGGTCCGCAAGACCCGCCACCCGCCAGCCAGCCAGTGTTCTCGCGTCACGCAACGCGCCAAGACGCACGGTCATGCGAGAAGCTACTGGCAGGATGGCCGAGCTCGAGTTCGAAGCGCCGCTCGCGCAAATCGAAGAGGCCGACGATTGCCTCTCCACTGCTGACTATCCGCAAAAAACAATCAACGGGAACGATATCATAATCAACAAGATAAACAATATCAAAAGTGAAATGGTTAAAATACAAACCGATTCCAACAAAATAAATGATAATGATGTACCTAAACCTGTGAAGTGCAAACAGGACAATATGCAAAATGGAGAAGGAGATAATTTCACGGAAACTTTCTCCGGGTCGCTCGAGGATTTGGTGAATACCTTCGATGAGAAGATCACGAAATGCTTTGGGAATTATGAAGAAAGTGTTGAGAAGCTGGCTCCGGTGCAGGTTCGCACACAGGAGGAGATAATGAACGAATGCCAGTGAGTACCTTAGCACTTTAATTTGTTAAAAAATGAAATTATCATTGTAATGTTTTTAGGAATTACGGATGTTGTTACAAATAATGTTTTGCCTGTATACTTGCTTTTGTGTCATTACAAATGACAATATATTATCAGTTGGAGAAGTAAGACAAGAATTAGTATAGAAATAAGCATAGCTAGTAAGACATAAACAAAATGGGTGATGGGTGTGTAAAGCGCATGCGTCCGTGGCCGAGTACGATCAATAAGTTTGAAGGTGTGAGGAGGGTGCGTGACAAGGGTGCCGGTGACGCATCAGATCACTGCCGCCGCGACCCACCCTTTGCTTTTGTTTCCAACCTAAATGGAGACATTGTATAGAAATGTGTAATCCGAGGAGACATTATATCAGTAATTACTACTGAATATTCAATCTATTCAGATTCAGATGTTTCATTATATTTAATTAGACTTCAGAATGAAAGAAAAAATATTGATTTGATATCGATTTTAGCTTAGCTTTCAGAAATTGCGGAAGTCATGAAAATGCTGATTATAACAACAAACCCATGCAATGTTATACGGTTCTATTTGATAAATTACGTGCCTATTCTCATGTCTCATTTCCAAGTCATAAACAATGATAAAAACTCTCGCTATTGTATTGTACATGGAAAAGAGAAAAGCTTTGCTGTCAACAAGACATAGTTTGAGAAAAAACTTCACTACTTAATTAATCATCACATTGTTCTCGGGGATATCTTTGCCACAGCTAGCTATTGTGGTAGGTAATTTGGTGTTAAAGAGTTATCAATATCCATCATTGATCAAGAAACAATTGATTTCAACGTTAACAAAGCTCAGAGCTTAGTAAACAAAATTCCCGACCACTTGTCAATTTTTGGAGCCATTCCAGCTGACCTAAATGTTTGTACCCGTGCAAACACATCAAAATAAAAGGGTAATAATTTGCAAACAGTTCAAGGGGTGAGCTCGATTCGTAATTGATAGCTTTACAAAACTGGAGCAATTAACCTGGATTCTGACAGATGACTGTATAAATCATGCAAGTAAAGAGTAAGAAGAATTACCAACCATTTTAAACTAGTTTTGTACATTCATTTACATTAATATTTGCTAAACGACAATCGAAATAATTAGTAATGCAAATAGAGATTGGTTTTAACGTCTACAATGCAAGGAGGTCAAAACGTCTGCTATGACCAAATTACGGTCGCAACTGCATCCGTTTTTCTAACAATCTAATATGCATGCCTTATGTTTGTAGGTCTATCTTTAATTCAGCCAGATTTTTTTTGATAATGATGATTGCTTAGGTATTGCTACTCTGGATTCCCATCTTTTGGAAACTTTTGCAGCAGATGCATATCCCATAGATTTGTATCTTTTACAAAAATATGTCGGGGTTATCGATGCCAGTGAAACAGGTGCGTGCATGCATTGATTCCCTGAGATTGTCTACAACAGATGTTCCGGCCACCTTGCATTGAACACCTTGCCGAATATTGAATAACCTCCGCAAATGGGGCCCTCAGCCGCTTGTAAATCAACCAAATCAAGATTGATGTTATCCTGCAAAAAGTTACTCTTGCAATTTTCAATCGATGCAATTATCTTCGTTATTATTCAACAAGGCGCATGTTGGTTCCGTCCTAAAGTGGCTACTTCCAAAAATTAAGTATCGATCATTCGATTCTAATGATTCATCTTTTGCTTAGATGTCCAGATCACAATAATAATGTTTTTCGGAAGAGATACCAAGTTCTTCAAGTGAATTTATTTAAAACGCTAAGTCTTATTGTAATTTTTAGCTCAATAGGTTTTGTAAACGAGCTAGTGTCATTCGGTTTACTAGAGTTGTTGCTTCACACGTGCCTATTATTCTTTTTGCATCCCTTTCACTTTTTTTCTCCGATAAAGCTCTGACGACTGACATTGTGTTGGCGCCGATATAATTGAAAGCGTTTACAATTCTGCAAAGAACGTTTTGTATTCGCAAGGAACCTTTCCTACATTAGAATCGCGCACGGCACACGACGCACGTCCGTCTTTATGTCACTCATTTTGAATTTGAATAAGCTATTATCCAAACTCCCCTGTGAAGAGCTCTTTTATTGTCTTTTAACAATACAACTTGGAAAGCCTAGAGCCATTTGTGCAAATATTTTTTCATAGTCTTTTCTAGGTTGAACGGTTACGTCTTTTGTTGTTGCCACACAATTAACGGTATCTCTTGACAACAACCGCATTGCATGTGCGGAATGACCTGCGACCTAATGTAGTGTATTTGGTAGCACGAAATAGATTTCATAACCGCAACGGCCAGTATCTCCAGTTTCCACGGCTCGCGTGTTCGTGCCTCTTAATCGTACAAACAGTTAATTGTTCTAACCTTCTATGAGGCAGCTTTCTAAGCAATAATCATATTCATAGAAATATACACGCTGAGTATGAGATCAACAGCCCATTTCCTTCGCACAGGCTTTATTTAATACAGCACAAAATTATTGGTGGAGTGGCTTATACTTTAGACAGTAGAAATTAACACCCTTATTATGAATGTGCAGAGATAAAAACATCTGAATTTCAATTTAATCATACAGCTTAAGTATAGAAAGTCCATTTGCAAAACGTATTATATAAAATACATCCAATTAAACTTTACTACTTAGTTACAACCGACATTCTCTAATCAATAGATATTTTATTTAGCGTAGAATCGCACCAATTCGCAAGTTTTATCTGGTCTTCCTCAGGCTCCGAGGAAACGTGCCATAATTCTAGTGGTACAATAAAATTAGCATAATGTCTGTCTACTACTGACGGCAGACCGCTCGCAATTTATATTATGTTATACTACGGCGACACTTTGACACCCGAGCTAATACGTTATTACCACAATTGAACTACTTGTGTATTCTACGAGGATTCTCCCTCCCCTGATGTAATGACGCTCTCTCAGATCATACGTGACTCTACTTTCAAATTACATACAACAAGACAAATGACAGTACTTTATCTTTGGAGAAAGCTTCATAGCCAAATCCGACCTATCAACTAAGAAGACGTATCGCAACGGATCTGAAACCAGGAACATTAAGTCAAATTAAGAGGTGCATGATGTCATCTTTTCCTATAAGAAATAAGTGCACCTCCTTATCTCCAACAACATTATGAATAATGTTACCTTAAACAATCGAGACAGTAGTTTGTATAATGAAGGCTCGCTTCGCATCCTCCAGTCCCCCACGCATACGGGTTCGGGCAAACGACCGGCAATTTGCAACTACCCACATCATTAGGTAATAACCTTTTTTGTTGCTATCAAGTTGCAAGCTTATCGAACACATCGACGTTTATAAAAGTATCTGCGCCGCACGCGCGGTGATGAAAAACAGTGATAATTGATGCTGATGATCTAAAGGAGCCTATGTCATATGCATTACCCTTATCATTACTGTACCCTTGACATTGTGTATGCATAATTTCAGTCAACAAGCGTAACTAACAAATAAAACTCAGTTTCGCGTTTGTAATATTAGTAAGGAATTTAAGGTACCTACTTCAACTTCTTCGTCGTTTCTTCAGTCTTTTCCGTTCCTGTATCTTTAATTTTTATGGTGTGCACGTACAATAACGAGATTCTATCTCTCTTCACATAGGTAAGTCAAGACAGAAATCATGTCTACTATACTACTAATCAATTAGAAAGTCAATGTGAATTATTGAGACATTAGGTTCGGAGTTTCCCACGTAGAGAGAGAGAGAGTTAGCCTCAAGAGAGTTATGAGCACTCTTTGATCACTCTATTTACTAGTAAGCTTTTGTTAATTTCGACAGTTCTGAATGATGTAAGTATTCATAGAAACATAAAGGTCAGCTTCATTAATCATCTGGAGTTGTTGCTGTGTAAGTGATTTATCAATCATGTTATAGCAAGTACTGAGTTACAGCGTCGATCGTCTATCGATGAATATGGACAAATTACTGATATGTTAGAGAGTTACTGCTATATTCAAAACTCGTATACATGAGTCAGGTAAACCTAGAATTTAAAGTAGAGTTAAATTAAAATTAGCGATTGTAAAATGCATATATCTTTGCATGGTTCGTTAGATATCTACAAATATTTAAGTAGACAGGCTTCATGAAAAACTCAAATCGGCTCCTTGAATATTAATAAAGTTAGAAAACTTCCAAATGAAACAAGTTAAAAAAGCCATCTAATACGTACCTACTGGTTCAATGTCAACATCTACTATATCTAGGTACTGGTTACTTTTAACTACTCGAACACACTCAAAATGAGCACACTCACATACCTTTACCAGAAAACTGATAAAGCTATTTGATTACACAAAGCTACTTTCCTAACATTAAGTTTAAATGCCGACAATCACGTGAGACTGATTTTATGGCTTTAGAAACTTTTATGCTAAGAACTTTATTGGATTACGAGACGTATGAAGCTTACTACTATGAATAAAATTGTTGTTAATCCTAAATGATCTTACATGGCCAGAACAAGTTTCTTCCATATCCATTGCAAGACCCACTGGAAACTGTTCGGAAAGCCACACGTCGATAGCAATAGTAAAATGACGAACGATACACCAATCATCATTGTCTTTTTTGTCTTATATCTTACTCTACTCTCCATATAGACGATAATTTAACAGCCCATATGAGGAAGGCTACAAATATTAATAATTGCGCATTTGTTACGTAGTCAATTCACTCCTTGTCCCAACATCCATGAGTTTCCTTTTACGTCACATCACATCACAAATGCTATTAGAGTTGACGTCAAAAGAGTCAAATGATGGGAACCATATGCGCAATCTTGAGCATCTTCCTCATAAAAACGAATACGAAATATAAATAAGTCTAATTTATTAGAATCTGTCAAAAAATTTTTAGAAACCAACTTTTATAGATCAATTTGCATTTGATACATTTGATTGCAAATCTGTGTTAGTCTTACAAAGAAAGTGACTGCAGAAATCTAGGTAAAAAATAGTTTATATAAATCTGTAAGGCGTTCTTGCTGTGTTTATCTTCACACCAGTTTAAAATTTGCGAAACAAACACCTACTTCAATCTATCTTCGTCCATCGTTCTACTTTCTTTTATCGTTTTTGGTTGCCTGGAAAAGGTCGCTTTTAGCGAAAAAGCCGTCTGTTATTACACTAGTCTGTGAAATGCATTATCTTCAGCTTATATTTCAGATGTGAACAATAGTTTTATTGTCTACTCTACTTACATAGAGTAATATACTGACAGGTTACACGAACGATGCGCAAGCGCAGCTTAGAACAATTACACGGTTGAGCAGATCAAGTGCGTTGACCGAATTACATTGAATCCGAATACAATCCTCCTATTAACCACTTGTTAATAGGACAATGTGTCTCGTCATTGATGGCTCTATTACCTTGATCAGTGTTTATGCTTGTTTATAACGCATAAAGCTTAACAACTACAGCAATTTGCTCACTGGTTGTTGGCGCTTCATTCAATATTGTATGACGCATGACTATCAAGTGATCGTCAAATCATACCTTTATTAACAACAATTTAGTTCAACACGATCAAAAATCATATTTTCGATCAAAGCAATTAAAACTAATAAAATGCTGAAGTAGTAATACTACTCCAGTAAATCGATCTAGTTCTATTAGTAATTTGAATGAAACATGACTTGTATCAAATAAACCATTGCAAAGTCCACCTTATTGCCAGAGTAGCAGCAGGCATGGCCTGTTCATGTCGTGACGCATCTCCGCCAAGCCATATGTCGCGGTTTCCTTGAATTCGCCAACGCGAAATTCTATACCCATATACCAATATCTACCTATACCCATTATTATAAAAGCCAAACACAGCAACGACTGCATTGATTATAGTTTACCTCTAATTTATTTATAATTACTTGTCCTTTACATTACAAACTATCTATGACATTCCTAAGCTATATTTTCAAAATATTTATCCTGAAGTTTAGTACAACAGCACAATGTCAACTTTGTGTTTTCTACTAAATTATTAGTAGCAGCCATTTTTAAAACTTACTTTGTTGTTGCTATCCTTTTGTTTTCGTAGTTTCTTAATTACAGAAAAAAGGATATGTACCTAACTCCTGTAATGTCAAGTCATTCTTCTAAACAGTTCAAATTACCATTACCACGCACTCGTACATTGCTGACCTTCCATCAATTTAAAATAGAATCTGCTCCCGCGCCGACCCGCGAGTTGAGCTCATTACAGCTGCTCCAATACACGATTGTACCATATCTCACTGATCTACCTTTACCTACGTTTGGTTTGGGTTAACGGTTCCTAGCACCGGCTATTTACTTCACTTGTCAGTCGACCCTTCGTAACTGTTAAAAGTTACTGTAAATATTTTCATTGACTCCATGATTTACGGGCTCATGAGACACGAGCCAAATGTTAATCTTTATAACGTAATATTTCTCATAACGTGTATGTTTGTTTGAAAGTTTCTATATTGTGTTCGTTTGGCAGGAAAGCTAGAGATTGTGATAAATCTCTCGAAGCTTTTTGCTGCATCTTTCTCTGATGTTACGTCGACACTTCCATTAGCGAATTTCACAGTGTTTCTTCCATAAATGATTGATGATGATGGTGGTGAAGATTGCAACACCCATAATGGGTTTTGCACACATTTGCCATTGTCTCTTGCCGACGTTAGCTTGATACTGTTATGAAAGCCATAATCTATTCGGTTCACCGGTAACCTCAAGTCCTATTATGTATTAACTGTACCTACTCTGCGAATATTAATTAATTTGTATCTTCATATTCATTTCTAGTCTGAGACCTATTAATTCGATTCTCATTTATTTGCATGGACATGGAACCAAATTTAGATTTTTTCACAACTATTCAGCTATTCACATTTTACGTAACAACGGTTCAACAATTCAATTTTGACTGATTTGTTATGTCAAAAGTAACAAAAACAGCCGTCATGGCCCAATATCTGAATAAGGGCAGCCAATCTATACTTCTTTTGTCAAAGTTATTACGCCGGTCGTTACCCGGCTCTGAAAGAAATATAATCCATAAAAATTGTTTATACAAGAACCGAAGCGTGGTTTTTTTTATTTCCCATAGCGTTTTGGAATGTTTCTCTTCCCTTGCCGTCTATTACTTCACTGTTGAATGTTGTTTATAAATACAGAACTCGCCTTGTGATTATTTTTGCGAGATTCACGTCATCCGACGGGATTGTTTGTATGACTCTGTGTATGACTAAAACTGTAACTCATTACTCGGCACATGAATGAGTAACCACTTTACAGAATTTAGCTTCGTCTACATGCATCATTTAATTTTATACGTACCCATTTAGTATCAAAAAGTTCCACTAAGTACGATTATAAATGTACTGCGAAATAGGTACTTCTAAATGGGGTTACTTGTAAAAAGGGTCATAAAAGATAAGATCGAGAACTGATTACCTACTAAGAGAAGTTAGCTAACATTGAATCTTTACCTATTAAAACAGATAAGCATAACCTTGCCAAAACAATATTTTCAAGGACGGTCGCAGATCCTTCCTCAAGAGACTTCTTAGGTCCCCTTTTGCGCCTCCCCACTTCCCTTCCTACATCCGCTCCGTTCACCGCGCATGCCCAAACTCCTATAGGTCAATGACAAAAGCAAGCATCAAATTCTTCAAAGACTATGATTTACGACCGTATAATAAACGCGTAGTTTACTAACCATACAAGTTAATCGGTAATTTGTATTGCTTTGTACAAAAATAACAGTTTCTTATCCTCAGAATATGAGCGTGGTCACGCCTTATCTTCAATGCTCACAATGTTATCTCTGTCTTGCTGTTCAGAGGTTAAATGCTTTTCTGTAGTGTTGTTTCTTTCGCACTCGTTGCTTTTTACTTGGTCTTTGAATGCTCGGTACCTTTTTCTTCGCCATATATGCAAGTACGAGTATAACTGTCTATATGTTTAAAGAGATGTTACCAAGAGCTCTGAGTGGCTTTGCTAATCGCGTCTTTCCTGAAATAGTCTGGAATTTCCCTGCGGGGTGATCGATACTGATGTCAGCGCAGAGACGGGAATTTTAATTGAAGAAATTCTTGTAGTAAAAGGTCTTTAAAAACAATACAATGAAATTAAAATGTTAAGTAGGTAATGAAATCTGTGATATTAAAAATTGTGAGATTGTGATTAAAATATATTAGAGTTTGTAGGTTTACCCGTAGGTATAATTATATATCTTGACTCTTTTCATTTTAATTATTAGTATTATTACAATGTAGGTACCTTATTAAACTGTATTGGAGAAAAAGATGCAAAATGTGAAGCGTGTCTTTAAACGTCGTTTGTCTATTTTTGTTTTGACTCGATTTTAAAAGTACCTACTGACTCCGTAAATTGCTTATTTGTTCCTGTTTTAATTTTCTTAATTACTTACGAAAGATTCTGAGTTACAAAACTGTGTGTTTACGTCGTGTTGAATATTTTCACCCAAAATTAATTTCGGTCACCGTATAAACGTATGGTGTGCAAAGTGACCGAAAACAATTTTGTGAATTTTTTTCTAACACAACGTAATTGCAACAGTTTAATACATAAAAGACTCACAACCGAGAAGATTAAAACATGAACAAACAAGCAATTTACCGAATCAGCACTTAAAATCGAGTCAAAACAAAAATAAGCAGAGTTAAACACACTCCACACGTTTATAGCAACCAAAAGACCGACTAACGAAGTTAGAGGAACAAGAGATCTTTCTCAGAAAAACACTGACTGAAACACAGTTAATGGAAAAGCGTTTTCAAATGAACCGTATTAGGAAAGAAGGAGGCAAAGAAAGTCAGGTCAAAGCGGTCGCTCAAACTGGATCTTACATTCTCCAGCCGACCGGTTTGACCGGCGCGAATCCTGGCGCTATAGCCATGCCCAACTGCCTCCCGTATAGGGAATATGAGATTCAACCTTTACATAATAATCGCGGAGAAATAATTCACGAACAGAAAGAATCCCAACTATGAACAATTGAACATATGTCTTTCATGCCCCATGATTAGCGATAATTACATAATAACCTATAACGAACGTAAGAACAAATGCCTAGACAAAATTTGTTTGTTTTAAAGAGGCCAGCTGTTATCTAATAAATGAAAGATGAAAATATCGCGCAAAACAAATATGAAGCGAACATGAAATCCGACAGGAATATTTATGTAACTGAAGCGATAAGGTCAGGTACAGCTTATTAATACAACGTGCGTTTTACGCAACGTGTTTAAAATAAAGAAATGGCACACGCTACATTTCTTGAGTCACCCAAGTAAAAAAAGATGGAAACCAGCAATTGCATTGTAACATATTACAGATCATTATGAAGAGGAAATTGTGTGTGTGGTTTGAAAAAAATATTATGTAAAAATGTCTTTATCCAAATGATCCAAATGTTACGAGCTAGTGAAATGGCTCTCTTGAAGATGATCGCTTAACTGTGTTATAACTTTTATAACGGTTCTCTAATTGCTTGTAATCCCTTTCGTAATATTAGATAATCATCTACCACCGCGCTTTTGTTAGCATTTTTTGTTCACCGTGATTTAAGTGGCAACTTGAGTCGTGATCTTCGTGATCGACTCATGACAGATCATTGTTTAAGATTGTTGTGTAACAGTTTCCATCAATTCCACCAAAATTAGTCCCGTTATCGCACTAAATAGACCTGGGAACTCACTCGTACAGCTACAAGCGTGGTTTTAATAGAATAAAGAAAGTATGTACTATCATTGCGGTACCTACTCTTTTCATTACGTGCACCACTGAAGCCGTTGAAGTGTATGCCGTCATAGGCACTGATTATTACATCTATACTTATAGCTAGAAATAGTTAGTAGTATTTATATACTTCCTCGGACTTGTTCCAGAACTTTTTCATTTACAATCAAAACTCTTGCTGAATAACGTGTTTCACTGCATCAAAAGAAACCTTTGACGAACAAAAGCACGTTTAATTGGATTCAATGGAATCGAATAGTCATGGTTGCTTTATAAAAGAACATTGGGATTGGGATGATATCGAGAGATAACTATCTGTGTCGAGACAAAGTGGATTGTACAACAAAGTCGAACCAATTTACAGCTTAAATACTAAATACCTTTCAGATCTGTAATTACTATAGCACGCCGTTTAATTTTTATTTTGCGCTTAATTTTCCCATTTTTAAGAATACGGTTTTGAGCTCGCACAACTTATATTGAAACAAAATGTCATACTTAATTATCATTTATGTCTGGTGAGACTTACATTGGTAGTTCCTTAGAGGCTTTGCAAGTTTTGCAACACATGCTCTCAATGATCTTACGACACTTTCTGAAGAGAAAGTCACTCTCAACCGCTATGATTATAAATTGACATAATAAATATGCGACAACTTTGGCTATGGTTGTAAAAACTACTTACGATATGGCTGTTACGACATACGATCGTGATTTCGTGAAGTATCAGTTTACTAGTCTCCTGCTTTCGTGACGATAAATCTACTTAGACGTGTCGTGAGCGCTTGATGAGCGTCAACACACAATAATTAATAATACTCGTAGGTAGATGAGTATGCAAGCAGTGAAAGTAAATTATAGCGTGGAGTAACAACTCTGGTAACTGCAATCGGCGCATCGATATCTATTTTGATTTCAGCATTTCTCTACAGGTTCGTAGTTTTGAAAAACAGTACTCAAACAGAGCTTGTGACGATGAATCTCGAAGTATCGGAACTTTGCTAATCGGTGATGCCAATTTCGAGATCCAGGAATGATGAAATCTATTTCCACAATATGAAACGAGTTTTAGAGACTACGTTTTTGCAGTTTGGTTTTTTGTTAGTTTTTTGAATACATATCAAATTAGATGTAAGTACCTAGTAGGTACTTGTAGCTAGGTTCAGTTTTATGCCCTCGAGGAAAATACAGGTGGAGTGTTTATGATACATAAGTTACATAGAATAGGCGCGTAAATAAAATGAGGTCGACGCCTTCATATCAAACAACGATAAAGCAACTCTACTTACATTTCCTTTGTTCGCAAAAGATAAAGTTATCTGCTCTAAAAACGACATGTTAATAGCTCCATAGTTATTAGCGCTGAAGTTACAGAAAAAAACATGTTTTGCATATCCATATGCCGTGGCATCATGAATAAAATATGAGGTGGTTTTATAAAGTGTAGTAATTAGAGTAGGTAAGTACTTTAACATCAAAATATGATTTTAGTCCGGAATATCTTTAAAATCTGTGTCCATCGTAATTTTAGGCAGGCAGTATAATAATATTTATAGTAATGCCTAAAAAATATATTGAGCTTTATTTGGGTAGTTACAAAAGTAATAATGAAGACAAATCTTGTGAGGTCTCCATGCCAATTAAAATTGTTAAAATATCGATGTTCAAAGATAAGTAAACCGATAGATCTAATGAATAACTAATAGATGCACCAAGGGCGGTACTCCCACACACGTCAATTCCGTGTCAGTGTCGAAGATAAAAGCAAACAACTATTGCCTAATCTACGCTGCGTACACGCATACATAATTTATAGACGATCAATGTTCAATCCAATTGACGCGCCTATGAATACCAATAGAGTGCATGTTGCAGACGTAAACAAAGCAATTGGTGGAACTGGAGATCTGATATTTCGTGCTTTTAATGTCGGCCACAATAATATTGAGATCTCGCATCTCATGTGTTGTGTTGAAATGTCAATCTACGTTTAAATAAGTTCGATAAAAAAGCTATGGTGAAGTTTTCTCGACAGAGTTTAAATTATTCGTATCAGTAGATAATAGTAAGAGTACTATATATTATCTACTCGTATCTTATTGCGGTACCTTTTTATCATTGTTAGTTGATCAGTCTTTAATATCTTTCATTTCCATATTACAACAAAATAGATCGTTATCAATGTAGCCCTTGCGTGGATAGAACCGCAGTAGTAACTTGAAAAGGTTTAGTTACCAACCTTTTAGGCTCTTAAATGGGCTATAAAAGCCTGGTATTGAATGTTAATCGAAGGCTTTACGACAACTTGTGGGCGTCGATACGTCCTTGAGACGGATCGATCAGTGACTAGTGGTTGCTAACCCTCTTTGATAAATTGTGTCAGTTTTTTCAAGGACATGAATTCGTTTTGGCATGATAGAATTACATATATCGAAATTTCTTTTCTCGATTAGTCCTAAAACCATAATAATAACAATTGTTTAGTATTGTTTGTTACAGTAAGATGCTTAGAATACTGTTCTGGTCCAGAAATTTCATGATTATTTGATAAAGGCAGATTGAATAAAAACAACAAAAGACGGATTTCCTTTGAATCGACATTTCCTAATACTATAAAATAGCTTGAATTGTTGTAGTTTTTACAGGTATGTTTTGTTTCATCTTTTCATACCACAGTAGCACGTGATTTCAAAACACAATTTTGTTCATTGATTTGACATTCTCTATAAACATCATCTATAACAATCACTCGCCAACTGTTCCAAACATCGCATCCAATCGATTCGAATTAGACATTATGAAGATGATGCAGCAGGTTTCTTTGCGTTACTTCTAATAAAACTGGGTCATTATACTTTGCTATGAACAGAATAATATTACCAGCGATGGCGTCGTAACATCGTCCTACATTATTTAATCAGAGCACTTACGTAACTAGGTTGTCCTTCTCCAGAACAATAACTGCAGTAGAGCACGGAACGAAAGCACAATTTGCGTTTTCTCCTCCAAATTGCCTCGTTTGCATAAAGCTGTTTCGAGGGTTTGCACGTAAGGAAATGATTGGGTTTCCGCAATTCCTGTGGTTATAATGGTTAATAGGTTTTTGGTTATTTCTGATTCTTCCATAAGTTTGATTCTTGCTATCGTTTGGATGGTCATCTATAAAGGACTATCATTATTTATACTTCATCTTCATTATCTGGTGCTTTCTCACATATGCAGGTTAGCTCGACAACCAGCGAAAAAACTGTTCCGTTTTAACAGTGCCCATATACGAGCGGATGCGGGGGCAACCAACATAATTTACTAATCGTCATCGTCTTATTGTATATCTCAATATTCTCAATTGATCGACTTCTTATCGATTTGGGTTTGAGGCTTTTCACTTTACTAACTAAATCATTACTGGCATCTATAGGTATAAGTTCTAAATAAGTAGAGATACATCATTAAATGACATCGTTAAATGTGAACGGTTGTATAGACTTTAAATATTTATCTATCTGCCATTAAATTGTTCAAATAGCTATTTGACCTACAGTAGAGCTGTAAAGATTTAATCGAATATACACAGTGATTTGAAGATGACCTTGCGTAGGAGTAAACATGTGGTGTATGTCCACAACATGTAGGTTGGAAGCCTGAGCACTTTGGTGTTGTGAAACAAATACAAAAAATAGGTCCTTAACCAAAAAGTTGTAATTTTTACTGATAAATAGATCGTGGAAACATAAGTAACGATAAGATGATGATGATAAAGATTCGCGATTTGACAAAAGAAACTAAGTGGTTGAATAAATGTATCATTATCATATCAGCTCAATCATATTTGATAACAGTGTTGGAGGAGCATGTCAAAAATGCGATTCAGTGACGCACGTTTTTCAATAACCAAATGTGGTTAGCATTTTTTTGTTTGTACGTGCATGTGTTCCGTTATCAAGCGACAAAACTGCATTTTTGTATGTCGAAATCTTTTCAAATCACTCATGAACGAGCAATTTATGTTTAGGCATGTGTGTCTGCGTAACGTTGCTTAGCTGAGTAAACTCAATGGTTAGCAGGCGGCTTGAGCAAAGGCCGTATGTTAATGCGTTACCCTTGTCTCGTCTGGCCTGAGCCTACGCTAATGGCTACCTGCTGACATTTTTACTTTCTCTACTTTTGTTTTGCTTCTCATTTTGAAATCATGAAGTGTATTAGAAAGAGTTTTAGAACAAACGCTACCTTCTACGGGCACTTTTGCCATAACCCATATTTTACTGTTACCTAATAAATAAATAAAATAACATAACATAACATAAAATATCATGCGAAAGTAGAGGTACGTATGTGAGTGTTTGTTACCATGTATCTCTGTTATTATTAAACCGATTTTGATGAAATTTCGAATAGATAGCTTATGCCTTCGAATAACACACTTTTCTATTTTACATCATAATCGTCTTTACCGCATTTTATAATAAAATGAAAGCAGTAAAACTTTCAAATTTTTATCTCGCACTGTTCACAAAAAATTAGCCCAAACCGAAAATCGTCTGTCTGTCTGGTAAAATTAATAACAACCTAATTTCTAAGAGAGTTTAATGGAAATAATTGATTAAATTGGTAGATCAATCGCTTCATATACAACTAAAATTCAACCTGTATAAAGAATTATTATTTAGTTAGAGTTATTTTCTGATGCATCATCCAATTAACTTCGATCCAGGTATCGTTGCAGGTTGATAAAAATAACATCCGAAGAATTTCTATTCATTAATCAGACGCAAAGTGCCTATTCAAACGCCCAAGTTCCCGCTTCCTTATAAATTAATGTTTCTAACACAAACAAAATGAAGAAAAAATAGGAAGAAACACCATTATGGTTCCCCGAATGTATACATTGAGTGTTCGTATAAAATTTTTGTTTATTTTGTAGTTTACCTTTACTTGTCATGGTCTGGCGTTTTCATCGAGATTCTTATATCTAATATTAAAATTCCGAAAACCGTGCCTTTCCATAACTTTAACACCTACCCATTAGAGTTACGCCTCCGACTTTATTTTTAAACTTTTTTCATGAAGGAAGTGGGCAATAAGGTTAGTCCGGCCACTACCTGCCGGATCCATGGTGCCTTGCACCTGCTTTCTAAAAAATATCCAAACACTGCCCTCTATTTTGGGAATCAATACCCCGGAGCCAGTGAACCGTAAATCATTGACATTTTTGTTTTACCCGTATAGTTCACTGTTTTGTGTAGGTTGATAAATTGAGTTTGGCTCTTTGATTTTGTAATACCAATGTGCCATTTAGATAAGCGCGTTTAAATTATCGTAAAGATTTCTTGGCACATCTTCGAAGCTTTAATAAAACGGGGCGCCAAAAAATACTTTCTTCCAGCATCGTAGATTACGTATACGTACCGAAGAGCTATTCGCGTCGGCCCCATTCACACTTCTCGGTTAGTGACATCGGCCGGCGAAATTAAAAAAAAAACAAGTCCACTCGAGGAGGACTGATATAAAATTCTATATTTGAATCCCACACGAGTTGCGTCCGCGCCATTATATCATGCAGTTTTTTCTCCAAGACACGGTTGCTCTCCGAAATTATACAGTGCCTACCGTTAGTAATGAGGCATGATAAAACGGAGTAGATCAGATAAGTATCATTAGATGTTGACTGTCGATGGTGTAAGCTATTATGATTATCTCGAATGAATCTCGTTGACTCCATGCACGACCGCTAAAGTTTTTTTTTTAATACGTTAGCTTCAATGCGTTAACTTCTTTATTTATGGCTCCGTTATTGTCTGTCTCGAGAAGTTGTACTTGACCTAAACTCTGTGAACATGGTTACCTGTATCTATACCTACATTTTATATACCATACTATATGTATAGACCAATAGCACTATAGTACCTTTAAATTTTCCTGGATTCCCCCCTTCTCTAACTTCATTCTACTCCGTACGCAACCAAATTTGTCCATTATTGGAAAATTAAATATCGAAGAACCTTTCGTCCTTTATCTTGAGTGATTTTATTTAGAAAACAGATATAACTATAGTATAGGTATGCTTGCCCTCGGCGCCAGGCTGCCGGGGTCAGTAGCACATTGGCTCAGTCGGTGGGGTAGCGGGTGCGGTCGGATCAATAACGCATCCGATACCGCCGCTCTTACTACCTTTGGTACTATCTATTGTTTGAAACTATAATAGTAATCTTAAATTTTTCAAATTGAATAAAAGATGCTATTTATAGTGCCATTAAACTGCTCAGATAAAGTTCTGGTGAGATAACTGGAACTAAATAACTTACTCGGTAAGTGTTCAGTGTGTTCACTGGTGATAAGTGAATACGAGATAAATTATGAACATTCCCCAGTCAATATATATTATACCCCATATGGAGGTATTTATTTATGGTAGCTGAACTGAAGACATTGAAGAAAATGATCAAATTAAAGCTTTTCAAAGTTTAGAGCTACCTTGCACATTATGATCATTATCATCACAATATTTATGCAAGAATTATTTGCACTACAATGATAATTATCATAAAGGTGTAGATATTCAAAACTTAACTCTCTATGAAATTTTCGAAATTTAACTCTTCATAAACCTCTCCTCTTGTCTAGCAAATATCCTGAAATTTTAAAAGATATCTCATCAATCAAACCTCACAATTGAGTCAATAACAAAATAAGATTAACGCTTCATGTAGACAGCTAATAGTGTAATTAAAGACCCCTCGACGGTGAACTGTCGGTGTCGGCTCAAACTCGAACAAATTACAGCTATTTGTGGCAACCGACAGACTATTTGGGATGGATACGTTTATTTATGAAGCTTGGATAGCAGGCAACGGGGGAATTGTAGAAAATGTGGACTATAAGAAAATATGATGTATTTGCCAGGTATAATACTTTTAACTAAAGTCTAATCAACTAGACGTCGTCGACGTCGTCGTCGTCTATCTCTGGTCTACTTTTTTTTTTTACCTTTTTTCCAGGTTAAGTAATACTGTGGTACATAGTGTTATCATTAGTTTTTTATACCTAAATAAATATATTTTTTACTTTTGGAGATGACGAAGTAAATCCCTCAAAGTAAGAAGGATGTACAACTACTGCAACCAAGCAGTCTAGTAATAGGGACCACCGAGTAAGGCAAAAACAAAAGAAGGTCGACTAGCAAGGTTAATGCTGGAGTATTCATGATATTTAAAATTGTGCTCAATTACATTCGCCACAAAGTTCCTCAAATTAGCTATTGTCAAGCTATGAACTTGTCACCTTTTGAACTATGTATACATGTTGTGATGGATGAGCTCCCATAACATTCATGTCATAATGCTAATAGCCAAGATTTGTAAAGAAAAACTGGTTCTGGGTTACGGCCCTAATAAAGGGCAGACGTTACAAAGAAATATTGCCTCAATGCCCCGAGGGCCCTACTGTTGACAATAGCTAATTTATTACATCAAAATGTCAACACAAGCTTTTAGAAAATCAACCAAGCAGATATTCTTGCATTATACTTGAACTTTATGGTGCTTCGGATAGAGTTCATTTTATTTTTGAATCTGATTTAAAGTTCAAATCGTGGGCGTTGGATAAAAGTTGAATTAAATTACTTCGTCACTACTCTTAACACCAACTAAACGCGGGGAGTGAAAACTACTGCAAAAAATCGGGATATATTTAGGGTTCCGTACCCAAAGGGTAAAACCTATTACTAAGACTCCGCTGTCCGTCCGTCTGTCACCGGGCTGTATGTCATGAATTGTGATAGTTAGACAGTTGAAATTTTCACAGATTATGTATTTATGTTGCCGCTATAACAACAATTAAGTAATGTCATCGGAAAACCAGATGACTTTACTTTAATAATGTAGCTCGTCTACGGCTTGGACTAGATAAGGTGTAATTGGGTGTCAACAAGAATGTGATAGGAGATGAACTTAACCTCATTCTCCCCTTATCAATATTGCGGATGACTGAAGGAAGATGTTTCTTAATATTGTTCATACAAAATACTACTTTTTAGATTTCCCTATAAATATTATTGGTATGAAATTAGTTTAGTGCAATTTCATACCTCTACAGTCGTCCACATATTACAACGTACAACTTCCATATCTATAATAATTGTTTTGATGCATTATTCCTGTATAATGATTATATTTCTCTGAGTAAGAAAGTATACTAAGTTCAACTTCCTATGCATTTTACTATCCTCAGTATCTTTACTTAGGATCGATGAAAGTTTTAAAATCAGTGTGTGCGTTTTTTCCCAAGCCTTTACTTTAGCCGCTACAGGTTCTTTTAGGGTTAGTAAAGGAATGTGAAGACCAAAATCCAGTCTGGGTCGCTTCTCAGAATTAACTTTATCCTCTCTTGGACCTGTTTTAAAATTTGTGATGTGAAGTTGTGATGCGTAGATATCGAGCGGGAGAGTACGAGAAAGTGTGATCCTTAGGTGTATCAGTACCTACAGTGAGAACAAGAAATTCAAATCCCATTACTACTAGGTACTACTACTATATTAAAGTACCTAAGTGGTTTTACTATGTTAAGTAGATACCTAAATGATTAGATAATAAGAATTTGATTGAACAACTGAAAAAAAAGATGTTCAAAAATTATTTCTTAAAACTAGCTTTTGTTGAATTGTCATCAGAGTTGCACAGATTTTATCAAATTTCAGCTCAATCGGACATCGGGAAACGTTTCAAAATTCAGTAGCAAAACTTGGCCCATAGTACTTAGCATTCTGTGCTTATGCTAACAAGGCAAGTTTAATAAAAGCTAGCAGTAACATAAACGAGACCAAACCTCATTTTTATAGTACCTAAATGAGACACACCCTATCAGTTATATTCTCGCTATTCGCCATAATCAGCTCCATGCTCCAACGCTCCAGCTCAATAAGAAAGCATTTCTGAGAAATGGTTGCTTGGCAACCAACATATCGATTACAATACAAACCGTTTGGATTACGTGATTAAAGGTCACAGAAAATGTTCGGTGAAAGTTAATTGGCTTTTAATGGTAGTTAAATAAGATTTTATCCACAGATTAGTTGGCTACCCAATTATGTTTGATAGATACCCAAATATATAAAAAGTTTTAAAATATACAAGTAAATACCTTAACGTACCTACACGCGACGTTCAAAAGACATTAAAGGACACAGACGAAATAGTTTGATCTGTCTACAGCTACTTAATCCAAATGAGACAATTAAACCCCTTAAATTTGGACTTAAAATTGTAAATACATAGGTTGTTAATCCCATTTTAGAACAGCGATATGACGTGCTAAACCAACTGTTGTTAAACATAGTAGAATAGTCTATTGTGTTGAGTTTCACAGCAAATCTAGATAGAAGCCTTACGTTTATGGACAAGCAGATTTGCTTACTCACCATTTATGGAAATCTAGGTAGTATAGTTGCAAGCACGTAGAAATTTTAACTCTGTATGTACCTATCTATGTGCAGTTATGCACCTATACAATAACACCGCATACCTAGCTCCCACTCATTGACTAATAGGTAAACATAATCAACATACTGATGACAATGGCACCGTATGTTTACAATCGAATGATAATTTTAAACAAGTCTTAAATTCTTAGAGAAACAAAAAACACGTCTGCAAATATAGACTGTAACGCTCTGGATACAAACATGAAAACGATGACACGAATCAAAAATCGATAAAAAAAAGTTTAAGCGTTAATCATATAGATAGCAGCCATTTCGAATTGTTTTTTAAATTAAATTGCAACTTACACTGCCTAAATAGCGTTGTTTGCGGAACTAATATGCATACACGTCATATATACGAACTACAGTTTTTCTGATCAGTCCGATAAAAAACATGTATACCTACATAAGCATGATGTCACACTACGGCATTCAAACAAACAAAGCCTTGGTAATGATAAAAGTAAGCAAAGGCAAAAGTAAAGGTAACGGTGCATACCATAACCGTGGTTGTGGTGAAACGTCGGCCTTTGGGGCCAGTGGACCGGCCATTTTCGTCAACCTGTGGGCAGAAATTAGCCTGACATATGCACAGAATTAGGTGGTGATTGACAATGTGTGACAACGATGTGTTCGAGAATTTTTTATTATTAAAAATAGTAATCGTGCATATATGTAAATAATAATGATATGATATAAACGTTAGTATGATAAAAGTGGCTTTGTTCACGAAACACACATAGGTACCTACATTACAAGTTATAAATCTAATTAGGTACTTACTATATTATTTTTAAACATCACTAAACAATATCAACGTTCATCTAACATTTAATATGTCTTATATTAAAGACCTCCCAAAGTGAAAGTTACAAAATTTGTTCCCTTCGAAATTTATGAAGTTCTTGCTAATTAAAATAAATAAGAAGAATCGCTCGAATACAAGAAATGAAAAAGCACATTTTCATCAAATAACTTCTATTTGATGAAAATGTGCTTTTTTGTATCCATTGTATTTCTTAAAAAAAAAAAACCATACAGTCGAATTGAGAACCTCTTCCTTGTTTGAAGTCGGTTAAAAAGTAAGTAATTCTGAAAAGAAAACTTTAAATACTTTGTTAAATGTTTCCTTAGAAAGTACGAGGTATTGTAAGGTAAGGTATGGTCTCTTTGTTGTTGAATATTTTAAAAATGTATACCAAAGTACAACTTGAAGAAAAACGAAAACTGTGGGGTCGTAAACCTATTCAATTTGACTAAACGAGGTTGTAAGCATCTTGTAAATAAATGTTTATGATATGTTTCGGATATTGAGGGCTTAATCATAATAAAAATGACCATAGCCAAAGTTTATGGACCCGGTCACCTTGTATCCAACTAGCTTGCTTTCCCCGATGAGGCAATTCTATCGGATTAGATATTGGCTATCAAGACGTATTCAGACCACGCTACAATGAGTTATCATATCACCTAGAAAGAGCTTTCTTCGTATGTTAATCGACATTGATTGTTACTGTCACTCCTATACTCGTATACCAGAGAGTGACAAGTGATTGAAACAACAGCATGTCTGAGAAAAGGTCAGCTGGCGTTCTGCCCTGCGGTATGTTATTATTTTTATAGCATGGTAATTTCGCTCTCATCGATTTTATATGGACATTCGTTCACACGTAGCGATACTATGTGCCATATCGCGAGACAGCCAAGTGGGCCGCCTTGTTGTTATGCTATAATAGCGTAGTATGAATGCTCTAGTTGCCTGTCATAATATCGTGTCTCAGTCACAACTAGTTTTACTTTGCTTAATGGACTGAGGAAAAGAAACTATTAGGGATTTCCTTTATTGTGGTTTCAAATGATGCAGCAAAGTGTAGCTTGTGCTTACCCAAGCTATCGATTTCTTCTACGTGTAACGTCTAATCTAAATAGCCAATGGTCTGATTGAGTAGCGCATCTTTATACGACGGGGAATCAGGTGTGAATAAACACACAGACCTGTGTGTTGTAGCAGGAAGAAAGTAAAAAAATTGACAAAGAAAACCAAAAACAAAATAGCTATTTAAATAAAAGATCTACATTTTTGAGTACCTACTTTAGAAACCCTTAGTAGTTCGTAAAAAAATTATACGACAACTTTTCAACTTTTATTTTCTATTCGAACCTATCTCAGTCAGAAACTGCAAACCAGACCAAAATACTCACAAGGAGGCATGCAAAATGTCATCAACACAAGTGGTATCGGTTCAGGCCATATGGCGGATTGTGTGACGCAACGCCCGCTGATGGGCTCGCCAGGCCGCCAGAACTCATGCTGTTGAGATTATAGATGTCATTTCGCCTTGGACAAACCAAGAAAAAACATTAGATGACTGTATAATTGTTTGTGCAGATCATTTAAGAACATCATGTTAAATTCATAAGTTTAATGGCTGCTCCTTGCTGCGTCGTCCGCTGTTGTACCTACTAACAGGAAGCGTATTTTTATTTTGAGAAATAAAAAGAAGTCTGTGTTTTTACAAGGGTGTAAATTACAGCTACCTCCATTTCATACACTCAAATCTGTGGAGCCATTACACACTCACAAACTTTCGAATTCATAATTTATTAAGTTTCTAAGATCAGTTTTATGATGCATCGAATTTTCTGTTTCAATCAAATAAAATTAGAAACTTGTATATTGCTCCTCCATACTAAGCTGTGCATAGTAAACATCAACTTGGCATAGGAATTCCAGAAATAGCTCTAGGAATAGACTCGTCTAAACTAGGCACCAAAATAAGACCCACACGCAAAGTTTGCCTCAAGAGATCGCAAGTTTGGTGGTAAAGATTTTTTGTTTCGAAAACGGCGAGCGACAGATGTTGATCTAGGTCGAAGTCCGAATTAGGTAACGTGGGATCTAAGAAAAACAATAGAATGATAATAATTTTGCTTCGGCCTTATTTGGAGATAACAGAACAAAAAAAGTACTGGCTGTAGATTAAAAGACGTATGAATCCAGGGGCCGTACTACTATTAGCCCGACTTCGCACTGGCCTTTGTCTTCTTTTTTCTGCAGCTGATAGAGCGAGACGAAAGCTAACGCGATTCAGTTCGGGCTCGCGCTAAAAGTTCACAGTACGACCCTGATTTACGATTGATTGATTTACGAGTGGATCTAGCAGTACTTCACAAAATCGGCTGTAGCGAAAGTGATAATTCTCTCGTTAGTTTTGAAAGGACCATGACGTTATATGATACACAATACACAACGTTAATACACAATTCTTTTCAGCGGCGTTTGAAGTATTTATAAACATAAGACGACTAGACCAATCAACATTTTCTGCACGATAAACATCGCGACAGAAATAAAATTGACGTTGAATTTTTTCTGCAGCCGTGTGACGAATGGCCGTGAGAAAGCTATGAAAATATTTTCAGACTCGCGTTAACATTGTTCTAGATACTAAAAATGTATGAGAAGCGAATATTGCTTGGTCTGGTTTTCAAAGGCCGATAATTTTTTTACGAACGAATAAATCTTGTAAAGTTGTTATGTTAGGTATATTTAAATGTCAAAACTTCAATATAACTATTATACATAGGGCAATGCATCCTGAATACATTCATTGACTCATTTTCTTATCAAAAATGTGTCCCTACTGTTAAAAGAAACCTAAATATTTCGATTTGCCCAGGACCAGTAAGACTTAACTCTATACTAGGTATCTCTGTCAGTAGGAAAAAAAATAATTCTAAACGATCAGTGACATGAGCTTCAAAGGAAATAGCATATTTCCTATTCATCATCATCATATATTTTTTTTATCATTAATTTCCTATTGCGATTAAGTAATTTCAAAATAGATTATACCTAGCTTTTTTCCACTGTCTTCATTTCAAGTTATATACACAATGGAGCAATAACCATAATTGTATAATTTGAGTAGATTCGTGTAGTGTCTGAACCATAAATACCATAACCAAATATGGCCACATGCAGTACACGCGTAATATAAAGTGACACATTTCTCAATTGATGGTGACGCGGAGAGTTCAAATTAGCGCCAATTTGTGGCTCCGGAGTGGAGTGACTCACGGGGCTAGGTGTACTTCCAGGGAGCTGCCAGACTAAGGAACAGCCAAGGATTTGTATACACTAGGTTTTTAGGAAGTTCCTTGATTTGTGATATGACCTTGAACGAAAAAAATTAGCCTGTTGCTATCTTTGATTGTTTGAAAATCGTTTTTATTGACACCTCAACAACTAGGCCTCCAATATTTTTAACACTCCTTCTTTGCCCAAAATATAAAGAAGGATATCAATCATCCTCTTTTATTTAACTTTTTTTTTGCCTGGGAAATGAATTTTAGAACACCTCCAATGTTTTGTTTTTGTCTTTTATATGGTTCCTTAGTGTTTGGATTATAAAAGTTAATGATGAGTTTTCTGGATACCCAAAACATTCCAAGAAATTCAAGTATTCTTACAACACATAATCAAGATACAATGCAATAAACGGAACCGTCTATAACCCTATAACCCGCTTATCTTTTAAATAAAACCAAACGTTTGATCTCCGATGCACTCTAACATTTCCATCAAGCTTTGAATCACCTTCAAAGAAATCAAGATCCAAGATCATAGCGATTGCAAACGCGATTCGGTAAAACCAAACAATGAAAAGAGCATCCTAACATTAGAAATGCTAATTAGTCTGGCGTCAGAATTAGCATCACACCTGCGTGAAATATATTATTACTTCTATCAGTTCTATCCATACCTTTTCTTCATCTTGCGTTCATCTATATTTTTAGCATATGAAGAATTATTCACCGATCGTAAATCCAGAATTCCCAGATCTATAAAGCCAGAACGAGATAAAACCTTTACGTACCGTTTACTGCGGCCTTGCCTTGGATCAATCGGAAGGCAGGCAATTGAGCTCTTCCAGTTCCCAGTGCAAGTGACAGCAAATCAACTGGAATTCAAGTTTGGGGTTATCATGGCCCCAACTAAGGTCATACACATTAGAACCGTCCTGTAATTTACAGTCTGGAGCCAAGGTTTAATGTGGCTTAAATGGTAAATTCCATCGACCCATAACTAAAATACATGAATCCACGTGTTGTATCTGAGTTGGGACGGGACTTACTGTCTTGGGACCCATTCGAATAAATCACGTCAGCTTAGATAATATCGATAAATAAGTGAAGCTTTCCAGAGTAATCCTCTAATACTTAATCGACTGGAGGTATGCATCACTTTGTTGCCTTCGATGTCTTTTTTCGTTTTAAAGATTTTATAAAATTGTATTTCGAAGGATTATCTACAATGTTCCATTTTTTTTCTAATATTTTCTGTTTCCAGTTTTTCTATATTTCGTCGAACTATAGAAATCCGGGTTCTATTCGTTTTTCTAAAATCATTACTTTTTTTTTATATAATGACTGTTTCTTTTTTTTACAGAATGTGGTGGACCATCACGGGCAACTTCGGCAACATCCTGCCGATCGACTGGACCAAGTCATTTTCCAGGAAGATGCATATCCCTACACTCAATCTCAGTGACAAAAATGTAAATCCTTAACATTAAGATAAACCTTAATTTGCAAACTCATGCAGTTAATCTTACGTAATAACTATCGATATATTAAGATCATTGTAAAAATTTTCCTACAATTGGCACACTTTCACAATTCAAAGGTGATTTCAAACAATTGCCTGTACTAATTATAATTATGTCCATTATTAATACTGTCTTCTGTTTCGACGGGCAATTCCCGCACATGACCCTTATTGACTCCTGCCTGGATCAAAGTTCATTCCTTTATCTTTTGCCTCAATAACGTCTACAGCGATGAGGTTTCTCGAATCAGTCACTAAATCATAAAAATCAATTTAAAACATTTTTGTGACGGTTTCATTGCCATCACTATGTAATTAATCTGAATTCGGGCTTCAATTATCGAATCACTTCTCAAGCTTGAGTTCTTTACAGTTTGGTTTTTAGTCCGTAACTTTATCCGAGTTGTGACAAAAAGGTGAGAAGCTTTGCATGTGATGATTCCCATTGTTTGGTGGGAATTCATTTTTGCCGGGTCATTAAAATTTAATACGCGGTTCACGTTCCGGATGTTATCTATGCAGAAAAAATATGCATATTAAGGAATAGATGGGAAAATAGTGATATTATTCATTTTCCCACAGATGAAAATGCAAAAGCTTTGTTAAGTTGTTTAAAATACATGCGAATAAATTAACTAGATGAACTCTGATGAACTTAGATCATTAAACTGTTTCCTATTCTACAACATCATAGTGATGTTAATCATCCGGGTCTGTATTTATACTTTTTTAAACTTATAGTCCTGGTGAGAACGTAACTTCAAACCACGCTGTTATTAATTACTTTTGTTATTAGCCATTAAATTTTCAAGCTTCTTCATGGTTATTTAATTTTTTATTAAGGTCAAAACTTGTCGATAGGCAAGAATTAATACACGTGAAGTTAAATTTTTGTTGACTGATCCTGACATACAAAGTTATTTTCAATCTTATTCAGCTTTGATATCTGTATATTCTTCAAAGCTATTCCTCTCATCTTCCAGAGTTCCCTAAGCCCCGACGACGAGATTCACAGCTCTGAGGACGAGGCCGTGGCTTCGGACCTGGACATGCACGCGCTTATCCTGGGCGGCTTGCACCAGGACCACGAGTGCCCAGTCAAGACCGCTGATGAGGTAACACTATTGATCTAGACGTTGAATATTTCCAAGTCAGAGTCAACTCAACCTTTAATAGTCCTCGACTGCTGGGATGTATCTCTACTTACCTACATAAGTAGATGGCAATTAAAACGAAAACGACAAAAAACCAAAACAGTTAACGTAATTAATTACCCATGCCTAAATGTAGTTAGGTAGGTAGGTACTGCACTGTTTTATTTATTCTCATGCAAGTATGAATGAGTTCACTCTTCTTTAAATTATGAATCAGCGTCTGAATAATAAGTAAACAGCGTCTATTCTTAGAAACAATAGCCATTATCTGAACATTCCTGGCATTCCAGGTGATCCAAGAGATAGACGACATGATGCAGGACACCCCGTCCTCGGAGGGAGACATCATCGAGTACAACGAGGCTCTCGAGAAAGGGAAGGAAGTTCTTAACTCGCCACTCTATGAAGACAGTAAGTTTTGTACCTATTCTTTGACAATTTTGAAAGCTTTTATTGACAGTTCTGAACTTTTAGTATGCGTTTGACCACCAACTCAACCATCACCAACTTAATAAAAATAAAAAACGTTTCACACTCATAGCTTCCCACTAGGATACCCAGTGTCGGGGATGTCATGAAACACACACAAAGACACCCAGACCCAGAGCAGAATACCTACAAAGTAATACTTAATAATAAACCTTATAATTATAATACTTTACTAAAAGTACTTTGTCTGATTAAATGAAAGCAATGACAAAAAAGGCATTATTTTTATTTATTTTAGATCTGTCTGTCTGTGAATTGTATTAAGTATATCTAAAGCTAGTCTTTTCCATCTTTATGTCTATTTCTTAAATTAGTTTTATGGATCTGTAACGAAGTTAAATAATTTTGGTAAATGTTGAACTTCGAGTTTTTTTAAAAGACCCAAAGAGAGTGCTACCGGAAGGGAGGCGGGACTCAAGCTACTTGTGGTTAGGGCTGTAGAGTAAACACCAGCCTTAAAAACACAAAACGTGTCAAGGATCACTGCCTTTTATTTGTATCTGACTCTTGACCCAACCGTCTAGCGAGAGCTTCTTTAGGTGTTATTATTATCAATCTTTTACGTGGTAATCGAAAGTGGCAATGCGATGCCTTTACGTGGAAACGGAAACTATAATAATATTTGAGAAACTGACGCGTAGCTAACCGAACATAAAATATGGCAGTTTTCTAGAGAAACTAGCCAAGTAAAGTACTTAGTATATTATCATAGTGCTATTGTTTCTCTAATAAAACTAATATGTTCGTAAACTTTTGGAAACTTAAGAACCATTCAAATATCGTTTTTCAAGTGCTCTTAAATCATATACTCGTACTACTGCAACTTCACGTCTGAAGGTCAAGAAAATTTGAGCGAGTTTAATAACAACACGTTTTTGTTACCTATTACCATCTACGTATATAGAGGTAGAACCAAAGCACAGCCTAATGGTTAATGGTGGTTGGTATATATAGTTGCAAATTTTCTCTAACGTCTTCTCAAAATAAGATCCTTTTGTAAATACGAGTAAAGCTAAATTCTCGATTCTGAGAAACGAGCTGACTTTTATTGATAGTGCTTAAAACTTCAATCTTTTGTCGTAAAACCCGATGTATCTTTAATAGCCTGACTAAACCCACTCGCATGTCTAGTTTTTGCGTTTTGCAAACCTGCCTAAAGATTGTCTTTAAATAATTCTGTACCAATTGGCTAGTTTTTATCAAAGTAATTGAGATACATTACGTAAAATTATGATGAGACTGTGAGAACTCGAGTTACGTCATGGGATAAAAATAGATGCATTTTCATCTCAGTTAAGGTCGTTTTCATTGACTTGTAGGGACTATGGTTGGATGAGTCAATCCTACACGACAATAACCCATTGATTCCAATTGACACAAACAACTCAAGACTAGAACAACTCAACACAGAATTCTTGAGATTTTGTCGAACAATTGTAACTGTTTGATGAAATCTGAAGGAATGAGATATTCCTGGCGAATAGCGAATGACGGCTGATGAATAAATAGCACAAGCTTTGCGGGATAAAAAGTTGCTATCAAGTCTGCAAGTTATCTATAAAAGCTCCTTCTTTCCTTTCAGTTATTTCAGTGTGCTGGACTAATAGACAAAGACACAAACTTTCGCAATTATATTTGCAACGGGATTCTTTCACCAAAGTGCTACGAGTATAAAATAGAGAAATGTGACCTAGTTAGGAACAAAACATTATTTAACGGTGACTGCCAGTTTTGCTTAAAAAATATCAAAGAGTCAAATATCTCTAGTACCTACATAAAATTCTTACCTCCTTTATAATTTTCTATATAACCTAGCTGTATATAGATAGGCGGCACTTAGTATAATGTCAGAAATATGAATGCTTGCATCCCACGCTACCTATTGCTCAAAAATTACCTCAACAATGACATCATGTCTTCCCAGCCCACCATTCTTAGTAAGCTCTGTATTTTGGTTTACTGGTCAACCGTTAACGTCAATACTATTGTTTGTTCGTTTTCTCATCATCATCATCGTCAGCCTGTATCGACCCACTGCCAAGTATAGGCCTACTCTTCCTTGTGCTATTTTTCCCTGTCTCGGGCCAATCTCATCCAAGGATCACCCGCGGATGACGACCCATGACCCATGTCTGATGTCATCGACCCATTGGGCTGATGGTTTGCCTACGGAACACTTGTCCGCAATCGGTAGCCACTCCGTCAGATTCGATTTTTTTTCATGAATAATAAATTGTTCAAATCAGGCCATTCAAACACATTCAATTTAAAATAAAAAAAATATTAAAACAATAGATCAATGTCTTAAGTTAATCACTTGATCGATACTCAAATTGTCTATTATCAGATGAAAAAATCCTCTTAATTTTCTCCAAGCCTAATTGATACTTTAATGAGATCACTTTACTAAATTTTCTCTAATAAGTGTTTTACGGAGACAAATAAAGAGCACGTACAAGGATACTCTGACTTTCTACTTCTTTCTTCCAAAAGTGATCTCTTTTATTGTTATCACAAACAGCCTTTCATAATAGATATCGATTCCTTTTTCTTAGAAGTCACAGCTAACATTGTACTTATTTTGGTTATAGTTTGTTATTACAATTCAAATTGCCCATTAGCTTTCCGAGAAGTCATTCGATATCGTCCACACTCGATTAGCCACACTTTTAATATCGCAGTGCATTCACCTTCAGCGCAAATTTTTGCTCTCTTTGTTTTCGTAACCCTGTATGAAGTCGACCAACTTATCTCTGCGTTTGAATGGAAGAGCCACTATCGAAATTTTAAACAATACTAATAGCATCTAGATAATATTTGTAGTTTTCGAATTTTACCAACTGCACGGATAAGTTGGTTACTCTTTACGGTACATTGTTTGTAAGAAAGTTCCTTGAGCTCATGTCTCATTGAAATAAATTAGCAAATATTTAGGTGATTGAACGGATATTAGGTTTACCTATAAACTTAATTATATTAACTGGTGTGGTCAGTTTGAAGAGTGTTTTTGCAATACGGGTTTTATAATTATGACATAAGGTAGCTATTTTATTGGCATCTTATATGCAGATTTAATAAATTACACGTAACCAGTTTAACGATCTTTATCCATTTATTAGTTTATTTTAGTTCTACAAGTCTATCCAATCTGTTTAATGACTTTATTGGTAGGTACTATATGGTTTTTTCTCTGTAGTTGGATGAAGTAATCATAAGTAATCACCTTACCTTTTAATTGGTTTTGAGGTGGGTGGAACGGAGATTCATAGAGATTTTGTCAATTCACTCTAGAGATATTATAATAGAACAAGAACATTATTTTTACAAAACAAAAACCGACTTCGAAAGACCGACTATTGAGTTATTCATCTATTTGTCGCGCACGTACTTAATGCAAATTTAAGACTTATGTGGTTTTCTCATGGATACCTTTATCAGAACTGGACTAAATTGAAATGGGACCAAATGGGAAGCGTCAGCTTTCTAATAAAAAAAGAATCATCAAAATCGATTCACCCAGTCAAAAGTTATGAGGTAACAAACATAAAAAAAAATTTTAAAAAAATGAAAAAAACAAACATACAGACGAATTGATAACCTCCTCCTTTTTTGAAGTCGGTTAAAAATAGTTCAGCACACCTTGGTCTATGCTCTTGATCAAAGACCCCATGTTTTTTTGCGACAAAATTTGTTGGCGTTGTCGGCATGGGTATGGGTACTTACCATTGATTTTACTCTGAGGGTTACTACCAAGCTTTTCAGAAACAAAACTGTCTTATGATGCAAATCTGACGACTCAACTTCACCTATCATAAAAACTTACATAACACCAACTTCTCTCCTTTCATACGTCTTTCCTTTGTTTCTAGAACTCCGCCAGCTATCCCTAGCCCAGCTGAACGAAATCTTCATGGAGCTGGAAGTCCTGATCCGCGAGTTCTCCGAGACCCTGATCGCGGAGCTGGCCCTGCGCGACGAGCTGGAGTACGAGAAGGAGCTGAAGAACACCTTCATCTCCCTCCTGCTCGCCGTGCAGAACAAGCGCCGCCAGCACCACTGCGAGACCAGGCGGCGCCCGCCGCACCCCGCCAACGGGAACTCCGAATCTAAAGTAAGGTTTTACTAGTGTATTCATCTCCTACTTTACAAGAAACGAACATACTTCGAATACTAAGCTAAAAGGACTTAAGTACCTATGTTACAAAAAAAAATGAGCTAACGCGACCAGTCTTGTGCTGGCGCTCCAATAAAGCACACACCTAAACTCACGTCTTTCACTTAACTTCACCCTTTCAAAAGTATTTGGAATCACAACTAAAATCAATTACAAGTCAATGCAAATAGGGTAGGATATTATTCCATACACATAATCAACCTCCCTATACTATGAAGACTGAACTATGAAGTAATTTTGTTTAAAAAATATAAATTCGTTTACCTTATTTGTTACAATTAACACGGAAATACTAAGTCGAAAACTTACTCAGTTTCCAAGAATGTGTCAAAACCACGCTTGTTTTTTTATAGAAAATGAAAATAGTTAAGTGTTTCCATACCTTCTTTTTGTCTTATTTTTTAATTAAATTATGATTTTTAGACGCATTCTTTCTCATTCAAAGGCACTACAGCTAAAATCTCGACGTTTTCTGTTATCTTAATTAGATCATTGTCTTATGTGTCTATGAGGTAGGTACTCGTACGTCAATGCTCGACATCTTTTTTGTCAGTCTAACGGTGATCTCGCTTTGTTTCAGTATTTGACAACGGTAATACCATTCCACCTCGAAGCCGGAACTCCGGACAACCAGTCACTCCAAGTGCTTATCAAGAGTAAGTATTTAGTTTTTAATCCAAAGTTTAACTTTGACGCATTGACGCTTTTCACATACGTCATTGAACTTCTTCTCCGGATATATGCAGGTTTCATCACAATGTTTTCCTTCGCCGAAAAGTCAGTGTAATACCAAATTCGTGCATCTCATCTCATCTCACTAATATTACAAAAGTTAAAGTATGTTAGTATGTTTGTTACTTCTTTACGCTGAAACGGCAGCGGCAGGACAAAATTAAATGGTCTTGAATTCTGCGAGTTCAAAATTCTGGGTGGCGCAGATCTGTTATGGGCAAACGTGACGTTTAACTTCAGGCAAAAAATTTGCACGTCTCGTCACTCTATTACATTAAAAAAAATTGGAATAGAGATAACTTAATGTACCATGTATTAACACATGGGCTACTTTCATCATCATCACCGTTTTTCATCACTGTGCGGAAGAACCCGCAAGGCGCAGCTAGTAAATTGATAAATACCACATATCTGCCGTCGTTACGAAAAGTGCAATAAATCGAGTTTTGGGCCGAATTGAGTTCAGTACATACCTATTCGGAATCAGCAGAACGAGATCTATAGAGGTACATTTTTGTTGCACAGTTTTTACGTGACAATGCCGGAGCCAGTTTTAATATTAAGCATAAATAGTGATGGGGATACACAGTAAAAATAAAATCTTTACGCGTTTTTCTTAAAATCAGCTTTACCCTGTATATTGAACTTTTCGCGAGGACGGCATAATACCTATATGTAGATATACTCGTATCTACCTAAGTGCTAATCATATATTTTGTTTCCAGTCCTGAAGGCGATAAATGAGAACAGTCCCACTGTACCGACTCTTTTAACAGACTACATCCTGAAGGTCTTGTGTCCAACTTAAACTAGCCCAGACTTTAGCTAATTCCACGTTTACTCGACACATTCAACATTTCAACATTTGCACATTATACTTAGGAAGATCCTTTAAATAGAATAAATATTGTCTTTAGATCATATCATGATATGGGCTCGTTTGACCGTATCCAATCAATGTCACATACCTATTTATAACTTACCGTACTTATATGACTTACCAGGTTACAAAAAAGGCTTAAGACACAAAAAAACTGTCAGTCACTAAAGTAACAAAACAGCCAGAGTGTCCAAGGTATTTATTTGCCTTTAAAATGGCCACTTACATATATGACCGTTATAACACTCTTATATGATCATAAAATACTCTTATATGACCGTTAAAACACTCTTATATGACCATTAAAACACTCTTATATGACCATACTAAAGGTAGATTCATCTAAACTGGTCAACCAAGCCTGGTTTCATACTAGCGTTTTGTTGTATTTATTGTATGTGACTAAAATATCGTAAATGAGCCCTAAATCTCACATAATCTTGCATTTCAGCACATAGATTAGCGGTAAATCGCGTATCAAATCAGTGTAATCAAATAAAAAATAAATAAAAATAGATATTCCATAGCTAAGTATATTAAATTAATATTCGATGTTTATATACTCCACTCAAGCGTAGATAAAAATATATTCATATTAAAATTACAATACTTAAGATGGATGTTGATTATGTTGAATTTATAGTTGTTTATATTGTTTTAAATGCCATAACGACAATTTATTTTCTTGGTTAATTGTAAAAATATTGTTTAGTATAATTCGAGATGTTTTTACTTTATTTGCATAAATGAACTGTGATATCACTACGGTAGTTGGTACAATAATGATCGTTTAAGGTTCTCTGGCGAGAATCTCCGTTGTTTTATAAATTTGTCCCATTGTTTTTTTTTTCTTTTATGTGACTCGAGTTCTCTAACTTTAAGCTTTATGGATTCTCATTGTAAATATTTAAATTTATTGAAAATGGAATTGTTCTTTAAAATTAAATGATACTAAGGTAACACCTGGTCCACGGAGGCTTGTAAATAATTTTAAATATTAACTTTAAATATTATGTAGGCTTTTTAACTTTTTTTAGGTTTTTAAATTGACTTATTGCCGTAGAGAACATCGAATTATTTTTATTTAATTTTTCTTAGTTTAGTTCATTACGTAGTGACGCCCGATTATAACTCAGCTACCTAATTGTTATTTTTTAATTATTCCAGTAATCACGAAAGTAATAGTTTTAGTATTTAAAATCGATTAGTATTAAGTTGTATCTCTAGTCTGAACATTTTGTAGTCATAATTTGTTTTTATAATATTAAGGCAGGAAAATGTTAAAATATAAAAATAGAAATACATGACATAAAATTACGAGTAAAACGATGTAAAATGCATGATTCGTGCAGAAGTTTGATGTTGTGAGGTAGGTGTATTGTATTTTAAAATCAGTAAATTTATGAATGCTTACATCGCACATTTACATTTTAACTTAGTAAACACTTATGTTGAATTGAAAAAAGTGGGCATAGAAATAAACCTAAAATGTAAAAAAAACTGCTCTTGTCATTGTGATTATTTTAGGTGTTTATTTTTGTGAATGAACCGGTAACTTTGAAATGATCCATTTTACAATGTAACTTTGTATCATTTGTAGGTAGGTATAAGTTTCCTAAAAGGAATCGAACAAGAAATCAGTTACCCAAAAGAAATAGCGTATTGATTGATAAAGGGTTAAAAGGAAAGGGTTGCTAAGCCGAAAAGGGCTCATGGTACTCGTCTTTATGAACAGCTTTTCCTACCCAACCCGGCATTCGCGAAAAAAAATCACCTGTTCCATGTGATGTGGATAATGTGGGTAGGTTTAAGTAATAAACTACAGTCAGCTGTCAACCACGGCCTTTTACTTCAACATATTGTCGGCAGTCCAGTGGCGTAGCGTGGGTGTCGGCCGCCCGGGGCGGGTGACAATTTCGCCGCCCTCTAGGTATTTCAATTTAATGTACACAAATACACACACACACACACACACTATGATACATTACATAATAATACATATAATGCTACAAAATATCATTCAAAGAAAGGAGATTCTCCAAATTCGTCACAGAAATAAGTAATGAAAAATTCCGTGCTCTTTACAATCGATCCGAATTTGCGATAAAAAATATGAAATGGTTCAAATATGTTTTTGTGAAATTTTGCCGCCCCCTAAAAAGTGCCGCCCGGGGCGGGCCGCCCTACCGCCCCCACTACGCTACGCCACTGCGGCAGTCATTCACATTTTTCTATAGAACAGCTGTTTTTTTTCTGATTCCCGGGTTGGTATTTGAGTAAAAGTTGTTAATAATGTAGTACTATGAGCCATTTTCGGCCTAGCATACCTTTTCCTTATAACTTTGTATTGGGCTACTCATAAACGTTACTCAAAGTTAATCACTCCATAAATTGTTGACAACTTGCGAAAAGGAAATTGCGCAACAAATGTTCATGTGCAAAAATAAGACGGAGAACTTTAAGCAATGACTTACTTTAAGCAGCCTTCATAAGTAAGACCCAGTAAAAGCAAGTACACTGAGAAAAAAATCACCTAAAGTACGGAGCATAGTGATAATTACCAAAAAGTATGATGTTCAGTTTTTACGGTGACAACTATCATAACATATGGTTGTCACCGTAAAAACTGGTGCTTATCATCATACTTTTTGGTGATAGCAGTATGCTCCGTACTTTAGGTGAATTCATCATTCTTTTAGCGGAATTTAGATGGACCTTTTTCTCAGTGTATCTTTTGTGAAATGGATCATTTCTAAATTAAGCTATAAGGCGTGTATAAGATCATGTGTGTGAAGAAAGATGGCGGAGATCATGTAAATTATTGAACCTGTATGTGTGAACGTACTCGTACGAACTTGGAAATAAAGGAGCTTGAATGAGAACGGTTTTCTAATTTTACCCTTTGATTATTTTTATCAACTTATTAAGAATATCTTATCTTAAATATTCAAATCGGTGTAAACTAATTACATGTTTCAGGAATCAGAACACATAGCGAGCTAAATATTTTTATGAATGGCACTGTACCTAGTATACTGATACACTGACTATACCCGTTTATCAAAAAAATAACGAAATTATACTTCATCAAAAGCGCAGGAGATCATTTTAACTTCCAAAATGATTAATATAATTCAGTATTTTTTATGACGCTTATTTTTAGAAATGGACAAGCTGCCATATTTTTAAACTATTTTGGTTTTTGTCCCTCGATACAAAGGGGTGTGTGTATCTGTGTCTATATAATCTGTTAGTAACATATGTCATTTTGATTCTGTTTTTTTTTGCTGTTAAAAAATAACCCATTCGAGTGTGTTATTTCTATATGAGCTAAGATTCTGGGTAATCTATTTAGTCCTTTGAATATTATTGACTCTTTTTACGTTACAGGTTTTTTAATTTTCAAGTTAGTTACTTGTTTGAAAATAAAACAAAATAAAGAAATAATACTTTTATTTTATTAAACTAAGCGTCCATAGGCACTGCACTAAACACTAATTCAATCACAAATCGAAGTAAACCGGCTGAGTAAGGTGAATATATAACTATTAACATAAGACTATAAATTCTTAATTTATAGAAGTTGTTTAGGAAATCCAACGGTTTTTAAGGAGAAGGATTTATTTAAAGATCGTTTCAAAATTAGTTCCAAGTGAGTGACTAAAACAGGTGTTGTTGGATGAAGTTGTTGAAGCTTGTAACCCTGGCGAAAGCTGAGGGGTGTCCGAGCTGGCAACCGATCGCGGCAACAAACGAGCTGATACCGACCTGTGGAGAGGAAGCAAAGTGTGATCAACAGACCAGGCAGAACAGAACAGGTACCAGGCAAAAACATCAGCTGTTCCAAACATGGCATTTTTCTATGGAACAGCTGATAATTTTTTCGCGAATTTCGGGTCGGTCCCATAGTAAAAGTTGTTCATAATGATGAGTACTATGAGCCTTTTCCGGCTTAGCATACTCTTTACTTAAAACACTGCACAAATTAACACAAAGAGTTTGAAAGATTTTTTACAGTTTTTGCTTGCGAAACTACGTGAAATTCGTCAAAATCCTCGCATTTTTAACACGCTTTTATTAGCTTCACCTGTATGTTTGTATGTTTGTATGTTTGTATGTTTGTATGTTTGTATGTTTGTATGTAACCGACTCCTTTGAGCGCGTTTTTGACCCACTTTAAACGGTCAGATTTCTTTCAAACTTTGTAGATATATCGAGGACCGATGACAATACACTAAACAAATCGTGTTTTTTAGTTTTTTTAACTATTAATTTGTTTAACACGCTTTTTTCTATAAAGTTTCTTTAACTTTTAATATCGTTTAACTTACAAATGGTAATTTCGTCATTCGTGTCAGAGAACAGAGTGGCGCAGTGGAAGCGTGCTGGGATCATAACCCAGAGGTCCCTGGATCGAAACCACGCGCTTAGAAATCTTTTTGCTCAATATTTTTTGTTACGCATCAATTTTATTTTATGAGGTCTGAGGATCGAAACCACGCGGCTACAAATCTTTTTGCTCAATATTTTTTGTTACGCATCAATTTTATTTTTAATTTGCTTGAGCAGACGGCCAAAATCGGATAACACCAACACATTTGTACATATTAAGGATGGTTAATAGTTAGCAAATCGAACTAAAAAGCGAAAAATAAATAATAGTTAAAAAAAAACTAAAAAAAACACGCTTTTTATAAAAAACCGAACTAAAAAAATAGAAAATAAAATTTTATAAATTTAAACTAAGAATAGGGTTGAAAATTTCAATAAATATAAATTAATAATAGTGTAAATAAATAAATACATGTATTTTATTTTTAAAAAAGCGTGGGGTGCTTTCTAAGATATTATCAAAATGCTAATCACTCTACTCATGTCTGTCAAATACAAAATGTATCTACAAAATATATAATATCTATTGACCCATGCACCCCACGCTTTTTAAAAATAAAATACATGTATTTATTTATTTACACTATTATTAATTTATATTTATTGAAATTTTCAACCCTATTCTTAATTTAAATTTATAAAATTTTATTTTCTATTTTTTTAGTTCGGTTTTTTATAAAAAGCGTGTTTTTTTAGTTTTTTTTTAACTATTATTTTTATATCAAATCTCAAAAATGCGATATCAATAATGTTATCAAATGATTATCCGGTATTAAATTCATAATTACATCGGAATTAGTGAAAACTTTCCAAGCCAATCACAAAAACATCAAACTCCAAGATTAAGTTCTAAACACGGAAATACGACGAAAAGATTTCTGAAAGTCGGAATCGTGACTAAGAATCTAATGTGCAATTTTTTACTTTAACGCTAAACCGCTTTTGCCTTTTTAACACGCTTTTATTTGTTTCACCTGTAGGATGTATGTAACCGACTCATTTGAGCTCGATTTTGCCCTACTTTGAACGATCAGATTTAATTCAAAGCTTGCACACCTGTAAAAGACCGAAGACAATGCGCGATTTTTAGTTTTTTAAACAATTTTTTTATTATTCAAAACCCAAAGGAAAGTTTTGCCTCCTCACTTACCAAAACAGGATTTCCGTTTCTTACTACGACCAAAGGTCCACCGGAGTCGCCGCCACAGATGCCGACGCCGCCGGCTCCGTTCGTGCAAAGAGTTGAGGCCTGAACGAACTGCGTGCCGAAAGTGGCCTGACACTGCGCCACGGTGATCACTTGCAGGTTCACTTGGCTTACCATGGTGTTTATGGTCACACCGGCTTGTGCTGCAATTTAAAGTTTAAGATTGAGTTACTATGACTACGAACTAATTCTGTTAACATTTACAAAAAAATCGAGGATGTTTTGTTTTGTTAATTCAAATGAAATAAATTAGATTAAAATTCACTGAATCCGTTATTTTATCACTTCTAATTTTAGGTAGGTACATTAGAATTTGGGTTTACAAATTAACTACTAAAACTGCTCACTTAGGCACTTTCGAAACTATCTGTAAATAATTTCCCTTTTTGTCTCTCTTTAATTGTCCTTAAAAAGTTTCTTTCAGTCAAGGGAATAAAGTAAGTTACACTACTCACCATCACTGGTCTTTCCGTATCCGGCGGCAGTACCCCAGTTTCCAGCGAAAGTGTCAAACAGATCCGATCCAGAAGGCAAAGAAACGGGCTGAATGGCACCTAAAAACAAAATAAAGAACACATTTTAGAAACGGGAATGTTACTCCACTAGAAACAAAAAGTAAAACCAGAACCAAAAAGTATTGGTAATGGGGCCAGCATTTCGGGAACAATTCTCACAGGTACGTTAGGTAGGTTAGGTCTTTTATTAGTTTAATTTTATTCAGTTAAGCAGCAAGTGTTTGTTTAATTATGGTCAGAAGTTGTCATGAATCTCTAAAATTATAAATCTGAAAGTTTGTTTATTTGTTACTCCTTCACGCTAATACGGCTCGACACTTGACAGAGTTGGATGAGATTTGGAATAGAATAGCATATCAATACCCTGGATTAACACAGACTTGCTTTCTTAATCATCATAACCGCGTGTAACCGTGGGGCAGCCGACTATCACACCTATAAAATATTGTTATTTCTGTCTATCTATCTACTCAACCTTCAATCCTACTGCTGGGATACAGGTCTACCCTCAAAGGGTGATTAGGCCGTATTACATCATGCCAGCCAAGTGCGGATAAATGTTATAATTTACTAATCTAGTAACATAATTTTTTTTTTTTTTTATGGAGAGCCGTGATAGCTCAGTGGGAGAACAGCCGCTTCGCATTCTTGAGGTGGCGGGTTCAAACCCCGACTCGTACCAATGAGTTCTTTAGGACTTATGTACGAATTTACATACCACTGGCTTTTCGGTGAAGGAAAACATCGTGAGGAAACCTACATATCGCCCTATCCGTGGAAGACTGCCACACTGGCGGTTGTGGCTTTTTTCTTTTATTGCATTTTTGGAATCCTTAAATACATACGCATCTACTCACATTTTCAGAAAATCGGAAAATCCTGTATTTGATATAAAAAAACACGATTTAAAATTTTGACAAAAAGCCACGCTCCAAAATACTCCGTAGAATACAGCCACTAACGCCACTGCGTCCAAATTTATCCAGCGATTACGGCCACACTCGCCTGCGCGGCCGTGTTCGACGGTAAAAGTTGCTTGGGGAGTCGGCCGACAGGGTCGTAAGCGCATCTGTGCCATTACTTGACGGATTTACCGGGCGTGCGGGCGCGTTTGAGTAATGAAACGTTCCAGGAAATTGGTTAATATGTCACGGGAGGGTGAATAAAATTCAAATATTCTATATTTTGATCTTCATTCTTTATTTGTGCAATAACTTAATGGCTAAAAACAATGCTACTCACAGTAGATAAAATCGAAGAAAAACTTGTTTTCTAATGCTATTGGGAACTGGGTGTACATGAACTACAATTTTTAAAATATGTTACATTACAAGTCACGCGCCCGTCAGAATCAACGCTAAAGGACTAAACAAAAATAAACATCTTTCTATACCTACATTTATATATAAAAAAAGACAATAAATTAAATAAATAAGTCTATATTTCTTCTACCTTATAAATACTACATAACATATAATTTTAATTAGTTTGTATCATAGAAGTGGCCTCTGCGGTGTAGGCCTCCCCTAAAACTCTCCACTCTTCTCTCTCTCTCTCGTCTTCCTCGTCTGGTCAGTATTGTTCCGTAAATAATATATGTCTCTCCATCTGTTCTTTTGCTTTCCCTGGTTTCTTTTTTTATCTCTTGAAATACATTCCGTAACTATTTTTGTCCATCTGTTGCTTTCCATCCTACATAATTAGGTATGTAGCCTGCCCATTATCACAGACCACATATTTAAGTAGTGTTATCGTTGTTGTCTGACATCTTAACATACATCAGGTACTTTGATTTTGTTTCTACAAGTTATATTTAATCTGTCTGTTTTTTTTTTATATCTGATAAACTTTTCTGCATTTTTCTCTTGTAGAACTTTTTCTTCATCCATTTAACTCAAATACCATGTTTGACACCCATATGTTAAGCATTTCTTTATGTCTGTATTTCATGATTTTTCCAGTCTGATGAAATTCTTATGTGTACCTCTTTTTCTGTACAATCATTAAAAGAAACCAAATGTCCGAGATAACATAGATGTTCTCATACTCAATTTTTACACCTTCAATGACATGAGACTCACGATTAGTAAGGTAACCTTTATTTTTGTTGCATTTATTTCTAGACCAACCTTCTTGCTCTCTATTACTAGTTTGCTAACCATGGATTCCAAGTCTAATGCATTTTCAGCAAATACCACATTTAGCAAATCGTAGGTAAGTGGCTCAGGAAATATTCATCTATCTTCACTTTTTTGTTTTCCCATTTCAGACTTCTGGAAACACGCTCTATCACAGCCGAGAAGGTTTTTGATGAAATAGGGTCACCTTGCCTATCTCATTTTTCCATTGGGAACTCCATGCTTTCCCGCTCTAATCACATTCTGGCTATGCCTTTAGAGTATAATTATGTTGCAGATCACGTTAATGTAGGGCTGGTTGGCTGGTCAGTGCTTTGTTATTTTAGTGCAGTCCAGATCATGTTGTGGTCTACAGAATCGAATGCTTTTGTGTAGTCTATAAAAAGCACATAAATAGCGGTTTCCCGTTTTCATTGGATTTTTTATCAATTAAAAGACTACCTGCATGTGGTTCATTGTTGAAAACATTTCGAAAACCTGCCTGCTCTCTCGGTTGGTTTTCGTCTAGAGTTATTGTCAACCGGTTGAGTAAAAAATTTGGGAATATTTTATACAAGTTTGTCATTAGGCTGATTGGTTTATAGTTTCTAATGTCACATTGGTCTCCTTTTTATGTACAAGTATAATAATAGACTTCGACCACTGTGCTGACGTTGTTTTTATTTCAATAACTATGTTAAATAGTTGCTGTAGTGGCTTTATCAACAGCATTCATAATGATTTTAAAATTTCGTTAACTATTTTGTCTTCGGAGGCTTTAATATCCCAGTACAAATTATCTAATATTTTCGTTGGATGTCTTTATTTCCAGAGTTGTAGTTTTATCCAACACGGTTTCAAAATTTAAAATATTGTGTTTCAGAGGTTTTGTCATTAAGAACCCAACCTCGTTTCTTCCGTTTGTTCACTTTGTTCCAGGTGTGCGGAATAGAATAAAGTCCGAGTATTCTTCTATGGTTTTTTTATGTCTGTGGTCTTCTAGTTTCGCATATCCCTAGGATGTCCCAATTTATAGATTTTATAGAAAAACTTAGTTTGGTGATCTTACTGTCTACGATTAGAGTGTTTGCATTAAGAAAAGCCTGAGTCTTCCGGTCTGGTTTAGCGGGTGCTGGCTTACTCCTCTACGGTGACTAAGCTAATTTGAAAGAGTCTTTTGGAAGAGCCTTTTGGTTTTTTCTTGGCTAGCAGTTGCTTGGGGGCTAAGCAGTCAAGGTCTTAAGGAACCTGTATGTCTTGCGTCTTATTTATTCTTTTTGGTAGTAGTTTTGTGTTTCTTTCGATTGTTGCACTTCTAGCCCCTGCTTCTTCAGGATATTCTGACATAAATCTCTTATTGAAGTATTTAGATCCCGTCGCGCGTCTTATTTGTTTGTGTGAGTCTAGTACCACTATTCGGTCATAACAAAGAGCTACTTTATACATCCACAATCAATATACATGCGTACATACACACATAAATACATACATATCCCTCTTTTTTAGCTTCGTTGCAGTTGGGTAAAAAATAAATCATCTCGCGGTCAGTCGACGCTACTTTATTGAAAACTAGCTTCGACCACGTGGACACTACACTTTAAAAACCGTTTATTTTTTTGGGGTTAAATTTACTTAACCCTCCTTTTTTGAGAGTATGTCAAAAGCGTCATAATGGAATTAGGGACCTTTAAAACCCCCAGATACAATAAATCAGCCCCCTCGGACCATTTTGAATTTGTTATCTTGGATTTTCGTCGCCACCATTTAGTAGCTCTCGCAAACCCCTATAACATTTGGTCAAATACACTACCTTCAATAGTTTCGGGAATATAGACCCTCAAAGTTTGTTTGTTTTATTTTGTGTTGTTTGTTGTTTCAATTTCCCCAAAAAAGTTTAAGGTTTTGGAGTATTTTTAGTCTTGGCGCTTTGGTAAAAGCGTTTTGAATTTTCGAGATAATTAACAATTCCAGCTCGAGAGACTTTTCGAAAATTTTAGGATTCTATTATAAATTTAGTACATCTGTGTAAAGTTTCATTGACGTAGCATCAAAACAAATTTTCTCTTCTTGCCATATTTACCACGCCATTTCACCCTCATAGGGGTTGATTTCCAGAAAATGGTGAAATACGTGATCAATATTTTCTTAAGTCATATTGTAAAATTTTTAAATTCGTGGCATCAAAAAACAAAACAAGCTTCTACATATACACTTTTACACCCTATTCCACACCTTCAGGGGTTGAATTTCAAAAAATCCTTTCTTAGTACACACCTTTGCTCATCAAAACAAATACACCCTCCAAATTTAAATTTCTACGACCTGTGGTTTGGCTTTAAGTCGTCTGTTAGTCAGTCAGTCAGGACTTGTTATTTATATTTAAAGATTAAAATATATTCTGATATAATTAACACGGGATTACTAACGTCAAATTAAGTCGTTTATAACGACTAGTTTTGATCATATTCGGTGATCTTCATCAGGAGATTACAAGCGTGACGCGCTCGCGGTCAGGTCAAAATAAAAAAAAGTCGCGCACAATTATAATATCTAACATCCAACCATTAACAAAAAAAAAAAATACAAACATCCGAATTGAGAACCTCCTCCTTTTGTTGGAAGTCGGTTAAAACAACATTGTTTTTCATCTCTTGTACACGAACACTAAAAATTAAACCGCAAATTCTAATATTTTTGTCGTAAGAAGGCCACCACCCAGCTTTTTACGTGGAATAAAGGCGCAATGTCTCTTAAATTCACCGCGTTTCTCATTTCTCACTCGGAAAAAAGCCCTCATGGCGGTTAAGCCGACGTGATCTTGAGAAAATTCCGTGGAGTAAGGTATTAAGGGACAAAACACGTACAAATACTATCGTCAAAAATTAAAAAAAAATATGATTCACTGCCTGTTGTGTCAAGGAATTGTTTAGAATACTAAAAAACATACGTTGTCTAAGAAATTTCCGAGATAATCAGAAAAAACCGCCTCCTGGAAACCTAGGGTTTTGCAACTGTGGCTGTCTTCCACGGATACGACGATATGTAGTTCACGCAAAAAGGGCCGATTACCGGCCTAGTTGCGGAAAAAGAGCCCGCTCTTTATCTTTTTAACATAAAATTTTATTAAAATAAAGTCAGCAATATAACCAATCTTACCAGTAAAGAACACGCTGGTCGGAAGATAGATCATGGCAACATCGTTAGCCAAAATGCTAGGGGTCCACTGCTGGTGCATAACCACGCTGGAAGTAGCGATCCTGGTGCCTCCGCTGAAGAGGAACTGGGAGCCAAGGACGACCACGAATTGCCAGGCCTGATTGTTACCATCAAACCAGCAGTGAGCGGCCGTCACCAACCGGTTGGCGGTGAGAAGAGAAGAACCGCAAACTGAGTTTCCGGTGGTGCCTACTAAACTGATGATTAGACCGGCCTGGAAAAAGAATACAGCAATATTAAAATATTCCTATTAACATATATTTAAGATTACTATTTCAAAAAAAAATGTGAAAAAGAGGTAAAAAAAATATTTGAAAGAAAAAAAAGATTCAGATTCAGAAATATTTATTGAACAACTGTTACATTGTAAATTATTAGTGTTAGTGCATTAGTTGAAATTGTCAGTTTACCCACATCGGGCATTCAATATGTACCTACACAGTCAAATAGTTTTAGTAGTTTTAAAAAAATAATAATAATTAGATAACAATTTCCAATTCTATTTTAAATTCTATGCATAAATAATATGTCAAATAATTTCAATTAAATGTCAATAGTATTCAATAATTATCATGTTAATTCCTTATGAAATGTCAAAAGTTTAAATTGTTTATAATGTAATTAATGTAATTTCCGTAGATCTCTATTTACAAATTCATTCAAGTCATAAAATACGTTTTTTAATAGCCATTTCTTCAGATTAATTTTGAACTGTTTATTACTGATCTACATAATCATGATGATAATATTCGATAACACCAATACCTGACTATTTTTTTATTTATTATTTAAGTAGGTACTGGGAGTCATAGGTTGATTACACGTAACGAGTATAGTGACGAGACAGTGCGTTTGGCCGAGTACCTACTCCGTTTGTCTATACAGTTTTTTTTATTCAGTAGATAATAGGCTTGCATTTGACCGCCATCTTGCCTGATGGTAAGCAACGATACGGTCTACGATGGAGCATGCGTGCCTAAAGAAACTCGCGATTAACTCGCGACTTGAAGACACCTAGATTATACTCGTATCTATCGGGAAACACCCACTCAGGCAAAGCGTTCCACACCCTAGCGGTTCGCACAATAAAGGTGGAATCAAAAAGCGTTTCGTACGAGTTTTCGGTAGTTTGACCAGGCGAGACAGTCACTAAAACCATGGTTTGTTTGTCCGGCCGCGTGTGCCCATTTACTGTCTCACCACTGTACTCGTTACGTATAATCAACCCATTAGTTGAAACTGTTTTTTTTAAATAATTGTTTAAGGTATTTTATTACACCTTTTTTTTTTTTTTTTTTTTGGGGGGTGGGAAATCATCAAATGACGCCTCCCACTCTTTGGGCAGAGCGGAAGGGAGTGTCAGACTTCTACTGACCAAAAACCACCCATGTTCCTTCTACGCCCTTGTGACGCCGAGGCCGCGGTAACTTCTACCCGCAGCCCCGACGGGCATGGGCCCTTTCGGGCCCCTTCCATGTTGCTGACATCTCTTTGAGGCGCGCGTGGAACACGAACGCGCCGTCGACACGGCATTTTATTACACCTAAGTCCATAATCGATAATATTAAGCATAAAATAAAAAAGATTGACCTACCTAATTCTTATCTAGGCTCGATTTATTTTGTTTACGAGTATGCCATCTGTTACTTTTATCTAGCTACTAATCCGTCTATCACCCAATTACGCTTATTGCCGAAAGAAATGAGAAAGTTTGTGAGTGAGTGTATTTTTTAATGTACCTATACCTACCTGTATACCTATTTGTTGCTTAACTACTACTACATACTACTAATTACTGAAACTTTCTTAATGTAATTTAAATCCAGTAATCGGATTTAAATTACATTAAGAAAGGAGATGGGTTAGATCCTAGGCTTTAGAATAAGCAGCACAAACTAAAAATTAACAGGTGCAATCCAAGACGTAGCTAGTTAATTAGGTATAATAAAAATAATTATAGATACCTTTTTTATGGCAACATTTTACGATAATATTTTTTTCCTTTGTTGACTTACCAAATACGGATGAGCGTTAACTGGGGCGAGGGCACCGCCAACAATCCTGTCATTAGTTCTGATCAACGACCGAACATGGATCTCGTCTTCCGCAGCCTTGATCCTCGCGGCTTCAGGAATGCCTACAGCCTCATGGTAGCCTTTCTGGACATCCTGGAAACCGGTCGCCGCCGCCACCAACAGTAAGCTTACAATAACTACACGCATTTTGTCTACAATTAGCATCGAATGAAGCCAGAATTCGATTTATATACCTTCAGCGAACGTTATCATAGCGTTGTCGGCGATTTTGTTGATAATTAGCAGTTAATGCAGGATAAATTTAATCTACGTTTGTAAACCTACATAATCGTAACGATAAATCGATAAATAAAGAACTATATTTTTATTCTTATTGGTCTTTTTCGTTGTATTTTGTTTTAATCTATTTAATTAATAAGATATGGTAGTAGGTAGGTTTATGTTATGTCTGCACATTGGTTGAGTAAGTACCTAAGTTAGTTGTTTATCTACAGATTTGCATTTTACTATTTTAATAAAACTCTATGACTTAGCGCCAAATGGGCTAAACGAATACATTTGTTTGTACTTAATCTCAACTTAGTTTTTAGGGTTCCGTAGTTCAACAATGAACCCTTGTGAAGTCGTTGAGTCCACTGTCGGTCTGTCCGCCCTAATTATTATTTGTCTCACCATCATAGCTACAGGCATGAATCAAAGGGAATATATTATAACAACTTATACAACTTACTTTATAGAGTTAACGATATTTAATAATTTCATTTCATTTAATATTTATTTAGTTTTGAATAAAAAAACAATTTTTATTATGATCTACACGTGTTAAAATAGCGTTGAGAAGTTTTACGTAAGTTTCCAACAGCTATTAGAATTGTTTACTTAACTAAGAAAACTGGTAACTCCGGCCTGAAGTATTGAGTTCGTCATAGTTTTTTTAAAGGCCACCATAGTCTAAGGTAAGCCGTGCTAGCTCAGTGGGAGAACAGCCGCTTCGCATTATTGAGGTGACGGGTTCAAATCCCGACTCGAACCAATGAGTTCTGTGTGACTTGTACGAATTTACATACCATTGGCTTTTCGGTGAAAGAAAACAACGTAAGGAAACCTGATTACGTCCGGAGAAGAAATTCAATGCCGTATGTGAATTCCAGCAATCCGTATTTGGCCAGCGCGGTGGAATACGGCCTGATCACCCTTTGAGGGTAGACCTGTGTCCCAGCAGTGGGAGCATTAAAGTTTGCATATGATGATAATAATGATGATAGTCTAATGAACCCTCATAAAGGCCCGATAAGGTTTTTGGGAATGTGTCAACGGAGCCAACGGGAATGAAAGCATTTGCGAGTCTCGACACGCTCCCGACAAATTTTTTGTTATGAAACTTAAGAAAATATTCTACCTACTTATAATGCATTTTGTAATTATTTTGTTGGAGATGTAATCTTATCTCGTAAGAATGTGCGTTATCCATATCTGACTAATCTGTGACATTAATTAATTATTAAAAAAATGCAGGTTCATATTTATTTACATAATTTAATTTATGGATTGGTGGTTATAATGAAGAAATGCAATGAAATGAAAAAAATATTTAAAGAATTCAAAATTCAAATTCAAATATTTTATTCAGAAAAAATTGCAATTCCTTTCAAGCTGGGAGTGGGGAACCCATGATTTGGAAGTCAGTGTCTTCCTACATTGCTACAACTCAGAAAAAATAGTATAAATTTCAAATAATTAATTAATTAATTACTAACATTATTTAACAGTCTTTCGTATTCATCTAGGTCGTAAAAAGGATGATCTACCAACCAGAGTTTTTACTATGGAAACTAACGTGTTTTCACACATTTTTGTTATAATTAAACACGGGAATACTCACGTCGTCTATTTTTACGTGAGTATTCCCGTGTTTAATTATAACAAAACCAGAGTTTTTGTTTTGTTTTAAATATTGCGGTGGAAGCTGCACCACAGAATGCTCTGGCTGCACTCTCTACTTCGTTGTTCGGAGGAAGAAATAATACTTTTTTAACCGATTTCAAAAAGGAGACTGTTCTCAATTCGAATGTTTGTTTTGAACACCGAAGTCGGATCGATGGTTTTGAAAGAGTTTTATTTCAATATCGGAATTCTTTAAGTTTGTTAGCTTATGTAAAAAATTGTTTACATTATTTTTGTTTTTTTTTTTTTAGAATATCTAATGTTTAGTAATAATTACTAGATTGCATATCCTCAAAAATAGACAATTTATTCCACCACGTACATTGTACAATATTTATTACGTTTTTTTTATTATTTATTACGTTATGCAATTTTATTTACTTTACTTTCCATACTTACTACGCATAATTTTCACAGAAAGTAGTTAGGTATAAATCGTTTAAATTAGACCTATCTTGTTCGAAGGATATGATGTTTTTCATCGTAGTTTTGTTATAATTATGCTTAATATACGTATAATTAACGGAATTGATCGTCTGACTGTGTAATGGCATAAAAGCATGGGATAGGAAATTAAGAACCAGCTATTGTAAACATATCTTAGATTTACTTAGTAAGCATGTCACGTCATGTCACTTTCTTCAAATTATATAATATTTTTTCTCTTTAGCGCACCTAGTTCGAGAAAAGGAAATAATACAAATATGTAATAGGAAAACCTCGAAAATTAAATTTAAAACTAATATTTCAAGTTTTCAATACTCAATACTCAATACTTTATTGCAAAACATTATGGTTTTGTATGTAGGTCTTAAATAACATATATGTTTAAAAGTCACACATAATGACCCTGATAGGGTATAAGCAATGTTGTGCGGAGCGGGTTCATTTCATAATAGCTTCGTCAGAAAGAAATTCCTCTAGTTCATAATAAGATTTGTTTAATAGTATTTCCTTTAGAGTTTTTACGAATTTAGAATTGTCTTCTATGTCTTTCAATTTTGTGGGAAGTTTATTATATATCTTAACGGCCATAGGGTTAGGGCCCGAGCTGTGCATAGCTAGCCTAGAGGTAGGTAGAATTAGTTTGTGTTTATAGTCAGGTCTTATTAAGTAGGTACGCTTGTCAGTCAGTTTTTTGAAAAATTGTGGGTATTTTCTTACGAACTTACATGTTTCTAAAATGTACAGAGATATAATTGTCAGGATTTTAAATTGTATGAAGTAGGGTCTATGGAAGTTTAAAATGTCAATGTTTGGGAGTTTTATACCGGCGAGAATACGTACGCACTTTTTTTGGGCTACAAAAAGTGTTTTGGCGTCAACACTGTTTCCCCAAAGTATGATGCCATAGCTTAGCCACGAGAATGCATATGCATAGTAGGCAGCTAAAGCCGTATCCAAGTCCGTTGCTCGCCGGAGTTCCCTGAGTGCGTATGTGAAACTAGACAGTTTACTTTTTATTTTATTAATATGGTTTTTCCAATTTACATGGGTATCGAGGTCTATGCCTAATAATGTAGCTACGTCAACACATTCTAATTTATTATTATTATAGGAAAAATTAATGTCAAGGGGGGCTTTTTGGTGGGGTCTAAATTGTATTATAGCAGTCTTTGAAAGATTTAGGTCAAGGTTGTGGTCGGTCATCCAATTTGTTATGTTGTCAAAAATGTCAGTCAGTTTTTCATTTAAATTTAAATTATTTTTACAAGAAGTCAAGACAGAGATATCGTCCGCGAAAAGTACACAGGATTCGTTAATTACTTTGGGGAGGTTATTAATATACATCAAAAATAGGATGCATCCAACGACACTTCCTTGAGGAATAGAGTGGTTCATTTGTATTGGAATGGATCTAGTTATATTTATCATACCAGTGGTAGGGTCAAAATTTTCAATTTCCACGAACTGTTCTCGATTATCTAGGTATGAGCAAAACCAATTGTGAGTTACGCCGCGTATGCCTAAACTATATAGTATGTGTAACAGTAAGTCATATTGAACTTTATCATACGCTTTTGTCATATCTAACAGGATACCAATTGCATATTCTTTATTATTTATTGTATTCAAAATTTCGTGGATTACTTTATACACAGCCAAAATTGTCGAGCGATTCTTACGAAAGCCGTTTTGTGAATCATCGAAAATTCCAAATTTTTCGCAAAAAGAATTGAGTCGTATTTGCATTACCTTCTCAAAGATTTTTGAGGAGGTAGGTAGGAGTGCTATTGGCCTGTAGTTACTAGGTTCTAATTTTGATGATTTCTTATGTATCGGCTTAACTAGGGCCTTTTTCAATAGATCTGGGAACTTGCCTTCGGTGAAAGATTGGTTAATAAGCAGATAGTATGGTAAAGTTAACTCTTCAGCGCAGTGTTTGATTACGATAGGAGGCAGTTCATCTATCCCATAGCTATACTTGCTTTTTAAATTTTTGATAACCAAGTATATTTCGCGTGGTTCGGCCGGGGTTAGGAACATCGAGTTATCCACGCTCTGGAGTACCGGCCGGCCGCGCGCCGCCGGCCCGCCGCCGGCGCCGGCGCCCGCGCTGCCTACCGATGCGAAATACTCGTTAAAGGTATTCGCAACTTGTTGGGGGTCTGTGATTGAATTATTATTTATTTTGAGTTTAATATTATTTTTACCCTTTTTTATGTTTTTATTAGTTCGCTCTTTTATTATTTTCCACATTGTTTTAGTTTTATTTTCAGAACTTTTCATTTCTCGAATGTATTCGTTTCTTTTTGATTTAATTACTGTTTTTTTTAATAATTTTACGTATGACTTATAATATCTAGTTAATATTGGATGTTTAGAGTATGTAACAAGGGATTTTAAGAGTCGCTTGTTTTTACAAGAAGTTTTTATGCCCCGCGATAACCAATTATTTTGTTTACATTTAATTTTATTAATTTTTTAGGTATACAACGGTCTAAGATTTCAGTTAGTGTATTATTAAATATTTCATAGTTTTCGTTTATTGTTTTATTAATGTCTGTGGACAAGAGCTCCGTCCAGTTTAATTCTTTTAATTCATTTTTGAAGTTATTCATATTTTCTTTGTTAAAAATTCTTTTTTTGGTTTTCCACACAATGGGTTTATTTTCCGAATTTAGCACATCTTTTATTTTTATCTTTGTTCCAAAATGGTCTGAGAATCCGAAATCTTGGACTGAAACATTTATTTTGTTTTTATTACAGTTTGAGAAGACAAGGTCCAAGCAAGTGGCTGTGCTATTAGTTATACGAGTCGGTTGTTTAACATATTGATTAAAATTATATTCTCGCATTAGGTCAAGTAGTGAAATCGATTTTGGAGTTTCTTCCATTAAGTCAGTATTAAAATCTCCGCCAATTATTATATCTAATGAGTTATACTTTTTTAATAATAGTTCTAATAATTTATTCAGCTGATTATGAAATAAATCGCTCCGCTTGTCATTCCAATAAATTACTATTAACAACACATTGATTTTATTAAGTATTATTGCACTAATTTCTATACAATATTCAATTGAAAAGTCCGCTATCTCAGTTATCTCCGTATATTCGAAGTCGTCACGTAGTAGTATGATGGTCCCTCCTCCCTTGCGATTATGTCTACAGAATGCGGCAGCGATATTGTACCCGGTGCATTCCATCAGTTGCAGCTTGGCTTTTGATAGCCACGTTTCAGTCGCGCAAAAAACATGGATGTTGGTGTAGTTTTTTTGCAAAAAATCTCGTACTGTGTCTCGTTTTCCATAGATACTTTGCATGTTTTGGACTATAATATTAAATTCAGTATGTTTAGTGGCGAAATGTATGGTTCAGTGGTTGATCTTGAGCATGTGATTGTGAATTTGTTGTTGTTGTGATTGAAACCGGGTTACTGTATCTGGAGCCATGCGGCGCAGGCGACAAGCTATGTGATTGTCGCGTCCGCGTCGGTAGTGAAGCCTGGTTCTGCAGGTACGTGTTGGTTACGTAACCGTCGATAATTAGTTTATTATGTCTAATGACGGCATGGCGGCCGTCAAGCCGTGCTGCGCGAACATGTAAGCTTTTCCTGTGCTGTAGGGCAGTGTCGTCGAGGAATTCAGATATTGACAATCCTGTATTTTTAAAGAACCAACCATTTTGAAGAAGGTACCTTACCATTTTTTTACTGATTAGCTCGATTACTATAGGTCTGCGTTGTAGGGTATATTTTCCAATTCTAGTTTGGTCCTCAACATAGCCAGTGAGGTCTACATTTAATATGTCTTGGAAAATAGTAATAATCCTGTGGTGCAGCTGTGTTTCTGTTTCTTGGCCATGTTCAGTTAGGCCATATAAAACAATTTTTTTCGAATTGTCGGTGTAGTTTTGTTGTGTGTTGTTTGAGCATGAGATTATGTGTTTAATGTCTTGTTTTAGTTTCGTATTTTCAGTTTCTAATTTCTCAATGGTATGTAATGGTATTTCAGTCATTTCCATTGTTAGTTAAACTAAGACTTGTTCTGTTGATCACATATGCTGCAGAATGAAGTTGTAGAAGCTGGTGATCCTCGCGAAGGCTGAAGGGTGGCCGAGCTGGCAGCCAACGTCAGCCACGAATGAGCTCACACCAACCTGGAATTTGATCAACGATGAGAAACATTTCATAGACAATCCGAACTGGCCTTTCGGAACCGGCTAATAATTAAAAATTTACAACACGAAATCACACGTCGTGAAGGTTATTTTCGATTTCTATACCAGGTAAGAAATAATTAGAGTTATGGTTTTAGTCCAGTTAGAGCATCATCACACTCTCTCACCAGGTCTTTACTAGTTTTTTTTTTTTCTGAAATTAACGCTATACGTTCAGTAAATATATGGCGTCAATTTTAACGAGACCGAAACCTCATCTTCTTAACATCTTAACGGTAGGACGAGTGCTACTGTGAAATTTTGACAGCTCTTCGTTAAAAGTAGAGTTAAAGTGATTTTGTATATGCTATATGGAGTCCTATTATCACAGCTTTCAGGTCTCGTGAAAGGCTTTTTTATATTCTATGACAGGCTTGCGTTTGACCACCATCCTATTTAGGAACATTCACTCAGGCAGAGCGTCCCGCGCTCCGGCGGTTTGCACAATAAAAGTGGATTGAAAGCTCCAGGCCTCCAGGTTTATATAAGAGACCAGCTTAAATAATCATAATCAACTTACCAACGTAGGCACGCCATTCCTAACAACCAGCAGAGGCCCACCCGAGTCTCCGCCGCAGATGCCGACGCCTCCAAGGCCGCTGGTGCAAATGCTGGAAGGCTGTACGAACACGGTTCCGAAGGTGGCCTGGCACTGAGCGACGGTAATGACTTGGAGGTTCACGTGGCTCACTACGGAGCTGGTTGAGACGCCGGCTTGGGCTGAAATGTATAGAATAGGTACCTACTGATAAATATATAAACTTTTAACAACCTTACCTATGCATGGAAATGGTTTGACGATTGATTGGACTATTGTTTTTTTTTGCATGGAAATGCCGCCATTCGTTAGTTCTTTCTTTAATAATTTTTCACAGATTCATTACATTTTATTTTATTATTTTTTGGAACTGCCATTCATTTTTATTTTTTATTTGAAATTAAATTGAAATTTACAAAATATATTTTTTAATTTGTCTATTAATTATTTATTTGTTTTATTTTTGTAATTATTTAGTGTAATTGTATCAAATTGTTATTGTAGAAAACAACTAAACTCCTACAATATATTTTTTCACGTGGAATCTTACCGTCACTGGTCTTGCCATAGCCGGCAGCTACAGACCATTGTCCAACGAACGTGTCCCACAACTCTGATGATGATGGCAGTGCAATGGGCTGGATGCTGGCTGGAAAAGACAAAAAAATAAAATTATAATTTAGTTTAGTTTATTTACTGAGGATCCCCGAAAACACCACGACATTGAACGAACCAAAGCTATCCTGAGCCGCACCAGCCGGCGTACTGCGAACGGCTCACAATGGGTGGTACGTAGGTTTGTTGTGGAAACAAGACGGCGTAGATCTGCCTAATAAATTTTTCACGATTCATATCGTCGGAAATATGATCTGAAATCGAAAGTCAAGATGTTTTACTGATACATTCGATTCGAAAGCATTAGAATTTCAGATAGCTGAATCAGCCTGCTGGAGTACTGAGATCGATCTTAATTTTCAATCAGTTCCAAAATCACGTAGAGATTATCATCATCCAGTGAGTGATAGCATTTCCACATCGATAAGGTTTATTTCTACTTGCTAATTAATCGATTATTTATCAGATGCGCTACTGTTCCATCGATTATATCGGTACGTATCTCGATAAGTAATCGTAATCACGTGTAATTCGTTTATTACGACGTTAACATAAATCTGTACCACAAAGTCATAAAGCCACAGAATACATTATAGTACGCAAATAATACATTATCTTACGCTTTTTCAATTTGATTTGATGGCGATCTGTGTATACTATATTTCTAGGACTATTAGCGCTATTCTTTTTCTTTTATAAACCGTAGAAATAGCTACGCAACGTAAACTAGCTTCTACGTGTATATACTCGTACGCTACGAAATAGCTACAAACGACGAGTTTGCAGACTGCCTATGACGTCGACTGGATTAAACGTAGCGCTACAAAAACATTTTGGTCTAATGTGTTCTGAAAAAAACGAGGATGTGCCAAATCCATTATCCAAATTTTATCTAAAGCCAGATGCCATTATGTTTTTTTTTTACTTACTTAAAACTCGGGGCTAAATAAGCCGATACAGAAGCCAGAGACGTGGTCACATTTCTTGTAAGTGAATTGAGTTTGCGACGAGGAGTGAGGCAGCTGATTGTTCTCCTGTTGGTACCAAATTTCACGTTTGCAGGCTAACACCACCGTTACAACAACCTTAGCAACTTAACACCATCTGCAGTCAATGTCTTCCATGCAAGTCATATAAAATATTATTTCAAAACTTTGATATACTTACTTCTTGACAATAATTTAAAACATGATTAATACAAACCATGTAGGTAGTCTGATATGTCAAACGCATTTCTTCAAAACCTCAGGAATTATTTTGCCTAGCTTATTAACTAGGCGTGTATTACCTATTTGTTTTAAAATTAAACTGTATGACTTACCAAATAAGGGTGTGAATTGACTGGCGCTATTGCTCCTCCAACAATCCTGAAATCCACATTCCCTGCTCTCATCCGAGACTCTTCCATTGCCTTCAGCTTGGCAGCATGAAGGATCCCAACAGCGTCATGATAATTCTTCCCTACTTCCACAAATGCTACCACTGACGCCACTAAGGCAAAAATAACCAACAAACCACGCATTTTGAATCTCTGAACGAAACTGAGTTAATTAGTTTTCATTTACATCTAACTTATATTTATATCAATGCTTCTATCATTATTAATGTTATCTCTTGCAGTTTTTAAAAACCCAAAACAAAAGTTCGTCATCCAATCTTGGTTAATCGTACCTCATGGATTAGTATTATCTTTGGGAAAAAAGATTAACTGTTCTTACTAATCTAATTATTCTTACATAAGTCTAATACTTAATATACTTTTTTACAACTAAACGGGGAATTTGGAATATTATTGTTGACTTCAAGATAAAAAAATGACGTGCATTAAAATTAGAATCAGTGGGATTACCACTGTCTACTGTCTGGTAGAAGCTTGTTGTTTCTCCTTATCTTGGTAATATAAAAACATTTTTTTTACAAATACTTTTAATAGGCATGACGACAGTATCAAAAAATCGCCGATTCAATGCTTTCAGGGGACTAGCCAGATTAAAAAAATTTAAAACACATGTTTAGTTTTATTTTTAAAAAACAGATTACTAAGATTTTCAATAAATTAAAACATTAAAATACAGCAATCGGCCATCTTGCCAAAAACAACAATCACAGCGTATGACGTCACGCCAAAGTGAACTCAGGTCATCCGCTGCTCATCACGCATAGACACAATGACATGACACAATGCCGTGACGTCAAATCGACGCCATGACACAAGCAAGCTGTTTTCGGGCACTGTTGAAAAAATATGTGAAAAATGGCTTCATACTTCGTTAAACTTAAGTTTATTACCGAAATAAAGGCTTTTTTGTAAATAGTAAATGTGTACTCACATTATGGAAGAGGATTTTAAAATCTTTCGTCACGCCTATTACTTATAAGCCCTCGAGAGTTCAGACTTTTTAAATTTTATTCTTGAATTCTCAGATCAAGTAGAAAGGCAGATAGAGACCTGCTTTAGATACAGGTGAAGTCAAAGAAACTACACTACTGCCCGTGTAAATATACTTCAAGCACACATTGACGCATAAAAACTACCCTCATCACTACTTATTTTTCTTGTCCACGTTCTCTGAGCAACTGACGCAAGAATTGACAATTGATTCGGGTAGTTTTTATGCGTCAATGTGTGCTTGAAGTATACGTACACGGGCAGTAGGGTAGTTTCTTTGACTTCACCTGTATCTAAAGCAGGTCTCTATCTGCCTTTCTACTTGATTTGAGAATTCAAGAATAAAATTTAAAAAGTCTGAACTCTCCATTTGAACTCTCGAGGGCTCCGACAGATCTGCCGCCTTTTCTTGCCTTCCTTTTTTAAAAGCCTCAATTTTATTTTACTTATAGATAACCGTTCCTGCCAACTAAGTATAAAGGAAAGAGGTCCTATTACATGAGATCTTAAATGTCACATCCAATATGCGACTGTAGCGAATAGGTGCAGGTTTGAAACAGCTTAAATATTAAGTAAACTCTGAGTGTTCATTTAAACGGTTTAGATTAATACAATACTTAAGTACCTACCTACTATAATATAAATTGGTTTGAAAGAACCAAATACTTGCCTCTTCTGTTTTTCTTTTGCGTTTGTTTTGGCATAGTTCATTAATAAGTTGATTAATTGTAAAGCCACCATGGGCCCTATTCTGGTAAATTATATATTATCTCGGTCACTGTCGCTCTCATTAGAAATGTCCTCACAGTGACCGAGATAATCTCGAGCGTCCAAGAATAGTTAATCTTAGTAGTTAATTAGTTAATCTTAGTTAATCTTAATAGTCAAAATCTAAGTTGTTTGAGAGCTGCTATCAAAATTGTAGTTGTACGAGTATGTTACCAGTATTATGCCTGAAATTAATTTGTATTTGTAAATCTATTAGTTAAATTTTACTTTCGAAATTCTTCTGTCTCTTTCTTTAGCACTATCGTCTTGCGTTCAAATGGGCACGCAAACTTACAATTTACTTGCATTTATATTCAAAAAAGCTACTTCATTTTATTTTGTTGACTTTCTCTAGGGAAAAATCAAACGAAATTCCGTATCAATAGACAAAGAAGATAGTGGTCTATTTCATAAGGTTTATAAGTTATTACAATAAAACAGCAAACATCGTAATCACTGATATTTATTCATTAATATTTTTGCGTTAATCAGACTTGACTGATAATTCTCAATTCCAAAGAGGTTAGATTAGCATGGCCTTTTACAGATCCGCGACCTAATCGAATAGGTGTCATGGTGATGATGATATCTTGTCATCCTGCTCGTGTACCTACGTGATGCAAGGTGAGTGCGAGCGAGACGAAGGCCTCCGGTCCTTAGGCCAGTAGTCTGAACGGTTACCACATATGCTGTAGAATCCAGCTGTAGAAGCTGGTGACTCTAGCGAAGCCAGAAGGATGCCATTGCTGGCAGGCGTTATTCGCGGCAAACGAGCTGATACCCACCTGTAAGCAAAATTATCAATATTATAACTGGTAAGCTGTTAAAGATTAACGTTAATCCTCCATTGTCGTGGGTACGAAGCGATAAGATTTGATTTCAGACTGGTTTATTAGTATCAATATTTAGCTACTGGCGAAAATAATAGGCAGAGATCACAAATAACAGGAGAGTGGTATATAAATGGAAGGAAGCAAATAATGCGAAGATATTACCAAGCACCAGTCAAAAATGGCATCAGATAAATTAAGATGTAAGAGGATAGATAAGTATGTAAAAAAATGTGTGGTTATGCGTGTTGTGGAACCATGGATGGTGCATAGTCGCATAGTTGATTCGCACTCCCTGAGCCTATACTAAGATAGGTACATGAAATACTAGTCTGCGGTCAGGTACAGGGGTACCGGTAAAAGGGCGGTTAGTGATCAAAGAAGCAATATATTTCTTACCAGAGTAGGCACGCCGTTCCTATGAATGACCAGAGGACCACCCGAGTCTCCGCCGCAGATGCCCACACCGCCCACTCCACTCGTGCAGATCGTGAACGACTGCACGTAGGGAAACTGTTGGTTGTAAACGCGGGCGCATTCCGCTACTGTGATCACTTGGACGTTGACATGGCTCACCACTGATTCTGACGAAACTCCCAGTTGAGCTAGAAAAAATCAAGCAAAGGTTTTTGTAACAAATTAATACGGACTTCAAATAGATAAACTGTATTACCATGGTAAGCCCAATCTACAGCGATATAGAGAGTACAGTCGTTTAAATAGTAACTAACAGAAAGAGATGAGCAGTTTGCACTCACTACTAAAGAAGTACCTAGATATGAAGAACTGTTCTATAGAAGTAGGTAGATATTAACTTACCATCGGTGGTCTTTCCGTAGCCTGCAGTGACTGCCCATTGGCCCGCGAAGGTTTGCGATAGGTCGTTGGGAGCTGGAAGCTGGACCGGCTGGATGGCAACTGAAAAAACAAATTTGTAGAAATTACAAGATAGGTGGCTTTGTGATGAAAAGTAAATCAAGAAAATTGACTATAGCTAAATCAATGTTCCTCGAGGCTTTTTGAAATGTTTTAGAATTTGTTCGTTTATTGCGATCTAACGACCTGTTTGGCTCAGTGGTAACATTTCCACCTTATAAGCCAGAGGCCCCGGGTTCGATTCCCGGCCGGGCAGATGTTTGAATGATGAATATCTGTTCTGGGTCTGGGTGTTAGTTGTCCTTGTCTTTGTGTGTGTTCCATGGCATCCGCGACACAGGATTTATCCTAGTGGGGAGCTATGAATGTGAAACGTTTATTTATTTATTAAAATGATTTCAGTTTTATGGTGCTGGATCGAGACTTTAGGATAAATTTATTAAAATACGTCAACGAGAAAATATCACTTACAAGAAAATGACACGGTAGTAGGTAGATAGATCATAGCCACATCGTTCCACAGAAGGCTGGGGGTCCACTGCGGGTGCATGAACACAGAGTTGGTGTGGATCCTGGTGCCTCCTTGGAACAGCATCTGCGACCCGAGCACTACTTCGAAGAGCCAGGCCTGGCGAACGCCGTCGAACCAGCAGTGAGCCGCGGTCACCAGCCGATTGTGGGAGAGCAGGGACGCGCCGCAGGCTGACGGGTTCGTGGTGTGTGTCATGTATATCACTAGGCCGGCCTGAAATAGGTAGTATTTTATTTATTTTACCTATTGTATTTTTTAGTAAAGAGTGAACAAAGTATTTCTTTCAGGAAATTCTCCCAACATGGGTCTACAAACAAAATATTTTCATACCATTGTATTATTTCTTTTTGTTGTTTACAGTAAAGTTGTTCTTACGTTTTATTTTGTTATTTAGAAATTTTCTAACGTATTTGGTGATTCTAATATAAATTACGATAGACGGAAAAACAAAATAGAATGTACTTACCAAATACGGGTGTGCACTCACTGGCGCTACCACACCTCCGACAATCTTATTCTCTGTCATAGCAACATTGGAGCCGGAGGCATCTTCGATCGCCTTAATGCTCGCCGCGAGAGGAATACCCACTGCATCGTGGTAAGGCTTCAGAACCAACGACGACGCGGACGCCAACAAGCAAAACCCGACAACAACAAGCATCCGCATCTTGAAACCGACTACAGTTCACTAACTCAACAACGATCGTCATCTTCTTTTTAATGAACGGTTATCAGCGATATCAAAAAATTCTGGGAAAACCTCCGGTTTGATTCTGTGAGAAATCAATTTTAATTTCTCATAGTTTTACGAAATCAGTGTCGTATTATCGCCTGATACAAGTAGGAAAAATATGTCTACTCATAAGTACTAATTACGATTGATACCAGTGCTGACGTAAAGCTTTAATCTATTCTGGAAGTAAGGCATAAACCGTTTTCAAATGTATTTCCGAATTCAAATCGCGTCGGGTATAATCAAGAATTTTTTATTTTTTTTTGTTTTTATGTAATACCTAATTCAATCAATTAGTAAGTGCATAGTTGACTGAACAGACACTTTTTAATTTTTGAGTTGGGTAAATTAATCTGAGCTTTTTTCCATAGACTTTTCTCTCTTTCATTTGCTCAAAGTAAGACAGTAAATTATTTTCCTTCTCGCTTTGCTTGAATTTTTTTTTGTTGGCGCGCGCCAATCTTACTTGAATTATCTGTACCTGCACCAGACCAGATCCTTGCTATATTAGTGCTATCTCTATTATAAATAAGTAAATCAGTGAAGATAGACATTTATTTGATTGATTATACTTACCTGTTTTTATTTTTAATTTACAATTCTCTACCTACAATATTTATTTTGTCACTAGCAAAACCTACTTCTTCTCTAATTTATCTTAATGCCATTTTATCTAAAGACTGCTTTAGTCAATACTTAGGTTTAGTTATACAACTTTTACAATCATTAAAAGTAGACAAAATAAACAACACAAAGTCATGAAGTGTTTGTTTACTAACTATTACTTAAATGTAAAAAAAGAACAAGATAATGAGATAAGGAATGTTGAAATCTAAAATACAGGAATTAAACCACTGGGAAAACCCAAAAAAGGAATTAATTACTTACCATAAATATTTTAATCCCAGGTTTATCTTTATAAAAGTATATAATCTACGCTGACGGTAATCTATATTCGTACGTTATTATTTATTACACACTTAAAAATTCTGTACACATCATCAAATAAAAAGAAACTTGTTCAGTAAACAGATAAAATCATATTTAAATAAAAGTATTTTTACAAACTAATCATAAATGGAGTAAGAAATTAAAAGGTGTGTTAGTTCTAGGTCATGGTAAATAAGGCAAAAAAAATATTAAGGTGGTAGCTCAGCATTTTATTTCAATAAAACTTCGAAACCATGAATTTTTTTTTCAATTTATATTGTCATACTTGCACCTCCTACTAGTTCTACCGGTTTGAAACTCTTCAAAAGCCCAAGTTTTCAGAAAATTAAAATTATCTAATTTACATTTATTTGTACAATCAATGTACCTAAAAAGTATTGTTACTTGTTTTTCTGCGATAAAATTTATGTGAATTACGTGTAGTCTTCGTAGCTTGTAGACAACGCTACGGAATCGTAGTATCGTACACGTACTTAGTATCTCGTAGCACTCCCTTATTACAAAACAAATATAAGTGTTCAACTTATGTCATTTTATTTGATATTTTATTTAAAGTTACTGGTTAAGAAGTTAGTTCCTTAGTCTACTTCATTCGTCTATTTGAATAGATGGTTTGAATAGATATAGTTTCTTATAACTAGAGCTATTTGAAGTACTTTTGATCCAGAAACCCCAATTATATACTACTGAGCAGACCATCCATAAATAAACGCATTCAGCTTGGCTGATAAATCAACGCAACGCTTGTCTAACAAGAAAATTTTCGATTTGCGAAAATGCATTGTAAATTTATTGTGTCTTGGACCAGCTGTTAGGACGTGCGTTGATTTCTATCTATGTTCGATGTTCGTCTAACAAGGAAATTTGCGATATTCAACCCTCAAGAGTGAAAAGGATGGTTATTGTCTGTCCACAGCTGAACATAGGCCTCCGAAAGAACGCCACATGGCACGATCTTCTGTCTTGCGCAATCACTAAATCATAAAATTATTAATATCCAAATATTTATTTACTTTTACATATTACATTTATTCCATTATATTTTCGAGTAAGGATCTTTGGCGATTTAGTAAGCATCAGTCTAGGACGATCCCGGTGAGCTCGCTGATCCAGGGCAGGTAGCGCTGTGTCCTGGTGAACACGGACGGTCGCTCGTCGTTGCAGCCCGCGGAGCTCACGAACGAAGCGACTCCGATCTGGAATAATGCGCTCAATTTTATGAACAAAACTAGAACTTTTCTAAATTCATTCTTAGACTAAACTTCTAAAATTGAATTTAGCATGAGGGCGCGGGCTTGCGGTCTACCCACGAGGCGTTCTGATTTAGTTAAATATGGTTAATTATTATGTTCGATTTGAAATAAAGGTGAAAAAATAAAGAGTGCCGTGGAAAGGCCAGTTAGTCGACGCATAGGTGCTCTATATTGCTACGGTCAACGGCATCTTGTGTTTTAGCAAAATCAACGGCCTCTAGCTTTATTCGCTTCAAATTAAGCAGTAACTCTTATTTATTTGTAAACTTTCATGTATATTACTTAGTCTCAATCGAATAATTTTGATAAATTACTCACTAAAATGACCTCTTCAGTTGAGTTGAACCAAATCGTCATCGGTCCTCCGTTATCGCCCTGAAAAAATAATTCTAAGCTAATTATTATTTTTATTTTTTTATCAGATTCTATCAAGCAAGCTGCTGTGATTACTTAAGGAAACTAAGTACATAATTACAAATATCAATCATCCTCTACATCCTGATTGTGATAATGATTAGACCACTTAGGGCTACGCGAATTCTTTAACAAACAAGCAGATAGATAAGAATAAAAAACTCTGACACCGGGTCTAGCCACTTGACTTGTATATTACAAACTAACTTTAGCAGCGGGATATGGTTTTACTGTAGGTATTTCTGTTTGGGTAACTCACGAGGGTAAGTGGGCTTTAACTTCAAATACAGTGGTCCTGTTACTAGGAATAGAGCGGTTACTACCTTTTTGGTATTTTTTCTGTCCAGGGAAAATGCTTTATGGGTACTAGTGGTAGTGGTACTACCGGCCTCGTTGCGGCCAGGGTGGTTATGTGGGAATCTCCGCCCAAGTGTCGGTGTACCAACTAAAAACTATGAAGTGTTCCACCTATTGAGGCTTTTTTTTTCGCGGCCTCGACAACGCTAATCTTGGCAGGCTCTGCCTTGAAGGATCTGCTTTTCTCCTCACGATGACGATGTTCGGTTACTTTACCTAACTCGCAAAAATCAATCTAAGGGCCTATTCAGTGCGACGCGGATGACCTACGCGGACGTCCGCGACGGACGGTAAAATGTATGAAAGACAGTAAAATGTATGAAACCTTATACAACAGCGCGGGCCAGCTTTACCTATACTGCGCGACATGTGACCGTGTGTTCAAGACGAAGCGAAGTTAGAATATGACGGCCACAAACGAGCACACTCCAGAAGATCGCCATCGTTGGATACGATATCATCATCATCTTTTAACCAAACTTTACATACCTTACAAGTGCCGGATCCGACCGCGTGCCCACATACAGTGTTGTCGGTCAACTGGTTGAAGTACGATGTGTTGCACATCGGGTCGATCATCACTGTCATCAACTTCTGGCGGAGAGTTGGGGAGACAAACGTGACACCTGTACAGAATGAACCTTTATTTCATTGTTGCATGGATTCTTTCACGCCGCTGGCATACTTGAGTTTAAATAAAAAGCAGAGGAAACAAACGTGACATCTGAACAGAGACGTCCTTCACTTCATTTTAATTGTTACATAGATTCTTTCGCGCAGCTAGTATACCCAAATCTACGTTAAAAGACTATGGATGTCGCCAAGAGTTCATTTAGGATGATTCAGACTGTCAGAAATTGCCTGAGTCTGCAAAGGAGAAAAACCCAAGCCCGAAACGGCGCATATTTTTGATATCTTGATTTTAATTCTTTAAATAAATACAATATTTGTAGAGTAAATCACATCAAGACATCTAAAATACTCTCGGGGTTGCTTTATACGACGTTGCCTATATCTTCGTGATTCCCCACTCCATAGATTAGTTGATCTAGTTTGTGTTTAAAAACTAATACTTAATAAGTGAACCAAGGGCGTCGCCAAGGGGGGGCAGGGGGGGGCAGTTGCCCCCCCCTAGAGATCAAATGTAGCTAGCCGCAAAGCGACCAAAGTGCGAGCAATTCACTTCCTTACCTATTAATAAATTCCGCATCGCATGACAAAACGTTAATAAATTCACAAGGTTTAATGTAAATTGTAGAAAATATTGAAATATTCAGAATAACATTAAGATTTAGACATCCGTTTTAAAAATCGCCGCCATTTTCATCACGATCATCAGATTTGCCAAAACGCAAGACCATTAAACAGTGTAATAATATGTAGATCCAGATCCAAAATATCACCCTCTTAGGATCACTGGAAGATTCACTGGAATTTGACGAAAACATGAAATACGCCATCTTGGATTTTTGTTTCTGAATCTCGATTGTCGTTATGAACCTCTATAATATTTCTTCAAGTACATTCCATCCATCTACAGCGGTTCCATAGCTGTGAGCATTTCCTTTTTTTTTTATTTGTATGACTGTCAAACGTTTTTGTATGGCGATGGCGACTATATTTTTTTATCATTTCCCCAAAAATTTGATCTACATTTCAAAAGTCGGGTGTACCCCTCTATATCCTTCTACCGTTTCCGAGATACGAGAGGTAAAATTTTTCGTCAGCCATCATCATCATTTATCCGATTTGAGCCACAAAGAGTCATTTTTCAAAGTGTTTCTTGAGATTGTCGGATTTAGCGATGTTGAAAACTTGAGGAAAACTCATTTACAAACTTGTGATATGATCTACTGCTAACCGAGGCTTCGTTAAGAGAAATTGTCATCTTTTTGGGCTGGTCTGAAATGAATATCAACATATCTCAAAACCATGAGTCCTACCAACATGCATTTAAAAGCAATACTGTAGGGAATGTTATAGAGAACATACTTGTCTTGAACAGTTTCCTAGTAGCTTGGATTGTTTTTGAGAAAATCGCGAAAAACCCATTTTGGTGACCTTCTACCCGGAGTAAGATTTTTTGCACGTATCGGATCGATGGTGACTTTTTAGATTTCATTTATGATGGTGTTTCAAACAATCCTACCAATTTTCAGCTGGGTGGAAATTACTGTACCCTCCAATGTCTAAATTGTCCCGACTCTATTGTGCTGTCGAGGGCTTGTGAAGTTTTCTATATTGATATTAGAACCGTGTTCTTATTACAATCGTCATCGAGGCAAAGACTTCCAAAGTGTAACGCTTTATGCTCTCGGCGTTTATTTTTTTTATCCTCCATAATATTGCCCCATTGCCCCCCCCTTAGTCATAAGCTGGCGACGCCCTTGAAGTGAACTACCATTGGCGGCGATGCCCCATCCAGAAACAGTACCGCCTTGACCAGCGAAGTTATAAGACGAGATGCTCAGGTAAGGAAGCCGGACGATGTCTATGGTTTCTGTAACATAATAAGATGTAATAAATTGATATTTATCTACTTAACACACACTAAAGTACTTGTAACTGTTATGATGCTGTACAAACCATATAATTTATGATATATTTTTCGAAATAACTTTATTTCTTTCTGCTAAAAAAACAACAATGCAATACGCAATTAATCAAGAAAGATAAGCGATAAGCATCAACACGTCTTGCTTTCCAAAATAACATAACGAGAAAAATTAAGGATTATCTTAAGATTAACTTAATACCTTAATCCAAGTCGTCAGGACTTTACTGATTTACGCAGGTGATTGACACTGAGTTTTGTTTGTTGTGTCTACGATTTTGTAATTAAAACTTTATCTCTGCATGCCTATGAAACAAAGTTTTTATGCATTAATTTTGTTGCAGAAATGGCTTTAATGCAGAGTGCAGTAGAGTAGCCTATTCTCAAAATGTAATATAAACCAAATATAATATGGTACCTATTATATTTGGTTAAAAAAAGTAGGTACTTACCTACCCTACCTATAGGTAGGTACATAATAATATCCTTTTTTTCTAGAGCAGTTTTGAACATTCGTCATACTGACAATGGAGATGTTTTGAGCTAAGTGAAGACGTTTCGAAGTGTTTACGGATAAATTAATCCGTAAGCACTGCGCAGCTCAAAACCAATGCGTAACTATTTGCCTACAGTAGGTAGGTACATGGGTGTAAGGACAAGTATATCTCATTATATTTCTATGTATGCAAATATTCTTACCAGTAAGTTGTATGACGTTCGCAAGCCTCAAAAGCGCCAGATCGTTGGCGAAGGTGTCGGGGTCGTACTCCGGGTGCACCACGACCTCACCCACGTTCACGATGCGGCGCCCGTTCTCGTAGCGGTCGTACAGAGAATGTGCTCCTAGGATGGCCTGAATGTGGGCCAAACTTTGAACTTGATATATGTACTTGAATCTTTCGTGAACTTTAATAGTATCTAACCAAGTATTACTTACTAAGATTGCTTATTTAAGTTTTTTATAATGACGAATGATGCTCAAATATGTTATTATAAAAATTGGTAAAGTTTTTGGTTCAATGTGTACCTACTCAATATGTACTCAATAAATAATTTATTGTATGGAGTGTGTTTGTTACTTCTTCACACTTTAATAGCTCAATCGATTTTGAGCATAATATTAAATGGAGATAGCCTATTCATACGTCGCAGGGCGCTCACATCGTTCAGTTTTAGATTGCACTTTACTAACAAATGTGCTTTTAGTTTTGTAAACCATAGTTTGATTTCCTGAGAAAAAAATATTAAATGCAGAATAAATAAAAAGGTCACCTGCACATGGTCTACTTCCACTCCGTTGTGGAAGCAGCAGTGCGCCGCCGTCAGCACCCACTCCTGGTGCAGGAGGGAGCCGCCGCAGAAGCCCAGTTCGCCGGTGGTTCCTACTCGCATGTATAGGGCCACCTATCCATAAAAAGATAACTCTATCAGTTATTTCTAGATTATGTTTTAAGCTGAATATCGAAGTAAAGTAAAAACAGGTAAATAAATCTTAATTTCAATAGCCATCTATTTTTTTATTTTCTTTTTATTCAGTACTTAATAGGCTCGCGTTTTGACCGCCATCTCGCCTGATGGCGGCACGATTCTGTCTACGATGCAATCAACGATAGTCACAATAAACAACGATGGAATCTAAAGAATGAGAAGACAAATCTGCGATGGTAGAGATGGTATCCATTGTTGTTCGTCGGTCAAACACTTTGGCTGCGGCGCGTAAGCACACGCGCTAGCCACAGGCGCGGCTACTAGTCAAACGCCTTGATTTTTACACGCCTGGCGTGTGCAGCCGCACTCGCGTCGCGCAATGGAAAACACAGGGTGTGTGTTTTCCGCAGCCAATAAACAGATGAGAAAGCGAAACAAAACTTGGTCGTTACTTATATTTTACGGGTACTCTGGTTATTTTTTCTGCAGGCCAGTAGATGAAAAAATGGGCGCTCATTTATAAGTCGACTAGCTGATATTCAGCACTTCATGCATGGTGCTGCTTGACTTACAGCCTCACATATTTGGAGCCATAAAATGGCCTATTGCAATCACAGTTAATGTAGCTTTCCATGAATGAAAAAACTTTTATAATCGTGCCTGTAGTTCCGAATACCTACCCTCATCAAATATACAAACTAGGTACTTATTTATATTAGTACTAGCGGCCCGTCCCGGCTTCGCACGGGTAGACTTTGGGATAAACGTAGAGTAAATTGAAATCGGTCCAGTCGTTCACGCGTGATGGCGTGACCAAAGGTGTTGAGAATAATTATAGGAACTCTTTGATAAAACCTCTATTCTCATGCTATTGCGTAACTATAGCAACCGTAGTTTGTTGATGCTAACTTGTCAATTTATAGTAAAAATTATCAGTATAAAACGCACACTGTTTTGATAGATATGATTGAATTTGAACTTTGTACAGAGGTAATAAAGTGCAAATTGACTCTTGGACGTTAGGAACATACCTACATTGCTTAAACAACAGTGAGTGCTTGCAATTCAATATGAACTTTATACAATAGCAATAAAGCTCGTTTTAGTTAGAAAACGTTTGTATGGGAAAAATAAAAGGGCTGCTTTTAGGGTTTTTCAATATTTCTGAGAGATTTTCTTAATATTTTTTTCCGTAAGAACCGTTTCCTAATAATAACAAATACAACAAAAAAAGAATTAGTGAAATCGGTATAGCCATTCACGCGTGAGGCCGTGACCAAGGAAAACGGGTTTCATTTTTATATATATAGATGGATTTCAAGATTTCAATGAGAATTAGTATCAAATAGTTTTCTTACCTGGAAAGGCCTGTCGTTTGTTTCGGAAATATCCCCGCCAGCGATCCTTGCGTACCGCGAGTCACATTCATTGCCTTCACACAAGCGCGTCGCACTGAGCACCACCGGCAGTAGAACAAATACTAAACACTTCAGCATTTTGAGTAGGATTCCTTTGACTGATATTAAGAATTAGAATAATATTAATTTGTTGTTTTAGGCCTAAAACAAAAGTTTATTTACTAGTAATCGCTTATTTTTGTATTGTTTTATTTTTCTTCTAAAACTGTACTTTTCAGTACGCTCAAAAATGCTGTTTGTACTAGGCGTGTCCCTAACAACTGTGAGAAAATTTATCTTGATATCAGATGGAATCTCGAGTGCGTGACGAATGTATCTGTTATCTGTATTCTTCCTGCCTTGATAAGAGAGGTAAGATAGGGACATTTCGATGACCCACTCTCCTTGATTGACATTTTTGATGAAAATGTACCTACCTACTTCGTTTCAACCTTAAGTAAAAACAGAACATCTACAAAAGGCTTTTTTGCTTACATATTATCTATAATACCAAACTATAAGAAAAAAAGGAAAGTTATAAAGATAAAAGACTTGTGTTCACTTAAAATTGGGATATAGAGGAATCATAGAAAAAAAAATACAATGTTATTTAAAACATCATTTATTATATTTTCGTCAAAAAAGTAAAATTTTAAAATAAAATATTTTAAACATAGGTTTACATGCAACGCGTGCCGAGGCGAGGCAGGCCTCGCCCTCGACACCACAAATATACAATAATCATAAGACATAAACAATAACTCAAACGTGTACCATTATATTAAGAATGTGTAATTTAGATATACGTGTTCCTTACAAAAAATAACAATTTGTGAAACGTTGGCAGTAAAATTAATGATAGAAAATATTGTTTTAAATAGACACGACACTTTGTAGAAGCACTTATGAGGCATTCAAGCGTTCTTACAACTGGATACTTATATTTAGGTCGGCGGCTTCCCTGCGCGCGGCCGCAGTCGCGGCCGGCTAGCGCTAATACTCTACGTTTCTTAATTACGAAGGTCTAAGGAGATAAATCTGATATACTTTAAATGCGAATCGAACCGCGCAGCGAAGCCGACGACTCGGAAGAAGACACTTTATAATCCAAATTAATTCTAATACAATTACGTAGCTTACGTTATGTGTCGTTTGCTTAATAGCAAAGCAGTCGTAAAACATCGATCCACTGGAAGTAAACTGTTACGTAACACGGCACGATCCGTCTAGCTAAGATATCAAATGCGATCATCAAATTCCATCGAATGATAATTAGATTGGTCGATAAGTAATCATTTAAAAATCTTTTTATTTAAATAGTTTTAGTAATAATGATTCGAACGATAGTACTCTATTCAACCGACTTTACATTACACTATTCTCATTTTACATATAATCATTAAAATATATAATTCTCAATATGAATTCAAAACACTTAAAATCATCTATTTATAAATAGCGTCGCATTTTAATATAATAATAATGTATTTTTTAATAGAATCGTTTTTATACTATAACAATTACACTCAGGGTGGGATCCATACATTAACTGTCACCGAATCAATAAATAGGCGAAATTCAAACACTCAAAATACCGAACAGTCTCAATTTGTACGCAAATTATTGGTGTATAAATGTAGTTAACGTTTTGTCGTGACACAGAGCACATATGGAAACAACTGCTATTCCCACAAAAAGATACGTACTTCACTCGCGCAGGCGCATAATTCACTTGATGCGTTATTCAGAAAAGTTCAAAAAGCCTGTTTTAGCTAGAAAGTACTTTGTCTCGTTTTCGTATAACACTTCTCATCGGTGAGAAGTAAACAGAGCGCTTTGTAACATACATTAGCTTATCGAACAATTCACTTTGGCTTTGTAACGTTTTGTTACTTTCGATCTCTTCTCCGAAAATCACTTCAAACGTTAATTAGTTGTTAAACACGATATGTTTCGAAACTTTACTTTTAGATTTTAAACGTTACTTTTAAAAAGCGAGCGCTAGCAACACCCAAATCCTGTCAATTTGAAAGACAAGAGTGTCGCAACGCTCCAACTTTGTTGAAGTACCCACAATTTGTTCGTAACAGTTGTTTCGTGGTCTGCGTTCGTTTTGCGTCGACAGTGTCGTCAGTAGCGAAGCTTACGGTAAGCAAGCGGTGAGTCGCGGCGTCCGTCGGCCGAGTCGGGCCGCGGCCGGCGACAGCCGCGCCGTCGCGTGCCGCCGCGCTAACTGTCGGACAAAACGGGCAACATTACACACTGTCTTTATCACTATATTTCAATAATCCATATTGGAATATTCTGTTTCTATCTTTATAAAGGGTTACAAGAAGAGGTTATTTAGCCGAAAAATACTCTTAACACTCATCATAATGAACAAGCTATGAGAGTATGGGACAAATCCGAAATTTGTGAAAAAAACATTTTTTTTCGCGTATATCTGGTTGGTCCCATAGTAAAAGTTATTCATAATGATGAGTACTATTTGCTCTTTTCAGCTGAGCATACCTTTCCTTAAATCCCTTTATAATATACTATTGGAATATTTCGGTTAATTGTTAGTTATCATTTAAGATTGAATGTTAGTGGTTTAAATAAATTGCAAGCATTTAGTTATTAAAGTTAAAGTTAGTTAGGTTTTCATGCATTTTTCTGAAGCCATTTTCGATTGGAAATAAGCTTCAAATTATTTTAGATGCAATTTGTGCCGAGACTAGTAAAATTAAGTTATAGATTGTTATTAAACCGTTTACAAGTCAGTTTGTTCGTATATTCTGTATACGAAGACTAACAAAACGTAGAACTCAGTGCAACGAAATTGATCTAGGTTTGAGTGCGCATACAATGATGTTGACCAACGACTATGTCTTCTATATTCGTGGCAAACGAAATATGATAAAGTAAATAAATAATTATATTGTATGTTGTATGCGATATATTATTTACTAAAAGCTATAACGTCACTAAGAAGACGATCGCTTTGTCTTAACTCTCTATAGCCGGATTGTACGAAGCTCGTTTCAGTCTATTTTTGTGCGGCGGTAAGTAAAATTTTCTTCGCTCGCTTTGCTCCCGCCTTTTATCAGTCCACTAATATATCGTATACTGTATCGGCCCATAAGTCTGTGTGTTAGACTAGACAGTCCTGCTTTCATCTTTAAACAATTTCATTCATTCAAGTGCAACACAAAGATCAATTTTCAATATTCGATTGTAATTTTTGTATTTGACTGTGTGGATTTTTGTAAATGAGTAAGTATACAAAGAATGGTTAGAGCGACATCTAATTGCAATACGGATTTCGTAAACTCAATTCTTCAACAAACATGATGCTACGTCGAGAACAAGAAAGTGATCGTGCAAAATTTCGTTTTTGAGCGTGCAAAATAGCATCCGAGTGTGAAGAAAGCAGACTCCGTAACCGCAAACGTTCTTCAACAACCGTGCTCGAAACTGTAGTGAGGATATGAAAATGAACGTGCATAACATCATTTCTATTGTGAAGAATGATCTAGTTGAGACACGGACTCAATTCATCGACAAACATGATGCTAGGGCGAGAACAAGAAAGTGAGCGTGCGAACTGACTTCTTCTTGAGCGTGAAGAAGGAGCGGCGCTTGGGCTCGTTGTTGGCGGGCGCGGGCAGCGTGTGCGAGCGCGGGGCCGGCGCCGCCGTGCGCGTGCGCAGCGAGTCCAGCCACCAGCCCATCTCCGCCTCGTCGTGCGCCTGCAGCAGGAACTCGGCGCCGCTCGACAGCCTGCGGGGTTACACAACTGTGAGGGTGGCTCGACGGTACACCACGCAAGAGTGAGGGTGGGACACGGCCTCGGGGCGAGAGATGGATACATTAGAGAACAGTAAGGATAGCTGGGGGACAGAGACAGGTTGAAGTAGAGTAAGGTTAGCTCGACAGCCTGGGGAAGCGAGCCGGATATATTGGAGTAAAATAAAAAAAGTAAGGTTTATGTCAGAGAAAATCAGTCACATAGCATTTAAATCCTCCTAAAAGAAAACTCCCCGCGGCAGTACTCGCAGCTCTGGTCCTTGTAGAACTAGTGTTACCTGAGTCTGAAGACGTGCTTCTTCTTGGTGTAGTTGGCGGCGACCTCAACGACGGCTCCGTTGAGGTCGAGCGGCGCCTCCCCGCGCCAGTACTGATCGGGCGCCGCCTTGCAACTCTTCTGGTCCTTGTAGAACGACATGCGGCCATCCTTTGCGACCACGAACACTTTGTCCCACGATCTGGAATGGTAGGATGGAATAGTTAGGTAGGTGTAATTCTAACTTAGCTCTACACCGTTCAGACTCGCGCTGGACAAAGAAAACTTCTAAAAGCTGCCAACCTTAATTTATGTAGAGGCAATTAGAGCAGAAGTCGGGGCGGTACAGCCTACCGACATCCTGCTCGGGTGCTCTGAGCATGAACGTTGCTCAATTAGCTAAGTGTTTGTAACTTATTAGGGAAGGAGGCCGAACGATATTTTCTAAAAACTTAAGACTTTATTTTGTTTATGGATAAATTGCCATCATTATGACTTAGATATTCAAGGCAAAGATCTCAACTAGCTCAATTTGCTGAATATTAAAGAGGGTCAGACTAAGGTAGAAATTGTGACGAAAAATAATGTACAAAACGTCTGAAAAAACTGTCCTCAAAATTCATTGGAACTATCATTTCCGTTCGTCACACAGATTAAAAATTTGCGATTAACTTCCATTTTTTTACTTTATTTCTTTGGTAAGTTAGAGAAATAAGTATTTACCTGTTGGAAGCGCGTTTGGCGGCCGACTCCCACTCGTGCTTGCGGACTAGCGTGCCCTCTACGCCTTCATCCTCGCCGGCGGGACTGGCGCCCTCTGTATATACACACACTTTGGTCACATTATCCTATACAATACAGTCTTTTCTTTCTTTCAGTATAGACTAGTTTTATAAGGAGTACCTATATAAGGAGTATAATATTAGTAGTTATGTATAGTAAGTTGATCAACGGATAGACTACCTTTAGAAATTCGTAAGTTTTATTTTGACATTATGTTTAGTAAAGTAAAAATAAAAAAAAATCAATTTTAGTATCAATTGGATTGTCCAAGAAGACAGATATTCATGAACATAAATTACTTTCTAAAACCCCATATCTAGTTCTGAATGATCGTAGTAAATCGTTGATAAGCCGATGATATATACGCATGGATCATCACTTCAATTTAATTAGATTACTTATTATAATTCTAAAACTAATCTAAATAAACAAAATATAAATCTATTTTTATATAACCTAGTGATTGGTTTGATACCTACATAATGGCTATGTATATCAGTCATTCAACAATTTCAATGAAAGCCACGCTAGAATATGTGGAATTTATTACAAAAATCACACTGGAAATATATCGAAATAATTGGAAATATAGAAAGGTTACCGACAACTTACTGAATCCATTGTATAAGTTAATAAATATGAGGTTTCGGTCAATATGTGTATATTATTGACATTGCATTATGGTCTCTGTACCAAGCTTTTAAAGCTCAATTTTAAAGAGCTGAAATGTATTTTTGGGCCTTTCAATATTTTAATTACTTCGACAGCATAAAGGTTTCAAACTTCATGCGCGCAACAAAACAGCACACACAAAGCATTCATCGCAACAAAACATTTTGCTCTCAAACAATTTGATTGGTAAAAGTAATTGTGGATGGATTTATTTAAATTTCTTATTCTTAGACTTTAAGTTTCTCCTTATTCTAACTATCACCAAAGTTAATAAGAGCCATTTGAAACCGAATGAATGAAATGACGAGACACTTGCTTCAAAAAGTGTTTAAGTAGTTTATTAATTATGATAACGATATCCCGTATATCCATGATGATAACTTAATAAGTCATAGCAAACTCAATCAACTCGAGACACCGAACCGATCCGCAAAGCATTAAAATGTGAGCTCTAAGGCGTGTTGGACACAGCAGAATTTCCATTGACAAACCTTCGACTGTATAAGCGCGTTCTTTGTGTTTGACGCGAACTATTCCTAGGCTGTCTTCTTTCTCGTCCTTTTTGCCTTTGTCTTATTTACTTGGATATTTTCTATGGTTTTCTAGTTCGTGAGATTTGAGTTATGGGTATATTTAAGAACTTGTTCGAAGTCTTTTTGGACAACATCGTCAACTAGGCATTCTTTTAAAATGACTATGTAATTCTCGTTTAAAATTACATTGTAGATAACAGATATAGAGTTCCTATTTCAATGCTCTTTATATAATTAGTTCAGTGTCTAGTCGATAATCGCTACGACCGTAAATCCATCCACAACCCCTACCACGGGTACCTTCGTCGTCGCTGTGGTGCGCTCCAGCGATCAGTTTCTTGGCGGTCTTCCACCGGAAGCTCCTGAACGGCGACTTGCTTCGAGACCGCGACTTCACCTTACCGGAACTCGACGGAGTCGCGGGAGTCGAGCTCGAGCCGGGCGCTGCTCGCGAAATGAGGACCGTGGTTCGGGACAAGGGAGAAAGGAGCGTGCAATACAGGATATTTAGGAAGGTGATGTTCGAGTATAGGAAAGTGATAAAGACGTGTGGAGAAGTGATATAAATGTATGGAAAAGTGATATAGACGTATGGTAAAGTGATATTGACGTAAAATGAAGTTGTAAGATATTTTTGGATAGGTACGTAAGGAATATATTTGGTTAAATATTTAAGTATTTGGTTTTGAAAAGGTACAATTAGGTAAATAAGTAAACGTATTACGAAATAAGTGTGTGAAATGGATGTGGGTAGGAAAGACGGAGGAGGAAAAACAAAGAACAAAAATAATTCAAAGCGAACAAAACAAAATGGCGTCGCAGCAAAAAACATAAGCGGTCTTTCATGCTCAGTAAAATGGGACTATAGTCTAAAATGACATGTAGTAACAATAAAGGGTAAATAACAAAAACATAGAGGTTAGAAGTGACATGCGCATTTAGAGATACAAATAATGAATTACTGTCAACATTTACCTGTTAATATTGTTCTAGTCTAATACAATTAGTTCTACTAGGCATTCGAGTTTGCATCTAGAAGTGACCAATGAAATCTAGACTAGCTAGCTCTAGCTTTCCTTACTTACTTAAATAGCCTTGTCAAATACAATCAATATTTGTATCAAGCTACATAGCATTTGTGATACCATAGCAGTTTTTCTGATCGTTTCAAAAACTTTTTTGTCATTGAAAACTGACTTTCAGAAACCATTTATTATAGTCGTGGTTCGAAACCAAGACGTAATTAATATCCTCTAAAATTAAAGTTTTGCTAGTGCGTCGCAATTCAGCTTACCCGCACACAAATGCGTAAGAGACAAAATTTCTCTGAAGATTTCATTTAATACCCTTCTACATACAAGCTCACCCACTACGCAACTACTTCTGTTAATTCTACTTCATACTCACTGGAGAGGCGCGCCGGCTTCACCGGCGTCTGTTTGGACGTGGAGGGGGGTGAGGCGGCCGGCGGGGCGGGGGCGCCGGGCCCGGGGGCGGGGGCGGGGGCGGGGGCGGGGGCGGGGCTACTGGCCTCTGCATGCACAGCTACGTGCTAATTACGTCTACACTACGTGCTCATGCTACGTACATGCTATAGGCTTTGTAGGCGTATTTTTGGCTTATTACTTTATATTGAAAGACATCCTTGAGACACAGGTTGGTCATGAACAACTCAAATATAGCGTTTTTGAGACGGGCTTTTACCGCCGCTTCAAAGGGCATTTATTCGAATATCAGAAAATTCTAAATTCAACTTCGCGCATACGCATTATATGTACTTATATTATTGCAATAAATACAAATTGCATTGGTAATAAATACAAAGTTTTATGCGTTTTATTTTTTCATTCTAAAGATGTCTTCAAAACATTTATTTATCTAATACGCATACATAGCCAGATAATTCAACTAAATCAAATTACGAGTACATGCTACGGATTCATACAACAGCTATTAAGGAGTCAGATATTCAAGTTCTACGAGCGAAATAAACAACCGTTTTTCCAGTTAAACCCTACCCTACCAAGGGATTATTATTCATATTTTTTTTTTTATTGTTTACCAATAATACAAAAAAATAAAATTAATAAGTGTTTAGTTGTGTGACCCAAAAACCGTTCCCATAAAGAAAAATGAATTAAGAAACAATGAAAATGCATTTCTTAATATTTTTCATGATTTATATAAATATGTTCTAGCTATGATAATAAAGCGGTGCATGATAATATAGAAAGCAATAGACAGCAAAGTAAGTATAGGCGATATACCTACCTTCACGAAGGCAGCTTCTCGAAAAATGATCACTGATTGAAGAACTTCTAGCGTTTGATAAAAACGAAGACAAAGAAGAAAGACAGACAAGATAAAGGCCACTATACACGATCAGTTTACCATCAGTCCATAATATGATCTGCTTGAAACTTGTCTCAAAGTCTACACGCGGCGTGACATGCGATCATCTGTCAATATACCGATAGTTGTAAGTTTGACGTTGTCTGACGTAGACAATGACATTTTTAACAGCGGTGGCTTGTCGCAACATTGCAAAGACACTAGCGCCACTAGAAACCGGTAGCAGAAAAGTTAACAAAAAGCTTCAGTCGAGTGACTGAAAAGGTTTGAAATGAAGCGGAACTCAAAGCAAACTGATCGTGTATTTGGTCAAGCCAAACTGTCACAGGTTTGAATGTTCAGTTTGGAATATGGCAGCCTTAATGGAAGTATCAAACCATCACCGTGATTAGAAAATGATGAACATAGACGTAATAAGAATAATAATTGAAATATTCTATAAACTATAAACATAACAATGAGTACGAAAATAGGTTTCGATGAACTATGACTATTTTTAAAGATGAATCTGAAGTAATTCGATGACATTTATAATGTATTATACCATCACCTTAAAGTACTAACTAATAGTGATAGTGAGAAGTGTAAAGAATAAAAATGTAAATCGTGCAGAGTGCTACTTCGTCCCAACTACTTGTTGCCTACTGCCTATTAAAGTGTTTACATTGAAAGCTTGTAAGGCGTACAATTAATAACAATCGATTAAAAACTATCTACCCCAGTGGCGACTACTCGAGCGCTGTGTAACCCGACTAAATAGAAAATACTCCGATCTGCGACTACCGTCAAAGCTCATGCCTGTAGCCGGTAAGTTTTTACATCGGTAGGTTTATAATAAGCGCTCTGGTTACCTGGCTGGGAATGCGGTCGTTCTTGGGCCTTCTCAGCCGCTTTAGTGGATGTTCTCCTTACGACTACGCGTGTGCATGTGTGGACAACACATCGGTAAGTATCGGCCCTTTATGTAGTCGCTGTGCTCGATCGGCCGACGGAATGCAAGAACCACAGTTTCCTCTAAAGACTAGCGAGAAATTCCAGGAAGATTGATTGTCTAAACTTTTCGACTAAATACGAGAAACGCAATGATTGCTTAATTTCAATCTGAAGATGTAGTTGAAGTATACGTAGAAGACCTTACGTAAAGCAAGATGTGTTTGAAACCCGGCTATAAATAAATTATTTAAATCTTAACCCTATTATGACGTTCAATAAGATTTCAAGTGATGAATCAGTATACGACGGTTTGACAACGTGTTGGCTACGCGTCTTTCATCACTCTTAATTTTATTAAAGGTCAAACCGATCTAGGGCTTTAATTTTAATTCTTTATTTTTAGCTGAGGATCAAACGCATTTCGCTGTTACGAAAGGTCAAAATGAGAACACACCACCACACTCTTAATTATACGGTATCGGCGGATTCTCAAAGTGATAATTCTCGCTAGGCTGGAAAGGTCATGCGTAAGACAGACTATTTTAACTTTCCGTAGGCCGATTGACCAGGCGACGTTAAAGTTTAACGTATAAATAGACACGTAAAGCGGCAAGCGATGCCGTCATCTTTCTAGCTGTATCGCAGTGCGAAATGTGCTTAATATCTTTCTCAATAAAAACTATATTCCTTTAAACTCCTATCGTAAAATTTAGTGTTATTGCAAGTTGCAAGCAGCATTCACCAGTTACGGTGGTAGTTAGTGGAAACGTTCCTTCCGATTGTCAAAGAGTTGTATCATTCGATAGTGCTGAAAGATTTACACATGCGTGCTTACATTGCAATCCGTGAGTCGAAGTGATGTTAATCTGTATTATAATTTAGAACTTGTATTCTGTATTTTTGAAAAACTTTACTGAATATCGCTTTGTGCGATTCCTACATAAGTTGGATAGTAAATTCTTTAAAATAGTTCAATTTGATGAGAGATTACTTCTTTTATGACAGATACGTGTGGTAATTACTTTAGAATTTTCTCATGTCATCTAAAATGAAAGCCATACAAAGAAGTACTTTCTCATATATTGTTGTTAAGATGCCATTCTGATGTATGCAGTAGCAACCGAAGTCACGAGACTGGCAGTCGCATTACTCGCCCGAATGCGAATATCCACTCTAATAACCCGACAATAAGCTATCATTCTTTCATGTACTCATCCGGGTTGATACCAAAAATCTAACTCGCGAAATTATCAAAGTAACTAATAGTCGAAAACAACCCATGAAAACATCAAAATGCCACCTTAAAACAAGTAGATTCCGCATTATTTCCGTCACATCATCAACCGACATCGAAATAAGACACGAAACCCGCGCGCCTACATTCGTCCCTCTCCCTCGTACGCTGGTAAGGTATTGCTGTCTCACCCTGCGGCTGCGGCTGGTCCGGCGTGTCGGCGCGGTCGACGGCGTCCTGCTCGGCGGCGGCGGCTGCCTCGGCGGCCTCGCGCTCGCGCTTCTCGCGCTCCGCGGCCTCGGCCGCCTCGGCGCGACGCTTCATCTCTTTCACTTCGAACTGAAATGAGCGGGATGGAATGATAAAAATGGGTTCGGTAGACCTGTTTTGAAAGATCTGCCTTCTCAAGCAGAGTAGCGTTGAGCTATTTATGTATTAGTTTGACAAGATCGAAGCCTATTAGTGACATTTTTTTGTAGCTTCTGTGAGCTTTAGCTGATTTTAGTTATAATTTGATTGTTGACGTTAGTCACCAGACACGACTGCCACAAAAATCTAGAGCCTATGCAACAGTGTTTAAAGCTTTATAATTACAAAAACTTGTTACATTAGATTACAGCAGCCGGGAGTTGCCATGTCGGTGTGAATTATGGCTTTTTAAGGCCATCCATCCTGGATCAAGCTTACAGTTAGTAATCGTTCTCCTTCATACATCGTACGAAATAATGCAATGCAAGCCACATACAGTAACGCAAGTAGCATAGCCAGCGTAACAAACGCCACACTTACACGATTCAAATAGTCATAGTACCATGCAGCCTCGGGCGACAGGAGGTTATTCGTCTGGGACAGGAGAAGGAGAGCGGGATTCAAGGGAATACTCATTACTTCTTTACCGAGATCGTTCACGGCTCGGTTGCTACTCGTCAGACCCGGCAACGACAGCACGCCAACTTCGCCCGCAATCTCACTGTCCGAAGACTTACTACTTCTCATTGAAAGTTTCCGAACGAGCTTCTTAAAGCTTCTAGTCACGGACTTGTCGTGCTTGTGCGTTAGTAGCGAAACGTTGGGATAAACGTTTAGATACGACAATCGTTCCCAAAGTATGAGATCGATGCACGAGAGACAAATGTGGGGTTGCTCTATTGTGTTGTCGGGGAATTCAAAGAAAACTGAGGTGTATATATCTGGGGATAAGGATCGTTTTGACGGTGACAACGGAGGGCTACTCGTTTCGGATATAGTCGAGAGGCTATTGTTCGTGACTTGCGTCCAAAGGAACGACTCGTTCTTGTTAACAGGCTTGGAATAGTTGAGATTGAGGGACCTTGCCTTGATTTTTTCTGGGACTTGATATTTGTCGGTGTTGATAATGATTTGTTCGACGATCTGTCCGACTGGGCGTTCGTGCGTTTTGGCTGACGAGGGTTTTTGCAGGTTTAGGTGGGAGGTGGGGGCGTGTTGGTAAGTGAACTGGGATTCGTCGCATTGTTCCCAATGCGATTCTTTAGGCCATAGTTTCGCTTCACGGAGTTCAAGCTAGTAGTGGATAGAAAATAAACATTAGAACCAAAACCAACAAGCGAGAGTATAGTGTGCAAGTTATAAAGTATGTACAGTGATGATCAAATATGATTTAACACGTGACCAAAAGGCTGGCCTCTATCTCGCCCAAAGGGTGAGCATCGCCATACAACGTGGTACTGGGCCAGCGTTTGAGAACAATTCCCACAGTCAGGGTATCTTAGACTAGTTTAGTTTTATTTAATGAAGTTAATGATTTTAACTATTTTAATTGTTCGATACTACTTAAAATTTGTAGTCAGAAGAGTATCATCATTATTTGATCACCATTTATAAACCACAACCAAAACATGATTAAGACTAAACTAGTGCAACCAAGCACTCAGTAAATCAAATCAAAAGGCATTCAATCAAAATAAAACAAACAGAAGAAATAAGATGGATAAAAAGTTCTGTCAGTTACCATTTTGTTCATGCTAAAGAATTATGGTGATTGATTATGGTATGAATCTCGTAGACAGGCATTAATTGATCAAATGAAACGAAAGTCTCCAAGTCGGCACAAATCGGCGTTAATATGTGTGTTTGTTTTTATGTGCATTTGTCGACAAAAACTTGAGTATCATTAATGTAATTGTTATGAATTCTTGCATGAAAAAAGTTCATGCAAATAAAAGTTTTATTATGAGCAAATCGGGAAATTTGTTTTCTCAATACGGGGTGGTTTAGGTTAGGAGAACCCCAAAGAAATAGCAGAAAACTCGAAATATGAATTTTCGGTGATTTATAGGGTTATCCAGTCATAAATATGTATACACTCTGTGCAGTGTGCACACCCTATTAAATTAAATTAAAGACGTACAAACAGAAAAGACCTGCAAACTGGTGCCATCTATCAAGCACAGGGGCTGGCCACCGAGGGGGTTTTAGTGGGTGTAACCTCCATAACTCGGTTGCTCCCTCCCCAAAGCAGCCGGGTATCTTTCCAAGATTTCACCCCCATCAAAATAATAAAAAAGGTGGTACCACAAAACAAGAGAAAAGTAAGCAGCGTTCTATTGTCTATCTATGGCTTACCGTGGTGAGTCTCTGCAGCGCACTGAAGCGGTCCTCCTGCGCGGCGGCCGACTTCTCGAAGGCCTCGTGCTTCTTGATGAGTGACTCCACCTCGTCGATGGTGTGGCCCAGCTCCTGCGACATGAGGTACGGCTCCTGCGCTATCAGCCACGCCTCGGCGACAGCCGCGTCGCGAGCGAACTGGTATACTTCCAGGACTGGGGAGGGAATAGCAGAGAATGTAGCTTTATTGTACACGAAACCGAAGAGTGAGCCACACCATGAGAGGAGCCGAAAAGTGGAGCAAACTGATAGCTTATCGGTCTAACTAGGAAACAAGGAAGACAATTTAAAAGATGGGATGATGAATAAAAGTGTCGCAGGAAAATGGACAAGGACTGCTAGGGACAGGAAAAATTGGAAAAAGTTGGGAGGCCTTTGCCAAACAAGGACAAACGGAAATAGAGAATAGAGCGGAGAATAGACCTTTTTTCCAGTAATAATTTCAGATGAGACACAAAATCTTGACCTACAAAACAACAATCAACTTACTGAGCTGCAGGTTCTCCCAGCGCTCCTCCCAGCGCCGCAGCAGCGCATTCCTCTGATTCGTGAGCTGAAGCAGTTTCTCCTTGATATCCGAAGTCGCGTAGTGCTGTCTCGCTAGCAGTTCCTTGCCGAGGGAGATGCAGGCTGAGAAGTTGTCTTCGCGCGTGTCGATCTCTGCTTTGAGGGACTGGTGGTTGTTCATTAGCAGCTCCACGCCACTAACGTCTCTGTAAAATGGTAGGAGTTTTAGTATAAGTGGCTGGTTTAGTGGGATTTATTATCTACGCTTATCTAATTCTAAGCTAAATAGAAACGGGGCCTTGGAAAGCGGCCTGTCAAATTTGTCTTGCACATTTCACTCTAGAAAAGAAGACATAAAACGCAGAGTAAGTCTGCCCACAAAAAGGACAGAGATTCATTCAATACTTCCTTTAACAAACCCTCTGCTACTGCCCTCAGAGAGCTTCATACTCGGTGGAATTTCCATATGGTAAGCAAATGCGTCATGCGCCTGAATCAATATCAAAAATGCTATTGGAAACCAAATCTATAGCGAAATATTATGGCCTATGTTTCAATGGTACACAAAAACAAATAGTACGGCTAACACTATGGCTGCGGCTAGTAATTACATGCGCTTGCCCCAGGCGCGGCTAATAGTCAAACGCGTACGTACGTTGTATTTTACGCGCCTGACGTGTGCAACTCGCGTCGCGCAAAGGAAAACACAAAGTATGTGTTTCCCGCAACTAAAGTGTTAAGGAGTACATACCGCGGCTTCTCCCCGGTGTTCATCTGGCGCACAACATCGTCCATCCACAAGGTCAGCGTGCGCACTTGGTTGAGGAACCTGTACAGGTCGTCCGCGTCCTCCAGCTTGGCCCTCCTCGCGGCGCAGGCGGCGCGCAGCGCGGCCCAGGCCTCCGCCACGTCGGCCGCGCGCCGGGTGATCTCGGCGGCCTTGTCGCCCGCGTAAGACGCCCCGAGGCGGGAACATTCCGAACCGATCGCTTCCACCTGAAGAGAGTTTAGTGGTCCAAGTTGGCGGAGAAGTTATTTTTTTTAATACTGGTAAACAATGACGATAAAAATCAAATTGAGCACCGCCGAGCAGCAATGCCAATTTCCGCTGCTTTGCTTATTTGACATGTAGTATAAAGGGTGAGCCCTAGACTTAGATTTTTTTTGCAATCATTCGACGAGACGAGAAAACGCTCGCCTGAAAAACCTCACGTTTGCTCACGTGCTGCAAGCAGTGAGCGGCATTGTCCCTCGATTCTCACTGGCTGATATTAGCTGGCTAAGCATCCCTATGCCAACGTACCTGTTGCTGCAGCGTGCTGAGATCCTGCATGAAGTTGTGGTGCTTGCGCTGCAAGGCGCCCACGCTGATGGCGTCCCGCCCCAACTCGTCGCTGACGCCTCGCGCCTTCTCGTTCACGCGCTGCAGGGTGTCCTTGCAGTCGTGGAAGTACTTGTGGAGCTCGCGGGACGCAGCCAGCATCTAGACAAGAACGAGTCTTTGATGAAACGTGAAAAGACAGGACGTTCTTTTGTAGACATAAAATGGGCGCTATAAAACTGGTATATTGATGACTCGACAAAAATTTTCTAATACCAACCAACATAATCAGAACTGAAAATTAAGAATATAACATGCAAAACGGTTTACGGCGTCAAAAGTACACTGAAAGCTCTCAAATCTCAGAGTGTTCTATTTTATCGGCTGGTTTCCGATGTTACCGAAGTACTCACTTCGCTAGGTACAACGAACAATTTAGGTTATCTTTCTCTCTTACCAGCGTGCGAGTCTCGATTAGTCTCGTTCCTGGCAGGTTTCCTCGAGACATTCGGACCGCGCAAACATCGCACCCTTGAAGAAGGGCGTTTGAGTGCACAATGTTAGCACATTCCGATTCATCTCATCCCATCTGGTCGGCGACGTGCCTACGGAGGTACTCTAAACAGCTTAGCGCCTAGAACAATTGAGCTTTTCTTCCTTCCTTACTAGCGTGCGAGTCCCGATGAGCTCCAACAGGTGCTGGCAGGTTTCTTTGAGACATTCGGACTACGCTACCATCGCGCCGTGGAGAAAGAGCCTTCCACGATGTAACGGTAAAGATGTACGAAAGTCTCATCGCGATCATCTTGTCGGCGATGCGTCCCGATGCTCCGGAGGCACTCCATCCAGCTCGGCACCTACAACGACGGAGCCTCTGTTCCCCGCTCACCTGGGTGCGAGTCTCGATGAGCTCCAGCAGGTCCTGCCAGGTCTCCTTGAGCCCCTCCTTCCACTGCGCGATGGTCGCGTTGTCGGAGTGCCCCATGGCGATCATCTGGTCGGCGATGCGCTCCGCCGTGGCGACGCGCTCCGACCCAACGCTCTGCGTCTCGCGGGCGAACTCTTTGAAACGTTCCCATAGGAGCTGGAAATTACATAAAAATAAGTTTAAGATGAATAGGAAGCTTGCTTAGCTCAGTACATAACGCTTACTTTTGAGTTTGATTTAGTAAGTAAAAAGTATGTAGGTAAGTAAAAATCTGCGTTTTCATTGTTTGTTTTCATTGTTTCAACATTGTTTTAGGGTAAAAATAAAATCCGATATTTTACAGTATCTGATCTTTCTAGGTCACGCAGTTTACGCAATAGGTGCGCACTCGCCTGTATACACATTAGGTTCGGTCATGTAGCCGTATAATACGAACCTTTAGTGAAATTGACCTTTCTGGATTGCTCGTAAATTTTAATCAAACTGTAAGAAATAACAATATTGCAAGACCTAGATCAATGGGGTTCTGGTGTCGGAGACCAAGACTCACTTTGCGATGCTGCGGGAGTAAGTAAAACTGTACTATATTTTGTGCGTCTGTAATCGTTTAGAGATCGCACGTAGCGTTAACGTTTTTTTGGCTATTTATGTGTTCCTGTTTGTACTTCTCTTTTGTGGTGTCTATGTGTTACGTGTACGTAACAGCCTGTCCAGTTTTTGAGGAATCTAAGATGCGCAAGGATCATTGATATGACAGCTGGAACAGCTGCCGCGATTTGTCCCGCTTGTCCTGTAATGTCGGTACTCACCGTGACGTGGTCGTAGTCCTGGCCCAGCTCCTGCGAGCTGGCCACCAGCTCGCGCTCCGTGATCCACTGCTCCAGGTCGTCCACCTCCCGGGACAGCTGGAACAGCCGCAGAGCCTCGTCCAGCTTGGCTCGCCGCTCGCCCGCCAAGTCTTTCAAGCCAGCGTACAGCTTGTCCACTTGGGATTGTTTCACGGAGATCTGTTCGCTGTTGGATGGAGGAATGTGGGGTTAGTGGCGTCGATTATATAGTGCCATTCTCCAAACAAGAATGACAAACTCTTAGCTTACTATTTAGGTCAAAGTAGAGTGGGGCCGAGTGGCTTAGTATGGTGAAATTGGCGACTATCATTAATTGAAACTATAATAGAAATATTCAAGAATAATTTCAGAATCCGAGTATTTGTCCACGAAAATTAACGTTTACCAATATTTAGTAATACTAGAATCTTGACTACTTATTTTCATCTTATAGACTCTAATTAGTAATACCTTTACGACATTTGTTGAAGAAAGATTCTTACTCTGAAATTTCGCGTGACGCAAAGGTACAAGCTATTTTTCTTAAGCAATTATCAATTAAAAATGGTTAATATAATACCAAGTCTGCCTAAAACCTCCTCGAAACCTTACCTCAGCGGGTGTTCCTCGCTGGTGAGCTGCCTGACAGTTTCTCCCAACTGCCTGATAGTCTGTGCGTAGTCATCGACCGCTTGCTCCAGAATCTCATGCTTCTTCATCAGATTCTGAGCCGAAATCTCGTCCTTTGTAACAAAAATACATACTTTAGCTTACAATTTCAAAGGTTTCGGTTAGGTTACAAATTACAATGGTCCTTGATAGTTTCGACCGTGACGGAGACTCTACCATCGTCAACCAGTTTGAAATATACCACAAAGAAAATTGGTTCCAAATAAAGAGTCCACTTAGAACTTGAAGTTCATGCCAAGTATGAACTGCCTCGAGTTAGAGAAATATAGCGTCTAATAGTATCAGAGCCCAAACCATAATTTGGGTCGCTGCGCCAACAAAATTAGTTGGTTAAAAGGTTGGTTGGTTATGATGCATACTTTAATAAAAATATCGTGCCGTCATCAGGAATACTGATGCTGATCTTAGTGGATCATTTACTAGTTTCTATCTATTATGACAAAAAAAAAATTTGATATGACTCAAGACGCATGCTGGTGGTTGTGATCCATATTTGTCTTGTTGATGTATAATTACTTACCTTTCCGCGGTCTTCGACCATCATATAGAGCTCTTGCTCGCTCATCCAGGCCTCAGCTTCGTTCGCGTCGAACAGGTACTGTTGGGCCTTCTCCCATTGGGACAGGTTGTCCTTGCGTTGCTCGATGGCATCTGTGAAGACGTTCGAGTTTCAAGATGTAGCGGAATTTAGTGCTTATATGAATAGGCAAAAAGGTGATTTTAGGAGCGAGAAAATGCAGTATGGTTTCAGTTTAGTCCCATTTTGAACGCTCGCTAATGACCTTTATGTGAATTATAATAACTAACCTCAAATGGGCACGAACCTCATGTCTAAAGCTTATTTCAAAAACATCTTAATATGCGTCCATAGTAAAAATAAAATAAAGTAACGACTAGAAGCCGTAATAAAATGTATCAAGACAGACGTACGGTAGGTGTGTATGTTGGATTTATTTCAGGCCCTTAAATTTTTACCCGAAAAAATTGGGGGAGACCATTGCCCAGTAGTGGGACAGCATAGGTTAAATATAAATTAAAAACTCACCCTTCAGTTCTCGCCACCTCGCGGTAAGTTCTTCAATGAGCCTCTTGAACTCGGGCGAATCATCGTGTCCCTCATCAATCAGCTTCTGTCCGTTGGAGATCACCGTTAAGATCCTCGGCTCGTGGTTATCAGTCTCGGTTTTGAGAGACTGGTTCTTCTTTTGCAGCATTTGTACGTTAAATAGGGTATTGCCAAAGTCTGTGCTGTTAGCGACCGGCATTTTTTCGTGGATCCACAGCTTCTCATCCTCGATATCGCGACGGAACTGGAAGGCTTCCTTCTTTTTCGCGAGCTGGTTTTGCCTGTCCAACAAGGGAGCTTTGAGCTGCTCGAAACGTTGCTCCACTGAATACTTCTTCTGCTTGATCTCGTCCATTTTGTCCGGAACGGTTTTCTGAAGGTATTCGGCTTGGGTTTCGAGTTCGGTGACCTGCTTCGCCTTAACCGCCATCTGAGTCTCGATCATCTGTTGCTTCTGCATAAGAATGTTCACAGATGCCAGATCGGTGCCGGTATCGGTATTTTCGATTTGTTTCTCCAATTCGTTCATCCACGAATCGATGTCGTCGCAGGTCTGGTGGAGGAGCACTTCGCGATTGGCGTCGAACAGCCTCTCGCCCTTATCTTTGGTCGTCGTTTGGAGATTCTCAAATTGGTCTTGCAATTCAGTCATCTTGGGCGAGATGACTTCTACGAACTCGGGTTTCTGCTTCATAAGTTCCTCCGCCGCGTTTTGGACGGCGAACAGACGTTCCTTGTTGGCGGCAATTTCAGCCTCGAACGCTTGATGGCGGGTCCATTTCGAGTGGATTGTCTTCGCCGAGCGGTAGGTATCATCTTGAGCGGTGACGTTCTTTTCTTGCACCCATTCGCCGAGTTCGTCGCAGTCTTGCAAGAACTGGTGCAGTTGCAGCTGGTCTTGGAGTTTCTCCATTTGTTGGAGTGCCTTTTCGCGGTTGGCGTTGCGTCTGCCCTCGATATTTTCCGCCTTGCGTTGAATCTTGTCCGCGTCGAAATGACGTTCTTCCACAAGCCTGTTCGCGAATTGGACAACCGAGTTGATTTTGTCGTCGTTGGCTTCCATCGTGGTGAGGAAGGCCTCGTGCTCTTTGATCGCGTTTTCGGCCTGTTCGAGGTTTGTCGGCGGCTCGGTCTTGGCCAACCTGTCAGACGATAAACTTAAATTAATATATTTTAAAAGAACTTAGTAAAAAAAACGAGCTGATCATAGCCGCTGTTGTATACTAAACTAGTTTGTAAAGCTTGCAGAGTAATCTGCAAAAGTAAGGAGTAACGTAAGGAGTATAGACACAGGTACGAGTTTCAGATTTGTCCATCTCTGCTCGAGTAGTACCTGTGCTCCTGGTGCGCGAGCAGCACCTCCGCCTGGCGCGCGTCGCGCTGCAGCAGCTGCAGCTCCAGTGCTTGCGTGAGCAGCTGCTGCCTGTTCTCCCACATCTGCTGCAGCTCGGCCCAGCCCTCGCGCAGCGCCTTCAGCCGCTCGCGGAGGAACATGTACTGCGGGTCGTCTTGGGTCGACGGCTCCTGGGGAACGCAGCTTTGTAAGTCGACGGTTCTTATGGCAGCTTAGATGACTTCTTTTGCGTAGATTTTGAAATTGGAAGCAGATCTTTTGACGGCAAATCGAGGCACAAAAAGTCATATAGTAGGTTTACTCTTTTGAACATGACTAGGTGAAAGACTACGGACTTTAAAGCCAGCTTTGACATTTCTTGCCTGTTGTATTAAAGTCTTTGTGCTTGTGAATAATCAGCTTTGGGACTCTGTTTAAACTCCTGCGAACATAAATGCTTAAAACGTGCTAAAACCTAAAAGCAGCCTTCTTTTGTATAAGACATCCTTCATCAACTACCTATTTAGGTTTAAGATAACTTACTGCAGTGATCTTCTCTCCATACTCCATCATCTTGGCGTACTCGTCTCTGTAGTTGTCGATCTCCTCCTTGATGGTCTGGTGCTGAGACAGCAGTTTCTCGGCCTCGGCGAGACTTGATGGAGTATCTAAGGGAAGATACACGTTTTATGTTTAATATTTATTTATAGATTTTTTTTAAATTAATCAGGCAGGGAAACTTTTAAATCACTCCCAGTTATAGCAGTTAACCAGTATATTGAGATAAAAATTTATTGAAACCCTGTCAGTTATCGCTTTTTGCCTATCAATGGTTTTAGCTTTCGAAATCTCTGAAATATTTCGATATGGTAACAGATTTGGTAACAGGTAAAGTTGCAGTTACATACTTATGGCTTGTGACACATCTCTGACTGTATCACAAGACTCCAACACTCCTACAGGATTAAACTAGCATTCAAAATATCAATCGCATTAAACACAGTTTATTCAAGTATTTCTCACCTTCCGAAGCGACGTCGGTCTGTGTCTTGGTCAGCCAAGCCTGGAAGTGATCCACGGAGCGCAGGAAGCGATGCAAGTCGCCCGCCTCTTCCAGCTTGGAATCGCGCTCTTTGAGCTGATGAACAAACAATATTGTTAGCAAACTGAGTTAAGAGAAAGCTTCCTCTGATACGGCCTTTGAGGAAGTCTATAATCCGATAATGTAGCTATTAAGCCACCTTTTTTCTTCAAACTATTAATCATTTACCAACTCTCAAACTGTCGATAATGGCATACAGTAGCGTCACGCACGAGAGATAAATCACTCATTACCTTTCATAAAGAAAAGTCATCAATCTATAATTATATCCTTCTGGGCCTCACTTTGACCAAACAAAATTATCTCTGAAAATATGACAAAAAAACGTAAAAACTGGTTTTAACAAGATGCGTCACTCATAAGTTTTTTACCACCCCCTTTTTGTCTTTATCTCTCTCACACACTCGCACCCACCATCTGCGTTAGCTGGTCCCAGTAGAGAGTGATGCTCTCCACCGTGTCCCGGATGCGCTGCGCCTCCGCCGGATGCTCGTCCTCGATGGCGCTGGCCTCGCTCTGCAGAGAGGAGATACGAGCTTCGATGGCGGCCAAGTCTCGCTCCATGCCCGACAGGCGGCGCTGAAGTGTCATCACACCTGGGGGAGAAACGGGATCATTATTGACCTTCACGTTTAAACAGATTTCAAGAACAAAAAGGGCGTCCAAGATGGAAGGGGTACAAAGAGCAGACTCAGCATCACAGATGAAGGGAGTGACACTTATAAAGTAACATGCGCGATAAAAAAAACAGTTTCATCATAAACCTCGACGTCTTTTTTGTTTTTTTATTCAAGCTGCGTCTCGCGCGCGTGTAAGTAGTAACAAACATACAGACAAACTTACTTAACACAATTCCTTCCGGTCTAATTGAGCTAAAATCCATCAAACCAAAACCCTGACCGTCAAGCCCAAATAGCAGAATTACCCTTAAAAATATTTCAAAAACAGAATTACAACTATTGCTTACCGTTGAGATCCATCTCCAGGTTGTCGGTCTGTTGCAGGATGCGTTTCTTGTCTTCGATCCACGAGACGGTCTCGCGGCATTCGATGTGGAATGTCTGCACGCCTTGGGCAGACTTGAGCTCGTCCTTCTTTGATTCCGCCTGTGGAATAATGAACTCTATTAGTAACATGATAAGGTATAACTTAGCTCTATTTTTTGAGTCTGCCATGTTCGATGTCAGCGGTAGGAATTCATGGTCCTTCACGTAAGCCTATTCTAAACTTCTTGACAATAATCTTCATTTAATATTATGAAAGGTGAAGTTTATGTTTGCTATTAGAGGGTTAGCTCCGGAACATTTTAGTCCGCTCAAACCATTTTTGATGCCCTCGGAAGGAATTCATGGTCGTTTCATGATCGTTTGTAAGTTTCAAGCGTCTTTCTTTTTTATTTGCAAAAATAGGCTTGCTTTTGACAACACCGCAATATAGGAACTTTTATGAGTTTGCGAGCGTCTTTTGTTTTTGTTCGCTGATAGGCTTACGTTTGACAACACCGCAATATGAACTGTATCTCTAATGCCATAAGGTGCAAGTTACCTTCTCGCGCAGGTTGCCCCAGGCGGTGTTGAGCGCAGTCTGGCGCTCCTGGATGCGCGGCGCCTGCGGGTGCTCCACGTGGATGAGCTGCCGAGCGAGCTGGTTGACGACGGCCACGCGAGACGCGTTCGCGTTCATTTCCTTGTCGAAACCGTCGTACCTGGGAATGGAGAGAAGGTTAGTTCATATTTCTTTTATGTGCCTATAAGTAAGTTTATCATGCCAACTTTCACATGAATTGGCATTGCCATAATATGTAAGGTGGCAATATTGCCCCAGGGGTCACAACGTCATGAGCTGTCAAGTATTAAGAATCTTTAGTACTTTTTAATTTCGTAAAATTCTGGGACATGTTAAAGTTACTATGTTTCACAACCTATCTTGGATTTTATCAACCATCTTTTTTTCTGTCTGCCTGCGATCTGTCGTTTCGTATGCCCCTAAAATATTTCAAGTGTTTTTTAATATAGTTTGGACGTATGCTTCATGATCTCCATATCGTCGATGTCCTTGGGCGGCACTGGATCCACTGGTCGGCCGCGTCCGCAACAGCTTGAACAGCGACGCGTCTAGTAGACGCTGCTTGAGTAGACTAGACGAACACTAACCGGTGTTTCATGATCTCTACATCATCGATGTCCTTGGGCGGCAGCATGGTATCGAGCATGCGGTCCTTCTCCGAGATCCATTGGACGGCCGCATCCGCTTCAGCCGACAGCTTGAACAGTGACAGCGCGTCTAGTAGACGCTGCTTGCGGAGACGAGCGAGTTCAGCCAGTTCTCCGTGGCGAGCGTCGATCGCAGCCAGACGCTCGCGGACTTCGGTGCTGCTGGCGTCTTCGGGGCTGAGCTCTTGGGCCTGAGGAGCAAATAACAGTGCATTGAAGTCGAGTAGTTTTGGAAAGTCGCGTCCATGGCCTTAGCTTCTGAGTGCAAAATATGTACACGAAACGAACCATTGATAAGGAACTGGTTGTGAAGTAGCACCAACAATAAAGGCTAAAAATTTTGCTAATATAGACCAATCAGCTAATGTGAAAATCGAAAGTCATTTAGTTACTTAGGTTGATATACGATATTAGATTTTTTTTTTTACTTTTTAAAGCATCGTCTCCACGGAAAAAGTAACTTAAATGAGAAATGTAAATTGTAATTATATTGTTGGACTCCAAACCAAGATCAAGGTAGATTTTGACCTACATTTTTGGACAGTTATCTCACCTGTTGTTTCAGCTGCTGGATGACGTTGGCGTAGATCTTAAGTTCGTCGGTGACGTCCTTGTGCTTCTTCAGCAGGCTCTGCACTTGAGCTTCATCCACGCCCGTGTCTTCCGAGGACACCAACCTGGGAACAACAATGCATTGATTATATATTATGTTTTTCTAACTAAATTACCTAGCGAACCAACCCAGAATATGTCTAAGCCACTACGCCAAAAGACTCTAGTTTGTCTAACACAAGTTTATACTTGAAGGTGCAATTTCCACAAGTCTTTTCACTTTGCCTTTCATGTGCCTGGACGGGCGACGGGTTCACAGAATACGTGTTACTGGGACAGTATTTATTGGTGGACGTTAATACAGGCAAGAAGACGCTCACACCACAGACTAACATAATAAAGACGTAATCTAGACTTATTTGAGTTATTTGTAAAGTTTCATATACAAACTTTATGCACTGTGTCCTCTTCTTAGAAAACTTTCTTATCATAGTAACGAACTATACTCTGAGCTAGGTAACGTTTTAGTGAGTTTGTTATGTTAGTTGAGCAATATTGGTAGTGCTGCATTTTCAATTCAAGGCTGCTACGAGGATTTGACGAAGCGTAGCCGCACGCAGCGCTATTAAATCATATTGCGATCATGTAAAACTATTTTACGTTAGAAAATAGTACTACAAATTATACAAAATTTGATTAATTAGGTCAGAGAGTGTAAAGCATTTAAGGTCAAAGATTTGAGTCAAATCGAAAGTTCAGCCAAAGACGATAAGAGAGATGAAAAGATAAGAGAGGAGGCATACTAATATACATATTTCGGCTACCCTATTTCCGAGATAATAAGGATCAATGGAAAGATAAATGCAAAGTTGCTGCACAGAACCATTGCCAAAAGACTAATAGTTATGTTCTCACTAATATATATTATAAAAGTAAAAGTTTGTTAGTTTGTAGTCCTTTACGCTGATATGGCTGGATAGAATTGATTGTAATTTAGAATAGAGATACCTTATACTCTGGATTACCAGATAGGCTACTTTTCATTTATCATCAGTTTTTCATCATCAAGTAATAACAAACCTGAGAGTGTCAAGCATCCAGTTATCTATGTCGTCCGCGTCGGCGAAGAGTTGGTGGTAGCGCACGGCCGCGTCGAGCCGGTTCTTGCGGAGGGACACCACGTCGAGCAGGTGGTTCCACTGCGTCAGGATGTCGCGGAGACGGTCCTGGGGAGACACAAGCTCGAATAGGTTAGTCTAGTTTGTAAGTCTGTGGTAAGGGTATGCCGTCGTCGAGCTTTTCGCCACCCAGCGCCATGAATAGGTATTGTTGGACAAATTTGACGTTTATAATCGACATAAGTGGCTTTTATTAGAGGTACGGCATTTTCTAATGTTTCAGCATCACGATTATTGTAGTTATTGATGGGCAAATATGACGTTTTTTAATGACTGATCGACAAAAACTACCAAATGTGATGTTTAGTCTTGTCAAAGCGTTTTTTAAATTGCGAATTGCATTTACCTTAGCTGAGAACAAGGAAGAATACATGGAAGAAAATGAGGACGCCTTTACTCAGCAGGCGTAAAAGCTGGAAAAAAGTACACAGTAGGTATACCTGTATCCTATCAGCCCCGAAGTGCCCCTGCGAGATGAGTTCATCCCCGACGGCGGCCACGCTCATCAGCTGCGGCTCGTGAGCCAAGACGTCGCCCTCCAGAGCCTTGTGCTTCGAGATCAACAGGTACACTGTAATACAGGGATACTAGTAAGGGACACTGTATTTTTTGACGTGACAACGTCTATTAATTCGATGAACGCCGAGTGCACGCACGAAAAAGTGTCCCGTTACGCTCATTGTGACGTCACGATCGGAGCGAGAAAAGTATGCAATCATTTTATCAATGTTTTGTTATGACGTTGTCACGTTAAACTATCGTCCGTAAACCGACTTTACAGACAACCAATTTTTTTTTATATAAAAATGTTGCAAAGACGGTCAGCCTGATGGTGAGCAAAACCGACGCCTGTGAACATCTGCAACACTAGAGGCGTTGATGATGCTTTGCCAGCCCGAAGAGTTCCTTGTACTCTTTTTAAAACGCCCCATGTAGTTCATTTGTAGTTGTAATAAACAATCGACAAAAAGGGCGAGTGAGATATCAGCTCGGTCACTTTCGCGGTGAGACTGAAGGGTATAATCTTAAGCGCCTAAGAATTGGGCCCAGGGTATTAAAGAGCCGGTCGAGTATTTCGGGTTTGAACAAGAATATAGTGCAGACATCAATACCACCGTCAGCCTGTATCGACTGCCAAAGATGGCTTCGTTTTTATTTACTCACAAATGACCGAATTCTCGTTTAGAACTGTTGACAACACTAAGTCTTAACACAGCTTTATAACATACGAGTAGATGCTAATATACTGAATGGCTATATACTAATGGCTGAATAAATGAAAAGCAAAAGTTTTCCAAAAGCTTGAAAAAAGCCCCAAACCCAGTGGTGGATTTACCAGCAGGCTGAGTAGGCTGGAGCCTAGGGCGGCAGATTTCAGGGGCGGCAAATTCTGGGGCAAGTTTTTTTAATTTCGGACATGATTTCCGAAAGAAACTATTAATGTGAGCAGGGACGGGGGACGGGGCTAGTGTATCGAATTGTTTAGGTCGGTAGGGGCGGCAAAATGTTGAATAGCCTACGGGCGGCAAATGTGTAAATCTGCCACTGCCCAAACCCACTGAATAGAAACACAAATGAGTAAAACCGAATGCCTAGTCAGATCACCCTGACAAGTGAGATAGAAACGTACCAGTAGTGAGGTCGTGCCCGATATCATCCACGGACACGATCTGCTCCTTCTCCTTGATCCAGTTCTCCTCGTCGGCCATGTCCCAGTAGAACTGCCACAGCTTGCGGCTGTCCTCCAGGCGCTTCCTACACACGGACACGTATATTTAGTCACATAGTTTTGAAGATATATCGCTCTCGGATTGGTTTGTTTTGTCACCAAACACCGACAAATAATGTTTTGATCAAATTTTCTAATGATCTGTTTTTATCAAATGTTCTGATGATCTGTTAAGATCAAATGCAATCGACGCGAAGGTTATGTAGGTAATCAGTAATCACTAAAAAGTTCTTTCACACAATAACATAACATTTGAAATAGCGACCACATTTTAAGTTTTACTAACATTCGGTCTTACCAAAAATCCATTTTTTTGTACGATTTTTGAGATTTACAAATGAGTTGCAAGTGGAAGGTAAGTTTTTTGAAATCACAGTTATGATTTAATTAAGTTTTAAATAAAACAAACTTAAATTAAACAAAACGTCTTCAGATCACAATATGTTTCATTGTGGTCAGGAACATTGCAATTGTGGGAAATAAATGCCAAGTTCATTGCGACTATGTCACCTGATATCGAAGGGCATAACAGTTACAGATCTATGTCTAATCCTTGACAGTGATATCTACTGCTTTGATTTACACTTTAATAAAAATCCAGTAACGGGTTACATATTAATAGTTACACTAATATTATAAAGAGGAAAGATTTGTATTTTTGTATGTTTGTGTGGAATAAACTCAAAAACTATTGGACCGATTTCAAAAATTCTTTCACCATTCGAATGCTACATTATCCCAAAGTAACATAGGCTATTTTTTTTTTTTTTATCCACAGCGAAGCGTGGCAGGGAACAGCTAGTAGTTACATAATCGGACACCAATTGCGAGAAGTCTCTCATACTAAGTGCAAAGAAACAAGAAGAGCAGAGGAAGTCACCCCGCCCGGTCTCTTTTCCCGCCGCGCAGTCTCCCTTTAAGTGCCTGCTACCTCCACTCCCCATGGACGCACAGCCCTCCTCCTCCTACCCACTATCTCCACTCCACGCTTTCCCATAAATCCCCGCAAGCTACACTGGCCCCTAGGTCTCGCGCGTAGTCCCCCTGTAAGACCTCGCTATCTCCCCTCCCCACCGACCACACACGGCCCTCCTCGAACCCGCTATCTACACTGCCCCCCCTCCCCCCCCCCCCCCCCCCCGTACCTGCGCTCGACGGCGAGGTGCACGAGCTCCGCGTACGCGTTCTCCAGCTGCTGTATCCGCTCCACCGTGATGGCGGGGTCGCAGGGCCGGTAGCCGCCCTCCTCCTGCTCCAGGAACCGCTGCGACTGCCCCACTACCACCTGGGACGGCGATACAACCAAAGTTCAGTTGCTACATAAGTGTACTTTGCTTCCGCCGTTTTTTTTCCGAAATTCGAGGCTTTGTTGTAAAAACTGGTTAAACATTTGATTCAAAGCAGGTTTCTTCATAAAATGACGAGAACTTGGCTCGTAATCGTTTAATCGAGAATAACTTTATGATGCAGACACAAATCGACTAATATTCGATGGCGTTATGTTTACAAATACCTAAGCTTATTGTATGACATCTAGTTATTTCTAGATCTATTTATTTCGACTACCACTTACCGCTCCAGCCAGCTATTGCAAAACGGCGGAAGCAAAGTTGTACACCTAATAATACATACAGCGCCATCTATTGACTGCTTGTGAAATTATACGACGAGGACCTAAATCGAGCAAACGAAGTTTTTGGGCGGATTGGATGAGTGCAAGTTCTAACGACACACTGATGCGTTCGGTTTGGTATCGGTGACAGTAAAAAACGCCACTTGAGATTGATTGTGAACAAAGGTGGAATGTTTCCGATCCCGAAACCTAATGTCGTACAGCTGCCATAACCTAGCCTCCATTAAGTCGGTACCGTCATTAATTACGCTCGCGATTTTTAGTTTTAGACCGCTCTTAACAAAAGCGATAGAAGTATATGTACCTCTCCGAAAAGTACCCATATTGCTCGGCTCAGCGCCAAATATAGTTGTAGTAATGTGGTCCATTATCTACAAATTCAAGACAAAAACAACACAACCCAAAAGTCACACGTCATACAACCTCCCATAAACTTGTCACGTACCTTGACCCTTTCTCCCAGCACGTTGATATCCGCCTCGACCAGCGCGTGCTTCTGCAGCAGATCCTCGACGCCCATGAGATGCTTCCCGTAGTCGTCGGTCAGCAGACGCATCTTGATCTCTTCCATGGAGTCCAGGATGTATAGCATTTCCTGTCAAAACATTATATATTATTAGCTGTACCCTAGGTAATCATTCGCTATCTTGCAGAAATATGACAAGTTTCAGGATAAAAAATACAAAGTCCAGGGTAAAAAGCCTGTGTAAAATCCAGGTTACAAGCTACCGGATCAAATTTCATCCAAATCTGTTAGAGACATTATCACAGAGTAAGAGATAAAAGGTTTATATGCTGTGAAAGGCCGGACACGCCGAAGATGGCAATGACAATAATTATAGCTTCCGAAAATCTTTGATTTTATTATTATTATTTGCCGACCTGTTTGGCTCAGCGGTAGTATATCCGCCTTATAATCCAGAGGTTTCCGGATTCGATTCCCGGCCGGGCAGATGTTTGAATGATAAATTTAAATATCAGGGTCTGGGTGTTAGTTGTCTTTGTCTTTGTGTGTGTTCCATGGCATCCCCGACACAGGTTACCTTACTGGAGAGCTGTGAATGTGAAACTTTATTATCTTCTTCCTTTACTTTTTTTTTTATTGGATGATAGGCTTACGTCTGACCGCCATCTCGCCTGATGGTAAGCATCGACGCGGCCTACGATGGAGCACGCTTGCCTAGAAGAAACCGATTCACTCGCGACTTGAAGACACCCAGATTAAAGCTGCCGGGAAACAGCCACTCAGTCTTCTTGTACACTGACCTGGAAGTTCTGCTGCAGCTGCAGAGACAGCTCGAGGCGCGCGCGCCGCGCCCGCAGCAGCTCCAGCAGGTAGGCCCACAGGCGCAGCACGTTGTCGCGCCGCGCCGCCACGCGCTCCATGTCGTGGTATCTGGGAGAACATTACACATTTACAATTATCAGATGTATGTTTTAATTGTATTCTATTTAATTTTATTTTATTGTAATTTTTGAATTTTTTAATATTGTGGATTTGTTTTTTTAATATTTACTTTGTGAACTACTGTTTTTTAATAAATATTTTGAATTTGAATTGGTTCTTCTCTCTTCGCTCAACCATGGCCATGGGTAAAATACTGCAGCACTGAAAGTGTAAGATTCAAATGCTAAATAAACATTTTGTGGTGCCCAAGATATTGGCGTAGCTTAATGACTCCTGTGAGATAAGTTTGTCGACTCTCATATCAGCTTTCAGAAAACTTGCTCAGACAAAATGGAGTAGTTTTAGAGTACCATAGGTTTAGATTTAGGCTATTGACTAAGCAAGAAAGTACTGTTTGCTTACATGCTCCACAAGTACACAGCTTATACTTTTTTGCCTGCAAAACGAAAGTCGACCTTATATAGCAATCTTTAAGTTCAAATTACCTCTCAGCCTGCAACTCGGAGCATACAGCGACGACCGCCTGCACTCGTTCTTCGTACGCGAAGATGTCAGTTTCGATCGCTTCATGTTTCTTAGCGGCCGCCTCCACAGCGGCCAAGTCGAAGCCGAAGTTGTCTTGAGACACGAGACGCTGGTTCTCCGAGAGCCAAGTCTCTCGCATTTGTGCTTTGCGGTTGAATCTGCAATGGAGAAAGGGAGTTGAAACAGTGGAATTGTCATTTTTGTGTTGCCGGTTGTATTCTTTCGGAAGCGTGAACCGACTAAGACTGAAAGAAAGCCTCATAAACATTCTCGGGATACTTTGGCGAATCTAGCCTCCAACATATACACATAGGCAATATGCGGCAGCATTATCTAGAACATTCACTAACACACCCTGTCCTACCTATATAGATTACCCTACCCTAACCCTTTATTTTGTCTCTATAAATCGCCGACTCATTGGTGAACTACGTGATGATCTTTAACAATTACTTGGATCACGATCAAAGGCATTATGATTGGCGTCACTAATCATAATCCTCCCTAACCCTATGTTTGACAAACTTTTTATCCTAAAAATTGGTTTTATTCTAAACCAGTATCATTCCGCCAGGAACCACTTCATATTTCACTCGAATACGTTGAATATGTAATAGCAAAATTCAGGCTCAAAAGACGATGAAACTCCCTAACTAGGTCAAGGTCATGAAATATACCTTGACATAACCCAGGGCTCGCATTTCCAGACCTGGTTTATACGTTTATGTAACAATAAACAGGGCTCAGTCTCGGAGCTTGTAACATCAAAATTCATGTTACAAAGCTAACTTTGCGTGCAGCCTCAAGGGCGTACTAATTAACGTAAATACTTAATCAAAGCGGCGGGTAATTAATTAAGTTGCCAATTTTGGTTGGTAAATTGTGCTTTACGTTGTGAGAACTAATTTAAGATTAATAGGCATGATGTTCGTAAATGGTTCTAAGAAAATGATTGGATTTAAATAAATAAATCAAATTACTGAATAGCGACACACGGACAGTAAAAATTAGTCGCTTGAGACGAACTGAGACCTCGCAGGCCCTACATGTCCTCAATCCCTCCCTCTACTAATTTTGATCAGTTAAAATGCTTATTTAAACGAAAGAAATTGAGATGACTTTATCAAATCGACTAATCGACATTTTACTCATAGCTTAAAAAATATCGAACCCAAAAAAACTGTGTTGGAATTCACTACTAGCCTACAAAAAGTCATAAACATCAAGTCAACGATTCTCAATAATATCGGGCAAATATACAGCCATCCAAGCAGCAATTTGTTCCCCAAACCAAAGCTCAAGAGACCTCAGTCCACTCGTTCAATAAAAGAGCTGCAAATCGGCAGACTGTCAACTTATTCCAAAGAAGACTAGTCCAGTAATTTTAGACATTTTAAACTGACGGTTAATATTACAGAAAAATGCAAGAGGCATTTTTTGTATAATAGATAATTTGACGACTAACATTTTTTTGATGACCTCACTTGACCTCCGAGCGAGATATTTGCGAACTACTGATTTTAAGCGGATTTTCGTGATCTTTTGACATTCATACCTTTTTTAGTCGGCATCAATGTCGATTTTTCACATATTCATTACAACGCCGTAGTAAAGGCCGTTCCGTAGATAAAACCTTAAATTACTGGACTAGACATGACTCACCTCGCAGCCAGCTGTTCCAGTTTCTCTTGTCGGATGAGCTCCTCCCTCAGCGCTAGCTCTCGCTCGTGCTCGGCCTTCTCCAGGCGCTCCCAGGAGCGGTTGATGTCGTGGATCATGCGGCCTTCTCTAGGAGTGTACGGCTTCTGATTGGCTGCCCGCATGCGAGACTGAAGGGTGAAGAGTAGCACCTCCAAGTTGCCCTTTTCGACGAACCTGGGAAATGGGATGGGTTAGTTCGTTTGGAAAGCGTGAAAAACCTTTTAATTGCTGGTATCACTAGACTAATAGCTATAATTAAACACGGGGTGAGTTTACCGAGACGCAACCGCGAGCGCGTCACGTTTGTAAACTCACCTGATGAATGTCACCGAATGTGACCGAAACTAGTCGTAGTAGACGACTTAATTTTTACGTGAGTATTCCCGTGTTTAATTATAACAAAAATGTGTGAAAACCACGTTAGTTTCCATAGTAAGAGACTAATAGTTTTCAGAAAAAATGCATCATTAATAAACTTCTCAAAAATTATAACTAATATTTATTATAGAACAGAATATAGGTCAAACCTCTGCCTTGGCCATTACTACTTTCTATATTATCACTTTTGAAATTATTATTTCCGAAATGTATCTTACTTGGGCGGTTTCTCGACAGTGCGGTAGTTAGCGAACTGTATGAGCTGCTGGCGAACTCCCTCCAGCGAGTTGGCGAAGGTGCGGTCGCCGAGCGCCTCGATCGTACGCTCGATCCATTGCAGGAGGTCGCTGGATACAAATTAAATAGGTTAGTAAACAATGTAAAAGATTTTCACGACAATAAAAGAGGCAACGAGATTCGACTATTAATTAATGCCTCTGAATTCATATGACGAAATCAGGATTGTAGTTTTACTATGACAAAATAACCAGATATTTAAAACCAGCTTTTATTGCATTGTCATAGGAGTTACACTGGTGTACCAGATTTTCAGCTCAATTGGATATTAGAAAGTGGTTCTAATTTAAAAGCTTGCTATAAAACAAACTAATAAACATTGTCATGCATTTTTGCAAGTGTTCCTAGCAAATACTCATTGGCTAGTTAGCGAGCAGCCGCGCAATGCGTGAGCAATCTGAATCAGCCTGGAAGTAGGTACATTCCATATTCAAAATGATTAATTTAGCTCGGCTTAGCCCAGCCAATTCTCTCAAGGTCCTCACCTGGTGAGCGACTCGTATTCCTGCTGCATCTTGTCGTTCTCCATAGCGATGCCGACCACTTTGCCGATTCTCTTGCCCTGCACCGTCTCCTGCTTCAGTTTACTGAAGTAGTGGTAGTACGTTACCACATAGGTGATTATGGACTTTTCATCGGGGTGGTCCACGGCGATGTCTGAAAGATGAATTAGTTTAAACGAAGGCTTGTGACATATTTTTATAGGCCTGGTACATAAAGTATTAACTTTGATATTAAACTGTATATGTTACAGGTGGAAAACAGTTACGGACTGTACAATGTGCCGAGACCGGTTGAGAGCGAAGTTATAAAGTCTATGCTCTTGTTGGGTCTTGCCTTTTCTCGAGGGAATTGTTATCGATATTGTGCCCCAGAATCAAGATTCTTGCTCCAGTTAGGGTGGAGTAAGGTATCTTGGTCAGTGTACAGTCAACCTCAGAGATGCGATTTAAATATTGATGTAATAAGATGAGTTTAGCACTTAGAAGTCACTAATTCAGAACAAGTTACCTTCAGCATCCAACAGTTTGGTAAGCCCAAGCTTCTCCTCAGCTACATTGAAGGCATTATTCAGGTTGTGAATCGGGTTGCTTCTATGGAGCTTCTCGAACTGTATCAGGTCTGGTCTGTGCTTGTGTATAATCGCGTTGAAGGCCAGCCCGTCTCGCCAGGAGGTTGTGAAGTTGCGGACGTTAACGTTGTTGTAGCCGGCAGTCTTCATCTGGCACCAGAGAAGTAGGGCGTCTTTGGCGGATTTGGTTTCCTTATTGTCGGTCTCTTCGATAGTAATGTCTTGGATCTGAAATGAGAAAAAAAGTGAGAACATTGTTTGGAAATATCTTTTTACTAGTTCTTACCAAACGGATTAAATTGTATTTTGATTCATATTTATCGTATTTATTCATCTGTTTACTAAAAGGATTTGAAACGGCAGGTAAAGTGCCTTGCCTCTGTACCAATGCACCACTAGCTAGACCCAACATTTCAGGTGAATGCTATCCTTTTGTCACTCTCAACGAACTTCTTACTGGCTATCCGTGTGTCTAGTCCCATAGTCTCATAAATAGTCTAGGCTCACAGAAAACATACAGGGTTATTCATAAAGAGTATGCTAAGCCGAAAAGGGCTCATAGTTCTCATCATTATGAACAACTTTTACTATAGGACCAACCCAGAATTCACGAAAAAAAAATCAGCTGGTTCCTTACAAAAATGTCAATGACACTCGACAAATTTTTTCGCGAATTTTGGGTTGGTCCCAGAGTAAAAGTTGTTCATAATGATGAGTACTATGAGCCATTTTCGGCTTAGCATACCCTTTATGAATAGCCCTGTATAGTCTAAAACCCTGACCCGAGTGTAATACTAGTTGTGCCGCAGCGTGAAACTGGTTCTAACCTAGCTCCTACTTTTTACGTACCTGGAACCGCAGAATGATGGTCCAAATAAGACCGAGGTTGAGTCTCGGATTGCCGTCCACGATATCATGGGATCCCATGTTCTCCAGATGCACTCTCTGCTCGCGCAGGAACTGCAGAGCTTTGTCAACGTTCTCCAGACAATGGATGCGCATCTTGCCTTTCGTCGGACGAGGCTGGAAAAAAACGAGTAAGGAAACCGAAATGTTGTCAAAATGTCATAACCGGTAAGATTTACTTCAGATTAGGTCTAATGTAGTATTTTTAATCTACGAAAGCACGGAGGAAGTTCTCAAATCAACGGGTGCATATAAATATTTTTAGTGGCATACTTTGTAAATAAATGTACTGTGGGTGCCATCGGAAAATTGATCCCCAGGTCGCCCTTCGACGCGAAGGCGTGACACACTCGGAAAGTATACAAAAGACGGTGCTGGGCCAGGAAAGAAAATGCTGGAAGAAACTATGGGAAGCTTTTGCCCTGCAGTGGGACAGTATAGGTTAATGTAATGTATGCAGTCTGGGACTACACTTACGAGTATGTACTTAGTATTATGCCAGTCAATTAACCTACAATTTATCGAACAGTAGACTAATAAATCTGATATTGACTCGTTGAATTTAATGACAGCTTTCATGCATGCCACCGACCGTACACTCATACGATAATTACACGTTAGAAAACGGATAAATTATGCATTAAGTAGCCCTGTAACTATCTACTCAATTAAAAACAATGATAGACTCAAAGGCCTTGCACAATATCTGCCAGCGACCATTAATTTCCATAATAACCGCGTAATTTCCATAGGTGTGAGTTTCACTTGCAATTTCTATTATGTGTCTGTATAAGAGCCGACGTCATTGTTTCAAGTACTCTGCTGCCCTTGTACAATACAAGGTCATAAGAAAAGAGTTTACATTTTGTCGAGTGTCATTGACATTTTTGTTTGGAACAGCTGATTTTTTCACGAATTCCGGGTTGGTCCCATTGTAAAAGTTGTTCATAATGATGAGTACTATGAGCCTTTTTCGGCAAAGCATACTCTTTCTTTATATCCCGTATAAGTCATACGTGAATACTTTTGTGAGAAAATGGTGTTTTCATTTTTGTAAAAGAAGTGTTTAATGGTTTCAACAACATAAATACAAAATAAATAATTAAATATGTTAGAGCTAATTTTTGTTTGATTTTTCGTTTAAAAATTGTGATGACCAAACAGAACTTGCTAACTTGCGCCAATTTGGGCTGACCGGATGCTGCAGGTACATAATCAGTACATCGTTTACTGATTATGTACCTGCATTTTGATGTTTTTTACATTTATATTCACTTGAAATTGAAGGTAAAACTGATTATGTATTGGCCTTTACATTTCAAGAATCCTATCCTACTAATATAATATATATGTATAAATACGAAAGTGTGTGTGTGTGAATGGTTACCATATCTCCGTAGCTACTAAACCGGTTTTCATAAAATTTGGAATGGAAGCTTATATCTTGGATTAAAACATAGGCTGATTCATCATCCCTAAACACGATTCTAATTGTGGCCAAAAACTAAAAACTCTGGACATCAGGGATAACCAATTGTCATATAGTATAGTACCTATACGAATTTACTTATTCCTCCTAGCTCGCAGACCAGCTCCCAAATTACTCATTCACGGTTTTAATCAAGGCACGTAGCTATTATTTTAGACTTTTGTTGCCACAAGCGTGCACCTACATAGGTGTTGCAAATTTTGTTATTGTTTTGCTAATTTTAACGCCGACCTCACGAGCTGAAGGCTGACGAAGCCAACAATTCACAGGTTTTATGGGTTAGTGAACAATCTAGATTGTGTTTGGTTTGATTTGGATTTGGTTTTGTTACAGGTATGATGAAAACCGGTGAGTTACGGGTTAATTTGGAAACAGGTAATGGGTATGTTGTTTTATCGTAATTACATGCTTTGTCCCGTTTACGTATCTGACAGTATTCAATAGTACGACGTTGATAGAGCTTGGTAATATGGTGGTTATAGAACGGTTCTGAATATAAGGATTATAACATCCTTGTATTGTTGTACCTTTCGGCCGCCTATGTAACTGTATTTTGTAACCGGTTACAAACGAAGAAAATTTACTCTTTTCTCGTTACCAAGTTACAAGCTAAAATATTTTCGGCCGCCATTGTAACTACGTTTTGTAACCGCTGCGAGGTTACAAGCATGTTTTCATATTATAAAAATTAAACCATCTCCAAATGTATTTTATGATATCTTTGTTATAAATACGAACCTAACGACATCTCGCAATTTATCAGTCAACTATTTTGGGCGGTGAGGTCACATAGGAACACCGAAGTCGGATACATACTAGATCGATGCATAGGAACTAATACAAACACATACAAACAGATTACACCCGAACAACTCGAACTCTTTCGTGTAAAATTCACGTGACGCTGAGAACAAAATATGCAGCTAGCTCAAATATTATTAAATTGTATGTTATCAGGAAAACTAAATCATACAGTCACAAGCACCTATCCTAGTATGTATTATACGAGCATATCATTAAGGACAAAATAATTTAAATATTCCATGTCCATTATAACCAGTCTCTATCCTTGCTCTACATCTATAGAGAAAACGAAAAAACCTTGTTCAATGTGACCTTAAAAAATTAAAATAAAATAAATTCTACAAAGTCACTAAATAAATGAAAAAATAAGAAAGAATTTATTATGTTTTTGCACACTGTACAACCCAAAATCCGTAGTCGTTTAGTCGGTACTGTCGGTAGGTCACATAGAAACAGACAAAGTTACGGTGATGACGCCTACAAATGGATTAGCACTGAAGTTAGCGAAGCTATTTTTATTACAGAAGGTAATTCTACTCACCAGTCTCTCCCCAGAGAGCACCTCGAGCAGCTTGATGAGCATCTTGCCATCCCTCATGTCCACGTACAGGTCGCCGATACGGCACCCGACGCGGACCAAATGAGAATTCACCCATTTCTGAAATGTCTTCTTCTGTACGCTTTCTCGTTCGTCTGTGAAGAGGAAATAGCATTGATTTCAATTCAGATTTTTAAGAGAATTTTATTTCAATAGGATGATTTTAGGATTCTAGTGCTAGAATTTAAGCTTCCAGAGATATAAGAGGAAAGGGAACACTTCGCCCAGCAGTTGTATGAAACTGACTCAGTTGTATGAAATATAGACTTAAAGTGATATAGTTCTACACAGAAACATTAGACCCTATTGTCTCAAGCCTAGATATAATTTATGAACACTAATTATTTGGTTTATATCTACAGAAATTTAGACAGAAACTAAAAGAATAACACAGTCAAAAGTAATAGAATACATTTAGAAGCAAAAGTAATGGTCTAAGACCGAAACCTTGTGGAACTCCCGCCAAAAAAATCAACCCAAAAAGGGACTACGATCAAACAGACCTGCCAAACCCAAAAAATAGTGCACATAATAAACCTTCATCGATATTCTACAAAGAAACTAGATACAAAGAAAATCAATAGGGAATGTTAACACATTAACCGCCAGTGAGGGCGACCACGACGAGGCGACCAGATGGCCGGCCTTTTGGCTGCAGTCTTCTGCGGAGGTCCTTTGAAGCCGTCCGGAGCCTCCAACGGCATTGTAGTAACTCAGAGACAATACTGCCGAGAGGTGTTGAGTTCGGTAAATAATATGGCGGTAATTCGAGACAGGGATCAGATTGCTCTTCGCACGCTTCGGAGCGGAAAGCCCAGCCTAGATATGCAGGGTGATGTTGGAATGAAGGGGTAAATTTTAAATTAAAGGGTAAAATTATGAATACTAACATAATGACTGAGCCTGAACACAAAGAAATTACCAAAAGGAAAAATGATGGAAAAAAACCCAAAAGTATCACGCTCAAGTTCATTATACCAGTACAGTTACAGTGGAATAAAAATATACCCGCGACCACAACCCAATATATACTTTTCAGATGTACAAATAAAGAATCCGTTAACTTTTGCACCACTTAAGACACATTTAACAGGAAAACAAGCACGACACTTCGATAGAAGCAGCACCGACTCGAATCACTACATGCCGGTACGTTATCACAAAACTAACCTCTCAGTTCTATCACGACCTTGTCATAATACACATCCAAACCGGGCACTTCTATGTCGATTCCTTTTTTTATCAGATCGTAGCAATCGGTGGTGGTCATGTCGCCAGCAGTCGGCGGCGACTGAGCCCGCTCTCGAGCGAAAGAAGAATTAGAGCGACAAAATTCAACTAAGCCAGTGGACAAGGATATTCGATACCGCCGTTCCAGATGTCGACAACACTACGACCGGTTATTAATTAACACATTTTATTGCACTATTCCATAAGAATAGTAATTTTTTTAATTGAGAAACTCAAAAAGGTGAAGATGAATCTCAGAAACGCTACAACTAAGAGGTAAGACGTGTAGTATTTTCGGATGACCGAGAAAATTCTAACTAAGTTTAGATAGCGACGGTTTACATGACTGATAAAGAACGCTATATCAAGAAACGAAAGATAGTTCAATTGAACACTAAATAAACGAAATTCATGACGATAATTTACTAAACAAATCCAAATGTTGAGCGTTCCTGTAGGAAAAACGGAAATGTAGTATAGGTACCTACCTAATAATATTGATAAGCGTAAAATGTCACAGTAAACGCTTTATTAACACTGGTCGGTCATAATCAGTTTATTATAACGAATGTTACAAACAGTTTAATGAAGCTACTGTTATTACTATGTAAATGTTAGTTACACAAATAATTGATAAAAGTAAGTTTTGGATCATTGTGATTAGAGCAAAATGCAATGCAACCTATAGATACCAAATCAAATATACCTTAAATGACTTAACTACCGCATAATATTTACTGCATTCGATATGTTCCTTAACATTATCTGACTACTATCGATTGTTATCATTTTTTGTCCGATAAGAATACTGACATACATACAATACAACCAACCACCGACCTAAACTAATATCGATACAACCAGCCAATCGACTATTTAATTGAAAGACGAAAAAGATAGGTCCTATTATATCTCCCTGAGGTAACCCTAATCCAAAAAGTTCGGAGAAGGTTAAATACTGGATAAAATAGATAAAATTAACAAAGAGGCCAAGATTATTGGAGCAGACGTATTAGCGTTATTACAGTTAGCATTGACATTTTTAAAATAGGTATGTATGTCAGATGTTGATAGTTTAAATAGACAGTATCAAAAGCTTACCTGCTAACGCTTTGATGCGCGATCGTTCGAATAGCCTCGACGACGAATTGCCCCCGTCATACTCGAAATCATCGATGATCTCTTGGCCGTGGCCGATGGAAGGGTCCCACCGGGACACCGATATGTCGGTCGTCATCGCGACCAACTGTTCCTCACCACGCCACGCTCAACTAATCTGGAACGAAAGAAAAGCGACATTAATTATGGAACTTGTGAAACAAATGCTAAATATTACATAACTATTTAAAATTATATTTAATGAAACTACGTTACATTTTTTTTTCTCGAATGCAGTCTAAGAAATTTTCATCTTTGGATAATATTTGAAGTCGATAAGTGTAAATGCACTGGTAACGTGACAAAAATCATGTGAATAAAAGATTGCAACAAATTCATACCAGGTATGATAAACAATTCGAGAAAGTTTCATATGAGAATCAATAAGTGAATTCAACATTTAAAACTTTTTAACACTACACGTAAACTAGGCAATCACAAGAACTTGCTAAAATGTTTCACAGCACATTATAAAACTTGCAAGGTTTCACTCAACATACACAGACATCAAACTGCATTAACGAGCTCCATATTTTTGTTATTCGATATGACATCATGCCGGTGATAAGATTAGATAATACTTTTCAAGTCTCGTGGCCACGCCTAACCCAAAGCTGATTTGATACAATAGGCTATTTGACTGATTTTGAAAAACTGTTTTAAATTATTCGTTGGCATATGATTAATACACCACATGTATATTTCTGCGAAATTTGCAGTATTTTTCGTAAAATACTGTTAAAATTTAAATTACAATATTCGCGCTAAAAACGCTGTTTCGGTAATGGCGGACGACATGTGATTTGCGTGACGTCACAGGCAAGTAAGCAAACTTTATTCTTTGACAAACGTCAAACTTGTACCAAAGTGTACATTATAAAATCACACAAAGTGTCTTAGCATTAAACAATGTTTACTTGCGTGTGACGTCACGCGAGGCGTAGCCAATCACAGAGCGTTTTTGTGGCTGAAGAATTTAAAAAAATAATTTGAATTTATTTTGTTTATTTTGAAAAATCTATAAATATGTTTTTTATGTTATTACCTAATAGAATGACCACATTTCGTAGCCTATTTTTAAAAGTGTCAAATAGCCTATTAAAATGAAACCATTGTGAATAGGAGTAAATTGTTTGAGAGTTTTAGATGTAGGGAAAGTGAAGAAATAGCACGCGTAGACGCAAATCACGTACTCGTATGCGGAAGACGACATATTTAGTACACTAGCTCATTATGAGACATCTCATAATTCACGCTAACAATCCCTAGCAACGTGTATAAGTAACGTTCAATACGCAAGAAGCGAGTTAGTTACGAAATCAAACGGCAAAGTATGTAATACATTTCCGATGTAGTTTTGGTGTTGGGTTACGGTAACTCATAAATTCAAACCTGAGCATGGAATTTGAAACAATTCGTGTTTTCTGTAAACCTCTTGCAAAGAGCCGTTTCATAATCTGCCAGATACTAATTATGGTACAAGGTCTAAATTGTGTTTGTTTTCAACGGCATTAGAGATTAGTGAGGTTCCAGGGCGTGGTAGCACAGAGAATAAAATATTAGGCTTAGTACCTACAGGTTAAACATAGACCGCAAAAAGTCAAGTAAAAAAACTCATCGACAAGCCTGAGTATAGTTATTAAACAAAGCCATAAAATACTGATCGATGGCTAATAAAACGTTATGAGTAACGTTGCCTACAAATCTGTTGTAATAGTCGTACTTGTTCGGCCGAAACGAGTCGAAATATAATTGATTCGTCGATGACTGTGACCTTCGCATACAATGGCCTAACTTCATTGGCGAAGGTCCTTCCAGTAACATCACATAATGCTGCATTGATGTTACCAAGTAAACGGGCAGTAGGCGTTCATACTTCATACCATCGGAACGTAAGTTACGTAAGAAATTATTAAGTAACGAAATGAAAACAAAATCCTACATTTTGTCCTATAGAGTGCTTTTTTTTAACTTGAATAAGTCCGCGCGTTTATAGAATGCAAAGAACGGGTGTAGGCCATAATATATTTTCGGTCGAGAAACTTTAAACCTTTGATAATGAAGTCGTCTTTCCCAGCATTGTTACTGAAATTCCCAAACAGTTGTGTAAACAAAGTACAGACCTCGAATCTCAGAAACACACTGTTTTTAACCAGCTCGGTTTTACACCGAGGAACTATACCTGTTACGGACAAGAAGCCTAATGATAATTGATTGTCTTCGTTTTTACTGCTCTCTGACCATGTACCATATTAGCGTAGGATAGAGCGAGACAGAAGAGTCTTCTCGCTCTCACTTTACTTTTGTATAAATATAGGAAGGTATTTAATAAGGGTCGACGCCATTTTGAATTCATTCGTGCGCCGACCTCCGACCTGTGAACATCCGAACTTTTAAATAAATTGCTACATGTCAAGAGGGATTTTAATTCTGAAACCTGAAACCTGAAGTCCCCTACAAGTTGGTCCTTCGAGCCGGATAAAGAACAGGAATAAGAACAGGAAAAGTCGGCGCAGTCTCAAGAAAGCTGTGAAAATCGAAGAGTGAACACGAGGAGCCCACTGAGCGCGTCTCTTTCCATCTCTCTCGCTCGTGGGCCGAAGAAGAGTGCCGCACGCTCCGAACACGCGTGCAGTACTCCAGCAGCAGAAGATCGTCAGGAACAGCGGCCGCACGCCCCGAACGCGCGTGTGGTGCGATCAACGGACGGGCTTCCCTGAACTAGCCCGGGCCGTGTTTCCTGTACGAGTGAACGTGAAGAAGATCATCGGAAACAGCGGCCGCACGCCCCGAACGCGCGTGTGGTGCGATCAACGGACGGGCTTCCCTGAACTAGCCCGGACCGTGTTTCCTGTACGAGTGAACGTGAAGAAGATCATCGGAAACAGCGGCCGCACGCCCCGAACGCGCGTGTGGTGCGATCAACGGACGGGCTTCCCTGAACTAGCCCGGACCGTGTTTCCTGCACGAGTGAACGTGAAAACGAAGGCTGAGCGCTGTGCTCGAAGATCACCCAACGGTGCTACAACTCCGAGTCGTCGAGTTAGAAAAAAGAAGATCACCCAACGGTGCGACGGGCAGGCGAGATCCGGCTGAACGAGCGCCGGAGTTAGAAAAAAGAAGGTCACCCAACGGTGCGACGGGCAGGCGAGATCCGGCCGGCGAGCGCTGGAACACGGATAGCATTAAGAGTCGGTAACTAGATTAGGCAGGTAGGGACGTAGGACAGTGAAGTGTCGAAGATGCCGACGACGCGAAGCAAAGCCGCCGCCGATGAGGCGGACATGCGGGTATACGTCGACTACCCCGCGTCGCCGTCCACCGCCCCGCCACGTCCACATCCACCTGCATTCACGACCGCAGCCGCGTTCGCACACGATCCGCTCTCCACGCCGGGACTCGCGACTACGAGCTCCGCGATGCCACTCGCGCCCGCCACTACTAGCGAGAGACCGCCGGGCCGAGCGCCGTCCGTCCGGTCACAGCACTCTGCCACCAGCATCAGCGCGAGAATCCGCCGCGCGGAGATCGAAGCAGAGGAGAGACTGGTGCAAATTCAGAGGAAAGATTTGCAGATACAAGCCAGTTTGATTAAGAAGAAGCTAGCTGCCGACATCGACACGATCAGGGAAGAGTCGGACCGAGGTAGCGTGAGTGACGTGTACGAAAATAACCGCCGTGTCAGTGAGTGGGTAGAAAACGCGCAGACGGCACCGAACCAAGCCACCCAGAGACGCGCGTCGCCGCGCCGCGCGACATCGCCGCATCGCGAGTTATCGCCACGACGGGCGGCGTCGCCACGCCGAGCTACGTCACCGCGGCGTGCAGCGCCGCGTGAGCGTGGCATCGAGCGACTAGCTGACGCACTGGAGAAAATGTCACGAGGTAACCGCTACCGAAAACCGCCGGACCTGCCGACGTTTAGCGGAGCCCCAGGAGAATGGCTGCCGTTTAAGGCCGCAGTTAGAGAGGCCAGCGCCATCTACGGGATCCCGCCGACCGAAAACCTCGCCAGGTTACGCGCGTGCCTAAAAGGAGAAGCGCGTCAATGCGTCGTCGCGCTACTATACACCGCAACGGAGCCGTCATTGATAATGTCAACGCTCGAACAGCGTTATGGACGACCAGAGATCATCATCGACCAAGCATTCGACGAACTGAGAAGACTGCCGCGTATAGGAACAACGGCGGCCGAACTCAACAACTTTGCGATCAAGTTACAAAACATAGTGACAGTGATAGCGTGCCTCGACGAAAAGGGCTACCTCCAGAACCCGATGCTAGTGAGGAGCATCACTGAGAAAATGAGCGAACACCTGAGAGCGCGATGGTGTGATTACGCTGAGGAGCACGCGTCGAGGGGAAAGGCTGAGATAGAAACGCTGTCGCATTTCTTCATGAGGGAGGCCGACCGAGCAGTTCGACACTGCTACACCGCCACCACGCCGTCCGCCCCGTCGAGACCAACGGGCGCTCCTGCGCAGCGATACCGACCGGCACGAGCGAGCGTCTACGCCACAAACGACACGCCAGGAAAGGGTACGTGTTATTGCTGCGGAGGGGAGCACGTCACGACGCAGTGCGGAAAACTCAAGGAAATGTCCACGGAGGACCGGTGGCGCTGGGTGAAGGAAGCAAAGATTTGCTTTTTATGTGTGAACAACAAGCATCGGAAATTCTCGTGTAAAGCCAAGAAATGCGGAGTGAACGAGTGCAGAATGTCGCATCACGCGCTGCTACACTTACCGAGAAAACGAGGGGAGGAGAACCCTCCCCCGAGTGAGGACTCGGCCATCACGGCCTCCACGCATGTACGAGCGGATCGGGGTGTCCTGCTGAAAATATGCCCGATCGTCATAAAAGGGCCCGCGGGTGAGGTGGAAACTTTTGGACTAATGGATGAAGGATCGACCATCAGCCTGATCGACCAGGAGTTAGCGGACCAAATAGGAGCCCGGGGACCCGCACGACCGCTCAATATACATGGGGTGACGTCGAGCCAAAGAGAAGCGAGCAGCAGAGCGGTGGACATCGAGATTAAGGGAAAACGACAGAGAGACTACCACGCTATCCGAGCACGCACGGTGCAACATTTGAAGCTAGGAAGTCAGTCGGTACCACGAGAGCTGCTCGACCAACCTCACCTGCAGAGCCTGCTCGCTGAAGATGTATGTTACTCCAACGCCACGCCGCGCGTCCTGATCGGCGCAGACAACTGGCACTTAATAGTGTCACGGGAATTGCTCACCGGAAGGAAAACGCAGCCGGTAGCATCCCGCACCGAGATTGGGTGGGTGCTGCACGGATGCACGCCACGGAGCACTCTCGTGGCACGCGAAGAACGTGCACTACACATCAGGACGGCGCAGGAACGAGACGGCGAGCTACATCAGCTAGTGAAAACTCATTTCGAGTTAGACTCTATCGGAATCTCCAACAAGCCCAAGCCGGTCGCTGCCAATGAACGAGCGGTTAAAATATTTAACCAAACGGCGACAAGGACAGAAGGACGCTACGAGGTGGGCTTACCATGGAGAACCGACGATGTACGCCTACCACCGAGCTACGACATGTCGATCCGGCGTTTGAAGGCGATCGAAAGAAAAATGGATAAATCACCCGAGTTCAAAGAGTCGTATACAAAGGAAATAAATAAGTTAATTGAGAAAGGATACGCAGTTAAATGTAACACGGACCACAGAGAAGATACCAAGATGTGGTACCTACCGCATTTTGCGGTCACCAACCCAAACAAGCCGGGGAAGATCCGTCTAGTTTTTGACTCAGCGGCACAAGCAAACGGAGTGTGCATGAACGATGAGCTACTGGACGGCCCGGACTTACTGAGCAACTTGAACGGCATACTTTATCGCTTCCGAGAGCGGCCGGTTGCGATAACAGCCGACATCCGTGAAATGTTCCTGAGAATAAAGATAAGAAAAGAAGACCGAGCCGTGCAGCATTTCTTATGGCGCGACGCAGAGCGAGTGCGACCACCCGACGTGTACGAGATGACGTCGATGATCTTCGGCGCCAGAAGTTCACCGTTCCTGGCGCACAGCGTGCGCAACAGAAATGCGGAAGAGCACCGGCACACTCACCCGCTAGCCTATGCCCCGATAACCACCAGCCACTATATGGACGACTGGGTGCAGAGCTTCGACGACGAGGACACTGCGGCTAGGACGATGCAAGAGGTCACCGAGGTACATAAAAAAGCAGGATTCGAGCTCGCAGGATGGAGTTCAAACCGGCCTCAACTACTGAGGGGAGTGGATGCCACCAACCGCGCTACTACTCCTAAGGAACTCGGTGCGAGCGGGAACGAGTACGGAAAAACTTTGGGACTGAAATGGATCGCTGTCACGGATGAGCTGGCGTTTAATACGGATATGCCGAGAATACCGAAAGAAGTGAAGTCAGGCGTACGCACGCCTACGAAAAGGGAAGCGCTAGGAGCCGTTATGTCCGTCTTTGATCCCTCAGGCCAGATATCGCCCTACGTCATCTCGGCCAAAGTAATACTGCAGAGCTTGTGGCGTCACGCAATGTCATGGGACGACCCGCTACCGCCAGAGGAGGCGGCAAGCTTTGCTGAGTGGATCCGCGACTTGGATTATATCGAAAAACTACGACTTCCGCGCTGCTATAGCCCGAGGCCTACTGAAGAACGGCAGCTACATGTATTCTGCGACGCCAGCGAGCAGGCTTACGCGACGGCGGCATATTGGAGATATTCGCACAACGACGGAAGCGTTCACCTCACTCTAATCGCAGGAAAAGCGAAAGTGGCGCCAATGAAACCGCAGAGTATACCGCGCATGGAACTACAAGCCAACTTGATCGGCGCGAGACTAGCGGCGGAAATAAAACGAGAACACCAATATACAGGGCGCGTCGTGTACTGGAGCGACTCGAAAACGGCGCTTCATTGGATACGAAACGACTCAACGCGCTACACGCCGTACGTCGCGCACCGCCTCGGCGAGATCGCAGAGCTAACAGCGGTCAACGAGTGGAGATGGACGCCAACCGCATACAACGTCGCCGACGACGCGACGCGCGCAGGCAACACCCAGCTGAAAAGCACGGATCGCTGGTTCGTAGGCCCGTCCTTCCTGAGAGCTCCGGAGAACCAATGGCCGAAAGAGGAAACGGAAAGCATAGAGGAGGTCGAGGTGCTCGCTGTCAGAACCACGGAAAAGGTGCCGCTCATCGACTTCACGCGATTCTCTTCCTACGGGCGCCTGTTACGAACGACGGCAAAGGTTCTACAATTTACCGATAAATGTAGAAAGCTCCAAGGCAGGACCGATACAGAATACATAAAAAGAAGCGAACAAGTACTACTGCAACAAGCACAAGCGGAGGCGTTTCCCGAAGAAATGTCGAAACTGCGCGCCGGAAAATTAGTCGACAGGACGAGCCGGCTACTTAAGCTTGACCCGGTGTACGCCGAGGACGGAGTGCTGCGTTTGCGCGGTAGAATAAACGCTGCGCCGGTGACTGAAGACACGAAATCGCCTCCGCTCCTCGACGGTCGACACCCGCTGACGCACTTATTAATAAGATTTGAACACGAGCAAAACCACCACATCGGCCGAGAGCATGTGGTGAATAACATAAGGCAGAAATATTGGGTACTTCACTTGCGACCGACGGTGAGGAAAATCATTCAAGCATGTACTTGGTGTAGCATTCGAAGAAGATCACCTGGTACGCCGCCGGTCAAAGGAAACTTGCCGAAGGAACGTCTCGATGCCTACACGCGGCCGTTTGCACGCTGCGGTTTGGACGGACTGTTACCGCGCGGTGTATGGCCGAGAGGCGAAGTAGAAAGGACACATGAAGGACCGGACGGCGTGGTACGAAGCGCAGATGTGCGGACGCGGGGTGGAATCTTCCGGCGACCTGTGAGGAGGCTTATTGTCCTCCCTTTGGATGATGGCTGCGATGAACTACGCCGAGGGGAGGCTGTTACGGACAAGAAGCCTAATGATAATTGATTGTCTTCGTTTTTACTGCTCTCTGACCATGTACCATATTAGCGTAGGATAGAGCGAGACAGAAGAGTCTTCTCGCTCTCACTTTACTTTTGTATAAATATAGGAAGGTATTTAATAAGGGTCGACGCCATTTTGAATTCATTCGTGCGCCGACCTCCGACCTGTGAACATCCGAACTTTTAAATAAATTGCTACATGTCAAGAGGGATTTTAATTCTGAAACCTGAAACCTGAAGTCCCCTACAATACCTACTCACAGCTATACACAATATACAACTCTTTTACTATGGAAACTAACGTGGTTTTCACACATTTTTGTTATAATTAAACACGGGAATACTCACGCAAAAATTAAGTCGTCTACTACGACTAGTTTCGGTCACATTCGGTGACCTTCATCATATTCCCGTGTTTAATTATAACAATATACAACTCTACTACATGCACAAGTATTGTGTATTAGAGAAAATCTTTCAGATGAAATAAATTTCATATGGATTACAGAGTGTCAATAATAAATAATGCATTCTAAAAACAACATTGCTGTTACCAAGGACGGTAGTGGCATCAATATTGCCAATCATACTAAATTATTTATTTAGTTCTTAGATTTATGTTCGAATGCATATTTTATGTATGGACGTCTGGTCTATAGGCTCGCACTTTCCATCACGTAGCGGATCAGTCACGCGCAGCATAGTTCTATTTACATAATTTGTAGCACTTATGTTGTTATCGCTAACCTACCTGGAGCACGATGCCTCGTAACTCTATATTTGTGATCCAGCATTTCTTCTTAAGAAGTCATTGAAACGTACAAAGACTTCTGTTTCCAATAATTACGTCTATAAGTACAGTGTGTCAATAGTGTGTCAATTTTTATTTTATTATCACGCCCAAAGTCAATTTTACGTGCAGAATCATTAAGGAATAAAAATGGCAGCAAATGAAACTTACGACATTCAAGGTGAATGCATAAGTCCTAACCAAAGAGTAGATTACCAACCGCTGATAACGCAGCTACATTAGCCTCGACGATCGTGTCAAAAACCGGTTACGAGTTAACCTGTGCAAAAAGTCTGCGCCAAAAAATTAACTTCAAACGTAGTTCACATAAAAATGATGAAACTTTTTAGACCCACTATTTACCCTTGCTAACTCCAAAAAGATTACTAACTAAAATCCACGAAGCACGCAATGCTATTTATTACTGTCGCTATTATTATTCAAATCAATTTGTCAGTCGTACGTTTTCTACACAAACTTACTCTTAAGGTGTTTTTTCTTAAAAGAAGAGCTTACAAAAGTTACAAACCTACTCTCCTAAGCCCAACGATTTCTCTATCGGAACGGCGCGTTGTCCAATCAGACCAACAATGCCGGTATTGTGAGAACTCTCAGCATTACATAAACCTAGATAGAGGCTTTATAGAGGCAAGCACGAATCAAGGAGCAACAAAAGTCGAACAAAGCAAGTGTATCAAATAGGCAAGCAGGCAGCGAGGCCGACGACCTCTGCAGGCAGACATGGCGTCGTCGATACTCCATAGCCTACTATTAACCAGCCATGGTTGAACGGAGCGGTACTGCGAGTGAACGAAACAATTACCACTTCTGAGTAACCATTCCTATTAAATTCATATAACATTCCGATGTGAATATGACAATCACAATCATTACATGCTACAAATGTTTAAAACATAATAGAACGTGTCAAAATTATAATATGAAATATTGTCACGCCTTTAAAAATCGTAACTCTGATTGAAACTGCTGTCGTAAAAAGTCCTTCATGAATAACACAAAATACACAATCGTCATAAAGAAGACATGGCACATAATGCTCGAGTAGCGGTACATAAAGCAAGCGGTAGGGGAGACCCGACTTCCCTTGAACCCACCCACGCGTGAAACGAACGACATCGGAGCCTGGCAGCCACTTAGGGCTGAAAGTTAGGCAAAGATGTCGATAAAATCTTCTGATATCAGCAAATTTCGCCTCGTCGAGCGAAAAGGTCTTGAGATATTGGCAGCGGTTACTTAGATAACAAAACGGAGATATTAGAACTCTATAATAAAAAAATAAATACAAAATACTGCCATGTTGTGTTTTAGCGTACTCATTGTGAACAAAATCTTCAGGCAGAAAATTAACGCCAGCTTTTCATCGCGTCTGAATTTTTTGTTTCTCATCAACAAGACACTACAAGTGTGCAGGTCCCAAACAAACAACGCACAAAGTATAGACATTACGGCAGGCAGCCCCCCTGTTTACCGCAACTACTGAACGACTAGACGACACGCCACCAGCAGTAGAGGGGGCATAGTGTCGCCATCGTGATCACGTAGCTCGTAATGAACTGCACAGCTTTGGCCAACGGATATCCCGATTCCTGAACGCCTTATATGATTGCATAATAATATTTGAAATTCACTGACATAGTTACAACTATCGTTCATTCTGGTCTACATTCAAACAACGTAATAGATAACAGATCAAAGTATAATATAGAATAACAAATTACATAAAAAATGGTGGTAAACAAACGTAGACGGTAACGTTTCTGTTATGTAAAACGAGAGCATAATCAGCGCATTACCGTTACTTGACCTAGAGCGAGTCGCAGACCTGCACCATTTTCTATAGAGGCGAGAATAAATAAAACATGATGCCAACGAGAGCAACAGTAACATTGAACTTTTAGAAGAGGAAAACTTAACGCCTGCAGAAATATAGAAACAGGTAATGAACAAATCAAAGACTAAGATAACGTCGAAATTGAAATCATTGAGCATAATAAGGTTACTACAACGAGCTAACTCCACGTTTTAAGTAGGTATGCAAAGTGCGATTGTTCATTAATTTGAACTTACGTCATGTCTGTGTCTAGGTGAGTATGCTAAACGCAATTCATTCATGAATTCATGCACTTATGTTTCAATTCCCATTGGGCACAGGAAACTACGATTTCTATCATCGCTGTTCCGTTAAAATTGGCAATTGACAATGCTCTTATGATGTGGTGATAAAGTTCATTACGGTTCAGCATTTGGAACTGATCATTATGTGCGGATGAATGTAGTATTTACGGCCCGTAACAGTCACAGTACAGCGAATACTCAACTCAGTACTATTGAGTACTGCATCGCTTGCCGCAGTGGCTTTTGTTTGTTTATTTAATTAGGCTTCAGTCACAACATTTTTCCTTGGAGATTATCTAAGGACAAACAAACCCTTCATTTCGTCAGTTGGGGAGTCGGTAACTCATGTATTTTAGACAGGCTCAAATGAAATAGAAATCTAATGTAAAGATCAAAGATGTCTGTCTAAAGACAAAGATAAATAGAAAAAATAAAGGCTATAATTTTAGAATTAATTAACAAATCTCGAGCATTTTCACAAAAAAGATTTATGTAAACCGGTATTTTGGTTGACGCGATAAAATCTGCAGTGGCACGATTTCCAGTTTCCGATGTGTGAAATTCTGACATCACTAGAGTTAAATATAGAGCCATTAATTCAGTAAAAGTGGACTCTAGTCTCGGCTTGGAAGTCAATGATTTGCTGATGAATGACTTTTCTTTTGAAATTGATGCCATAATATATGACAGAAGGCAAAATATATGTCCTAATTTAATTCATATTCAAAGTAAATGCAGTCAGAACCCGTATCTTGGGAATTAGACCTTCCCGTCAAACTCGATTGAGTTGAGTAGATAAGAAAAAGCTGAGGATTGGATCAACAGTATAACCTGTCTCAGTCTTCTGAGTTTCTTTCAATTAAAACATTTAAAATACTTTATTGTGCGTATGTACGAAGCCACCTGGAATACGCGTCTCAAGTCTGGAATCCCCGCTATTTTATCTATATTACACGCATTGAAAGCATTCAAAAACGGTTTCTTCGTTATTTACAGTACCGCGCAAAAAAAATTCATGCCAGACTACAGTTCTAGATGTAAGAAATTTCATTTACTCCCGCTGTATGAGAGAAGAAATATAGCGGACATAGCATACCTCCTTAACGTAGCAAAATTAATGGAACGGTTGACTGTCCGGAGCTGCTCGGACAGTTGGGGCTGCGCACGCCCGCTGCCTCGCTTAGGAAACCTAATCTATTATACATTCCACCTGCGCGTAGCAATTATAGACAAAATTCTTATTTAATTAGGGCATGCAGAAGGTACAATGACCTTGCTAAAGATAAAGATTTAGAAATCGACCTATTCAACACCTCTGCATTTAAGATTAAACGATTGTTGAATGATCGATACTTCACTTAGTAACTTTTTATATTGTTTTCTTTGATATTATTTTCTGTTTGTTTGTGAAACCAGTTTTGTTTTCCTTTTTTTCCTTTTTTTTTTTTACCTATCTTTTTGGAATGTTATCTTTTTGTTAATCAGACACCAATAGGTAGTGTCCTCACGCCTGTGCTCGTCCGTATGTCTACTGTGTTGTATATGTGCATTTATAATATCTGTGAAAACTTTTAATTGGCCTTCCATACTTAAATTCTTATCTTCATAATTGTAACTAGCCGTTAGTTTTCCTTGGATAATAAAATAAAAATAAAATAAATAAACCTTTACGTGCCACCTTTCATTCTTCACCCTACACTGTATAACTCTCTTGGTGATTGTTTCATTCTTTCTGATCTGCATTACATATCGCCTTTTTATCTCTACCCCTTATATCAGCAACTACATCGATAAAAGCAAGAGATAACATCGTAGAATGTGATTGTAGTCTTCGCGATTATTATTTAAAAATAGAAAAGATTCGTTAACTAGCGTTTCCCTATTGTCCAAGAGACTCCAAGTAAATGTTTCAGTTCCACTGTATTTGAAATGATAAAGAAACAAAAACAGGATTATCTTTCAATAGAGCAGCTTTGTTGAAATATAATTCTGTCAGTCGGTGATAAAGATGACAGAAACTAAAAGTAAAAAACATAAAACTATATTTAGCAAGAGTAAACATGGATATGACGATGACGAATGATAGAATTGAATGAACGTACTTACTGAACCGATCCCACACAAAATGGATAAAGTTAGGAAGATGATGATAATGCATTTAGTTATAAATACACGGGACTACTCATGTAAGATTGAGTCAGATACTCCAACTATAGTTTTGATTTGTGATGATGACCTGGAAATACTAATAGATTTATAGAACCCTGAAACTGTGAGCAGGACGAAACAGGTAACACTAACTGGCACTTCCCATGATGGCGGTGCGCGGACGAGTCCATTAACCCAAATATAGAACCGCGCCCGGACCTAGTAACTATTATTTTATTCTCCTATACTGTGGCTCACAGTTAGTGACTTACACACGCACACAACTGCGAACTTATCTATTGACTAACTATAATTATGATATAACTAATAGTATAGCGTCTCTAGAAGCTGAGGTTGTAACAGAATTATTAGTCATTAATTAGCTTAAGTTATCTTTAATGGAAATAAAATTCAATGATTCACGCGCCAGAATATAGAATAATGGTTAAATATTACTTCATTTCAATACAAACAGTAACATAACATGTGTACAAAACACTAAAATATGTGAATAAATAAATTTATAAACATTTTGAATAGATTAATATTGAAATTATATTAAATAAACTATGTATGAAGTGGTATAGAATATAGAAAGAACTAAAATATTAATAGTTATAATTATAAAATAGATAGGAAGCGATAGGTTGCGTCTGTGGGCATCGAGCTACTCACAGTTAATTAGCCGGTATAATCAAAAGGCTCCCATCACGTGGAAACACTCCCCTCATGCCAGCCCGAGCCGTTACAAATAATAAACAAAACCATCACTGACACGAAACATGACGCCCCAACAGAAACAAAGGGATATCCGGTCCAAATACCATCCCACGTGGAAATTTTAGAAAATGGCATCGGTCAGTCGTCAGGTTTGGACTTCGTAACTGTGGCTAATGAGTCTGATCGTTTAGAGGCTAAATCAACACTAATGACTAAAGTCTTCAGCCGCTGGAATTTGGGAAAAAGAGTATAATTCTACCAAAGCAATAACACAACAAAACCAAGAATATCTTTACCATCTTTGTGCGCACCTAAACCTATATTCATGCAAGCAAATAATGAATCGTAACATTTAGGAACATAGGAAGGTCAGCGTTAATGTGACACGAAAATGACATTAAATAGATGGGTAGAAATTTCGCCCGCCCACACAGGGTTGCCAACCACCCCAACTCCATAGAGGCAGAGCAAAATGTCAGTCACTGACCGGACATAAAGTAGACCCGTTTCGCGTGTGTTCGTTTCTTTTTATACGAAAGCCGATAATAGTATTTATAGATCTAACGCATGAACTCAAACTTCAGGATTCTCTGAATTGGGGCCAATGATTTCAGATACGCTTCGGTCATCGTGTTTACGTCTGATTTTATGAGTGCATTGTTTGGTGTCCAAAACCCTGAATCATGTCTTATTCTCTACAGTGAGATATCATCATTCATCATTGAACTGCACATAGTTCAAAACCCAGCACGGCACAACGATGAATTTGTTACCCCGACCCTGAGATATAATAGTTTTCATGTACTATTTCACTAGAAAAATATATTTTTCAGTAAACAGGCAACGTCTAGACATTATTACGCCTAATGCTGCCTTCTCTGATAAACTTTCCCAGGCAGACCCTCCACGAGCCCTACCACTATCAGAATGCCTAGCGTTGATGTAGAAAAAACTATTTTGTTTTTGTTTGTGATGTCACCTATAAAAATAGAATCTATATTATGGTTGCACCACTCCGGTGTGATAGAAGTCAATGAGTGTCGCGTGTGGGAGTCGGCACTGAACTTTGTAGACCGGAGAGGATGCGCCTAATTTGCTGCCAACCACTCTAGCGCTTGGTCTTCAACACGCGTTTATTGAATTTTAACAATTGTGTTATTACAACTTGTTAAGGATCCTGTTTCTCATTTATGTGATAGCTTTATACCTATTATTGTTGTATCATTCATCTTCAATACAGCTTACCACAAAAACAACTCTTAACAAATCACTATTCATGCAATGTTAATTCATAACAGCTAGCGCCTTTAAAACTATCCATATAGGACTTTCCATATCAGCATCTACACTACACTTTAAACGAGACCTGAACAAACGGGCTACTTTGTAAAGAGCTATGCGTGAGAAATTAAATTAAATTAACTTTACATTTACATAAAAAAATGTACGCGTCGACTTGAGAACCTCCTCCGTTTTTTCGTCGGTTAAAAAGTCATATGACTGTATAAACTGCACAATCGTAAATATACTTTATCATAGTTACGTGCAGCTGTACTAATACTAATAGCCTGTCATAATTCGAGTCTAATAAAGTGATCGTGACGCAAAACGAATTGATATGACCGGAGCGTGTTGGGTCGCCTAACTGATTGCTTGGACCATTGTTCTTAAATAATCTGGCGTCAGCTCTAGCATGTAAGGCATGCAGACTTGTAGAGACATATCCTTAATATAAATCTTTTAAACGGTCAGGTTTAAAAATGTGGTCAAATATGATAAGCAGACCTATCTATAGCTTAGCTTGGCTGTATCTCTAGTGAGGCTGCCGAAACACACTTCTATTCTCGCCTAGGAGCTAGTCAGACCACCACTAGAAATGCGATAATTCTATCAATGTAATATTAGTGATGAGGTAGACAAATATACAGGTACAGGTCAAATAAGTGTAGGGTAGAATCATCGGTGATGGAATGACATAAGCGAAATGACGTCAGCGGGCGCCGGCAACTGCTGCGAAGGCCGGGGCGACGCCGTTGTTTGCGCGCCGTCGACCGGTTTTATAGCACACATGCACCGCACGTTACATCGGCCCGATCACGCGACCTCTTCTGTTGTACACAATGAAATCTGGCAAAAACATTTATTGTTTTCTTCTAAGCCACCCTCATCTACAAGTCAATAACAGTCATATACAACGCAGCTGTGTAGAGAGTTATATCCTTTTATTTCAACGGCCACGCCCAGATGCAACAGCTTGGTCGCTCGCCTCGATGCGTTACGATGACGTCGCCTGCTTTATTTAGGTCAATAAGTATAACTCACTCGCTGCGGCTATTATAACCATAAACCGACTCCTTACAACCGTCTTAGTTATTGTTTCAAATGAATGTGCTCGAGATAACATCAACGACACACTTCACATGGCGATAGCAGTTCCATTATTCTACAAATTGGAGTGTTCGCGTGGTCTTAAAGCAAATAAACGGTTATAATGGCTAAAATGAGCCGTCGGCCATTGAATTCCGCTGGAGAAGCATTTGAATGCTTGCCAAAAGTCATAGAGAATTACTTATCGTTAGCACTTTTTGTACTGAGCAACTGAGAAAAAATACTCCAATAAGTATTTGTTGGTCGAAGAAATGATTGAGTGAAATCAGAAGCGCGGTAACAGAAGCCGAGCGAAGAGTAGAGTCAATCAATATCCATTTTACAATTATGGACCACGGTGCGCAGCCAATCAAACGAGTGTTGAGTTACTTTCGTCGCCTAAACAAGCTAACGGACTAAAAGGTAAATTTTAGATTTACAAGCTAATCGTCTCCGCGTTAGCACGTTTTTTTAATAAACAGCTTCGTTAAAGTAGATCACAATAACAATTAACAAAACTAATCAAGTGGCCCTTCGATATTCGTTACTTATAAGCATGATATAACTCTTACTCTCTTAGAGAATTATGTACATAGAGTACATATAACATATCTTGAAGTTCAATAATGTAACAGTATTAAGCACTGTACTAGGAAAAGAAAATAGGTGAGTGATGCCAGGCAAAGCGAGCGTTCGTGTTAATATTGCCATATGAATAATTCAATTGTGATCCTTTGTGCAACACTCTGCACTGCATGCCACACTTTCATGCAAGCTGTTGCATGAAAGTAAAAATTAAAAGTTTTCTCAACAAAAAATACTAAACCAAAAGGAATCCAAGCTGGAAATGTTACCTCTAGGAACTGTTTATGGCTTGGTTTAAGGTGTGAAAACAATTACCTATCCACCTACCAATTTACTATATCTATATCCAAATCATGAAACCCTTATGAAACCTCTGCATGAAAAATTGCTACGTCATTAAAATGACGCGTGTGCTAAATTCCGAAGTCAGGTCAAGGTTGAAATTAAAATATCGATACCTACAAACTCTTGATTAAAACTTTCAACCCAAAATACCTACCAAAGAGATGTTAAATACTTGTATTAAACGCAAAGTCAAACGATAAGAGTACAAAATATTTTTCAGCTTTGGTACAAACTGTGCCAGAAATAAATATTTCGTCATAGTTAAAAATGCTTCGATCTTGTCGAATGTGGGTGATACGCGACGAGATATAAAAGCAATATGCTTATATGCCACATCAATAATGCCAAAAAACAGAATAACTAGATCAAAAAGGCAGACTAAATTTAAAAAGGCCTAGGTATAAAACGGGTACATTGGATGAAAGTAGGCTATATGTTTGTAGGTCACTCTCGAGCGGTCCCTCAGCTCTTCAGAAAAGGTAGTTGGGAACTGGGAGTAATGAACACGCCCATTGTTTCCAGACAAATAAACCTCCATCGTTCTGTGACCTCGATGAGGCTTTCCAGCAAAATGAGAATATTATTCGTGTCCAAACACAATAGTTCACAACGTACCTTGAAAAATTACTATGGTTAAGTAAATTTGACTAAGAGTTGCTTTCTAAAATCAGCAAACCAATCAACCTTGACATTAGAATTCGATTCCTTCCTCTAGCTGTATTAATAATATATGGTAAAAGGTTTGGGATCGTACATCGAGCAAATATAAAAGTGAATTGGTAAAACGCAAATTGATGTTATTATGTGGAGAAAAGTCCTGCTTATTTTCAAGGATATGTGACTAGGATTATATATTACTCGATTTGTGGATGAATTTTTGAAACAGTGCTCGAGAATGCAAAGGCGCAGGAATATAGCACACTTGGACTGTAAACGAGGCAGGTGGTATCTGTTTGACGAAAAGACTAAAATCACAGAGCACAAGTAAAAAATTTCAGGTTGAAGGACATGCGCAGTGCGGTACCGCACTGGGTTTCAAGATTCTGGGAAGCGCTGAACTCTTATGGGCAAGTGTAACCCTTACCATCAAAGGGACGACTAGCCCGTTCGTTCATTATACAAAGCACTATTGATGTACTTACAATATAACTATTACCAGTACTAAGGTTCTTAACAAGCACGCCTTGATTGCTTCAAATTGACGTACAACTACAGCGAACCGACAAACTCTACAGCGAATCAGGCTCCATTCAGCTCTTGTCACGTGATTACCGAGCATTTCGAAGCGTGTAAACATTTGTGTAAATTGCAGCCATCATTCTTTCTCTACAACCGTTAAGCATTCAAAACGAGATACGTGTGCTTACTGACATTTCTGATGAATCCGTTAAAAATATATTATCAAGTCCCAAGAATTTAAAGTACAGATAGTAAAAACTAAATAAATTGCAAATAAAGAATCCAGTCGTGGCCAACCACACCATTGCTGGTATTTGACCAAATCGGGTCTTAAATATCTACAGAGTACAGACGGGACGTTAAGTGGTCAGGCGAGTAAGTGGCACATTTCCAACCGGTTTCTCGTCGATATCACATCAACATCCGATACGAGCCATAAAACTCCCAACTGTCAGCGCTTCCGTAGAGTCCGTTTGATTCCACTTTTCAAATTAGGAGTGTTAGTTGATAACACTCGAAATATTGATAAGGAATCGTTTAGCATCATCGGACAATCACTATCGATCATCGAAGAGAGCTGATTGTATGTAGGTAAATGTGAAATCAGACAAGGCAACAGACCTGAACAAATGCTCGAACGAGGTGAATTGATTTTCAAAAGCATGTCGCAATTTACAAGGAAATTATTAAAACCTTACAAGCCAGCAAGTTTTACATCGAGGCTGGCAGCCACATGCAAGTAGTGAGTTTGTACAGAAAGCGGTAGTTACGTGAGACGGCGAATGCAAGACATGGACTGGATTTGGGGTCGACGACCTCGATACAGCGGGACTCAGGACTCACAGCCGGAATATTAAGCCAACTTCGAAATGTTAATAGAACTACTTTTATGTAACTTTATTGGCAAGGTTGTGAATCACCGCTATCATTCATAGCTAGAGGACATCACACGGATGTTTTGTTTGGAATTTACTTATGTCCAATCTTTTAAGCAAATGTTCGAATTTGACTTTGGCCTGTAGACTGTGATGTCATGAATAATAAATATGACTAAGTATTTTACGCGTAGAAGCAGTTATGGTTAGGAAAGTAGATAAAACAAACAATGAAGTAAGCAACCCAGTCTACAATAGCGCTGTTGATAATCTTCATTAGAAAGCACCGGCATTACATGACCTCATTATTAGCTCGATTAACGCCTCAGTGCCCGACCGTGAATTGGTTGCAATAACAGGGCCTGCAAGTATTGATTCTTCTTGTTCCACTAGTAATAAGTACTGCAAATGCAATGAGATAAAGCGAGAAGAAATGAAATGCCGAGGGCAGTCTTTGTTCGGATATTGTCAACGAAGACGTTTAAACTATCTGCCGGAATTAGTCTCATCGCTATGAAGATATTTAGATTGTTAAAATTTTCATTCTACATCATTTCAAATTCCGTAACATCTAACTGTAGAATACCTTTGTCCAGTAGCTCCCAGCGTTAGTTCCGTACGTAGGTAGGTACTCGCCATACTAAATATAGGGTTCTATAAAAAGTACGGTTGAATTCCTGGGAATCCGCTCGAGTCAGTAAACCAACCATATCCAACCATTGTGTAATATGTGACGGGTCGAGATTTCAATCTTAGATCAATTTGAATTGCAATTTACGATGCATTAACTTCAAGCGACATGATTACAGACAATACTGACTCACATAATAATATTGCTGTCACGTCGAAGGTTCCACTATATCACGCATTACTTACCTGTAAATAAGAGAATATTTGCTTAGATCTCAAGGCGGAAACTACAGAATATAGTAAATATACTTAAATAGCTTCTATCAGAAATACATTAACTTTTATCAAAATATCGGTATCAAATTTACAGTTACAAGTTAGTGGATAAGAATTTATTCCATTTTCGGCTATTGTGTCAGAGAGCTGAAGTGTCTTAAGGTCAATTGAGAGGTCACACGGCCAACTGGGGAAGATAACATTACATTCGAACTTAGTAATTGCTTGAGCATACGAACATTACGGACGCATATGGAGACGAAAATATTCAACGGGGTAACCTTGAAAACCAACCAGTTTCGAAATAAAATCTGTTACGTAACTTAGTGCAATAAGGTCAGCAAGATGCAATAAAATCTGACAAGAATACTAACAAAAGAGCAAAACTCAACATAACAGTGAACAAAATGTTGTCATATCTTCTTAGCTGCGAATTAAAATAGATACCTAAATAGTCAGATAAGCAATGTCGTAAGCAGCGTTATCCATATCATCATTACCTTTATTTCTATCGGTTATGAAATAAACTCGCTTTTAATTCAGAATTTATTAGATCGCTATTCTACGCCCACAATTTAGTTAACTCATCAACAAATCTGATAATATTAAACCAAAGTGAACACAGATAAAAGTGTAAACATAATCGAATAGCCATTCGTTGCAAACAGGTCTCGCCGATGAGCTCACCTATTATTTTTTGTCATTAGCAGATGGAACTGCCGTATTATCATGGCGAGCATGCCTTGCCGCTTGACTCACAGCCGCAATAGTGCCAGTACCTAAACGTATTATGTATTCTATGCCGTGCAAAGAAGGGTGTGGTTTTAGTTCAGAAAAATTTAACCATTCTATGTACAAGGTTGAATTGCATCAAATGTAGCAGAAGAACACTGAGATAAGGAATGACATCATAGGATCCTGAGAGCAATAAAAATGATGAGTTGTATGATATCATACAGAGACGAAACAGTAGGACAGAGGCCCCCACTTTATTTAATCTTTTAAGCCTTGGGACTCGGTGCGTCGTCGTCGGGAACACCGCAAAAGGACGCAGTCTGTTACTTAATGGTAGTAATAACTATTTAGTACCTAGAAACATTAAGAGACTTCGCGATAAGCTCGTAACAAAAACTGGATCACGGCACGGCACTGATTGTACCATAAAACTGGATCTAATTGGGTTAAAGCCGGGCCCAAGCCGTACTTTGCTGTCATAATCCCAGCTCTGTCCAGTATCAGACAGCCCATCAATACTGCGCATGACCTAGATGACGACAGGGGGCGGGGCGCCGGCGAATCTGCAAATAGCGAATGCTCCCCAACCGGCGAGTTGTCTGGAAAAACTGTCTAGAGAACCACGGGAAGCACAGGTCAATAGGTTGAATTGAACAGGCAAATTACATGGCGTAGGAAGAGCGCATGAATCACGTAACAAGGCAGGCTTGGGAATCAGGGGTCTGAAATAATTGGGAGTCAGGAACAAATAGACAAATACGTGAGCTAATTTAATGTTGAAGGAAGTTTTTATGAATCAGATAAAGTAGAGCGATTTCCAATCACTTGTTTATACATCAAGGCAGAAACAGTAAAAAAACTTAAAATTTCATTCTTTTTGAAGTAATTTAGCACATATTTTCACTCAGGCCTCACTCACTTAGCATCTACCAATTTAGTTCAGCAAGCAAATTGAATTTCCTTTTATTCGCTGCCTGCTTTATTACTCCATAGCTTTTCTCAATTTTTGCCACTTTTTTTACAAGCTTTACTCTTCAGGTTCACGACCCATTTGTCAACCGAGAAAATCTGTTAAACTGTGACATCACTAGTCAAACGTAACTATTGATCTTCAGCAAGTGGCATACTAACTCCGAAAAGCAAAACCCGTAACATCCCACGCAATACTAAGAAGACTCACCTAAATTCGAGACTATCTCATCTCAAAAGAACATCCAATGTGAATTTTCACGTCACTTGTAAACTGTACAGGTGGGGAACACCAAAATACGAACGGTTGACGCAGCGCAGAGGCGCGTCGCGAGAACGACTAAACGGAACGAACTGAGGCAACTCGCGGGCTGGAATATCGATCGCTCGCTTCCCTGGCGCCGGCGAGCCGCATATCCCTGGTGCACGCACGCCCCACCCCGCCGGCTTGCCACCCCTGTTTCCTATCCTTACAACAGGGGATTATTAACAGGACGCGCCGCTAGAACAATTCGCTGAGCGCGATTGTTGACATTGAATGGGCAATAGGAATTTGAAAGATCAGTGAACACTTCTTATTCCTTTTAAATTAACCTTTAGAAACATCATGAAATTGTCTGTCTGAAAGCGGGACTAATTAGATCATCCAGGTAACATACTCTCATTCATAAACACGTAAACCAAATTAATTATTTACAAATCTAGACTTTTACTTTAACTTGTTCATTATCTTACAGCATGTCAGTAGTTACGAGTTTTATTTTATATTCAAATCAAATAGAAATCACAACTTTAACTTTAGCTTCATTGTGATAAATTGATAACTGTCATTTGCCGAAAAGCTTCGGGTAAATCTAGTCTCGTCGAACGTTAACCCCGGACTTCCAGTTTCTACCCGACTTCGTTATCGACAGACCTTGTGGCCGTGCCACGCAAACCCGTTACCCTCCAGACGGCGTAGAAAATTTCGTAAGGGAATTAAGGGAAAGAATTCTCGCTACACGATAAGGAAAAGTGGATAATGGAATATCTTAAATAGGGATAGGTTTTTCTTCTTATTAGTGATTCTATTTGGCTTATAACTGATTCCATTAAGTAATATAATAGATTGTTTTACATTTGGAAAGTAGGTGTTTTAGGGTAAAAATATACTATAGGTAATACAGTAGGTGGCAATAGGAACCCTTATACAAAATGTATGAAATGAAATGTTGTGTTCAAACATTCATGAAGTATCAATAAAATTAAATGAGGATACCAACATACTATGACTGCCTGAAAAAATAATACAGAACAGAGTAAGACTTCTTCCAATGGCATGTTAAATAGAGTTTTTAAACATTGGCAATGGTAATTGCTCCTAGTGTTAGGAATCTATAGGCAACAGAAATAATCACCACTAGGTAAACCATTGTCTGTTTGTTTGGCACTCATGGCATTGAAATAATAGTTAAAAAAAACTAAAAAAACACGCTTTTTATAAAAAACCGAACTAAAAAAATAGAAAATAAAATTTTATAAATTTAAATTAAGAATAGGGTTGAAAATTTCAATAAATATAAATTAATAATAGTGTAAATAAATAAATATATGTATTTTATTTTTAAAAAGCGTGGGGTGCATGGGTCAATAGATATTATATATTTTGTAGATACATTTTGTATTGACAGACATGAGTAGAGTGATTAGCATTTTGATAATATCTTAGAAAGCACCCCACGCTTTTTAAAAAATAAAATACATACATATATTTATTTATTTACACTATTATTAATTTATATTTATTGAAATTTTCAACCCTATTCTTAATTTAAATTTATAAAATTTTATTTTCTATTTTTTTAGTTCGGTTTTTTATAAAAAGCGTGTTTTTTTAGTTTTTTTTAACTATTATTTATTTTTCGCTTTTTAGTTCGATTTGCTAACTATTAACCATCCTTAATATGTACAAATGTGTTGGTGTTATCCGATTTTGGCCGTCTGCTCAAGCAAATTAAAAATAAAATTGATGCGTAACAAAAAATATTGAGCAAAAAGATTTGTAGCCGCGTGGTTTCGATCCTCAGACCTCATAAAATAAAATTGATGCGTAACAAAAAATATTGAGCAAAAAGATTTCTAGCGCGTGGTTTCGATCCAGGGACCTCTGGGTTGTGAGCCCAGCACGCTTCCACTGCGCCACTCTGTTCTCTGACACGAATGACGAAATTACCATTTGTAAGTTCAACGGTATTAAAAGTTAAAGAAACTTTATAGAAAAAGCGTGTTAAAAAAATTAATAGTTAAAAAAACTAAAAAACACGATTTGTTTAGTGTATTGTCATCGGTCCTCGATATATCTACAAAGTTTGAAAGAAATCTGACCATTTAAAATGGGTCAAAAACGCGCTCAAAGGAGTCGGTTACATACAAACATACAGGTGAAGCTAATAAAAGCGTGTTAAAAAAGGCTTATAAATGCAACTGAGTTTAAACCAAATGTTTTTATCAGTGCCTAAGCTACTCTATCTACCAAGTCTTAACTTATCTATAGTTTTAATATCATAATCTATAGATTCACCTAAGAAAATGTGATAGCTTTTTCACAAGCCAAAGATATTATGTTACCAGTACAAGATAGACACACTATTCTTTTCAAGATGAAGAGATCAGACGGCACGCACCAGACACGCCGCGCCTCGGGCGTTTTTGTGGAACCCATGCTACCTTACTGTACTCAAACGGGAGACATCAGGGTATCATTAAAATGCTCTTAGATCTTAGAAAACATCTTCGAAGCTGTCATTTGAGTACATTTGGGATTATGAATGGACGGGCGGTAAATATGAGAAAAAAGTTTTTATGGACAAATATAATTGAGGTACCAGCAAACAAATGCAGAAATGTTGACGTTCAGTGAATTGTTATTATTTTTAGCATTTCCAAACTCTTGTGAGTCTGGAAATGCAATCTATGAAGCATTGAATATGAATTAATTCAGCAACCAAAAACTGCACAAATTAGTTTTCATTGAAAAGTGCCTTTTTTAGCAAATATTGACATTTGCTTTTAAGATTGTAACCACTACCGTAAAAGTGGTTGCACTAGTCACAATCTCACGCCTTTTAGGATCCAAACATTTTAAATTCACCACACCCTGCAGTATAAATAGTCAGTGACTGAGCAGGTTATCATTGCTACATGATTGTGTGAATAAACATTACATAATACATAGCTTCTAGGTACATTGTATATTATGATTTTTGAAAGAGATTCCATTTTATTATCTTCCTTACGTTACATGGTTGAATAGACTTTAAAGTATTTAGTTACAAAACTGAGCCATTTTTTGTTAGACCACACGACCAGCGACTTCAAGTAGCATTAAGTCACGGCCCAGTTGGAACATCGGTACATTGATACTGTATTACATTAAGATTGTAAGGTTTATTACCTTGCCACAATAAAAAACATCGCAATACATTTTCCAACAGAGATAGTAATATTTTATTACTTATTGCGAGACGGTTCTAAAGTGGTCCTAGTTTGTAGTAACTCAGGTGAAGTGAGATAAGCATGGGTTACTTAACTAGTATGCATTTGTACTTGTTTACTCATTAGATAATTTAAGCTTAATGTTATGTAAACTGTAGTTATCACTGTTAAGAATAGTAATGAAAATATGAACTTTTCATAGATAATGTTATTGTAGGTACCAATAAGACTACATCACAAATTCAGGAACTAATTGACCTAGCAAGTGAAGCATCTCTGCAACAACTGGCAAAGTATCTGTCCGGATGTTTATTTGTATGTTGGTACTCGCGTATAGGGCGTATTTTTCAACGAATTTCCATGAAACTTGGTATGTTACAGGTTCTACGATTTAAAGTTTTTTTCTGTTATGGGATTTTTTTTTGGAATTTATTTTTTTGCATTTCCCTCAAAATGAGGAAATTTGCTGCAGCGCTATTTTCCGGCCGGTTTTGATAAAATTTTGCAGAAATATTTGGTACCTAATTCTAAACAAGAATTTTGAATATGAGTAGAATCGGTCAAGAGGTTGTCAAGATAAAGGACTGTAATAATTGCAAAAAGTTCTCGCAAGTCTACTGTTTCCAGATCTAGTTTATGGGTGTGTAATTTAGGTGCTTGAAACACCTAAATTACACACTTTACAGGAGGGAGAGAGGTCAACCAGTCTTTACATCTGTGTTAGAAGGAGAAAAGGGGTGTTTGTATTACAAGTTACATTTGGCCAAACAAATGTCAACTTCAAGAGGTCACAATACTGACCGAAATTAGGGAGTTGATCCACCAGCAACAAAAAATAATTGATAAAAGAAATAGTAAAGGCAGTTAAAATTAATTTCCCATTCCACTATGACCCGGCAGACTCTAGCAGATCGAGGATGTGTTACACAGTCAAATTGTTTGCCTGTCCTCTTTAATTTTAATGTAGCCTACAATATAAAATCAAGAGTATGAAATATCACATTTATTCTTTCAAAGCAAAAAGAAAGATTTTTTAGGCAGGTTCATATTAGAATTGCTAAGTTGTTAGACTTACCTTACACCAGATTTATTGTTTCTAGTGATATTAGTAAATACTTAGCCAACTTCTCAATCCTATTTTTACAAACTAGGAACAAAAAGGTTTGTAAACTACCTTATTTACCGAAAAACATGCGAGTTTAACAAGAAATTTTAAGCATTTTAGTGAGAAAACATGCACATTAGTTTAAGTACTGGGCAGGTAAACAAGAAAGAGATTAAAAATGTTAAAACAGTGATCCTAACTAATATTCTAAAGGGAAAAGTTTATTTGTTATTTTCACACATTTACCAAATCAATCAACATAGGCCTTGGGCTAGTGCTGTTAAGATGTGTTATAAAAAATAAATAAAAAATCATGACAATTTACATACACTTGGTCAGGTACATATATAAAAAAGGCAACTTTTCATTGTCATTTAACCTTTTTTTTTAAGACAGTTTCAAATAAATGGGAAAAGAAAATTATCCTGTGATTAAGAACTTGCCTACATTTAATTTCTAAAGAAGCAAACTACTGTAAGTTGAGAAGAATAGCTACTTACTAGACAATTGGTAGAGTAATTTATGCCAATTGAAATTAATTAGGGAAAGCAGCTATATACAGGCAGTGACTCAAGAAAGATGCAGGTACTTAGGAAATAGGTACTTACCTACTTACGGAATCAGATAAAAATATATATGATTCAGACTGACCAGCAGGTAAGTAACTACTTATGATACAAGAATCAAGTTGTGTAAGAACTTTGATTAAGAAAGGAGCAAAGGGCGAAGCCATAAGAATTTTGGATGCAGGTCGCCCACTCGAAAAAAACATGACTGATTCAATATGATTTGAGTACGCTAGAAGGCCGAAATAGTCACATACCTTCTGTTTTATATCCAGGAATGCTATTTCAGCACCGTTATTCACACAAAATTGTCGGCACACACAATATTACACACTTTGGTCACGGGAGCCGCGGCCAAACGTCCAAGCTCGGTCTCACGGCACAAACACACAAGTTTTTAAGTCGACGTCTGAAATTTTTAACATAACACGTTCACTTTTGTTGTTGAGTTTATAAATAATCGCTGTTCATGTAGATTTATTTGAAATCATCCGTGAATAGGAGTACGACACGGCATCGAAGGCGAAGCGAAAGACCGACAGCAAAAGCATCATTTCGTTCCGCCCTTGTCAAAGATAAAGTTGTGTTCAGTACATACATACAGTTGTTATGAATTACAAAAATGCCTACAAAGTTCGTTTTTAAAAAATGCTCATGATTTTAAGGTTAAGGCTCAAAATTGTACACACTGATACTTTGGTTTTAAAAAACTACAAACTCACAAACAATCTGAAATCTGAATCAAAGTTTATTTGATCCGTGCCGGAGATAAATAAATTAAATTAGATAAGATAACCACATACTGGTACCTAATCTATATATATAAAAATGAAACCCGTTTTCCTTGGTCACGGCCTCACGCGTGAATGGCTGGACCGATTTCACTAATTCTTTTTTTGTTGTATTTGTTATTATTAGGAGAAGGTTCTTACGGAAAAAAATATTAAGAAAATCTCTCAGAAATATTGAAAAACCCTAAAAACAGCCCTTTTATTTTTCCCATACAAACGTTTTCTAACTAAAAGCTTTGAGCTTTATTGCTATTGTATAAAGTTCATATTGAATTGCAAGCACTCACTGTTGTTTATGCAATGTAGGTATGTTCCTAACGTCCAAGAGTCAATTTGCACTTTATTACCTCTGTACAAAGTTCAAATTCAATCATATATCTATCAAAACAGTGTGCGTTTTATACTGATAATTTTTACTATAAATTGACAAGTTAGCATCAACAAACTACGGTTGCTATAGTTACGCAATAGCATGAGAATAGAGGTTATAACAAAGAGTTCCTATAATTATTCTCAACACCTTTGGTCACGCCATCACGCGTGAACGACTGGACCGATTTCAATTTACTCTACGTTTATCCCAAAGTCTACCCGTGCGAAGCCGGGACGGGCCGCTAGTTTACAAATATAATTTGATTTTGATTTTGACCTATCACAATAAATGTCATGTAACACTAGTCTGAATGTATATTTTCCAAATACATCCATACAAAATATTTATTACATTATAATTTCAATTGTTACACACAGAATTCTCTTAATACTTACATTTACATACATTATTTCGTAGTATGATAGCAAAAAAATATTGATCAGTGTGAAAATATTCAGGTACTAACAAATTACTACAATCAGCTTAAATTATTAATTTATGCCAATACTCCATGTTTAACAGGTACGTGACTTTGGTAAAGTAGGCATTTAACCTAAATTAATACAGTAAAGTAACACTAGTCAGAGTCTGTTCTCATTTTCTACTTATCTTTGACGAAACCAATAGAAAATGATGTCATCGCTCTGTCAGCTTGAACATTTTTAGTGACGTCCTACGAATTGATGTATTCAACATTTATTTTGATCGATTCTTTGAACTCAAACTTTGCTGTAAACTGAACAATTTTATTGTAAAAATTATAGCTAGATACCGTATTAATACATAATTCACAGAGATAAGATAAGATGTTTTTTTTTAATTATCTGTTTTGAAATACTTGATATGATTCAAAAAAACAAATTGTCCAAAATACAAATGAGTCGATTAAATCGTTCCTTTAATGGAATCGATGCTTTCTAGTCAGAGCACTGAACATGACATCACTATATGTATATTTTTTTAGGTTTTGCGCCATCTATTGAGTAGATTTAAAGACTCGATTGAAATGTAACATAATACTTGAGCAGATGGCTGGACACGTTTTTTTTATTACCATAAAAAAGTACTTAAGAAGTGCACGAGGTGGCAGCATGAGTCTTTGTATTTCAAGGAAAAACTACCTACTCAAAGGATAATCTCGATAGATGGCATCTTTTTACCCGGCTTCCAAGGGAGGAGGGCAATGTTTTTGAATATTATTTTATTATCTATAGTAAAAAGGTAGGTATAAGTACTTATAGATTGTAGAACAGAAGAAAATATTGTACCTACTGGGAAGTAGGTTAAGGTTGCCTGGAAGAGATCGCTCTTAGCGATAAGGCCGCCAGTTGTCGCACTAGTTTTAGGTGTTATAATCCTTTTGTTTGTAATTTATGGTGTGAACAATAAAGAGTTATCTATCTAGATACTAAAAAAACTTTTTTTAAGAATCAGAATATTTTATTGTATAAATTGTGTTCTATAATGGATTAACCTTCCTAGCTGATAAATCTGATCCGTCCTAGCTGATGTCTTTTGTAGGGCGATATGGCGTTTTCCTTCGTATATTTAGTTATTTTTACTTCCATTATTTTATCTATTTCTGTAAACAGCTTTTTTATGGTATTGAGAGACGAGCAAATCGCTCGCCTGATGTTAATCGCCTAATTATAAATTATATTTATGGGCAAGTATCTACGCCACGGAGATAACATACATAAGTACCTATTCCTACTATCTAATGCTACCTAAATAATGCTCAAGTAAGAAAATAACAATAACTAAAATAACAAAACTCATGTGTCCATTTTTAACTTTAATAAAAATGTATAAAATTATTGACAAATCATTTTGAATACAAATATTCCTTCCGATAATATACATTTTATTAGCATATCACAATAATATATTATTCAAGTTGCAAAGAGACTGCAAAACAATAATTATAACATAGTATGTAGGTACTTATATGTAGAATCTTAAACTAATATCGAGGAAGTGCTAATGAAAACTTTTAATCTACAGAATCGCTTTTTCATGCAGATTTTATAAGGTAGGTAAGTACCTACCAATCAATTACCAACCTAATTGTTCCTACAAATTAGGTCGCAAATAAAATACCCACTACCTTGACACATTTTTACTAAGCTAGTAGATACCTACTATTCTAACCCTTTATAAAAGTTGGGTATAAATCCCCTTTTCAAAAGCACCTCCTCAAAATGGCTTCATAGCCGTGCCTTAAATAAATTATCCTAAAAATAAATAGCACATAACTTACAAGGAATCGTGAGAAGCTTTGGAAATCCTTTGAAGTAAGTTTGTACAGTCTTGAATTGAAAGTATAAAATACTGTTATAATTAGTATACATCTATAAATAAATCTAGAGGCCGATTTAAATATGCCAGATTAATTTTTATTTTAGAGTTGGCCGAAGTATATTCTACGGTTAGGTATAGGGAAAGGGTATGCTAATAAAGCCGAAAAGGGTTTGTAGTACTCAACAGCAGTACCTCATCTTTTGTGGTTTGCATAACCTTTCATTACCTTCTTAATAACTCTGTATACAGTTTTTTTATTCCTTTTTTTATAACATAATGTGGCTACATTTATTGAATTGACTAAGATAATATCCAATTTAAAGAATCGCTTAGAATTTGGATAACTTTTGAAAGTATATTTTTTTTAGTAGCCTCGTTTAGTTTAGCCTAGCCTCAATCTTTTTACATTTAATATAGTTTGAATTTAAAAGTTTCAGAATACTGAGATTTTCCAAGACAACTTTTTCATCCAAAGTATTCCAAAGAGACAATTGTCATTTCAGGATTTCTGATTAGGTACACTTTTTCTTCATGTCTGTGAACCTGGCATAACGTGGACATTTTGAATTCGTTTTGTTTTTTTTATTCATTATTTTTGATAGGCTTGCGTTGGACCGCCATCTTGCTTGATGGGAAGCAATGACAATCCGTGAAGTCGTCTTGGGCGTCTTTAAAGAGGTGTTTCTAATGTTACACTATTACTGTTTTTTTCCGGCGTTGTTCATCAGAAAGCTCTAGAATACGGCCAGTTATTACTTGAGGAAGAATGATGATCAAAGTATGGGCTATCAGTCAAGAGTAACTTACTACCACTAAGGCCCGAACTAGAACTCTCACTTGAAGAAAACATGCTTTTACTTCCAGTGTAGAATGATAAAGAAGTGTTCAGTGGCTCTCTGCCTATACGTCTTCGAGCCCGGATCAAAGAGACGAAAGCAACTGCGATAGCGCAAAGGAAAATGATTCCTAAAACGCAGAACGCAAGAGCCATTTTCCCAGGTGACATGCAGATAGTTTTGTCTCCTGGAGAAAAACCGCGGACGAATTCTTCTTCGTCTTCTATTCTTCTCGAACCTGGAATTTGAAATGATACTCATAAAAGGTGTGAAAATTAGAATTAACAGGCCGTTTGTCAATCAAGCTACAATATTTCAGGTCGCTTCTAAAACAAACGGTATCCCCCAGCTAGTAGACCAATCATACCAACCAATTTCATCAGGACCTTCAATTACGGTTGCTAAATTCAGCACTAATCAAAATGCTGTCAGAATAATATTTTAAGTGCGCACTGCACTATCATTGAGTTTTCTGGAACCAGTGCTTCATCAGCTATTCTAATCTTTTCTATTGGCTTTTAATCTCGTCACCGAATTTACCAAAAAAAAATGGTTCAAAAGAAAAGTAAGTACATTTATAATGCTGCTCACCTCTAATAGACGCTTCATCCTCCAACTCAATATTAGGAGCATGCACTTCAATACTATTATACACCTCCAGTCTATCTATCACCACTCCTTTAGCATCTTTATCCAGTCGCGCCTTCCTCAGCAGCCCGTCCCTGGTCTGCTGAGGCTTCTGCAATGCCTTGCAGTCAACTATAGGACACTGGCCTTTACAAAGCTCTATACCGCACGTCAAATGCAGCTTAGCTCTATCAGGAAACTTGAAAGCTGAAAACGTCGTTACTGCATGCTGATACGTCATAATATTCTTCAGCATGTAATCTGGATCGGATCTGGAGAGCTTTATATTAGCGCTTTCGTCTAAATTCTTCTGAGGGTCGACTGGTTCTAAGTCGGTGAAGTCTATTTCGGAGCTCTTGATGCGATGGTGGTGGAGGGAGGGTTTGGTGAAGATGCTCTCGTCGATGGGACAGCCGGCTTCGTCGAGCAGCTTCTGGGATGCTTCTCCTAAGCCGTCGTGAGCTATGCAGTTGGTGACACGGAGACCTACGCCAACTGAAATAGAAACAGGACATTATAGTAAGAAATTGAGAGTTAGTTGAAACTTTATTTATTTTTTGCTTGAGAATCTATATATATATATAAAAGAAAGTCGTGTTATGTTACACTACTTATAACTCAAGAACGGCTTTACCGATATGGCTGAAAATTGGTGAGGAGGTAGCTTAGAGCCAGGAAACGCACATAGGATACTATTTATTCCTATTATACTATTTATTTCTATTAAATAAATTCGATAGCATTCAAGTGTGAATTGACTTATAACATCAGTCACTATAAAACGAGGTATAACAAAAAAGAATCAGACTTGGAATAACAAAACGACTTATTATACTCTTTGCGCAAATGACAGCTATGTAATGGACGTATGGATGACAATTTAACAGCTAAACAGATTTTGACGAAATTTGGTATGAAGGTAGCTTAAGCCCTAGGTAATATGTAGATTACTTTTTACCCCAGAAAATTGAACGGCTTTCCGCTATTCTTGCAGGACAGCGGGTGAAACCGCGGGGCGCAGCTAGTAGCTTATATTTCTTTGATTGAGAATAAAACGAGGTATAACAAAAAAGAATCAGACTTGGAATAACAAAACGACTTATTATACTCTTTGCGCAAATGACAGCTATGTAATGGACGTATGGATGACAATTTAACAGCTAAACAGATTTTGACGAAATTTGGTATGAAGGTAGCTTAAGCCCTAGGTAATATGTAGATTACTTTTTACCCCAGAAAATTGAACGGCTTTCCGCTATTCTTGCAGGACAGCGGGTGAAACCGCGGGGCGCAGCTAGTAGCTTATATTTCTTTGATTGAGAATATTCTTAAGAGTTTCATACCTCGATTCAAAATACAGATAGATATAAAAGTGTAGTTTGTTTTTTTAAATCTACCCAGGGCAAACCTATTATTTTTTTAGAAATAAAGAAAAACGTTTTTTCCAAGCTCTCTTGCTCAAGCCTCGCACAGTCGCTTAATGTCTTCATGCATCAGAATGTCAAATTAATGCATCCCTACATCAAATATGCAGATTGCCGAGCTGACTGCCAAGAGACCTGCCTGAGAGGCTGGTGCCTCTCCAACTAGTGAAGGTTTCCTAGTGAAATCAGAATTTTAAGCTGTTCTAACGAAGCCAAAATCCCGAAGGTCAGTCAGCTACCTGGAAGTGTGCACTGTATGAGCAGTCGCATCTGCTGCCCCACCTCCACGGTGGCAGGCTCGATGGCCGACACGGCCGGAGACAGCTCCATCCAGGCTCGCGCGGCTTCCATCAGCACCTCGCGCTGCTCCAGCTCGATGGGACTCGCGAAACCTTGTCGGTTACGACCCACTCTGTAAGGGTTATAAAATGCTTTGATAACATACCTAATATAGATTGTCACAATAAAATTAGAGTTAGGTACGACACAGAATACATTTACAAGCTAGCTTGAGGCAACAAGTGGTGGCTTTATCGTTAATTTCTTTAATTGACAAAAATGTAGTTAAATCTAAGTGTCAAAAAACTAGGGGTTTTAAGTTTGACATTAACGTCTGTCTATTTGTATCTCAGTATTGTCGTAGGATCTGATATGGGTCGATTTCAATGTGAGTCCAAATAAGAATACCGAACCATATTCAGAAAAGTAACCGAAATGATCAGAGAGATTTGTTTGTGTCTAAACTGCTGCTTCAAATGGCCGGAACATCGTCTCGGCCTTCGCATATGTGCGGATACTCACTTCCGTTAAATTTAAATACATTTCAATCAGATTACTGGCGCGGTTACGACTAGATCTCTTTCTACCAAGCAAATATTACATTACTTACCCATGTAACTAGGTACATTAATAACTTTGAGTTATGGTTTTGAGTCATGTTCTGTTTATGCACGGTTTGTACTAATTTTTTCAGTGCAATATTACACGATCGCTAAGATTTACAGCATTTAGGTATTTCAATGGCAAATTGTGCAATTATTATAAGTTCCAATGGTTTTTTTTTGGAAATAATAATAGGCAAGTTATTTAATTTTACTGTCGATCGTACGTATTAAAATACATAGGTACCTACAATACCTACATACTCGTTAACCACAATTGAAACAAAATCCACATTGTTTCAAACCAAATCGGTGAAGGACTTTGCGGTAACGAAACATACGAGTATTTCGTCGATCCTTACTTGATATGAAATAAAATTATGTTGAGAATAAAGTTATAACTATTAAAAGTAACACAGTAGTTTGAGAACCTAGTTAGTATAGTTGCTTACCTAGTTTTCTTCACTTCTTGGCCAGCTATTTCTCGCAGTTTTGTATTGATGACAGTTTCTAGCGCTGAACTGGTGATACGCACTGCCTTGGGTTTCAGTTTGCATCTGAAATGATAGGAATTAACTTGATTCAAGACCAGAGAAGGCTTTAATCCATTCTCGTCTCGCAAGAGATAGAACAAGATCAAGATTATTTAAGTACTTGGGCTTTAAGAGGCCTTAACTTAGGTAAATACGTACTACATAGGTACTATCAAATTCTTATATTAATTAATTTATCTATTCAAGTAATTTGACAGCCGAAGCCATGTCGTTACTATTCTATCGTATGAACAGTAGTCCTCGGCAGACGCAGATACCGCGAAGCGCTTAATTTAAACCAAAACTCAAAACGGCATTCGCACTTGCAAAAGTTGCCCCGTTCAGGAGAATTTCATTAAGTTGTCCTAATTCAGAATCAGGCCATACCTTCACAGACGGACGGATCGGAGATACGTTAGTTACTGAATAGTGTCTGGTTCTAATTGGTGTGGAATGCTCTGCCCGGGTGGGTGTTTCCCGATAGATATAATCTGGGTGTCGCGAGTGAATCGGTTTTTTTCTAGGCAAGCGTGCTCCATCGTAGACCGCATCGTTGCTTACCATCAGGCGAGATGGCGGTCAAACTCAAGCCTATAAATAAATAAAAAATAATAATAATACCTGACTAGTATCTCCTGGTCCGCCGACTGCTGCAGCTGGCGGTCCATCTGCACGACCAGCTCGACGCTGTAGTACAGTTGGTCGTCCTCGCCGGGCTCCTCCGCCGTCGAGTTCAGGGTCGACGTTCGCACGCCACACGCGTTCGATGGTAGGTGGAGTGATACGGTCTTTTGGACATTGCCTGGAATAGGATTTTGTAAAATTAGCGCCCTGCGATTTCATCCGCTTCCTGAAGGGTAGGTTCATTTTTCGGGATTACAAACTATCTCCATACCAAATCAGTTAAGGCGTTTTATAGTAAACGAGTAACAAACTGTTACGTTTATAATGATAGTAAGATAGAATAATTTCGTGACTGGTATAATTTATTGGAACCTACTACATTTTACGTAAATCTAGTTGCTATTTTACCAAGCTAGGCCTAGGCCTAGATCTTTTTTTTTTATTCAGTTATAGGCTTGCGTTTGACCGCCATCTCGCCTGATGGTAAGCAATGATGCGGTCTACGATTATTGATTATTGCCTATTCTGTTGACCCATGGATTTCTGTGATTTTTAATTTCCCGATCCTTCGAACAACAAATGTATGAACATCAACATAAATCTATAGCAACACGCCAAGCCACGCCTTTATGCGGCCTAAAGAAAACTCTGACATCACAGCTAGCAACTCGACCTACCCGAACATACTCAACAGAATTTCAACATAATTCCCACTGACCTTGCACCTGACACTCCCTCGAGAAGTCCCTGCTAAACACCAGCCCTTTGAACGGCAAGTCCATTTCTACGTTGACAGTGATGGCTCCCTTGTCGCAGGTGGTGGTGACGCCGACGACCCGGTTGGGCCGGCTCTGCTGGCCCGGGCTGGGCGTCACGAGGCACAGCAGCAGCACCGCTCGCCACATCCTGGCGCGCCCTAGGAAAACAGAAGAAATTTGTATTGAGAAAAAAATAAGGTGACGTAAGTTTAGAATTCAAGAAAATTGAAATTGAAAATAATTATAATGCGATAGAAAGTGAGTAGAAAGTCAAAACCTGAACGTGAAAGAAGTCTTAATTGAAAAACATCATCGAAATGGAGAAGAACAAGCGTTGTCAGCGTAGATCTGTTCTGTCGCTTGGTAAAATATAATGAAAAATGCACTATGTATATATAAGCCTATGAATGTATGTATGCCTACGTAGGTACATACGGGATACGAAAACTATTAACTTGTGCAGTTTTAATTCTCGTATTTGAGTACCTACCAATCTTTTTTTCCTAATACATTCATTATAATTTTTTCGCGGTAAAATTATAATTATTGTCATTTGCATATCACAACCAACAAATACTTATGCAAAATTGGATTCCTCTCATTAGTGCGTGAGAATAACGAAGTTTCACTTTCAATGAGTTTAGTTGTAGATGAAGATGCTTCCATCGTAAGGTAAGCCGAGTAAGGTAAGATAAGGTGAAGTGAGATGAGGTGAGGTGAGGTGAGGTGAGGTGAGGTGAGGTGAGGTGAGGTGAGGTGAGGTGAGGTGAGGTGAGGTGAGGTGAGGTGAGGTGAGGTGAGGTGAGGTGAGATGAGGTGAGGTGAAGTGAAGTGAGGTTAGGTAAAATAAGGAAAGCTAAAGTAAGTTATTAAGTATCTAACCTAAATATATCTACACTAGTTCAACAAAAAATCAGCTGAGTGGTTTCGAAAACATAATTTTCCTGGTAGGCATTATACTTGAAATTTTTTCATTAAATTAGCTTTTTATCAATAAACCAAACCATAGAGTTGAATATTAGATCGACGTTGTTCATTTTGTGGTCAATTTCGCGGTTCCAGCGGCGGACATGAAAGCATTAGAGATGTACTTACTCGTATAGCGCCGCTCGCTGTTTGAAATGTGGTTTGAAAACTTGCACGATTTCTTATGAGTTTTTATTAGTAGATGGTACTTTAAATATATATATAAGTATCTACCTAGTATATATATCAATATGTTTTTGCATTAATTGAAGTTATGTTTTTAGTTTATCACACTCTACTCTAGGTATAAAACAGTTGTTAATCCGAAATTTTCAAAAATTAGATTTATTTTAAGAACAGCATTATGCTTTCTAATTTAATGCAGGTTTATTTTTAATTAGGTACCTTTTCCATACGGTTTATTTTTTATTTTTGCCTTTGTATAGGTAAATAACTTTAATAACTTCCATTTCTAATTATACGTACTTGGTCAGGGGTGGTGAACCTTTATGAATCATCGCCAATGTTTATAAAGAAATGTTCAACGAGGCTTTAGACGTGCCGTTAAATAATTTTGCCGGGTGATAACTAGGTGATGGCGTGCCTAAATATTTTGTCGCGTGCGATTGGTTCGCCATCCCCACCATTTAGCCACCCCCATTTAGTACCTACTAGGTACTAAATATTGAAGATATAATCGAAGTAAAGTGGCATAAATAAGGTAAATACCGCATCAAAATGATATCTGCTATCCGAATCATACGATAACTCTACCTACTTTACAGTGGCGTAGCGTGCCTTGGCGGGGCCCCGTATAAAAATTTGTTTAGGGGCCCTTTTGAAGGGTAAAGATTTCTCACAATAGAAAAAATAAACAAAATTATAAGAAATATTTATTCGTCATAATTATCTATCTGTCACTTTTTCCAAAATTTTAACAAGCAATTCAAATTAAATATACACTCTCCTTGCCTTTTCTTTGGTCGCAATAACCGATGTAGGGTGTTGTCAACTTTTGAACGCACGCTTTACTCGGGAAAAAAGAAATTACTTTTTTTGACTGATGTCATTTCAGAAAAAAAAATTGGAAAGTTTATATTAATTTTTGCTTACTCACGTCTGCCGTATAATTGATACGGCAGATACGGCGGTAGCTACGCCCCTGCTACTTTAGCTTGCTAAAGTATCCAATATTTTTACAAGTACCTACATAAGTACTCGTAAATAAACCGTTGCCTTCTTCGCTCCAGCGAGCGCTGATAATCCAGTTAGATAGAACACAATGTAAGTATGTATCGCTATTTTAGCCCAAATTAAGCTATTATCGTGCTATAGAACTGGGGGTTTACCATGGTCTCCGAACCCACCTTCTTTTATAGTTTTGAACACTTTCTGTGATATTTTTCAAGGACTGTCTATAAAAAATAATACAATACAATAAGTAACTCTTTATTGACACCAGAAAAGCAAATCAGAAACAGTAAAATACGTAAGAAAAAAGCGAAACAGGCAGTCTTAACGCTAAGAGCGATCTCTCCCAGACCGTGACGTGACATGAGGCGTGAGTACTCATTTTTCACGGAAGTACCTACTCACGTATTATCAAGTCGGGTATTTTAACTATACATTATACAATTAAAGTATCCGAGTCAATTAAATAAATCGGCACAAGTTAATTATAATAGAAATTCACAAGTTATTTGCACGTGGTTAACTTTTAAATATATTTCGAAACAAAGCTTAACTTGAACAAGCATTGACTGCTGTTAAAAATTCTGGTAGGCCTGGGTAGGCCCCCCGATCACTGAAAAGATACTATCTCGAAGCGACTTTGGTTTTATACTTTCGTTTTTGCAGGTCAGGAGTCAAGAATGAGAGTGATTGATCATTTGGTTTGTGGACTAATCCTTTCTCCATTTCACTTAGATACATACATACGTTCAATGTTGATGTTTTTGTACGTTATGGTTACGTGCATCCGTGATAGTTAAGAGCAGTCAATCTAGCTTACAAATGTTTGGAAACTTTCATAGATCTATGTTATTTGATTTCGACTTTACTTTCAATTATTTTAAACCATCTCAATAATTCTCAACACAACTAATTTTTATTTGGAGTCTAGTTTATAGTTTTTGGTTTAAATATATTAATTTTGCAGATTATCACTTCATTTAGAAACTAGCGACCTGACCCGGCTTTGCACGGGTATAAAATATAGCCTATGTTACTCAGGGATAATGTAGCAATCTAATGGTGAAAGAATTTTTGAAATCGGTCTAGTAGTTTTTGTGTTTATTCAACACAAACATACAAAAATACAAATCTTTCCTCTTTATAATATTAGTATAGATAGGTGGGTATTTTCTTCATGGAGTAAGAAAATCAATCCATCGTTATCTTTCTTACTATCCCTTAATATGTGATTTTAATTCAGGTGCGCTGTTAATACTGTTATGGTCATCTTCAAGATGTCTGACGATAGAGTTATAATAGGTCTCCTATTCTGAACTACATGATGGTAAATTTGCAGTCAAATCTATGCTCGAGACTGGTAAGTTTACATAAAGTCTTAACTGAACTCTAAGATAGTAAATTTTCCTAGTCTTGTTCTGAACACCGGATGGAAAATTTGCCTAAAGTCTTATTCTCTCTAGAGCGATAAATTTGCCTAAGATAAGAGTAGGCATAAAATATTTTGCGATAAACGGAACCATTTCACGTTACTCGCACAAAGGAGCTCTCAGCCGTATTCGACAATTACATAAAACATTACGGTAACTATTGCGTAATTTATAATTAGCGAACAATTAAAACTGTAAATGAATGTGTGACCAGCGGGCTGCTTCTAGAGCAGTAGACATTGTTTATGTTTCTGACAATCCACGCAGCGCAGGGTAGAGCAGAAATTGTAATGTATGAACGTACTAAGAGCTGTAGGCCTAGCACAACTACGACGTAAACTTACGTAGCGAGTTTTCGATAGAAAAGTGTATGCCATTTACAGCCCCGGATCTAGGGGGGGGGGGGGGGGGCGAGCCGGGGCCCATGCCCCGGGCGTCAAGCTTAGGGGGGCGCCAAATTCATACTTTACAGACGAATAGACAACTCATCATTTACTAAACTTTGACCACGGAATAAATAATAGTACAAGTACAGTCATGACCATATCAACTCGACCGATACCCAGAGCGCGGAGTAAGACGTGCTGTACGAACATTTATTATTCGCGAGGCGCGTAGGGCATAGTCAAAATACGCGCCCTCTCGCCCGCAGGAATCGCAGATCGCGGCAGCACGCGTCTGGTTACCGTGCGTGCGAAAGGGATGATATTCGAAAACTCCCTCGTTGATCTCTCTCCACGACAGTGTTTTATTATGAACATGTGTGTTGTTTGTCAGGAAAGAAAATACTTGTTTTTTATCAAGTTACCGTTTGAATAAAAACTGAAGGTCTAGGACATAGACGCCAAAACAAACGCGCTCGCTGCGCTCGTTAAGCTCATTACACACACGCCGTAATGAAACGTAAACGTAAAAAACGTAAACGTTTCACACTCATAGCTGGCTAGGAAATAAATCCTGTGTCGGGGATGCCATGGAACACACGTAAAGACAAGGACAACTAGCACCCAGACCCAGAACAGATATTTAAATTCATCATTCAAACATCTGCCCGGCCGGGAATCGAACCCGGGACCTCTGGCTTATAAGGCGGATACACTACCGCTGAGCCAAACAGGCCGACAAAAGCCTAAAATAAATTAAAAAAAAATAGCCTGGCCTTAAATAGCCTGTGTTTAATTTAATAACAACCAAATCAAAATCATTACGCTCGCTACTCGCGTCTTGTTTTTCTTTTCGGTAAGTAGATGCTGACTGTTTTGGAAGTGACCGAAAAAAATCTTCAATCTATTCGTGTTGGTTGAAATCAAAAGTTTTCAACCAACACGAATAGTGGGTAGTTTCCTTTGTACAGCCTGTCCTAAATTTCTGAAAAACGTCTCACTTTTTTGCGCTCGCTGCTCTTCCGTTTTCTTGATATTTAATTTCCGTTGTGCATAGTTTGTCAAATATGATCGATCTGTTCTGAATTGATCAAAAATGCCTAAACATTTCTTATTATGATTATTTTGTGCTTTTAGACTTGCTGCGTACAACATACTAAAGGCTTTTTGTAGTTTCCGCTTATTAATCGAGCACTGTTTGTAGGCAGAGCAAATTTTATGCAAAAACATTTTTTATTTATCAATTTTTATATCAAAACTTAATACACAAAGCTAACCAAAACGGAGTTAATTGATTTGTCAAATAAAAACGGTTTTAATTGAATAAATAAGCTTAATACAGAAAGAACAGCGATAGATGCATTATTTCCGCTCTGTTTACGCATTTTTGAGTGCAATTTCGTTTGGAAACAGGCTCTCGTAAAATAAATATGCATAATATTATCCTAAATTGCTAAAAATACGTTTCAAAAATTTCCACATCGTTATTATTTAGTGTTTTGTGTGACGCGCGTGAATTTTATTTTCAAAATGACAGAATATAACTCAAAATTTCGCGCTCGCTGCGCTCGCGTATTCTTGATTTCTGATATCTATTCAATACACTCCGTTACGTAATAGCCCGTCCTAAAAACAAAAGATCTTCAAATCTCTCCGCTCGCTTCGTTAGCGCATTACTATTTATTTTATAAAGGCCACAATTATTTTTGAATTGATTGAAAATATTACAAGTTTTGTACCCGACGCGACGCGAGTGTTGTGTAATTTTCGTTGTAAATAGCCTGACGCGTAAAAATCTATCGTAAATTGATCAAAAATATCTCAAATTTTCGCGCTCGCTGCGCTCGCGTATTCATGGTGCTTGATTTCCGTTATACGTTTGATTCGTAAAAATTCTATGTTTTGAACTAATGAACAATGTCGAAAAATTTCGCGCTCGCTGCGCTCGCGATTTTTTTTATTTATTTGTGCTTTTAAATTTGATGCGTATAACATCCAAATGCCGGTTGATAAAAACTACTACGAGATTTAAACTTACTTAATCAAGCACTGTGTTGAGCAACTGTGCTTGATTCACAAAGCTCTCCAAAATTGAATTATTTGGTTCATTGAAAAAAAAACACGGTTATGTTTGATTAGTTTGAACAAGTGCGGCCCGCCACTATTTCAAATTGTCACTATGCGGCCCGCGTCTGCCAAAAGGTTGCCGACCCCTGATATAGATGATATAGGTAAAAATAAATATAAGTGGGGGGGGGGGCGGCATTTTTCAGTTTTTGCCCCTCCTAAAAAATTTTGTAGATCCGGGGCTGGCCATTTACGCCTGTCAACAGCGCACTGGCGGGCGTAAATGGCGTACACTTTTCTATCGAAAACTCGCTACGTAAGTTAACGTCAAAGTTGTGCTAGATACACAGCGTACGCTACGGCAGGCACGTGCGACGCAGACATCTGCTCTGCTCCCTCTGTCTGTCTCGCCTGCTCTGCCCTCCAAAATCTGTTCTGTGTTGACATCTATGTTGTTCTGTGCCCGAGAGTGGGAGACATTTGATGACAAAAATTATATCTACTGCCTGGGAATCCTACACAATCCACCAGTTCGGGTACCTATATTTGGAGATACGTTGCGGACTACCGGTGCGTTGTAACGGTGGGAAATTCTTCAACGTGCTCTTGTAAAAAAAATAGTGACACTGAAACATTGAACTATTATGCACTGAAATAAGAAAAACTCTTCTATTTGCGTAACAATTTTTTTTGTGATGCCAATAAAGTATTCTTTATGGTATTGAATTGTAAGCTATCAAGCAAAAATTAAACCACTTTCATTGAAAATAAGGCGATTCAATTAGGCCTATTAACAGCCAAAGTAGGCGCAAGCATTCTCCAAGAAATGTAACAATGAGGTGAAACTCATCGATACCCGTGTAGGAAACAACAATGCCGGTGGGAATCGAGATGGTAACAATTACTCGCTGACTGAATGTGCGAATACGTATTCGTAGCAAATAGAGAATTAAACTCTTTGGTAGAGGTCCGTGAAGAAATGATAAACAGCGCAATATTAGGGCAAAAAATATGAAAATACAATTGGCTTTACAGCGTTCTGTAACAAACCAAAATAGTAAAAGGAACCTTTATGGTAAGAGCCCTGTTTCATTTTCTCTGTCAGTATATCAGGGTCAATAATCTCAGGAGCTACAAAAGTTAACGACCTGTAATGCACATAACCTGTCACAGTACTTGCTTAATTTATTTTGTCTATACCCAGCAATGCCCAGCATTTTAGAGAGTGATCTCGAAGAGTTCGAAATAATTCTGATTTGATTTTCACACTTATCCACATCATAAAAAGTCGTAAATTACGAATGACGAGTAAGAAGTGCAAAAACACTTGATAAATCCGTGAAATAAAACAGCCATTAAGTCTGAACTGTGTACAATTTAATGACAAATTTATTAGGCCGACCGCACACTCGAAACTTGCGTGAGTGGCCAGTTACTTTACTTGTTAACAACAATCTTGATTTTGTGCTGACTCAGAACTGAATGAGAGCATGTCTTTAGCGGATCGGTGTTGTTTCCGTACTCAATTTAAAATCAGAACTACCGATCAAGTACCGAGAAATACATGGAACCTAAGACATTTTTGACGCAAGGGTAATAATAGACTAATAGAGCAAGATTAGTTGAGAGTAAATCGTTTTTTTCTAGACAAGCGTGCTCCATCGTAGACTGTATCATTGCATTTCCATCAGGCAAGATGGCGGTCAAATCGGCCTATCACTGAATTTAAAAAAAAGCTAAAGTTGCATCAGCAACAGTCGCCTACCACTATAGTTGCCAATACGCGCCAACCAAGAGACATCAACATTTTCATAACGGCAACATAAATTACGGGCGTTCGGCTAATGGCAGTGGTGGTAAACGTTTTATAGTATTTGTGCCGCAATTGAGTTTATTGCCGGAGGATTTGGATCTTGGACACTGTGACATGCATGTGGGTCGGCGGTCGCCAATGGTCAACTTAGTTGGTCAGACGGCTCGATAACCTACATGTGAGGAATAACATCCTGTATTATTGTTAATGCATTTTAGAATCAATTTAATTAAAAACGTGCACATACTGCTGAGACATCAGCTGCCTTATTGATAATCGGGATCCACTTTGTTTCCATACTTAGAGTAAGATCCTAATTTCATAATTTAGATTACTAGAGAGCTTGATAATAGAGTTGGTTTGTTCCTAAAGCTGCTGGATTCATGATAAAAACTTTTATACATGGAAAAATTAGCGATCTAAATGTATTTTCATAAGAAGACCTATTTCCATACGTTTTTCAGTTTTTTAAATTTTATTTTATGACGCATAAGTATAAATGACTCAAATCTGTGTGCACAATAAATAACTTCTGTCAATTTATGTCAATCCGTTCCGAGATCAATTTCCTCTGGAATGCCAAAACGAAAGCAGGCAATTTCTCCGAAAATAATCTCGGACTTTTTGCCCATCCCAACATAATACCATGCAATACAAACTTAGAATCGATTATCCCGCGGTCACACCTTACAAAATTGGTCATTACTGTGCCGGAGAACTAGATGCCAATGAACTTGTAATCACAATCCGAGTAAATTATAAACGCTATCCGGCAGGTTATTACGAATGGTTGGGGCAATTTCGAACCTGATTTTGGAGTGTACTTTAATAAAGGCGGTCCTACACCGGGAGCATTGGCGGGTAGTGAAACAGTGTGTGTTAACATATATAGATAATGTGAGGCTATAATGTAAGGGGATGCTAAGCCGAAAAGGACTCAATATTACTCATCATTATGAACAGTTTTGGAACAACCCGGAATTCGCGAAAAAAATATCAGCTGTCCCTGTCCATACATTTTGTCGAGCGAGTGTCATTGACAATTTTCTATGGAACAGTAGATTTTTTCTCTCAGATTCCGGGTTTGGTCCCATATTAAAAGTTATTCGTAATCGTAATAATGAGTAGGTACTATGAGCCTTTTTCGGCTTGTCATATCCTTTCTTTATAACACTGTATTAGAAGCGTATGTTCGTCAGTCAGTATGGTAGTAATGTAACATTTGTAACGTAATGCTCAATACTGAATTTTGGATTGTTACATTACAAGCGAATTATCCCGGTGAGGAAGCACCTTTATACATTGATGTACTTTGGAGGTCTACTGTAGGACTGTGGCGTAACATAGATCTGTCTATGACTTTGTTGTTTTTGGTCATCGACTTAGGAAAGCTTTTGGTTGAGCGGCGCAGTAATGATAACTATTGGTAGAAACAGTTATTTTGCTAGCAACACGAACACCAGGATTCTTTATTTCAAAATTCGTCAGTTTGGTTACACTTTGGATATAAAATAAATCAAAATTAGTTTTTAAACTGTCGTTATGAAAATGGTGTTAGATACCTGGATGATTTTAATATTCGAGGCCAAGATGTTACGACAGTGCCCCGAATTAAATGGGATGAGCTTGCAACGTTCAGATAAATATAAATTTGAACATTGTACCTACGTTACGTTATCTGTATATAGTTTCTGGCTTAATGTAACCTATGCCTGGAACCGGAACACCGCATTTAAAAAGTAAAAAAATACGAGTATTTTAATTATTGAAAATTGAAATGAAAACAAAAAGCTACATTGTTCCCTTCTCATTTATGATTTCGGACAAAGACTGATATGAAATGTAGGTCAGTTTTGATCTCAAAAATTTCTCAGATACCCGAGTTCCAACTGATCTTATCTGAAATATCGACACGAGTAGATGGACCGATAACACGCGCCAAAACTGGGTTCATTCATTGAAATGCTTTCACTTGGAATTGATGGTTTAATTCAATGAACAGAGCATCGCGTGTGGCCTGATTTTATAGAGCTTTTGGAACCTTGAGAAAGAAATTTAATTAAAATTTACAGAGGCGTCGATGTGCAGAAACACAGTAGTGTAAAAATCTCACGACATTTTTTTCAAAATATGAAAGAAAAAGTTGATTTTAAGGGTTTTTATATCCATAGACTTCACAGACTTTTTTTTATCTCATTACAGGGTATAGGCCTCTTCTCTTACTGTGTCATCTTTCTCGGTTTCTGTCATAGAATATAGAATCTATAGATAAGTAAATTATAGAAATGTCATTCCCATATATTTTCCTTGTTTGCTAATAGCGTTTCGATTTTAGAATAGCAACTTGGCTAGGAGGTAGACTTGACCCGCGAATCCAACAATATCGTCGAGCCATCTCTTCGCTGGACGATCATCTCTCCGCTTTTTTAGCTGACTCTCATTTTATGGAGTAAACAATAAGAAGTTTCCACTTATCTGTCTATATTTAAGGTAAGTAAAAAAAACCTGACCTAGATAGTAAGTAGGCACAACAATCAAGCTTCTAACCATGTCTTAACGCTACAGCGATCCCATATTTTGGCAATAGTAACTAACGCGACAGTACCATTAACTCTACAACTAGTACGCAAAGATCGCACGAACAGTTACGTTCCGTTACCCGTAGCGCTACACATACTTTGTAAGACCACATCAGGGAATGCGGATGGTGGAACGGAACGCCTGATCTAGGTTCTAGCTCGTAGCTAGATGATCTGATAGCATCGATTGAATCAGTAATCTTACCCGTTATCTCTATGGTGCATGTTGCAATATTGCAGCGCAACAGATTGTGAATTTGTGAGTAGGAATCGTTAATGTGGATAAGGACTCGATTTAAGTCAATTGAAGATATAATATCACTAAATAGAGATTTAAAAAATCCGAATAGTGTAAAAATATTTTCTTTATAAATATTATCTTATTTAATAACTAGCGGCCCATCCCGGCGTCGCACGGGTGGACAATGTTGAAATTTTTTCTGAATTTTCTTTGCTATAAACCTCACGGAGCCCAAGACCTTTCCAACGAATGCAAAACCGTGAAAATCGGTGCGTGCGTTCTGGAGTTATAGCGTCAGGAAGGAAAACCCGACTTATTTTTATATAGTAGATATAATTTTAAGGAAATTAAAAGAAAACTGTTTTAGTATTAGGTACTTATTTGTTAATTCTTCCGTCAGATTAAAAGATTTGAAAACGAATAGAGCTGATAACCGTTTATATCTTCCTTGAAACACCACCCTTGCCTTGCCATGGGCTTTAATTATTATCGTGTTTTAGCTGAAGAAATAAACATACATACTTATTTATTTTATGGCCAAGGGACCTTTGAGAAAAAAGAGCTAGTCTTTTCTCAGAGTGTTTACAGCGCCGCTTCCGCGTCAAACAAGCATTACTAGCGTTTTACAAGATTACCTAAAGAAAAGAGCTACATTGTTTCATATATTCCCGCTCGTCGCCATCAGCTTCGTCCACTCTGGCGACAAGCGGGAGTTAAAATCCCGCAATGGCTTGTGCTTCGTATGCGATAATTCTACATTACTTTAACTCTTTAATGCCTAGATCTGAGTAGTTTCTTTAGAATTCGCGCATTATCTCGAGTATCAGGGAACATAGGCGGTATGAGGTATCCTTTTGTCTACAATTGCTGGTGTGAACAATAAAGAGTTTATCTATATATGTTATAAGCGAGTATAATGGAACATTTTGCAGTCAGGGTTTTCGGGTGCGGTCGACGCAAAACGCAAGCATTTACATTTTTCTCTGTCTCCGGTCTCAGGGTTGGTCTTCCGTACCTTTATCTTTCTTCTCCGACCGATTCTTGGTCGACCTGTTTGGCTCAGCGGTAGTGTAGCCGCCTTATAAGCCAGAGGTCCCGGGTTCGATTCCCGGCCGGGCAGATGTTTGAATGATGAATTTAAATATCTGTTCTGGGTCTGGGTGTTAGTTGTCCTTGACTTTGTGTGTGTTCCATGGCATCCCCGACACAGGATTTATTCCTAGTGGGGAGCTATGAGTGTGAAACGTTTTTTTTTTCTCCACTTTGCTCTACAACAAAGAGCACTCAACTAAAAACAAGCATCTAAATATTAATCTCTGTAGAGTTTTTTTTTAATCTACTTATTAGAGAAGAGAACGATTACATCTTTTTACAGAGCAGCCGTAGGCTATCCGGAAACGTATCAACATTTCTTTTAGCTTCATTTCCTTGAGGAAGCAGGAGATTGCTTGGCACTTTTCTTGAGTACCTAAGCAACGGTTTACCTACCTTACGTTACCTTTAACCAAAGAATTAGAATAGGTAGTAAAATCTGCAGTACTTAGTAACATTTAAGCCAATAAAAAGGATCTATCTGAACTTTAATATAAATAGTTCAAGCTATCGAAGACTATCTCATCCTTTCTCCTTAGTCTTCTTTCACTTCTTCCCTTTTTTGTGAAGCATGTCTGTTCTGCTCAGTGACGTCGTCTGCTTTATGGGTAACATAGAATGATGAATTTAAATATCTTCTCTGTGTCTGGGAGTTAGTTGTTCTTATCTTTGTGTGTCCTATGGCATTGCCAACATAGGGAATCCTAATGAGGATGTTAATGAGAATGGATAGGGCGCGTCAGTCGTGGATTAAAGTATCTGTACCCTTAGTCTGAGTTTTGATAGTTTTCGAAAACGATCAAACGTTTCGTAAAGCTCCATACATTATAATAGTTCTTTCACGTTTCCGCCAGGGGCGCTTTACTGTAATGTATGGAGCCTTACAAAACGTTAGATCGTTTCGAAAACTATCAAAATCAGACTAAGGGTAACATACTACGGACACATATACCGTTAAATCATATATACATCATCCTTGATTACACACGAGTTTAGAAGTAGGTATACCTACTCGTAACAAACCGTACTAAACTTGTGATTCCAACTTATAAGTAACAGTTCCCACGGGACCGAGAAACCGCTAGATCTTGAAGAGTAACAAACACCGTTTGACGGAATGCCACTGCAGCTAGCAGTTCCGGATTTGTGTAAACATTAAACCCTATTTACATCATAAATGCACGTAACGTTAAACGTAAGTGTGTTTGCTGTTATATCAACTGTTTGCATCGTCTGATGGACGTCTGTAACCAGGCTTCAGATGCAAAGGTTGATTTGTTGCAGGAATTTTGTTCGAGGATATAAAAACTTGTGGAAACTTCTTTGTAAGCCTTGATTTGTAGTTGGACAGTGATTTAATCAAATTAAAGCGTGGGGTAAATGGCGGTAAAGATTCTTGGTTGGGCATTGTTTTTAAATCAGTTATCAAAGCACCTAACTATGTAACGATGGGTTTCGGCAGCCTAACTTTGAGAATCAAATCCTAACATATTTTAAGCCAAGCCAAATGGGTACCTTTTTCGACCATTAACCACACCGTCACTTAACATCAAGCCAGCTGTGCTCAAACGCCAGTAAACAGTAAACAGAAAAAAGACAGTGTGTCCGATTCAAAAACAGTCTCAGGAATCCCAAATACCAAATCACCTAGACCTTTTTTGTTCATAATTAAAACGAGAATGCTTACGTTTTATTGAGTCTGATACTTCACCTAGTTTCGGTCACATTCGGAGATCTTTTTCGAAGAGCATGACGCGTTTGAAGTTGCGTCCAGCCTTGCACTGACTTTTTGCAGTAAACTAACGATTTTTACAAAATGACAATTGCAAAAGGTACAAACAAACGCAATCGTAAATCAGGTTTGCTTAAGCAATGGGTCTTCCAAAGTTCAATATCTTGAAACAGACCTTGAGCGAGCGGCGCCTGTGCATCCTCGCGACAGTTACAAAAGACAGATCGATCACATGTGATGTGAATCCGCCGGAACGCTTTCACTCTCACCGCCACTTGAGTAATTGTTATCTAACGGTTGTGCCCAGGGCGGAGAAGGTAATGATTTAACTATGTTTGTATATTAAGTGAGCGGCCCTAGTCAGGGGTTTTGTATTCTGTAGCGGGTAGACAGATTTTAATCAGCTTAATATAGGGTTATAAGGAAAGGGTATGCTTAGCCGAAAAGAGCTCTTAGTACATATCATTATGAACAACTTTTAATACGGAACAACCCAGAAATTGCGAAAAAGAAATTAAGTAGTTGTTTCATAGAAAAATGTCTATGACTCTCGACAAAATCAAACAGCTAATTTTTTTCGCGATTTTCGAGTTAATCCCATAGTAAAAGCTGCTAGTAACGTAAGCCTGTGACATGGCTTGTGCGTTGTGATTTTGGATAGTCTAGGACAAAAAATCACTACTTAAACCAACAGTATTACGAGATATGTGGAATACATTATAGTACCTACAGTTTTGTAGGCGAATTATATATATATATATGTACAATAGAAATTACTCCGTGTATCCTACTTTCCTTCCTACTAAACATTACAAACGCGAAAGTTTGTAAGAATGTATGGATGTATGTTTGTTACTATTTCACGCAAAAACGGCTGAACGGATTTACATGAAATTTTGAATGAAGGTTGTTCATGGTCTGGAATAACATATAGGCTACTTTTTATCCCGGAAAACGCAAGTGAAGCCGCGGGGCGCAGCTAATAAGAATATGATGTTTCAAAATGGTAGAGCATACATTGATCGAAACTTGCAATGGACCGGAATCAAATCTTAGGTGTTAATCTCTTTATGTCCAAGCAGATAATAAATTAATTCGAAATAGTCAATTTATACTAACATCATTATCAGGGTGTTTATTTAACTAGTATTTTGATTTTTTGAGGTTTACAGAATATTCCGTCATGATCGTCAATCGCGATTAGTAACGTAATAAGTGACAAAATTACGTGGTGCAGCATAAAAATATGAAGTTCAATTTTTTTTTCCATGTAGAGTTTGTAGAGTGACACAAAATGGGTCAGACGGCTCTATTTTCGAAAACACCTACTTTCTTCTAGGTTACTAAACGCTATAAGAATCATTGACCTATGAGTATTTCATTAATACTCCCCTGACATTTAGCATGTCGCGCCGGCGCCCATCTCTAGTCTTATCACGTTCCAATGCGGTACATCTACTCCAAATAACTATCAAATCAATTTATCAAAGCACCTTTATCACAACTCTTTAAGGTTTACAATCCCGTGTGGTGTCCCATCGATTGATATGGGTACCGCGTACCGACCCCATATACTTATGACCTACAGAACCTTGACTTTAGTTCGGTGAAAGTCGGAAAAGGAACGAAATCGGACCGAGGTACGGAATTGAATTAAGTAAATGGGTCGTTTCTATTCAAGAGGCGAGTCGGTGTTCTTTGACAAGTCATAATCAGAAAGACTTTAAATAATCGGATTAAAGAGTCAGGTAAGGACTTTTATTATGCTTTTGCTTCAATACCGTCACGGAGAGTGAAGGTATAAAATAAGTTTTTCAAGATTTGAAGATCTTCCGTAGAGTTGATTAAATCTTATTTTTTTAATAAATGTTTTCTAAGGACGATATGAACTTTGTATTTTATAGTAGCCATCTTGTCGACTAATGTCTATACATAAGAAAATGTTACATGGTTTTTACGTTTTTTTTAATATTTTTTCTAGGTAGAGAGACTTGTAGTACATATCTATCGACTATTTGGCCTACACGGGCTTATTAACTTACCAACAACTTACGTTAGATGAATCATAATTTATGGTACTTTCAAATTTAATTACAACGAAAGTGTCAATCATTCTGCTAATTCATTCAATGACGTAATTAACATTACATCACCATAAACTCATAACTTTACATAAATATCAGGAAATGCAATAAACTTTAAATAGATGTAGAAAATGGTGAAAAGTTTTTGATTGAACGGAGTAAGGTCTCAGAGTATATGGGAACAAATACAATTGGCTTATGTATGTATGTTTATACCTATATAGGTATATTATACGACGATAACTTGATTATTGTTAATTCGATCTACATGAAATTTTGCAGGCAGTAGTTCATTTCATTAAAAAAAAAGTAAGTATGAATATGGACAAAATTGGTCGTCATCAGGAAAAAAATAATGGGAAGCACAGGAGCGTGAATAAGACACGACAGTTCGCAAACTTGTAGTGTATAATACCAGGTTCGATCATCGGTCTCATAAAAGTCGATCATAAAGATGGCTACTATGATATTATATGTTAGAATATGTCCGTGTCCGTCTAGAGAAACACCGGTAAAGTTAAGTCTGTTGACGTAAGTATTATGGTCGTAGTTACCGTAACAGGTAATTCTTGCCCTTTACTAGGCCAAGACAGACCGTTAGACGTCCATGACCGTGGCTGTCGGCTCGAGCCGTGACTCGATGTTTTGACTGGGTACGGCTCAATCTGTATAATTCAATCAGTTCTCTGGTGCTGAAGGGCTTTGTGACGAAGCAGAATGTACTGAATTACTTTTGATTGACGCTTTTGATGTGGTCAAGCCGCGTCTTCGTTGGATTTCTAAAAACTCTTTCGCTCCAAAAAAGGTGTACCTACTTGAACCGTTGGTGTTGTTGTGTTGGAGGTGTTTTGGTAGGATTATTTTAGTTTAATTTGACAGTCCCGTTCGGGGTAGAAACAGATTTATTTTCACTATTATTGATCGCCCATGTAACTTAATTTCAGGAGAGATAATGATTGATGTAGACCTTCTCTAATGTACGCCAATGAGCTTCGTCTTTAGCTATCGCGAAGTTTCTATTCGTTGCTTAGCAGAGGTTGTTACTTTACCCTAACGACCCTTCAGCAATTTTTTTTTGTTCTGACCGGTTTCCTATACTTCCTAAAAAATTCAACGCGAATAAATCTATTTTTTTTATTGTTTAAAAACGGTTCCTTTGGTATAATCAATTAAACTATAGTCTAACTTTTAGATCAAGTAATATTTCTTTTAGAAAAGTTTTACGAATACGTTTATTGTCGTCTCTACGTGCCATCTCCGTGACGTAATTTTCTAAGCCCCCATGTGGGTCATGCATTCCGTTAGATGCGCTTAAAGCAAGTGCATAATGTGTATGATGAATGTGAGGGCCAATCAGAATGACTGACACTTCGTTCCAAGCCGCAATTATGTAAGAATTTATTATTAAGATGATTGGAGGACTAATTTCCATTGAAATTACAACGCCAATAATCAATTAAGTAAATTAAATAAGTCTTTGTAGTATGAAAATGACTAAATTTGTAGTAATAGTACTAGCTGCCTATAAGTCTAATCTATACTAATAATTATAAAGAGGAAAGATTTGTATTTTTGTATTTTTGGATGTTTGTGTGGAATAAACTCAAAAACTACTGGACCGATTTCAATAATTCTTTCACCATTCGAATGCTGCATTATCCCAAAGTGACATAGGCTATATTTATTACCTGAAAAAATTAGGGATCCTCACCTCACTAAAACTTCAATAGTGTCCACCCGTGTGAAGCCGGGACGAGCCGCTAGTATTTAATACATGCCTACCCCAGTTTGTTCTTATGTTGTAAAAACAATGTCTTTATTTGTGATCCTTCACTTCCACCTTCTTGAAATCATTTTCGAAGAACAATTTAGCCTTCAAAATGTAATAAGCATCCCATTAACTTTCCCATTTACACAATATAGTGATTAGACCGAAGTCAAGCATAAAACGACGACACGCGTGACAAAACTCAAATTTTCAGGAACTATGAGTTGTGTTCATACGGGAAGTGAGAAAACTGTTATATAACTATGAGGTAGAATGCATGTCCGACTAGCTTCCTACTCAAGCAAGAATAAGCGTTTATGTTAATTCGCCAACGAGCCCCGACTTTCCGTTAGTGTACCTTCTGAATAGATGTGTACTTAGGTACCTCGAATCTCGCTGTGATAGAACCCACGCCAAACTTTATGATCGCTCTGAGCGTGGCCCCATTAGTCCCACACGGCACCTACTTTACTTACCCGGATAAAGCAAAATATTGAAATGTACTTAAATCACGCGTGTGTTCAGCGCGTGGCTCACGCGTCGTTTTTCATTTGAAGTTAATATAATCCGGGTTAATAATCACGTTGTTTGTCCGCTATAGACTCCTAAACTACTTAACCGATTTCAATCAAATTTGCACACCGTGTGCAGTTCGATCTCAATTTATAGTAAAAAAACATGAAAAATTAGAAAATTTATAAATACTTAATCCATAATTTAACTTTAGCGCTTTGGACAATGTAAACCTTTTTAATGTAACTTTTGTCATTTGACATAGAATTGACGCAATGGCTTTTTTACCAATTCGTTAAGACAGGACAACGTCTGTCGAGTCAGCTAGTATAGATTATAAAATGTTTTGTTCACGTTTCTACACTTTGCTTTTAGCTGAGACTTAAATACGTAAATAAGTTAAAAATGGGTTATTATACAATACACATTATTCAGTAGCTCTTTTTTTTCACGAACAGAAGAATAGTGAAAATTCTTAAAAAAAATCGTCTGCATTTGAGTACATCCACTTAGCGCTTTCTGCTAAATGCAGCAAAATAGCAACTGCTGCTATTTATAGGGAATATTCGCTATAGTGATGTCACGATTAGTTACCAGTTAAAAGCGTCCACAAAGTTTGGCACCGTCTTTACAAAACCGTTACCTACTTCAGATTGCAGCAAACTGGCAAACTCGAGCGAAATGAACGAGACAGCTAATGAACGGAATAAACAGAGATTCTAATGCTCACGAATCGCGAATCGTGGGAACTGAGAACTACGTAGAGTTTGAGAGAGATTCAACGGCGATTTATTAAAGAGTCATAAATAAATAACAAAAAACTGTGGATACTTTGAAAGTGAATTTAAAGTCGAAGAAGAATATTTTTTTAAACTTCACAAAATGCCTATATTTACCACATACACACGCACTTCTTGTACTTTCGGTCAGATAAATCAATTTTAACCAAACTTCCAGCCAATACTTATCTAAATTACTTAGTTATTTGAAAGACATCTGACATCTCGAGCTTTAACGCACCAGTGTGAAAATCCGAGGCGTCATCCACGAACAAAGCACTGTTACTAATCACTGCGTTAACATGTACCGTAGAATCTGTTCCGCCATATTTTTGCCGCATTAGCATAAAAATTCAAGAATGTTGCATTCGTTAGCTTCATTATAATCACTCTATTTAAATAAAGAGATTACATGATAATACAAAGTAACAAAACAATGAAACTCCCGCTCGACCGGAATTTGCATTCTTTACAAAAATAAAACAATTGTATTTTATAGGTTGATTACACGTAACGAGTACAGTGGCCAGACAGTGATCTCGGCCGAGTACTCGGTTGGTGTAAACATTTTGACGAGGCGAGACAGTCCCTACAACCATAATTTGTTTGCTAGCCAAGTGTACCCATTTACTGTCTCGTCACTGTACTCGTTACGTGTAATCAGCCTATTCGTTCTATGTTCTACTGTTCTAGACCTAGGTCTTGTAACTATAGGCTGTAGGGTTCATTAATTTAAGCCATCTAGACGTGATCAGGAACGTCAGGACGTTGACTGAGTGGGCAGATGGGCGTCATTAAATGTACAGGATCCGATGGGCTGTGAAGATTTATCATGGGATGGTAGCCCTACCACAGGGATGGAAGATGAATGAGCACTTTGAAGACCACAGGGAATGATGACAGAAGATAATTAATCTTATAGTCTTTATATTTAGCCTTAAAGTATAGACAGAATATACGATGTCTAAATAATTAGTTATAAGTCTAAATAATCAGATTGGTTGATCTGACCTTTCAGATCTGACTGAATTTTTTGCTGATGAAGTAAAGCTTAATCACGTGACTTCACAACTGAAATTGCTTACATTTGCTGTATTTGTTACATTGAATAACCTGCCAAAGTAGTAAAAAAAAAGTTTCACACTCATAGCTCCCCGACTAGGAAAACTAGTGTCGGGGATGCTATGGAACACACACAAAGACAAGGACAACCAACACCTAGACCCAGAACAGATATTTAAATTCATCATTCAAACATCTGCCCGGCCCGGAATCGAACCCGGGATCACTGGCTTATAAGGTGGACATACTACCGCTGAGCCAAACACGTCCTCAAACAGTAGTAAACATCATAAACTTGTTGCCTTTCTCTAATAAAAGACAACTAAACCATATCGAGTAAATGTTATTCTACTACAAATGTACCACTATCCCATACATATTTATGCCTGATTAGACACGCATTTATACCGGCATCCTTACGGACTGCATTAACCTATATCAAGGTATCCATAATGCCATGCTTCGGGCGGTCCTGATGCCGTTACTCCACGGCGGAAGATCACGGTACACGTTCGGAGCAGCTAAAACCGGTAGAGGAAAAGTATCTACCTATGCAGTTATTATTTTGCTATCAACAAAATACAGGTTATAAAGAAAAAGGTATGCTAAGCCGGGAGGCTCATACTTCTCATCATAATGAACGACTTTTTAAGGATCTACTCTAAAATCTCGAAAAAAAATTAACAGGAATGACCCCTGGCAAAATATGGTGCAGCTGATATTTTCAGCAATTTCTCTCTACCATATTCTTTCTTCTTCTTCTTCTATATAAAAACTAATAGAATAAAATAATACTAATAGGGAAGAATAAAATACATAAGAAATAAATAAAAAAAATTAAAAAAACAAAACAAAACAACAATTTGTGAGAAATAATAAATAAATAATCACTGAGAAAATGGCAATTACGACAAGTAATATTTAAGAATATAATGGGAAGCCACTTGAGTTTTGCGCGATAATGAGATACATCGTCATATTTGCGTAGGCCAAATATAAACCTAATACAGTAATTTTGAAGGCGCTCAAGTTTATCTAGCTGCTTCTCAGAGAGATCAAGGTAACAGGCGTCAGCGTAATCTAAGATGGGAAGAAGAAGAGACTGTGCGAGCGTAACTTTGGTCGTCTTAGTGAACCACCAGACGCAAACAATTTGCAACTAATAGACTTAAGATGGCAGTCCGAGCTTAGCGTACCTACAATTAAATATTACGCCAAGGTTTTTTACTGATTCGCAAAATGGTAAAGAAGCTCCATCGAATACTACACTCGGCAGTGTAGCCCAGTCAACTCTCGAGATCATGTATGAACTGCCTATAATAATAGCTTGCGATTTCGCAGGGTTGACTTTTAAGCCATAGGAATTGCTCCAACTGATCGCAGATCGCAGATCGGCATTTATGGTAGCTATGCCAGTGTCGAGGTCATCGAGCCGGGCTTGCGTATAAATTTGAAGATCGTCGGCATAAAGGTGGTAGGAAGAAGTAAGGTATCGAGATATGAAAGTAGTGGTAACCCTCCTACTACTAAAGTAATAATTCCGTCTTTTTAGTTCGAAAAATGTAAGTATTTGAAAAGCGAAGCCTAGCACCAAAACCAAGATAAATCAGCTTATACACCTGCGTGCAGTCCATGCCTACTAAAGTACGTGACTCATTGGCTACGCGCATCTCCTGAGTCTTGTATATTTTGTCACGTACAACATGCTTTGAGGCAATTAGCCTAGAAACAAGTACCATTTTGAACCGCTGAGAACTGAAGATTAGTTTTTTGAAGTATGTATGTTACCTACTATTTTAATACCTATTTGTATAGCTTGCTGGTTTATCTTTTTAATAATTTTACTGTAATTTTTTCTATCGTATCTATCGTATCATTTTTCCGGATTTTACGCTGATTTCAAAAATTTGTATGGGAAATAGGACTCGACCCTGATTTATTTTGATACGATAGAAGGTAAAAAGGTGACGAACACAATTTTCCAGTATTGAGGTTAGATGGATTAATTTTCGAAAATATTATCAAAAAAATTTTAGATAGATCATTGTTAAAAACATGTTTATGAAAAGCTTTACCTACATAGTGAAACAACTATAATATTTTAATCGATAATAAAAGGGGTTGGCGTTCCAATCTCTTGAGAGAGGGGAAGTAAGGAAGCGTTAGGTAGATACGAATATAGACGAATCCAGAATGGTGGCGAAGTGGGGGAGGGATGAGAACAGTATGAAAGCTAACTGGCTAAGCATAATGGATGCCAGGATACTGTTTAGTCACTTCACTAAGCATAATGGATGCCAGGATACTGTTTAGTCACTTCACTAAGCATAATGGATGCCAGGATACTGTTTAGTCACTTCACTAAGCAATCAAAGCTATTAGGTAACAATACCAATGAACTCTATAAGCTCAATCAATTTTATCGCTTTACTAAAGCAAACGAAAAACGTTGCAATTACTTGAAGATCTGCATGACTAGTCCTAGTTATCACCTTGTTATTCCCCCTCATTTCCTGTTGAATATTATTACCTTACAGTTCCTCGGGCCATTAAACTTTCCTAAGAGATCGCGATACGCACGCGGAAGACAAGATTCGCGGCGAACTTGCTCTATCTACCTCGGCAAGTGCAATCAACCAGAACTAAGTTATTGACACAGATTACTTTGTATAGATACCTCATAACGTGGTTTTTAGTCAGGCTACGAGTACAAAGTTTGAGGAAAGTGCGGGTTGCAAGGGTCGACATAAATTTGTAAACGTATTACATATTTAGTCCATAGTTTAAACCTGGTAGGTAAACCTAGTACTATAATTAAACCGCGTTTTGGAATAAGACCAAAAGTGTTCTCGCTGCGCGTTCCCTATTAAAACTACTAACGAATCAAACAAAAAGTATTGTTTACAACTACAGAAAACGTATTTTGCTGTTAATAACCAAATCCTCCAACTTATTACCAGGGTTAAAAAGTGGCCAAACATTTTATTTGAAACAAAAAAATACCTTAAAACGTCGCTCTTAAATTAAATGAGATTTGCATCCATTTTAGATTTTTGTGTGATCAGTGCTTATGACATGAGCACATAGTAAAAATAAAGTCCTAAAGTTATCAGAAACGTTTTGCCACCGTTTTCCAAATACGTTTTCCGCAGCCCGTTTATTGTTGTTTTGACTGAGACTTCGATCGTATAGACAGATAGATATAAACTCTTTATTATTCACACCATAAATTACAAACAAAAGGATTATAACACCTAAAACTAGTGCGACAACTGGCGGCCTTATCGCTAAGAGCGATCTCTTCCAGGCAACCTTAGGATGGAGAGGATAGATAAAAAAATAGAAAAATGTGGTGTGCAATATGGAAGAAAGCTGTGTCATATAAACCGTGTGCATGTGTACGGTATCTATCGGGTTTCTTGGGGGTAACCTGGTTACAACCAAGCTCTAACCCATTGTTCTAACCGGCCGACCAGAACCACTAGACCTACCACACCTCTCTGAAGTGCAACAATAGGGCTGTCCAGCGGAACCATGATTTATACTGCCAAAATGAAAACGTAGATTAAATCAGAGAAACAATGAAATAGTCTCATGGTGGTATGCATATCCTACTAGTATTATAAACGCGAATGTTTGTAAGTATGTTTGTTGTTCTTTCACACAAAAACGGCTGAACGGATTTACATGAAATTTGGAATCGAGGTATAAATGATCTGGATTAACACATAGGCTACTTTTTATCTCGCAAAACACGGGTGAAACCGCGGGGCGCAGCTAGTATCTGTTTATTTGTTTTAAAATTGTATTTTATGAAATTGATTTACAAGTACAGTTATATGTTTTTATTTAGTTTAGTTTGGTGCATTGTTAGAATGTTATTCTATAGGTTTTTTATTATTTTCCTTTCTATTTGCGTATAGCACGTGTCTTTTGTAGACGACGCATCGGCATACAAAAGACATCGACGCGTGCGCAGCGGTTGAGGTATCGCTATTAGACGCTAATAATGCAACTTGCTTAGAACAATATTAGGATCAAAATTTTATAAATTTTATAATATTAGTAATTGAAAATCACTTAAGAATACGAATAATAAAAAAAAAGCGTGGAATATAATTATTAAAATGGTGTGAAGCTTTTTTTCCTTATTAGTTACATACGTGGAAATTTATTATGTGCGGTGATATAAATTAATATAAAAAAAACGTTTCTAAATATTGAAAAATTATTTGTAAGCCACGATTTCGTAGCCCTATACCCTAGCCTGGGCTAGGCTACCTAGGGTCTACATCAACCTGCTCCGTGGATGCACGAATCCAGATAGTAAATATTGGAACGAAAGCTTTATGTCCTATTGTAAATAATAATAGCTAGATCATTGAAAAGTCTTGTTGGGTATATTTCAATTTTTATGCACATATTTAGTCAGAGTATAAAGGGGTATGTTATAAATAAATACTAATCTGATGACCTGTTTGGCTCAGCGGTAATATAATAAATCCGCCTTTTAAGCCAGAGGCCCCGAGTTCGATTCTCGGCCGGGCAGATATTTGAATGGTGAATTTAAATATCTGTTCTGAGTCTGTGTGTTAGTTGTCCTTGTCTTTGTGTGTGTTCCTTGGCATCCCCGACACAGGATTATCCTAGTGGGGAGCTATGAGTGTGAATCTATTATTTAATTATATTATTGTAGACAAAATGAAAAGAGGATGAGGATTTTGTCCCAAGTACTGTGCGATGTCATATCATATCATAATGTTTTAGTAATAGCTTTATTTTATTGTATCACGCCAATGCTGAATTCTTAACGTGTAGAAAAAAATGATGATTGTTAAAAAGGGTGTGTATCGAAATGTAAATTTAAATGTTTTTATTGCAATCTAAACATTTTTATCTAAAGATCAAATTTTAAACTTCATTTAATTTCCGAAAGAGTATCTTTTATAGTTGTACTGAAACTTAGAGAAACTTCTTTTATTTTTATTTACTTGTTCATAAAGTAACAGAAGTACAGTTTTTATAACATAGGCTTAATATAGTTTGTAAGAATGTATAGGAATATAAATAAATATCATGTCCTTTATTTTACGAATGTCATGAATATTAACCCATACGTACTTCTATTTTTTTAGTAACATTTCGACTTTTCTTTCCCTTTTCACCTCTTACCACATCTTCTGTAACTTTAGTTAAAAGTACCTAAGTACAGTCATGAGGTAAACCACAAAGCTGTCCCCAAGAACAATGCCCCAAACAAGAGCAGGTCAACCCATGCTAAACCCGTCATTAGGCAATCACAGCTGTGTTAAATAGTTAACGTAAGGTCGTTTACATAACGTAACATTTATGTTAATTCGGAAGCAATCGGGTTTTAGGCTGTGTATACATAAAAAAAACATAGCTAACTATGTACTTGAAACAATGTAGAACTTACTTTTTTAAGTTCATTTTGATTTAGGAATTTTTGATAAAAATATGATAGTCGTATTGCATTTTTATACAATTTTAAAAAACTGTTAAAATGACACAAAAACTGGGATTGCTTGAGGGTATAATATACCTTTTTTAATAGTCCAAGGCTAAAGCCATCCTTAGCGGAAGTTAATCGGCTTATCACTCGGATGCATTGTCATTTTTTCACACTAGGAGCTTAAATGTCAAAATGAAATGAGAAAAATTGAATTTAAATTAAACTAAATCCGTTTTCCTGTACGGATCACAAGTACGTTAAATAATAATGCTGCAAATTTAAACAGTACAAACTGGCAAGTAAAAAATAAATACAAGAATCAAACTCAAATCACTTGCGCCGCCTCGTGTATTAACAGTCTAACTTTTATGTTAATTCGGAGGCAATCCCCGTTTACTTCCAGAAGCGCATCGAATGCAACAACTCAGGGTCGGCGTGATGCGTATTAGGTGCTTTTAAACGAATTAGACATACACTCGGTTTAGTTTATGTAAGGTTTGTTAACCTGAATTAAGAAATACGGCTTTTGTGCAAACATTTTTTGTTTAGCTTTATGTTTTTTTGGTATATTTTCGGTGGTGAAGGTATACAACGGTGGCATGGATAGATAGATATTAGACCAAGACTCAACTGTGATATTGACTAATTTGACTTCAAAATAAAAAATAAAAATCTCGAGTAGAAAACAGGTAATAATCTTCGAACGGCGGAACAGGTTTTCTTAAATCATAGCTCGATCAACACTCTCGATTAAGTTAACTTAACAAGAACATTATTTTTAACCGACTTCAAAAAAGGAGGAGGTTATCAATTTGTCTGTATGTTTTTTTAACATGCTTTTATTAGCTTCACCTGTATGTTTGTATGTTTGTATGTTTGTATGTTTGTATGTTTGTATGTTTGTATGTTTGTATGTTTGTATGTTCTTAATGGAGCATAACTTACTAGTACTGAACTCTATTTTCAAAAAAAGTCAAAAAAACAAATGGACTTGGATTTCCCCGGATGGCTCAACAAAAAACGAAATCGATTACATAATAAGTAACTACCCAAAAGCTTTCACCGATACTACAGTCATAAGCAACCTAAACTTCAATACAAACCACCGTATGGTCCGCAGCTCCCTTAGAACATCCCAGCCGAGAATACCTCGTTACCATATTAAAAATAATTCAAACCACCCGCCAATGCAACCCTGCTTAAATATGTCCAATACTATATTGACAGAAGTTGAAAACCACATTACCAATGTTAAACTGAACACTACACAGAAATACGAAATTCTAGAAAAAGAACTACAATACATAAATAGTCGAAGTGGGAACAATCACATAGGCAACAGATCTCAACTTAGCGAACATACCCTGCAACAAATCGACGAAAGAAAGAAGCTAATAAGTAACCAATCAAGAAAGGAAAATAGAAAATTGATCTCAGACCTTAGCAAAAAAATTCGTGAAAGCATAAGAAAAGATCGTAAAATCAAAAGGTTGAAAACATTAGAGCACCACATCCAGAAAACAGGTGGTGTAAAAAAAGCTCTAAAAGAACTACGAGAATCAGGAAAAGAATGGGTACCCAAGCTCAAAAGAAGGTTGAAAATTATGACGAAACGACAGAACATCAAGAATCTAGCTACACATTTCTACCGACAACTATACTCGAAACAAGATACCGAAACAACGAGTCACTACAACGAAAAGGTCAAAGAACAAACTAACCAAACAATCTATGAACCAGTAGCTGCCATCCTACAGTGCGAAGTTGAAAAAGCAATCAAAAGCCAAAAGATGGAGAAGTCGCCGGGACCAGACAAAATTACCAACGAGTTGATGAGAGGAACACTAGAAGGACTGGCTCCAATCCTAACAACAATCTTCAACGAAATCCTACTAAGCGGGCAGATTCCAGACCAATGGGCAAAATCACACATCATCCTTATTCATAAAAAAGGAGACAAAGAAAACATAGAAAATTACAGACCGATAAGCCTGATGTCAAATGTCTACAAAGTCTTTGCGAAAATAATACTGGATCGAATCAGCACACTACTTGACGAACAGCAACCAACCGAACAAGCAGGTTTTAGAAAAGGGTTCTCAACTATTGATCACATACACACCGTCAAACAAGTGCTAGAGAAATACAACGAATACAATAAGAAAATTTATCTAGCTTTCATAGATTATGCCAAAGCTTTTGACAGCTTAAATCACAAATATATATGGGAAAGTCTTGAACAACAAGGAATACCAAGCCACTATACGAACATTATCAAAACCATCTACTCGAACAGCAAGGCAAAAATCCAATTGGAAACGCTTGGAGAAGAGTTCTGTATACAGAGAGGCGTCAGACAGGGCGACCCATTATCACCAAAATTATTCTCGGCAGTGCTTGAAAGTATTTTCCGCAAATTGGACTGGGATAAATACGGTATAAACATAAATGGAACAAAACTGCATCACCTAAGATTTGCGGACGATCTCATACTACTTGACGAACACCCTGAAAACCTCGAAAGTATGATAAACAGCTTAAACGATGAAAGCTGTAAAGTCGGACTAAAAATGAACACCAGTAAGACCAAGGTAATGACAAACACTGCAAAAGTCGAAATCAAAGTTAAAGACAGTGTTCTGGAATATGCGGAAGATTATACTTACCTGGGCCAAGTCATTTCAACTAAAGACCAAATGAATAAAGAAATCAACCTCCGCATAGCCACTGGATGGAAAAAATACTGGGCACTGAAAGAAATAATGAAATCCAAAGAATTAGGAATGTCAACAAAAAGGAAAACATTTAACTCTTGCATACTTCCCTGCCTAACTTATGGTTGCGAAACCTGGACCCTCACCAAAGCACTGAGAGAAAAACTTGCAGTAGCACAGAGAGGAATGGAAAGGAGCATGACCGGTTATAAGCGACAGGATAAGATAAGAAATAATGATCTAAGATCCATAACAAAACTTACTGACATACTAACTCGAGTTGATCAACAAAAATGGAGATGGACAGGGCATATGATGCGTGATAAAGTAGAGAAATGGAGCAGGAGGTTAACAGAGTGGTATCCTCGAGATGGGAAAAGAAACCGAGGAAGGCAAAACTCCAGATGGGAAGACGAGCTAAAGACGACAGCAGGTCCTAACTGGAGAAGGGTCACCCAGGACAGACAACAATGGAAGATGTTGGAGGAGGCTTTTGCCAGAAGGCACACCGAAGTCAGAGATTTATTATAATTTTTAATGTATACTTTAATTTTGTTTTCGGGATAAAGGGCTATATTATTATTATTATTATTATTATTATTATGTTTGTATGTTTGTATGTTTGTATGTTTGTATGTTTGTATGTTTGTATGTTTGTATGTTTGTATGTAACCGACTCCTTTGAGCGCGTTTTTGACCCACTTTAAACGGTCAGATTTCTTTCAAACTTTGTAGATATATCGAGGACCGATGACAATACACTAAACAAATCGTGTTTTTTAGTTTTTTTAACTATTAATTTTTTTAACACGCTTTTTCTATAAAGTTTCTTTAACTTTTAATACCGTTTAACTTACAAATGGTAATTTCGTCATTCGTGTCAGAGAACAGAGAGGCGCAGTGGAAGCGCGCTGGGCTCATAACCCAGAGGTCTCTGGATCGAAACCACGCGCTAGAAATCTTTTTGCTCAATATTTTTTGTTACGCATCAATTTTATTTTATGAGGTCTGAGGATCGAAACCACGCGGCTACAAATCTTTTTGCTCAATATTTTTTGTTACGCATCAATTTTATTTTTAATTTGCTTGAGCAGACGGCCAAAATCGGATAACACCAACACATTTGTACATATTAATAATGGTTAATAGTTAGCAAATCGAACTAAAAAGCGAAAAATAAATAATAGTTAAAAAAAACTAAAAAAACACGCTTTTTATAAAAAACCGAACTAAAAAAATAGAAAATAAAATTTTATAAATTTAAATTAAGAATAGGGTTGAAAATTTCAATAAATATAAATTAATAATAGTGTAAATAAATAAATATATGTATTTTATTTTTTTTAAAGCGTGGGGTGCTTTCTAAGATATTATCAAAATGCTAATCACTCTACTCATGTCTGTCAATACAAAATGCATCTACAAAATATATAATATCTATTGACCCATGCACCCCACGCTTTTTAAAAATAAAATACATATATTTATTTATTTACACTATTATTAATTTATATTTATTGAAATTTTCAACCCTATTCTTAATTTAAATTTATAAAATTTTATTTTCTATTTTTTTAGTTCGGTTTTTTATAAAAAGCGTGTTTTTTTAGTTTTTTTTTTAACTATTATTTATTTATGTTTGTTACCTCATAACTTTTGACTGGGTGAATCGATTTTAATGATTCTGTTTTTATTAGAAAGCTGACGCTTCCCATTTGGTCCCATTTCAATTTAGTCCAGTTCTGATAATGGTATCCATGAAAAAATCATATAAGTCTTAAATTTGCATTAAGTACGTGCGCGACAATTAGATGAAAAACTCAATAGTCGGTCTTTTGAAGTCGGTTTTTGTTTTTTGTTTTGTAAAAATAATGTTCTTGTTACAAACAAAAAAATAAAAAAAACATACAGACGAATTGATAACCTCCTCCTTTTTTGAAGTCGGTTAAAAATAGAATCAATACAGTGCCACAAGTTTAAGTTGGCGGTGGCGATTTGAGGAACTAAATCGGCCACCTTGAAAATTCACTTTGACACTTCCGAGTTCATAGTAAACATCGTTGCGAATATTTTTGCTACTATTATATTTGCTACTGTGCTATCATCGTGCCTAAAGTGATAACACTTTAGGCATGATGATACACTGACATTGAACACAGTGGCGCACAGCCGCGCCAAGTTATACCTACTTGCCGGACTGTAAGTTCAGCCATTTGGAAGCTACGATGCGACAGACAGACACAAAGATTCAGACGTCAAACTTGTAACACTCCGCTGTTTGCGTCTGGGATTAAAAACATAAACTCTTACTGTTAAAGTGTTTTTAACACGCTTTTATTAGCTTCACCTGTATGTTTGTATGTTTGTATGTTTGTATGTTTGTATGTTTGTATGTTTGTATGTTTGTATGTAACCGACTCCTTTGAGCGCGTTTTTGACCCACTTTAAACGGTCAGATTTCTTTCAAACTTTGTAGATATATCGAGGACCGATGACAATACACTAAACAAATCGTGTTTTTTAGTTTTTTTAACTATTAATTTTTTTAACACGCTTTTTCTATAAAGTTTCTTTAACTTTTAATACCGTTTAACTTACAAATGGTAATTTCGTCATTCGTGTCAGAGAACAAAGTGGCGCAGTGGAAGCGTGCTGGGCTCTTATCCCAGAGGTCCCTGGATCGAAACCACGCGCTAGAAATCTTTTTGCTCAATATTTTTTGTTACAACGCATCAATTTTATTTTATGAGGTCTAAGGATCGAAACCACGCGGCTACAAATCTTTTTGCTCAATATTTTTTGTTACACATCAATTTTATTTTTAATTTGCTTGAGCAGACGGCCAAAATCGGATAACACCAACACATTTGTACATATTAAGGATGGTTAATAGTTAGCAAATCGAACTAAAAAGCGAAAAATAAATAATAGTTAAAAAAAACTAAAAAAACACGCTTTTTATAAAAAACCGAACTAAAAAAATAGAAAATAAAATTTTATAAATATAAATTAAGAATAGGGTTGAAAATTTCAATAAATATAAATTAATAATAGTGTAAATAAATAAATATTATGTATTTTATTTTTAAAAAAGCGTGGGGTGCTTTCTAAGATATTATCAAAATGCTAATCACTCTACTCATGTCTGTCAATACAAAATGTATCTACAAAATATATAATATCTATTGACCCATGCACCCCACGCTTTTTAAAAATAAAATACATATATTTATTTATTTACACTATTATTAATTTATATTTATTGAAATTTTCAACCCTATTCTTAATTTATATTTATAAAATTTTATTTTCTATTTTTTTAGTTCGGTTTTTTATAAAAAGCGTGTTTTTTTAGTTTTTTTTAATTAAACCCATAACTTCTGAATTGTTCCATTTCAAACCATTAGCATTTACCATTCAACTCTATTGATGCAGTCAACTTGCAATGTTACGTAAAAACATTATTTGCAAATTACTTCGATTCCACTTTCTAGACCACATCTTGAATTTAAAAACCGCGTTACGTGGAATGATTGTCGTTTTAAGAAATACCTAAGTGCATAAACAGTTATCATCGTAATACTTAGCAGTGGTATGTATTCTGTGGCACATTTCCTTTTACCGCGGCTAGCCACAATTTGTACGAGAATTACATAATTATGTATGTCAAATTGTCAAATCAAAAGGACATAAGGAAGTATGTTTGTGTAGTTATTGGAGAGTGATTGGGCATTTCAAGACAAAACTTATTACGTAGATACCTACTTTAATAAATCAATTAGATATGGTCGAGCTTACCAAAGTAGCTTACTCATCATTAATTCATCATCAACAACAATTTTTCATCGACTACCACCGAAGTCGGATTATACTAGATCGATGGCGACTACCTACTGAGTTTAGGGTCTCTTAAAACAGTAGAAGAGGCTTACCTATACTCGTACCATACATTTAAAACGTGCGTTAAACATGCATTAATAGGAAATGAAATAATTGTGCTAATTTAATCCAAAAATACATGGGCAACCGTGACGTTTAAAATCAGGCGAGCAATTGGCTCGTCTCGTCCCTCGATTGCAATAAAAAAACATTTTCAACTTGTATTTCTACATAATACAATAATATATTACTTCTTCAGACCTTTACTCCAAGAACATAGCCAAATGACAATACTCCACAGCATTTCAGTACGTTCAATCTTCAACAACCGCATAGCCAATTAGACCTACACTTTAATTGACGCAAAAAATACGATCTCCCTATCATTTGAAGCAGACAAATTAGTCCATAAGATATCTCGGTTCTCCGGCAATTAGCGGAGACGGTATCTGCAGTAAAATCTACTGCGGCCCGCAGTCCTTTATAGCGGCCGTATAAAGTGGTGAATGAACTACCACCTGTCGAGCCATCTGCAATAATCTGCATAATCTCCGGTGAGATTGTCTTGGGCAAGGGTAACCAACCGAGGCCCGCACGCTCAATGTCAAGGGAATCGGTGTGACCATGACCAGTAGTAAGTATACCAGGAACCAAGTACCTACCAAGTAGTGTGCGTGGTACCCGACAATGTTTGACAACGCACCATGAGAGAAAAGTAGTCGAAAAGTTGTCGGATTGATGATAGACAGATTGTCTATCACCACTCGATAACAAAACTTTTTAGAGATCTAGTTATTGAGTTGAAAAGTAATTGGAATGAATAAATCAACATAAAAGTAATGCTTTTTGTTTTAAATATTTTATTCGCAATATTTAAATCACCTAACTGTTCACTCAGATCACCTTTCTACTTGATCTGAGACTGTTATAAGTATTTCTTATGTGGTCTGTTGCCGGCAGACTTGGACGTAATATTATGGCCCAACTCCAAAATCAGTTGGTCACTTTTGGTCTAGGTCTAGCTCGAGAATGCCAAGTATTAGAGAAGATACAGGCAGTAAGGACTCTAAGAAATACGGACAAAGATGGAAAAGAGACGGTAAAAATAACTACAAATATACGAGTATACCTACCGGGTGACGACGGACATACCTACTCGTATTTTGCTAGTGTGTTCAGTACATATGTGATACAATTTTCTTTTGAGTGAGTAAGTAATTAAATTTTTGGAGTAGATGAATATGTTGCAGCAACACCAAACAGTTTCCACCGAGTCTGTCATCTTCAGATAAGTATTTGATTTTTGTCTTTCCACTCTACTTCAAAAAAAGACGTGCCTATTCAGTTTTCACGTCTAAAACCTTGATACTACACGATTAGTTGAGTAGTATACAATTTCGTATACACACGAATAAGTGCTGTATCTGTATGTTCCTTACTGCTTTTTCATAGCATTTAAGCATTCTTCCAAGAGTTTGATAACACCTATTGAAATGGAGATGCGCGCGCATGCGTTTACATCGCGTAGGCTCCGTTCTGTCGTACTTTCGCATTACATAATCAGTTTAGTTACAGCCAACTTACCATATTACAATGTTCCTATTTTAAACTCTAAGCCAAGTTTAGACTAGAATTTATACTTGAGTAAGTTACAGCAGCTTTTTTTGGAAAATATTTTTAAATATCTGGTAATATTAGAGTACAGTATAAGATTATTTATTATATTATTATTATATACATATAAGATTGTATTTACTGAAAATGGCCTAATCCTGAAAGGTCTGGCTTTTTTGCCTGACTGAGAAAAGCATAATGTTTATAAAAATACACTCCAGCATTTTACGAGAGGCATCATTCCAAAATTTTGGGATTATTCCCAAACACCTTTTCCCAGACTCTTATACTTAGTCCTACAAAACTTGCGAATATTAATTTACCGATATTTTTTTATGATTAAAAAGTTTTGTCAGCTTCAAATTCAACTTGGCGTCTATTGCGTGCGCGCAAGGTCGGAAGGAAAGAGGACATGAAATACCAAGTATTTCTTGTTTTTGTCGCGTAATCGGCGTCATTACCTCCGTAATTGATGCTGATTAGTGTAATAGTATTCTTGCGTTAAACCTGTCGGGCGTCGGTTGACTGACTCCTCAGTTCTTCGATCGAAAGATTTACGTGCAATGGGTTTGCGCTTCGCACGCAGTTGTGATGCAATATTAATAAAATCCTGACCGGACAGGTATTCTGGTATCCGCCAGTACATGAATTTCTGTTTCTAGAGGTAATTATGCTTTCTGAGAAGCAGGCTCTAACGAGACTGATGAAGTTGTAACATTGTAAAATGAAGGGGTAATCTCAGCTTTGCAAACGTAGTGATTCTGTGCGCCGAAAGATTTATTAGTTAAAATTTCTTGATGGCTTTGCGCTTGTACCTAACAGGCAAGTGCGTTTCTTACAAAGGGCTTACCTTTGTAAGCTATATAGGCAAAGAGTTTGCTAATGTCATAACTCAATTTTGTCCAATTAATTCTACTAAGTACACTATCTTATGAAGTTTATTCATGTAACTAAAACTGCGCGCTCTTTGATTATTTAGGTAATATATTACTACTACATAATTATTATACTATTGAGCTCAATGAGCGACAGCCCTTATCTTACCAACCGATTTTCTTTTTCCAATTAAGTTTCTTCAACTCCAATCTTTTTACTCTTTTTGTTACTAAGGAAATTCTCCACAGTTTTATCATAGCGTTGCTATTCTCACTAAAACCACCAAAGCCTTACATTTCCCCTAGAAAACAAAACAAGACATGTCGGTTGCTCACGATTTCCCAGAAGCGCGGCGAAATGCACAATCCCGCGGAGCCCGCGTAACGGTGATCCCATTAGCCCTGGCATTGCTGGCATGCTACCAGCGACGACGCTTACCGCTTGCCTTCTGGGGTTTACTGAGCTGATGGATTTTAAATTGGTACCTTTATGATATTACGTACGATGTTCTATACAATAGGTAATATAGGAATCCATTGAAGTCATGATATTGTCCGCGATATACAATAGGTTTGATCCATAAAAGTCATTGGTTTGATCAATAGTGGGGATCGAAAAGTAGAGTTGAAGAACTGACTGTTGTGAGCTGGCGTAACGTTGACAGTGCGGGGAAGTGGGTACGTCCAGCCTGTTGTGAACTTAGGAGTCAATAATTGTGTTAGGTTTAAAGTTCAAACGTAAATGATATTGAGATGAACTACTGGAACTTCTGGAAGCTAAAGAAACTTCAAACCTATAGACTTTTGATTTTCAATTCTATCCTTGTGTACTTTCTTTTCTTTATTACTATACGTACTTATATCAGATCAATACAAAGTATCAGCCTGTTTACTTAGTATTTTATGCTACCCCATAAAATCGTTCTTCCACGCTCGTATCTGCCGGACCATTGTTTTCCAGCCCATATATCACCATCAGCTTGCGCAAGTCGAACAATGGAGTACAATGGAACTGGAACTTGTATCTACGGGCCTGAAGGTGGATCCAAGGTCCGAAATCTTTTGCAAGTGCATTATCGATGCACGTTCAGAATTTCTTCATGCGTACAGTTGCTGAACAATTAGTTTACTAAACTGAATATGTGCAGGAGTTAATTAGTTGTGGTCTGCACGATTGATTAAACTAGTCGAATCATAACCTCTATAGACCTTACTTACGAAGCTTGCTTAAAGTTAATCATTGCTTAAAATTGTAAGTCTTGTTTTTGCACGTGACATATTTTCAAAAAGAGATTAAATTATTTTCACGTCAGCGAAAAGTTATCAGAGCATTTTAAGCAAATTGAAGAATTGGAATTGGAATTTGACCTATTTCTTTATAAACTTTTTGTGTTGGGTGGTTGAACTTCTCAAAACAATTGCAGTGTGGGGATCATAAAGTGTACTTGGATTCTGTAAAAACCAAAGTGTGAGGCGAGTCAAAATAGAGATGACGATAGATGGAGAGGAATTTAATTTATTTATTATAACTAACGTGACATCACTTTAACAGTTAAGACCAAGCCCATGCTATCTCTAACAAGTTTAAAACATATATTTTTGTCTTTGAAATTGGTATTGTATCAATGCTTTGAAAGTATTTTTTAGAATCTGTTGGCCGCCCCAGCGAGTTCAGCCAGTTTGCAATTAAAAACTATCCGTGTCTTCCGAGATCTTGTTAACAGAGCTATAGCGCGTAACATAAGGGTGACTTGAGGGGACTTGTTGTTGTACTGAGGTACTGAGGCAGGCTGGAAGTGTATTATTTGACGAAGTAAGTAGTCAAAGGAGCAGGGTAGGAAAATTAATGATTAATAATTACGGAGACCACGGATCGGCAAACGTAGAGTAGGGCGCCCTGCGGCGGTATACTTTCAACGGCCACCACTAAAACAAGCACCAGTGGTGGCCGTTAGATCAGTGCATTATTTTTTGTCCCAACGGCCATCAGTGGCGGATGATGGAGGTGGAGTGACGATCTGCGTGAGGCGGCAGGTAGCAAGTGGATGCGTAAGGCAGAAGATCGTGCCTTCTTTAGAAGAGGCCTATGTCCAGCAGTGGACAAACATCAAATAGGCTGATGATGATATTTTTTTTAAGGTTAACTAGTCCCTGTTTGACCACCAACTCGCCTGATGGATGGCGAAAAAAAAAGAAAATGAAAATGAATTACTTCTGTATTAAAATTATGAGTTAAACAATATAATTGACTAAGCTTAAAGTAAGTAGGAGTGCCTGCATATTTACTGAGAGGAGTACCCACATATCCAGAGGTACCAAGCCGATACCTTTATACTCTATACGCCATTAGTAGAGCAATTTCCACCTAGTCACGACTTGCAGTGGCCAGTTGGGAAATCTTTCAATTGAATCAGAGCTAGGCTTGGCTGCACAATCTAATATAATGGGTTCTTCCACCTAGTAGGTGGATGGAATTAACCATTAAAGTTGAAGTAGGTGGCACCAGCGAGCTCTTACTCCTTTACATTCTTAAGAATCTGAACTGCAAAACCTGCAATCCTATTTTCTATAGGACTCAAAAAGAGATGTCCTCTTGAAAGGTGAGTACGTAAATATTATCTTGAAAAATATGAACAGTTAAGGTGGAATTCATATAAAAAGGAGATGATAGCGCAAAAATCTAATTTTTTCGTATGTAATATTTAGTAAAGCTGGGAAAGCGAGAATGCTCGACGGCTCGTGGTCTCACATTCTACGCAGAATAAAAAAAATTATCTCAATACTCAACCGGCGGTCTTATCGCTAAGAGTGATCGCTTCCAGGCCTTACCTTACTAAACCTTATTGAGCCTATGACTTAGTCAAAACGTAATCTAGTTGGACAAACTTTATTACTTCTTTGTTGTAAATATTAAAGGCGGCGGCGCGGCGCCCAGCGGTCAATTCGATTAAAATTTGGCCTCGGGTAATTTGTAAGTTGGGAGTAGAGTCGGATCATTAGTATGTCGGCTGTGTTTCCTGTTCCTGTACCTGAAGCCAGGTGGAATACAAACGACGCGACGGACGTTTACGGAGAGGAGCAGAGACTGTACTTGTGCGATTATAAGAAGATTAGTGGGGCTAGCACAACTTTGACGTAAAAATACGTAACGAGTATTCGATAAAAAAGTACCATTTGCGCCCGTCAAGGGCGCACCTGACAAGCGTCAGGTTAGGTCAGCTAGAGTTCTTAGCTAAGGAGCTGAACCAAAATTGATGAAATTTCATAAATAGAAAAATCGCAGGAAAAAATATCGCTGGTAAAGCAAATATGAGGTCGATACGAGTAGTTACTAGTTACCTCATTCACGAGCTCGATAATGAGTGACGTTTACTTCAGCATTAAAATTCAATGATTTATGGATCTACGTTTTTTGTTTTTTTTTTAACGTGAACTCGTCCGCGTTTGACCACCAACTCGCCTGATTGTAAAAAGCCTGAAGCCTGTTCGGAATTCAAGAACTCATTCCTTTTAGAAATATTTCATTTTTAGCTCAAATCTTAGTTTTGTAGCCGTCATTTCAAGCAAACCACTACCTGGACATAGAAACTAGGGCTGAAACTGCGGACAAAAACGCTGTTAACAGACTGGAAACATGGAGAATGGAGACCTCTTCCGAAATTTTCTGATTAAAGCATGAAGGCGTGACAGAGGCGTGTCAAATAATATCTGAAACAAGGCAGAAGCAGGCTTATGTCATCATCATCTTCAGCCATATTTTTGCACAGAAATATGGCACTTGTAATAAAAAACATACCTAATAAGCGAAATGACATTTTTAAAAATCACATTTAATAAATGTGAAAGTTTGTATATGAATGTGAGTGAGGGCGTGTGTGTTTGTTACTTATTCATGCTGAAACGGGTTTACGGATTTGGACGAAGTTTAGTATGAACGTAGCTTATACCCTGGATTTACATTTAGGCTGCTTAATATTCCGTATATTTCAATGGTCCTTGTGGGAGAGCTAGTGAAATTGAAGAATATACAGGGGTATTCATAAAGGGTATGCTAAGCCGAAAAAGGCTCATAGTACTCATCATTATGAACAACTTTTACTATGGGACCAACTCGAAATTCGCGAAAAAAAATCAGCTGTTCCATAGAACAAAATGTATGGAACAGCTGATTTTATTTTCGCGAATTCTGGGTTGGTCCCATAGTAAAAGTTGTTCATAATGATGAGTACTATGAGCTTTTTTCGGCTTAGCATACCCTTTATGAATAACCCTATATAAATTAAATTAAAAAAACCAAAGAGATATATAGATTTTTACGGTAACAACAATCGTAATATATGGTTCTCACCCAAAAAACAGGAGCTAGTAGGTATTAGTTTTTACGGTGACAACCATATATTATGATAGTTGTCACTGTAATAACTGGTGCTAAAAATCGTACTTTTTGGTGATATCAGTATGCTCCGTACATTAGGTGAATTCATCGGAATTTTGAAAGCCATTTTTCACAGTGTAGTTAACTAGATCGTCACTCCACTTTGCCGCAAAGCGTCCTATTACGTTTGCCTAAACATAATCGCCTTTAGAACTTCTATTACTTACATGTATTTAACTAGACAGTGAGCTGATGTACTGTCCAGTCAAATACAGTGTTATTACCCTGTCTGTCGGAACGGAACGAATAAACTCAAAACGCCTATTAGGTATACGAGTGATAGAGAAATGTATATTGCCTTCCAAATAAAATTATATTAATAAAATTACAATAATAAAATAATAATAATGAAATACAATAAAATTAAATATAATCTAGCCTCAGGATAGTTAAAATTAAAGCTAACTTATTTTTCAGGTAACTAATTATAATGGAGCGTTTCAAACAACACTTTTCTTATCGATTCTATTAAGGCGAAGACACAAATTTCAGGTGTTCTTTATTTTTTTAATTCAAATTAGTACCGTACACAAACTAAAATAAAAAATAAACGTAGATATGTGTTTAGGAAGTTTTATTTAAGTGCATATGTAAGTACCTACATTTTCTTCTATTCTAATGGGTTGGGATTGGGACTTGATCTAGAGCTAAGCGGTTGAAACGTTCTAAGACGTCAAAGACCGTTCTATATGCAAACCAACGAAGACTGTGATTATTTTCTTTCGCTGATAAAGTTAATGTAAACGAGTTGGTATGCTAATGCGGGTATTGGCACGTAGTTACCTATTTCTATTTTGATATCGTTGATCTTTACGAGTTGACGCCTTGTATTTAATCAATCGCTCGTAGTCGAAGTGATATCTACGATCTATTTCTCATGAACTACTATGCAGTTTATGGATCGTTTTATTTTCGATAGAAATCGGGCATGTCTGGATATGTAGGTATGGTGGTATGGTAGATATTACGGAAGTATAATATAATAAATACTTTGTCTATGCGTTGTTTTCGATATATAGAAAATATTACAGAAAAACAGAAAAGTTTTTTGCTCCAAAAAACAAAGACATAAAAAAATATCTACTTAATAGAATGTTAAAAAAGTATTAGAAGACTTACCATATCATTAATAATTCATTAGGCGATTATTTTTCTAATAACCATCCTAATCCCTATCCCGATACGTAATACAATCATAAACTAAGGATTTCATGAATATCCAGTGGCCACGCAATAAAAAATGTAAGATTTGAATCGCTTTGACCGCAAGCGCCTCGCGGTGGTTGCCCGAGTCGAACGATTAGCTGGCACTCACTGCATAGGCGCAGGCGTAGACGGAGCAAGGACTTGCTTAGATAGGGGTAAACTAGCGTGAAACTAATATTATTCGCATCAATGCTTACCATCAGGCGAGATTGCGGTCAAACACGGCCATCATCATCTGCCTACCCTTATCCCACCTACGTGGGGTCGGTACAGTATGTACACTTCTTCCATTCATCTCTTTCTTTCTTTTCGGTCAAACACGGCCAATCACAGAAAAAAATTATCGAAAGTTTGTCTATGTGTGCTAACTCCTTTGTGCTAAAACGGCTCGACGGATTTGGATGAAACTTAGCAGAGGTGGCTTATATCCTAGATTTCATCATCATCGCCATTACCGCGCAGGTGAAACCGCAAAGCGTCTGATCTGTTTTATTTCCTGTTACTTTCCACAAGTCATCTCTAAACTACATGCAAAAAGCTAGCGCGACAGTTTTGTAGGCCCGTGGGAGTTTTAGTTGAGAACTGTAGGTGAGGCTCGGCTTCTTCCTCGAACCTACTCTTGTACGTTTAATCATGATTATCTTCATTAGCAATTCGATCCGCCCAAAGCAGCGCATCCCTCGTAACAACTTTTTTTCTGTGCTTACAGTTAGAGAAACTACAAAATGTAGTCTGCACTCTACCTAATTAGTGGGCCAATATTTGCTACGTGCTGACAAATAATCATAATTTTTATTTAGTACTGCCAGGTTGTTAAGTGAATTAAGATTAAATTGTGATTACGTACCTTTAGTCATTAATATTTTATAGGCAAAAAAATAACTTACTTACTAAGTACATAAAGAAGTTTTTTTTTTCCCGATCCTACGTTAGAGTCTGGACGGGGGCAAAAGCCCTACCGGGGCTACGGCGTGCCCAGCTTTATGATTATTGTCTGCTATTTATTCTTTTTCTTCCTTCGTTAGGATGAAGAAATGGAATAGCATAAAACATTTTAATGTTGACTGGCGGACCGAACCGGTTGTCTCGGTATGAAAAGTAAAACGACCGAGAATTCTGTATGTTTACGAATAGTTAGATGTTAACATAAATGGGCAAGGAAATCGTGGCCGAACTAGAAAATACTTTGTGTTGAAAAGCTAATGGCACTACTTAATTCTATAGTAGGTACCCTTTTTTAATTTGACAGATATAATTATAGGGCGCTGGAATGTTAAGTGAATAGGTATTCATGTATATTGCTGAACCATGTTGCTTTAGGGCTAGGCAAACTATAAATGTTTTTTGTTTTATTTTAATATCATCTTGTTTTAGCCACCTAATTTTTCTTGTTTTGTGGTGAACTATGTAACCAATCTACCGCAAAATCCGCGGATAGCTACTTTCTTTTGACAGGAAAAGTTTTGGCGCCAATTTACTAGTTAACACAGACAATCATTTTTTTTTGATAAAAAATTGGCTCGCGCCTACTGCAAACAATCAGCGTAGCGTAACTGAAAGTGGTCAAAAAGTTGTAAGAAAAAGCTTATTGTGCTACCGATACGAAAAAAAAAACGATGCAACGCAAGAAAACTTTCGCTGGGTAAATCTAATACACTTTATTTGATCATTTCTTTTCAGCTTCGTGAATCGCGTGAGAGAAAATTGCGTAGAAATTAAAGAAAAACACGATTTACATTATACATTTTTCACGTTACAATTATAAATGTAAAAGTAATGTCCGCTTGATAAGCATGTGCTTCCTTATTTTTACAACGCTTACTACTAGAACGGCTTAAGGCCTCTTCACACGACATGATCTGATCTTAAATTAGAAGACAAGACGAGATTTTCATAGGAGTGAAAAAGATAGAAATCAGATCAGGCGTCAAATTATGCAGTTTGTAGGGCCTACGATATAATGTTTGACAAAGAAAAGTGCTTAAAGTAGAAAACACGTAAGTTTGAGTTGCGAGTAACAGCTAGTAAAATATGTATGTACCTACACTACATTGTATAATATCATTAAATATGTATGAATGTATATCCGAGGTACAATAGAGTTCAACGAGCTCACATAAGCAGACACGCAGTAAGCTTTTATGCTATTACATCGCTAACGACTATAGTATCAACAAAGATTTATTAATGTTAACAACATTATGTTTCTACAAAGGTTATGAGGTCCGGTTCATTTTGATTTAAAAAAACTGTACATTTTCTCTAGTAAGAGAATAGTTGTTTGGTTATAGTCCTAGTAATTTATGATTTTTTGAATTAAGGAAATTGTTGCAAGTTAATAAAATAACAAGACTCCAAGCCTCACTCGAATATTTTCATGAGTTTCTGAGAACCCATAAAAGTATCAGAAATATCAGTAGAGTAGGTATGTAGAGATTGTAGAGTATTTGAAATGAATTAAATTTTCAACACAAATTAACCAAATACTATTAGGTGTCAATCAGAATAGATAAGTAAACCAGAAGCAATTAAGAGCTTTTAGAAACAGCACAAGATATTTTCCAAAATATTGTTACTTCGATTGCCGATTCGAAAATTATTTTCACCTTATAAAAGCGCAATCAAAACGAGAACGTCGTGGCAGGGACAAAAACTGGACTCCTTACCTCGACGAGGCGCAGGCACAGGCAGGGCTGGACCAGTCCCGATAACAAGGTTTCGAGGGCATTGGCGTGGGATATGTTCTAACAAGAGCTTTGAATCTATAACTATGTACTTTATTTAGTTACGAGTAGCTTGGACCAACTTGGAAATTATATTACTTGTTCGGGGTCTGGGTGTTAGTTGTCCTTGTCTTTGTGTGTGTTCCATGGCATCCCCGATACAGGATTTATCCCTAGTGGGGAGCTATGAGTGTGAAACGTTTATTTTTTTATATGTTTTATAGGCATAATGGTGCTGGCCTAAGACCGGCTGGTATGGAAGAAATCGGGGAAGACCTTTGCCCAGCAGTGGGACATTAAAGGTTAACGATGAAAAAAAAAGGCATAACTAGCGGTTTTACCCATGTAGTGGTGATGATTATGAATAGCCTTTATCCTTTTCTGTACCTACCCATGAAAATATGGAAGCAAAATTTCATGATTTATCGGTTGAGTAATAGTTAAAAGGAAGCGTGAAAGAATAACAAACAAATTAGGCTTCGCATGTATAATGTTAGTTAGGATAAACTACGTACCCTTTAACCAATTTGTTGTTTTTTTTCACAACAAAATGTGTCACACCCAATCAAGTTTTCATAAGTAGGTAATAAAACTTAGACCATTTCAGAAGTTTGTAGATGCGTGCCATTGAGTACGATTTAACTAGTCGAAATCTTTTATTTTCTTTTGTGGCTTACCTAATGATATGATTTTCCTATTATATTTTTTAGCTCGTACCTACGTAGATTTATGCTGAAAGGGTCAAACAAGGGAAATATAAATAATTAAGTAAGTACGAGAAGAAAATTTGTGTTCATTTTAAAATTCTTCATTTGTACTACGTTTGCTGGGGATTTCAAGGAACCCTAAAGATAGTACCTAGTAGTTTTTTCGATAGTTACTTTTGTACCTCACTAATATGAAATAAAATAAATATTGCTCGAAATACAGTTAACAGTTTCTGTTAAAATTATTTATTTTTAACAGACATTATATATCGCCAATTCAGAGTAAATAATAGGCATATTTAATTTTCAGAAGCTCTACTTTACCAAGTAGGTCCATTTAAAATATAGTAACTCTCAACAGTTTGATTTTAAGTTAATTAGCAATTTATCTGCATATTCTAGTCTAGAAAAATTCCCAGTGTTACGTAATTTCCATCCCAGCAATTACGTCCGCGAGGGGTTAAAATACTAAACATGTTTTTCTGCATCTAAGCCAACGTTAGTATTAACCCAATCCTGTTTCACTCACCACTTATGTTATTACAGGAGAATCTTCACTCCACATATATTCATTCGACACAACACTGAATTAGAATTTACCTAAAACTGGATTAATGCGGCCTCGGTGCTGAGCATTATTTTTTTAAGTCATAGACATCGCGCGTATTTTTTTTAAAAGACGCGGGAAAGCGTCCGTGCGGCTTCTTGCGCGCTTCGTTTTGAACTGAATATTTTCTTCGCTCCCACCATCTTAGGAAGTTCATGGAAGCAGTTGGAATAGAGCGTTTTAGAACGCCGCCGGCACCTGTCACAAGATTCTAACGGATTGCTGAACGCTCGCATATTGCGTGCAAGATTTACTTTAATTTGCTTTTGGAGAGCTTTTGTTCTAAATTGTCGTGGGAATCATCGTCTATCATTTTATGATAGAGCCCTTGAGTTCGGTTATTTTTATACTAAATATTTTTTCCCGAAAAAACTCGTTCGAGTTCGATGAAACTTGGTAAATATTATAATAAATGACCTAAATAGATATTAGTGTAGGTATGCCAAATGATTGAAGTGGGCATCTATGTACCTATTTTTTTAACGCATAGAAGTTATTTAATTAAACGAAATTCACATTTCGTTTATAAAAATAAACACATTATACAAGTTTGAATCAGTTTGATTGAAATCAATCTACGTAGGTGTCGTAGGTACCAACAATACTTTGATTCCACTCAGTCTTTTGGACTCCTAAGTAGGACTTAATTTCCGGAAAAAAAAATGTTTATGAAAACGGTCAAAATACCCGTTCTTCAGCTTTTTTGTTCACCCTTAATAAAACAGATTTTTAGAAACATTGCTTTACTAATTTGTATTATACAGGTGTCAAAAATTATAAATAACAAAGTTTGTAACGAACTTGTTCCATAACCTTTAATATATCATAAATTCTAGTTCTGATATGATAAGTCTACTAACGTACATTGGTTATTAAAGATGATGCTTAAATAATAGACGGATACTGATGTCGATTCTGTAACACCAATTGGTACAACTAAACTAAATTTTAGTGGTCATCCTTTTCAAACATATCGGATCAAAAACAGACGCAGATAATCTTAGTGCTGTCAGACTAATTTGGTTTAGTATCAGAACAGAAGCGCCATCATTGCTTTTTAAACTCAAAATCTACATATTTTAAAATTCAGATGTACTGTACCTATTAAGGCAAAGTAATATTTTATAGCGGACTACATAATATAAATAAAATAAATAAATTATACAATTAGTTACAATCAATTATTATTTTGCATTGTGTATTAAAATGTTTAAGAAAGACTTAAAACTGAATTTACTCCGTCTAAAGATCTTTAAAACTTAATTAGGTAATTTAATATGCGTTTGTTATACACTTTATTTTTTACGTATGTACCTATTACTTACTATTAATATTACTACGTAATGTAATCAATTATTAAGTAGGATTTATTATAAATATAAATATTTTATAAACATTCAAACTTCCAAAGAATAAAATATGAAAAATAACATGGTATGTACTTATTTATTTTATCAAGTAAGTATTCATTAATAAAAAAATAATTCCTAACATTTAATAGATAAAACAAATTAAAAATGATACCTCTTTGAACTATTATTTTATTAGTAATAATGTGATATTATAACATGCAATAATAAACTTAACATATCATTATTAATACCTACAATGACTTACATGCATTTTTTACGATTTCGTTTTTTTATTTTTTATTCCAAATAGACAACCCCTTAACCTTAAATTAATGTTGGAAACAATAGTATCACTCTGCTTTTTAAAATAAAATAAAAAATTCAACTTAAAATTTTTTCCAACAATAACTTTTTATCAGTCAATTTAGAATTTACAATTTGTTTTTTTTTTTCAGAATCAGTCATATCTTTTTCTCATAAGGTAAAAGAAGAAAAGAAAGTAAAAATAATTAAATATAAGTATATTATGTTAAATGTAGTTTTGGTGAAAATTAGGTTAAATTACGTTTTAGTCCTATATTCTTTTCATAAGTATTATAAGTTACAAGCTATATATGTAGGTACATAGATTTACGCAGTGTAGGTAATGTTATAGTAATCATAAATCACACAATAATCAAATTAGATGTTTTTTAAAAGAAGAAGCTGTGGATAAAAAATAGTAAAGTTGAGATGAAATGGAATAAATATAGTATTTTTGGCAACATGTAGTCAGGATAATAAAATTGAGTAGTAATTATATCTTATTAGAAAACTACGAGTCTATTGTGTTTTATATTGAGATGCAAATCATTATTATTTACCCTGAGGCGCTTTTTTTTTTAAATTCTAGATGCCTGAATAAATTATTAAAGTGGTTAAAAGTGAAGTTATCAATTTTACCAGCATACTTTTTAAATAATCATCTTTCTAACTACGTCATTGCTTATTGTCAAAGAAATACCTGTATTAAGTAGGTGATACAACTGGAAAAAGTAACAAAAAACTCAACAAAACTACACAACGTAAAGAAAAGTAAAACAGCAGCCATACATTTTATGTCTCCTCAATGTTTGGGTTTTCGGAGAAGAGCTGGTGATCGTTGTACGTCCGGAGGTACTTCTTGGTCGTGTAGTAGAGGAGGATGCCCCATTTGGTCATCATGAAGGCCCACACCAGTCGGATGATGATGCTGGACTGGATCGGAGTCACCGCTGCAATCATTGACATTTTTTAAAACCACAACGATGACAGTCTAATCTGAGTGCCTTGTGCGAGTTTTATTTACTACTAGCGGCCCGTCCCGGCTTCGCACGGGTAGATATTAATTTTTAAAACATTTTGGGATAAACGTAGAGTAAATGTTTCTTTATGCGGGAAATAGGTAGATTTTTTTATATTTCTATATAAATAATATTTATTTTAAAATTTTTATCTATAAACTTATTTTTGTTCTCAAAGTTCTCAATTAATTTTTTTAACTTTTGGCGAATTTTTTTTTCTTTCATAGGAACCTTCTCCTGACAATAACAAACACAACAAAAAATTAAAAAGTGAAATCGGTCCAGCCGTTCACGCGTGATGGCTTGACCAAGGGAAATAGGGATTCATTTTTTATACATATAGATTTGATTGCGTTAACGTAAACTACAATTTGTATGGAAGTTATTGTAGTTCATATTATGAACACTAAGTGGTGCAGTTTTTATTCTGTTTTCATTCCAAGTGTCTTAAAAGCTAGACATTTTAATAGAACTAGCTGCACCACACTCGGATGAACAATGGTGATGATAATAATGATGCAAAAAGCCCTTGCATCCTTTTGTCCTTTTCCGTCTCCTGGCAATATGTGAGCAAAAAATGGAACAGCTAATATCAGCAGCTTTTCCAAACATTTTATCAACTGCACAACGCTTTATGGAACTGCTAATTTTTTGTCATGATGTTGCGTCTTTCGCGCAAACGTTTTCTTTTATCAAGTTTATTCTATACATACTCTCCAATATATACATACTACTATCTACTCTCTCCACAAAATATTATTCAGCTCCTTATCAACGGCCTACTGATAAAACTGTCACCAAATATAATGTTGTTGTCATTCTTGTTTATTTTTCTCCACCCATTTTACTGATAATAACATTTTTGCACAGTTTAAAGAGTTCAATGAATGAATCGTTAGGTCATATAATTGTTTGAATCAATATATTATGTATGTATCTGTTTAATATATTTTATTAAGCAACAGTTATGTTACTTCTGATTTCATATTTAAATTGTTAACAATATCAAACTACAACATTTGTTAAGCAATTTAAAGATCAGGGAAAAAGGGAAGAAGGGAGTTACTTCTAAACCGCCGAACAGATGTATATTAAAGCTACATTTGCCGCAATGAAACCTATATAAATACAAACACAAAAAACCTATAGAATATCTTAATCCTGCCATTTTGAAAGAAAACTGTGACTGACAGTTTAAATAACAAAAACCTCATAATTAGAGGTCAAAAGCATTAAAATCATCCTTCGATTTGTTGTGTAAAAATATTTTAAAACACTTACCAGCTTTATAATAGCACTCTAAGAATATGTAGAACAGCATCAAAGCAGTGCCGGAGACGAAGCCGATGATCCCCAAATCTCCGATATACTGGAGCGCCTTCCTTGAAAAGTTCACATGCAGAGACTCTTTCAAGTAGTGGCAGTGAAGCATCAAGCTCAAACCAGCATTGATACCTGTAAAAAGCACAATTGCAAAGCATCATCAAATTGTAAAGAACATGCAAACAATTTATTAAATGCATTGACAACCCTTGGCCAATTTTGTCCATAATGCAACTTAAAAAAAATGATTTTCTATTTCCTATTTTTATAAGAACTAGACAGTTACCATGTTAGGCTCGACATACTAATAAACTCTCAAAAAAATCTAATAGAAAAGAAAAGAAAAGTCGGTAGAAAAGACTAGATTTTAATGAATCATCATTAGAACAGATTAGCTATCATATGCATAAGTAGAGTTAGTCATTATTATCAGTATTTCAAGTGTACTGTAACTGTAAGAGTGAACTATAATAATGACCTATCGTCAACCTTCTCCTATCAACAAATAACTTGTTTTGCAACAATCTTGGCTCAAAACCTGTAAGAGTGGCAATAATAAAAAATCTAGTATTTTAAGCCCCAACATATTTATATATTAGTATATATATAGATGCCACCTATTTATCTAGGTACCAATAGTCAATCAAACAAAGACTAATAATAGTGGCAGCAGGTTGTTACAGATTAGTAATAGGTGGTATAGCTACAGGACTAGATATTGCGAAACCAAAGAAATGGAAGCTCTAAATACGGTCTTTCAAGAGATATTAGCAGATTTTCCTTTACCTGATAACAGGGCCCATACGCCAGCCTCGATATTAGCGTAAACAATACAAAAACATATAAACGCTGAGAGCCCTAGGAAAACACCGATTGCACTTAATGCTATATGAATCTTGGTACGCAACATTGTAATGCGCACAGACGTGCAATCAAGTTACTTTAAATACTTTTTTCTCTAAATTTCAATAAAATTCTAGTTTGGCGACTGAATGGTAATTTTCGATTTCGTAAACAGCCGAGTTTGTTTTGAGTTTTGTTTGACATTGATGATGCGTCAAATGCCAATTAATACTACTGTCAAAGTCATAAACTGAAAAAATATTTGATTTTAGTCGATTATTGTAGTAACATCACTACTGACCGGATGTCTAGTTTCTAAAAAAAAAAAGAGCACAATACAAAAATACCGGCAAAATAGGTTCAAAAAGGGCTGTGCTCGTCGTAATGATTATATCACTCCCAACCCATGGTACACCTCATTGGTACACCTGGTGGACCACGACCAATTATTTTTTTCCGTGGTACACCTTGGTGTACTACAGGCAGAATTATTTACCCATGGTCCACCTTGATAATTAACATATCAAGGATTTATTTAAACCCATGTTCGGAAATCTTTTGAAACTTAACAACCTAACCGCACACGATTAGTACAATTTTGACGTGACAACGTCTTATAAATTGGTTTGCCGGGTGACACTTCAAGAAACTGCGTTACGCTCCGCTCACGTTATGCGCTCACAATGAGAGCGAGTGAGAGGCACGCGTCCCTTCCACTCGGGCATGGTTAGCCCGCCTAAGAGCGAGAGAGACAGACATAAGTCGTTGTCACGTAAAACTTTCGCCCGTATACCGACTTTACAGGCAACCAATTTTTTTTGGAAATAACATCAATTTTCTTCAAAATTTTTGCAAACTTTGAAAAATAGTAGCGTCCGTCGGTACGACTTTAGAAACGCACCAATAACCTAACTTTTTTCGCTTCCGTAGAAATTAACATAACGCCTTTGTCCTAAAAAGCGATTGGCTTTCTAGCGTTGTTTTTCATGTTAGTTCTATCTAACTGTTCTAACATAATCTAACCTATTGATCGTTTGCTTCCGTAGAAAATTAACCTTGTCTTCTAAATTTCAAATTGAATTTTTATATTATTTTATTCGTTCTATAAAAGGTTAATTATCAAGGTGGACCATGGGTAAATAATTCTGCCTGTAGTACACCAAGGTGTACCACGGAAAAAAATAATTGGTCGTGGTCCACCAGGTGAACCAATGAGGTGTACCATGGGTTGGGAGCCGATTTTATATCACTACTAGCTGCACCCGGCTGTTTCACTCGGTTTTTTTTTAATTTTAAAACTTACCTGAACTTTCACAAATATTATTTCAAGATCAAAATTAGCGAAATCGGTCCAACCATTCTCATGTTATAGTCAGACAAACGAACAGCGATTCATTTTTATGAAGATTTATTATCCCTTGGACAAAGCCCACAACTCTGGCTTTGGCGTCACAAAGGAAAATACAAACTCAATCGATTGAATGAGTTATGTGAAAGGGACAAAACCTAAAAAATAATCTAGCGAAAACGTAGGATACTTACTAGTTGATTACTTTTTCAATAAGCTTAAAATGAAACAAACTGATATTTTATTGTGTACCTAATTTTATTATTTTTTGTAAAATAAAGTAAACAAAGTCAACCATTTCAGTCCAGACTTTAGCAAATTAACTTGGAAACATAATAATTAAAAACTATATAGAGCCTTACGAAGAATTAACATCTAATGTAACAGGTCATTACTAAGAACTTTCAATAAAATTTAAATAAAAAATGACTAAAGGCAACTCAGATCATGTAGAAAGGCAGAAAGAGTCCCCGCCTTAGATACAGATGAAGCCAAAAAAACTTTTTCAAAAACCCTACTGCCCGTGTATGTCATGTATACTACAAGTACATTTTGCCGCATAAAACTACCCTTTTTGCTACTTATTTTTCTTGTCTACTTTTCTTTGAGCAACAGACGTAAGAATTGACGATTGATTCGGGTAGTTTCGATGTATCAATGTGTGCTTGAAGTATACATAATTAGGTACACGGGCAGTAGGGTAGTTTTTTTGGCTTTATCTGTATCTATTCCTTGCAATAATTGCAATAATTGCCTTTTTTTGCAAGGAATAAAAGGCTTTTTTATTTTTATTTATCTGTATCTAAGCCGGGACTCTTATCTGCCTTTTTACTTGATCTGAGTAAGGCAACAATAAACTTATTAAGGTAACAATAATTCAAATCTATAACATTTCATTTATAGCTCCTCTAAGTACTTATTTTTTTACAATTACTTTAGAACAAAAACCGAAAACAAATTTGTTTTTTGAGATAAGTAGCTTGCCTCAGTAAAAAGTCATCAGTTTTTGAAACTTATTGCACAGAATGAACGGATCAGTTATTGCATAAACACCATTTTAAAAAACTTATAAAATAACCATTTGAATCAGTGTAGATACAGGTAATCACTACACTACACAGTCTTACCTACGAAAGCTACCAACAATAACATAATATAATTATATAATACTAGCGGCCGTACCCGGCTTCGCACGGGTAGACACTATAAATTGAGATGTGAGCTATCCTATCTGTTAAGTTAGATCGAACTGCACCCGGTGTGCAAATTTGATTGAAATCGGTTAAGTAGTTTAGGAGTCTATAGCGGACAAACAACGTGACACGTAATTTATATACATTAAGATAGAGCTATTTATCTTTGTATTACTTATTTTATACATATAGGGTTACATGGAAAGGGTGTGCTAAGCCGAAATAGGCTTTTAGTACTTATCATTACGAACAAAATTTTTTATGAAACAGCTGATTTTTTTTCGTGATAGCCATAGTAAGAGTTATCCATAATGATGAGTACTATGAGCCCTTTTCCGCTTAGCGCACCCTTTCCCTTATAACCCTCAATTATATCAGTGATCAATCGTTTTTATTAGGATTTATAGCACAAAACTAAGAGACAAAATATGTACGAGAGCAGTCCGAAATACAGAAACGGCAGTCAGAACCAACACAGGACGGCAGCACAGATAAATTGGTTTGTTTTGGTTCTGATACGCTGTTCACATAATTTGAAATGCGCTCTAAATTAAAAAAAAAATGTTTCTTAACTTTTCGCCTATTTCCTGGCTTACTTTGGAAGTGCGTATTTTTTATTTAGTCCTGACATCTGAAAATTTATGGCTAAACTGATATAGGACTGAACCTCCAAACTTCAACCTCTAATGTATAGCCTTCTTATTAAGCCACATAGCACGCTCAATGCCATTACAAGGCTCTTCCGTGTCATTGAATGTGAATGTGATATGATTCTTTTGGCGCGACTTTGATCGTAATGTGTACGCTTTTGGCGCAATTCGGAACATACCCTTTTAAAGAGTAGGGCAAGTCTCCATCGATTAAACTCTCTATTACCTTGTAGATATTGAATTAGATCTTTAACAATTTAATATAATTAGGTTTCATTTTGCTTAGCGTTGCGGCATCTACTTCAGATATTCGATGTATTCGCATGTGGCTCTTCATGTTGCCTCGCTGAGCGTACCCTCGCCCGCATACGGGGCATTTGAACGGAGCCTCGCCCGTGTGGAGCCTCATATGCTCCTTCAGGTATTCTTCGTGGAAGAAAGCTTTGAAACAGACGGTGCATTCTGCTGGCCGTTCACCTGAAACATAAAGCCATAAATAATGTAGTTTATAGTTTTTTTTTTTTTTTTTTATGTAATTGAGTGACGAGACGAGCAAATCGCTCGCCTGATGTTAAACGTCACGTTTGCCCATAACAGGTCTGCGCCACCCAGAATTTTGAACTCGCAGAATTCAAGACCCTGCGCGGCACAGCACTGCGCTCGTCACCCTGAGATATAAGTTGTTTAATCTCCCATTTGCCCTGTAATTTCACTGGAAACAATTTAAAGTTAAAGTTAAAGTGTAATTTGTTAACCATTTTTAAGGCGGGCATTCATATTATTATGCTGAATTGACAAAAATCGTATACATAAGCCGAAAATACACTCGAAGAACTATAAAAGCGGGAACCTTCGTCGGTTGTCGCAATTCGACTCGATAGGTTGTCTTGTCTTGTCTTGAAACAGGACAGAGTGTATGAATCGGAAATTCTACCTTATCATCAGATCTTTAGGGCTGCTATTGGCATGCACGTCACTTGCGCGATGGTAGTAGGTTGAGCTCCCTTGTATACAGTTATGCAATAGTACACAAGTATAGTCTGTTCACTATTGGATGATTTGCCTTGTAAGTTAGCAGGCAATATACTACAAGAAAGTGAAAACTTATGCTCTAACTATCATCAATCCCATTTTATAATAGCTTACTTAAAGTTAAAAGAGTATTTCATACCTGTATGTGCCGATCGTTCATGAATAACCACAGACTTCTGACTTTTGAATTTCGTATCACAGAATTTACATGCAAATATTTTCTTAGGTCTGTTTTTATGACACTTGTTTACATGATTTGTGAGCTCCCCTCTGAATGCAAAGCCGTGGCCACAAATTGCACAAATAAATTCTTTATCTGTGGTATGTTTTCTCTTGATATGTCGGATTAAATTACTTTCTGAACAACAAATTCGTGAACACTGTGTGCATTGCGTCGGGTTACTAAAATGAACCTTCTTTCTATGTAAATTAAGTTTATATTGAGTTTTAAAGGTGTCGCCGCATATGTCACATAGTTTCGGCTGTTTTAGTGTAGTCTTTCTTGGTAGCTTTAGTCTAGTATCCCTTCTGCGATATCTGCTTTCTTTATCTTTTGGTATTCTGAGTATGGTTGATTTTAAGCTGGAATATAAAAATAATATGTTGCTACAGATAGGTAAATATGTTAGTATGTACCTATATTTTTTTTTTAATGGATGCAAGCTTTATTAGTGTAACTTCTTTTATACAAAAGACACATACATGTAAGATACTTTTTATCATATTCGTTACAATTCTTGCATTAGTTTTGGGGTTGAAAACAGTTAAAAACGCCACTTTTGCTTACAATGGTTGCATGTGACATACGAACATGCAAACAATTTTGTTATTTTTTATACTAATCCAAAACAAACACAAGGAAAGTGAGAAGTCGAGAAATTAATAAAATAAAAATAGTGGTGAACAAAGATATCATTACCACCAAGTTTCTCCCGTCCAAGCGAATTCACCTTCTAGTATAGAACTGGCTACTTTTTCCGTTTTCGTCTCATACTTGTTAGATTTTTGAAATCGCTTTTTTTCTACTTTAACAGATTGTTTTGGTTTTTCCTGTATTATTCCATCTAAAGGTTGTAAAAAGTCTATAAAATGTTCAGTGTCTTCTAGGTCATCCAAATATGTTTCAGGCTCTGGTTTGATAGCTTTTAGATCAATTTCTATGAGTGTTTCTGCCTCATAATCACTGTTAGTGTCATTGCTTTCACATTTGAGACTTACAAGTCCTCCTTGTAGTACTTTATGACTTTCTTTAAATTTATTTATGAAATCATGGACAATGTCCAAAGTATCTTTGCAAGTAAAACAAATGTTGCGTGGATACCCTTCTATATCTTCAACCTGTAACATGTAATTGAAAGAATTAGTCTGTGCCATTGTGTTTTAGTTTAGGTTTTTTTACATGTGTTTTAACAAAAATTCGAAACATCTTGGTATTTAAAAACTCTTTGATACAATCTATGTATTAATTACAATCAGTTTTTATGAACGAACTTCCAGTGAATTAGGGATAAGTTGTAATAGGCAAAATGGCCCGAAAATTTAAATTTGGCGCGTTGAACGAATCTCTACCTTTTAGGTCATTTACAAAGAATTCTTATAAAATTAATTTCACCTTTTCCTTGAAACATTCACAAAGTTTTGACTGAATGCTGTTTTCCTCTTTAATTTTACTGAAAATAAGACACGTAGCTCCACTTTCCAAGCATATTCTACAAAGTGACGATATATTTCCACTTGCCATTTTTTCAGTCCAGTTCTAACTAAACACCCAGCGTATAGGCGGAACATTAGAAAATGTTAGAATGAGAATGTTCCTAACATTTCCTATTTAAAATATTAATTATTTACATTAGAAACAACACATTTTAGAACGCCCAACAAAACAAAACAATTTTTTGAAAATTTAGCTCGATTTTTGGATGACAGTTGACACTTGGCTTGACTTCATACAGTTGTCAGTTTTTTTAATCAAATATTGGGCTACACTCTAGTTACCAAAGTATACCGTCCGCATTATTCCGACCGTCCGCGATTTAGCCATTTTTGTCAAAAATAGCAAATAAGTATGTACCGACCGATAAATTAGTTCAGAGAAACAGTAGGTACAGAAACAATTTGAACACGACTAAGGCAGACAACATAACTAATAACAAAATTTACAGACATACAAGATACGCTTGAAAAACAAAACCCTTTCCTAGTAGTCGGGTAAAAAGACCTACATGTATCACTCTGAAAAAGCTGGGGATGATGATGACAGTACAATAAAACCGACACTAAGTTCTTTGTTTATTTAATTTTCACAATAATGTTTGCACCAAGCTGAGGCACCAAGTATAATAAATAATTCATGGTCTCAAAAATTTGAAATAAGTGGGTTTGATTTTGGCGAGAGTGTCGGGATCAAGTTCCGAGATCTTATGGTTTCGCATGTGGCTCTTCATGTTGCCGCGCTGTGCGTAGCCGCGTGCGCACACGGGGCACTTGAAGTCTCGCCCGTGTGCAGACGCATGTGCTCCTTTAGATACGCCATATCGAAAAATGAGCTGCCACACACTTTGCACAACGCAGGACGTTCGCCTGCAATCAAATATTGGTAAAAAAGTTAAAAATAATACAATACACACAATTACTTAACACGTTAACGAATGTGCGAAAACGAAACGAAACGTTTATTTAAAAATAAATGAATCAACAAATGACATTATTCACACTACCCACATAGTAGACATGTTATTTTTTGACAACTTTTTGGAGCCTGTCTATGTCATGAAATAAGTTCTGTTTTAAATAGATTTTCGAAAAATAAATGAGTACATAGGTCAACAACTTTGAATCCACCCGGCAGTCCGGAAGTTGTGAGTAATTTATCAATTCCCCACATTTCAAAACCAGTCAAGTCTTGTAGGCAGTCAGAGGAAAACAATAGAAACAGACATACACATTATACTCCGGAAAATCTTACCCTCTTTTTGGGCAGTTGGATTTTTTCCTTTTTGGGCAATTTTAGTTCCTAGTTTTGCCGTGGGGCTTCTTTTGTAGCGCGGAGTCTATGTTCAATTTATTTATTTCTTTCTCTACCAAAAATCTCGACAAGGTAAGTACGCCCACCTGTATACACGGATCGCTCATGAACTGTTCTGTTTCTGTTATCCGAGAAAGTTTTATCACAGAATCTGCATTTACTTCTATTATTACGCTTTTCCAAATGCACCACTGATGTGTTTTGCCAATATCCTTCTCCGAAAATAGCTTTTGCCACACATATCACAGAATAGATGAAGTCTCTAATATTACCATGTTGTTTTATATGGACGTCCAATTCTTTTTTCGAGATGTAGGTACTTCTGTTTAGGACATTTTGTACATTTGAATTTTTTTTCCGAGTGGTATATTTTAACGTGCTCAGGATAGGCTGTCTCGGAAAATGAAGCGCCGCATGAGTAACATAGCACAGTTTCTGAATGTGATTTGGTACTTTTATCTTGTTATTTTGCTTAAGTCTAACGTCCTGAAATAAAGAATAGATCATAATACTTAGATATTGATAAGATACTTAATAATTATATGTATAGACTATTAACTATTGTAGAAAACCATGAAAGCAAGTACATTTATAGTAATTATTTGGTAAGTCAGTAGGTAGTTGAAGTTCCAGAAGTGTTTAAATCAGTAGACATACGAGTATACAAACAAATAAGGAGCACTAAGAGCACTAGAGGCATTGAGCTATTTAATAATTTAATAAACTTAACTTAAATATAACTTACAGTGATAACCAGGCATTAAAGCTATTAACACTTTGACTGCGGCTAATAATCACATGCGCTTGCCTTGCTAATTGTCAAATACGTTGTGTTTTACGCGCCTGGCGTGTGCAGCCGCACTCGCGGCGCACAAAGGAAAAAACAAGGCATGTGCTTTCCGCAGTCAAAATGTTAAACTATAACTTAAATATAGCATGGTGTTGGAATCTTTTTAGGTTTCCATGTTGTTGAGACAATAAACTAAACTCCTGATAACACTTTGTTTTATTTAACTTGATATTAAAATACAATTATCTTTCAAAACACTTGGAAAGTGAAAATAAACTAGTAAAGGTGGTTACGGTTTCATGAATCTCAAATAGCTAGGCTTGATTTTGGCAAGCGTCTCAGGATCCATTTCGGAGATTTTGTGGTTCCGCATGTGACTCTTCATGTTGCCGCGCTGTGCGTAGCCGCGTGCGCACACGGGGCACTTGTACGGAGTGTCGCCCGTGTGCAGACGCATGTGCTCCCTTAGATATGATTCATCGGTAAATGATTTGGGGCACACATTGCACTTCGCTGGACGCAAGCCTGAAATGTTTTTTTTTAAATGTTGGTGGAATCATATGCGACCTTTAATCCTCCCACTGCTGGGATACAGGTCTACCCTCGTAGGGTGATTAGGCCGTATTCCACCACGCTGGCCAAGTGCGGGTTGGTGGATTCACATACGCCATTGAATTTCTTCTCCGAACGTACGCAGGTTTCCTCACGATGTTTTCCTTCACCGAAAAGCCAGTGGTATGTAAATTCGTACGTAAGTCCCAAAGAACTCATTGGTACGAGTCGGGGTTTGAACCCGCCACCTCAGGAATGCGAAGCGGCTGTTCTTCTGCTGAGCTACCACGGCTTGTTGGTGGAATAGGAATGTTTTAATGTTGAGGACTTACATAAGATAGAATCAAGTTTTAAAATAGGTTCTATTAATAATATTGTTACTAAACTTGTTTTTAATAGAACTATGGCATACCTGTATGTGCAACTCGTTCATGAATAATAGCCCCTTTTTTATATTTAAACATCTTCTCACAAAATCCACATTTATAAGTCGCACAAACTTCCTTTTTCTTATTTAAGTGTACTACATTAATATGTTTCATCAACTGCCATTTTGCGAAGAAAGATCTTCCACAATAATCACAAAAAGCATTTCTAACGTTTTCGTGCCGGCCTCGAACATGTAAGCTTAAATTTCTCTTAGTAAAGTAGGCTTTAGGACATTGGGTGCATTTATGTGAGGGTTCCTGGTGACCGGAGATCTTGTGTCTCGCTAACCGAGAAGCGCTTTCAAATTCCTGGCCGCATTTATCACAAAGTAGTGGTATCGCTTTATTTACATCATTGCCTATTGCCATTTTTTTAATCGAATTCAGTTTTAAATGTGACCTGAAAAAGAAACGATTTAATCAATTATCTTTCTTTCCAATTATACGACAGTTGTGGGTTGTTGGGTATCATACTGAATTCTAGGGTCAAACTACATCTTGTAAGGTGATTATTATAATTATAGCCAAACCTAAATATCTTAGTCTTCGCCTGCGCGGTACAGAGGCGCGGGGGTATGACGATATAATTATGATGCCTTGTTTAGGTACCATATATTCCGATAGGAGCAAAGATGCAGAGTCAAGAAATATGGCAAATTCATTACTCGCAAAAATTAAGTCGCATAAATTCATCTGCTCTCTGCTTATTTGGTTCGAAATTTTAAGCAGAATAAATATAGTTAGCAAGGCTCTTCAAAAGTCAGACGTCGTATTGTCAGAAGCGTTGAAAATGATTGATCATGCAAAAATAAGTTTGTCTGATTTCCGTAATGAGTCGGCTTTTGGGAAGTTCCTTAATAGCGCAAAAATAGTAGCGGAAGAAGTCGAGGCAACAGCAGAATTTCCCGAACAAGAACACAAGAAATTACAAAATTTGGATATACATATAGCCATGTTAACATCATAAAATATGATGGGTACGTTTCGGCTTGTTAAGGTAAACACAAGAACATCCTGTAAAATTCTAAATACAGTCAACAGCACATAGTAACCGTCATAGTAACCAAACTGTTAAAAATCTCCAAACAATACAGTTTATTATCCATTGGGGAAATTTGGCAGTTTGTAGTAACTTGATGTGCTGTTACTTGTACTTTGTATCCATTCCATTTTGACCGCGCGCTTACTAGGGGGCGCTCGGGTAATGTTTGCACACAGGCGCTACACTACATGGGCTAGAGACGCCTCTGATGACGACAAAGGGGACTGAGAGAGGTGCGGGCGGCGGGAGCGCTTAGTGTGATACCCCCCCGCCCACCCCCTCTGTACCGCGCAGGCGAGGACTAAGATAAACGGTTTGGCGATAGGTGAGTTTTACTCATTCCAAATGTCACACTATGTTTTGGATTTGTTTTTAGTGCTCCATATTTGTTGTCAGCCAGGCATTATAGTTCAATATTGTATGAATTATGTATTCACTGAATAAAAGAACCATGATTTACAAAATATGATGACATGGCAGAACTAAAAGCGTTTTTTAGGCCGAACCGAAACCGTAAGTAGCTCACAAACAAAACTTTACCTGCATCACAGATCGCTCGTGAATAACAGCAGCTTTTTATTTATTTTTATAGGTTAATGTCTTATCACTCACATAGGTAAGGGAGCGTTCTAGTATTACGTAACGCAATTTTTGAAGATTTTTGACTGTAACGCTCCGTAACGTTTTTCTGTACCCCCACCCCCCCCTCTCTAAACGTTAACGTTAACGGTAACTCTCAAGTGATCATTTTTACCCTGAAGTCGCAAAAAGTTATGTTATAGTTTTTATTCTTGGTATAGTTTTAATTGCCTTTTAACCGTTTGGTTCGGTTTTCACTTGCAATAAGTGAATTTTCACTTATTCATGTTAAGAGAGTACCTATATAACAAAAGAAATACCTAATGTTACGTAACGTGTTGTAAGAAAGACCCCCGTCCCGCCCCTGTAACGCATCGTAACGTTTTACGAGACCCCCCGCCCCCCAAAATTGCGTTACGTAATACTTGAACGCTCCCTAAAGTGGGTGATAGACGTACGAACTTAAAGTACGCGGTTTTTAAGATCGCGAACTTACTCGGCTCGAAGTGGGTGATAGACGTACGAACTTCGAGCTACGAGCAAGATTTCAGACCGGTTGGATCGCCGACGATTTTGCGCGGCGGTTTTAAAGTACGCGTACTTACGGTGACACACAAGCGAGTAAGGTCGACGAGCCATAAGTACGCGTACTTACTCGTACGTCTGTCACCCACTTAACTCACTTTTTTTGTTTGTTTCTAAATTTTTTTTAACACTTTGACTGCGGGAAACTCATACCTTGTGTATTCCTTTTTGCGACGCGAGTGCGGCTGCACACGCCAGGCGCGTAAAACAACGCATTTGACTATTAGCTGCACCTGAGGCAAGCGCGTGTGATTATTAGCCGCAGTCAAAGTGTTAATAGTTATGTTTTGTACTCATCACTATAAAAATAATTTTGATAATTATTATAATAATTATGAAATATAGCATAAATGTTTTACAGCATGTTCTTATTACTCTATGGAACTTCAAGTACCTGATGCTAAATTATTGATTGCAGCTTTTAATAAACGTTGAACAGTGCAATGCAAAATAATATGAAAATTCTCATTAAATTCTAAAACCAAATAACCATGATTCTACACCTTTCTGTTACATCTAGTATATGAAGAATATTACCTGTCAGCTTCTTCTTTTTTTTCTTTCCCTGGTTTAGATAATTCTGTTCTGGATACTGGATTATTTTCTCCATTATTCCTTACTGTGGCTTGTTTGGTTGTATCTTTGATTGGTAAAGCTTTGTCCTCTGCAGCTGGTTTAGCTACAGCTTTTTTTTCTGCACCTAGTTTGCATATAGCTTTTTCTGGTTTACCTTTTTTTGTGCCTATTTTTCTAGGTCTACCTCTATTTCTCTTTACTTTGTTTTCATTTTCAGTACAGGCTGTTTTACTTTTTTTTGTGTCTGTATTTCTAGGTCGACCTCTTTTTCTCTTTAAATTATTCTCATTTTCAAAACAAGCTATTGAAAATGTTGAGTCCTCTATTTCAACTTTTGGTTCTGCATAATCTATTTGTAATTCATATATAAATTGTTCTGATTCTAGTTCATCATCATTTATGTATTCTTCATCGTTTTCACTTTTGATTTGTAATTTGTTTCTTAAAATTTCACATGTATTTTCAAATGTAGCTATAAACTTGCATATTGTATCAGAGGTATCCTTACATTTTGAGCAAATATTTCGAGGATACCCTTCCATGTCTTCAAGCTGAAAAGAAATCCAGAACTGTATTGATACCTATGTCATTCAAACTAGGAAATCTTCTAAAAGATAATTTAGATCACATTAACTAGTACCTAATACAATCATACCTTATAATTTTTAATATATTATATGTATAATAAACCAAACTACTCTGAACCAAGTAATATACCTAAAGCTTAGTATGTAGGTACCCACAGAATTCTTTCTAATCTTGAGGGTTTATTTTAGTATTGCAGTGGACCACAGTATGATATGTGGAGATCAACCCGACATGTAATAATATCAGACCCATTGCAAGATATTTGTGGATGAGATTGGTCCGAGACAAGAAAAATGGGACCTCCCTTGAGCTTCAGTAAAATCTTAATATATATAAATCTCGTGTCACAATGTTTGTCCTCAATGGACTCCTAAACCACTTAACCAATTATAATAAAATTCGCACACCATGTGCAGTTCGATCCAACTTGAGAGATAGGATAGTTTAAATCTCAAATTATAGTCGCAATTTTAATTTATTGCAAATTATATATATACTGATAATTTTTACTATAAATTGACAAGTTAGCATCAACATACTACGGTTGCTATAGTTAAGCAATGGCCTTTGACAGGACAACGTCTGTCGAGTCAGCTAGTATTCTATAAAGTGCGACATATTTTTCAACATTCATAGTACGTAAAACAGGACGCCCCATGAATTGTAGGTTATGAAGTGTCAAAATAAAGATGAACTAGGTGAAATTTTCGATTTTCAAAAATTAATCTGTGTTTCCGCAACTTATCATTTTGCAGGAAGCTTTCTTATAATAAGACCAGATTAATTCTGATAATAAGACCTATCAGTGAAAAAAACGTACGGTTGGTACGTTTTTAAAGTTTTGCTTTCTATCTATTTTTTTACGTTTAAACATTCCTGTATTAGAGCAAAAAAAAACAACATTACAGACCAAAAAGATAGGACCAATTTCTGAATGCACCTATAAAGATTTGACAACCGAGTCACGAGTTTACTGTACCGATAGGACAAACATCAATTGTTTCACAGGTAGGAACAGTTTGTATTGGAAAATTAAATTGTCGATTTAAGTATTTTTCTTTACTTATTATTCATGTTTCTCACCGTAAACCTTTCCTGAACTTATACAAATATTTCAAGACCAAAAGAGCGAAATCGGTCCAACCATTCTCGAGTTATAGCGAGCCAAACGAACAGCAATTCATTTTTGTAAACAAGATAAAATGCTCAAGGCTTGATGGCTTGATAAGACATTACCTTTGCTTGTAAACACACAGCTAGCTGAGCATAAACACTTTCAAACTCTTCGTTGCTTTCAAAAATAGGATATATGGCTCCATCTTCTTCCAGACAAATTCTACATGTCGCAATAAAATCATTCATTTTGATTTAGTTCAAACTCCAGCAGCTCATCACTCTCCAATGGAATAATTGGGCAGTGGTTTAGTCAGAGTCGAGCTCTATCCTTATTCCTTTTAAACTGCTGCAATTCAATCACAAATGTATACCATTACCAAGAGCAGCATTTAACTAAAGTAAAACACAATTTTACTAGAAGGAAGATTTACTTTCCTTTCTTGCGTTTAAGTTTTTAACCCTTTACCCGGATAGGATTAAAAAAAAAATAATACGGAGGTAAAGTCGTAAACAATCAACAACAAATACGCTAGTTGTAATGTTGTCATTGTCAGTCAGCTGGCTATTGTCAATGTCACATTGTTTATTGTTGCGTCATGGTTCCGTCAAACCATTGCCACAGTGCTGCTAGATGGATGTTTCAAGTTTTCCTCAAGGTTGAGGAAAATTCCAACAAATTTCAAGATTCTTAGTTTAGATAGACCAAAAATGTACAAGAGTTATATTTGTAATGAAGCCTTTTGGTTTAATAAAAATATTTACTGTACAAAAGAATAAATATTACAGAATAAAAAACTTAACGTTTCGTTTAGTTTTTTCAGATTCGACGAGATCACAAGACTAACCATAGACAATAATTTTATCTCTTGTCTCCTGTCATCAGGTGATTTGGATACTGGGTTTGGTTGCAAAAATCCTGAATTGGGATAAATCGCTAATTATTTCCTAAACCAAAATGTCTGGAAAAGATAGGTTAGCGATTTTCCCGTCCCGAGGGTGAGTTTCTTTTTTGTTATCACTCAGAAACATCAGAATTTGAGAAAAGTTCTCGTTTGTACTAGTGGCTACTTTTTCTTGATTTTAGTGCTCAGATGTTAATAAAAGGCCGTCTGGCTGGAGCACAGAAAGGCCATGGTCTTCTCAAGAAAAAGGCTGATGCCTTACAAGTGAGATTCCGTTTGATCCTGAGTAAGATTATCGAGGTAAGTGTCACCACCCAGCTGACTAAGAAATAGGGCGCATTTTGCATCCTAGGTACTTTAGTAATTATGCTCTGTTTATTTTTAATTAATATAAACAGATCTTAGGCCTGTATACAGTTGTGTCTACCAATTTGATAAAGTTGAACCCTTTCATACATTGATTATTATCATGTAAAGAATTCAATTAAATGATTTATCTTATTATTTTGATAATGTTTGAGTTAGCGATAAAAACCTTTTTGTGCTATCACATACTTAGGCCGATGTAAAAAAATGTTTAAGTTTATTTTTGCAATTTGTTTATTTCCTCAACCAATGATGAGACATTCTGCAGTTGGCCTTACTTCATCCATAACATAAATTAATCAAATGCTTTTTAATTTATTTAATAAATAAAATATATTTTGTTTACCCAAAATTTAAAATTTGAGTGCTGGCATGATACCAATTAAATGTTTTTGAGAGAGTGTGTCTCAAGATTGTTGATTGCAAAAAAATCCCTGAAATGGCACAACATATTTGTTTAAAACCTGGTTTGGAGGTAGCTAACACATAATACCAATTTATATTTTGAACAAATTAATGCTTCTTGAATGATATTTGGTGAACCCGCAGGGCCTAGCTACTTAGAATATATATAAAAAATGGACATTCAATAGATTTGTTTTATCTCACTTACATACATTTCTCATCAGCAGAATAAGATAAAGCATATTGTGTCATACATTTTTAATAGCTAAATCTAACCAATAAAAATCTAATCATTTATTTCCTAATAAAATCAAAGATCTTTAAAACCATAGAATTGATATTATACAATATTTATAAAGCTGTACAAAATTTGTGGAGCAATTTTCAAATAAACTTTCTTTTAGAAAAAGTACAGATGCAAAACTGTGATTTCATCTTACATAATCACTGCATTTTGTTACCAATTTACGCATGTCCAACTTTTTTTTTTTGTATTTCTATTTTTTACTACGATCTGTCTCCTTCCTGGGACATTCAGCAGTATGTTGGTTGGTGCTATCGCTGGCGCGCTCAGCTTGAATTTTTTATTTAGTTTTAAAAAGCAATTGTAATTATTTGTTTTTAATACCGTTTCCAGACAAAAACGCTTATGGGCGAGGTGATGAAAGAAGCAGCCTTCTCACTTGCCGAAGCCAAGTTCACAACGGGCGAGTTCAACCAGGTGGTGCTCCAAAACGTCACCAAGGCTCAGATTAAGATCCGCTCCAAGAAAGACAATGTTGCTGGTACGTTATTAAGAAGCACTTTTCTGTTTGTAATTAGTATCTCACAGAATGAAAGGAGAAAGATTTAACACTTTGGCTGCGGGAAACACAAACCTTGTGTTTTCCTTTGCGCGACGCGAGTGCGTTTGACTATTAGCCGCGCCTGGGGCTAGCGCATGTGATTATTAGCCGCAGCCAAAGTGTTAAAATTAACTATAAAAGAAGAAATCTTTATAATATGTTCTAAACTAATAATTTTATTAGATAGCATAATAATTAAATAATAAATTTAAATTAAGCAGCAAAATAGCTATTAAAATATAAATGAGACTAGCTAATGCTGGATAATGGATAATGGAAAATACCTGGTTCAAAGCATTAAATTACAGTTTTAAGCATTAAATATTAGTGTAAAAAAGCCGTGGTAGCTCAGTGGGAGAACAGCCGCTTCGCATTCTTGAGGTGGTGGGTTCAAACCCCGACTCGTACCAATAAGTTATTTGGGACTTATGTACGAATTTACATACCACTGGCTTTTCGGTGAAGGAAAACATCGTGAGGAAACCTGCATACGTCCGGAGAAGAAATTCAATGGCGTATGTGAATCCACCAACCCGCAATTGGCCAGCGTGGTGGAATACGGCCTATTCACCCTTCGAGGGTAGACCTGTATCCCAGCAGTGGGAGGATTAAAGGTTGCATATGATTAGTGTAGCTATTCATTGGCGGAATATTTGTTTTAATTGGATCAGTATTTTGTTGATTACTACTCTCTACAAACATACACACAAACTATATCTTTACAATACATATTAGTACCTATAGATAAGTAAGATCTGTTTCGTTAACTTTCAGGTGTAACCCTCCCAATCTTCGAGTCGTACACCGACGGAACCGACACATACGAGCTGGCTGGTCTGGCGCGCGGTGGCCAGCAGCTCGCTAAGCTCAAGAAGAACTTCCAGACCGCTGTCAAGCTGCTGGTGGAGCTCGCTTCGCTACAGACATCCTTCATCACGCTCGATGAGGTCATTAAGATCACCAACAGGCGTGTCAATGCTATTGAGCATGGTAAGTGGTATCCTATACCCCCATATTAATAAACTTGGAGTAGCCTATGAATAGTTTTTCCGTCTTTTGTTGTTTTTGATCGCATTTATAATTTTAAAGAGTGAAAAAAGAGGGGACAACCTGCCTCAACTCTTCAAAGATCATCATCATATTACATTAGTGATCAGACGGGAAAACAAGGAACTATGAATAGGCATGACGACAGTATCAAAAAATCGCCGATTCAATGCTTTCAGGGGACTAGCCAGATTAAAAAAATTTAAATCACATGTTTAGTTTTATTTTTAAAAAACGGATTATTAAGATTTTCATTAAATTAAAACATTAAAATACAGCAATCGGCCATCTTGTCAGAAACAACAATCACAGCGTATGACGTCACGCTTCAGTGAACTCAGGTCATCCGCCGCTCATCACGCATAGTACACAATGACATGTTTACTAGCCGTGACGTCAAATCGACGCCATGACACAAGCAAGCTGTTTTCGGGCACTGTTGAAAAAATATGTGAAAAATGGCTTCAAACTTCGTTAAACTTAAGTTTATTACCGAAATAAAGGCTTTTTTGTAAATAGTAAATGTGTACTCACATTATGGAAGAGGATTTTAAAATCTTTCGTCACGCCTATTTGGTCATGAAATATTCACTACAATGTTTCGGATTCACTGCGTCTGAAGCACCATATAGATGATACAGAATCAATGTTTTAACTTACATAGTGTGGACGGTCTGAGAGACAAACAAACAAATTGTTTATAGTGAAGTGAAGCTTCAATAAATAATTCTTGTTTTAATTAACACTGGAACACTCACATAAAATTGAACAGTGATAAACTGATGATTTCAATTAATGCACTAACATCTAGCTAATAAATATGTAACAGTATTAGTTCTATAAATATATCTGAATCGAGTCGGCTACCCCGGCTGAATCTTTAAAACCACATTAGTTTTCACATTACTATTCTGCCGTCCTAAGCCCAAGAGCGGTATCTAAAAAAAGGGTTTCTGTTTTTTCACGCATCAGATTAGTAACTTTTCAAGCTATCAGATGCATGAAAAAACAGATTATTATTTTTAGATGCCGCTCTTGGGCTTAGAACGGCAGGTTAGTTGTTGTTTACAAAACCATGAATTCCCGTCCCCCAGTGATCATCCCCCGCCTGGAGCGCACGCTGGCCTACATCATCTCGGAGCTGGACGAGCTGGAGCGCGAGGAGTTCTACCGGCTCAAGAAGATTCAGGACAAGAAGAAGATCATCAAGGACAAGGCTGAGGCAGTGAGTTCATTTTTAAAATTCATTTTAAAAATATTAAAAAAAATAATATTCCTACTAATATTATAAATGTGAATGTAAGTTTGTTTGTTACGCCATATTGATTCATTTCTATTGTATTCTCAGATTGAAATGATCTCTGATACTTATTTAATGGCTTCAATGCAAGCGAAGCCGCTGGCATAAGCTAGTATTATATATTTCTGACAAACAAGCTTCTACAGTGTTATAAAGAAAAGGTATATGCTAAGCCGAAAAGGGCTCATAGTAATAACAACTTTTTCTAAGGCCAATCCGGAATTTGGGAAACAAATTAGCTGTTACATAGAGAAATGTCATTGACACTCGACAGAATGTATGGAACAGCTGATACTTATTAGATGGCGGTCAAATGCAAGAATATTATTGAATTAAAAAAAATATTTTTTTTGCTAATTCCGGATTGATCTCAGAAAAAAATGTTCAAAATTACTATGAGCCCAATGGTGAAGTAACGCATTGGTGTAATGCTAATTTTCACGTAATTTATTGGTTTCTTGTAACCATATTCTTATTATAATAGAATCCGTCGGGTGCGTAAATTTTACTTTTTCCTTGTTCTTTCACCAGATAAAACTAAACTAACATTTCTTGTAATTCCTAAACATTCCTAATGTGTTTTTCGTCATAAATGTGTCACTTTGTACTATTCTTCAAATAAATTCAACTTTTTACAGAAAAAAGCTTTGCTCAAAGCTGCCGGACAGGACTTGGCGGACTCGGCCAATTTGCTAGACGAAGGCGACGAAGACTTGCTGTTCTAAACCCAACCGTAGGCACTCACGTTATAGCCATTATAGTAGAATGCAGTCAAGTTCCGGCGCCAAACATTGGAAGAACCCGAGTGTCATGCACAAAGTATTAGGAACTTACGCCGACGCCTCCAAACTTGGCTGTATGATTTAAAAAAAAAATGATATTACAGTGTTCATCACGTTGTAAATACTGTTTGTTGTCGCTGTTATATACTTAACGTTTTTCGAGTCATTGGAGGATTCACCAAGCCTCCAAGGTCGCCCAAGGTCCTCTAAGGATCCTCTAAGGTCCTCCAAGGTCGTCCAAGGTTCTCCAAGGTCGTCCAAGGTTCTCCAAGGTCTTTGCGAAGGCTTCAACGGTCTATCGTACGAATTAGTATCGTCGGACCCCTGTTATGTATAATGGGCTGTTTGCTTAGGTGTGTATATTAAGCATTCCAGCATATTGTCTTTTTTTTTCAAAGCTTTTAAGTAAGTAGTGGAATCAGTATAAGTACAGTTACTAAGTATTTATGGTTTTTGAATTGTTGTTAAACCTAACAATATTATATTTTAAGTATGCAATCATGTAAATACAAGTTTGTGAAGCGATTAAAATTATTATTACTGAAAGACTGTTTTTTTGCTAAACTTTATTATACAATAGGCTATTTGACTGATTTTGAAAAACTGTTTTAAATTATTCGTTGGCATATGATTAATACACCACATGTATATTTCTGCGAAATTTGCAGTATTTTTCGTAAAATACTGTGTTAAAATTTAAATTACAATATTCGCGCTAAAAACGCTGTCTCGGTAATGGCGGACGACATGTGATTTGCGTGACGTCACAGGCAAGTAAGCAAACTTTATTCTTTGACAAACGTCAAACTTGTACCAAAGTGTACATTATAAAATCACACAAAGTGTCTTAGCATTAACCAATGTTTACTTGCGTGTGACGTCACGCGAGGCGTAGCCAATCACAGAGCGTTCTTGTGGCTGAAGAATTTTAAAAAATAATTTGAATTTATTTTGTTTATTTTGAAAAATCTATAAATATTTTTGGATAAAACAGAGATAAATATGTTTTTTTATGTTATTACCTAATAGAATGACCACATTTCGTAGCATATTTTTAATAGTGTCAATTCATTCAGTTCAAACATTCATCAGTTTGACGACGGACTCGTGGTCACACCGTTTTGCTACACCAGTGTGACTACGAGTAATTTATATTCCTCGTGGTTACACTACTTAGCTTTCTAGCACTTCGCCGGCCGCTGCCGCGGCACGCTCGCTACGCTCGCTCGGCTCGTGCGTTGTTTTTCATGTTCTAACATAACCTAACCTATTAATTTATTCGTCCAGTATCTTGCAATCTCGATCCTTTTCAGAGTAGTGTAACCACGAGGAATTTATATTACTCGTAGTCACACTGGTGTAGCAAAACGGTGTGACCACGAGTCCGTCGCTATCAGTTTAATAGCCTATTGTTTCACCTCGCTAGACGGCATTAGCTCACTGCAAGGTAGATACTTCCGAAATAAGGTTTAGGTCCCTAGTTTGGTGTTCAATCACATAGTGACTGAATTGTTTACAATTTTATTTCCTTAGAACATTTCGATGCACAATTCAAAGACATCAGGGTTATCTCGCACGTAGCAACAGCATGAACAAAACTCAAAAAGTAGCAACTTAACAATCATTTACGTGTTTTAGGAGGAGGCGTTAGGAAGAATTTGTTTCCTCTCTTTATCAACAGGCCAAAGTCGACCGCGCATCTGAGTATCGCTCCAATAGACTTGCCAGTTTTCCTAGGGTTGTCGACGGCTTTGTAATGTCTTTTTAAGAAACCGATGACTCGGCGGGATGTTAAGCCTGGTCCACTGCGGGATTTGATCTGGTGGAAGGCCCAGAGGACGATTGCAGCGGGGTTGGATTTCCGCAGGCCATACTTGATTTGGCTGTACGTTTGGTGTTTGGCGACCGCAGAAGATACATTCGAAGGACTTGGTGAAAAGCACCTAGAGTGTCTTGAAACGGTACTCTCACTACCGCTGGATATAGCAGACCTAGCACGCCGGTACCTCATCGCGTTTACACATCTGGGCTCCTTGAAACTTGAATTATACGAAATTAGGTTTGTTTTTGTTTTTATTGGTACGTTTGATATAATTTGTCTTGCATTGGGCCAACACTAAAAAGCGTTTTGAACGAAAACCAGCATTACTAAAAATTTACCATTTCTGCCATAACTTGACAGTTATTTGTCTTGTCAACCTTTGAATATCTTGAACGATTTCTTTGCAAAATACTCTTTCACTGAGACTTGACATAGCTATATCAAATCTTGGAGGAAAGATATCAACTCGATGTGAAAGAGTCTTATCTGTCCCACTTTTCATACATTTGTCTGTCCAATTTCCACGTACCTACTTTTCGACTCTGCTCGGCTCCACTGTCCATATTTAAACGTAATCGATGTTACAATAACTCATAAAATTAGCATTTAATTTAATGTATCCACATACGAGGTAGGTACATACCATTAATTTACCATTAAAGTAGGTACCTACTACTATTGCCTAAGTACCTACTCCTACCTTACACCCACCTCAAACTGATTATTAGCCCTGAATTTGTGACCCATCGAGGAATAACCCTTGCCTACATTTTGGTATAGCAAACACCAAACCCCACCAAGTAATTAACCATTAGTCAAACACCTAATTTGTCTAACTAGGCCAACCTATCGGGCGCTATAAGACCTCAGTAAGGACCAAACTCATCGAGTATGTTGCCCTACAAGTAGTGAATTTTCTGTGCGAAGTTTGGACTAGCAGTCGGAAAATTCGCCAACGAGTTGAAAAATCCGCCAACTAGTCGTTAAACTCGACAACGACTTGGGAAATTCGTTGGGAAACTCGTCGGGCGGCCGGCAACGAAAGGCACATATCCGGTAACAGGGCTGAATTATTGCAACTTCATTTACTATGACGCTCGGCGTATTTTGCGCGATGAATTCAGAACGAGCCTTTGTCCTGATACTCGTATATTGGCGTAGTATGTGTACCTTACACTTACGCCACGTGTGAAATGCGATGAGATGATTTGTTCTGATCGAGTTTATCTAACCCAAGGATTTTGGGAGATACTATATTATGGGTTTAACCAAATTGCTTTTGTCCACTATTAGTTTTATTATTGACATGATCTTTAAGTTTACATAATATAGAAGCAGTTATCCATACGTCTATTTATAGAGTCTATAAGTGTCTGGTATGTACCTACTCGTATATTTAAAAGATAGAAGTGTCTGGTCACTGAGGTGTAGGTAGTACCTATTTACTTCGGTAAATAGCTACTTTCACCCAAGATGCCTACGTGGTCTACCTACCTGTAACAAATAAGTTAAGAAGGTACTTACTTACTAAAGTAGGTTAGGGAATACTTAGAAACAGCAAATATTTTAATAGCTTACTTATTTTTCTAGTTTTTCTTTTATGTTAGGCTTGCGTTTGACCGCCATCTTGCTTGATGGTTAGCACGTTAAGCAATAATGCGGTTTAATTAAATAAAAAATAAAGTAGGTAACAAAGTGTGTTTATGATTATTTATTTATTTATTTAAGGGAAATAGCGAACTAATAACGACTTGAGTATTTCTCAGATTTTCAGTTACTCAAGAAGCGGGTAGTACCTACCTGCTTTTCACAGTAGACGATAGGTAGAGGCATATTACCGACCGGGGGAGGGGGGTGGGGGTGGCATGAAGTGTTGTTCGGTGTAAACGTCAGGCCCCATCGCTATGGAAAGGAGGTTTGAGGTGGGGCGCAAAAACGGGATGTGACCGGTAATCACTGACTTGAGGTAGTTTTTTACGTCCTGTAAATGTATTGTATATATTTATAATTATATTTATGTTTATGATTAATTTATATGTGAATACCTATATCTAAATATTCCCTTTTTTATTTTTTGAATTTTTTATTTTTGTTTTCATAGCTCTACCCAATCGTAAATCAAGGAATGAGTTTTAAATGATGCATCGACGACTTAAAACGAACGAAACATGAATTTCTGAAACAAAAAAATATATACAAAAATGTAAGCCTCATAAAACTGGCTTAATTTTGACACATTTTGTCAAAATCAACAAAGTAATTACTTATTGTCGCGCGCGTCACGCTTCTGATCACTCCTTGATGACCACCGGATATAATCGAAGCTGTAGTTCGAGTACCTGACTTAATCAACCGTGAGTAGTCCTATGTAATTATCTACAACAAAATGTACCAAACACTCTAAAATTTTTTGACGTCGAATCATCATCATCATCATCATCCACAGCCTTCTTTATCCCACTGCTGGGTAATAGGCCTCTCTCTCACTCTGCCATTTGCCTCGGTCCTGCGCCAATAGGATCCAGACATCGAATAACTTTTATAAAATACGTAAAAATTGGAAACATTTTGCAGGTGGATGTACTCGTACCTTTGTCTGGTTACCGTAGCTATCACCTAAAAACCTACTTGATGTAGCAAAGCGCCCAAGAAACTGTACTGTACTCTAGTTCGCGCACTAAACTGGATTTCCTGTTGTGGAAGGGCTTAACTTTACAAAGGGTGACAATATGGGACTCACGAACGTATTTTAAATTTTTGTTGTGGATTTATTTTATGAAGTTTGTTCTTTTAGAACTGTTTTGACTCAAGTACTGCCTACCTATAACCCGGTCACAATATCTATGCACCTCGCTGGAATGCGTATAGCCTTATATAGGTAGTCGCACTGGCGCACCGGGGAGTGCGCGGAGAGGTGACAGGGGAAGCGGGAGAATGTCTACGGCGTAGAGGGCTAGAGGCTCTACAAACTTAAAATATGACCTACGCTCTTTGGGCTACCTAATACAAGCTGTCCTTTAAACCAACCAATGGTGTACTTACGTGTCGCTCTTTTTTGTCTGTTTAAATATTACTTTGGACGAACCTACTAATCAGGTGGTGTACCTACCTACCTACGAAACAAAGTAAAATAATATGTAGTCGGTTTACTGCAAGATGCCATTAAATGCAAAATCAGTCCCAGTCGCGTCATCGCGTTCACATCGTCGCGTCATCACGTTAGGCGCATTACCTACACTTGTAATTACTCCCCGAAAAAGATCACCGAATTTGATCGAAACTAGTCGGAGTATCTGACTGTTGCTTTTTGGTTTCTTTTAGTTGGTCCAGGATTCGATTCGGCCGGGCAAAAGTTTGAATGATGAATTTAAGTACCTGTTCTGGGTCTGGGTGTTGGTTGTCCTTGTGTTTGTCTGTGTTCCATGGCATCCCCGACACAGGGTATCCTAGTGGGAAGCTGTGAGTGTGAAACGTTTATTTATTTATTTTCTGTAGCAAGTATTAAGACGACAATTTGATGGCCAGTCAGAGACGTAACTACTAGAGGACATACATCCACGTAACGTAAGCCAGCAGTAACCTAATATTTAGCACAGCCACGTGCCTTTGTGAAAAGGGAGCGTTATCTCCTCGGACCCTCCATTCGTCTTGCTGTAGAGGTTTAATTCCGCAACTCTAGATCCTTTTCTCGCTTTGCGCTCTCCATATAATATAGGTACGAATGGTTAGGACTCAGGACGTAAGTCAAGTAATTTTGAAAATAATCCTAACAAGTAAATATTATAAATTCGAATAATTTAGAGAATACATTTAAAAACAAGCTTTTATTGCATTTTCATCGGAGTTACACACGTATATATACCATATTTCAGCTCAATCGGACATCGGGAAGTGGTTCAAAATTGAGTTGCAAAATTCCACTCAAACAATATTATAGTTACATAACATAGATACTTAGGTACATTGCAAGTAAAATAAACGCTTCAAATTAAATGTGGGAGTTTGTTTGGTGGGTTGTTGTGCTTTCACGCCTTTATTACTTTCAACATGATTTTGCATACTATGTCAGAGGTACAGATACGGAAATAAGCTAGTCATCATCAACACCGTTTATATCACCGTGCGGGTGAAATTAAGGGCGCAGCTTGTTTTAAAAATAAATTAATCCTACTAATAATATAAACACGAAAGTTTGTAAGAATGTATGTTATTCGCTCTTTCACGCAAAAACGGCTAACGGATTTACATGAAATTTGGAATGAAGGTTCTTCATGGTCAGGATTAACACATAGGTTATTTTTAATCCCGGAACACATGTTAACTTTTTGACCGCGAGTGAAACCGCGGGCACAGCCTAGTAAATAATAAATAAAATATCTTTATTTCAGGCGAGTAACCCATATTCTGTACAAGAACAAAATATAAAATTAAATATAAAATACTAAAACTAAAAGATTTAAATGTGTACATACTTAAAATATCATCAAATATCATCTTGTTTGCACTCTAGAGCACTGTCAGCCACGATTTAAAAATAGGGCTACCGAGTTTTGATATTTTATAATTTAATGGTTTTGATAGAATTCGTTCTTACTTCTTACCCTTTAGGAAAGTAAATCAACAAGAACTTACTTAAAAAAACATGATTTTTGACGTTAAGATTTTCACCCATTTTTTAGCTTACCGCTAAGATCTTTGCGCATGTGTTTATGGGTGTTTGATATTTCGAAATTACTTTTTAGGTGTAAAGTAGAGATGTAGCAGTTTTTTGTGCGCGGATCGTGAGAGTCCAAAAGTAGCTTGCAATACGGATTCTTAATCTATTGCAAACCCATATTTTTGTAACTGAGGCTTTTTTAACCGACTTCCAAAAAGGAAACGGTTCTCAATTCGACTGTAAGTATGTTTTTTTTTGTGTTTTTTTCTTTTACTCGATTGTGAAAGTTTATTAGTGCCAACACCCGCTAAGAGATGGCGTTAGCAGTATTTACCCTATAGCAAAAGTTCTTTATACTTATCGTAAGGCGATCATTCTTTTTTCTTTGGTAGAAACGATTTTACTGTACAAGAAAGCGCTCTCATTGCAACTTTGTGCTTATTTGAAAAAATACAACCAATTAAAATGACAACTAGTAAATCGTTTAAACTTCGTAGTTTTGAATTAGTTTTGCGAAGAAATATTTTTTCTGAAGAAAAGAAGTGGTTAATTAAGAATAGCTACCGAATATTAATTAATTTAAATAGGTAGGTAATTAGTCAAATATTATGCGCAAATTTTACGCATAATTCTTCAAGATCTAATAAGATAAACTACGGTTTCCAACAAAATAATAATATCTGTAACAAATAACAATTAACACGGAACGCCTATTCCACAAAAATAAAAACCCAACAACACGGCGAACTTTTGACATTTGCGAAGCGCCTCGGCTATGATGGCCCCCTGGCGGCAATTTGGGGCGATATTTCTCATCGACATGGTGCCGTGGTTAGCAAATTAGTTTTGAGTGCATTTGTTTTTATGGAGTTAGCATACTTACTTACAAATAGGCTATATCTACTAGAAAAAAATTGAGATCGAGCATCAGTCAATTTAATTGTTTTACTTTGCCTTGTCTACAAGCTTTCATTTAACCTTTCGGCACTTATACCGAAGTACTTATGAGTCAAATCTTACTACTGAATTTTCTAACACTTTCCGATGTCGAATTGAGCTTAAATTTAGTATACCTGTGTTATTCTGATACAAATACAAAAATACTTGTTTGAAAAAAAAAAATTTGTTATTATTATTTTTTTTATGTCAACTTAAAATGCACTCACAAATAGAGTAAATATTTAGTACCAGCATCGTATTATGAATTCTTTAATACATATGGTATCAGCTAACTTAATGTTGCGTAGGGCGCTTGTGGACAGGTGGTTAACTGGTTAGTTACGCCGTCACGCTGAGGTAGGTATGACATATGGATGTGACGCGAAATATTATGCCCGCTTCGGCCATGTGGCGTTTTTTAGGAGAGGCCTATCACCTATGTTTAAAACATAGATAGGTATTAAAAATTTGTTTGAAATCGGAGATGTATAGACTTAAAAAAACTGAAACAATCAATTAAAAAAGCAAAAATATACCTAATTTAAAATAAAATCAAGATTTAAAATCAAAACACAAAAGCGGGTAAACTATTGAATATGTGTAGATACTACATAAGTGATGTTTATCAGTGCCAAACATTACATAGGTTGATGATAACGGTTTACGTTTTACAAGCTAAGTAATTCTACAACTTCTGAAGTATAGCAATTTGTAGGTACTTGTAATAGAAATGTAGCGATTTGTACACCTGTTTTTCATTACCAACCTAATGTAATTTATTCTATTATTTGTTTAGAAACTTGCCTGTCTAGACTCAGAAACATAATTATTTTTCATCTCTACTTGGCTAGATTTAACTATTAGACAATATCTGAGAAAAAATCCTCGTAACTTAAGTACCTACCTGTCTAAGTAGAAGATATTTCTTTTCTAATGATAAAATTAAGTAGGTAGGTAATTCAATTTTCTTTGTAGTATTGGGCGATTCTCCCTAGAGTCGATTAATGGTTCGCTACAACACATCACTACGGCGCCGGCACAACACTACTCCGCTTGCGAGCGAGCGAGAGAGACGATTCGCGCGCGATAAAGGAAGATGGCGTGCCTCCTTTGCGATTGCGATATCATTGTTAATAATTAATCGGTACCTGACCTAAAGTAAATGAATACGAGTTAAAGTAAAAACAGTGTTTAATTCACTAGTATCTACAATAATGTTGGAGCAAGAAAGCATCTAACAGTTTTCAGAAGTGGGATCTGAGCAAAATCGCCCGCGAGTTTGATTTGTTTCAGCTTTTAGGTAACGTAAGCAAAGGAACGAAAGAAAGCTAATTGGAAGTCGTCGTGTACTGTGATTATTGCTTTAGTCGTGCAAAGAAAGTACGCATCGAAGTAAACTATCAGCAGAACCTACAGACGCGCGTCGTAACATGACTCTACTTAAACTGTACTGCGTAGTCGGATTTGACAAAGTCTACAAGCCCGGAATACATACAATCATACAAGTTTGTAGTATCTTGTAATTTCACCAAGGATATTCAGAGGTAACACTAAATAACCGTGCTTTGGTGAGTCCATCATATCATTTTGTATTCAAATGAACAAAAACGAGATGAAACACAAAATGCCCAAAGTTGTACCTACTCAAGTAATCACACGTAAGTTAAGTACATTTGTACCTGTTGCATTTTGGTTTATTGTGTGAGAGTGAATCTGGAATCTGGCATTAGTTTCTTCCCTATTATCTGGTGCTAAGGAATCACATCAAATTATAACCTGAAATACTTGTAAAATTGTGATGATGATAATATGGGGCAATGATTTTATGTTTTGGGCACCAAGCTAGTCGCTTAATACCTTGACTGTTAAAGTAATTACCTTATCGAAATGTTCTGAAACTTACAATCTTGGTAATTCAAGAATGCAATATACATGTTATATTATATGTTCACACCGACCAAGTTAGTACAATTTAAAGTGGAGTCTGGTACATACTACCACCTATAACTGTTCAGTGCAATAATGCTAAGCCTACAGAATCTATAACAAATACATAATAATCTTTACTCGCAGAACTATGAAAACAACAATATGTTTGATTATTAAGAACTCATAATTACTCTCAATCTGTCACAAATTCACAATAAGTGATATTTGTTGCAAATCCTGTTGCGTTGATTGTACCTTGCACAAAGGTATACATATAAGCTGAGTGTGTATTAAACACCAGAGTCCCAGCCTCTGAACTGAAATATACACAGAGGAATGAAGTATCTATTACAAATACAGTAATTCATTGTGATACTCTTTCATCGGTTAAAATAAAATATTTGAGTAGCAACTTCTTCAAATACTGATGGGTTATTTATCAATTACCACTTACAAGTAGACAACCTATTATTTCAGTAAAAGGTGATTTTACTGATGATGACTTAGTGCTAGTTTGTTTCTACTAGTTGTTTGAATGAATAAGGTGGAATAATATACAACACCTAATATTCTACTTGTGCATTTATTACATAATATGCTATCATGAAACTATGGGCAATACAAAGACCTTTTCAGTAAGGACATGCTCTTCCATACATTTACCTATGTCTAGTCCAGGCCTTGTCCTTGCAAAATAATGTATGAGTCAATGGATTTTGAATAATAATATAATATAAAATGTTTTATGATTATTTATAAATATGGACCTAGTTGGCTGAAGTAAATAAATTATTAATATTGATATAATAATAATTCAACAGTAATGCTAGTTTGATTAAAGGATCAAACATAACAAATAAAATAAATTAACAAAATGCTGTTTGACACAAGACAGTAAGAATTTAATTGAGCTAATACGGTATCATTTTGGATATGAAAATGTACTCCTGTAATATTTGAAATTGCCTTTCGGACATGAAAGCAGAGTAACTGTAAATCATTAACTAAACTGTTCTGTTGGTGAGCAACTTTAACAATGTGGCTTGTTTCACTAAGTTAATCAGTCGATTATATCTACACATTTGTTCAAGTAACAAAATGGCACCTATGACATCATGTTAAATGATATATGTGAGAGAAAATAAGTACACAGTCATACAGTTAGAATACCAAACCAAGTAATATAAATTGACTCATTTCTTCAGTGCTATAGTAAACAATTATTCTGAGGCTAACTGAATAAATTCCAACTAAATTAATTTGTGTAGTACTGCTACTGTACTGCTAGAAGCAGTGTATTGTCAGCCAAATGTCATAAATGATCTTATGTGTATATGATTGGTTACTGAACTAGAGTTGACCCTGTTTTCCAGTAGTTAACAGTGGAGTTAGGTAAACCAGATGTTACAGTCTCTTTTGCAGAGTTGGTTTATATACAACACCATAAATTAAGATGAGCATACACATGATAGATTTGCAAAGCATAGCTGCTGATACACCAAAATATGACACGGAGCTATTCAAATGTTGAAATATGAATGATGGAGATCAAACGAAACTTCTGAGTTGGTTTCTACAAGACCGTAAATTGAGATGAGGATATACATGAAGGACACTCCAAAATATGACAGAGAGCTATTCAAATGTTGGAATATAAATGATGAAGATCACGCAATAGCTCCTGCTTTTAATTGCAGATATTTATCTTATGTTATTGGTTGTTAAACTAAAGTTAACCTTGTTCCAGTGGTTGACGGTTGAGTTTGGTTAACTTGGAATAACAATTTCTTTTGCAGAATTGGTTTGTAAAATACCACGAATTATGATGAGACTACACATGAAGATTTTGGAAAGTAAGGTGGCTGATATATAAAATATTACAAGAACCAGTAAAGTGCTGCAACGTTATGATGGAGATGTGGCGACTGTCTCTAGTCTTATTTGCAAATTTCAAAAATTACAACTAGAGCGCGCTGGTATGTAGTGTGTGAGTATGACCGCATGTTATCTTCGGATACACATGTCCATTTAAGAAAATCTTTGAAGTAGACCGCATGTTATCTCATGATACACATGTCCAATTTAAGAAAATCTTTGAAGTAGACCGCATGCGATCTTCGGATACGCATGTCCATTAGGGAACTCTTCGGAGTATGACCGCATGTTATCTTCGGATAAACATGTCCATTATCGAAACTCTTCGGAGTATGACCGCATGCGATCTTCGGATACGCATGTCCATTAGGGAACTCTTCGGAGTATGACCGCATGTTATCTTCGTATAAACATGTCCATTATCGAAACTCTTCGGAGTATGACCGCATGCGATCTTTGGATACGCATGTCCATTAGGGAACTCTTCGGAGTATGACCGCATGTTATCTTCGTATAAACATGTCCATTATCGAAACTCTTTGGAGTATGACCGCATGCGATCTTCGGATACGCATGTCCATTAGGGAACTCTTCGGAGTATGACCGCATGTTATCTTCGGATAAACATGTCCATTATCGAAACTCTTCGGAGTATGACCGCATGCGATCTTCGGATACGCATGTCCATTAGGGAACTCTTCGGAGTATGACCGCATGTTATCTTCGTATAAACATGTCCATTATCGAAACTCTTCGGAGTATGACCGCATGCGATCTTCGGATACGCATGTCCATTAGGGAACTCTTCGGAGTATGACCGCATGTTATCTTCGGATAAACATGTCCTTTATCGAAACTCTTCGGAGTATGACCGCATGCGATCTTCGGATACGCATGTCCATTAGGGAACTCTTCGGAGTATGACCGCATGTTATCTTCAGATAAACATGTCCATTATCGAAACTCTTCGGAGTATGACCGCATGCGATCTTCGGATACGCATGTCCATTAGGGAACTCTTCGAAGTATGACCGCATGTTATCTTCAGATAAACATGTCCATTATCGAAACTCTTCGGAGTGGACCGCACCGAGAGATGTCTTCATCATGGGGTGCACGAGTTCTACGAGCAGCATGGTGTGAGCTGCTACTGGGTGAACTTGCTGCTGAAAATGAAGCGTGCAGCACTGCACCCGATGAGCCGCACAGCCCGTCTGCTGATGGTGCTGTTCGAGTATGGTTGCCAATGACGGCGACATCTGCATGAAAATGCACCATGGCATCACTACCTGGAGCAAAACGGTGATATTATTCTGGATTGTACGGTAACATGAACAAATGGGTCTGTAAATGACTTTCCTTATAGAAGTATTATTGTTGATCTGTCAATTGAATATAGACTCATAAATGTTTGATATTATTATGGCTTAATGACACCAAGTCTTACCTGAGGATGCTATGATGATCCATGTCTTATAGAATTGTTTTCCAGCTGTCACCATTATGTAATATTTAATTGAATTATCATGTACACTAACATAACGAGTACCGACCTCAACAAAGTTCTGGTGGTACAACGCATGGTTGTGGTCGAGTAAGTTGTCAACTTCTATGCAACAGAAGTTGAAGTTAACATTGGCTATGTCTGTGAACAGTGAGTCCGTAGCTTGGCTGCTGAATATGAAGCAAGCAGCACTGCACCGCAATGAGCTGCACAGCCCGTTGGCCGATGGTGCTGCTCCAGCATGGTTGCCAGCGAGGGCGACATCTGGACGAGAATGCATCATGCCATCGATATTTGAAACGATACGGTGTTAATCTGGATTGGTAACGTTCATCCATGGGTCTGTAAATCACTGTTTTCCTATGGAAGTCGTATTCAACTCTCAATTGAATTTGGACACACATGTGTCTGATGATATAATAATTTTTAACTTATGAACACTATATTTTATTTGATACTATATGATCTGTCTTATGGCATTAATTCACCTGATGTTGCCATGACAATATCTATAATAAAATTTCAGATCTAACTGAATTTTCATAACAATAACTGAACGATTTGCGATCAACAGAATCGCGAGTTGATGCGACACCACATGGTCATGGTTGAGTAAGTTGTCAACTTCTGTGCAACAGAAGCTGAAGTTTAACATTAGTTATGTTTGTGAACAGTTGCTTCTGGCGCTATGGTGGTCCATCGTCCAGAAGACAGGCTTCTAATCCCGCGAGGGCGCGTGATGTGCAGGATGGCCGAACTATTGGGCGATTCTCCCTAGAGTCGATTAATGGTTCGCTACAACACATCACTACGGCGCCGGCACAACACTACTCCGCTTGCGAGCGAGCGAGAGAGACGATTCGCGCGCGATAAAGGAAGATGGCGTGCCTCCTTTGCGATTGCGATATCATTGTTAATAATTAATCGGTACCTGACCTAAAGTAAATGAATACGAGTTAAAGTAAAAACAGTGTTTAATTCACTAGTATCTACAATAATGTTGGAGCAAGAAAGCATCTAACAGTAGGTAGCCAGAAGTAACATTTTTATTCTGAGTAGGTGGAGACAAAGAAGAGGCGGCTGATATTGTTTTATATCGCAAAATGTTCATTTTCAATTACGAAGGAACTGCTTCGTAGGTAGAGGTGACATATCTGTGTAGGTACGTATAACATACTAAACTGTCAGTGTCAAAAAACCCCGCAATAACGCCTACTATAATATAAATGTAGGACTTTTGGCGGGAACGTGGAAGAGACACGTTGCTTCATTTTGTTATTTTACTAAACTTGTGTAATTTTGAGTGTTAATGTTTATTTTAAGTGGGGAAAATAACCATTAAGTGCTCGAGGACGTGCACGAGTGTGGGCAAATCATAAAATGCAGTGAATCGTGTCATTCCGTGTTGCTTCCAAAACTCCTTAGAAAAGCCTCTAGTAAAGTCTCCACTACTTTACTGGGGTACACCGAACATACTCTTATAAAACGGACACTGGCAGAATTGCGGCTTACATAGCCGCAGAGTCCAAAACAAAAGAAGAAGAAGAAGAATATAAATGTAGATCAGTAGAAATGAGAAATGTAGATGTAGATAAGTACAAGTAACTTCTCATTTACCCCTCTGCTAGTGTTAATACGGAGTAGGGAAATAACAACACGAAAAAACCGGTTAGGTAAAAACCGAGTTGTAAATACTGTAACAGACTCACTGACCAAGGTTTAAAACGCGACCAAAGCTTCTGAAATAATTCACGACAAAACACTCGGCAAAAGCAATAAACTGTGAGCACTGACACGTTATCTAGAATTATTTTTAACTTCAGTAAAAGGTCACTTGTAATTTTTTCCGTCACGCCATTTACAGTTTTTATGTCCTTTCGAGTAGCTTGTCCATTCAATTTACGAAGACCCACGACCCCGGACATCGTAGGTATATTTTTTAAGGTAGTTAGTTATTTAAAAGTATTTATTGTCTAGTAATTATTTTTTTTTTCTTTCAGGAATACTGATCTATTCAAATAGATCACTTTTCCAGAGAATGACAAAAATTTGTACTAAGCAAACATAATAAAACCAACATTTTAAATTACTATCTTCGTCAATTTAACAAAGAGCAAAATCATACCAAATTAAGCTTTGTTTGAACAGCATAGAGTCAATAATTGCACAGCAGTCCCTTCAATGTGTCCCCTTCCACTCAGGTCATAATAAAATAAGAGATTACATCTTTGCGTAAGCAACAATAGGCCTCCTGTTATTTTACTAGAGCCACTTCTCCACTGAAATTTGTATCTTATCGTCATAGAGAAAAGGGCCCAAATTCACTGTTATATAATTTTGGTTTTGATTATAATATAGGGTCACTTCCCCATTGAAAGTTGAGTCTTACATTTGGTATGTTAAGGTTTGAATTGACTGTAAATTATTTCAAATTTTGATTACAACAAAGTTGGATTGTTGTTATAGGTAATCGGTAGCCTTAAAAGCGTTTAAAGTGAAGCCACCTGTTAACTTATGAGTTGATTACAATTATCGATATCAGCTGTTATAATTTATACTACTAGTGTTTTAGGGTTAAACGGTACCAAGTAGTAAAAAGCATTTTAACTGGCCATTTAATGTGGTTAATACAGGGCGTATATGAATTGAACGAAGCTATCGGAATTAACTTAGTTTTTAATAAAATTAACATTATTAGCTTAGTATAGATTTAGACACAAATTAAATTAAAGGTAAACTAAGGTAAACTAAACAGTATAGGTAAAACCTGATAATGATAGAGTCTTATGATTATTTCCTGTGATATAATAAAAGTTGTTAGTAACGAATCTTCTAGATCTTCCTCTTGTCTATGAATAAGCCCGTGAGGTCAAAAGCTCTCTCAAAACCGGTACTTCGGTACCTGTGGTTATGGAATCCCAGTTTATGATGACCGATTACACGCTTCGACACAACCTAAAACGAAATAAAATGTCAGAAACGGATACGACCCAAGAATGCATGCGATACTGATGTGACTCATTCCATCACTGGCCACCTCGAAGTTTTGACATACCCAGCTTACAAAAACCTCCAAATATATCCAAAATATCCCCTATTCCTTTTCCAATAAAGTCCACAGGTCGTGTCAGGGTTTATCGGTCTAAAACACGGTTACGACAAAATAATGTTTGCAGTTGAAAAACTCAATTTAGACATGACAAAATATGGACGGGCTGGTTTTTACGGACGGTATTAATAAAGTTGCGTCTTTAGTTGATGGTAAATTAGTTTAAAGTATTATAACAGAAGTTTAGACTACATTCCGTCGGTAAGCAGTGCCGTATTGTTCGGTGCGGTTTCTAAACGATGTAAATCAACAATTAGGACCGACTTGAATTTTGGAGACGTACGGTGTTGCTAGGATATGGACTTGAATAATGTAGAGTTATGCGAGCTTATGTAAAGCGATATCAGTATCATCCAATATGTGTGAAACGTACCTACACAGATGTATCTAAATAAAAAATGTCGCTACTTAATTGTTACGTATGTACCTACTAGGTTATTAACTAGCAACACGTTCATAATATACGTTTTATTTTATTTGTGAAGAGTTTGGACGGGTACGATACCTATATCTGCAATAGACGACTGTACGAATAGGTTTTTTGTTCGTTACGAAAAGTAGTATAAAACTTGTATTTACATTTAGGGATGCGTAGAGTCCTTTGCGTCCCATAAAACAGTCGCCATCATCTATCTTTCGCGCCTGTAAATTGCAGCAGATTAAAAAAGAAGTTTCTTGGTATTTTTTTAATTCCTCCGCCACATGAATAAATAAAAAATATTGCAATGATGTTCTAAATAAACTTATCTGTATTTTTCGTGATCTTCATTAAATACGTGAAAGAGATAGCTGGCGACTATCAGTCTCCCCCTTAACTGGTATTACTAATAACCGGTTAGGGTGAACAAAGAACTATAAAAAATAGGAGGAATTACCAGCCCCGGATCTAGGGGGGGGCGAGCCGGGGCCCATGCCCCGGGCGTCAAGCTTAGGGGGGCGCCAAATTCACACTTTATAGACGAATAGACAACTCATCATTTACTAAACTTTGACCACGGAATAAATAATAGTACAAGTACAGTCATGACCATATCAACTCGATCGATACCCAGAGCGCGGAGTAAGACGTGCTGTACGAACATTTATTATTCGCGAGGCGCGTAGGGCATAGTCAAAATATGCGCCCGCTCGCCCGCAGGAATCGCAGATCGCGGCAGCACGAGTCTGGTTACCGTGCGTGCGAAAGGGATGATATTCGAAAACTCCCTCGTTGATCTCTCTCCACGACAGTGTTTCTTAATTATGAACATGTGTGTTGTTTGTCAGGAAAGAAAATACTTGTTTTTTTATTAAGTTGCCGTATGAATAAAAACTGAAGGCGTCTAGGACATAGACGCCAAAACAAACGCGCTCGCTGCGCTCGCATATTTTTGATTAATTATAATCATTACACACACGCCGTAATTAAATAGCCTGTGTTTAATTTAATAACAACCAAATCAAAATCATTACGCTCGCTACTCGCGTCTTGTTTTTCTTTTCGGTAAGTAGATGCTGACTGTTTTGGAATTGACCGAAAAAATCTTCAATCTATTCGTGTTGGTTGAAAACTTTTGATTTGATTTTGATTTTGAATAGTGGATGATTTCCTTAGTAAACAGCCTGTCCCAAATTTCTGAAAAACGTCTCACTTTTTTGCGCTCGCTGCGCTTGCGTTTTCTTGATGTTTAATTTCCGTTGTGCATAGTTTTCAAATATGATCGATCTGTTCTGAATTGATCAATTCTGAATGCCTAAACATTTCTTATTATTATGATTATTTTGTGCTTTTAGACTTGCTGCGTACAACATACTAAAGGCTTTTGTAGTTTCCGCTTATTAATCGAGCACTGTTTGTGGGCAGGAAAATTTATGCATAAACATTTTTTATTTATCAATTTTTATATCAAAACTACACAAAGCTACCCAAAACGGAGTTAATTGATTTGTCAAATAAAAACGGTTTTATCTGAATAAATAAGCTTAATACAGAAAGAACAGCGATAAATGCATTATTTCCGCTCTGTTTACGCATTACTGAGTGCAATTTCGTTTGGAAACAGGCTCTCGTAAAATAAATATGCATATCCTAAATTGCTAAAAATACGTCTCAAAAATTTCCACATTGTTATTGTTTAGTGTTTTGTGTGACCTAGCGCGTGAATTTTATTTTCAAAATGACAGAATATAACTCAAAATTTCGCGCTCACTGTGCTCGCGTATTCTTGATTTCTGATATCTATTAAATACACTCCGTTACGTAATAGCCCGTCCTAAAAACAAAAGATCTTCAAATCTCTGTGCTCGCTTCGTTCGCGCATTAGGTACTATTTATTTTATAAAGGCCACAATTATTTTTGAATTGATTGAAAATATTACAAGTTTTGTACCCGACGCGACGCGAGCGTTGTGTAATTTTCGTTGTAAATAGCCTGACGCGTAAAAATCTATCGTAAATTGATCAAAAATATCTAAATTTTTCGCGCTCGCTGCGCTCGCGTATTCATGGCGCTTAATTTCCGTTATACGTTTAATTCGTAAAAATTCTATGTTTTGAATTAATGAACAATGTCGAAAAGTTTCGCGCTCGCTGCGGTCGCGATTTTTTAAAATTTATTTGTGCTTTTAAACTTGCTGCGTATAACATCCAAATGCCGGTTGATAAAAACTACTACGAGATTTGAACTTACTTAATCAAGCACTGTGTTGAGCAACTGTGCTTGATTCACAAAGCTCTCCAAATCGAATTATTTGGTTCATTGAAAAAAAAACACGGTTTTGTTTGATTATTTTGAACAAGTGCGGCCCGCCACTATTTCAAATTGTCACTATGCGGCCCGCGTCTGCCAAAAGGTTGCCGACCACTGATATAGATGATAAAGGTAAAAATAAATATCAGTGGGGGGGGCGGCATTTTTCAGTTTTTGCCCCGCCTAAAAAAATTTGTAGATCCGGGGCTGGGAATTACCTACGTATTACTTAGTAGGGATTAAGTATAGAGTTACCTATAAGGCAATCCATATACGGTATACCTACCTACTCGTAACTCGCGAGGCATAGCGGGCGTCCTCCGAAACTCGCGTGAGTTACGTTATATCGTTTGCCTATAGGTAATTAAGTTCTTTCGATTACTTGAATTGCATTTTGGCATAGCTATACCAAAATAATAAATATAATTAAAATTTTACCATTTTCGCTCTAAGGTTGACATTCTAAGTAGAGGTAATAACAATAATACCTAATAGAGGCAGGAATTAACAATAGTCATTGTCGTCGTCTCAAAAAAACCATGGAGTAGGTCTCTCCCCAAAATAGAAGACAAATCGTAATTTCCAATCATCCACACCAAATATTTTCTAAACAAAAAGTGTACGAAAGTTATTCAAGTTAACTATGGGGGTCGAATGGAAAGGGCATGTGGTGGGAATGTCCTTTGTTCCGGTGTATAACACCTACCTACCTACCTACCGTGTATCTATACCCCTTTTATACACACATAGACTCGTACTTTGACACTTTCGTCGCATTCGTGAATATACCCAGTTATATTTTACAAACCCAATTATTTCAGTCTTTTGACTGTAAATTAGTGAATAGAAATTAGTACTTAGAAGGTGTTGTTTTACAGAAATAAAATTTGTATATATATTTTTTTAAAACAAGCTTTTACAAGCTTTTATTGTATTTTCGTTGAAGTAAGTACCTACACAAGACATTGAGATTCAAAATTCAGTTGCAAGATTTGACGCATACCTACTAACAAGACAAGTTGAATAAAAGCTCATAAAAAGGAAATTAGGAGCATTTTAATACAAACAACGTTCTAAACATAATTTACTAACTATTTGCTTTCGCTTCAATTTTTAATGCGAATGTAGTCCAGACTAGAATATGAAATGCGTTTCTGGAGTCTGTTTTCCGGACAATATACCTGGATAGTTCTTTTTAGGACAAGCGTCAAAATATTTTAATGAAAATTGATAAAGATATATCTATACTTAGATAGATACAAAACTACGTGATTACAATATTGTCAAACATTTTAGTCAACCTATAATATTTCTATTGACAAATAAAACACCAAAAATGTTTAGTTAGGTATTTTAAACAAAATATAAACACAAGCTTAAATATAAGACTTAGGCGTTAATTTACTTACCTTAGGCTAATATTAATTACTAAATAGTGAATTTTGCGTCAGGATTAGCACATTTAGCTGTTGAATCAAATTGGTTCTAAATCACAATCAAAGCTTATTTTAACCTCTTATGATCGTCGGTACACATAATTATGTGCACCTTTAATTTATTCAAGTTAATACTAATAGCGAGTTAATACTAGTGGCGAGAGCTACTAGTACTTTAAAGAGTTACTATAGTTTGTAGAGTTACATAGTTCACAGTTCACACACATTTTCCAACTTTCATTCAAATCTATTCAGCCGTTTTTGCGTGAGTGAGCAACAACTATCCACGCATCAAACTTTCAACATCGAAAATATTAGTAGGATTGGTCCTAAATAACAATCAAGGCTTTATTTACACAGCTTGTAGCTTTACAATTTTACATTTACAGCCTACTCGTGTAGCGATAAACGGTTTAAAAACGAGCGAGTCATTATGACTTAGTTGGCTGTCCGTACTGGCACCTACACGCGTAAAACTTAATGACCCGTGTGTCTAGGCCGCGCCGACCTTAGCCGGGAACAAAACATAGAGAGCACAGAAGTAAAGCTTATGAACTGAGAAAAATTTCACTTAAGTACGGAGCATACTGAAAAACTCTAGTTTACATAGTTTACGGTGACAACAATCAATATGTTTGTCACCGTAAAAACTGGTGCTAATCATCGTACTTTTTGGTGATTGTCAGTATGCTCCGTACTTTAGGTGAATTCATCGGAATTTAGATTGCCATTTTTCTCAGTGTGTATGTACTTGTACAACGCACACGTAGACATCGCTCACGGAGTCATGGACACGAGACTTGGGGCCATGAACACGAGCTTGGAGTGTTGGCGTGCAGTTGAGGCAGTGCTGCCAGATGGGGGAATTTCTTGCAAATTTGGGGTTTTTTAGGTCTCCGGAGCAAGTTTTAAGGGAAAAAACCTTTGGAGGGATTTTCGGAGGGAAAATGTAATCATCGCTCAGTTAGGCAGAAAGTAATTAGGGCCCCATTGGTCACGCTTTGGGTTCAAAACTCCAAAAAAAAACAAGTCATTCAAAGAACAGTGTTTAGGTTTTTTTCTTGCGAGACTTATTTTTTGGGAGGATTTTGAATAACTTTAGGGCGATATTCACATAGTCATCTGGCGGTACTGTGGTGCGTTTGTTCAGAGTGTCCGTGAGCGATGCCTATGTGTGCGTTGGTAGAGCGCACTTATTTCGGAGCTTAACTTCTGTACCTACTCTCAATGTTTTGCGCCTGCAACTTTAGGATAAAGCACACCGCTATATCGCTCGCCTCGCAACTTACGGTTTTTAGCTAGTATTTCATGGTCAAATGCTGGTAGGCTTTTGTGCAAATCGCTGTAATCAACGTGCATGTGTTTGGTATTGCATAAATAGGTAGGTTCCTGACTAGCTACACACTGCGTAAATTTTTGAAACTAATTTGTAATCAATAATGTTGGTGAGAGCTTTTGCGCTTGCTAGCGACTTCATAGGTAATTTTGCGGTAATTTTGGCGGACACGTCAAGGAGGACGATTGGTAATTTTAAGTACTAAGTAGCACTTGCTTAGTACTCTTTTGATTTCGTAGCAAACTAGGAACCATTATAGTTCCGCCATGTCTGTAGGTCATCATTTTTTTAGCCATTGCTTTGCTTATTAATTTTATTTATTCAGCATTATTGACAGAGTTTAAATTTTATGCAAATTGCCATTTCTGTAGCGAACTTTGATCAGCACAATTTATTTACGAACCGCAATGCGGTAAGAAATCTCATACCTACCTATATCGTAGGTACCTATTAGAATTTTGTGCCATTGTCAAATGGATAAAAATAAAAGTCAAGACCTCTCTGTAGAAACTTCCTATGTCTCGTCTACGATAAAACAAACCTCTCCGTAAAGAGTATTTACTAGTGTTCCTTGTCGACAGAGCAGGTAAACCATAAAGCATTTTAATTGCATTCAAAACGCTTCTTGAACATTTTGGCTTTGCACGTCTTGTGCATTCCACCAATGTCAGTTCTAAAGGTACAAAAAGGTTCTCACAACACAGACCTACTAATTATTGTACCAACTATTCTAAGTTCATAACTCCGAAGGCTGGCGGAGTCGTGAGGGGTCTGACCGCGAAACAATACGGCTACACCACAGAATAAATAATAGTATGGTATTGCTCGGTCTAATCACTTTGGGAAAGAATCCATTTGAAGGTCCCTGGGCTTCGGTTAGTTTTACTTCGGCTTCGGTTAGTTTTCGGCTGCTTTTGTTCGGAGATTACGAAATTATTTTGGAAATTGCTAGAGAGCCTACAGTCTTGTCTACAGATTATTAATACGTTAGATTGTGCTAAATATTACACTAGCATATGTAACGAGCCGTCTATCATCAATATATATAAAAGTGAAGGTCGTGACTGACTGACAGATCAACGCACAGCCTAAACCGCTTAAGCTACAAACGTGAAATTTGGACAAAAGTTTTATATCAAAAAGCGGACGCACACTAAGAAAGGAATTTGCCCAATTCAACCCTTAAGAGGGTGAAAAGGGGTGTTTAAGTTTGTATGAAAAATTTTTTTTTCTTTATGCTACGATTATCAAACTTTGCGAATATACTAAAGTTAAAAAAATAATTGACACCTATTTCAACATTTTTTAAAAATCAACCCCTAAAGGGGTGAAACGGAGCAATAAAGTTTGTATGAAGATTTTTTTTTTAATGCTGTGGTTATGAAACTTTGCAAATATACTAAGCTTAAGAAAATAATTGACACTTATTTTTTTGTTTTTTGAAAATCAACCCCTAAAGGGGTGAAACGGAGTATTGAAGTTTGTATGGAGATTTTTTTTTTGATACTGTGGCTACGAAACTTTGCAGATATATTAAGCTAAAAAAAATTATTGACACTTATTTTTTTGTTTTCTGAAAATCAACCCCTAAAGGGGTTAAACGGAGTGTTGAAGTTTGTATAAAATTATTTTTTTCCTAATACTTCGATTATTTAACTTTGCTATTGTAATAAGCTAAAAAAAATATTAGATACCTGTTTCATTATTTTTTGAAAATCCACCCCTGAAAGGGTTAAACAGAGTGTTGAATCAACGCATCAACATTAACAGATCAACGCACAGCCTAAACCGCTTAAGCTACAAACGTCAAATTTGGACAAAAGTTTTATACCAAAAAGCGGACTCACACTGAGAAAGGAATTTTCCCAATTCAACCCCTAAGGGGGTGAAAAGCGGTGTTTAAGTTTGTATGAAAAAAATATTTTTCTTAATGCTACGATTAACAAACTTTGCGAATATTCTAACGTTAAAAAAATAATTGACATCTATTTCATCATTTTTGAAAAATCAACCCCTAATGGGGTGAAACGGAGCAATGAAGTTTTATGAAGATTTTTTTTTAATGCTGTGGTTATGAAACTTTGCAAATATACTAAGCTAAAGAAAATATTAGACACTTATTTTTTTATTTTTTGAAAATCAACCCCTAAAGGGGTGAAACGGAGTATTGAAGTTTGTATGAAGAATTTTTTTTTGATGCTGCGGTTACGAAACTTTGCAAATATACTAAGCCTAAAAAAATAATAGACACTAATTTTTTTGTTTTTTGAAAATCAACCCCTAAAGGGGTTAAACGGAGTGTTGAAGTTTTCATGAAAAATGTTTTTTCCTAATACAACGATTTTTTAACATTGCAATTGTACTAAGCTAAAAAAAATATTAGATACCTGTTTCATTATTTTTTGAAAATCAACCCCTAAAAGGGTTAAACAGATACAAGTGAATGTCTAGACTGACTGACAGATCAACGCACAGCCTAAATAAACCACTTAAGCTACTAACGTCAAATTTAGACAAAAGTTTTATACCAAAAAGCGGACGCACACTACGAAAGGAATTTGCCCAATTCAACCCCTAAGAGGGTGAAAGGGGGTGTTTAATTTTGTATGAAAAAAATATTTTTTTTAATGTTACGATTATTAAACTTTGCGAATATACTAAAGTTAAAGAAATAATTGACACCTATTTCATCATTTTTGAAAAATCAACCCCTAAAGGGTTGAAACGGAATATTGAAGTTTGTATGAAGATTTTTTTTTTGATGCTTTGGTTACGAAACTTTGTAAATATTCTAAACTCAAAAAAATAATTGACGCTTAATTTTTTTTTATTCAACCCCTAAATGGGTTAAACAGAGTGTTGAAGTTTGTATCAAAATATTTTTTTCTCAATACTACGATTACTTAACTTTGCAAATGTACTAAACTAAAAAAATAATATGTACCTGTTTCATAGTTTTTTTTAAATCAACCCTTAAAGGGGTGAAACGGGGTATTAAAGTTTGTATGGAAATATTTTTTTCTTAATGCTACGATTATTTAACTTTGCAAATGTAAAGAAATTAATACATATCTGTTTCAATATTTTTGGAAAATCAACCCCTAAAGGGGCGTATTAAATATAGTACAGAGAGAGAATTGTAATGACTCACTGACAGACAACGCACAGCCTAAACCGCTGGTCGAAGAAATTTGAAATATGGAGGGTGTGTTTGTCTTGATGAGTAAATGTGAACCAAGAAAGATTTTTTTTGAAATTCAACCTCTTAGGGGTGAAATAGGGTTGCAGGGCACGCCACAATAGTGGCGGTAAGTCCCCTCTTTGAGGAGTGGCTTGAGAGGCGCCACGGCGCCCTTACCTTCCGTCTGACGCAGGTCCTCACCGGACATGGTTGTTTCGGGAGGTACCTGCACCGAATCAGGCGGGAGGAAACGCCCGGATGCAACCACTGCGAGGATCGGCCGGAGGACACGGTGGAGCACACCGTGGAGGTCTGCCCCGCTTGGGTGGAGCCCCGCCGTGTTCTCGTAGCGGCGATCGGCGGCGGCGATCTCTCGCGTCCGGCCCTGGTGCAAGCCATGGTCCGGGGCGAGGAGGAATGGGACGCCGTCGCCTCCTTCTGCGAAGCAGTGATGTTAGCGAAGGAGGTGGCGGAACGTGAGAGGGAGAGAACCTCTCGTCCCAGCCGCCGCCGTGGGAGGCGCTCCGGGCGTCGGGGGTCACGTGACGACCTCCGGCCACCGTAGACGCGGGCCTGTGGACGGTGAGCTATTGGGCTAGCTCGCTGTCCGTCCGTCTTATGACGACACAGGTCGTGTCGACGGCGCGTTCGTGTTCCACGCGCGCCTCAAAGAGATGTCAGCAACATGGAAGGGGCCCGAGAGGGCCCATGCCCGTCGGGGCTGCGGGTAGAAGTTACCGCGGCCTCGGCGTCACAAGGGCGTAGAAGGAACATGGGTGGTTTTTGGTCAGTAGAAGTCTGACACTCCCTTCCGCTCTGCCCAAGAGTGGGAGGGGTCATTTGATGATTTCCCACCCCCCAAAAAAAAAAAAAAAAAAAAAAAAAAAGGGGTGAAATAGGGTGTTAAAGTTAGTATGGAGAAGCATTGTTTTTTGACGCCTCGGTTTTGAAACTTTACAATAATACGAAGCTTAAAAGAATAACGAACACGAATTTCACCATTTTTGGAAAATCAACCCTTGTGGGGGTGAAATGCCGTGGTAAAGATAGTACGGAGAAAGAATTTGTTTTGATGCTAACTCAATGAAATTTTACAGATGTACTAAACTTAAGGCGGGTAAACAACATCCTGAAAAAATGTAAAACCTTCGGAAAGTCACATTCTCGAGGTGGAACTGCTAATTATCTCGAAAACTAAAAACATTTTTACCAAAGCGCTGAGACTAAAAAGTCACCAAAACCTCGGACCTTTTTGGAGCCATTAAAAATAACATAGCCGCCTTAAAAACATGGCCGCCATACAAACTTTGAGGGTCTATATCTCCGAAACGGTTGAAGATGGGTGGGTGTTTGACTAAATTTAATGTCTTATGAGTTAGCAAGGGCTACTTGATGGTGGTGGCGAAAATCCAAATGATTCAAAATGGCCGTCATTTTTCTAAATGATTCGAGGGGGCTGATTTATTGCATCCGGGGGTTTTTGGGGTCCCTGCTTCCATTGTATGACGCCTTTTACATGCTCTTAAAAAAAGGAGGCTTAAATTAATTATCGGTTCCCGAGGTATAGTCCACGCGGGCGAAGCCGTGGGCGGAAGCTAGTTTGCTTTATATTAAAGTTGAAGTTCTAATACATGGCCCCATGGCCTCATAGTATTTTTATTATATGTACATAAAATGTATACCTACATGGCGTGTTGTACCTAATAGGTTTTTATTTTGCAAAGTGGCACAATACACTAATTAACCAACCACTTTTATTTCTTAAATAATAATTACCTATAGTTAAAGCTCTAATTTAAAAAAAGAAAAAAAAAACCCAATATCTAAGTGTTATGAAAGTGATGTGGCCAAGGTGTTGCAACAAAAAAACTATTTTTCTTTTTTTAAGAAAAAGTTTTTCGCGCGTATAAATGAGCGGGAAAGCAATGCTAGTGATAGGTGAAAGGGAGAGAGCAGGGGGGGGGGGATGTGGGGCGGAGCGGCGGAATAATCGATACCCCATAGAACCATAAGTAGGGTGGACACACAAGACGGATTATACCGCTTTTTGGCGCCAAACTAGTGCTGGTTTTTTGAGCTTGAAGTAAGAACACTCAATTACTTGGCTGAATACACTAAAAGTGTGAAGCCAAAATAAAGAAATTAATATTATAAAATTAATTAAATAAGTATAAAATTAGTATTGATTGATTTGATTGTTTGATAAGAATTTTACTGAAATTAAGTAAGCGCATTAATTAAATACATCTTAATCTAACATTTCGTTGATTAACTTGGATAGTAACAAACAAAATAACTTCATTGCTTTGTGTGATAAAATGTTCCAGTAATTTTCACGCTGGCTGGTCTCAACAATAATTAGACGAGATATAGAAATAAAATAAACTATCTTAGCTAGACAAAGCAGTAACCACATCTTTTAGTAAGTCCTTGCATTATTATTATCTACTATTTCACATGTCTGTTTTTGACGGGACAAAACTAACTCAAATTAAGTAGCACTTAAAAGTTTCTTACATGTCTAAACTTTAAAATCATAAACCCAAAATAACTTCAGTGCTTTTATTTCCCGTTCTTTACAAAAGTCAATAAAAAAAACAACAAAAAAATAAAATTGGTATCTTTGTTTTGTAGTTTTTATTAAATAGAATACAGTTGTTCATTTCCAGTAAATATGTTAACCACTAATAATAATAAGCTTGTAACGTAACGTCCCCCGATCGAAGATCAAACATCGGCACCCCAAGGGCGCTGCTGAATCGTTTTCTAAATATTACCGTCCCCATAGATGCACGGTGCACTGAGGTCGACGACCCATCTTAGCACAGATTATCACAGAGAGACAACTATTACACTTGCTTTTATTTAACTTGCCGTGTACGTCGGTTCTGTATGTACGTCAGTGTAGGTCAAATCTTGCAACTGAATTTTGAACCACTTCCCGATGTCCGATTGAGCTTTTTCGATGAAATTTACTATACTTTATTGTCATTCAAGCTATCCAATGACAATGTATTGTAATTAAAGTTGGTTTTTAAGTTTTTTCTTTTTAATTTTTCTATCTCGCCTTAGTTCGCAACTTCGTTTTATCACAAACTCGCCTGTTGGCAAGCGGCGGTGTATTTAATAAATTAGACAAAAGTTTGTTATACTTAGGTTAAGAAAATACATTGCCATTATGACAAGCAACTTCCTTCATATCCAAAAAAAAACACAAACTTCTACTCGCAGCATTTGCATGAAGCTTTATAAGCTCTGTAGAATATACCAATAAAATATTCTTTTAATACGATGATTTCTAACAGAATAAAAAAGATAACACTAAGTCTCTAACTTTTCTTTCAGTTTACCACTCACTCAAAAAGCCAGAATAATTCATTTTAAATCTACATACTATCTTACATTACATACATAATTATGTAGTTGCACATCTGTTTAGTTCTGCGCCATGGGGGCGGATGGTACACCATGTCAAATCGTCAATATTGAACTGGCCCGTGTGAAGTGATTTTCGGGCTTCAATTAAAATGGCCCCTCTTTGGTTTGGTTAATTACTCGACAATCGGTTTCGAGGGAATGCTAACGGTTAGGGTTAGTTGGAAATATGTGAAATGTTAGTTGCTTAATTGTTGGGGTTTTGCAGAGAAAATAATTCTGATATCATTTTATAAATCTAATAACACACTTTCCGAGAATGACTTACCTCTCGTTCAACGGTTATCTAGAAAAGATCGCTCTTAGCGATAGGACCACCTTTTCTACATCTCTTACTTATGTGTTTTACAATGTTCGTGATACTTCCATTTTCCTTTCCTTTTTGTGGAGTCAATAAAGAGTTATTATATTGTATATTTGTATAATATAAATTTTTAGTTAATTTTATGAGCAAGGTATTAATGTTTTCTCGCCCACTACCGTTAGACCTCCGTGGGTGTTGCGGGGTGTTGAAATTTGCCAGCCCGATGTGAGAGATTACCAAAATATTACATTTAGTAAGCTTTATTTTTCATTAGAAAATATAACCAACTAATTGTTGGCTCAGCGACCCAAAATGTGTTTTGGCCTACAATACAAAAAGAGCTATCCTTCTCTTCAAGAGAACGAGACAAACATATGTATATTCTCTGAGTTAGTTCACATCTATGAACGGATAAAAATGATGAAGACAATTTGTCGAGGGCTCGTGCTTCCTCAGGATGTTTTCCCAATTATTATTTTTCCTGTCTTCTAGTATACCCAAGTACTTATCTAAACGCTTCACAAACCAGTCGCTTTCAATGCCTACATGCTCGACATATCTCTTTGCTCCTTAACGTTTTTATTGCGTACGAAATCCAATAATCCAGCTCCGACTTGCCACGATCTCTGCGAATCACACCTGGCGCCTTATTCTTGGGCGCCCGTGATTATCTCCGTCACTCTTACTCCCATGAAATTTCTCTTAAGAGCGACAGTGACCAAGACAATATCTCACTTGTCAGAATGCTACTATCACTATCCGCATAAAATAATAAACGTGTGAAAGAGATCAAATGCATTATCAAACTTTATCTCGTTAATTTTAAAATTCGTGACTGTCTGAACGAAATGGTTGAAGCGTTCTTGACATGACCTACCCTTGAAAAGGGACCACACATCAAAATAATTTATGAGCTTCGAAGTCTACGAAGCTAGGTACGGTACCTACCCATCAAAGCTGTGTACGAGTAAGTGCTAGGCTAGGCTTGATGTAAATGTGTTTTTTTTATGTAATGTGTGTCTTGTTTGTCTTTTCATCCCAGCCAACTTTGCTCTATAAAGCTCCAATGCGAAATGAAGTTTGGGGTCCTTACAAAAAATAGCACTGATGCTGTTGTGATATGTATAGTTTTTCTGAATAACAAATATGTATGATGACAATAATGAACTAGAGAAAAAACTTTTTCACTTATTTACTCAACATACGAGCTACTGGTGCCACAGAACGACAGACAAATAGACAGACACGTCAAACTTATACTCGTAACACCCCTCTTTTTCGGGGGCTCAAAATACATTTGAACCAATTTGTTGCCTGATATGAGCTTACTATAAATAAAGCTTTCTTTGTCATTTCGGTGTATTAGACGAAGACATCGATATATACTTATATACTTGCCAAGCCATGTCAGAGGCTTTCAGGCGGCCTAAAGCTCTGACACCAGGGCTAGCCACTCAGCCTATACGTGCTTATGGGTTAATTACACGTAACGAGTATAGTGGCGAGACAGTAAATGGCACACTCGTTCGAGCAAACATGTATTGGTCCTACTGACAGTCTCGTCTCGTCAAACTGTTTATCCAAACCGCGTACTCGACCGAAAGCACGGTCTTGCCCCTGTTCTCGTTACGTTTATTCAGCCTATTAATTACTTTATTTAATAAAGACTAGCTGCACCCGGCGGTTTCAACCGCTGTTTTTTACACTTTTAAACCTTCCCTGAACTTCCACAAATATTTCAAGATTAAAATTAGCGAAATCGGTCCAGCCGTTCTCGAGTTATAGCCAGACAAACGAACAGCGATTCATTTTTATAATTTTTTTTATATTTTCATTTTTATATTTTTTTGTAATATTTTTTTTATTTCTTTTCATTTTTTTGTATACCTATACCTCCTATAAGATCAGTTCCCAACGAGTACCAATGTTTGAGTACGTTACGAGTATGTTCGAGTACCAATGACTCGTTTGATGTTACCGGTTAGAAAACTACGAGGAGCTGCAATTGGTTGCATTTGGTTCCTGTAACAATATGGTTAACACATAGTATATAATCACCATGATTATTAATTTGAGTGCACACTACTCCAGTATAAATAAGGGACCATAAAATGGGTTTGGCGCACGTCCAAAACGTTTGGGACACAAGCTGTGAATTACATGGCCACCTAGTTTGTAGTTTAAAATACTTAATGACTTTTAATACGTATTTTTGGTGTAAATTGGGGCTTAACTCTAATAATAAATAAGTAAAATAATATTAAATATCATCTATATAAGTGTAAATTACTCAAAAAAAAACATTTTTTGTAAATATGTATGTATTTAGAACTAACTATAACCCGCCGCCGCTCCCGCTTCCCCTGTCACCTCTCCGCGCACTCCCCGGTGCGACAGTGCGATTATATAAATTAAGGCTATACGCATTCCAGCGAGGTGCACAGATATTGTGACCGGGTTGTAGCTAATGTTCTGGACATCGTGTCCGGTGAGTCTCGTTCTTCGTTCTCATAGGTACAGGACTGTAAAACATAACCTATACTATATAGCAAGCAGGGTTAGTGAAGCTTTCCTTTGCTCCTACAAAATTAATGTACCTACATATCTATAGTAATATTATAAAGAGGAAAGTTTTGTATGTTTGTGTTCAATAAACACAAAAACTACTAGACCGATTTCAAAAATTCTTTCACTATTAGATTGCTACATTATCCCTGAGTAACATAGGCTATATTTTATACCCGTGCAAAGCTGGGGCAGGTCGCTAGTTAGGTATAAGTACAGACTCTTCAGAATAACCCGGGCGGTCACTGACCTACCTATCTATGTAATATACATAACTAGCAGCGCCCCGCGGTTTCACCCGCGTTTTCCGGGATAAAAAGTAGCCTATGTGTTATCCAGACTATGAACAACCTACATTCCAAATTTCATGTAAATCCGTTCAGCTGTTTTTTCGTGAAAGAGCATTAAACTCACAAACTTTCGCGTTTATAATATTACTAGCTGTTCCCTGCCACGCTTCGCTGTGGATAAAAAAAAAAATTAAAAAAAAAATAGCCTATGTTACTTTGGGATAATGTAGCATTCGAATGGTGAAAGAATTTTTGAAATCGGTCCAGTAGTTTTTGAGTTTATTCCACACAAACATCCAAAAATACAAAAATACAAATCTTTCCTCTTTATAATATTAGTATAGATTAGGATACCAATAATTAATATATAAACAAAAATGTAGTACCCATATTTTTGTACTTTTTCTATTTATCTAGCTAGAGATTCTTCATGCAATTCAATCCAAAACCTATTCTTTAGTGTTACGGAATATAGTGAATTTTGATAATTTTCCGAGTCCCCGTCAACCGTTTGAATCCTATTTGTGCCCGAGACATGTTTTGTCATTTCGATTTTCCCTCTTTGCGTTGACTTTGTTACTGTCGAAGCCGAAGGAAAATCTATTTCTTGTTGATCATAAAGTATAGGTAGAGCTAGTGGTTATTCTAACTAATGTTATACATACAGGGTTATAAGGAAAGGGTATACTAAGTCGAAAACTTAGTTGTTTGTTACTTATTCAATATTCATGCCTTGACTACTCAACCGATCATCATGAAATTTGTATACACGTCCGAGGTACAGAAAAAGTCATTGCCATTTTTTAATTCATCTTCATCATCAACACCGTTTTTCACCATCGCACGGGTGAAATAGCGAGGCAGTTTCTTAAAAGGTGCTCTGCGGTTTTCCTGACATCTTCCAGTTTCCTCAAGTAAGAAATACTTAAGTATTTTTGGTCTATCCTTGTTGTACACAACTTCTTTGGCATGTTTAGTCGTAAACATACAACAAACAGACGAAGAAAAATATGTTTACGTTAATTTAGATTAAGACCAAAAGAAAGTGTTAATTTCGCTTTAACTAAGTTCACTTTGATAAGCCAAATTGTTTGATTTAAAAGCATACGTATATCGATTACTCAATACACAAACCAACCATTGCTACATCCCAGATATTTCAAATTAAGAATTTCATTCCCTTCATAATTTAGTTAGCTCATTTCTTAATTCATCGTTGCTGGCGGCCAAAATCCACAAGCTTCTGGATTACCGTGTTGACAGAGTTTTGCGACTTATGTAATTAACTTAACGACTTTGACGCAAACCGTGAAACAAAAATCCTATACACTCTTTGTAATGAATTAAGATAATAGAAACCATAATGTAATCATGAAAGGAGAATAAGTAGACTTGTATGGATGTTGGTCTCGACTCTCGACACTACCGCCACATACCTACCTAAGATACCTACATTCATAGAAAGAAGATCGAATGCCATTGAAACTTTTACAAAAATGGTTTTTGGGACAATGTCGCCATTATTAGTTCTCTCGCCTCCTGAAATGTAGATTATCTTCAACCTTTATGATCTACATCATTGCGTCTATGCAACAGAAATAAATACGAGCAAAAACATCAAGCTTTTTATTGAGTCATTCGTGTTGACGACTTAGACCATTTTGACCATTCTCCTTTTTATAACAAAGCCAGTGGCAGAGGCAACAGAACACAATATCTATAATTTATTCCGTGCGAAACTGGGATTATACATTCGTGCCGCATGTTCAACTAGTCGACCGACAGTATCGACCAGTCGGCAGACTAGTTTGATAACCCTACGCAAGGTCTGCGCACATCTCGACCAGTTTGCGTAGATCCGTCGCGTTTCCTTTCATTTGCAAAATTATAGCTTAGTTAAAGGAATTTAGGTTTAGTTTAGCTTGGTGTGTGACTCGATAGGATGTCGCAGAGGTCAACTACGCTGGTATAAGCAGCAAGTTTTTATCAAAATTAACTTTTAGGGCCACTTCGAAAACCTTTGGGAGATTAAGGTTTGCGCAAAGCGTTTAGCTTGTGGTCAATCGGGTAAATAGGACCTAGTGGTGAAAATAACAGTACTAAGTAAATATCAAAGATTTATTCCCATTGTGGAGGGGTTTTAATATTAACATAGTTTTTTAACTCAAATCATTTTAAAACCTACACAGATTTAAGGACGAATGTACTTAATAATACAGAACACTCAAATCGTCGATCTAATGCAGTGTAAAAGAAACCTGGCATTGCCTTAGAAATCGCTTCGCTTTGTCACGGTCACTTCGGATTCGGATGAGCTATGTATTTCTTTGTTGTAAGGCCCTATTCTGCCGTGCTCGAGATTATTTTGGTATATGAAATTTGTAAACAGAGAGAACATAGGCGATATAATCTTGAGCGCGTCAGAAAAACTGGTTAAGTGAAGTTTTAGTTGGTATAGCCCGTTTATACAATTCAATATAATTAAATAAAAATAGTTCAAGGCCATACCTACAAACATCTAGATAACATTGTGTTTGATTTTTACAGCAGTTAATTATAGCTGAGAATCGTATCGACCGCACAGGCTGCGGTCACGGCATGCCCTGCCGCCCGCACCCCAAGCGCGCCGCAGTCCGCAGTCGAGCCAACGCCCTCGGGCCGTGCGGTCCTCGTGCGGTTATCGTTCGCGCGGTCGACTTAGCCAGTGTTTTTCCGCCACGACCGAGCCGCGTGCGCGGTTCGCGCCATTCAGTAATTACGTCATTTGACATTGACAGGTAAATCGAAAACAAAATGCAACTCAATTTCGATGCCGAGAAATTCATTTCGCTAATAAAACCGAGAGAAGCTATCTGGAACTACAAGAGTCATGCTTATAATGATAAGGAAGAGAGACGCAACGAATGGGTGGCAGTCTGTAAGGAGATGGTTGCAAATTTTGATGAGCAAACGCCTACTGCACAACATGCTATTGGTAAGTTTTTGTCGATATTTGCTTTGACCAGATGCTTTAACTTTTTCTTTGTATTGAACAGGTTATGTTTTATTGTAGTCAGCTTCACGTTTTGTGACTATGTCCTTGTGATAGACTGTATTGACAAACAGCGCTATTTTTTGGTAACTTTTAGTTCGAGAAAACTTGTAAATGTACTGGTTTTATTTTGATTAGGATATCAGATATTGCTATTTAATGAATAATTTCATGGAGTAATCAAAAATTTCTTCAAAATTTTCTACACTATTAGATATTTAATTAAGTAATTGTAAAACTAAATTAATTAATTTTTGATTACCGGTTATCTTTCTTTTTCAGTGACCTCATTTCAAAAACAATGGAAGGTGTTACGAGACGGGTTTCTGCGATCCCTAAAAAATATGAAGAAAAGAGGTTCTTCAGCCAAGCCGTACACTTATCACAACGACCTACTGTTTATGATAGAGCTCTACGATCCCGATCAAGACAATAACACGAAACAAAAGCAAGGCGACTCAAGCGATGCTGCCTCCGACTTCGAAGCTGTACCTTCCCCAGACGTGGCGCCAATCGTAAAAAGACGCGCCAAACGCAAGTCACCAAAACGAGTCTCCATGACTAAAGAAATAGAACAAGCGCCATCTCCAACACCTGAAGAAGCATTAATCGAGAAAATAACAAGTTACATCGCATACGAAGAACGAGCAAAACAAAACCCGGACAGTGACGAAGATAAGCTGTTCCTACTGTCTTTGCTGGGTGATTTTAAAAGTATCCCTGATGCGCTTAAGTTGGACGCCAAGTTTGACATTTTGAATGTGCTGAGACATTATCGGAATTTAGGAGGTAACTCTCCTAGAGTCTCCGGTTCGAAGCGGTCTAAGAAATCGGCAGCTGAGTCGACGACAATGAACAAAACAGAGTTTTGCTATGTGAAATGTGAGGATGAAGACTCGGAAGAAAATTAAATAGAAAACACAAAGTCATCACAAAATAAGAGGCCCGTTTTGACAATTGTCCTCGCGACGTAACTAGTGATGTTACCATATGACTCGGTATTCGATACTCACGATAAATCAATTCAAGTTGGTATGAGTATTTGATTGATTTCATTTTGTATTATATACTAGCTGACCCGTGCCCACTTCGTTGGGCATAATGTTAATTAAACCCGAAGCCATCGCGCGCCGTCCGGACCGTTTTTTCTCCGATTCACTTTGCAAAACGGACTAAAAGCCTTTTATTTTTCGGTTTTTTTATATAACCTATGACACTCAGCAATAATGTGGCTTTCTATTGGTGAAAGAATTTTTAAAATCGGTTCAGTAGATCCCGAGATTACCCCTTACAATTTAACAAATATACAAACACACAAACTTTACTTCTTTATAATATTAGTATAGAAGTATACATAGTATAGATAAGTTCATTGGATTAAGGTTTTGGTTAGAAAATTTACTAAAACTTTAATATTGTAGGTATTTTGAAATGATACAGTGGTACGAAAGATCAATTTGTCTTTAATTTAACATTTTTAGTTACAATAACATTCACTCAATCACACACAAATTAGACAAAGCGAAAGTTAGTAAACCACTGTGAATTTATTTGCGTCCAGTTATTCGTGATATTCTTTTGTACTTTAGACTCGTATCAGTAAGGTATCATTAACAAAACCTCCCCCGGCTGATCCAGCTGATCAATATTTAATTATTATTAAAATCGAATGAAGCTGGTGAAATTCAGTAATTAATTGGTTACAACACTAATATTTGAAAAAAGAAGACTGAGAATGTAACTGTTTCTGACAGTTTCGTTATAATTTGACATTGCATGCTACCATAAAGTATGCGCGAAAAGCGTTCCAAGTTACATTCTAGGGTTTTTCTCAGCTGTCTCTAAGTGTCAAAACGGGCCTCTTATTTTGTGTTGACTATAACCATAGGCTGATTGTGATATCAAGATAAGCGTAAATGTTAGTTGGTTTTTGCTTCTAAATAAATTGATGTTTGATAACAAGTATTTGTAATTTGAACTTTTGTCTTGAAGATAGTTTTACAAAGTCTGTATAAGTAAAGTATATCGTCAGTCTTGAAAAAATCAATAATCTAATAAAAGTAAAAAACTAACGACCCAATATCGTAGCGTGCACTGATATAATAACTCAAACGAGACTGATTGGTTATCGATTTTTATCAAAACTCGATCAGAGAGATTGTTTTACCATTTATTTAGAGTTAGATCAGTCAGAAACTTCTCAGAACTGTCGCTTAATCGCCAGCACCTGTCCAAATTGTACTGTTGTGTACCAGAACCATTGTGTATTACAACCAACTTACTTTTACCGTTCAATAGAGGAGCCACCATCGAATTATCTGAATAAAATGGTCCGGCCCCTGTAGCAATCTTTAGTTCCATTACTTTGCCAGCTCTATTGATGGTAATCATATTGTGCATTTTGAATGCAAGGGGCAGACAAATACGTAAGGGAACTGAACCCCACAAGACGCGAGGGTGCGGGATCACTAACATCATGAGACATTATATTTCCGGTTTGAGATAGTTCTTAGCTTGGTATTGATTTTGTGGACATTGGTTCTGTTGTACCATTTTTAAGCTAAACTAAAAAATTAGCGCTATCCTTTTCTCACATATCGATATAAAAATACATGAAGGTAGATAAGTTTAACCAGAGACTACAAACAAAAGGGGACAATAGGCGTGACGAAAGATTTTAAAATCCTCTTCCATAATGTTAATAAGTACACAGTTACTATTGACAAAAAAGCCTTTATTTCGGTAATAAACTTAAGTTTAACGAAGTTTGAAGCCATTTTTCTCAATTTTTTTCAATAGTGCCCGAAAACAGCTTGCATGTGTCATGGCGCTGGCTTGACGTCACGGATAGGTAGACATTAGACATATCATTGTGTCTATGCGTAGCGAAGAAAATAAACAAATCGTTAAATTAGTTCGTGTGATAAAAATTACTTCCAAAGTTTACAAGTGTTGTTCAGTACCGCAGTGCAAGAACACGTCAATAAGAGCACCCAACAAAGTGTTTAAATATGTTCCAACTTCCAACCAAGAAAATAATAAGAAATAAATGGTTAAAGCTCGCACGGCGAAACCCGAACGACGTAGGAACGAATTCGCCAATTTATTTCTGTGAAGATCACTTTGATGTGAGTATGTTATCATATATTGATAGGTCTTAAACTTAAAATATTTGTTTAACGTGAAATAAGTAGTTAAAATATTGAGGCTTGAATTATTCCGTAAACTGATTTAGTTAGGTTATGTTTATTTTGGTCTTGGCTATGATTCTCATTATCAGTTTTAATCGTTTACTTTTCTTATTTCAGTTACCAAATGATATGGAAAATTATATGGAATATCATGTAATAAATTTACTCGTGCTATCGGGTATCTATCATGGTATTAACTCTAAAATAGCAAATAATAAACTGAGTGAGAGTATGGGAGCTAACCTCAAAAATAAACAATGACAGGTTAATTGTAATAATATCCTATGAAAGTAAAATGTTCAAAACGATTAAAACATGTTTTTGTTATGTTTAAAATCTAAGAGGTATTTATGGTAAAGATAAATTTAAAAAAATACTTACAAGGAAGTTTTTACGTTTCTAAACTCAGACGAGCAAAAGTCTTTATTAGTTGCTAGGAAATCGCCCAACATTAATATGTCAATCCGGGGCAAATTTGAACTGTTTGCCTTGATAAAGCTTGGTTCCATTATTCGTGGTTAAGTGCAATCGATAAATCAAGGATCAAGGAAGAAGCTGAGATTCACTACAACAAAACAGTGATCAGCGGAGTGTACCTACATAGGCGTGACGTCATACGCTGTGATTGGTGTTTCAGTCAAAATGGCCGATTGCAGTATTTTAATTGTTTATTTTATTGAAAATCTTAATAATCTGCTTCTTTTTTATTAAACTAAACCTGTCTTTTAAATTTTTTTAATCTGATTTCTGCCCTAAAATCATTGAATCGACAATTTTTTGATACTGTCGTCATGCTTAATATAAAATATCGCTTTAAAATATTACGATAATGTGCAGCCCAGCGGTAGCACACGGTAATTAATAGGTACCTATGCGTTTACTTCAAATAAGTATACGAAAATTGTAGCAAGCAAGTCTACTTACTATAAATCACAGTTTTTGTACTTTTATTGTTATCACGCTCAAAACTATTTCTGCGAGGACAGCTAGGGACTAGGGACCACCAATGCTAAAGCGTAGCCGCGGGCGTCCAACGCATAAAGATAAAGGGGTGAAGTCATACGGCTGGAGGCGCCGGATCAATAACATCACATAAAATGCGTTGTATTTTCACACTCTTATCAATGATATGATAAGTATGTTATATTCAAATTCAAATATTTTATTTCGGATAAAAATAGAAAATCTATAGTATTACATAATAAAATAAAATAACAATTAATTTATCATAATCAAATAAAATCCAAGTTCAAGTAAAAAAAAAGTGATTTTAATATAAATGTTTCTATAAGATTTATGATTCAAATGTGTCCTAGAAAGTAGGAAGTAGATTTAGGGATGCGGTGAAAATTTGGCGGTTGCGTGGTTCGGAACGGTAAGTACCTAGCTATAGCCTACAAATTGAGGGAGGCACTTTAATTAGTAAGTTTCTACAACTACAAATAGATCACAAATTATAAAACTGTTTACTCAAAAATTATGGGGTTAAAGCTGCGAGCTATAGTGAATTTTATCCTACAATGATGGTAATTAGTTACTAAGCGACACTGCTGCTTGTCTTTTATAGTCATTTGCCACGAAATCGCGTGAAGCCAGGGTCTAGATGGACTCCTGAACTAAGGCTCTTCACTACTTGGTCTCTGAAAGTATTTGGAGCAAATATGGACATAGAAGTGAATAAAAGGTTGAAATAAAAAGGTTCCAGTTTCAAAGGCTCAAATGTTTATCTAATGTGGTTTTCTTTAGAGCTTTATGGCGGAGCCACTATCGAATTTTCTTAACAAACCCGATACCCATCGTTTCCCAAATCGGCCTCAAGCTAAGTTATTCGCGCCAAAGATATATACCTAATAACCAGAACACAATGGGAATTCATTTAACTGATTTATTTGAGAGTAACCATTACCATACGTGCGGTGAACGCACTGATTTTATGGATCCTTCGACCTGTGTGACGTCACAAACCGCAAGACCACTGCTGCCACAGATTAGGTAGTAACAGCCTTGATATGGTTTAGTGACAGCCAGATTACACAGTACGAGTTAATGGGAGCAGCTTCGTGTACCAATACTGTGTCCAGGACCCTATTCTTGGCCGCTCGACATTAGCTCGGTCACTACAGGGTTATACAGAAAGGGTATGCTAAGACGAAAAGAGCTCTTAGTACTCATCTTTGTGAACAACTTTTACTATGGGACAAACCAGAAATCGCGAAAAAAAATCAGCTGTTTCATAAATTTTGCCGAATGTCTTTGACATTTTTCTATGATACGGCTAATTTTATTTCGCGAATTCCGAGTTGGTCCCATTGTAAAAGTTGTTCATAATGTTGTGCTATGAGCTCTTTTCGGCTTAGCAAACCCTTTCTGTATAACCCTGTCTAACTCTTAGGACACTTTCAGTGAGAGCGACAGTGACCAAGATAATGTGTCACTCCAGAATAGGGCCTCTAGACATTAGGTTATGAGGCAATAGCTTGATAACTACATGCTTGCAGAGGCGTACCATATTAGATATAACCTAGTAACACTGAAATTGCTAACCTATAATTACACGGTACTGTTCACATATGTTGGATACTTGGTCTTCTACCACAGAATAATAATAATAGTATAGTATGAAATGAATGCCTCCGTGAAAGATCTTGATATCTTTCACAACTCTTTAAATGTTTAAAAAAAAATTGGCAAATCATTTTGACAGATAGTACTCTGTCATCTTCTATTTATTTTTATTTCTATCCTTTTGTAATCGTTGTATAAATTTCATTTTAAAATGTAGGTAGTTGTAATTTTTTTTTATTGTTCTACCCATTATTTAAGAATGTTGTAAACACCCATATAGGGTATATTTAACAGAACTCTTTTTTATATTATGTTATTTGTAATTTTTAATATGTATACTGTTGGTGTTTCCTAATAAATAAATAAATAAATAGTACAAGCTTCTACTAAAGTTTCAAGTTTCTCATCTGGAAATATTTTCTTTATATCATCGACAATGCAAAAACACAAGTTAGATACTATGACAGTTAAAATTCCAAGATCTAGGTGAGCTTGAAATCTTTCATCAAAACTTCTGAAGTAGGTAAATAAAACATTTCTTTGCTACGTTTTAGACACTTATAGGTTTACATTGATAAGCTTTAGCTCTAGGTTTAAAACGGCAAGACCTTCTAAAGTTGCACAACTTTTCTTTACTATTATATGCAACTATGAGACTGCCATGTAAACTGCAAAGTCCCAAACCAAAACTAGAAAAAATAAAAAAACAATTTATGCAATTCTACAAGACTTTATTAACATCAAAGCATAGGCCATTAGAGATATTCAGTCTAAGGCGGTCTTCCCGCTAAGATCTCTACCAGACACCGACACGACAGTAATTGTGCAGGGCTATTTACCCATGACAGCGTCATGACATTCTAGGTCTCCGGGGTGAGTGACCGGCGCGGATGTTTGCGGGCCGCATTCGATTTCCGGCGCGCCGGTGTGAAACGACCCTTATATCGGAGGGGAAGTTCCAGAAGGTGACATTTTAAAACAAAGTAATCAGAGAGCTAAACGAAATGTAGGGTTAATAGATTCCTCAGAGGTAGGGAACGCACTGAAGATAGATACCTCGGGTATTAGAAGTGTCCATAGGCGGCGGTGACCACTTACCACCAGGTGGCCAGTCGCTTGTTTGCCACTTATTATTATAAAAAAAATTGGTTGCCTGTAAAGTCGGTATACGGGCGAAAGTTTTACGTGACAACGACTTATGTCTGTCTCTCTCGCTCTTAGGCGGGCTAACCATGCCCGAGTGGAAGGGACGCGTGCCTCTCACTCGCTCTCATTGTGAGCGCATAACGTGAGCGGAGCGTAACGCAGTTTCTTGAAGTGTCACCCGGCAAACCAATTTATAAGACGTTGTCACGTCAAAAAATCTAAATGAGCATCAGTGTACCTAGAACCTGACAAATTTTACTTGGGTCACTGTGCTCTAGCAGTACTCATAGCTTATGGGTTCATTGCACGAGTAGGTACAGTGGCGAGACAGTAATCATAATCAATTTATTCGTAATTTTCACAACAGAAAATAAAATATGTAATTTCATTAGTTATACAACATGTATTTGTATACCTAGGTATTACCTACCTATAGTAAATTACAATTTACAATCAATAGCATGTCAAATGGGCATCCTCGATCGAGCAATCAAATCATGGTTCTAGTGACTGTCTCGCCTCGTCAAACTGTTTATTCAAACCGAGTACTCGGCCGATGGCACTGTCTCGCCACTGTACTCGTTACGTGTACTCGTAATGAACCATTAGCTCGACTAGGTGTTCGTAGCCGATGACGACACAGTCGGCTTTTACAACTGAACGCTACCGTGTGTCGGATAACTCGTTAAATTGTAGGACAACTGTGTGTTAAGAACAAACAACCGGATGTTTGTACACTCTAACAACAACTGCTAAGCCATGACAGAGGTTTTGGGGCGGTGGCCTAAAACTCTGACACCAGGACTCGTCTATATCTATAAGAACAATGTACTGTGCTCAAGAACGAACATACTTTTATTACTGTCTCTCTTACTTTTACTTTTTATCACTAAGCATAATCACAAATCAGTGTTTTACAAAATAATTATAAGCAACAATGTTCAAGTTTCGAAGTGTGCTAACCGTTTTAGTTCTTCGAAACGCCACCGCCCACTTATACTGGTGGAATTTTATCTGTGAAGTTTGAAGTACATAGAGCCGCCACCATCGTATGTATATTGTATGTTTATTCCGGACAAAGCTGAAAGCCATCCGCAGATAATGTTTAGCTCTATCCAACTATCCTATCATATTAATCCTACTTCCTACTGTCCTATTGTATCCTACTATCCTACTTCCTACTATCCTATCCTACTAATCCTATTTCCTACTATCCAACTTTCTTACTAATCCTACTCTAAATATTATAAACGCGAAACTTTGTAAGAATGTATGGATGTACGTTTGTTACTGTTTCACGCAAAAACGGCTGAATAGATTTACATGAAATTTGGAATGAAAGTTGTTCATAGTCTGGATTAACACATAGGCTACTTTTTATTCCCTAAAACAGTGAAACCGCGGGGCGCAGTAAGTAATTAGATAGTCTGTTAATACCCACCTACGTTAATTGTTTTCATGTTGATCTGTAACTTATATTTCTCATTACCTAGCTGACATATCAACTCACAGCTTAATCTACGGGTTTTAAAAGCAAAATTAATTATTCTGACTTACGGTGCTTATGAATCTCAATTTCTTTTAGCGATTTTGATCATTTCTCAACGTCTTTACTATAGTAGTCTTTACTTTACTATATCCACTTCTAAGCATAGGTATCTCCCAAGGAACGCTAAATGACTCGATCTTCTGCTTTATGCATCCACTTGCCACCTATAGAAAATTGTACGCCATTGACGCCCGTCATGGGCGCATTTGACGGGCGTAAATGACGTACAATTTTCTATCGAATACCCGCTAGGTACTTATTTTACGTCAGAAGTTATAGGATAGGTACAGCTGCTTTGCTCAAATCACTCCGCCTGATCGTAAGGCGCCCTAATGAAGGTTGGCGATCTGTCTCCATTCTAGAACTCGTATAACCCAACGGTTGTCCGTTTTTCTATATCCATAAATATGGCTCGCCCATGCCCATTGCCGCTTCACCTTGCTCATCTTTGATAGGTAATTACATTTTGCTATACTTTTAATATGACTTATAATAATTTCACTTATTTCGTTGACATGATATTGCATTAGTTTAATACCTATATATTATTTTGTTTTGTTTTTAATTTTGTGAATTGAATTTGTATTTGTTCTGTGAGGTAATTGCATAAAGCGTTTTTACTTCAATAAATAAATAACTAATCCTTTGTGATCTCTCTCTCTTCATTTCCTTTATTTTTTTGCTGTTTATACCTATTAATTATGAGACTACATTAATGAAATTATTAATAAATAAATTATAGCAATAAGGTTTGTAGGAACCTCGCTGTCACTAACTAAGAGAAGTAAGATTTTCGTCTCTAAGACCTTGTTTCTGCCACGTTTTAACTTTTAAAACGTAACGTTTGCATAATACCCACTGGCCTCACTGCCAATTAGTCTTACTTTACCTACACTCTCCCCTCTCGAGCTCCCATTATGAACAAAACGCTATTAAAATCATTAGCGATTTGATAAACGCCCTCCATTCCAAGCACCGATTTTAATTTGTCATCTGGTCCACAGATGTATCCAAAATCATCGATAATCTTTAACACAAACATTTCTACCACAAACCCATGATATTTATCAATCAGCATAATATTATGCGATAATATCATGAACAAAAGTGGTTTAAAAATCAACAGGATACAACGCAAAGCGAGTAGTAACGACCTATATACAAATACCGTAATTCCGCCTTTAACTAACGTGGCCTTTTATAATTTGGGGTACATTGATGCGAGCGCGCGTTGCCTACAAAGCTTTGTTAGACAAAGGCGGTAATGGAAAATGTGTGCTAGGGTTCTGACGCAGTAATTTCGCATGCGCTTCACTCGTCTCGAGGGCATATCATGTTTTCTTGGAAAAATATCTTTAGTTCCTACAAAAATTCAGAGAAAATACAACTCTGTGCTTCAGGTACATGGTCGATTTTCAAATGAAGGTTGACAATGATAGGCTGTTTTGTGAATGGAAATGATGTACTGCCGCCGCCAATCGGCCGCATTCGGGTGCCGTCGGCGCGCACGTGCACTTGGCGGGAAGGGACCCCGCGCGCGCCATCTCCAGGGCTGCCACATTCCGAGATCGCTAGCGCTACGTTGAAGTCTAAAAAAGCCTAAAAAAAATTAACAATTAAATTTAAAAAAAATGTATAAATTATATTTTGATTTATTTTTTCACCTATATTCCTAACCCAGATAAATTAGAGTTTTAAAATATTATATCAGTTCTCACTTATCAGCACTATTCATTCAGCACTAAAAAGCAAATCTTTGAGCCCGTCTTTCTTCTGGATGAATGATCGCGAGTGACATTTACAATTGAGCGCTATCATATTTTATCCTTGGTTTCGGCCTAGAAATCTCCTTATCGAAGGCTTTTTGGTGACCTAAATTCGCCAACAATTTAGGTACCTTACTTACCTTATATACACAACAAGCTAACAAATATTTTAACATTTTTAACAATAAAACTGCCATTTCTTATATATTTTTTATAACGTTTTGATTAAATGTACAACTGAATAATGAAAAAGTTTATTCTACTCGTATCTATGAACCATCAAAAAGGAACCGTCTTTGTTTATTCATCTCCAAGATCGATGTAGCTTACGGAGAACACAAATAATTAGTTTTACGACATTTAAACAGTTACTATTTTTATACCGACACACTTTATGCAGATGAGGCGGTCAGTTTATAAAAGTACGCAATGCGGCCAACATATCCATGGAATTGAATGAGGGAGCCACTATCCATTTTTCTAATAAACACTAACAACTTTCAGTGGAAACTTTTTTGTGTTGTCATTTGACCAGCACTGTGGATATGTCGGTTTATCTGTACGCTAGGATTAACAGATGGGTGGAGGAAGATTAAACTGAAAATAGCGGTTTCAAAGTATCCATTTAAAGAGATCTAATCAACTCTTTTTAGTCTGTTTTACCCCCGTTTGTGCGGTTGCAATTGAGTTTTAGCTTTCTTCGTGAATTCGGACCATCTTCCTTACATCCTGCATTGGAATATCCCTCGTGATGAACTAAGAATGTGTTTACGAAATTTTACCAGGACCAGTGTAGACGTTTTGTTATAAAAGCTCTTGTAATAAACAAGACGGACATAAATATACACAGAAGAACTTTTGCATTTTTTATTTTATAATGATGAGTACCTAATAATTTAAATAATTAATGATAAAATGTTGCCTGTTTGTACTAATTAAATAAAAAACAAAATTCAGAAATATGTAGTTACTTATGTACTGATTATAATATTATTATCTTTGTTAAATTTGGTTAGTTTTTAATTTATTTTAGTAATTTTATTTTTTTGCTTTATTTCTTAAAGCTGTGACTTTGTGATGTGTAGGTATGTAATAATGTTATTACGTTTATGTTAAAAAATTAATCAATAAATTGAAAAAAGAAAATATACGGTTCTAGCACCTTCTTCCGTTAGTCAATATTTTGGCAGCCCTAAAAACCCATCACGCAAAAATGTATCGCGTTCGCGCCATATCAGCCTTGTAACAAAGCGCTTATTTCAAAAGTTATGAATCCATCTGTTTGCAGTGTTTGCCTGACGAACTCCACGTTCCAAGTTTAAAAGTTCATTAACGTTCAATATTCAATGTCGTGTCGGAGGTACTCGCTCGTAACTCGTTTCACTAAGTACGAATTTTCCGGTTACACTGCCACTGGCTGGTAAGTAAAATAAATTACTAAAAAAAGAAAAACAACACATACCTAGGTATTTGTTTCTATTTCTTTTCACACATAAATAAAACTTTTTGGAGCAAATGGTGAAACGAATGATGATTTAATTCGAGAAAGGAGTTTCTCTTATCTTATTCATGCTCAAACCTTGGCTCTGTTGGCGGCCATTTTACTACCCACGTAGAAGATATCTACCAACATTGAAAATTGGTAACGCAATAAATGTAGGTACCTACACCTACCTACATAGAGTGAGTAGGTATATAGGCTCAATGGCTCACTTATGCTTGTGTTGATAATGTTGATATCTATTCTACAAGTTGCGCGTTGCAGAGTTACTTTTTTTAACAAATAAACAAGTTCGCGTTTGACAAACTCGCTCGCTGGAAAGTATTTAGTCACCAACAAAAAAGATACACCGTACCATTGTACCTGTAGTAAACTTTGCCTTTGAACTCCAGTTACAATTTACAATGTAGCTTAGTGATAAACGCCTTAGGAATGTACTTCCATTGCCATTGCCGCGTCTTACTTTCAATGACGAAGCGTCAAGGCATTTTTAGTCCGTCCATTTAACCATTGTTACGACAAGACAAGTTGTCCGAAATGCAATACTTGCTTACATCAAAGTAAACATATACCTATAGACCTATACGAGTAATGACCTTCGATTAATGGCCTTTTAGACTAAGCTATAATACTGGGCTACACAGAACGGTGGTACTAAACCGAAAGGGAAATAGTAGCTGTACTCATAATTTTAATAACTTTTTAGTAACTTAAAACTGTAAAAGATATCAGCTGTTCCATAGAGTATTGTGTTACTAACAAACACATTACACACCCACTCACTCACAAACTTTCGTGTTTATAATAAAATAATTGCGGTGTAGGCACGCGTAGGCGAGAGTGCGAAGTCAGAAAGATCATCTCTAATCAAGTTAATCTTAAAAAGAACGCCCTTCCTAAGTTTAACACTTTATTTGTGTGCATGCTGGCTTCATACATACTTCATACATTTTGCCGAATTCATTGATATTTTTGTATGGAACAGCTTTTTTTCACCAATTCCGGGTTGGTCCCATAGTAAAAGGTTCCTAATGATGAGTATTCATCCTTTTCGGCTTAGCATATCCTCTTCTTATAACCCTGTATTGCATCCATACACCCTACATGCATGCACACATACATACATACATGCCTACATCCATACATGCATGTGAGCGTTCAGTTTTAAACTAGACAATAGGCCCAAGTTTGAAGGCATTTTAAGACAGATCTAAACTAACTAAAAATATATCTGTCTTTATCATTGCAAGCCATTAGGCAAGGATGCCAATAGTTTTAGAAACTTTAGATCTGTCTTAAAAAGCCTTCAAACTTGGGCCTATCACCTACATGCCTATAAAGCTAGGAACCGATAGATAGCTAAGTAAATATTACATCCTATACAGCTGGGAAGCTATTGGTAAGTAAGTGATAGGTGTTACAGCCTAGTCGGAAAGCTCCTTTAGCGCGAGGTAAATCAATCTATACAAGGCTTTATTCCTGGTAAAAGGTATGCCCATGTTGCTCGAAACTTGACCCTCGTCTTGTAACTCCGTGCTTTGATGCTGGGGTCTCCGTTGGCTGGTTAATTTGCTCCATCCTAGGATAAAAACATAATTCCTATATTTTGTACGTTCTATAGCGAATCAATAATGCTCGTTTGTGTTGCTTCGGTTTTAATCACGAGAATTACTGAGGCGGTCTTTAGAATTGTAGTAGGCGCTTGTAAGATGTTGGAAATAAATGAAAAAATGCTAGAATCCATTGTTGTTACAGGATAAAAGAGGTCCTGGAGTATTCGAATAGATAAGCTAAATAAATAAATGTTTCACACTCATAGCTCCCCACGACGAAAATCCTATGTCGGGGACGCCATGGAGCACACACAAAGACAAGGACAACTAACACCCAGACCCAGAGCAGTCATCTAAATAGGGTTATCTGGGTTATTCATAAAGGGTATGCTAAGCCAAAAAGGGCTCATAGTACTCATCATTATGAACAACTTTTGCTATGGACCAATTCGAAATGCGCGAAAAAAAAATCTGCTGTTTCATAGAAAAATGTCAATGACACTCGACAAAATGTATGGAACAGCTGATTTTTTTTTCGCGAATTTCGAATTGGTCCCATAGTAAAAGTTGTTCATAATGATGAGTATTCTCATCATCATTACTCTTTTCGGCTTAGCATACCCTTTATGAATAACCCTGTATTATGATTGAATTAAATACAAATTATACAATACAATAAAGTCAAACGCAAGCCTATCTACCTAATAAGTATTAGAAAAAACAATACAATAACTCTTTTTTGATGGTCACAAAAAATAAATTATAAACATTGTAAAATCCATAAGATGGCGGTATTATCGCTAAGAGCGATCTCAATTATTTCTATAGTACCTAAACTTAGTATTACTTTATTGTTAACATAAATCATACTTTATGTACAAACCCTATCTTGTAGCTAGGTAGGTATACTGTTACATTATTCTGTTGACTTATAAGTTTTAAAACAGTGGTGATAATATTTTCCTGAAATAGAACGACACGAGACAATGAAACATCTGCTGCTCTGATTCACCAGCTAATTTAATTTTTATTATAAATAAATCTAGGCATTGGGCGCTTAAAGTTGTCATATGTCTGATAGTAGGTAAGTTCGAATAGGGCTAGTCGCTAGTTCTGGTGTCAGGGTTGATGCAGGGTTTTAAGGAAAGGCTATAGCCGAAAAGAGGTCATAGTATTCATCATTACGAACAATTTTTACTATGGGACCAGCCCTGAAATCGCGAAAAAATCCGCATACATTTTGTCGAGTGTCGTTGACATTTTTCTATGGAACTACTGATGTTTTTTAGCGAGCTTGAGCCTTTTTCGCCTTAGCATACCCTTTCTTTATAACCCTGTATTGCTAGCTTATGAAATAAACATTTCAAACTTAAAACTATGGAGGCTAATTTATAAGGTGCAGTTAATAATTTCCTACTCCATTTTCCAAGAAATCTATTACGGTAAAGACCATGGTTGAATCCAGACAGTCATTTAAATATTGTATCTGATATGATGCATGTGCAGGCTTTTGTTCTTGAAGGCACGCAAAGTCAAACCGATTAGGTTTGTTCCACGTTTTACTTTGTTGAGATTTTGGGATAGATCAAATATTGCAATTACATTTTGAACCACTTCCCGATGTCCGATTGAGCTAAAATTTGGTGTAACTACGTCCTACGTGTGTAACTCCGATGACAATATAAGCTTTTATAAATATTTTTTATTATATTATCTTATTTTGAGTAGTACTTTGATGATATACAATATACATACATAATTTATGGAGTCAGGCGTTACTCTGTGGATGTTAATCTTCAAACAACTGTTTTTTTAATAACTTTTAGTGTATTTCAGTTACATATTTAGATATTATAGATTACAGGCGGAAATACTAAAAAAACACTGTCTAATACAGTAATACCATTTCCTAACGAAAAACTCCTCCTTTTACCACCGACTTGCCTGGTGGTAAAGGTTGATTATATATACGTAACGAGTACAATGGCGAGTCCGTGCCATCGGCCTAGTAGGTACTTGGTTTGTATAAACATTTTGACGAAGTTAGCCGAGTAAGCCCATTTACTGTCTCGCCATTGTACTTGTTATGTATAATCATTAATCAACCCATTACCATTATCACTCTAGTTATTTGTAGAGTGGTGGAGCCACCATCGCATTCTGTGGATGAAACTAACACAGCGCAATTAGTGCAAAAGCGAGTTGGTGGACAAACGCGGGCTTATTCGTGAAAAAAAGCACTACGATTGTATTTGGTTCTCTCATTGAAGGGAAATTCTCGTACGCTCCAGTTTATGTCCGTCAATTAAAGGATTCTTTCTGCTCTTTTTGGTAACCTCTTTTAGTTTTAGTTAAACAAATAATAAATTGGCGTAGGTTATATTGGCGTAGGCTCAGATCAAAAGTAGGTACGAGTTTTTTTATGCGAAAATAAAAGGATTACTAGTAATCCTTTAGTTAGTGTAAATATTTAAACCAATTCTGAAGGCAAAACACACACACACAACAAAAAAACATACACAGATAAACTAATAGGACAGACATTGCTGACTGATCAAAATTAACAAAAGTAAATAAGTATTGATTATGAGTATTGTCTTTGTCCAAAGCCCGCAATAACATTTAAACTACTTTCAAAGAAACTACCTGATGCTCAGATATTCGTGGCTGGTGCTGCTTACTTTTCGGCTTCGCAGGTTACAAAATTTAGTCTACAGCTCTCAGGATACTAGCTTACTATTGGTGAAAGAATTTTTAAAATCGGACCAACAGTTTAGGAGAGCACCCTCTACAAACAAACATACAAACTTTACTCCTGTATTATATTGCGATGGCTTTAGCAATAAAACGTTTCTATAACTGAAATCTAGAACCTTCCTCAAACCAGTAGGCACCTGGCTTTTGATTACACCGCATCTACAATTTTATTGCACTCCGAGACTGAAAATGAACAAAAAAGATCGCCTCGAGGCACGACGCCCGCCATAAAAACGGGACGGTAGACCAGCGATAAACTTAGTCATTATGCGTCATTATAAATGCATCTGACACGATACTATTGAATTCGATGATTTGAATTGAAAATGATGCTGAATGAAGAGCCTTGAAGATATCGCTCTAAGCTCTAAAGTCTAAAGGTTGATTACTTGATTACGTGAGACAGTATTAAATGGGCATATTCGGTCGAGCTCACAAATCATGGTTCAAGTGACTGTCACGCCTCGTCAAACTGTTTATACAAACCGAGTACTCTGCCGAGGGCACTGTCTCGCCACTGTACTCGTTACGTGTAATCAGCCAAGCGACAAGCTGGTTCCTGTTGTCTTTACATTACTATGTAATAGAGAGAATTCTGTGCTAGATAGTTGTTACAGTTGTTTGAAAGCTTTATCTATAATTATTTTGTTTTTGACGTGAATATTGGAAAGTTTAGCTTGTCTGTTTATCAAAATACGGTAGGTAGCGCACGGCCTCTACCGCAAGTCTTTAAGTCTTTAGTATTTTTAGGTGAAAGTGACCAACCTGTACCGAATCATTATCGAGAGCAAATGAAGACATAATAATGACGTGTTAACGACTAACGCTTCTTTTACAAAGCCGATATTAACAGACTATAATCACTTTCTTACGCTAGCTACAGAATACTGTTATTGTTCAAACCAGAAATTACAACCAAAAGACGTCACGCTTTGAAACTAGTGTACACATTCCACACATTCACACATACACATTGGATACACATTACACATAAATAATTATTATCGATAAGCTTCTTCACTTCAATGCCTGCCCAAAAATCTCTCTAATTTTCTAATAGATCATCTTACAATACCGAATATCCGAAGGGCGATACTCTCGATGTCAACCAGTATTTAAAGTACGTCAACCTATTTAAACTTTTTATCAGGGGTGTTCACCCCGTGCTCGTTGAATATTTATATTACCCTGCGACCAACTTAGTTAATACAAGTGGTAAAAGTTGGAACTACAAATTTTCGAGCGAACGCTGGAAGTTTTGGTCGGTAAACGCGACGGTGGCTCTGTCGGTCGACTCCAAAGATAAGTCGGCCGTGTTGTAGGCCTGCATCGCCCCTTCAAAGCCCTTTGGGGTTATTCTACGTCTAGTGATCTGTTTATTGTAGACGACATGCTCGAAATTCTTCTGTGGCTAATTTAAATTTTTAACTTTTTAAAACCCTGGGATTTTTCGGTCAGACTATTTGTACTGATTGTTGAGATTGCATTCTTGTTTGTAATATTCGTTATCTTGCTCTCACGAATGACACTTCGTTAGCTAGAACTTGACAGATTTTTACAACATGGATTGGATTTTTTTTATGCTATTGAGTGACGAGACAAGCAAATCGCTCGCCTGATGTTAAACGTTACGTTTGTCCATAACAGGTCTGCTTCACTCAGAATTTTGAACTCTTACAGTTCATAGGAGAGTTAATACTCGTAAATAAAAAGCTTAATTTATTTTCCTGGATGCGAATGAATGAGATCGGCCAGGATAAGACCGAGTTGAATGGCGGTAGCAAACTAAAGCGCGGCCTATAACTAGCTGTTCTGAATAGCTCTCTATCTACGTTTATTATAATGATAACTTTTTGTCCAAAAGTATGTGACGCTGTATGGATGTGTTGTGTGTAAACATAAAAAATGATAGAGAAATAATTACCTAAAAAGTAGGTCTGGTGGGTAAGCATTTACATAATATATTATAACTAGATATCAGCATGCCTATTATTATTTGCATAATTACATAGACATTGTTTTCAATTTTGTTGTACAATTTACTGATTGAACAAAACTCGGCAAACAAATTGAAATCGAAGCACATAATTATTCACATGATATCGAAATGACAAAAACCACTTTTTCGATTCGATCCGATTTTACCGTAGTAGTTAACATGATCAGTTTGGCCTAAACTCAGTTTACGTGTTGAACCGAGTTGAAACCTCCAATATGTTAGCATTTACTTTTATCATAGACAAATTAACTTAAGTAAATTGTCTATAGTTTAATTAAATTTGTTTTAATTTTTCTTTTCTTTTAATATAATATTTACCAATTAACAACATTGTCGACACCACTTATGTATGTCTTATGCACTTGTCTCATTACACGGTCTGTCTCTACTTTAGTCACTTCACTTCGAACTAAGTTATTTTCATTAAGGAACCCAGCCGAGGAAAACATACCCGACTTAACCGCTTTCATCACGAATGAGAAAGCGCTAAGTAGTAACTGTTAACTATTCTGTCGTAGAATCAACTGAACTGAAGTATAACTGAATTAAATATAGGTACGTAATTCAGTTATAGTTACAGTACCAATATTCAAGATTCTCGTATCATCTTCTTGACTTAAAGACCTAGCTAGAGAATAAATTCTCGAAAATCCTTTCTTAGTGCTTTGTACAAAAACTTGCAAAGTAAAATTTCATGCTTTTAGAGCAACCATTTAGACTGCGTTGTCTGCCAGCCAGTCTTTCCAATTTTACTAAGCTTAGTTGATGTTTGTGTTATGAGATAGAATAAGATGTTTGACGTAGACTCTGCTCATTATTGTAAGCATAAGGTTAAAACTACATAGGTAGGTATTTAATTTTGCTGTTACTGAAATCATTGTCCATTAATCGAAAACACAATGAAGTTTGCACATTATTATTGCTTGTTGATTTCAGGCTGGCTTTATAAAATAATTATAATAGGTAATAAGTATACTTTTTGTCTAATAACGAAATAGAAATCTCGAATTACGCAATTTTTAAAGTGCTAAAACCTCTTCATTTGTTATGTCACAGATAAAACGCTCCCATGATAAAACAACGTCCTTGAACACAAAATACTTACAATACATAATTTAATCTCAAAAAAATGTGAACAATCTTTTATCTTTCGGGTCCTACCTGCGAGCGGAAGGGACGACCGTAATCGGACGAATATTGGTCAAACAACCGAACAAATTGTGGACACGGTATCCGTTTCGCTTACTGCGTCATACGACGGCTATTATCATTTGTAGGGTAATACTAATACCAAAGGTTGGAGCGAGTGTTTGAGCCAGCATTGGGGCCAGCGTTGGCGGTATGTGTCGAGTTGTGACGTAGCAAGCGTGCCAGCAAACGAACGTGATTATCAACGCACAGCTGGTTTTATTACGTCAGTGTATTCTATAAAGTGATCACTATACATTGCTGATTTTGTATTGCAAACCTTTTTACGGTAAAAGAACCAGGCATGTATATTAAAATGAATATGGTATCGCTTTTAACCTTGCGGTGTATATGAAATCTCACTCACACAATGTGATACAACGCACAATATTATACTCGAAGTCACGTACTCCACACATTTAAAAGGAAAACAAATTTAACTTACGCAAATGCCTTAAATTCTGATTTCAGTAATTTGTACATTGACGTAAATACTAATACCGTAGTTTGCCTAATTTATTACTGTCTGAAAATTTCAGAAAATAGAGTGTATTGCATCAATAAAAAGTAGTAATGACCGTTACCTTAATTTGACAATTTACTTAACTTTATGTCTCATATAAGGTACGCAAAAAAACTTTTGTTACAATAACATGTATTTATGTAATGTGCACTTAACATACATACATATGTATTTACAGCAGTTCATAAACAGACAGACAATAGAAAATATGTACCTATAAGCATTACTTACTAAAATTTTGTAAGTCAGGACCATGGGCCCAAATAAATTAACAAATTGATAATATGTTCCAAATATAAGTAGAAAATTGTACTAATTATATATTATGAATGTTAATCTGTGCGTGAGTTCTTTTGTTTTTTCACTTCACGCTAAATGTAGGACAAGGTATTTGAGAAATTCAGTAGGTATCTTACCTTTATGTAGACAACATAACGATTCCTGGTACACTAGCGGTTAGCGGTCTTGAGGAAACTGCGGAGCGCAGCCAGTTCTATTATAGAGCCTTTATTTCAAGATTTAATAACGTAACCTTAATAAATTCTCTATCCAACCTAATATTATAAATGCGAAAGTAAGTTTGTTTGTTACGCTTTCACGCCGTAACTACTCAACCAATAATAATGATCATGTTTCATTTGAATTTACGTTATCAGGGGTGCAGAAACACATAGGCATAGGACATAGTATTAGGATATTATATACATAGGCTGCTTTTCATGATATACATTAACATCATAGAGCGGTTGAAACCACCGCAGCTAGTTCTTGAATAATTTGTTAGAAATGTACGAATGACTACTATGTTTAACAGAACACATACAAAAAGTCAACAGTTCTTTGTTTGGCAGGTAGAGGCGGCGCGGCGGCAGCGGAGCATCCGGGCGTCCACGATATTATATTGAAAGATACAAGAACACAAATAAGAAGTGCCCTATTCTGTACGTCTAAAATATTTTATCAAAAGAGAATTTTAGATATGTGACTTCATGTAAGCTGAGTGGCTCCTAGTGCTTTATGAATTTAACGAGTCATCAGACCCATAATACTCGTAGAACTAATATTAGGATTTTACTCTAAGATGTGTATAGTTAAGTAGTGGATTGTCGTAGCTGTAAAGATTTACAAAAAATATATATAAGTTATGTATTTGGGTGGCAAATACATATAAAAAGTATTTATTAGGTGCATTAAAAATATAGAGCAAGACATTTCGGTACACTTTTATTTAAAAAATCTGCTTGTATTTAGAATTAATTTATTTATTTTCAGGCCTTAGGTAGGTAGATATATAATAATGCGCTAGGCGACGTCATGTACTGATTTACATTTTTAAAATGAAATATTTGAAATACATAATTCACAGCTGCTGTAATAGTTATTTGTTATACAAGAGTGCAAAGTTGCTTTTTAACCGCGTGTTCAATTTTGATGACCGAGCAAGCGAAGGATTCTATCACGAGCGCAGCGAGTGATTCAAAATTAGAATCCTGAGCGTTAGCGAGGGAATCAAAAGAGCACGAGGTGAAAAATCTTTGCACTCGAGTGCAACACGTAACTTTTCATTCCACCTCAGCGAGGAAAGAGTATTTTTAATCTTCAATATCTGAGTGGAAAAGCTCATTTGCGCATTATTAACAGTTTCAGTCAATTCTGTTGGCGTCAAACAAACTTCCTCGTCGCTAGAATCACTCATTTTAGTTTTTTCACTTGTTTTCAAGTTTCTTGTTTTTAATAGAAGGTATAACAATGACGTGAAAAAATGCCGCGTAAAGAACCGCGTACAAAGCAAATTGAAAAAAAGAACACCAAGAAGGTTCCGAGTCTGAGTTTTTAACAAATAAAAAAAAAGTTGTATGATATATTCGGCACCATAGAGGTAGCAGTAAATAGGTTTAATGTTTTTTTTTATTCACAAACTTAGTGCACACGATGTTCTAAATTCAATTTACTTTATACTCTAGAGAATAAAAACGGCTTTTCCACTCAGATATTGAAGATTAAAAATACTCTTTCCGAGATGGTGGGATGAAAAGAGTATTTTTAATCTTCAATATCTGAGTGGAAAAGCTCATTTGCGCATTATTAACAGTTTCAGTCAATTCTGTTGGCGTCAAACAAACTGCCGATTTTGTTTCTGTTTTGTTAAAAAAGTGACTCAATCGAGAGTCTTGAAGCTATGGATTCATAAAAATGAAAATCAGATTATCAGCATTTTTCAAGTGGAGGTTTTTCGAAAGTTGTGTTTTTGGTGTGTCTAAATGTTTGTTTCCACATACCTTGTGTAACTGCTGCCTTGTAACTATAATAATTTTAATAAAATTATGAATAGAGATGCTAATGCCCTGAATTACCACGTAGGCAACCTCACATCACCGTTTTTCATCACCGCGCGGTTGAAGCAAAAGAACAACCAGTTTTACAACAAACCATAGACAAAACCTCTTACTAACAGTTAGTGTCGAAAACAACGTCGCAGAAGGTCGATTCGATAATCGGAAAGCGAATCGCTGCTCGGTTTGAATACATTAATGTTAAGTAGATCATTAGTTAGCTGGTTGGAGTTTGGACAAGATCAGGTAAAGCTGCTCTGTAACTGGTCATCGACCATACCATTGAATATATTTAGTTGACCGAGCGAAGTGAGGTCTCAAAGTCTAGGGGAACAAAACGGCGCTTGTATGTACGTGTATTTATTCGTTTGTTCGACGATAACTTAATAATCGTTTATCCGATCTTCATGAAATTTTGCATCCAAATAGGTCATTTCAATACAATTTCTAAGTTCGAATATGGGCGAAATCGATTGAAGAGTTGTGGAGATGTGTGGGCGCGAGATTCAGTTCGCCGCAAACTACTAGTTGTAAGTAGGTAGGTTACGCATGATTTACTGGAGTTTGGATGAAGAGACGACAGAGATGAGTCTTACTTTTATTAATACCTGCTGCTTCAGGCTAAATGAAATTCGTTGGTTCCTTGGTATTATTATTTATTTTGTGGTACTGCGCATGTGCGCACCTTTGTATTTTTTATTCTTATTTACATAAGTTATAATGATATTTGTCAAACAAAGCAACGTATAGGTATAGGTAAGTAATATAAGTATGTATAAATAATGTAAGTAATTTAAGTAATATAAAGCAACATAATTCTTCGTCTAGCGAGTTATCATGTCTTCAAATATTCAAGACTATATTTTTAACTGAGGACGTAAGAAATATGAACTGAGTATGCTTCCAAAGAATTGTTCTGTCAGTTTGTTTGCGATTTGCTATTTTTCAGTACCAATAAAACTCTAGAAGCTTCCTTGTGCGAAGTTTCTCTTCTATTAGGCCATTCAATTCAAATTCAAATCACAAAATCAGCTGACGCTTTTCGACGAGTGTCATTGACATTTTTGTATGGAACAGCTGATTTTTTTGCGATGTCTGGGTCGGTCCCATAGTAAAAGTTGTTAATGATGAGTGCTTTTAGGGTTAGCACACCCTTTTAAAATTTAAAATTTCTATAAACACTAACTGTAACAGATTCTTCACTAATTTGGGTTTTTTTGGTGAACGATTAACATCCGTTACCATTTCTGGATTTTTTGATCTACCGCAATTTTAATTTTGAAACGCCTCAACTAGCGTGCTCGCTAAATAATCAGCCCTATTATTTTTCTAAAGTGTATTTTTTTAGAGCAGGGTAAGATTTATTAGGTGTTTTTATTATAATTATTCATTTAACTATTTCAGTAAATAATATTTCATGTATAAATCCAGTATCACTAAAATAAATTCCAATTAATCCATGTCACAACAATAAAAACATTAAAAAAAAATATTTGAAAAAAAATGTAAGATTCTGGGACCTCTACCACCTTTTCACAGATTAGTTTTTGTAGCCAGAGAGTCATTGTTCCCTTTTTTAGTTTTTTAAAAACTTTTTTAACTTCTATTACTCTTAATTAAGCATATAACGTATCTACTGATTTTCCTATCCATTATACAGAAGATCACATTAAAAAAAGTCCAAAAAATAATACAAACCTAGAAAGTCGCAACAAAAGTTAGACGTTTCCTAAGATTCTCCTCGAACGAATTATGTAGGATAGCATTAATTATGTAATCAATTACTGGCATTTCAGATCGCGTTTCTTGAACGCCGGTGACCTGATTTGGAGCAGATTATATTAGGCGCCGTCTTCACGAGCGATTCGTCGGGTTTCTGCAAGAAGTCATTAACTGCAAAATCGATGCCAGGTTGGACGCGACTTCAAGGGCATTTTGTAATTACTCATCGAAAGAGATCACCGAATGTGATCGAAACTAGTCGGAGTATCCGACTCAATAAAACGTGAGCATTCTCGTGTTAATTATGAACAAAAAAGTGTCATAACTTCGTTATTGGTATTCGTAGCAAAACAGTTAGTGACTTTATGCTGCGTTTTGTAGCCAATTGCTCGTGGAAATAGCGCCTAATTTGAAATGCTACTTGATATTCGAGTTACACTGGATCGCTATCATTGCTGTCTCTACATGATGGTAATAAATACAAATAAACATATTTACTAATAAATACCTACCTGTTAATAACAACACCTGTATCCTTATCAGTAGGTAGGTATTTATTATATGTGTAGTGTCAGTGGACATTGGTTTAAAAATAGAATGTAATTACCCACATATTGTAAAGGTTTTACCAAGTGCTGTAATTTAAATGTAGAGTTTACTAAACTAAAGAGTAAGCACTTTTTGCCAGTGGTAATTGTACTACACTTATCTAATAAAAAAGGAATTTTAATAAAAATATTATGAAAATTGAAAAGGACTCAGTAAAATTAGCTTTTTTGAATATCTGTACAAAAGTTGACAGCTCTAAATTGATTTTCATGCTTTTCATTCATATTTAAATGAGATAGATAATTTTAATCCCGTCAGGTTAGTTAACCCATTATAACCTAGAGGTGCCGTTTGGCACCCAATTCAAGGTGTTCATATATTGGCGCCATAAGCGCCTCACGTATAGTGAAGCCCGGCGATGGGCTATCCATGCGGTACTAGAGAAAGATAGCTATCACTTTGTGTACATTGTTTTAACTGGCGAACTTGTTGAGACCGGCACAAGAGTCACAAAGTCAGTATTGTGAAATTATTGCAGAAAATGGATTTCAAGTTCAAGTAAGTGGGTCATAATTTACATATTTCGTGAAATCTATCACTGAGATGCATTTTGTTTTATTCTTATATACTCGTGTGACTAAATTATATTGTAATATAATTTAGTTTTGTTTGCGTGTTTGTTTTATCGTACTTCAAAATTTACGGGTGCCGTATGGCACCTCTAGGCCGATATGTAGTCTATTCCAACAACGTGTGCAATGTTTATTTTTGGTTTCTGCGTAGGTTAACAGTGTTTTTTTGTCTTGATAGGGGTTGTACACTCCATGAGGCACTAGCCCTGCTAGAAGAAGATGAGGAAATTGAGCCACGGTTGCTATAGGTACATTGAACCTCCAGAACCTGCAATCGACTCTGATCAACATTCAGGCGACGAAGAAGGGGGTGGTTTTGTAAATAACCTGACAGGTCGGCAACTCAATGCTGGACGTGAAGTGGTATTAGCGTCTACGTCTCTGTCACCACGTCAATCACGCTCCACTAGTCGCGGAAATGCACGGGTGGTACCAGAATTATACAACCTGAAGTCGGATCATCTCGTACTGTACTGTTATATAAATTCATAACATAAATGTTGTTTTTATTTATTAATTCGTACATTACATAAAATCATCATCATTTTAGAAATAGACGGTAAAAATAGTTAGCTAATAAAAAGTTAATACATATCTAATAGAGAGATGGAAAGCTTACGTATTGGCCTAGCGGTGCCATATGGCACCCATTGTTTTTTCCAAAAGTGAAAAAAAAATTAAACTTTTAATTATTAAAAATAGCTCAGGGAGCCTTAAGAAACAATATATATAAAAATTGTCAATATCTAAGCCTATACAATAATTCAGGTCATAATGGGTTAAGTGACACAACAGGTAAAAACGACGCCATTGTCGGACTTTTTAATTAGTTCTGCAGGTATTGATATTTAACGACCGCTTCAATGCACTGAAAACAATAACTACAACTAAATTAAAATGCAATTAAAACTTTTTTGTTGCACAGACGAGATCGTTTACGCAAAAGCATTTTCTAAAAAAATTCCAGAGTTCACTCTCTGCTTAATCGCCCCAGTTTCGTTTACATTAAGGTCGCGTTTCGAATGTCAAAACCTAAGGCCAATGCCACAAACACATGTTGGCGTTGGATGTCCAGCTTGCTAGAGCTGCCGCGCCCCTCTCGTTTTCAGTTTAGTGGTATAATAGAGGAGAGATTGTGCAGGTTTTCGGGGGTCTGGTATGGTGGTCGATGTTATAGGAGCAAAGGGGCGCAGAATGGGAATCAATGAACTCGGCTCGAAGCGACCGACAAAGGACGTTTCGGGCCGGTAGGTAATTAAGTTAATATCAATCCTTTTTCTACACAAACTACATGCAACCAGACATCTTTGTTGCTTAAACGGTTTTTGAAGAATGCGCCGTGTTTCCTGGAGCTTAGCATTTGTTTTATAGCTCTTTGTTGTCATGTATTTTGATTTAATAATCAAAAATCAATAGTTAAAAGACGTATGAAGTTTAATCGGTTTCATGGTTCAACCACAAAAAAGGGTAATCAACGTTTTTCTATGAGATTTGCCGCAATATAAGGGATAAATACGAATTTGTGGTAAGTTATTTTCTTCGACAAATTTCCAAAGCATTTGTCGGTCCGAGTTTTATGCATCCGTATTTTCACGGATTCGGATGTTACGCAGTGCGTAAACGCTCTAAAAGATCTGTAACTAAGCTAAAAAAAGCTGTTATTTGGCATTGTCCTATTTTAATAGACTGACATTAAAGCAACAGCAACTTATAGTTCGTTTTTCATCATCTTTAAAATTAATGTGAACATGCTAACTAACCTACCTAATTGTGTATTAAGTTAATTGAGCGTCTAGAATAGGGTTCATAAATAAATTACTTACTAAGAAGTAAGGGGCTTATTAAGATCTAAGCGAAATTCCACGGCTAGCTAGAATGCTCATACCTGGCGGAATACTGGCCGAATTTTTTTGCTACCCACAATACGGTAGCCAATATAGCTTAAACCTGTATACCTAGCACAACTTTTTAAGTAAAATACGAAAAATTACTTACTAAGAAGTAAGGGGCTTATTAAGATCTAAGCGAAATTCCACGGCTAGCTAGAATGCTCATACCTGGCGGAATACTGGCCGAATTTTTTTGCTACCCACAATACGGTAGCCAATATAGCTTAAACCTGTATACCTAGCACAACTTTTTAAGTAAAATACGAAGCGAGTATATTCGAGATAAATATCTTATGGACAATGCAGTTTCCATTTACGGCCGACAGGGGCGCTGTCCCATATCATACATTTATCTGTCGAATACTCGCTATGTATTTGACGTTAATGTTTGTGCTAGGCATGCTGAATTCAGAAATCAAGAAAAATAATTTACGCAAAAATACAGACAAATGAAAAAAACAAAAATAATTAAGATTAAAAATATTACAAAGCAAAGCACCTATTAGGTAGTTTTACGATAAACTGATCTCATATCAGCATAGCTAGAGTTGTATAAGTAAGTTAAAAGGTAAGTATGCGTCATTTTGTATCAGAGCCTGATATGTCTGGTATGCCTGGTTTCAGAGTTTTCAGGCCAAATGAAAGCCTCTTATAGCCCAAGAGCCTACGACGACCACCTTCGTTAATTCATAAAAGCTGAAAATTTCCAAGAACATGTAACACAGGTAAGAATGGCTTAGCAGTTGTTTTCAATCAAACAATCAAGGCTCACAAGTGTTACCCGACTTACCGTAGCGATCAGTAAAAACCACTCACGGTCACCCATCCTCAAACTGACCGTGTCATCCGTTGCTTAACATCGGTGATCGATTACGAAACTATAGTCGAGCTACTTCGAACGCTACAGTTACTAGTTGCTTCCACTTTGCTGAAAAAGCCTTAAGTTTAGGTTATAAAAGTTAAACGAGCAACTGACCACATAAATAAATAATTTACTCTAATCCCTGGAGGAGTGGCGTAGTAAAACAAGCTCTTTATAAACTAGTACAAAGGCTGTCTAGTTAACGGACACGAAAGATGTAAGAAATAAAATAAGATTAAACTGAATTAGTCAAAGCTAGCCGTATAAATTGCGAAATAATTTAATAATAACTTTTAATAACTCAGGATTTATGGTTTCTAATTACTTCTGGACGAATGGCTAATAAAGTTTAACGTGCTAGACCACCATGAAGCTCTACGCAAGTGTTTTACAAAACCTTGGCGTACGCGCAGGAAATTACTTTAGACTTAAAACATAGACAATAGAGACATGTGTATACTCATAATTATTTGTCTATTCCTAAACTAATCAAGAAAGATAGCTTTTAAATACAAGCCAATCATCGATTTAAGAAAATCCAGTACTATAAATTAAATAATAGTTACCACAAAAGATTTTTAGAATAACGGAAATCTGATTCGCTCTGCAAGTATGGAAGTTGTGGAACTTTGTCAATAGATAAACTGACGTTTAGATCCGACAAAACCATGAAAAAATCCCAATTTAATGCTGACCATAAACAATATCATGAAAATTCACGATTTGGTTCAGTTTTAACTTTAGATAGTCGGCTTGTTTTTTCCAAGAGTTTAAGCGCTAGGCGCTCAAATCTGTAGTCATTGATATGATATTAAAAGAAAAGCTACCTCGACCCCAAAACCCTAAAGTAAAAATCATTTTAAGAATTTGATTCGAGATATTAAATGTAGAGAATCGCTAAGGATTCAGCAGTTGATTTTCACTCACTTCTCAGTTGTGGGCGCACTACGGTCGGTTGGTACTCAGAAACTGGGTCCTAGTACTTCTGCTATTACGTATTCTGTGGCACTGGGAAACTTCAAGCGAATAACGTGGCACATTAGGTGAAGTTCATTAATACATTCGCAGAATAAATTATTGGGAACGATCGAAAAAACTGAAATATTTATTGACCTCTAAGAAGGTTGTAAGGTAAGTCAGATTTTTTACAGGTAGGTTACGTTTACAAAAATTTATTTAAATCCAATAAATTATTAAACAAATCAACCAACCGATTACGTATTACCATTAACGCAATGTTTCCAGTGAAATTTCAGGTCAAATAGAAGATTAAACATCTTATACCTTAGGGTAACGAGCGCAGTGCTGCGCCGCGCAGGGTCTTCAATTCTAAGAGTTCAAAATTATGGATGACGGAGTCCTGTTATGGGCAAACGTGACGTTTAACATCAGGCGAGCGATTTGCTTGTCTCGTCACTCAATAGCATATAAAAATGAGGTATTCACAGAACAAATCACTAGAACTTCACAGAATTATATTTGGTATAATCTCCTAAAATAGAACTCGTCATTTTCATCATAATTAAATTACCCTCTCTGAACTCACTTGCTTAGATCTTTAGCTGAATAACAAGTAAACAACTAAAACCGCTCGTCCTAGAAACATGAAGTTTACAGGGTATGTTTTCTGTATAAAGCGATATTAGGCCCAAGTTTGAAGGCTTTTTAAGACAGATCTAAATTTTCTAAAACCATTGGCATCCTTGTTTAATGGCTTGCAATGATAAAGACAGATATATTTTTAGTTAATTTAGATCTGTCTTAAAATGCCTTCAAACTTGGGCCTATTATAGTAATTATCCGCCTTACGAAAAAAAGCCAGAGGTCTCGGGTTCGATTCCCGGCCGTGAATATCTTCCCGGCCGTGATTTGTTTGAATGATGAATTAAAATATCTACTTTGGGTCTGGGTGTTAGTTGTCCTAGTCTTTGTGTGTGTTCCAACACAGGTTTAACAACATAATGTTTTGCTCCTTACGGGAGTGAAAAGGGGTGATAATGTTTATATAAAAAAAAATGTGTAAAATTAATAGTATATTATTTACTGTAGGCAAGCGAAGTCGTAAGCAGAAGCTATATTTTATACAATTTCTGTATACTTGCAAAGTTGCTACCCACTATGTCTTATTCTGTGTCGCATCGCCGCGTGACGTCACGCTTTCACTCGCCCGATTCTATTTTAAATCAAATGATTTGTTTAACAAACAGACCACAACGAGCACTTTTACTTGCATGTGAGCAATATTGTTTTAATAATTCTTGACTTACGTACTCTTGATGTTTGATAATGAGAGTTGCGTTCGAAAATTGTTGTTTTTTTTATTTTTTATTCAGTAATAGGCTTGCATTTGACCGCCTTCTTGCCTGATGGTAAGCAACGATACGGTCCACGATTTCTATTTTGTCATAGAATTAGAACGTTTAGGAACGGAAATTGGCAAAAAAAAAATCAGCTGTTCCATAGAAAAATGTCAATGACACTCAACAAAATGTATGGAACAGCTGATTTTTTTTCGCGAATTTCGAGATGTGCCCAGTAAAACTTCATAATGATGAGCACTATGAGCCCTTTTCGGCTTAGCATACCCTTTATGAATAACCCTATAGAGTAGACTCAATAGGTAGAGTTAATTATGAGTGAAACTACTAAGTTACTGGATGTCGATACGAGGCTCAATTCCCGACGAATGCACATGTTGTGAATAGCAATCCGACGTGGAAGAAACGCTTTGTCCCACTTACTTCGATAGAGGCAGTAGTGACTGTTACCTAATCTGTAGTTTTATAGTAACTGCAACGCAAGCTGTGGTAGGTACAGTCACGATAGAGTCCGAAGAACTAAGTAACAATAACCATGCAACAATGTTAAATTACTAGCAGTCTTATTAATTCTCTTTGCCTGGAAGAGATCGCTCTTAGTGTTAAGGCAACCAGTTGTTGCACTAGTTTTAAATGTTACTGACCTTTTGTTCGCAATTTCCGGCGTGAACAACAAAGAGATTATCTACGTATGTAATTATAAATAGTGCTTGAATTTGAGGCAATTGCTTAGCAGATGTTTTATTCAAAAACGCTATTAGTTATATAAGTTATTATATTAGTTAGTTAGTTATACAGGGTTATTCATGAAGGGTATGATAAGCCGAAAAGGGCTTATAGTACTCATCATTATTAACAACTTTTGCCATAGGACCAACCAGAAATTTGCGATAAAAAAATCAGCTGTTCCATAGACAGAGAGATTTAAGATTGTTATTACTGGACAAGATTGGCACAGGACGGGGATGAGTGACGTAACGGGCTGATGGTGATGATGATAATGATGCAACTTTGTATTTTTGTGTAACTACATGTTCTGACAAATAAATTATTTGAATCTGAATCTTAATTTACAGATTAATCTTTCCAAAACTGATAACGATGTCAAAGCTTCACGACAGCTCAAGACACGTGACGTTTAACATCAGGCGAGCGATTTGCTCGTCTCGTCACTCAATTCCATAAAAAAAAAAAAAAAAAAAAAAGGTTATTTCATAAATACAATGTAACCTCAATAGGTAAGTACCTGTTTGGTCTGAATATTTAAGACGGCTTGAATAAACCAACACTTATATTAAACTCATAGAATTACATGAATTACAAGTATCTAAACTAAGATGTGATGAAGGTAATCCAATGTTTTTGTTATAATTAAACACGGGAATACTCACGTAAAAATTAAGTCGTCTACTACGACTAGAAATCACGTAAAACACACGAAAAAAAATAGAAATAAAAAAATAATAAAAAAAAAAACAAAAAAAAGCAAAAAAAAAATATCATAAAATGTGTGAAAACCACGTCAGTTTCCATAGTAATTCAATGTATTCACCAGCGTCATTGAAATTATGTCAATTTGCAATTCAGAACGAAAGAAAATCAACAGTCTATGTCGACTGGAAAAGATAGATTGTTGCTATGAAGCGACTTCAAATTCACGAACCTTATTCTGGTGAGTGAGATATCTCGGTCACTGTCGCTCTCATTCGAAATGTCATCAGAATAAGAGTGATGGAGATAATATCGAGCGCCCAAGAATAAGGTCCCTGGCTTTTTAAGTGGCTTAAAACTCTGACAACAGGGCTAGCCACCTAGCCTACATAAACCTATGAACTTTTTTTAAATCGATTTTTTACTTTAGGCGTCAATTCTGTATGCCGTTTTTTTAAGAATGTATACCTACCTACTTCAATAATTATCCTGTTCTTAGCTCGCATATCTAAATGAATAGAGATGCAAATCCTTACAGTTAAGTTTAGATAATGGCAAAACCTAATTGACGTCGAGTCGCAGTGCAAATACATTAAAAAACCATCAAAACGACAAACATGAACGAAAACGCAACCCGCTCTTTGAGCATTGAGTTCCGACTCCAGCCTCCGAGATTTTTGAATACCCTATCTTTCACACGTGCTTGTGCCCAAAATTCCCAATTAACATTTCAAGGCAACATCTAACCACACTCGACATAAGGGTAACGCCACACCTGAGACGTTTTTAATTATCGAAAGTAAACATCCCGGAATCCGTTACGGGCTTCATAAATGTAAATTGGAGGCGCATCCCGTTTAGCGCCGCCCTGCCGCCCGCGCCCGGCTGCCTCCCGCGGCGCCGCCCGCCGAGGGTGGGTGGGTGGAAGAAGTCACAGTAGGGCAACTGATACGAAATCTTGTCCAATTGAGAATAGAATATTCAAAAATTGTGTCGTTGCTTTTTGATTACGAACATTAGTTGGTGCGCTTTTACTTTTAGCGTCACATTATTTGAGACAAATATTTCAGTTTCGCTAATACAGGTAAAATCACGTAACCATTGTTTTTGCTAATGAGTTCAGGCTTAGACAAGCCTTCCTATTGCCCTGTTGTCACGTAAGAAAATAAGAAAAATAGAAAAGAAAAAATGTGAAAATGTGTCAAAAGCACGTCCGTTTCCATTTCTATTCTCTTAGGCAATGCACAACGCACTCCGTTAGAAGCCAGGCCCCAATGCAGGCTTTATCGCTTCTTATCGAATAAAAATAACATGCTTCCAAAGCAAGCGTGCCTGCTACATCATCGCTACCCATCTCAATAAATTATGTTCACCTCTAGTCCGCAATAAAAAAATACTACAAAATAATCGATTTTAATCTTCCTTACTGCACATCGTCCGAGCCGCCGCGGACGAGCAGTGCGGTACATCACTACGATATCGCCATCCCTATATTACTGGATTGCGCCAAACTTTTCTTTCTTCTAATAAGTTTCACTCAAATTGTGGGCTTTGTTGTCAAAACGGGAATTTATTTCGCCACCGCTAATAAGGAAGGCGAACTCTGCGCTAATAAGGAAGTGCAACTCTATGTGAGTCGTAAACGAAATTTTTTATTAAGTTTAATTTCATTGATGTAAGTATGTCGTTACTTTCTGGCAATTAAGTTTAAAAAAAAAAGAATATAGACTACAAAATATAAACCTTTAGGATAACTTCAATAGCTATTGCAGATATAATCACTAAATGGTAAATCACTATAAGAGGTAAATTAGTAATCTCAAAATTGTTGTAATCATAAAATAATTGTAGTAATTACAATTTTGCAAAATTTTCACTAAATACAAAAATTCACTAGAAAGATTTGGCAACTCAATAGAGTATTCATATTTTTTATATTTTCTCAGCTGCTATCGAGCACATGTAATAAATAAGGTCAATGTTACACTGCGTTACATAAAGTATTTCGACTTCAAGGACGTTCGACAAGGACTCGAACCAAACAAAGTACCCACTTCATGAATCAGCGATGATGCCACTCCTACGAAGAAATGAGTTAGTTGGAGCCTAAAATATGGGAAATTTAATAGTTATGAAAAGACAGGGAAAATTACCAAGTGCAAATTATATACTCGTATTATACTAATAACTAATAAGTAAGCTTCTGATCAGGATTTTTTTTAGAGTCGGGTGAGATCATTTTTTGCCAATTAACAAATTTAAACAGTGGTGTGCAAGTTGCAGTAGTATGATAAAAACATTGCCGTAAACATTTTTTAGTAAAAATAACCTTAGATACTTATATACAATCTATATAGGTATATAGAGAATATATTATACAGAGAAAAAATATTTATTTATACGGGCTGACTGGTTAGACACTTGACATATCCTAGGTTATTATAGTACTCATCATTATGAGCAACTTTTACTATGGGACCAACCCGGAATTCGCGAAAAAAAAATCAGCTGTTCCATACATTTTGTCAAGTTTCATTGACATTTTTCTATGGAACAGCTGATTTTTTTTTCGCGAATTTCGGGTTGGTCAAATAGTAAAAGTTGTTCATAATAATGAGTACTATGATAACCTAGAATATGTCAAGTGTCTAACCAGTCAGCCGGTATAACTAATTAAATTACATAATAACAGACAAAATTTCTTAATCAAAATTATACTTGGTATAAAGTATGCTAAACTGTTCCTGTGGGATGATTAAGGAAACAGCTAAGCTTTTACAGTCCCTATGCCAGCTAGGTTTATTTTTATGCCAGAACATAAAACGCAACCTTGACCTGCCAGTTCAGTAAGTGGGCTAAGCTAAGGAGGCCAGCTAAATTGAGATTAATACTAGTACATAATAATATCGATTTATCAAACACAAACAATAAGTACATTGCAGAGAACATATTTACCGGGAAGGGGGAGGGGGGCTAGATAGCTGGTAAACACGAACCTCTCGGTAGTTTGTTAGTGATGTTTAAGCAAATTACGTTTTGCCTCTATCTATTAACGAATAATAGGTAAAATATGCTATAGGTAAGTATAAATGTTACACGTAGAGATGGATAAATACCTAAATAATATCAAATATATTGTTCTAGGTGTAACTACGCTAGATTAAGTCTCATTGGGCTATTTTTCACGCGAAAATGTCGCTAAATTATTTTATTCAATTATATGCAAAACAACAATAATATTAAATTTGTTATCCTAACGTGTGTTACTTTTTGATAGAGCGTTTTCTTAAAACAAATATTATGTAACTAAAAAAAATTTAGGTAGAACATTTTCAACCAGAAATTACTTTTCACTGTATAAAAAAATCAACTTACAGTTTACTGTCTGTAGGTACCTAAGTGCCGCAGTGGAAGGTAAGATGATACAAAACGTAACGTAGCCAGTCGTGGCCATGAACCAAATAAACACATTGTTAATTAATCATTCATTCATTTTTATTAAATTAAATGATATCATTTGGATGCTCGACTCTTCCGTGTTTCTCAAATATTAGAATCATGATAGGCATATCAAAACTAGTTGATTTTAGTAGGTTTTCCCTCGGTTTAACATTTTCCATCATATTTGGGTAAAATTATTCTGTCTATCCTGGTAATGCAGATTATTTTCTATACAGACGGACATGTAATCTTTACCCTGTTTGTATAAAAATATAGAATAGTATCCTATCATAGAAAAGTTAGACAGATCAAAAATAAATAGAAATAATATAATATACAGACTCTATGTGTATAAAAGTCAATATTTTTAATTATTCCGTTTTTATCGCGAAGTGATTCAAATTCAGTTGCAAGATTTGTCCCGAACATACATACTTAAAAACAAACATTAGATAAAAGCTTTTAACAAAAAACACTGACGTCACAACCTAGTTCCAAAAGCGGTAGCTTTTCAATATTTCCTTCCAAAAGAACAGAACTCGCACTCGCGCCCTTCACGCAATCTGCCCCTAACTGCGCCACTCACCCCCTGCTCTACCTTTGAAAGTAATTCAATTAATATCCAAATACGACCAGTTTGGGCTTCGAATAACTTGAAACACTTAAATTGCATTTTGTCGGCATCTAAAATCACAGACGAGGGTACTTTGAGAATCTCGGAGCGAGAACATCTTATAATTAATAAGATTGATCACTTAAAACACAAACCATAGACAAATATACACGATATGCACTTGTCTGCTCTTGTGTATATTTGTCTATGGTTAAATTGAAACTTAAAATCGTATTCAATTGAGACCAAACTTTTTACATTAAGTAATACGTCCATTTTTCGAAACAAGTACAACCTAGGATTATTTAAAAGTAATGAATAGGATATTCCTAGGTAAGTGTGCTAAAAAGAAGTAAACGTGCTCTATCTTGGACCACATCGTCGCTTTCTATCAAGTGAGGTGGCAGTAAAAATATGTCTGATATAAAGTATAAGTAATATCAGAAAGATATCGAAAAATACGGTCGTGTACGATGGAGAAATATATGAAAAACTATTTCGTTTACATCCGATAAGGCAATTTTCATAGAGGTATTTTACTACGTACTTATTTCACGTTTTTTTTGTGCTAGAACAGAAGAAGGTACATATTGCTAAAAATACTACAGTTCTCAGAACTAAAACTTTCGTTTGGTGAAAATGCCAGAATTTTCAAAATAAAAACTTGGGTTTGGTTGAAACCGTTTTCGTAAATTCTGCCGGTAGCAAAAAGTTGAATCAACTGAGTGTGCTTTGTTGCTACGAACTAGAACTCTTGAAAGCTAGACGTAGGTAGTTACGGTGTTGCCAGAGAACGATATTAAAGCTGCCGTTTTATTGCTAAGTTTCTATTTCATTATTTGCTAAACTGGTTTCAGTTCTTTTTTGTCAACAACTGAAAAATAAAGTTTTTCCTGTTTTCTTTATCAATTTTAAAACAACAAAAATGCTGCCTGTATTATGTTAAGATTTCAAGTCATATGCAACGATTTGTAATTTTTTGGTTGAAGCTAACTAGTTCATTTATTTATATATTTTTTAGACTGTTGTACTCGTAACGATAAATAGTTTATTACTTGGTCCATTTTCAGTAGTCAACTTCCCAAAAACTGAATAAAAATCAAAAATTTGGCAACACAGACTAACTTAGTAGTTAAGTTACCTATAAGAGCTACTTATGTAAATACATGTATATATAGAGCGCATATAGTTGGAGGTACCTGTTTGGTAAAGTTTTGGGAGAATTTGTATGTCTTCTGACTGCACGGATCTAAATAGGTAATTTTCTAGAACATGTAGTGCATCATGAATAATATTATTTTATACTTCATTACATTTTGTGGATAAGATTTTTTCTATAAATAGGTACATATTATATTACAGGGTCATATTTCTAGAAAAAAAAACAATGCGATTCATGTTTTTGTACACGAAATAAGTACATTTCATAAAAACTAAGCAAAACTATAATTCAATGGCGGACTTATTGCCTAAATTTATTCCTTCCAGACAACGTAACAATAAATAACTGGGTCAATGGATTGGAGAACTATTTATTATATAGAGAAAATGTTGCTGTACAAGTACATCTACAATCAAACCTTAATTCTAAACTGCAATTGATATATGCTACGACCTACCTACCCCTGCTACCCACGTACCGTGACCTCTTAAAACAATGATGGTTACGTTTTGTTTTCGACGCTGCACGACCGCGAATCGTATAGCGGCGCAATAAGGTTCATGGTCGCGCAGCGTCGGAAACAAAACGTAGCCATCCTTGTTTTAAGAGGTCATACGTACGGGCCCTGTTTAGTATGACATAATATTTTTATCAAATAACCCGATAAACCAAAACAACAACAAACAGGTCAAACTAAATAGAACTGTTTAAAAATGGAAACAAAAGTTTCAGCATCAACTTTGAAAATAAAATGATGTCACAATATCAAAATCAGCAAATACAATATTAATTAATTGTGTGAGAGTAACTTAACTCCAGGATAGAAGGAACTTTATTTGTAGCATCAAAAGTTTATTTCAGGCAGTGACTTACAATTACAGGTAAAGTTGGTACTTTGGGTCATGCAGTCATCGATATGAATTCCAATTTGCGTGCCTGTTTTCATATCTTTGTGGTCAGTCTCTATAAATAAATTCGCTAAATCATATATCATAATCATAATAAATAGCTCATAAATTTACAATTGTAAAACGAGTCTGAAGAATCTATTGATGAAAATAGATAATATGTGATCTCAACATTGTCAGTTACGCATTATCAATAGACAGGTTCAACTCAAAAACACTGAAAACATTTTGCGGGCGGCAAAAAATAAATCAGCTGTTTCATACCTTTTGTCCAAGATCAATGATCTTTTGTAACAGCTGATTTTATTTTTGAAGTGAAAACTTCTTTAGCGGCGTTGTACACTTTTTTGGAATGGGTAAAAAATGTTAAACTCGCGACAGGGTCACGTGACCTGATCGAAAATTCGTAAGACGGATGGAGAGTAGACAGCTAGTATCCCCCTCTCTTTCTACGGCGCGGCGAAAATGTATGCCTGCGCCGGCTGTTTCGTTTAGGCGGCGCAGGGCGCTTGCGCGAATGTTCTAATTTGACAGTTATAGTGTTGTGACCTAGTGATTATAGTGGACACGATATCGATTCATTTTTCTATTAAAATAATTAAAGCAATTCGTGCAAAATTATTCCCTAACCATTCCAAAATATCCAAAACGCACAACGTTAATACTTAAGTTTTCACTTCTGCCGGCACTCCCGGAGTGCAACCCGTCGTTTTTTTTGTGCAGTTTAGAAGTCGTAGAACAGATGTTGTTTAGTTCAGGTATCTCAGGCTGACTACGATACCTTCAGTGTCATAGAGTTGGCCCTGTGGCATGTATACCTATTATACAACGTACATATAATAATTATAATGTAATATTTATGAGGAAGATAATGATGAGCAATATAAACTAAAATGTAATTTTCATGCGACAAACCTATAGTGTTTTTTGGTGCAACATTGTAGTATATTGTGTGTAACTTTGTAGTAAATGAAATACCAGTAAATAATAATAAATAAACGGCGATGGTCTTCCCTCAGGTATCATTGTTATTATTGAGACCGAAGGGCCTACCATAACTTCTCAGAACATTATTTTGATTCTCAATAGGCTTTTCTAGAATAAGACTTTACTGTTACGAAAGAGAGACAGGGCGTGAAGGCTAGACACATTTAGCTAAAACGCCTTATGAAAGTAACCCTGATGTAAAATTTAGCATTTATGTAATTTCCCATATTGACACTTGATATAAATTGATAATATTTTCCCTATTACAAAAATATGGGAAAAATACTCAATACTCCGAGGTTAAATACCGGGGAAAATCCACACATCCATAGGATTGTTGACATGACGAAAAAGAAGAACATCCATGAATATTTGAACTGAGAGAAGAGCATTTTTATATGTGTCCGAACTTATGCAATTGTTTGTAAGTGCTTCAATGATTCATAGGCTGGTAGCACGAAGTGGTGACATCATTATGGGAAAATATTCCCTAGAGAGACCAATACGGCGCGGTGATTTCATTGTTATCAAAGTCAACTTGAACATATTCTACAACATTTTAAAATAATTTTCTTGACTATTTCGACATTTAAATTCATCTTAATTTTAATAAAAAATACCTAGGTATAGATTTAAAAATCCATGCCATACAATAGATTACATGAATAAATAATATCTAGTAGAATATAATAGAATGTGACTTTATGGAACCCTAAAACAATTGACAAAAAACGAAGAGACACCTTCGGTGGTAGGTTCAAGGACGGCCTTATCATCTAAAGCAATTACAAAAAAACATGGTTTAGATTTGTAACGCAATAAGTATACGAAGGATTCTTTTACTTGTAAAATCAAAATTAGCACCTGGCCGTTATGCATTTCAGAATCAAATCACCCATATATTCTGCGGTAGATAGTTTGGTGCACTTAGCATTTGTGGAGACAGATCCTCGATATTGGGAATTCCAGCATTGAATATCAAGTCCAATATCATCGGAGAGTATTAATAAAACAAGATCAAAGTTGTTCGAGATTTTTGAACCTTAATTAAATAAAGTAAAGAGGTAAAGATCTGAGATGCACTTGGATAAACAGTAATATTGAACAAAGTACCTACGTTAACTTTGCTTATTTCGCTGCTGCCATAGAATATACATACATATATAAATTCTGATACGCTGGTTTGTTTGAAGGTTAGAGCTAAGTTCAAGGGCCATGCTTACGGACGGACTTACGAATACGATAAACATTTATATCTAGTAAAAATAGATGAGAAGGAACTATCGGAATATGTACCTAGAAGAGAACGATAAGCGATAGTAACGCCAGTTGTTATAGGTACCTTCTAGTTTTAAGCATTTTTATCCTTGAGCTTGTAATTTCTGGTGTGAACAATAAAGAGTTTATCTATCTAATACCGTACGTGACATCACCCAACATAATACCAGTGCCTTTACACAGCTAGCATTATGCGGTATTGGGATCTGTTTTGGGGTCAAAGACTGTTTATTCTTTACTCTTATTGTTTTAAATTTTTGGGCCTGTTTTTTGAGTCCAAATATTTTTCAGGGTTTTATGCTCTCTATTTATCTACACTAGTGAAACGCAGTATCTTTTATTTGTGTTATACTATGCATCGGCCAGCATTATTAGGTATTTAGGACATCAAATCTGAGTGTACAATGACCTCGGCGTTCGCGCCAACCTTGCGCGACCGGCGCGGCGCGGCGCGGCGGGCGTGGACCAAATTTTAAGTTTCGGCGAGTGTAGTTCACAGCTTTGCCTCATTATCTAGAATGGTTTGGTCTTTACTTTGATGGTGCTTACTCTATTTTCTTTGTGCTGCTGGTAATTTGCTAGCGAGTCTTGCTGTAAAAACTGTCTGAAAATCGTGATGTCTGAAAATATGTTAGGATAATAATTGTTGTTTTACCGACTACAGAACGATTTTCTAAAACAAAAATATTATTTGAAAATGCCTAATCTATTCTAGAGACATATCAGATCGTGCTGATGAAAATACTAAGAAACCGGTAAGCCGGTAACGGAACGGAACGGAATACGGTAAGCCGACTTTTCATGTTAAGTGTCTTCAGATAACAGCTGGCACCATCAGTAGCCTGACGCCTTCGTTCAATTCAACATACGGCAAAAATCAATCTGCTTATTATGTTTACTTCTATCGTGGACTGGAAAAGCTACGCAATGGCAACCTTACCTTTTTACAGGCAACTTTATGTCCGTGTCAGTATAAGAACAGTCTTCTGGTACTCGATGAAATAGGGTTTAAACATTATATTTATTGGATATTTGTTACAGAATCACGCAAAAACGCCTGAACGCATTTGGATGACATTTTGTTACGGCGGTAGCTTAGACTCTAAATTAACATTTAGGCTACTTTCTATCGCGAAAATGTTAGCAGTTGCTCTAGCACCACGCAGTTAGGTCTTCAACGCAACGGTTTTGTAACAACGATTATAACCGAGTTGAGACGGCTCGGCTAGGTTATTCACAAGCGCAGGACGTCCTTCAGTCCGCCAGGTGGAGCAACGACCGCGGTGGGCCACTGACTCGATGGACGATGGACAGATAAATGATACGGTCATCCGTTACTTTGCGGAAACATTGCAATCCAGCGAGGCACACTAGGCACTGACTAGACACTAGGAAATGTTACTCGTACTTACTGAATAGATAACATTCATAAAAAGAAAAAAAAACATATATTCATTTTAGTTTTGTAAATTTCTTTGTTCTAGTTATTTTAGTTTTTATTTTAGCTTATTTTAAATTTAAGATGTAAATATATGTCAATAAAAAAGCAAGCTTATTTAAAAAAAACAACAATAAATTCATAAATAAAATAATATAAGTAGTCGTCTTAACCCAAACCACATTTCTCGATATGGTAAAATTGACTAAGATTTATGTATGAGAGATAGGTAATTATTAAGTAATTATGCGAATATTAAAAGATAAATCTGTAGAGGTAGGATAAGTTTCGAATCATGATCATTTGTTTTTTTTTTCGTTAATATTTCTACTTCAAATCGCAAGTATCTATAACAAGTCCCACTGTAGCTCAAGACAAACTCGGCCAATATTTGACGACTTCCCTAAATTTATTTTCTGATTATATAAACTAAAATAAATGACAAGAATCCAAAATCTCATTTTATTTTTATTTTATAATAGAAATGAGCTTAAAATGAGGGTAGATCTTTTTGTTCTTCTTTTAAATATGGATTTAATTCTCACACATTTTTAAATATTCTTTGTTTCAAATAGGTACGCATATTAATTACTAGAGCTATAATCAAAGGTTTATCGTGAGGTATCCGGCCTTCGTTTCGTAACCAGACGTGGTAGGTAAGGTACCTACTAATTTACTTACATCCGGTTTGCGCCTCAACTCAACAAAGTCTTTATGACATTGTCAGCGCCTAATATACTGGGTTAGTTGGTTAGGATATGCTTAGGCTATAGGGTCATTAATGTCATTATGGACAAATATTGTGAGACCATCCTTAAAATCGTGAAAAAGTCAATTCTTGATTTACTCGACAAATTTTAACCATATCGAAATATTTTGTCGAATTGTACTTATTTCTCTTGAAGAATTGCTTTCATGTTTGGTGTTATAAAAACAGTTAATTTCTATTAAAAAAGTGAAATAACCTTTCGGTTTGTTACCCTTTCCGACTAGCCCCGTGGAACAAGGGTAATGTTTGCACAACATAAGCTTGCAATATAATTCATTATTACTAATACTAATGATGGATGGAGATGATGAAATCAGGTAATGTTTTGAAATAGATAAGTTCCTAGGTTTATAGAAAGAGATAATTTTGTTCCGATTGACCTGAAAGTTGCGCAACAGTGATGCAATTTTGATAAAATTTGATAACATGCTGATAAGCAGTACTTTTACTACCGTTTTAATTATGATAAACATACTAAAATATTTATGGCGATATTACAAAATAATTTTGAAGGATTTTAGTAGACAAAACTTACATAGCCTCAAGGCATTAACACTGCTAACTAAAGCATTTAGAAATGTTTGTATTTTTATTAAGTTTTTTCGTACGATTGAATTGACTGTTATGCCAAATTAAAACGATTTATGAAAATCAGTTTGGCTGTTTGAAGATCAGCTCCGTTTTATTATTTTTTTATTTAAATTGTTAACCTGATCAAAAACGACCAAACTATAAAAAGAGAGGTTTTTGCTTTTGGTTCGAAATAGCTTCCGTTCATAAATTGCTCGCCGAAGGTATGCGATTGAGTTCGGAATATGAAATCGGAACAGTAGCATGTGAAAGTCTACCCGGACCCACACCAGACGATCACGTAACAGCCAAAAAATAACGCAATGTACTAGATATTAAGTCTACTCCGTTTGAATAGTGCAATCATTTTGTTTGGGCTTTAAATTAAACCAAGGTTTTTTCCGACTAAACTTGATTTTTTTCAAACAAGTCAGAGTTCGACTAGACCATATATTTTTCCGATTTTAATAGAGTTTTTATAAGTCTGGTCTTACCAATTCCCTGTAGTTTATTTTCCTCAAATAACATAGACATGCTGGTTAGTCAGGGGTCATGGTTATGATTCAACCAATGTGTCTTATTCACTTTTCGCTTTACACGCGCGAAATATGACAAAGCACATAACATAATATATGGCTTTGCTTATAAACGTTGCTTAGATTGACAAATGTAATTTAACTTTTACGCCATATTATAAAAGCGTAGTGCATAGTACTAACTATAGAAAAAAATCTATGGCGCTAATTAATGTCACAGTTCAAGCAGTAAAAACACAAGGTTGACAAAATTAAAAATGTTTTTGTAATTTACTCTCTTTTTAACCTCAATCGAAACATATAACATGGTGTACCTTCCAAAGTTGTTCGGTATTATGAGATTACTGGATGTTATTAAGGCAGCTGCAAAAAGGGACCAGTCTGTCCTGAGAGCCTTCGCTTTGAACCAAATGTTGCCGCTAAACCGGTTGACATAACGGACCACTTTTGTACCTCACCTACAAAATCTCTACGTCTTTACATTGTTGTCTGAAACGTACCTTTATCGAATATCGCCAAAACTTACCTACCCGTTGTATTCTTCACGTGTCAAAGATGCAGTTTTGCTATTTTAACTACCTACTGAAACTTATGGGTGAGTTGATTACACGTAACGAGTACAGTGGCGAGACAGTAAATGGGAAAACTCGGCCGAGCAAACAAATCTTGGTTCTAGTGACTGTCTCGTCTCGTCAAACTGTCTATACAAATGGAGTACTCGGCCGAGGGCACTGACTCGCTACTGTACTCGTTACGCATGAAATTAACCCAATACGTACCTACCTACTATTCTATCTCGCACGTATCAGCGATACCATTTTGCTATTTTAACTTCTGAAGCAAAGAGGTATCATAAGTTTGCTTAATAAAGTCTAAAATGAATGAATGATGCCTTCGGTGTTAAAGGTATCCGTAAAGCGATGGTGATCGCTTACCATCAGGCGGCTAGTCTGCTTGTTGCCAACCATAGCATAAATAATAATGATGATAATAGTTTTATTGGACACGTTCTTTATTATTAATTACCTACCAAAAGCTAAAGTTAGCTTTAAATCAATGTTTCGTCTGAGGCTAGAATGTAATTTAAATGAGAAATTATCTTCTGAAATGTCTTGAATAAAGAAAAAAAAAGTTAAAGGCCTGTCTGTGTTTATGGCAACGTAATCTTAAGCGAGGAAATTGGTTTGAAAATGGTTTCGTATTGTGGCAAGTAGGTTTCATTGAAGCTATGTTTGATGAAAATTTGTTAAGCAATTTGATAATTATATGCTTTTTTCTCTTAGATTTTACTGAATTGATCAGACAGACTAGGCGTTTGCCCGTAACGTGAAAACGCAAAGCTTAAAACAGGAACCGTTACTGGCAGAAGTTTCTCGTAAGCAACTCGTAAATGAGTATTAGATAGGCTTACTGTATTACAATTTGGCACACAAGTGGAGCACCTACTCTACTCTGGGACCCTCTTCTTGGACGCTCGAGATTATCTCCGTCACGCTCACTCTCATAACATTTCTAATGCGAGCGACAGTGACCGAGATAATATCTCACTCGCAATAATAGGGTGTCCCTAGAGTAGTGTAGAGAAATGTATCCGCAGTAACTGTAAATTAATCTGAGCCGCTTCTACCAACAGTACCAACTGATAGCTAATCTGTGAGTCACGCAGGTAATAATGTAATGTGACAGTGTGGGAAGCCGGGATATGATGTGTAAGCGATCGATTTTAGCTCACGTTCGCAATTTACTCGTCTAAACAGAACTGTGGGAGAGGTTCGCCGGATACCGCGAGAATTTAAGGAATCCGAAGCGATTTATAAATAAGCGAGCAGTTACCGTCATGATGCTGTGGTTTGTTTTCAGGCATCTTTTTTGGTCTTTGTCTTTAGTGGTCTTCTTTAGTTTGGACTTGGTGTACTTATACGAAAGTGTTTGTGGCACTCTATTTTCAAGCACTATAAGTGTATTAACTTACGCGTACATATGTGTAGTTCATCTAATATTATTAGTTAAGTATATAATGGCAAACAGTTACCTAATAGAAAAAAACATGATGTTACTATGTTTGAAGCCATTGTAATAAGTAAGTAACAACCATAGGCCCATAGCAGATCATTTGGTAGGTAGAAAAGAAAATAAATTTAAACTACGTTAACGAGATTTAGTGTAAAATCCGTTTTCTGTTGTAAAAAATAAATATCCGATAGACGTTTGTAAACTCTAATCTACAAAAGTAGAGCAAACACTATCGTCTCAACGAAACTGTCATGTAGTTAATCTACGGCAACAAGCGAGAACGAGATAGCGGGCAAATGCACGGGCAGAGGCGATCAACGCGCTCCGTGCCTTAGCAACTGTTACTAAACTGTGGCTCAGCACGCACCGGGCCTCAGTAACTGTGTGTAAGCTGTGACCGCGCCGTGGTCCGTGTTATAATGTGGTATAATGCACACAGGTGCGGGGGCCAGCCGGTCCATCAGCTGTTCGCGCTCGTGCGGTGCGCGCCCGCCGCCGCGGACCCGGCCCGGCCCGGACGGGCGCCGCGGCGGACCCCAGTGCCCGTCGATAGGCGCCCGCGGACACACGCGCGCCGCCCCGCCCTGCCTCTGCGCGCCACGCTCGCTCTGTGAATGTTCGTATCGTGCTGTCACTGACGCGCCGATACCGACCTCTTTGTCTAATTAGCAGGTAGGCGAACGCTTCTCAACTTTTTAGATGCAAACTTACTTCTAGTTTTACTCCACAGGTTTTTACGACAGTTTTATGCTTTATGGAATGCATACCCGCGGCCAGCATTGTTGTTGCACACTTTTACACTTTAAAAACTCATTACAAAAGATTATTACGGTCGAGAACGAGACGTAAAGTAGGAACCGGCTGTTTAGAAACAAAGGTGACGCTCAAACGCGGCGATAAAGGAGGGAAACAGGTTTTCTGTGGAAAGGCATCTGGCACGCACTAATTGATATAGCATCAACTGACGTTTATAATTACTATGCTCGAGGTAGAGCCGCTAAACTCACAGTTTGTGTGCGCTCGGAACGTTAATAGCTCGGTATTATGTATATCGTTTATTACGGTCATGATTGATTAAGCGGAATCGAGTAAAACAAATGAAATATAGCTGTGATAAGTCGTACGTGGCCTCACGTCGACTTTGAAATCTGTTTTCATATTATTGGCTACATTCTTTCCTTGAGCGGCCTTGCGAGGTGACTGTCGGAGTCGGTGCTACCTACAGCAAGGCCGTTTCACCGAACCTATGTTGACCTCATTTTTAGGATAACATACTGCGCATTTGTATTAAATAAAGCGACGAATAACGAAAGAAGCTCGTATTAAAGTGATTGATAAAGTGGCCGGCGAGAAAGGGAAAGAGAGCACGCCAGGGGGCTTGGAGGGGCTTAGCGACGCCCATGACGTAACCAATTGGTATGCGATTGTACGGACCAAGAAATTAGCATTTAATTAGACATCCAACTTTGTATCTTTAAGGTGGAGAAACTTTGTAAAAATTAAAGGATACCTGGATGTAAGTAAGTCACACTTTCCGCTAAAAAAGCAGTAAAAGTCACTTTACAAGCCAGTAACTTTACTACAGCAGATTTGTTACTTGTAAAGTATCTGCTTACATTTTTGGAGTTTTTGAACAAATACGTGGAACCCAGCCCTGTGTGGAATAAAAATAAGCACGAATACGAAGACCTAATTTCCATATCGAATAAAATCTAGATCTTGAGCAGAAAATCTAGATGCAAATGCTAAAATGCTTGATGAATTACATCATAAAGGAGATTGACTAATAAACTATGTGCTTTATAGGACATCTAGTACATAGGACATTCTTATATGGATACTTTATCGGACAAGTAGACATTGTAGTGACGTAGTATGTTGTACCATAACGATTTTCTCAAGCGTTAAGGGGACTGACCCTGGTCCGCTGTTATTGAAAATGTTAAGTGGCTATACTCTTCATAAAATACAGTAAATACAGAAGAAAATCATACTAATAAGGCGATAAAACCGCCCTTGAACGAATGTAGTTTTGCTTAGTTTTAGTTTTTTCTTTTTATTTGTTTGGTATACTAAATATATAGCTATATTCTAGTCTGTTATAATATTTTAAATGCAAAAGTTTGTAAGTATGTATGTTTCTTACTACTTCACGCTTAAGCCGCTCATCTGATTTAAGTAAAATTAAGTAGGTATACTTAGAAATTGAGCCTTGTTCCTGGATAAACACTACTTAAGGTTATTTTTTATCCTGGAAAAATTAACAGTTCCTGTTTAATGTTGGTAAAACCGCGAGTTGTAATCAGTAATGCAGTATTATACCTATCTATAGGTACTAATATTATAAAGAGGAAAGATTTGTACTTTTGTATGTTTGTGTGGAATAAACTCAAAAACTACTGGACCGATTTCAAAAATTCTTTCACCATTCGAATGCTACATTATCCCAAAGTAACATAGGCTATATAATATATATTTTTTTTTATCCACAGCGAAGCGTGGCGGGAACAGCTAGTAATATATTATATACTAGCGGCTCGTCCCGGCTTCGCACGGGTGGACACTATTGAAGTTTTTGTAAGGATCCCTAATTTTTTCAGGTAATAAATATAGCCTATGTCACTTTGGAATAATGTAGCATTCGAATGGTGAAAGAATTATTGAAATCGGTCCACTAGTTTTTGAGTTTATTCCACACAAACATCCAAAAATACAAAAATACAAATTAAATCTTTCCTCTTTATAATATTAGTATAGATATACTATATCTATAGTAGAAAAAATGCTGCTAACTAATAATAATTTGCAAATTTGTGACACTTAAAATACATGAATAACGACAAAAATCTATTTGAACCAATCAAATTTAATTAAGATTACCTACAGTTGAAGTCACCAAGTACAAGTCTCTGTGAGGAGTTTGAAGAGACCTCGGAAGAGTTGAACTTAGTTTTGTAGTTTAATTAAAAATGTCTAGAAAGGTCTACTAATAGGTATCTCAGTAAATAATTAACATTAATTGTTTTAGTGAGTTGTTTGGTAGTTTAAAATAAAACATAATTATTACTTATTTTGATATATGTATTTGGTATGAACAACAAACAATTTAGGCTATTCAAAACTACTTTTGTAAAAAGTTTGTCACATAAACGTTTTCCTTACAAGACTGATAATAATTTCCCTAATAAAACACGCCTTAAAAAGGCTGATGATAGATTTTAGGAAAATGTTATCTTCAACATTTTGGCAAAGTTCAACTTTCCGGGCCTGAACCTGAAGGATAAAAACGGCGACGATGACGATAAAAAGTCCGTGTTCTTTTCTGTCCCCTGACAACGTGTATTCAAAATTTCATGATGATTGACTGACAACGAGTACGGCGTGAAAGCATAAGAAACAAACAAACTCACTTTCGCGTTTACAACAATTAGCCAAACTAATAAATAACTAAATATGTGTTTATCTTTACAATAGAGGATTAATTCTAACCTCTGATATGCTTAGTTCACGGCTTCCATTATCGGTTATGGATCACCAATCTATAGATAAGGAAGCATGTACCGCTGAGGTAAATGCAGTCATTATGTGGTAGTTTATTGCTTTAGCTAAGTTGCTGTATTATTAAATAGATTGAGATTAAATTGATTTCGTGCTGTTTTTTATGTTGACATGTTTTTATTTGTTCGCATTAGTAGAAGTAGTAGTTGTAATTAGATTATTAATAATTTCTAATAATAGTGTTCTGATGGTAGTTCGTCACTTTGTAAATTGAACTAAATATTACAGCTATTACATTTTTTATATCAGATTCAGACATTTCTACTAAAGTTTTCTGAAATAAACACACGTCAAAACAATAACATTTTATTGACAACAACATGAAAAATTACATTTACATTACTCTGGTCTATAATGGTCTTAAATGGTCTTACTGACTAACTTTCAGAACCTTCTTTGTTTTAGTCTGTCAGATGCTTTCCGGTAGCCTAAAAACTCTGACAACAAGGTCGGCACAATAATAAAGTTAGTTAAATAATAAGTTTTTATTTTGTTTTAGTCTAGCTCTAGACTCTAGAGAGTTGTACCACAGAATCGACACCAATTTTACTTGATTCAAACTCAACGTGCTTCACTATTGAAAACACAACAGCTTTTTTCATAAATCATTCTTTCAAAATTGCTCAAGACTTCCGAACTCCGTCTCTAATGGCAATTTCAATTGTCTTTAAAATTAACAGCCAAAAGAAAACAAACTTCACATTACCATTTCCTACCGTTTAGCATTCATTAGAGCGTCGCGGTGGAATCATATGGCAATGGAAAATGCCGAAATTATGGTCTAGCAGAGGTTTTCAAAGTGGGCGATAACGCCTCGCTGGCGCTAGAGGCTTCCAGGGGGCGGCGGGGGCGGTAAAGGGCTCGGAGAATATTAGGGAGTACAAAAAGTAAATTTGTAGCGTTGCGTTCCACTCGTGTTGCTTTTATTAAAACTGTCTCATTGAAAATGTAAGTTTTGAATTTAAAAACAAGATAGGTAGGTACTTCTCACATAGTCATATTTTTCATAAAAGAAAATAAAGTTTCTAAGTAGTCGTTGCGATTCTGATTATGACATCTAGTTAAATACATCTAGTTAAGTTAAAAAATAGTTTAGAAGAATCGATCTAGTATGTAAGTTTAGAAGACGCATCGCCTGAAACTCGTCCAAAAATTAGGGGGCGCTGGAAAGTTATGGGTTCTCAAAGTGTGCGGTGAACGAAATAAGTTTGAGAGCCTCTGGTCTAGTCTACTCTACAGAGTCATTGAGTGAATGGGCTTAGACGTCCTGCTAACCTTTATTTCAACTGTCTCAGCCGAGGTCGCTGGTTCAACGCTTAACTTACTTGACACTTGGCTTTTTTGATATCAACTTTAGAGTGTTGCGATCGAATGACGCGTTAAGGGGGAGATAATTAATCAGTCGTCAGCTAGCTCTTTTACACATTTTTACATTTATTAATATGGAGATGGAAAATCACTGAGCGTGAATTTGATTTAAAAAAATATATACATATATTATTATTTGAATTATTTTTTTGTGTGACATTTGTATTGTAATTTTAAATTATTTTATCTGTTAATTTCGTTCAATCTTCACTCAGTGAAAGAGATAGCTGACGACCGCATAACTCGTTTTTAAATGTAGGCCCCAATTGTTTGTCCTTTAAGACAAACAGTAGGCTATGACGGAGGCCTCCAGGTGGCTTAAAAATTGACACCAGGGCAAGTCACTCGGCCTATACAAACTAACCTACTACCTAAAGAACCTTGGGCATTTCAAGGTTAGAGTGAATAGTTATTTTCTAAGACTGCATGCTTCATCTTCGAGCACATCAACAGCCGAGTTGATGGTCAAACGCGGACTTATTCGCGATAAAAAAAACCTTTGTTAGTATTTCGATTAACACGTCGAGTCGGCAAGGCAGTAGAATACAGATAAGAGCGGCTACTACATACCCCGTCTCATCTGTCTGGAGTCTGGTAACTTTGGTCTAGACGAGTTTTCCGTAGACAATGGGTCCTCGCGAATAATATTGAGTGCCATCGCTACGTTTTACTTTTTACGTTGGTTCTTATCTACTATAGATTATATAGTAGAAGTTTAGTGTAACAGTAGAAACGTAAATTGTACGAGTATACCCATTTTTGGAGAATGACACGAACTTTTTAGGAAAATCTTACTATAAAAACTGACGTGGTTTTAATAGTTTTTGATAAATTTTACACAGACATATTATTTACACACTATTGAGTCGGATACTCTAGCCATAGTATCGATCCTGTCCAGTGATCTTTTTAAGGAGTGATAACAAAGGTAAAGAAAATTTTGGACATAGAATTTTTTTTTTTTCATTTAATGTAAAGAGAGTATTGTTTTTCGTTTTTACTTTATTATACCTACTTACAATACAAAATTATATTGTTACTTTATTTTACATTAAAAAAAATGAAACTAAAACTACGCTATAATAAACAAAAATCGTCAGAATAACGGTGAGCCTTATCGCCTAAGGCAAACTATGAGCATCAAGCTGTTGAAACGATGTTCTTACCACCTAGGTATATCTTGATGCAATAATTTTCATCACCCGCCAAGTCCTAGAAAGCTGAAGACATGGCACAACTACATAATGACGCTGACACAAATGTTGGAGGAATGGGATGAATTTCTCCATACAATTTCCATTTCTTGCTTACCAATGCATTTACTTTTACATATGTAAATCCAGAACATGTTTATCTTAATCTTAATATATATAAATTACGTGTCACGTTGTTTGTCCGCTATAGACTCCTAAATCAAATTTGCAGCCCGGGTGCAGTTCGATCTAACTTAGGAGATAGGATAGCTCACATCCCAATTTATAGCAAAAAAACATGAAAAATTAGAAAATTTAAAAATACTTAAACCATAATTTAACTTTAGCGCTTTGGACAATGTAAACTTTTTTAATGTAGGTAACTTTTGACATTTGACATAGAATTGACGCAATGGTTTTTGACAGGACAACGTCTGTCGAGTCAGCTAGTAATATAATATATCATTCGAGGTCGATAGATATAGATAACCGTTGATAATATAAAAAAAAAATTACAAGCTCATATTTAACTTGCAATATACCTAATTACCTATGTTAGAGTTTTTGTTGAAGTCAAATCATGCAACCGAATTTTAAAACCACTTTACGGTGTCCAATTGAGCTGAAACTTGTTATACATACCTGTTTAACTCTTATGACAATGCTACAACATCTTTTTTAGTTTCAAGCAAATGAAACTAGAGGTCGCTTTTCTTAAAGCTCTTTCATTTCTGCAACGTTTCCCACATCAGTGATAATAATAGCCCATACTTTACAATCAGAACGAAGAAAAATACTAGTCAACATACATAACCTATTTGATTACATTTATTTTAGTAACAAAAAATGCTTACACTCCCGCAAAGAGGAGAAGATGTTTTCGTCGGTGGAGCGGCTGATTACGTTTCATGAAAGCAAAGCTTCAAGAGGCGGTGATCATTTCGTTCCCATTCGGTGCGCCACTTACTCTTTCTTCTAGAGATAAACAAGGGCTTGCAGCCTGTCGCAAGAGAGAATCCACGTGGTGGTGGCGTGGTCTTGTGGCTCAGTAAAGTCGGATCGTATACAGGGTTATTCATAAAGGGTATGCTAAGCCGAAAAGGGCCCAGAGTACTCGTCATTACGAACAACTTTTACTATGGGACCAACCCGAAATTCGCGAAAAAAAAATCAGCTGTTCCATACATTTTGTCGAGTGTCATTGACATTTATCTATGGAACAGCTGATTTTTCTTTCATTAGGAACTACTTTTGATTAAAAATTTCCGAGTTTCCATGCCTTTTCATGTTTGCGTCAGACAGTATGACGTATAACCCAGGATGCTGAATTACGTATGTTATTTGGTGAGATAATGGACTCGAATGTTGAGAGGCAACATTTTTTCCGTGAAATTGGAGCGCAAGCACGGAAAGAAAAGCATATTTTGTAAATTATTGTTTTTTTATGAAAGTTTATTGACACTAACTTAAATTCGCCCATTAGAGAGGTAAGTAAATTATTTCCTTCACTACAAAACTGACGTCGTTTTGAACACATTTTGATAAAATAACACGAGACTATGCTCACGTTTTATCAAGTCCGATACTTCGACTACAGTACCTATCGTTTATCGAGGAGTGATTAGCATTATGACGTTATTCTTATCTTATTTAATAAAACGGAAAAGAAAAAAAACAAAAAAAATAAAGAAAAAAAAATTGTATAAAGAAAAAAAACTAAGTTTATATTTATAGAAAACTGTAACATTTTAACTTGAATCATATTAGGCAATATTATTAGTTTTTTACGTATTTCAGTCATAAATTACGTTTTCATGAAATCTTACTAATATTAATATACCAAATGACCATTCGTACCTATAATACTTAAACAGCAGAACTAGCGGCAAGCCAGTTTAGTTTGAAATGTCGAGGTGCTAATTGGACAATTTATCTAAATGGATCCTTTCTAATTAAGTTCGTTACAAAGTACTATTTTAATTAACATTCCAATTCTATCTGAAAACAATCTGTGCAGATATTTTACAATTATCGATTTTCTAGCCTCACTTTTTGCCATTATTATATCAATTTCAATTTGCAACGTATGATGTGTTGTAAGACTGCTCCGTCACAAAACATACAGTACAGAAGTTAAGATTCAAAGTAAGCGGGCTCGAGTAACGCACACAGAAATCTCATGGACACGAATCTCGGATCAATCACCAGGGCGCTATTCTTGGGCGCTCGAGAATATCTCCGTCACTCTCACTGTCAAGACAATTCTAATGAGAGCAATAGTGACCGAGATAACATCTCACTCGTCTGAATAGGCCCCCAGCACGAATGCACTAGCGATTGTTTCGAAACTCATGTCGCTGATAAAGCTTAACTTCAATGTTTTGTGGCTGCATCGTGTGTATATAGACCGCTTTGATTATAACTCATCGGCTTGACGCTATCGTAAAAACAAATCAACAAAAATGTTCGCGCAACGCTGCCCGTCGGATGCCGACCCGGTTGCTCGCGCTCTGCGCCTCTGCCTCTGCCTCTGCCCGTATACTTGCCTCGATTTGCCTTCAGGGTTGCTAGATTTAGGGATTTCTCGCAATTTTGGGGAAAAAAATTGCGCTTTGAGAGATATGGTAAAATGGCGTGGCTTGAGCATGAGCAAGCGCGTATTCTGTGTTGTTAACATAATTTTTCGTTATAAAACAGTTTAAGGTTTTTTCTTGCAAACAATATCATTTTGGGGACAAAATAGTTCGATATTGGGAAAAAATAGTTCAATATGCGGAAAAAATTAAAACCAGACCTGGCAACCCTTGCTTGTTTTGCCCGCCGTTCTCCCGGCACTCGCATCGCGTGCGGACGCTCTTACATATTATTTTAGTGATTTCAGAGCGAGTTGGACCAATCAACCACAAATGAGATTAGGTGGGCGTACAACTATGTATCTTCATTATGACGCTTCTCAGTATTTGGAAGATATTAGATTGAGATTTGCTCCACTTTCGTGTTTGTGGAGTTTTTATATATTTAGAATGTTTAAATTTTATAGGAATGGTTCCGGGTGCGTTTCCGTGAAAGAATTGAGTAAGATGGTCGACTACTTAAGACCAGCATAAGCCGAAAAAGGCGCATAGTAGATACATCATTATGAACAACTTTACTATGGGAGTTATGGGACCAACCCTGAAATCGCGAAAAACAAATCAGCTGTTCCATAAAAAATGTCAATGGTAGGGGAGCCCGGGGTTCAAAGTGCCGGGGGTAGGTTGTTCCGATCCAAATAACTCTGCGACGAAAAGAGATAGCAATAAGTGTGAAGTGCGTCGCGAAACGTCATATGATCGCGCTATTGCGTCCGCCATTTTAGTAACGGTGTGTCGGCGTGTGAGAGTGGTAGCCGATTAGTGACCATAAACAATACGTAAGTAAATTTTTTCGTCCTCAAACTTTTTGGACTATTTAAATCAATTTTCTAGCTATTTGTTTGTGACTTGCTAATATCAGTTGGGCAAACTATGGTGATTATCTTTTTAACATAATTGTTAGCTTTTTAGAACCTATTTCATTATAATCGGAGGTTACCTTGAAAATGGGATTTGGGGTTCAAAGTTCCTCTGGCGAGGGGCTAGTTGTTCCGCGGAACAACGTGCCCCGTAATGAAATACGTAAATAATAAAATTAAAACTTTGTTGTAGGATGAGAAACTATAAACGGAAAACCGAACGCTAATTTGCCAAATGTAAATATCATTCAAGCCACATCTAGCACATTTTCTCCTGAAGCCATCAAACCTTTACCAAAAGCACCACCAAGGTCGTCTATAACAACCAAACGACGAATAAGAAAATCCGCAATACTGACAGATACGCCTGAAAAGAACGCATTGGCTGAAGAAAAAGAAAGAAGAGGAAAGAGCAATAGTAAATTAAAGAAGAACAAAGTTGAAAAAAGAGTCGGAAAGAAAAATACAGCTGGTACAAAGAAGCGAAATTATAAAGAGGCAAGTAAAGAAAATGTGAAACGGAAAGTCCTGCAAGAAGATACTGATGGAAGTTATAGCGAAGTAGACAGCATGGAATGGTATTGTTTAATATGTTGCGACTTATATTCCAATTCACAACCAGGTGAACAATGGATTGAATGCGTCATGTGTAAGAATTGGGCTCATTCAGAATGCCTGAAATCTAAAGATTTTCATTCCTATGTTTGTCCGAATTGTAATTCTGACTGAATAATTATTTTTTAATTTATTTAAGACTGAATTAAAACTGTTATCAAAGTATGCCATTATTAATTAGATTATTGATCTCAGTAAAGTAAATGCTATGAGACCGAATAAATAAGCTATAGCTCGAAATGTTAAAATTAGTTGATTTGGTGATCTTTGTGTTTTAATTAAAATAAACAATTTTGTATTTCTTCAAATAACTATGTTTGTCAAAGTTGATTATTAGTCTTAAGGTCCTATTAATTAGGTTGTATTACATTATTATTAATATTTGTTACTATTTTTTATAGTTTTGTTTTCATTAAGTCCTTTAAGTTTGTTAATTTGTCAAAAACTTTTAAATTTTGTACTTTTATAAATGAAACGTTCATAAATATTCAGTTACATGTGCCTTATTTATTCTATACATACCTTTCCAATTAATTATAAACTATTAATGATTGGAGTCGACAAGCGGAACAACTTACCTCAGCTGAGGAACAACCAGCCCCTTCGTGGGGCAAGTTGTTCTTTGTCGACTTGATACAGAAAAATGATCCTGAGCTAAAATATATTATTATTTCAATGAATTTGACTATATAATTTGAAACTAGGATACATTCTGCATCTATTCATATAGGAATCATAGAGTATAAATCTATTTATTAAGTTCATATTGCTTTCTACTCTAAAATCGGAACTTCGAACCCCGGCCTCCCCTACTTGACAAAATGTTGTGACAACAGCAGGCTGATATTTTTTTCGCGTTTTCAGGGTTGGCCCATAGTAGAAGTTGTTTATAATGATGGCTACTAAAACCCTTTTTGGCTTGGCATACCCTTTCCTTATAACCCAGTATTTTCAGATTTACTTAATGCAAACCACAAGTTCGGAGGTGAAGGTACGACTATACTTTTTTGAAAGCGCAAGACGATTACTAAACCCCGTTATACACGAGTCAACAGTTACTAGCTTGCGCGAGGTTATTTCATCGCGTTTCCATACAGAAAGAAAAAAGAAGTTAGAAACAGTAACAAGTACCATAAATAATTCAAAGGAAAATAGATACACAAACGTGATAAATAGATATTATGCCTAACAAAAAAAACATAGAGAACAAATTATAAAGGAGAAATAATTATGAATCGTGTCAAAAACCACTATAGTTAATATTCTGTTAAGTAAACGATAAAAGTACGAGTAAACTACTGCATTTGAGCACTTCACTTATAAATTAGTAATTGCGCAAACAATTGAGAATCGAGTTCTAGGAATGTTCATGTATTAGAAAGTTTCCAATTGAAAAAAATACAATTTGTCGGTAAATGTCTTCGATGTACCCAGAATACCCAGATGAAGACATTAAAGGTAAGTGCAGCAACAATTGAATTACAAAGCGCAGTTCATAACCCGACCATAACGAAGACAAAGATAAGTAAACCGACGTTTTATATAATTGCCTAATAAGTAGACGAATCACGTTCCACCGACTTGCAAGTCGCGACGCAGTTTTCTTACTAACTGATCGTTAATCTGTGATATTCTCTTTAGTAACTGTTGTTCATTCTGCGCCAGTACAGTTGCGTTTGTTGACAATCGGCTGCGGCGTTGTGACGACACGAACCAAAACGATTTCTATACGGAGCCCGCCTCGGTAACCAGATAGACTTGTTTGCTTCCCTCAATCTGATCCTTCGCATACAAACAACTTACATTGACGGCTTTGTACTGCTGACTCTCGTTTACAAACTTGGTGAACGTTCAATGGATATTATGATGTTTTTATCTCCGCTGCGGACCGCGACCTTGTTCCGCAATTGATCGGTTGTAGCAAAAAATGTTTTGCTTCGCGATTTGTTTTAAAGACGATAATCCTTTCGCCTTAGGAGTTTTTTTTATTTTATTTGCATATATCGTTTTACGGTGATTTCTTTTCTGTCAGCAAAACTGATAAGGTGATATGATTTAAGTAATTTAAAAGAGAATTGATACAATGATCATTCAAAGCTGTTGCAAGATCACAATGCAGGCCCAAGTTAATAGAAGTAAAGTTAGTAGGTATTTTACTACATTGGAAGAGCTCTACCGGCGGAACAGTAATCAAGTAGTTACTGCGCAGTGCGACCACGGTGCCTGTAGCGCTGAGTGGGAGAGCCACTGTAGTATTTCCTGAACAAAACCGACAGACTTACGTCGAATATTTAAGTTCTCTCGTCTCGTCATCTTTACAAATAGGTAAGTATGCTTTACCACAAGTAGACTTTTCTTCTACAAAGAGTATTAGAGTATAATGATGAGTACTATGAACCCTTTTTGGCTTATCTTTCTTTACAACCCTCTATTAATTAACATTCTAGTGAAATAAAAGCTTGTAAAAAAGGAAAAAGATATGTTTTTTCATTAAATTGGTGCGTAGAGATTATTATCTACCGAGCCAAACAAGTTAGTGTGACTCGTTTTGAATCGTTTTTCCAAAAACCTTCCCGACGAGTCACACTCGGGTAACGGGGTTGCTCGTTGGGAAAATTCTAACGAGTAACACTGTGACTTGTTTTGGTGTGACTCGTTGAAATTAGGAACGAGTGTGTTCCCTCCCAATCTTACTTCAGTACTTAGCTAATGAAAATGCTGTCCAAAAACAAACCAAACACTAATATTTGCATCATACATTGCTCTCAATCGATTTACGAATCAAATAGCGGTTCAATACACTTGTAAACTCAACATTCGATAATGTAGATGTAGAGCTAACTGTATAGAATAGCTATGATAGAGCCGATACCTCCATTGTGGAGCCGTGTCCAATGCGGTATCCCGATTGGCGTAACATCTTTTTGTTCTCGCCAAATTTCAACAGAAATTCCTGATTGAAGCTACTGAAAAATTACTTTTGACGTGACAACGTCTTATAAATTGGTTTGCCGGGTGACACTTCAAGAAACTGCGTTACGCTCCGCTCACGTTATGCGCTCACAATGAGAGCGAGTGAGAGGCACGCGTCCCTTCCACTCGGGCATGGTTAGCCCGCCTAAGAGCGAGAGAGACAGACATAAAAACACTAAAAGTCGTTGTCACGTAAAACTTTCGCCCGTATACCGACTTTACAGGCAACCAATTTTTTTTTTTACACGCTTTTTATTAGCTTCACCTGTATGTTTGTATATTTGTTTGTAACCGACTTCTTTTGGCGCGATTTTGACCCCTTAAATGGCCAGATTCAAACTTTGTAGACATATCGAGGACCGATGACAAGACACTAAACAAAGCGTGTTTTTTAGTTTTTTTAACTATTATGTTGCATGAAATGTTGGTAGTGAGCCTGCAGGTGATTTTGATTATTTTGTTTCGTTTTATTATACATATTAGTACCTATACTTAATCAATAAACAGATTTGAACAACCGTTTCAAATTACATATTTGAATTGTTTTATTTTCCGGGAAAGAGATCAAAATGGGATTGGAAAATATTTGGTTATACGATATACTATCTCTACTCGGAAAAACATGTTCTATTTAGTTCAGTTTGTATTTTACAGGAAATAATAATAGGATTGGGGAATACCTACATATTTTGATTGCAATCTGTCTCTACTCTCTACATAAAACTTGCTCAAAGTATTTTGTTCTGTCGCTAACGTCTACCAAATCCAATAGGTATTTAGAAATTCTTACATACGTGGACTTTTCTCATTTATTACTACAATGATTATAACCTAAGGGCCTCACTTAAGAACGGTGCTCAAAGTTAAGTGACAATAAATACTGCACTTTTATTTTTGTGTCAATTGCGCTAAAGCAAAATGGCATTTGTCAATCTAAGGAACGTTTATTAGTAGAATCTATACAGGGTTATAAAGAAAGGGTATGCTAAGCCGAAAAGGGCTCATAGTACTTATCATTATCAACAACTTTCACAATGGCGTTCGTTGCTCTAAAAAATCAGCGGTTCCATAGAAAAATGTCAATGACACTTGCCAAAATGTATGGAACAGTTGTTTATTTTTCGTTGTTACCGGGTTGGTCCCATTCTAAACGTTGTTCATTATAATGAGTAGGTACTATGAGCCTTTTTCGGTTTTCCATACCCCTTTCTTCCTTTCTTATTACCTATCTTGTATAATTATTTCCTTATTTGAACACTCCAAAAACAATAGAAATCAATTCAAATTTCAGCATAAAGCCGATTACAGACTGATATTGGATAGCCAGCAACAATATCCGTAGCCTTTCAACCACCCTGCGAGCAAGTTAGCTCGAGATCGGGTAACTTTATTACTCCAAGGTCTGGTTAAGGCCGTTTCTGACCTCACAATATTTAAGAGTATGTTACTAAAAGTATGTACATAAAAGGTCTTCAATCTTCATAATGATCATTTCCTTACACACCAGTCTTCCAAAAACAATAGAAATCAATTCAAATTTCAGCATAAAGCCGATTACAGACTGATATTGGATAGCCAGCAACAATATCCGTAGCCCTTCAACTACCCTGCGAGCAAGTTATCTTGAGATCGGGTAACTTTATTACTCCAAGGTTTGTTTAGAGCCGTTTATGACCTCACAATATTAACAGTAAATTACGCATATATTATGATTTATATCTAATTGAAAGAATATCTTCGTCGGTCTAAAAGTAAATGATAGCATATAATAAAAGTAATCTATAAGTACTAATATTATAAAGAGGAAAGATTTGTATTTTTGTATGTTTGTGTTGAATAAACACAAAAACTACTGGACCGATTTCAAAAATTCTTTTACCATTAGATTGCTACATTATCCCTGAGTAACAGGCTATATTTTATACCCGTGCAAAGCCGGGGCAGGTCGCTAGTTATAGTATATAAACCTTAAAGGGGAAAACTGATATTTTTATTTTGTATTTTAGAGTTGGCAATTTGTGTAACTAACAAAATTTCATACATTAAAATAAATTAAATTACAGTTTTAAGTTTAAACACAAAAACAATACGTGTAGTTTTGTTCAAAGAGATTTTTAAAATAAATTCTGGTCAATTTAGTATGAAAGCGAATTTAGTTTTAAGTGGCATTATCCTTTTGTTGCACCTGGTGTGAATAATTATAAAGGTGTGAACAATAAAAAGTGAATAATTTAATTCAATAGCGGTTGATAAGTGAACTAAGCCGTCGGAAAATACCATTAAGGTACTTCACTACTCACTAGTGCCTATTCATGTTTTGATTTTTTTGGCTTAGCACTAACCCAGCATTCCTTCCGGGTTTGCGTCAGTCTCGTCTTGCCCTTGCTCAGTCTTGACATCGTCCGTCCATCCGGCCTCTGCCCAGGTCTTGCTCTAGGCCACCAATCAGAGACCATCACTTACTGTTATTATGTGATACGTTGCAGCTATTTTGACATGTAGGAAGCGGGGTATGGCGCGACCTCCGTGACGTCACGAGGCCGTGCCGCTCTCTCTAGAGTCTGCAGCCCTAGTCGTACAAACTATTACATAGGCTATGAACTCGGTATAGTAACTTCAGTCTAATCTGCGCAGTAGACGTAGTAGCTTCGTAGGAATCTGTGGGGAAGCCATATTTACTGTGGCGTAGTCTGTGCTCGTTGCCGGGTGAACTATATTGCTCATTATTTATTTATTGAATTTGCCTTCTACCGTCGCTCTACTTTTCGGTTACAGTAGAACTTGAAACTGATTTAGTTATTACATTTTGCTTAATATGCTCAAGATGCAGGTTCACGATTGCCAGCAATGTCTTTTGTGCATTTATAATTATTTGAACATAAAAAAATACTGAGTGCAAAACAAAATACCAGATAAAATCTTTTAAATAACATTTTAAGCGTTTAAAAAAAAAATCGTTTTGACATCTTTTATTTTGACGGCGACATTATTAAATAAACAAGGAAACAGTTTTCTTTACATACCTACATCAGTGCACTCAGTGATTTTTATCTTCAATGCGCGAAAGAGATGGCTAGATAAACTCTTCATTATTCACACCAGCGAAACTAGTGTATAACAACTGGCGGCCTTAATACTAAGAGCGATCTCTTCCAGGCGTAAGAGATATCTGACTACCGTTTCACGCCCCTTAACTTAACCTACAATGTAGTTTACTGTACCTATATACTTAGTTAATCAATAACACTTGGCTATTATAATTATAGGTATATTCTACTAGTACTAGTCTTCTCCATAAAACGCTTCAGTAGCTTATTTAAGCTAAAATTAGAAATGATCTGCCAACTTCTAGCTCAGGGTATTCTGGGGCGCTCGAGATAATCTCGCGTCACTCTCATTGTCATGACAATTGTAATGAGAGCAACAGTGACCGAGATAATATCTCACTCGCTAGAATCGTACTCGAGTGTCGCGCGTGAAAGCGAGACAAGTGTATTTTCAAGTTTATGTTTAGTAGCTCGGGGTACTAGTTTAGTAGTAGGTACATACATATATGAATAAAAGAGAAATATTGCATTTTCCAATTTGGCGGTTAAATTTGACATCTTCAGAAGTCTTAAAAATTGGTATTGCAATAAAATTTACTAAAAAAAAAATAAAAAAATTAATAAATCTAAATTTAATAATTAGTATTACTTTTTTTATCTAACCTATGCTGTCCCACTGCTGGGCAAAGGTCCCCCCCAATTTTTTCCAGTTCTGGCGGTCTTGGGCCAACGCCGTCCAGTCTTTTTCAAACCGCCCGAGTTCGTCGCGCCATCGCGTCGGGGGGCGACCTGGGGGTCGACTGTCCGGGGGCACCCACTCTGTGGAGACCTTTGCCCACCTATTGCAAAAATCATTATTATTGCATTTTTAATTTGTATTTATTCATGCTAATTTTAAAACATAAAAAAACGTTAATGTAAAATGTATTTTTTTTTTGCAATGTAGGTACTCCAAAGTACAATATCTACTTCAGGCGTCTCGTTTTCTTGTTTGCGGCACGGTACCCCAAAAACTGTCATATAAATTGTAAACTCATCAGATATAAAAGCTATTTGAATTTCCCATTTCTCGATACCTGCTCAATTTTCTACATTGGAGTTACAAAAATCCATTAAACAGAGGGCATAAAAGAACATACCCACTTGAAATGTATTAAAAAGGTTCTCTACAATCTCCCTCCCATACCAATCGCAAAATATCGCATCTGCAATGACCTCCGCATTTCATAACGCTCGAGGCGGCTCTACTTAGAGGCGAAGGAGCTTTTTGTGTGACGTAAATGTTTGAGGTCCGTATACCTACTTACTTTTATTAACCCACTTTTTAGTTACTTTGTTTTATTATTACTTTCATTACTGCTGAATCAACTTAATGCACTATTGATTTGTTTCAAATTCAAATTCAAAATAATTTATTCAAATATGGGTACATCAATGCACACATAAGAATGTCAAATACAATTTTTACGAATAAATTAATACACAATAAATTAAATGTCAAAGAAAACAATATTATTAGAATGTCAAAAAAATTATATAAATTATTGCAATGTCAAAATATCAAGGTATAAAATAACTACAATAGTAGATAGGTATAATCAGTCAAGACACTTATGAATGTCTAATACAATTTTTACGAATAAATTAATACACAATAAATTAAATGTCAAAGAAAATAATATTATTAGAATGTCAAAACAAAATATGTAAATAATTGCAATGTCAAAATATCAATGTATAAAATAACTACAATAGTAGGTATAATCAATCAAGTATTATTATTACAGTCTTAATACAATTTAGACTGTAATCAATATACATAAGGTATGTGTGACAAGAAAAAAAATGGTGATGTGTGGTTTATGACTTAGTTATGACCCAGTAGGAGCAAGCGAGTTAAGTAAGTATAGAACAATGTATATATACTATCTATTCTAATACGGGGTATATCAATATCAGGTATATGTGAATGATGGGTGGTACTCATTATAATGAACCACTTTTACTAAGGGACCAACCGGGAATTCACGAAAAATTACAATGAAACTCGACAAATTGTATGAAACAGCAGATTTTTTCGCAAATTTCGGGTTGGTTCATAGTAAAAGTTGTTCTTTGATGAGTACTATGAGCCCTTTTCAGCTTAGCATTTCTGATAAACCTGTGTTGGCTTGTTAGTGTTACGCTTTCACGCCTTAACTTCTCAACCGATCATCATGAAATTTTACATGTTACACGTTGTTACGGAGTAGGCCGAGTAGGTACAGGAAAGGACAAACCGCGACATTTTGTTTGGCTCAGCGGTAGTATATCCGTCCTATAAGCCAGAGGTGCTGGGTTCGTTTCTCGGCCGGGCAGATATTTGGATGATGAGGTTAAATATCTGTTCTGTGTCCGGCTGTTAGTTGTCCTTGTCTGTTTGTGTTCCATGGAATCTAAGTGGGGAGTGAGTGTGAAGCATTTATTATTATTTATTTTCCCCTGATCACCGTGCAAGTGAAACCTTGGGGTGCAGCTATTCGTATTATTCAATAAGTTAGTCATCAACGTTGTAACAGACCTCTCAATTCCGTATTCATTGAATGTCACCGCACATTGAATGCTACAATGTAGTATTCTAGGTATATTGCCTGTAGTTGGCATATCTGCCCTCTTGCACAAAATATTGAGGGCACAGAAGTTAAGTTTTGTCAAAAAATATTTTTTACATTTATATTTTGATCCTCTTTTTGATTTCCAATATGATTTTTATTTTAATAACCCCTCGAATGACACTTTTGAATTTTATTTAGTGAAATAGGTTAATAAGTTGACATGATAGTTTATAACATAACTACAAATACATTTTTCGTATAATTAAGTATTTTTAATTTTTTGTTGTCATGTAACAATTACTACCAATAAACTGATTATAATAATGATTATGATTAAGCTTCATAATTATGTATAGTAAGCGTGTTCGACGAACGCACACAGACGCTCACGGACACGAGGCTCGGAACACTCGCCCACGCGAGCACGCTGATTGTTTCGAGGCTCTTGTAAGTGAGCTATACAGAATTATAAAGAAAGGGCATACCACGCCGAAAGACCTCGTAGTACTCGTCATTATGGACGACTTATACTATGGACCAACCCTGAAATCGAACAAGAAAACAGCTGTTCTCCACATTTTGCCGAGAGTCATTGATATAATTTTGTGAAAAAGTATTTTTGTTTAGCGATTTTCGGGTTGCTCCCAGAGTAAAAGTTGTTCGTAATGAACTATGAGTAAGTTGTACAATGACCTATTTTCATTTTTTAACCGACTTCAAAAAAGGAGGAGGTTATCAATTCGTCTGTATGTTTTTTTTTTTTTATTTTTTTTTTTGTTTGTTACCTCATAACTTTTGACTGGGTGAATCGATTTTGATGATTCTTTTTTTATTAGAAAGCTGACGCTTCCAATTTGGTCCCATTTCAATTTACTCCAGTTCTGATAATGGTATCCATGAGAAAAACATATAAGTCTTAAATTTTCATTAAGTACGTGCGCGACAAATAGATGAATAACTCAATCGGTCTTTTGAATTCGGTTTTTGTTTTTTGTTTTGTAAAAATAATGTTCTTGTTTGCTGTAACTATGTGCATTGAAAGTACAAGTACATACAAAAGCTTTACATCTGTGCTCTCTATATTTTGTGCTTTTGGTAGAGTAATCTGTCAGCTTAGCAGCATTGAGAATAAGCCGATTGACAGTGGGGCTGAGTACCCTTGTACTTGTGTTGTACAAGTCATAGTTCTATCTACCTATTCCTGGATTAGCCTAAGCTGATGCTGGAAAGCACTTCACTGCTATTACGATCCAGTTCCAGTAGTTTAATTGTTGATCTAATGTAGGTAGATAATAAACTTATCTTGTCGTACATATTTATTATACAAGGTTATAGGGAAAAGGTACGCTTAGCCCAAAAAGGCTCATAGTTTTTCATCACTATGAAGAATTTTTACAATGTGAAAAAAAAATTGCAGCTCCTTAGAAGAATATTAATGACACTTGCCAAAACGATTTCGAGTTGGAACCATAGTAAAAAAAAACATTATGATGAGTACTATGAGCCCTTTTCTGCTTAGCATACTCTTTCGTTACAACCCTGTGCATTAATATTAATACTTATTTTCAGTAAGAATATGTAGGTTCCAAATGTTAGATACATAAATGTCTTTTATAGGCTAAACTGTTGTCTAATATATTTAGCACCACCTAATATACCCTAATGATTCTACATACATATTATATCTTAAGAAATGTCCGAACGCGTCAACTGACGACCGTTTATCTTCTCACACTAACCCGTAAATTTGCAATACGATAGATAATTATATTGAAATTCTGTCCTCATCATACGCCATCATATACTATTACCTATTCTGTGATAGCGGGCTAACAGTAACTGCAAATCCGAGTATTCAATAATTGCCCATCCGCTGCATAATTCCATGATTTCATTACCTAATTCATAGCTCAATTTACAGTAAAATATCATCGGTTTATCAGCAAAGTCTCGTAACCCACACATTCCGTTAGCCAGACTCAAATAACATTACTTATTCACGGCGAGAGCTCGCCAAAGTGTGTATCACGTTTCTACGTATATATACGACTATACGAGTATATGTACGAGTATATGTAGAGTAACGTATGTAGGTACGTACTATGGTATAGCTACGTCGGGCGACAATCATAACTGCGTATGTGCTATCTGCCTAAAATTATTTGCTTAAATCGATAGTTTACAATTTAACAATACCTAATATAAAATTATACTTTTACTGTGACTTTAGAAATGATGTTTAAATACGAACAGATTTTTATCAAGCATAAGGTTTATTATCCTGGCTTTTCGGGAAGGGAAACGTCGTGAGGAAACTTGCATAGGTACATCCGGAGAAGAAATTCAATGGCGTATGTGAATCCATCGATTCGCACTTGGCCAGCGTGGTGGAATACGGCCTAATCACCCTTCGAGGGTAGACCTGTATCCCAGTAGGAGGATTAAAGGTTGAAAATGATGATGAAAATAAGTTTTACAATGATTGTTATGATACATCCGATTATAAAATAGAAACTAAGGTAACATTCAGATTTTTCTCTATCTAATATATCTAATATCTTAATATATATAAATCTCGTGTCACAATGTTTGTCCTCAATGGACTCCTAAACCACTTAACCGATTATAATAAAATTCGCACACCATGTGCAGTTCTATCCAACTTGAGAGATAGGATAGTTTAAATCTCAAATTATAGTCGCAATTTTAATTTATTGCAAATTATAAATATATACTGATAATTTTACTATAAATTGACAAGTTAGCATCAACATACTACGGTTGCTATACTTACGCAATGGCTTTTGACAGGACAACGTCTGTCGAGTCAGCTAGTTTAATATAATTTACTTTAAGACTCAAACAAAACTTCTAACACAGCACTAACAGCCTTATTGTCTAACTGACTGGTAATCGTCTTGGTAATTCATTTTGACACTTGCCGTAAGCTGTAAGTGTCAAGATGACGCGTCGTTTGCGCTTTATCAACTCTGCCTGTCATTGAAAAATATACTATAAGCCACGCGGAACAAGGCTTGGTTTACATTTGAAAACTTTGCTATTGGGCGGGTTGATATACATAGAGTAGATACGTTGTAAAACTCTGATCGATTAGAGTGAAGCCAGTTTTACATCAACTGAAAAGTTACGCTTTTTTAGATACGCAGTTTTCAATGTCGTGCGACGTGAAAAAAGATATGCGATCTTGTTTCCAATATTCAGTATATTAGAAACAAGATCGCGATGAGTGTGATAAGTTACCAAAAGAGTTTGTATGCACCTTCAATCGCGTGGATGTATCGAAATATTTGCAATCGATTTCAACAATACGGTTGTTATGTGCGCTCTAGTCTGATTCTGGCTTCTTATATAACTTTAAGCCGTAAAATAAAAATGCAACCAAATACTGGTCATAAGAAAAGGAGGTCAAAGTGAAGTTTTAGTACTTACTCATAATTTTTTTTAGGCGACCAACCTTAAAATCGAAAAAAAATGAGCTATTCCATAGAAAAATGTCCATGACTCTCGACTCGACAAAATGTTAGACAAACAAAATGTATCGACAAATTAGGTATATATGGCCCGTCCTGAGAGATCTATAGAAATTAATCTGTATTGCTACGAGTACGTTCTTATATACCGATATATAATACAATAACATGTAACTTGATAGTAAGTACCATCATAGCTTGAGGCTCTTATCAGTGCAAATATAGGCGCTAGAAAACTCCTAGAAAACAAACATTTCATGATAACATCGAGGAAGTAATATTTACCTTTTTGTGTAGGTTTGATGAAGGTCTTTCAAGATAGGTTTATCCTCTTAACATTAACCTTAGTTAAGGGCACCATATTTTATAGATTTCAATGCCATTGACATTAAAATATTTACTTACTTACTAAGTTAAATTGTTCCGGTATAAAGGTAAAATCAAACATTTTTCAAACGGTAGGTAATCTTTCTGTGTAGGCATGTAATTTACAATTATCAATACTCATAAAATTAAAAAAAAATAGTTTGTCCAATTTGTTTTTAATTTTCCAGTTACGTTGAATAACTAACAACGAAATTGAAACAGAATGCTCGTCCATTTTTAGGGTTCCGTATTCAAAGGGTAAAACGGGACCCTATTACTAAAACTCCGCTGTCCGTCTGTCACCAGGCTGTATCTCATGAACCGTGATAGTTAGACAGTTGAAATTTTCACAGGTGATGCATTTGCCGCTTTAACAATTACTAAAAAACAGAATAAAATAAATAATTAAGGGGCTCCCATACAAGAAACGTGATTAGGTATTTTGTTGTTTTAAAGATAACGGTACGGAACCCTTCGTGCGCCAGTCCGAAACGCACTTGGCCAGTTTTTTAATTTTGTCAGTTATGTTTAATATTTATTCGCTTAGTAACTAACAATGAAGCTGCCGTAGTAGTACCTTAGTATACTGTGTTATAAGCAACACTTAGGTACAATAATGCCGGAGTAATGCAGCAGACAGTGCGTTTATCGGACTGAGCGGCCTTGCTTGTTATCAGTTAGTCAATTATTGAGTGCAGCCGCATACCGATGAGTAGAAAACTCAGAGAGATAAGTCTAACGATGGATATAAAACTAAACTGAACTAAAGAATCCGGTAATATTGGCCTGTTAGTGTAACGAAAACTGTCAATAATGAAAGATTTTAGTTGGCATGTCCAAATTAGAAATTACTAACTAAAACTAAAGTTGAAACCTGATGTACGCGGTGATGTGCATTTTCCATCACTAGGGATTTACTATTGCTAGGGATGTACCTACTATAACAAGGCTAGTTCACTTATTTGTGCACAATTTTGTAGTACTGAATCACGCTCTAAGAAGCTGTCTCTCTGTAAAAGATCTACTCAGTGCGCATGTTTCCCCACGCTAACCAAGACCCAAGACCACAGAATACCTTACAGCAGAAGTCCAAACACAGCTTAAGCAATAGTCACTATGAGTTCCGATATTTCATTCGTGTTGTCGGTTGATAACTGTTCGTTACGAAATCTTTTGTTCGCCTGTTTAGCGCAGCGAGGAGCAAAACACCTGCATTCATTTTATATCTAACTTTATACGTAGGTACCTATCTGCTATACAGAGTTGTAAGGAAAGGCTATGCTAAGCCGAAAAGGGCTCAAAGTACTTATCTTTAAGAATAACTTTTACTTACTATGGGAGTTATGGGACCAAACCGGACTGCGAAAAAAAAATCAGCTGATCCATACATTTTGACGAGTCATTGATATTTTTCCATGGAATAGCTGATTTTTTTTCGCGAATTCTGGGTTGGTCCCATAGTAAAAGTTGTTTATAATGATGAGTACTATGAGCCCTTTTCGGCTTAGCATACCCTTTCCTAGTAACCGTGTACACTAATCTATACTAATATTATAAAGAAGTAAAGTTTGTGTGTTTGTATATTTGTTAAATTGTAAGTGGTAATCTCGGGATCTACTGAACCGATTTTAAAAATTCTTTCACCAATAGAAAGCCACATTATTGCTGAGTGTCATAGGTTATATAAAAAACCGAAAAATAAAAAGGCTTTTACGTGGTAGTCCGTTTTACAAAGTGAATCGGAGAAAAAACGGTCCGGACGGCGCGCGATGGCTTCGGGTTTAATTAACATTATGCCCAACGAAGTGGGCACGGGTCAGCTAGTATTTTATATACATACAGTGCGCCTTACTTATTATACCTCATCGATGTGTAAGCCCAAAACATTTTTTCACTTCGATGTTATACCTGCACTGCATTTAACCAATGCAATGTTTAAAATTCTCCGTCTTGTTCTCGCACGTGACATTTCACGTCAGCGAGAAGTTGTCAGAGAATATGCAGTGACTTACTTTAAGCAGTGAATGAGTAAGACCTAGTGTGTAGAGGCCATCAGGCGAGCGATTTGCTAGTTTCGTCACTCAAGATTCTAGAGTATTGTAGAGGCCATCAGGCGAGCGATTTGCTAGTCTCGTCACTCAAGATTCTAGAGTATTGTAGACTGTAGAGGCCATCAGGCGAGCGATTTGCTAGTCTCGTCACTCAAGATTCTAGAGTATTGTGGAGGCCATCAGGCGAGCGATTTGCTGGTCTCGTCACTCAAGATTCTAGAGTATTGTAGAGGCCATCAGGCGAGCGATTTGCTAGTCTCGTCACTCAAGATTCTAGAGTATTGTAGACTGTAGAGGCCATCAGGCGAGCGATTTGCTAGTCTCGTCACTCAAGATTCTAGAGTATTGTAGACTGTAGAGGCCATCAGGCGAGCGATTTGCTAGTCTCGTCACTCAAGATTCTAGAGTATTGTAGAGGCCATCAGGCGAGCGATTTGCTAGTTTCCTCAAGATTCTAGAGTATTGCAGAGGCCATCAGGCGAGCGATTTGCTAGTCTCGTCAGTCAATGCAAAAAAAAAAAATAACGAAAAAAGTAAGTTAGAATTTTTAGACCGACATTAAATTTTGAAGGTGACTGTACCTGATCAGTAGGACCAACGCCTATACAATTTAATTATTTTCTTAATACAGTTCTACTGGTAGAATCACTGAAAAAATGGGCGTGGTTTTTAATTACGTTTAACTTATAAAACTCATTTTGCGTCGGGGGCTAAAATGTACAAAAGTAAACAGGCAGATTGATTAAAAATCAAATCTAAGGTCGCATACTAAGTGGATACGTAGTATGTGTCTAACCAAACTTTCTTTAGGTACTTTGGTTAGCAATATCGAGACAAAGGCATTCAGTTTCATTGTGAAAACCTAAACCTACTTTAATTTAGGTCAGTGCCTAACTTTAATCAGATCAAGGTGCGAATGTCGTATTACTTTTTATTCTTCATCATAATCATCGTCAGCCTGTATCGAGTTATCGACCCACTGCTGCAGGCCTTCTCTCCTTTGTGCCATTTTCCCCTGTCTCGGGCCAATCTCATTTGAAAATTACCCGCAATTGGTCTGATGGCGCCGGCCCATTTTGTACTCAATGCCAAATCGTATGAATTTCACTTCAAAGTTTTAGAGGTTAATATTTAAAAGTACACAAGTAAGGACATAATTATGTTTATTTAATGCTGACCTTAGAGATAGAGTTTAGATTAGAGTCTTGAATGTTTGTCTGGATCTTATTTATACAACGATAAGGACAAAGTTATAGTTTACATTTTGTCGAGTCTTATTGACGTTTTTCTATGGTACAGCTGTTTTTAAAACGCTTTTATTAGCTTCACCTGTATGTTTGTATGTTTGTAACCGACTCCTTTGAGCGCGTTTTTGACCCACTTTAAACGGTCAGATTTCTTTCAAACTTTGTAGATATATCGAGGACCGATGACAATACGTTAAATAAAATTTTATAAATATAAATTAAGAATAGGGTTGAAAATTTCAATAAATATAAATTAATAATTATAATTAATAATTAATTATTTTTTATTATTTTAATTTTCTATTTTTTTAGTTCGGTTTTCTATAAAAGCGTGTTTTTTAGTTTTTTTTTAAACTATTATTTTTATCGTTTTCAGAGTTGGTCCCACACTAAAAACTGTTCATAATGATGAGAAGTACTATAAGCATTTTTCGGCTTAACACGCCCTTTCATTTTATACCCCTGTATTATATAGTAGGTATGTACTGGGTATGCATCACAATGCGACATGCGTTCGTGGACAGTTGCAGTAGAGCACATGACCGTCGCGCCGTTCTCACATTTCGTGCTTCCTATTTAATGCGCAGATGCATTAGCATAGTTTCCAACGAAACCGAATCCTTCGCTCACAATGACATTATTCCGATGCAATTAAGTTCACGTTAATGACATATTTCTTAACATCGACCTTGCGCGGTAACAGTACAAATAATTCAGTTCAAAAACGCTGTGTTTGCCTCAGTGGATGTCTGCGACGCGCGGGCGTGTACTCCGCGTATTGCTGGCTTTGTTTTTTGTTTTTTGCTGAAGGACGTTGGAAGCTAGCAGTGTATAGCAGCTGTAGTTATGAAGCCTCTGTGCGTAGGTTTATAGTAGGTAGTGCGTACGGCTACGGGCGTCGGGGAAATGACCACGATAAACGACCTACAAAATGCCTCAAAGTGGGTCGACCTCTAGCGACAATCGGCGACGCTCTTCGTTAAACGTTTTTTTTTATTCGTGTAATAAACCATATTGGGTAAGAGTTTGTTTGTAAATCTGTCAATTAAAGAAACATTGTTTGAGTCGAAGAAGTTACGCAACAGAAGGAATCTTGTGCCTATTCGTAATCGGTGTCTTGAGTTTGTATGAGCATCTAAACTATTGTGTTTCCCTCACTACTTTTTTGTTTGTTCAATGAAATAATATTTTCTAAGCAGAAATAAATTATTAAGCTTTAGTACGGGAGGTAGTAAAGTGGGTAAGACGCGTAAAATAACACCCAATCAATCATGCCGACACAGGGGAGTGACGTGGGTAGGTGAGTAAATGTCAAACATAAGTCACTGTGACGTCTCGCTCAAACAAAAACACAATTATGTAGAGTCATCGGCCAGATAGACTGACCATTTTAGTGGTAGTCGGCAAGCTTCAAACGAAATTCGCATCTATTGTTTAAGCAATAAGGTGGATAAAGTTTTCCTCTCGGTAGAACACGTTATGGTATGTATGGATCGATGTTCAACATCGTAACAGCGCGCGTCTCGCCAAGTTAGGGCGGTAACAATCTGTGAGGCGAATTGTAAACTCTCTCGAAGGGTGAGATTAACAGAGTTCAAAAAGAAATTGAATTCCGATGATCGATTTGTGATATCGTGAAAATTGGTGGAGAAATTGTGGTGTTATCGGAGAAACAATTAAAATATATTTCTTTACACAAATACTGATCAAAAGAGGAGTTTTAATCGTGACACCAATTAGCAGAACAATGGGTTGATTTGTTTTTGCCTTTAGTTTTAGTTGAAATTTAGATTAACCACATAAGAACTAAGGTAAATTAAAGGTAAGTAGGTATTTTAATGAGACATCACTTTCTTTTGTTCAGATTTCACAGTCATGTTATCAATTCTTTGGTATTCCAAGTTTTCATCAACACGTTTATCAATGACACGTGGAGTAAGTAAGGTCTGTGTTGAAAGAATTAAATAAAATCAATAATTGGTGACATTCATTGTTTGGCATTTTGACACGCTTTAATGAAGGTTATTCAGCCAGCCCATTATTATTTTATTCTGAGGGGCAGAAAGACAGGGGTAATACAAAATAAAGAAGATCCGTATCAACCGACTTGTCTAAGAAACGGAATCGTGGAGCCACCATCGTTTTTGCAACGATATTTGGTACAATACTTTAGTTTTTACATTTGGCCGCGTTTATGGATAAGTTGGTCGATACACCCTCAAATTAAGGGCGTCCAGGGGATACGTGGACCGGACACTTTGAGGACAAGCAATTTTATTTAGTGCAATACCGTGTATACCCGCTATTATGCTTCCTTTGTGAAAACGTTCAGAGAAATAGCAGCTTAAAAGTGGTTTTATTATGATTGGCGGATTTATCTAAGAGAATTGCGTTTCTACTTGATCGAAATATATTATTAACATTTATACAGTTTTCAAATGTTTGAAAGATAATGTAATCCTTTAACTTTGTTAATTTTTAGATCTGCGAATAAAATGGAAAAAATACACATGCGCCATTTTGATGATCATTTCCAAAAGTCAAAGATTTCCCCGCGGTATTTTCCTAATACCTCATTATCTCGCATCTCACAACATTCTCCACACTCTTTTTGCTGTGATAAAGAAACGTAAAGCTAATATGTGTACGCGATATAAGAAAATTCGGGGAAACATGCTCGGGTAAGCTGCGGGCGGTTCCTATTAACCCCCGCTGGGGTGGCGGATGGAACAAAACAAACTCTTACGTGAGAACTCTACGCTTGTCATTCTTGTCAATGAAAATTACCTGTGTTTATTGTACCCGGTCTACCCTAAACTAAATGACTATGAATAACTTTGTCGGGTTATCGTATTTTTTATTGTTGGGGTGAATAGTTACCGATAAAGAATTTCTTTGGGTGTTCCGGTGTCTGATAACTTTAGCTTTAATGTGCAATGTGCACCTATTAAGGTACTTATTTTCACTAAATTGATACTATAATTTTATTAATATGTTGTACGTTGAAGATAAAAATTAAAAAACCAATAAGGAACAAATATTTATTCCACTTTTAGAAGTAAGTAACTATTTAGTAAGTAATTTATTTGGGGCTAATGAAAAAACACTTCAAGATCTCTTTTTAGTAGGTATTTATACATATTAAGCTGTATCATTGTTTTGACGCCGTCATTTTCAAATAAAGCTACAGCACATAGCTCGTATTCGAACAAAATCATTAAGCTAAACAATCTCGTAGAATCGCGCACGATTTCGAAAAGGGGCGAAAACGCAATTAATCGCACAGCTTCTGTCACTGTATACCTCCCTTTATACTGTGCGCCTATAGAAATTGCTAGTGAAATGTGCCCCTAATTTCACCAAACCAAGCCGAGCGGAAATATACTCTCCCCCTTAAGTTATAGAACTCATTATAGCTTGTGTTCTTTAAGTGAAGTTAAAAGATAAGACGAGGGGTAGTTTTTCAAACAATTATAAGGGATTGCGGTTGTTAACCATTGACAATCGAATTATGTGTATATTGTATTGATTTTTTAAACTAGCTGCCTGACCCCACATAATCTTATTGAAATTCATAACTTATATAGTTATATCATTAATCAGTGTCATTAACTACTGCTTCACTTAAACAACGCAGCCCGTTCTTCGAGTTTTTGCTTCATTCACTGGCAGCCAGTGCCAATGGAGCATATAACTTCACTTAATTGTGGTTTTCTAAAAAGTTATTTATAAAGTAATTCGTATTTCATAATGTTCTATCACAAGATAGCACTAACAAATCCAAATTTACAAAATTGACTTGAAATGTTGACTTTCCCACGATCCTTTTCATTCTATGGCAAACTAACATTTATAAATTGTACAAATTTAACTAATTTTTATTAACTTTCAAATGTACAATGTGCTTTGTTCCCTAAACGAAATATAATTTATTTTCAAAATCGTATGATTGTCCACAAAGCAAAAGGTCATCTACGGCGCGTGTTTTGGGCTACACACTACATAAAATCTCTATACAAAACAATGTTTCGATGCACGTTTTTAGTCTTGATTCGCGTTTCTTACACGTGTTTCACCCAAAAATGTACATATATCGAAACAATGCTTTGTATAGAGGTTTTTGTGCAGTGTGTCGACCATAACACTCCCTAACGTCACGCCTTAACAAGTACCAAGTACTCGTACTACATCACGCCGTAGAATAAATAGGTATATTAGTATCTAGAAGTTGCGTAGGCTTCGAAGAAAAGCGTTTTCCTAGACACCTTCTAAATTGGTCGTCAGACCTCTCAAGAGGAGTCGGCTTCCTACGCATTTACCTACTTATGTTTTACCTAGAAATTTTAGATTTATACATTCAGTAACCTTAGTAGGTATAAAGGTCTATATAAGATTAACCTATATAAGATTAACATAATCGAATACTATTAAATGAATACTATTTGCATTTTCAGATCTCAAAAAAAGCTCTAGCGATTTCGCTGAAATTTGTTATACCTACGGAGTTTCTCGGACCCACAAAATCGATCGAAACTTAATTCCGGGAATAGCGTTTTTTAAAAGCTTTTATTTAAATTGCAATGTATGTATCTATTACATGTAACTACATATTTGTGTTCGGGTAGAATTTTGCAGCTCAATTTTGAACCACTTCCCGATGTCCCATTGGTATAGCAATTTGGTATACGTATGAATCCGACAATGCTATAAAAGATTGTTTTTAAAAATATTCTTAAAATTAACTTATTCAAGTTAATTCAGCAAAGCTCGATAGCCCAAGCACTTTAAGATAATTTAAGTAAACATAATGGCATAATTTTACAGACCCTTAACAATTAAATTTCTTAGTAACTGGAGGTACATTATAATGAGAACCTATTGCCTAGACTAGCTTGACTGGGTTTTAAGGCAATTATAGTTTAAAAATATACTGTAAAAAATAAAAATGGGTTTTTTTTTTTAAATTTAATTATAGGCTTGCGTTTGACCGCCATCTCGCCTGATGGTAAGCAATAATGCAGTCTACGATGGAACACGCTTGCCTGGAAGGAACCGATTCACTCGTGACTTGAAGACACCAAAATTATATCTATCGGGAAACACCCACTCGGGCAGAGTATTCCACACTCTGGCAGTGCACACAATAAAAGTGGAATCAAAGCGTTTCGTACGAGTTTTTGGTATATCTCCCATAAAACGATGTCGCTTTTTAGTGCCCTTTGTGGTCCGATAATAGAATGGTGTATTAAATACCTACCTTTTTATTTAGTATTAACCGTTTAGTAATCGCATAATTAAATAATTATCATATTTGTATACATCAGAAAGACAAATTAAAATGAACGCTGACCTTTCCCATTTAATAGCCACTACAATACATAATCGCACATACAGTGCTATAACGTCACTTATGCAAATGATGTACCGCGTGCAACTGACCTTTGGAAGCGTTGTTTCTCCTAGTGGCGTCCAGATTTGCGCCAAAACCATAACGACACTAATGCCTCACGCGGAAAGTATGCGTAGGTACTATACAAGTGACAAAAAGGCACCAAGTAAAGAGGTAGATTAGGTTATTTTCTCATACTCAGTTCAGTTTCGATAAAAATAGCATAAGTGCCGTTATAGCACCGTATGTCATTTTACAATATTGTAAAATGTTTATTTATTTTTTTATGTGATTATGTGACGAAACGAGCAAATCGCTCGCCTGATGTTAAACGTCACGTTTGCCCATAACAGGTCTGCGCCACCCAGAATTATGAACTCGCAGAATTCAAGACCCTGCGCGGCACAGCACTGCGCTCGTCACCCTGAGATATAAGTTGATTAATTTCCCATTTGCCCTGTAATTTCACTGGAAACAATGCCTGTGCTTGAGGTAAATGATATCCTACTAATATTGTAAATGTCGATGTTTTGTTTGGATGTTTTGTTACACTATCACATAAAAACGGCTGAACGGATTTGAATCAAATTTGGGATGGAGATAGCTTATAGTTAAGATTAATATTTAGGGTACTTTTTATCCCGGCGAATCGTTACTCTTGCATCCTGATTTTTGACATAGTGTAATCGTAATCATCCCTTACTTGGCTTTTAGTTACAAAAAGTTAAGTTAAAGTTAACTTAAGCTTCCAACTTAGTTTAGAAAATGGTACATCAGTATTCAGAATCGACGCCCATAGTTACTCAAATATTTTATCTTTGCGCAATTTAAAAATGATTCCCAAAAGTCACCCTTTGGGGCAAAGATAGGGTGTCAACTGGGAATGACCCAATAAAAACTCCAGCCTTAAAATTGTCATTATTATTCAAAGTGCAGTTTCTAGGTATCCGCACCAAAACTATTAAAAAGATGGGTCCTGTTTTCTTTATAATCCTGTAATTGTAGTTATTTTATTTTATACCTACGTGTTCTGCCCACATCGCTCACGCCCACTCTTGCAACCTGTAAACATCCAATCCCCGGAAAACAGGCGTGCAAACAAAAAACCCACTTCCTAGAATGTAATAATTTCCCAAAATTCATTTCTCATGTTAAATTGCTCCCCAGTTTACAGATAACAGAAGGGTTGAAAGCTTCACGGAATCAATTTATTCGCTTCACAAAATGTTTTGAGGGACGGACATGCCTCTTGATTATAATTTATGCTCTGGTACAAAGTTCTTAGAGTTAAAGCAATCTAGCGGTATTGTGTTCTTTACTCGACTCGCTTCACTGACTTCGAGATATTTTCTTAATTCGCCAAGTTTGTCTGATGGTCCACACCTACAGTTGAGACTTTGCAAAGCTATGATGATCTGAGAAGCAATAAGATCTCAATTAAAATCGTAAGCAAAGATTCATTATTATAATTTTTATTTATTACAGTTTTAAACAATAATTGTCTTAAAACCCAGTCGGGTTTGTCCAGGCAATAGGTTCTCGTAACAATGTACAGTTACTAGTAAATTATTGATTTATTAATTTATTCTACTACTGGGTACAATAGACTTCTCTCTAATTGTGCCATCTGCCTCCGGTCCTGAGCAAAACAAAAAATAATAAAACAAGAAGTAAAACATTTACCTACACTATGTATACAAGGTTAAACGGAAAAGTCATACATTTTGTCGAGTGTCAATAACATTTTTCTATGGAACAGCTGATTTTATTTTCGCGAATTTCGTGTTGGTGTCAAAGTAAAAGTTGTTCAAAATACTGAGTACTTTGAGCCTTTTTCGGCCTAGCATACCCTTTCCTTAGAACCCTGTATGTATAGGTACTTAGTTATTTGTATCTGGAACAAAACAGAGCCAATAGTTAACTCGTCAAATCGTCACAGATGCTAACCACATGCAGAGAAAGTGAAATAAATCAAACAATTTTATGGTTAAACTAACTCGAAATTGCCGAGTTAACTACCGATAGCCCGTTTTCTGTGACGAGTTATCGCTGCTGATAAGATAAGCCGCGCTACATAATGTGCCAGATAAAAACAGTGGTCGTGTAGTAACTTGATACAGGGGCCTATTCTTGCAAGTGAGATATTCGGTCACTGTCGCTCTCATTAGAAATGTTATGAGAGTGAGACTGACGGAGACAATCTCGAGCGCTCAAGAATAGGGTCCCAGAGCTGTGGACGCGATTATTGGTATTACTTTGTAGACTGAGATAAACCTAGAAAGAAAGATGGAGCGCTGCGTTAGTAAGTCACCCTCCTCTTTATACACACACTCACCCTTTAGTATTTCTTCATATCGTGATTGTTACCTGCGCACTCGCGCCCCAAGCCTAGTTTGAGTCAAGTTCGTGGCTCACCGTTTATCTTTTTTAGCAGGTACTTATTCTAAATTACATAGTTCATTAAGTAAATTTAAAACTGTAGCACTACTTTTTTCTCTTTGAAACAAATATTAGGTATGTATAATTGTATATTCGATTTGATTTTGAGTTTGGGTGAAGCCAAGAAATCCCTTACTTCGCGCATACATGCACAAGTTTTACAGTGCCGCGAGTAGAGGAATATCGATATGTCAATATGTGCGACTTATGCACGAGAAAGAAGAGTAGTTCTTGGCTTCACCCAAATCTAACGCAGTCTATCTTTCTCTCTAGGTTTATCTGTTTGTAGATTGATACGTCAGTACGACAGAGGAAGAATCCGTGAATTATTATTGACTAAAGGACATCGAGTTGGGTTTCCTATAGTTCGATGTAAAACCTAAGTTAACCTTCTACTGAGCTCCGTGGGTTTACCCGTTATTTGTAAAATTGGCGTACATTTTAGGTGAATTTAACTGTCATTTTCCCATCTGTTCGTTAACATTATTGTGGATGCGTGATGTAATTCCGCATGCTGCGTAGGTCACTCACGCAGCCGTATGAAAACACCATATAAAGTATTGTACCAACTGATGATAAATATCATCAAAGCTTGTGTGATAAATATCACACAAGCTTTTATTTAATAATAATAATAATCCGTTTATTTCAGGCAATATAACTTGCATGCAATGCAAGTTACAGAGGCCCATAGAAAATAAATACCTTACAAACTAACTTACATATTAATAAAACGATAAAATTTGTTCATTCTTCATTCTTCTGGGACTTTGTTACTCGTACCGTCTCCCAGTAACGCCGGAACACTAGCCCTTAGCACTAGCCCTTATTTAGCTTGCCCTGTTTGTAGTTGCTTTTTGTTTTTAGGTCAAATCTTGCAACTAAAGATCAGTTGCAAGATTTGACCCAACCACTTCCTAATGTCTGATTGGGAAGTATATACGAAATATTTTTTGCCAAGAGGGCAAGAAAATTAGTCGTTATTTCTCTCGAGTTCTGTATCCTTCTCCGTACTCCTGGCAACAAACAAAATTTTATAATGAGCGGTTGTGTCGTTAAGGCGTGAAAGCGTAACAAACAAAATACTAACTCATTATCGCAATTATAATGTTAGTTGGGATGACGAGATACAATATTATGTTATCCTCGAATGTCTGTCGTCTAACCGGACACTAACGTGTACTACAATCTCAGTAAGTAGGTGAGTCGAGTTGGCATTGCTACAATAACCGCGGTTACAGCCGTGTTATGTCCGTGATATTGAAATTAACGGTTATCGGTAACCGACTGTCGATACTGTTCGAATTTTCTATTAGTATAAAAACTTTACCAAAAGCTATGGAAAATTTTGAAAATTTTCCGGATAAAACTCTCTGATTGTTTTTTGACTTCTCATGTATGGAATTGGCTGTATTTATGTATCAATCTTAATAAGACTTAACATGCACTGGACACATTGTGCATGGGAAGGACAAAATATATTTTGTTATGTTGATAATTTATTTTGTTACCGGAAACTGGCAGCATGAAGCGAGGCTAGTTTAGGATGAAGAATGTAGGAACTCGTCAAAAAACAAAGTTTTATAAAAAAAACCGTGCTGAATATGTCGGGGAAATATGTAGGTACTGACTGAATCTGTACTGTATTGAATCTACTGACTTTAGACATCTCAATAAAGGTAAATTAATACCAGCAACTAATTAATAATCATTTATGTAATTATTTATTGGCTTTGCTAAATGACCTATTTTTATTTAGCACTAAACACTGGTAATGCGGAAAACAAAAAAACTTAATGATCAATTAATAATGGGTTTTAATTAATCTGGGTGTTCTTTACCAAGGCTATCAAGGTCCGCGGCGTTAGATCAAATAGTTGCTTTAAACTACATTACACATAGGTAATTAGGTAGATATATAAAAATATATTTTGTATAAAAATTGTACAGGGTTATTCATAAAGGGTATGCTAAGCTGAAAAGGGCTCCATAGTACTCGTCATTATGAACAACTTTTACCATAGGACCAACCCGAAATTCGAGAAAAAAAAAATCACCTGTTCCATACATTTTGTCGAGTGTCATTGACATTTTTCTATGGAACAGCTGATTTTTTTTTTCTCGAATTTCGGGTTGGTCCCATAGTAAAAGTTGTTCATAATGATGAGTACTATGAGCCCTTTTCGGCTTAGCATACGCTTTATGAATAACCCTATATAAAGACTAATATTTCTGTACTAAATTACTGACATCCAGGACTTTATTATACCTTATTTAAAAATAATCGAACACAAAATTTTCTCTACTAACAAAACCCGGGACTTTACCCGGTGGTTCTTGGTCTTTAGCGTCTCAGACTTAAGACTATAAAATATAGCCTGTAGCACTCAGTGATAGTTTAACTTTAAATTTGCGAAATATTTTCCTGGTACAATAATTCCCGGGTTTATCCTTAAACATATATTATGTATTTATGTACCTATATATCATTATTAACTGGTGTTAGTAGTAATTAGAAAACTAGAAAACATGTGAAATTTCAGTGTTTGTACCTATCAATATTAGAGGAAAAATTAAATTATCCTGTTTGACATTAAACAACAAATTCATTGTCAAAACAACAAGTGTATACCTACAATATGAATTATTTACAGTTAAATGTTACACCCAAAATTCGATTATGTATGGTATAATAACATTTATGTCTACTTAACTCACAGTATTGGAAAAATACAACTTTTGGCATTTACTAAGTATAAGTGTTTATGATTTATTTTAATACTAGCTGCGCCTCGCAGTTTCACCCGAGTTTTCCGGGATAAAAAGTAGCCTATGTGTTAATCCAGATCATGGAAAACCTTAATTCCAAATTTCATGTAAATCCGTTCACTCGTTTTTGCGTGAAAGAGCAACAAACATACTCACAAACTTTCGTGTTTATGATATTAGTATGATTGGATTAGGTTTGAGTTTGAGAACACTCTCATATTTTGTACTTTCTAAATGTCAATACGATGTCCCAGTTACTAATTAATTACACATTTGGCTCGTCTCATTCTGCCCCTTGCTGGAGAAATGAAACTCATTCACATCAAAATGATTGGGGTGTCGCGTAGTACACTCGTATAGAGGTATATTCATGCGGATCAATATACGACAAAACCTACAGCGAAGGTCTAGCAAATGAATGCGTAAAGTTGAGTTAGTTAACTCAATGAATATGTTAATTTCAAAAGTTTTTAACACGCTTTTATTAGCTTCACCTGTATGTTTGTATGTTTGTATGTTTGTATGTTTGTATGTTTGTATGTTTGTATGTTTGTATGTTTGTATGTTTGTATGTAACCGACTCCTTTGAGCGCGTTTTTGACCCACTTAACACGGTCAGATTTCTTTCAAACTTTGTAGATATATCGAGGACCGATGACAATACACTAAACAAATCGTGTTTTTTAGTTTTTTTAACTATTAATTTTTTTAACACGCTTTTTCTATAAAGTTTCTTTAACTTTTAATACCGTTTAACTTACAAATGGTAAAATTCGTCATTCGTGTCAGAGAACAGAGTGGCGCAGTGGAAGCGTGCTGGGCTCATAACCCAGAGGTCCCTGGATCGAAACCACGCGCTAGAAATCTTTTTGCTCAATATTTTTTGTTACGCATCAATTTTATTTTATGAGGTCTGAGGATCGAAACCACGCGGCTACAAATCTTTTTGCTCAATATTTTTTGTTACGCATCAATTTTATTTTTAATTTGCTAATAACCCAGAGGTCCCTGGATCGAAACCACGCGCTAGACATCTTTTTGCTCAATATTTTTTGTTACACATCAATTTTATTTTATGAGGTCTGAGGATCGAAACCACGCGGCTACAAATCTTTTTGCTCAATATTTTTTGTTACGCATCAATTTTATTTTTAATTTGCTTGAGCAGACGGCCAAAATCGGATAACACCAACACATTTGTACATATTAAGGATGGTTAATAGTTAGCAAATCGAACTAAAAAGCGAAAAATAAATAATAGTTAAAAAAAAACTAAAAAAACACGCTTTTTATAAAAAACCGAACTAAAAAAATAGAAAATAAAATTTTATAAATTTAAATTAAGAATAGGGTTGAAAATTTCAATAAATATAAATTAATAATAGTGTAAATAAATAAATATATGTATTTTATTTTTAAAAAAGCGTGGGGTGCTTTCTAAGATATTATCAAAATGCTAATCACTCTACTCATGTCTGTCAATACAAAATGTATCTACAAAATATATAATATCTATTGACCCATGCACCCCACGCTTTTTAAAAATAAAATACATATATTTATTTATTTACACTATTATTAATTTATATTTATTGAAATTTTCAACCCTATTCTTAATTTAAATTTATAAAATTTTATTTTCTATTTTTTTAGTTCGGTTTTTTATAAAAAGCGTGTTTTTTTAGTTTTTTTTTAACTATTATTTATTTAAAAGCAAGTTTTTATTACTTTGACATCAGAGTTACACACGTACTTATACCAAATTTCAGCTCAATCGGACATCGGGAAGTGGTACAAAATTGAGTTGCAAGATTCCACCCAAACAAACATAGTTAGCTACATACAATAGGTACAAGTTAAATAAAAGCTTTAAATAATGAAACAAAATGAAAACACGCATTGTCATCGGCCTTTGATAGGTGTGCAAAGTTAGAATTAAATCTGATCGTTCAAAGTAAGGCAAAATCGAGCTCAAAAGAGTCGGTTACATACGTTTATGTATACATACAGGTGAAACTATTAATTAAAGCGTGTTAAAAAGAAACATCACTGTGAAGTTGGAGTCATCTCCAGTATATGTTAACTCAATGTGGAGTGTGGGTTTCTTATCACCATAAGGTTTAGTGCACACATTCGTGATATTACCACGTCCGCGTATAAGGCGGAGTGCACACATAACGGACCGCTTCGCTCTCGCGGCACTCAGCGTGTAGTATTCGCAGAGCCAACATGTATCAACGCCTTATTTGCCATTGAACTTTACCAAACAAGATTTTTTTTAAATGGACTTGAATTTAACTTCTTATATTTTACTGGTGGCTGATAGATAGAATAAACTCTTTATTGTTTACGCTAGAAATTACAAGTAAAACTATAATTACGCTTCAAAATTAGTGCAAAGTCTTTTAGCTAATTTATCGACAATGAGAAACATTGTAGGTATGATTTAAGTAAGTTGGATAGATCGAAACCGAAGATACAAAGACAAAAGAAACTTGAAAAAACCCGAAACCGATTTTGTGGCAAACACGGCCAATGTGTACAATCTGTACACGTGGAGTGAACCCACTTTAACCCACCAAGCGCCTCCTGTAGGCTGATTCAGCTACCCGAACATCGAATGTCCTATATGATAAATTATTCATGTATGAATTATCTTCGAAAAGTCTTCCGGCTTCGGAAAGAATATGTCAATATGTTCGGATAGCTGAGAAAGAATATGTCAATATGTTCGGATATCTGAATCAGTCTGCTGGTGGTGCATAGTGGTGACATAAGGTTGAGTGCACACGTAACGGGCCGCTTGGCACCAGTCGGGTTCAGTATGTAGGTACAGCTAGGCTATGCATCACCGTCTAATTTTCCGCTGCGTTGGCTTTCAACGGCATTTCGCGTAGTTTAGTTAAGTTTTTCTTGGAGTGGTCTTGAATGGATCCACTGGTTGCGGAGGTAATAAAGATAATCAGATGTATCTAACTCAAGTGAGTTCGTAAATTTAAACTTTGACAAGTCATCGAAATCTTATGAAGATGTTGATGGTCCTAGGAAGATGATAAGTAATGACTGCTCCCTTATCAGTATAATAGTAAAAATGTTCATATCTCGATAACTTTGAATGGTATTTATATTGCTCTAATTTTATCTCGACAAGTATAAATCGAAATTTAAATAAAATGTGTTATATTATTTTTTTAGAGAAATATAAGAAAGTCTGATTACACTCAGCAGTGGGCTAAAGAAGTCTGTGGATGATGATGATGATGATAAAAGAAAAGACTGTAAATTTAAAATTACATACAAACACAAAGACAACCTCTTGCCTCATCTACACTTTATATATGCGTTTATATTATATTTATGCGTTCCGACTTGGATAAAAATTCATTGCTTAATTGTATAAAAAATATTTTTACCATTAAGTAGGTAAATTCGGTATTCGACAACAGATTTTACGAGAATAGAATTATGTTTCTGACGTTCATCGAACACTGAACCTGAACGGGAATATTTACGTAAGCTAAATAAGCTGCGAAATCTAAATAAAGCTGCGGGAACATAATCATGTTTCAGGGAATTCTTCAGTGATATCGGTTCGAATATAAATGACAGCTTTTTTCAATCCGTCGTCGTTTAAACACGGTTTAAACAGTTTAGTCCCAACATCTGCGGCTGGACTAGATTGAGGGTGATTGTCGTATTCTTAGGTAAAACCTCAACATTTCTTTCTCTTACCTCAACCTTAACCTTAAGGTCGAAGGCTAGCCATCGATCAAGTATTGTCGTTACTCGTAGCTTATTCTTCTGCGAATTTTTTGACATTTTCCGAGATAAAGATATAACTGAGTCGGTTATTTCATTAAATAACTTCCAATGTAACAAAAAATAGTACAAAATAACGAAGAAATGTACAAAATCCGTGAAAGTGGCCAGTTGGCCAGTTTTAAATACATGACCTATTTGTGTCCCATATCTTATGTATTTAAATTTCATTTATGACCCCTTAAGGTTTATGATTTTATAAAACAGAACAGTTTAAAAACTACTCCACGATTTACTTTTGAGTTAAGGTGAGGAAACGTTGAGAAAACAAAACCATGAATGGAATGCGTCTAAAGAGACGAGTCGAGTATGAGATGTGAGCGTGTGTGGAGTTAATGTGGTGTAAACTCGAGTGCTTATGTGTGCTAATATGATACTGCTTGCTTGCCATATGTCAGGTGTGTGTGAAGATATTTTGATCCGAGACAACGAGAGCTATGGCTTCAATCTGGGATTTCTTAATATGTGACAGAATTTTGTTTTGCTTTGCTTGATTTATTAATCGTTGGGTTGGGTGTATCTCTTTTTAACTGACTTCAAAAAAGGAGGAGGTTATCAATTCATCTGTATGTTTTTTTTTTTTTAATGTTTGTTACCTCATAACTTTTGACTGGGTGAATCGATTTTGATGATTCTTTTTTTATTAGAAAGCTGACGCTTCCCATTTGGTCCCATTTCAATTTAGTACAGTTCTGATAATGGCATCCATGAGAAAACCTTATAAGTCTTAAATTTGCATTAAGTACGTGCGCGACAAATAGATGAATAACTCAATAGTCGGTCTTTTGAAGTCGGTTTTTGTTTTTTGTTTTGTAAAAATAATGTTCTTGTTTTGTGAAAAGCTTTTGTTTGACATCCATCTTGCCTGATGGTGAGTGATACGGTCTACGATGGAGCACGCTTGCCTAGAAAAAACCGAAACTCTTGACTTGAATATACCCATATTATTATTTTATCTATCGGGGAACACCCTCTCAGAGTGTTACACACTCTGGTGGTTCGGTTTATTCCCGGCTTATTTTTATAATACTTTAAAATAGTTTAACAACTAACACAGACGCGACAACAGCCGAGGTTTTAGATTAGACAAAAAAATTACAAAGATTAAGATAACGAAGATATGCCTTGGATATTGTAAGTGTCCAAAGGAGGCGATGACCACTCGCCAACAGGTGGCCAGTCACTTGCTTGCTAAATATTTTAAATAAAACAATTTTGGGAGACTATGCGACAGAGACAGTAGGTATATTAAATTAGAGAGAGATACAAATAACAATAAAGTTGGAATTAAAAATCCAGTAATTACACAAATTTAATTCCAAACGGACTTTTATCAAATAAATAATCAAACAATCAAGTACCCACCACTACTAAGTAGGTAATTTAAATATTTAATAATATCAATTGAAAGGCAACGAACCGATATCCATGTCAACAACCTATACGATGCGACCCAAATTAACGGAAAAGTTCTATAAACCTAATGCCATTGTAACAGTACCTACAGGTGAACAATGATAAAGAAAAGTTGAATGACTCAAACACTCACTACTGAGTTCGTAGGTGTCACAGGTTAACCTACGTAGATACGGCATTACGAGTATTCCGCACCAAAGTTACAGGTACTGAGACAACGTACCCATTGGTTTATTTTTATATCTGTCGACTGCGTTCAAGTAGGTACGCAAGGCAGTAAAGGTTTATAGATGTGCTAGCCTGCTAGCTAATCATCTGGCTTCTTCCACGGTTTCACCCGCGATGTGACGAAAAATAGTGATAATAATGAGAATGAAAACTAGCCTATATCTTTTTCTGTACTTCTGACTACTGTATGCAAAATTTTATGATAATCAGTAAAGGAATTAGGCGTAAAAACGTAACAAACCAACTCAAATACATATATTAGTTAGTATTTTAGCCTCTGCTTGGTGCGCTTGTAACTTACCTCTGAGTGCGGAATCTATGGAGATAACCTGTTGTAGGTACTGATTGATCATCCAGTCAATGACACCACACCTAGGAGTATTATTTATTATGTAGGCAGGTAAGATAAGGGAAATGAATGATTATTTAGTTAGCATTATGTTAAACAGTTGCTTACTGTAATCGGTGAATCATCTGGATAAATTAAAATATACAAATAACAAAAGCAAGAATCAAGTAGGTAATGAAATTAATTGAATAAACGAGACCACAGAAGTAATTGCTAAAAACATTTACGACTGATTTCTTACTTTATTATCTAAAACACTGCAAGAACTGTCTGCCGCAAAAAGTCCTGTCTGAAATATTCATACTGTTGCCTATACTATGCTTATACGTTAATCTGTACCGAAATGATTTTTGACATTTTCGACAAAAGCGTCAAACATTCGACAAAAAAAGTCAAAGAGCATGTTCTTGTCATTATGTATGCAATATTGACAAGTCGTTTAAGAGAAACAATAGGCACAATTGCAGGCAGAGTCGGTAGACTGAGTATTACAACGCTTCAACGCGTCGTTAAGGAGAAAGCGTGCCTTCGAACAATATGTTTACAATTGTGCCTTGTCGCAGCAACACTGGTACTTCTGCTGGAGACTGAACTGTATCGTTTGTTTGTAATGTATCGAGTTTTAGTAACGAAATACACTTGTTAGTGCAGCGAGCATGCGAGCGCATGTTTGCCAAAAAACTTGGACGAAAAATAGTACTTATCATTATGTTACTTTTACTATGGGAGAACCTGGAATTCGCGAAAGAAATCTATTTCGATTTCCGGGTTGGTCCCATAATAAAAATTGTTTATAATGATGAGTATGACCCCTTTTCGGCTTAGCATACCCTTTCCTTATAACCCTGGATTTAAGACTCTCTGCGAAGGAGTCACTTGAGGTTAGTACAGGTTGACGTGTCATCAAAAGCACAAAGTACCATCTCGTTTTGCAACAAGAAATGTAACACGCTTGAGCCTGTACGCAAACCGAGCGTTCGCCGCATCTTGTATGTCACCGTTTTGTAACTAGCTCAGACTTTTATGATACATTGCAAACAAACGAAACAACTCAGTCTACGCCTTTAGGCTTGGTTAGACCGATTTTAATGCTGCTTATTTCAATTAAAAACTATTTTAATACAATACAGCCTTACCTAACCTAACACTTTATATGAAAATTTGCTTTGCAACTTGGGTTTTGAATTGGTCAGGGTTTCTTTTATTGTTTTTACGGATCTCGTTCAAAATCCTTGTAAAATTGTATTACCGTAGTAACCTACCTACTAGTCATGATTCCCACGTGTGTTTACATAGTTTTGCATAATATTAATCAATATTCATGTTTAGACGCACTCTTGAAGCCAATTCAATAATTTAAAAATAAAAATAATCTTACGTTGGTACGAGTAAGTTGAGTTTTTAGATTATTTCTAGACGTTTATTGATTTGGAGAACTGTCTTGTCTTTTGTGTAAATAGTTTGGTTAGTTATGTTGCGACCTTTTTTAAAGTTTTAATTAAAAAAAGTTAACGCCAAACCGTTTGAAAATTAAATGTACACAAAAAAATAAACGAATCCAAAAATTTTTGAGGTTGTTGGCAAGCTTTTCGCGCTTTAATGTCTAAAAGGAGTTAAGTGTTATCACAACAATAAAAAAAAAGGTTGCAACTAGGTACGTCAAACAACGAGAGAAAGAAGCACTTATAAAAACTTGTGTGGAGTTGTGGACGATAGATTTCAAACTCTTACTTACATAGAAAATACTAAGAAATATTGTTACAAGCAGATCTGTTTCACATAACGCCTAGAATAAAAATAAACACCCAAACATCAAAGATATCGTTATAACTAAAATAGTAACGCCTCAAATCCGCATAGACAAAATAACTGTTTCCTAATTGAAAAAGCTACACAATGTCCCACTTCGGTCACCCATCGATTTTAAAAATAGACGCTCGGTGCGTTTTCGATATAACCACAGCACTATACGATTAAAAACCATCTCACTAGTTTGGACTCAATCACTAGTATATAAAGTTTAAGTTGGTTGGATCGGCTGATGTTGATTTACGACGTTACGTGATGTGTGAGGTAGATTTGAATGGAATTCGTACGATATGCTCTCCTACATCGAATCTCGAGTTCAAACAAATAGAATGCTCGATTTACGCTTACTATTATGAATGTGATGTGATGGCTTTCGATTTATGTCTAGTTAAATTTAACTATGGGTTTCATCATTGTATGAAATCTACTTATATAAATATTTATAGGAAACGCTTAGGTATACCTACTTATTTTTTATTTGTTATCTGTCTTTGCTTTTTTGGTTATAACTGGAATTAATTATTTTACCTATTATTTCTTGGAAAAAAAACTTTGTTTCACACTCATTGTTCTCCACAGTGACCACTAGATTTTTTTTGTGTCTGATGCCATGTATCACTGATAACTTATGTCAAATACAATTCATCTAATCATTTAAGTTAGGTGCAAGTGCATGCATATTGCTTACCTTGGTAAAACACGTGGCTTTCAAGCTTCCCGGACTTTTCCATGATAATCAGTACTTAATGGATACTTTAATTTCATTTTATTAATGTAATCGACGTTCTTAGTTTTTGTAGTGTGCACAATTACATGTATTTAATTGATGTAAAGTATTAATTTTATGTGATGAACTTATCTGTACTTGATTTTTTGTAGTGTGTTTTACACAAATTCCATACCATTTCTTTAGGGATTTTTCATAGGCTATCTAATTTCATTTTGCAGTACCTAATGGACATCTTCCAAAAAGAAATGGCATGTAAATTGAGAAAAGCCCCCACTATCTATTTTACTGAGTGTGAGCGAGGGGCGCTGGGGAAGGGTGTAATATCGAGCCGGGTTCCGGCGATGGGCCTCACTTAGTAACGTGACGTGAGTTCAACTCCGATTGTGAACACTCGTCATTATCATCAGCAGCCTGTTATCGATCACGTTCACTACTGATTACCCTTAAATCAGAATCTAAAATCGGAATCATCGGTGAAGATCACCAGTGACCTTCGGTATGAAGTGACGTCAACTCGAGTGTAAAGGAAACCAGGTTGGCTCGAATTTTCTAGAAGCCAGAATCGAACATCGGAGAAATTAGCCGATAGGGCTGCAGGTTTGACTCACGATTTTGACTATGTCGTCAACCCATCGCGCCGTTTGACCAGCGCAGTTCATATAATTATACCTACATAACGAAATTAGTGGGTTGAAAATTACCTAAATGGCTTCGAGAAAAGATAGCTGCACAGCTGTGCCCTATACCTTGATTTTGGCTGGGGATTTATATCAGACCTATTCTAGCTGTAAAATGAAATCACACAGCAATAATACTCGACAATGTCAACACCTAATAAGTGTTTATCGTTATCGAGTTGTAGAATGACTTATCGAACGTCCCGCACGTTATATAATAACTGATAACGGGTTAAACTCTGTCATAATACTCATTTTATATCTACACATATTTCTTTCAAATTATATTACGATTTTTATGTTTCAATACATACGTAATTTACAACAAAGCTTAAGTTACATTCTCATTATTATGTTACATTATCATTATTAGGGTTTTAAAAATATAATATCTCATGAAAGTACTTTCAAATATGTTATGAATTTAACAAAATATGATTAAGACATACTTAAAAATTGCCCCAATATTGTAAAAAACCTGTTGTCTTTTTAATTCCATTTAAAAATAAGAGAACATCCAGTATAAATCACAAAAGTTTATTGTGTATTTAGATAATTATTATACAACGTAGAAAACCCTAATAAAGTAAGAAAACACCGCATTGTTCTTGTTCTAAGAAACTCCTCGCCGGTAGCCTCTGCAGACTATTCAACCTTTTGTTTCATGAAAGTATTCTTAAAAAAGCACACATTTTTGAATAATAATATATTATTTATAAAGCAATTTGCTATATATAAACATATATTATTATTAAATAAGTTACCCTTTTTCTTTGAAATACATGAAGTATGAATTTCTAAACAGAAAGAATGCCTTTAAAAAATCAATAAAAGCCATAAGTATGTTTATAGAGCATAATAATTATAAATACGATTTTTGCGGAATGTAGATTAAACAACCCCGTCTCTTTACGTATTTCTCTTGAAACTGTTAACCTACTCTCTCTTAATATTTTCAAAGGCCGTGCTTGCCGCATAAGCTTCGTTCTCTTCATTCGTTGTACTCAGCATCGAAAATAATGGCATCTGACTTGCTTCGCTTTGACTTCCCGACTGCAAGTCCTCAAGTTCTGCATCTGCAAAAAACTGCGCCAGCCTTATTTTGACTCTGGCTTGCGTTCTCGGCTTCATTTGTTTTAGGGACTTCGCATAGCTCTCGAATAAGAGATCTATCGAGTCCTTAGGCGCAATGTTATTATATTGAACTGACAGTTTGTCGTCAGTGTATTCGTCGTCGCTGGCTCGTCTTTTTCTCGAAGGACGGGAGGATAAAGGGTCGCGTAGTGATAGGAATTCTTGTATTGCAGAACTCGGGTTTGAAGCGTCTATTTCTTCGCTGGTGTCTTCTGCGTTGTATGTAGCGATCAAATCTGCGTTGACTTCTGCATTAGATGGGGATTCAGGGGCACCGTCGGAAGGTATTTTAACTCTCATGGCCGCCGCTCCGTCTAAAAAGTGCAGATACGGACCCCAAACCCATTTTCCGTAGTTGTTCTTGTTTTTCTTGTATTTTGCATAACCATCTTTCAGGTTTTTCCATTTCGTTCTTATGCTTTCACCTGTAACAGATACGTTTTGCTCCTTACGAGTATAACCATACAACAACGGATCAAAATAAGTCGAGTTCGGACTTTGGTTCACCAAAAATATATGCGATTCGGTGATAAAAACTGCATTAATTACGATAAAAATATACGACTCACACATTAAAACATAATAAATCAATCATTTAATACTAATTCATGATCGTATAGTAGGTATGTACATCGTAAATAGAGACGTTAATTAATATTTTATAGGAACACGTACCTAATGTAATTGACTTGCATCAAAGTAGGTAGGTAGTTGCTGTAAGTACCTGAGTTCGAGTTCGAGTGTATAGACCGAGTGTCAATATAATATAATATCAGCCGAATCACGGTAGTACTCATTTGTAAATGCCACGCGCGGTCACGCATCTGAGGACTGACCGTGTTTTGAACTACGCTAATAGCGAGTTGGTGTAATTTGGAAAAAACTAACAAAAAATATAAGACATATCTACTTGTTAAAGTTAATAATCTAGAGGAAAATGTATCAACTGAAACACAAGAACATTATTTTTACAAAACAAAAAACAAAAACCGACTTCAAAAGACCGACTATTGAGTTATTCATCTACATATTTGTCGCGCACGTACTTAATGGAAATTTAAGACTTATATGGTTTTCTCATGGATACCATTATCAGAACTGGACTAAATTGAAATGGGACCAAATGGGAAGCGTCAGCTTTCTAATAAAAAAAAGAATCATCAAAATCGATTCACCCAGTCAAAAGTTATGAGGTAACAAACATAAAAAAAAAATTAAAAAAAAACATACAGACGAATTGATAACCTCCTTTTTTGAAGTCGGTTAAAAACACTTACGGCTCTGACTTAGCTCCATCGCAATTTGTTCCCACAAGCGCTCCTTCTTCAAAGTATTTTTGTAGTTTTTGACACGGCAGTCATACAAACAGGGATGTTGATGTACTAAGGATATTAACCTTTCCGTGAATTCCATATTCATGGTGATAAGGTTGAAAATTGAATGCAACCGTTTAAAAATCAATAGCACGCCTTCGCGCCGCAACAGTTTAGGACACACTAGAAAGGAATGCCCCGCTCCCGCTCCGCTCCCCGCACCGCCACCGCACCGTCCCCTCCCTGGGACCGCTTGTTGACATCCCGCTCTTTCCACGCGTATTCTTAATGTTTCTGTCTCTCTCTATTACCGCCCCGCATCGCCTCCGCGCCGGATCTCGCGTCTCTAATCCCTACTTTCAATACAATACAGGACAGAAACCGGCTACTCGACGCGCCGCCACAGTAAACGTAATAGTTACTACGGTGCCACCCGCCGCTTCGCCACTTTTCAAGTCTGCTTGCAAATAATAATGTACCTACTTATAAGTGTTTCTGTAACTGTGTGCCGAGGGCCCCTACTGATATCTTATCTATACGGAGGGTGTCTGTGTGAATACGAACTTGAACCGTTGTAGTCTAATGCACGCTGTTCCAATTAGCATTGATTTAATTCTAGGGGTCATTCCCAGTAGTAGCTGCTGGCCAAGAAACAAAATGAAAATAGCAACTTAGCAGAAAACTGCTAAGCGCGGTTTTCTCATGAAAATGAGTTAACTCGCTTACGCGTTGCTGTGTTATTCGCAATTTTCTAGGGTTTTTACATTTTTTTTTGAAATATTTAATTGTAGTTACTGTCCTATTGTCTCTATCCAATCTTAAGTTACTATTAATTTTAAGTAATTAAATACAATATAAATTTTATCTTAAGTCTAGGTTTAAAAAGTTCTATAGAACGTCTATTTTTTACTGCAACTTTTACTACTAAGTCCTACCTTTCTGCTACAAACTTCTGAAAAGGTTTTAAAAAATCGTGCTACTTACTCGACACTGCTATGTGCAGCTTTACCGTAGAAGTTGTGTTTTACTTTGAAAGCAGTTATCGGCTTTCGCAGTGGTTCGGCGTGATCCATCATCATTGTGGCATACCGTGACTCTGTGACCCACCTCTGCTGTCACTTCATCACACTCACTGCTATGCTAGATACTAGAGCAAGTATCGAAGTGTATCGAAGCTAGAATGAAATGATCGTGACATACAAACGGACGAAAATAAGATTTATGGCGATAGTAGTTCCTCATTTGTTTTTAGTTTTTGCAAGATTTTATTAAGTTTTACCTGTCCTGGGCCCGTATCACGACCTCTTAAAACCATGATGTCCATGAACCTTATTACGCGGCGATACGATTTGCGGTCGTGCAGCGTCGGAATCAAAACGTAACCATCATGTTTTTAAAAGGTCACAAAATGGGCCCTGGTGTCCGTTTGCAGTCAAATCTTTTGACCGAAAGTTGGTCAAAATGGTTTTTGATTTCAGCTACAAGTTACAAGTTTTTTAATTATGCCATGTTTATGTTTATAGACGGCAAACAAGCGGAGCCGGGCCTAATGGTAAGCGATCACCGTCGCCAATGGATAGGTGCATATCCGTTGGCGACGGCAATCCATTACTGACTACTGAACCCTAATAATAATATCAACAAAGTTTACAGTAAAAGTTATTTACAAGACAATAATAATAATTACATTTTACCTGTTATTAAGGTAGGTATCGGCTTTATCGGTTCAGTACTATCCATCTACTTAGCTTAGATAAGCAATGACTTAGACATTTATCTTTTTCCTTTTTTATCTTCAGTCGGGTGACTTGGGAATTGGCTGCACGTTTTGTGATGTAATCATAATATATCGAGTGATAACAAATAAAATATACAAAGTTACGGATGGAATGATTCGTGTAGAAAATATAGTGAAGTACAAACATTGGACGTTAGTCACCATAGTTTTTTTTTTATGTGATTAAGTGACGAAACGAGCAAATCGCTCGCCTGATGTTAAACGTCGCGTTTGCCCGTAACAGGTCTGCGCCACCCAGAATTTTGAACTCGCAGAATTCAAGACCCTGCGCGGCACAGCACTGCGTTCCCATTTGCCCTGTAATTTCACTGGAAACAATGCCCTTCCAACCGGAACACAGTAATGTTTGCACATTACTGCTTGGCGGTGGTATAACTGGCAAAAGTGTGGTACTTCCCCAGGCGGGCCCTGCAAAAGAGCCCTACCACTACAAAAGTGATGAGAGATAAGATGAGTAGACATTACATAGAAACGCGTTTAATATGCTCGAATATTAAAATTGGTCTATTTTTAGTTTTGGAATTTTGGATTGGAATTGGAATTGGAATTTTAATTTTTTTTGTTAAGTAATATTTTTTTTTACCTTTCGACCTAATTACGTAATACTGACGTAAAATACGTAGTATTTGATACAAAAATGTGACTATGAATGAATTTATGCCGTATCTATTTACGTCTGACATTTTTTTTACATACCGTTGTCTATCGAATATTCGCTGCGTATTTTATGTTAGAATTTATGCTAGACACACTGTTGTATGAAGTAGGTAATTATAAAACATACACATGTAAATTACAGTACGAAATTCAATACTTGAATTACGCGTAAATATGATCGTCGATTATTCTGAAAAGCCTTTACTTCGATTTTCGAGTACAATGCCTTACCCATTACCAAGCTGCTTAAACTTTTTCTTGTCTATTCTCCGGTTCGAATAAAGAATCCAGCGTCGAACGTCAGACTTTCGATCTCGGAGCGACAAACGCGACGCAGCCGCGTGCCGCACCATCTGCCAGGCCATACGGTTTAAAAAGTTAATAAAAATAACGAGGAACGACACTCGCTTTGTTTAACCTTGTTTGTGGTATTTGTGGTATTTAGCCATTTAATACAGTTACAAGATTTTATACTTAATTTTAAGATATTGGCATCAATTTTGTTTACAATTTTATTTACTTTTAAATCGTAACGAAATTGGATAGTTCTTGTATTTTTATTATGTTTTTCACATAAAAATGATGAATAGATTAGGATAATTAGTTTTATGACAGGATCGAAAATGAATTTCATTAAATGCATACCTATCGCCACATGTAAGTACCCTTGTACTAATTTGTAGTGTCATTTTTCGTGCCGAAAAGTTATTGTACTTAGTTTTAAATCGATATAATTTAATTGCTCATTAGTCATTTAAGTAATGAAGTATAAAGTATGCTAGCGTATTTGTTTTAATGATCATTGGATTCACTGTAAATATTATACAGGTAATTAAAATATTACCTAAATGTTACTTTGTAAGTTAGTTTTTATTCATGCTTTTAGTGTGCCTGCCACGTTTCCTTAAACTAGAACACGATGATCGCGGTTTTTACATTCTTTTAACATGATTTGACATTTTATTTACTCCATATTTTTCGCTTCGTCTGTTCAAGATAGACTGGCTATTGTAAATTGTAGGACTGCTGTATTCGCGTAGGGATGATTTCGAAAACGACTTTATTCCATTGTAATAAAGTCTAAATATGAAAACGCTCAGTACATTTTATGTCACTTAGGGTTTACAAGCTTAGGGTGTACTAAGCCGGAAACACGTTGTACTCATAGTATCTACTAATTGGTCTCATACTAAAAGCTAACTCAAAGCTAGACGTACATACCTATACGTATTTTAGGCTAAGCACGGCGAAGCTTATAATCCTTGTCTATGTATGTTATTTGTTTTTTGACTCGTCACTACTAAAGTATTTAGCCAATGTCAAGCCATTTTCCGCGGTAAGTGTTAAACCGACATGTGCACAGATAAGAGCACACACGGAACGATCTGCATGCCACATTGATGTAATCACAATTGCAATGTTACGTTCGAAAAAACTCACTAGAGCGGGGAAAGTGACGCGCCTGCTCGAGATCGTGAAAGGTACTTCGTCGATCACCAGCTTAGTTAGACCTCCCACCCCTCCCTTCTACACCGAATCGAACCACAAACAGGAACAAACTACCACCTATTCTGTTGCCAGTGTAATTTGTCGTAGGTCTCGGTAGGCTGGTCGAGGGAACTTACGACACCGCCCGGCGTTCGGTGTTCGAACTACTTTCGCGTAATCTGTCCGAATGGATGGCGTCCTAGTTGTTTCTGTGCTTTACATATTTCGGCAGTTTAACAAAGAAAAGTGATGGAAAAATACGTTATTGTTAGCAGCAGAATGCACTATTCATAGCAGTGGCTTTAATTAATAATATCACTATAATTCGAGTTGAATTTCCCTGAACATTATTTACCTAGCTAGTAAAAAATAAAGCTGGTAATAACATAAAATATGTTTGATGTTAGAGGGGGTTATTGTAGATTAGTCACATTAAGATCTATTTTGTTGCGGTAACTTTTTCTTTGTTTAGACTGTTACATAGTTATTTCGGTAAGCAACCACCTAGGTACTTAAGATGACATAATTTTCTTTATACTACAACTTTCTACAAGTATTTACACAGCGACAAACAAACAAACTCTTAGTTTAGAGATAAACAGTAAATGCTTACTAAATAAAAGTGGAGTCTATCAAAGAATAAATTCTGTTTCAAGTTTACAATATTAAAAGCTCTAGTTTCCGCGGTATCTCCCTTTGAAACGACTGCAGTAGAGCACAAACTTATTTTTGCAGTTTACTGAAAGGAGCCACCATCGTATATTCTAGACAAAACTTATGGCCTGTAGTAGAAAAATTTAGTTTCTTCAATTAACCGCATGTAGAGATAACTTGGTAGCATAGTGCGTGGTAACTAATACTTAATCTGTGGTAGAGATGTAGAGTTCTGTGAGGGGTTTTATTACTTATGTTTTATTAAGGTCTATATCCAACTACGTTTTATGGTAATAGGGAGAGGAATTTTCTCAATTTTCATGAAGAGGAAAGGAAGAGAGGACAGAAATTTAGTGTGTGTAATAGTAGGAAATGTAAATATGTAGTACAATTTTTAACACTAAAGGCCGAGCAGGACCGCGTACGATGACTTAAATTGACAATATTAACAACTTTTCCAAACAGTCTGTTTAAAAATGAAACGACGAATTAAACGGACGCTTCACACGAAAGCACTCTATTTTTAATTTCTTGTCCCACAAACCGTGGACCATTGATCGAAACGTGAGAAAATCTCGAAAGATCCAAACCCCAAGTCGGAGAAATACTAACATATTGTTGACTCTGATTAGCATGCGGCTATGAGCAAAATTAATGCCGACCCATTCTCAATAGAATCCCTTGTTCTGAACGCACCTGCCGCCCCTAGCCGTAGGGCTGCCACGACACTCCGCGACGTAAATATCGCCCTCGAAATCATCTCGAGTCGCTCAACCAGTCGACCGACCGAGCCAAACGCCGCGTCCGGACAAAGAAAACAGATTGCGATTCAGTCGCAAATCTTTCAACTTGTTACCCAATTTGTTGACCAACTAGGAGTGATACTAGTAAGCAGATGAGTTCGGTTTTCCGCGCACATCTACTTTAATTTACAGTGTTGAAGAGAAGATAATAGGTGCTGTTAAATTTGTTAGAGCGCGGAGTTTTTGACAATAGCGTTATTTTTGTGCGGGTAGTACGATTTGCCAAATGCTTTTGATTAACTTAGCTACTTTGCGTTGTTTTTTGCTAGAAAATACTGATCGTGGATAAGAAACCTTCGCTAATTAAAGCGTTTTGTATAGGACGTTATGTAGCGTGTTATCAAAGGGTTATCTGGGTGAGTGTTACGTTAAATGTTGATTTGAGTACAAACGAAGTCGAGACTGAGGCAAATGGTGTGTAAGCACTGCCGTAACTAGGGCGGTGCCAGCAGTGCCCAGGCACAGGGCGCAGAAATGACCAGACTAGTATCTAGTTTTATCTCATGCATGGAAGCTAGTTAGGTCAGGTCAGGGGCGCAGTTTTGAAAGCTCGCACCGGGTGCATAAAAGGCTAGTTACAGCACTGTGTAAGAGAGTAGGAGATAGGTCTATTATACCCAGCAGCGAGAGAGCGCTGTTGATGATGATGACTTCATAAAATTACACAATAAACTATTTATTACCACACCAAAACCAAAAACTATTTTCACCATACCAAAACCAACAATCTCATGAAAATGAAAGCTAAACTATGCGACGCTACTTATTTACGCTACTACTTTTATCGTTCAGAGCGGTAGCGGTAGAGAGCGATCTTTTTCATAAAACCCAGGGAAAAGGTAGACAGGTATACCTACTGACTTCTTTGAAACTTAGCTTGGCGTTAAGTGGTAGTACAATTTATCTATTGTTCATATCAAAACGGTTTATCTCTCAATCTTTTCTTGTTAATTTTTAATTTGCTGTTTACTAATGTAGTTATTTGTAGTGATAATAAATCATAAACTATTATAAGCTTTATTTAATTAATATTTATATACCTGACCATAAAACCTACAAGTTTTAAACACTTTCTCATTAAAAAAATCTCTGCTTCAGTTTTTTTAGATCGCCGAGCAAAAGCCTCTATTAATGTTTTTAAGACATTAAAAATATTTAAATGCACGTCTTCATGACTGCAAAACTACAATAGCCTATTCATCATGTCTGAGTATTTTATATTTAAGCATGGCAACTTCTAAGTTCGGCTTGTCAAATATCGTCGTCCATCTGAAGTGCAGTGAACCCATGCAGCCAGACGGCAGACGGCGAGGACCAGACTACTGGAGTCACGCAAACTCGGTACCGATTACAAGCTCTATACTACAAGACGAAATAGGGTGGCATGTGACGTCATATTGTGTAATTAAATGATTAAGGGTCTTATAAAGAGTGCCTAGCAGTTGCTTAGGTAGATTGAGAAATATGATTTAACTTGGGCGCAAAAAAATGTACCGCGGAGTACTAAGCATACGTACTTAGAAAACTTTAGTAAAGCTTCATTTACAGGGTTATTTATTAAGGGTATGCTAAGCTGAAAACGGCTTATACAAGGTACTCATCATTATGATCAACTTTTACTATGGGACCAACGCAGAATTCGCGAAAAAAAACAGCTGTTCTAGACATTTAGTCGAAGTGACATTTTTCTATGGAACAGCTGATTTTTATACTATGAGCCCTTTTCGGCTTAGCATACCCTTTATGAATAACTCTGTATAAATAAGGCCCTACGTTCGAAGTAAGATAGAAAACTGAACTGTTTTATTGACTATATAAGTATTTTTTAACCACTCTTTACCATTAGTTGATGGCGGTCAAATGCAAGCCTGTAACAATAATTGCCTATACATACCTATAACTAATTGTATCAAAAAAAATAATTACATCATTCATAATAGCCTTGACCTGGCTCTGAATACAAGGGTAATGGGAACTATGAGAGCCGCCCAAGGTTTTGGTTGTTGTACGAGTAGCTCGGTTTCTTGGAAGTCGCGATTTTCCATATTCATGATTAATTTATTCTTTTACACGAAACACTTACCTATAAAATTTTAAAAATTATACTCAAAAGGATGATACCGGGATGATGAAATTCTGATGTATACTTTATACTTGTACGATCGTGAGGAATTTTTTACACCGTTTCAAATTGAGTTTTAGCACAAAGGTTACGAGTCCCGTTGCACTTTCGCAGACTGCGCCCCTGCCAACGTAAACAACATAATTAGACGAAACCTAAATTAAAAACAAATACTTATGTAGGTAATGTCTATTTTTAACTCAATCCTTTTATCTCGCGAATACCGAAGCTGATAAGTGCGTTTAAAATAAACACAATATTCGAGTCACTGACACTTTTGGCAATAGCTCGGCGACTGACATAGGTGACTAAAAATACTATTTTCAATGCTTTTGGCTCAATAATTTTGTAAGGTTATGACGTCACAGTAAGACTGCTGCAAAGATAATATAATTGTTCAGTTGAAATGGTCTTATTGAAATCAGCAATCATTTTAAGATGCACTTAACTCATCAGTAAATTACTCGACATGGCGTAACAAATTGTTCAAGGAAATAAAGTGGACTAAACTACCTAAATAATAATCCAATTAGCATTTAAAAAAATCGAAAAGCTAAGGAAAAGCTAGAAATCTTTAAAGCGTAAAAATACACTTGCAGTAATTTTCTTTGGTAAGACAACAGTTAGGTACCTTACGAATACTGTTAGTGTTCATCTGGAAATCGTTACATGCTGTCTGATTATTGTGGCTTGCAATATGATTATATTTCTATGTATTTTATTTACTAATGAAGGTGCAAAGTGCTCAGAGAATAAAATTGTTGTAAGACAATAAATAAACAATGAAATAAATTGTTTGAATTTTTGTTGCTCTCGAGTGAAGCGAATATCTCGTACATATTGTTTGTTTCTTCAACGATCAATTTTGGTGCCGTAAATCCGATCTTCATATCATTTTGTTTGTCAGGTAATCCATAATCTGATACAATATTTAAGTACAAATTTAACAAAATCAATCCCGAATTAGTGATAATAATAATAATTAACGTAAAACCAATAATAATTAACGTAAAACCCCAACACAACTAGTTTTAAATGCAAAAAGAATTGTGAAAACCATGGAAACAAAATCAACCGGCTAATTTTGTTCAAAACTAATAATTCAAATTTTCACACCACCATTGTTTAGTATAACGACCTTTCCACCGGCAATAGCAGACTTGCCCAACTCAAGATTGCCTTATTTGGTTCTAATTTATTATTGAAATAAAAGCTACAGCATTGTTCTTGGGACCCAGTTAGAATATTAATATTGTTACAATAACGCATGCCTGTCCAGAGTTTAATGTACTTTATGTTAATTTTGTAAAAACTAGACTATACGTACAGCTACTTGAGCTATAAAGTACCTAGCTGCCTTAACAATTATTAGAGGCTTTATTTATCGCTGCTTAAGATCCTACTTTTTGATTTCGCATGTGACATTTCACGTCTACAAAATGCTGTCAGAGCATTTTAACAGAGCTTAAAGTTAATGAGTAACTTTAACCAGTGTTTATAAGTAAGACCCAGGTAAGACCCTGTGTAATTAGGTAAAAGAGCAGGCATATTATGACCGGGAAAATTACTGACTACTAGACGAGACATGAGCCAAAGTCCTCTAGCTAGGTACTGTAGATTAAAAAGTCTTAAGCAAACCGAGACGAAAATGGAAAAAAATACCTAACTTCACGGCTTTGAGAAGGATTGGATTCCTGTAGGATAGCGGGTCTCCGAGGCGCAGCTTGTTGTAAAATAAGAAACGAGGTGAAAATACAATAACAGTAACGCCTTTATTGCGTACTTAGGTACAACCTACCTGCGATCTGCAAATTAAATTCTTACATCTTAACCTACCGTAATCCTTTGATGAAACGAACTTACTTTACTTTTTTAAACATTTCTCCAAAAGAATAAACATACAAGGCGACCACAGGTGGTGGGGGCTCTTAATTTTATTCATACGATGGTGGCTCCCCCGTTCAACACAACAGATACAAACAGTTATCGCCCTGTTCACAACGATATCTACTGAACCAAGTAATATAGGTATCAGTGGTATCAAGTGGTATGGTATCATGGTATGGTATAGTTAGTTACATATTGCGTTGCCGTCGTCGGTCGCGTGATGAGTAAAAATCACGTGTACCGCGGTCGTGTGTAGTACGTACTTTACGTGAATAGTGCCTATTTTATGACGCTATTCAAACGGAATAAAACATTAGAATAAATCCCTAAATTAACGACTGACTGCCGCAAGTAAAAGGATAAAGCCCGATGCCATTACAGAACCGGGACTTATTTGACGTTATCTCCGAACATCAATTCCTTTTTCTATTTTGGCGGGAACGTAATAACGATTGACGTAATTTTGACAGCCGTTCGAGCTGTCAATGTCACTTACTTTTTTTTTTAAACAAGGACTCGGGCGTCTACGTCAGGCGGCCTCGGTATCGGTGCCACGAACAGCCCGTCACTATTTTCGTGCCACATCAAGTAGGGCTGCCCACGTACCTTACTTTGTTGGTTTTGCGAAAATTTACCGTATTTATGAGAATTTTGTGACGTGGATCGAGCTACGTCATTAGGGAGGTTCAAGATCAATACGAAGAAGGTCGAGATAACAGCTTTACTGTATATTAATTTGATTTTGGTTCTCAGTAATCTTTCTGGAGAAACCTACACAATCGGAAAGTTTTATTTGAACTTGGTCTCATCCTAGTTACTACCAATAACAAGTATTCCTCTAATGGACAAATTTTGAAACTACACTAGCTAAACATTATGTCGTAATTATTAAATAATTTTATTTACATAAAAAAATAAAAATGTATGGAGTGTCTTGTCTAGTGTTGGATGGAGTCCACTTTCTAATTAATTTGCATATGCTAGCAATCATCGCAATATAGTTTTGTAATTATCAGTCTGGGCAAAGTGAATTGTGGCCAACAAACGACAAAAAAAAATAGCATCTAATAAATAACAATCAGAAATGCGCAGAATTTAAATTTAGCAAGCGCGATATTGACCTATAACGTTCCGTAAGGAAGTCGCAAAGTTACACTTTGTAAGGGTTTTCTTGTAACAAATTTTATTTGCCACACCCGGTACATTTCATCAATTATCGATGCCCAGCGATTTCTCCAGTATTTTCTGGGATAAAAAGTACCCTATAATCGAAGGGATAAGCTACCTCTATACTAAAAGTCATCTAAATTCGTTTAAAAAAGCAACAAGCATACGAATATCCGCACATACAAACTTTGACATTTATGATTGTATTTTTTATTAGGACATACCTAATAGTATGAAACCACTGCACCCATCCTTAATCGAGTTGCTCGAGTGCTACCGCGACTCGTCTCGATTCTTATAGTTCGATTTCTGGCGAGCCGTAATCGGTCCGATTAGCGCGAAGTGGCGCGATTGTCTACGACTTTGTGAATATTTTCCATGATTTAATACGGTTGTGAGTTTGATAAAAGATTTATTGAACTCCAGCAATTTTATTTTTAATTGATTTAAAGGGATTTGTTGATACGCGACCATATCGCCCATAATGAGTTTTTATAGTATTTTTTCTCTGAAGTAGGTATGTATATTGAAGTAGGTAGCTGCTTTACACCATTTTGTATAAAATTTTCAGTATTTCCGCTTCTAAGAATCAAAAGTATCTTACGATAATTTTTCGTCAGTTCTCCTAAAGGTTTTGATTAAATTTAATAAGAAAGTAGTCATTGTTAAGTTTCGTCATGAAAAAAACAAACGACAGCATTAAATAATATTACCTACTTAGTAAAAGAATAAGGTTTCTTAGTTTACTACTGAATCCTAAAAAAAGCATCTATCTTGAAGTATTGTCGAGCGTAGAGCAGTGTTACTATCATTGGCGTAGTATAGAAGCGGAACATTTTAAATTTACAAAGTAATTAAGGCCTTTCATAATTTGTTCCCAATTTACTTAATAGTTCAGGCCAACAGTTTTCTTTGTCGATTTTTTTTTAAATTCTGTGATAGACTTACGTTTGACTGCCATCTAGCCTGATGGTAAGGCAAGCAATGATGCGGTTTTCTACACTAAGCTGATCCTGCGGATTTGTTCATGATTTTCTTGTCAGAGAATTTCTGACATAAAAGTATCTTTCAACCGCCGCCGGATACGCTTTTATCAAAGAAAGAGATAGTAATCACTTTTGATCTTATAAATTTCAGTAATGTTACATACTTATTCAATTTCGATACTAATTCTATAAGAAATAAGATTTGTTATTGATCGATTGAAGTACCAGTATGTTTGTAGTACAATACCATACCTATGATGTGCACTCAAGAATTAAGTACGCTTTTGTTAGAAAGTTATTCTTCACTTTCACTATCGATATATTATTAGGTATATCGTGGTTTTACCAACGACTTACTTTGTTGTTAGTTTTTCGTTTTTCCTTTTCCGATAGTAACAAAAAAATTTTCGTGTCATTGACATTTTTCTATGGAACACCTGATTTTTTTTACGCGAATTTCCCATATAAAAAGTTTTTCATAAAGATGAGTACCTACTATGAGCCTTTTTGAGCTTAGCATACCCTTTGCTTATAGCCCTGTGTTACCTCGTTCTTAAGAATCTGTTTTAACTCCATCGATGCACTATATTAAAGAGCAAACAGCAGCAGCAGTTTTTTAACACTACTTTCAAACTTGTCCATTCTCTCATATTTTATTTTGATCTCTGGCCAGCGGCACCGTACTCGCTCTACATAAACATTTGACGTGACGAAGCGTCTATTAGCATAAAATGATCTAGACCGATGTGGAGACTAACTCGTTACATTATTGATAAGAGTGCATTGTATTGTAAATTGGATTCGAGCGAAGCGATTACGATGATAGCCCAGGAAAGTTACAAATGGACTGGAAAGGTCTTATTCAGAACCAGCTGTGTGACCGTTTACTTCGTTTGATTGGAAAAGTTTACGCGCATTTTTCCCATTATTTTTTTTATTCAGTAATAAGCTTGCACTTGACCGCCATCTTGCCTGATGGTAAGCAACGATACGATCTACGATAGAGCATGCTTGCCTAGAAGAAACCGATTGAAAAGATATCCTGTGCAGGTCTTTGAAACGCACATACCTTCCTTGTGAAATATCATTAAGATTGAGATGACTGACACGTCTGCACCCAGGCTTATTTTTGTTTTTTTTTTTTCGATCAGTTTAACTAGACTCAAGCACGAAAGAAATAAACAAACATGCATGAAAACAAACACCATTTCGTTCCCTTTGACTCTGAAACTTTTGCTTGGCTTGGTAGATTTTATTGTGATATTTAGCAACATCCAATTGGCCGGTTTTGGGTAAAGCTAGCTGATGTTTGTGACTTGGTATACAAAGTAGTATCGCCAGGGTCGACCTTAGGCCTTTGGCCTCGCAACAGAGGACTCAGGACCGAAGAACGCTTCCACGCAATCAAAGCAACGTTCCAACAAAGCATAGATATCCAAAACATTGTTTTTATATTATGTTGCAGCAGGTTGCTGTTTAATGACGAAACCGGGGATTTCAAAAACCGCTTGTTCTTGAACTAATAATATTAAATGTAATTAATTTCAGAAGAATACTCGTCAAATCATCATAAAAATAAAACTAAATCTACAATACAAATATTAATCCCAAATAGACATCTGTAAATCTGTAAATAAATCCCGAAGTGACATCTCGAATTTTTTTAATAGTCCTCTCTCTGTATTAAGTGTTAAAAGTTGTAAATCAAGTAAAATTAGCCAAACTCTACAAGTAACAGCTTGTTTATCAATTTGAGTCGATAAGAGACGAGAACGCACTGGTCAATGTTATCTCGGTTATAAAATATACTATACACATCTCTTTCTACACTATATTACGATAGCGTTATACCTATAATAATGCTATCAATTACAGCTCTATGTTGTATCTACTCCTTATCTTTACTTAGCTAATTACTAACGATTGAATGATGGAGAACGCATAGCCTTAAATATGCGTTCTGTGTAACATAATAATATTATGTTGAACTTCGTTCATTAATATCTGATCAAAGGGCTCGAATCATAAAAAGATCCAAAATGCCACTAGCTCATGATTTTATCCCTCCCTTATGACTTTATAAAAGTATTTTTGTTTTAGCAGTTACTGTTATAATTATTTTAACCCCCGACGCAAAAACGACGCGGTGCTATAAGTGTGACGTGTCCGTGTGTGTGTTTCTGTTTGTGGCATCGTGGCTCCGGAACGGATAAACCGATTTACATTTTGCATTTTTTTTTGTTTGAAAGGTTAATTAGTCATTGTTTTTAGGTATGTTTGATGAAAATCGGTTCAGCCGTTTCAAAGTTAAATTTAATGTTATATTGCTAATTAACACGAAACTAAACGGTAAAATATGCACATCCAACGCATAAACTTTCAAATTACAATAGTTCAGCTAATTTGAACAATTTTAAACAAACATATTTATCAGATCTTTCGCATAATTTAAATATTATTTACTACACGGCCTTGGTGACGCAGAACTTTATTATTCAAAAGATTCTGTGCGTTACCGTAGAATAATTATAATGAACTCTTTGAAAACCATTTGCCCATTCACGCAAACTAATTTTCCATGCTTAGAACTGGCTACGAAGTGCTTTGCGGTTTCACTCTTGCCATTTGAGATTTCCCCAAATTTAAGGACGTTTTTAACTTTTGGTTAGTCACACTTACATACCTAGATTGCCAAAATTTGTGATAAGTAAGTACTTTAATATCATATTAAGATTTATTAGAATTATAAGGTCGATGTGATCGTAGATGGCAAGGGCCTTAGAATTGTTTTTTGTTTTGTTATAGTTTTAGCATCTTTTTTTTATGTCATTGAGTGACGAGACGAGCAAATCGCTCGCCTGATGTTAAAAGACACGTTTGCCCATAACAGGTATGTGCCACCCAGAATTTTGAACCATTTCATTATTTTTTTGATAGCATTTCATCTAAGTCTATTTGGCGCAGTAACTATTAATATGTGTACATTTTATGTGGTTATGATATTATGATTGTATGAACCAAACAAACACCCTAAATTTCGCATTAATATCAAATACGCAAATAATATCCATGCTCGTCGCGCCGCGCACAGCGCACTGTTGTTGAAAAACACACAGATCGCGGCGTATTGTTTGTCTTGTGGAAATCTATAAACAACGCGTACTCTTGACCGTGCTACTTTTCCTGTCGCAAAATGAACCTTTATCCAACGAGATAAGGCAACGATAAACGAAGAACAGATTCCAGATTGAGGAATTATGCAAAACAAGTGCAATACTGTATTAAATCGCGTCGAAATGTGGTGAATTAGGTTTGAAAATTTATTGTTTAGTGTTTAGATTGAAAAATGGAACACCAACGGGTTTTTTTTTCTTGTAATTGTTTCTAGTCTGCATTGTTTTTGCCATATTTAAAGCGGCATTTATGTGGGTACTTCATTTTTGATTTGAAATTATTTGCATTATTAATGCAATATGTTTTTGCCAATGTGTCTATTTTAGTCCACCTTCACCTATTTAACATAGTCATACTGTACGTTCCGAAAAAATACAAGCGTTACTGATGTGAAAACTTTTATTATCCGTAAATCGCTAGAAGATTCAATAGTTACAGAAGTTGTATTGAATCATCTTTTGCACATACTTACAATAACTTTATTCATATTAAATTCTCTGGTGGTTTCTTGTAATCATTTCGTTTTTGTAAATCTGTTATAGGCACGAGTTTGTGTTTAACAAACAAAATAATAAGATGCTCAATTCTGTGAAACAGGAAGATGTTCGAAGATAAGAATGAGTTGGTAGGTATCATCAGAAATATAAATTACGGGAATTTGGAATCACTGGAAATGGATTATACGTAGATACCCGTGGGCCTAGCCAAATTTAACAAAGATAAACGTTTCCTGAGAAAATGTTGAAGTCGATTCTATAGAATCCTTACAAGACTAAAATTTTGATTTTGTTATACTTCCATTATTATTTTTCCTCCATTTGAAATGAAAAGAGTAGCAAAAAGTTTGAAGCGCAATTGGGTATTCTCTTGTTTTGTTAACTGTTTTTAGTTAAGGTAATGAAGTAACTGTCCAAACACACCAATTATGTGGGTGCTCGCGTATCGCTGCTATCAGTATAATATGTGTATGATACGGATCGATACGAGCTTAACCATTGGCCAACGTCACGCACTCCATTTGTAGATTTTTGATAACATAATTTTAGGAAAACAATGTCGGACCGACGGCGACGCTGTGACACCGCGACCTCGAAAATTTATCGGTCGTTGTCGTGTTACTTGCCTTGTTTACGGAGGTTTTCGCTTTGTGTTTTATATCCTTTATACATTTGAATTGACCTATAGAGACGCTACGTGCATTTTCCTATCGAAATGTCCTTTAGCGTGGAACCCTTGTTTTAATGCGTGGGTTGTCTTCCGTTTGTTACACCGCCCAGCGACCTGTGACATTATTCCACTAGGATAAAAATATATCAGGTTCGTATCGGAAAATGCGGCTCGAATATTACGGAGCCCTAGCTTCAAATGTCAGGTTAACATTTCGCACGTGCCTGCGCTCTCGTTTATTTAAATATAATGGAGTCTTGAGCCATCATCTCTATTAAAAGCATCGATTTAACGAGCGGAATGAGATGGTATAGGCCGCTTTACGCGCGCCGTGAATATGGGTCGGCTCTCGCAGACGGCTCGCTCCGTCGCGTGCGAACTGGCTCTGAGTATCTGAGTAGCTCCGCTCGCTCCACCCGGTAATGAATTCACTAAAGGTGTAACGCCACGCTTCGATAAACAGTTTTTGCTATTACTCGACGTCATCAGTTCGCGAGTCTACAGCAGGTAAACGATTGCGACACTCGGCCTTGTATGAGAAACTTTTGAACTCCTACGTGGACTCGCGTGTCGTCTCAGCTCGTGTCTGATGACCTGAATCTTGGCTCGGCTTTTCGTCACCCGATCAATCGTTCTAAAAAACTCTTGGATGTCTTTTTCTTGACAGTGACGTTACGTAACGTTGACCGATGGTCGTCTAACCGTTATTTCAGATCGGCATGAGGCCGTTGCACCGATGTTGCTTTCCGAAAATCGGATTGCAAAAGTGGGGACATTGTGAGCAGTGCGGGAGCCGTTGTCGCGGCCCGCTCGGGCTCGGCACGGGCCGCGGGCGGAAGTTACGGTGAACGGTGCCTCAGTGGCCTTGGCGGATCGGCCGCTGCGCGCCGAAGGTGAAAGTCTTGACTTGACGGCCCGCAATTACTGAACCTCGACCCGCCATCCTCCAATATTCGGGTTGCGACAAACCGTCCGTCGTGCAGTTACCGTAGCTCACGTGTTCTGCAGCACTCCCGGCTTCCGCATTCCTGAACAATCACGGAGAAAATTGATCCACTTAGAAAATCTTTTTGCTAGAGCGGGACAGTGCTAGCGCTTATAAATTAAGTTTACAGCGGTTGATGATTGCAATTTAAACGTGGATAACAAACCAATTTTAACAACTTAATAGTAAGGTCACTGCGAAAAAATCTGCTGTCTCCAAAAAAATTGAACATAATGGGAAAACAGACGTGGAAGTAGACAAATGCAAAGCAATTAATCTTAGGAGTTTTATTTATAACAAGCATCATTCAATAGCACCTTCACGCATGATTGGATAAGGCGATCCGAGGGTCGGCCCAACATCTGCCTGGTCGTCACCGCTTGGCTTCTATTCAAATTTAAATGTATTCTGTCGAGTGAACCATCGAATGGGCTTGAAGACGCTGCACTGTGTATTACTATTTTAGTTGTATCACCTTCAACGTGAACTGTGAATGCATCAACAAGCTTTTCATTATTGTCAACTACTTACTAGCAAATGCTTTTATTCGAATTTATTCAACTCGGTTATTCTTTTGTTTATCTTTAATTTTAGTGCGCATTTTCAATGGCTTTGTTCTATCTAGAAAAAAATGTAGACATCTACTTAGGATGAGGCGAAAAAAGGTACAAAAATGAAATTAGGGTAATAAACTAACTAAAACTATAACAACAGAAATACAGAGATCATGCATTTTTATGTAATATATTAATTTATATTATGCTATAGTTCTTTTTATGGCTTTGGTCAGGAAAACTAGCATGCCACAACTGATAAAATATTGCCACTTTCATCTCAAAAGCAGATTGTAAAATTACAAATTTATTCATGTGTAAGAATTAACATTTGAAATTGATATAATGATGACGTAGACAATGAAGAAAGACTGGTTACGATCGAATACTATTGTAGTAGACTTAACAACCGCGAATACTTCGAATGGTGCAATTGGTACCTACTAAGTACTATGTGTAACAAAGAGTCCAATAACAAAATATACGTATAATTTATTATTCAAGGCAAAAATTATAGAAGTGCGTAAAAAAAATCACAAATCAAAGGACATTACCACTGAACAGCCTAATCAAAAATACAATTAATACGGCTCGCGTATCTAATCATAATGACTGTTATTGCTGTGAATGCACTGATAACCAATTAAATTCCCTAGATAATAAGTAACGAGCGCCGCGACCGCACTGAGATCGCAGACTAGATGTCGACAAGTGCGAAGAGCTAGTAATTGACCCATGATATTCAAAAAAGGTCACCACCAGTGACACCCCATAAATAAAAATTATCAAAAGGCACGCGGATTACGATGTGGATAATGAGGTATCCTTGGTAGGGGGAGAGCGGCTCCGTACTCCGGAGGGCCGCAGCGACGCCGCCGCCGCGCGCCCGCCTGCGCCCTCTGTGTATCACCAGAACTTGTGTACGGGATGGAGCACGAACACAGTTTGGCGAGCGAGGCCGGCACCAGCGCACGTCTCGATCGCGACTTGCTCTCGATTAGTTATGTAGTAGCGCCGCGCTGTTTGGACAAGTGCTAAGTTGATCGTTTCATGTGATACGTACCCGTTGAGGTTGGCATTATGTTTAATTCGACCGTTCGGTTATTTAATTGTTACGGATTGTATTACTGTTTTTAATTCTTCGGTGGATTCTTGTTTTGAGTGTGACGTTCTTTGTTGGAGTTGACTTTAATTGATAAGGTAATTATTTGTTTTATTGCTTAATTTTTTTATTTTAATTTAAATGCTGATTGACTTTACTGCTTTCAATTTAATTTTAATTCAGCTACGGTAGTGCATGCTCTGTGAACAAAGAAACCTTACAAATAATAAAGTAGGCTCCAGTGAATTCATATACATAGTTTGTTAGTTGCTTGCATAATCTGTTTATTACTTTGTTTTAAAATTGTTTGCAGTAAAGTAATTACTTGCCTCTTACTTCATGTAACCATTTATTTGACAATATTTTGTAAATAATCAAGGCTATTGCGATCATTGTAGGCGATAACATTTTTAAATATAAACTAGTACTTGTATTAAAACTTAATAAAGAACCCAAGCTTTTCAAAAATATATTATGTATGAACTTTGACTAATTTGAATAAAACAGTCTGGAAGCTGAAAAAAACAAGTCATATTCTGTAATGACGAATCTTTATAACGAATGGCAATAACTGTATGAATTATTTGAATTGTAAAGCAATATTTGTTATCAGTTGCCGTGAAATACTTTTATTGCTGGTATCACCGGACACGATTGTTACGGTAATCGAGCTCTAATTAGGGGAACTACTCCGCTACCACTTTATCTCGAACTCTTATCATAAAGAGTTCATAAAAGAAATGTCCTCGCGGTTCTGCTCAATTTTTATTTTCAAATCACCACGTTTTTCAATTTCTACCTGACCAAGCCCTTTTGTCGCTGCGTCGTATGCTATCGCTTGCTCTCTCGCACCCATATGGGTATTAAAATGGAATGGAAAGCTTAGAGTGGGATCAAACGTTTTATTAGTCTTTAGGTGTTTTGTTTTACAACACTGTTTTCTATCAGTTGAACTCGTTTCTGAAAATCTTTAGTAATTAGATTCCGTTTTTTTCGTTTAGCTTTCCCCCTCCCTTGTCTTTGTCTGATGAAAAAGGCGTTCCGCCGTTGACACGAATGTTTGGCTTTATCGTCGTAAAGAAGTGGGTACATTTATGTTAATAGCTCTTTTTATGAGAAACATAGGTACTCTTAATACTTTTCCCTCCAGTTTTTGTGAGTAGAAGAAGCATTCCGTGGAAATTGGGATTCCGTATAGATTTCGATTTCGGATAACGTACCGTCACTAGTCTAAGTGTGTTTTGCATAATTGCATAAATGTAAAACAATTTTGTTATTTTTTTCTTTTATCTTGTAGAATTTCGTGATGATAAACATTTACAAAAATCACGAATTGTCAAAATATTTCATGTAAGTAAGTCAGTACATAGTTATAAAATCAATTTTATTTCCCTCTTATCAGGCAAAACATGATTTTGTACTTCAGCGTTTGGGGAGCGTTTACATGCGCTAGTCGTTCTTCATTTCTCGTTATTAGTAGACGTTCTGAGAAACTCATTTAGTTTTAATTGAAATTGGAATAAGAAGGTTTTAGCCGTTTTTGTGAAATGTTGCCTGCACTCGTATGAAATAAAGCTGCTGAATAGACGAAGCGCGAGTGTACCATCTTTAGAACTAAATTAAGTTTCAAACATAGTGTTCCATTTTCTAATTTTTTTTTTAAGTTTCATGCAATTTTTAAATTATGTCTCTCTTTAAGTCAGTCAGATAAAGGCAACACTACATTTAGTTCTGTCAATTTCTGTCAGTGGCGCAGCAGTAGCTATTGATTTTTGTCCATGGATTTTTTTGCTCTTTAAATATTTATTTTAATTAAGTTTTTCTTAAATTATCCGACTCTTTTAAATGTTATAATAACATGATTTGAAATTTTCTACCACCTATATAGCGTGGGTTGTGGGTGATTCTGATTAAACTTTTGACGTCTTTAGAAGTCATAGGGCGTCATAATCATTTGCCTTTGATGCCACCTCAGAATCGGAGTCACTTGCAGGTGGAGCTAAAAAGAGTAAGACGCTACTTGCGTCTCTTTCTCTCCGCAGAAAATGACATCACACTTCAAATGAAATAATTTGTTTCACAACCCTTTTACGGCAACACGGTTGAACCGATTGGAATAAAATTTAACAGGGATCTAGCTCATCTAGCATGTATCGTGAGGATGTATATGGATTACTTTTTATCCGGGAAAAAATTAGAAAACGCGACTTTAACCGCGGGGCGTACGTAACTAGTACCTACGTAATGAAGTTTAGTGTCGTGGGATATGTGCCAAAAGTTCCTAGTTTTGTCGGAGCTTAATAAACTTTCAGTAGGTATTTTATGTTTTATCAGTGATTGTTAGTTAATACTGAAACTTGTTAGGTAGCTTCTGTGTAATTTTTCTGTAAATTTCGACTGAATAATGGCAATTCTCACTTTATTTATGAATGTTCAAGAATAAGAGATAATACTTAGATACTTCCTACGCAAGTTCCGTTGAGATTGTTTACAGTTATTTTCTTAGGTTCTTATTTTTTTCTCTTAAAGGTCAGCATTAATTGTCAGGCGAGTATAATATTTATGTCTCCTTTTTCCTAATTTGGAGATTTATCGGTGTAAATAACTCAATTTCGTAAAAAATATTAATCTAATACGCATGTCGAAGTTCAATTATGTATTGATAATTACTAACAAATAAATATATAGATGCTAAACTAAAGCCGTAAATCTGTCCAGCTCTAAGCACACGAAGCTAATTTGTCTTCAACGCAAAAGGTCCAATATTTAACGAACAAATAACGTAATAAATGAAGTATCGCATACACTGTCAATAACTTTAAAAGTGCGTCAGCTGCGGAGCTATTAAACGTGATTTATCCGCCATGAACACCGTTCATTGTTTGGGCCGTATGGGCTGTCATAAACGCGGTGGTATATAGCCAGCGATGTAAAGCAGCAGATGATTTTTACTCGCGCCCGATAGATTACATGGTGTTAGGATCTCAGGGGAACGGCACGGTTGTTTACACGATATTGGTTGGGAAAATTATGTGAATGGAATAAACGCGCTGCAGGTATTATGATTGTATGAATAATCAGACCATGCATTACGAGTAATGGAAATTAAAGGCGGAGAGAAACGGTTGCCAGCTGTCTCCTTCCCGCATGAAGATAAATACTGCTAAGTTGAGGTATATTAATTAAAGAATCCTTTAAAATAACAATTATATTGTACAAAAATGTTCTGGCATCTTTTAATTTGAAAAAAAAAAATGTATTTCTTGTAATGTCTGCCAAATTAGTATCTAGATATTTAAACGAACTTAGGTGTTTAAAGTCATAATAATTAATAAGTTTACTTCTTTATTTTTAATATAGAAATGGGTGTGGCACTTCAAAAAATTCTCATTTCCCTTTGTAATATTAGAACATTGCTGACGTGCGTCTTGCAATGCTTCTTCGTTAAATCTTCTTAAATTAAATCTTATATATATAAAATTCTCGTGTCACAATGTTCGTTCCCGTACTCCTCCGAAACGGCTTGACCGATTCTCATGAAATTTTGTGAGCATATTGAGTAGGTCTGAGAATCGGCCAACATCTATTTTTCATACCCCTAAGTGATAAGGGTTGTCCACCCCTCCACATTTATTTTTATTTTTTGGACAAAATTTTTATTTCTTATATTGTTGCTTATGTGGCATTAAAAATACATACAACCCTAAATTATCGCCCTTCTATCACCAACCCCTATTTTTTAATAGTCACTAGAAATAATTTTTATTTTATGACAAAACAACGTTTGCCGGGTCAGCTAAAATATTATAAATGAATAAAGAAAATAAAAATAATAATCGGCCATTTCTGACCTAGAACCAGAAGCTGTTGTAACTATACCATCTCACAGATTATGCGACTTATATAACTGCCCTATTGTTATGAACGTAGAATCATATTCGTGGATGTGTACATCGTGTACATTTCAAGTACTTTAAGGGTTACGAGTTACGACACTATTGATGTTGTTTTAGTTTTCTTGAAATATGGAAAATGAATTTTCGTGCGAAATAAGAGCTGCCTAGCCGCCTTTAGTTGTTTACGTTGTCGGATAAGAAAGTTGAAGTTTAGTTGTAATAATAACACATTATGAAAAGTGATTTACATTTCCTGAATATATTTATATTTGAGTATCGTTTTTAAAACCTGTAAAAATATTTTTTTTTATTAAATTATAAATACCATATAACAAATGCTACCATTTACGAAATTAGGTACGAAAACTAAACTAGAAAATAATACAAATTAATCATATTATCTAGATAGATAAATTAATGTCTGGAAAGGCAAGATTAGAGACATTTTTAACAAAATAAACCCATGACATCATAGTGACTATGACGAATATGATCTAGCAAATTTTAGGTAAATACAGCTGATGACTTTTACACAGAAGCCTTTATCATCGATAATCAGTTAAATGATTCAGCAACTTTAAAACGATAAACCTTCCCGACTTAAATTACTTATTATTTAATAAATAATTAGGTAATTACCATTAATCAATTAGTAAATCACCTACGGCCTACCGCCTAATCACCCTTCGAGGTAGACCTGTATCCCAGCAGTTGGAAGAATTAAAAGTTGCATATGATAATGAATTAGTAATTCAGTTAAAACACCAAAAATTGCGCACAAAAAAAATGAAACAGTCAGTTTTTTTTAGTGAAAATTGGAAACGAGACGAGGAAATCGCTCATCTGATGTTACGTCACGTTAAACATCAGACTTAACACAAAAATTGCGCACATAAAAATTGAATCAGAAAAATAGTTCCAAGTTTCAAAACGGTGGTACTGGTAACGCCTTTGAAATGTGGTCGTGGTGGTGGCGGCGGATGTTACATAATTATGTCGACTTACAGAACTAATGCGGCTATTCCGAGAGTAAGTGAACCAGGTACAAATTGTCCACCGTCATATTTCAACTCGCCCTACGAATACTGTCGAAACTGCAAGTTGCACTTTTTACAGGAGAGCAATTTAAAGTCAAAATTTGACTTAAATTAATCATTTAAATTGTTAATTATGTATCAATTTTATTCAATTTATAAAATGCCAATTTATTTTTAACTTTTTGGAATTACTTGTATTCCTAAAAGTTTATTAAAAATTCGTATAATTGATACAATGAAAAAAGACGTTATTTTGCAGTTTCGATGGTATTCGTAGCAGCAGTCGATTTGTCCTTCGGATTAAAAAAGAGAAGATTCTTTTGAAGGATAAACACTGAATCATAATTATTTGGACACTAAGATGAAGGGTCATCAGCTTACGCTCGCCTATCATCAAATAAGTAAATATTCATACTAAAAGCCCTCGGACAGATTGAAGGAAAAACGGAAAACAATCCCGAAAAGCGAAAACAGGAAAAGGGGACGGAAATATTAAGGCGACGGAATCCTAAACAATAGCCCAGGTGCTTGACCGTGTTGACAGCGAGACGCTTAGCACTGTGCACTGATCAGGTCACAACAACAAAATGTCCAGAAAATACCTAATATAGCAGAATAAATAATAAAATAAGGTAGCAGTTGTTTTGTTAAGAAAATAACTAGTTGGGATCTGGTTTCATCAAATCCAGGAATAACCCAATTCACAGGGAGAGGGGGGAGGGACAAAAACACAATGTTAGATTTCAAAAAATTAACCAATTACGTTAAATTATTAAGGCGATGACGCAATAGAAAGGAAAATGGCCGTACTTAGGGAGTCTCATCTCTGTCTATTTATAAATATCGGTGTCTACATTGTCTGTCGCAATCTCGGATCGACCCGACCGTATATCGGCTAAGTGGCTCGAAATAGCTGTGTATGGCCAACGCACACGACATACTTTTTGAGCGATCTTTGCAATGCACATTGCATTATAAGAAGACAACATAACGAATTAACACAACATTGAACATATAGATTGATTGGACACTTAGTCTTGTACAGACTTCTTCTTCTGTGTTCTCTTTTTTTCTTACTGTTTTTTAGTCATCCTTATTAGTTTTTAAGATAGAATTTTTAAATACTTTGTCAGCCATTTTGTCACCTAGGCAATTAAGGGCAGATAAGCAATAAAAGTGAAAGTCGGAAGGAATCGTAAAAATCGTTTTCGGTGACGATTCTATTGTGTCTTATGAAACGAGATAATATTACCGTGGTAATTGACAGTCACACACGCACACACAAATCATTATTTTATCAAACAAAATTTGCAACTTGTTTTAGAAGATGTTCTTATATTTTATTATTCTAGAAACTAAATAATTATATGTATGTTGTTGTAATAACATGTCTATTAGGACAACTAGACATACTTAACTAATTCTGCAGAATATGTTAAATTATCATTGTAATAATTATTTTGTACATTTTTGTAATCACAAGAAATGCTAAAAGAGCAGATAACTTTCTAATTAATATGAATTGCCTGGTTACTTTATATATCGCAGAGTCAACAGGAAAAATAAAACGAGGTCATGTTATCATATTAAAGCAAGTATTCGTTTTTAAATGCACCGAGCGGTCTGCATCTAATTTGTTCCAAACAAAGGAATTTTTTACTTTTCCCTAGAGCTCTTGGAATTTACACTTACAATTTTTTGAAAGAATTTAACATACCTAATTTACTATGACTTGCTAGTCTGGAAGTAAGGTAAAAGTTAAAGTACACTAGCAAAGTTACGGCACAATATTTATTCTATTCTAGATTCATATTGTATTTGCCTCTAGGCTATTCGTAAATTTCATGGCCAAAGACTTTGCGGCCGAATATTAATTCCAAAATTCATGATTTGAACAAGTTGAAAGTTCAACTCGATTCCCAATTTGATTTAGCCCCATTTTCCGCATAAACGGAGCTTCAAACGAAACCATATTTGCTCAAACTTTCGAGATATTTAAACAGTTTGTTGTAAACTTTAACTCTCGAGAAGTAAACCAGTTTTTTAAACTTTTTCTAACCGTAACAACGTGAGCGTGGGCGTAAGAAAAGAACATGCTAATGCTCAGCCGTCACTATCATAGATGTCAAAAGATGGACAAAAAGGTCCCCCGAAATAGGTGGCATTCTCCAAACATATCGGCGGGTATCGCCCGTGTGAGAGACAGAGAAAAGAAAGTGCAGGTAGGCAGTCGTCCGCGCGGAGTGGGATTTATTAGGTCGTAACTGGTGCGGTGGCGGGGTCGCTACACGCGCAGCGCGCACCGGTGCGCTGCTTCGCCAGCTGCCATTCCGACTGCGGCATAGCTCACCATTAAGGACAATCGTTTGTTAATGAACAGTTTTTTAATCTGTTAACATGGAGGCAAAGAAATTATGCGCGAAGAGGACAATAGTTAAAGATTTTATAATGACTGCTACAAACAGTACACAAACCAGGTTTAGTTATTTTTGTCTTCATGTTGTCATCATCAGCCTAATGTAGCCTACAATTACGTGGACTAATTTTGTCGTCTAAAATCCCAAAATAGTATTACTCAATTCGGAAATCTTCAGAAATTAAAAGACCTAAGAGACTAAATTAAAAAACATGACTAATGTGAATTTTGAAAAAAAAATACAATTTAACATTTTGTAACAAATCTTAAAGCTTTATAATTATATGTAAGTAATAAATAAAGAAAGTTGTAGACTTTATACGTTTACAGCTCAAAAATAAGTCGAATATTCGTAAACCGTACAAGGAGATGAAAACGGCTCTACGCCGCCGCTCACTCCGCAGACTGTCGTCGCGCGCCATAAAAAGTAAAAAGACGAACGTGGTTCAAAGTATTCTAAATGAGGTTTTTGTTCCTATCGTTCATCCGTTTATTCAGAAACCAATTAAATCGAGTTGAAATTTGGGAAACTATTGTATTTTGAGTTAACCACTCAACTAGACACGCGACTAATAATTTTGATTCATGTATTTAAAAAATATCACGAATCTACGAGAAAAATTACAATTAGGAAGTTGTTACCAACAGGGACACAAAAGATTTTAAATTCATAGTGCAGTTTGCATAATTTAGTTTCAAATAGATAGAAACAGCAGCGCAACAAAAAAATGTTACATAACTAAGAAAAATAAGCTTGAAAGAAAGTCTTGAAGATTTTAGTTTTGAAAATTCCATAATACTGAACTGCATGCTATTATCGATTTTGTTCTTTTACTTCTATTTCAAAGGTCAAGATCATGTCGTTTAGTTTTCTGCTAAAGTAAACATTTTAGTGTCTTCTCTAAACATATATTGTTGGTTGCTAGAGTCATAAAATACTAGAAGTAAGCCATCAGTGCAGTTGAATGGTGAATATCGACATTATTTATCATGACTGAGGTAGGTACGTATTTAAACTGAGTGCTCCCGATTCAAAGCGAAGCAAGAAGCTATTTTCGAACAAAAACACGTAGCTTGTAACGTCTTTTCGATAATAAGATTGTGAAGAAACGTGTTCCATTCTGGATAAGGTCCAGTTTTCATTAGTCGTATGCAGCACTGGGTTTCGTGTATTATTGAAATGATTACTGTCTACTGAACTTGTATCTTCGTGTAGCTTTTATAGAAGTAAAATAATATGCTTTTGAATAACAAAGCTTTATGGTAATTGAGTTTCTTGTGGTGGCAAGTCCGATCCCGTTTTTAGGGCCATCATTAGTCACTCACTCGTTATAGGTACTCACCATTAAACTGTGTTAGTCACACTTATTGATAAAATAGGTAGCTAAGTATTCCTTTGTTTTGTGAGATTTTAGTTAATCTTTCCAACAATTTCACTTGTTGTGATATTTTTTTCTTTCTTGTTCCCGCTTAACAAGAATTCTCAGCAGGTTGTATTACTTTCGGCTCAGTAGGTCGTAACACAACCAATTGTAAAGGTCGTGGAGACGTTGTTACACCCTCAAGTGCTCTCTGCACGCTCTTGTTATCCTGTAGGATGGTTTTATCTTCTCACTTCGTAAATGGAAACATATTCATAGTTACCAGCTTCTATTCTTAGAGTTCTATCCTTTGAATCTTTGTTTTGGCTGATTTTGTTAGGAAAAATCTTATTGTTATCCTACAGTATGGACAATTTCTCAATTCGCTTCATCATCATCATTCATTTTAGGCCAGTTATCGTTACCCATTGCTAGCTTTTGTCCCGTAAACAAATTAACAGAACGAGTCATGACTAGGCAGTGAGCACCGTCTAAAATGACGGTTCACGCTACGTCATTCGTTTCCTCTCCACACGTACGTAGCCGCACATGACGCAATTGGCTTTTTCAATGTCTTATCTACTGTAAGGTATGTTGTCATTCGCCGAGTGGACGCCGAGCTGCGCGCACGCCGCTCTCGTCGCGATTTATTTTTGTTGCGCTTGTCGTTTACCTTTTTATAGTGGCCGAGGACAAAGTGACGAATTGTGCGGTCGTATTGTGCCAGTGTTTTGAACTTCGTGTACTGTGACATTGAAGGCATCGATTTGAACATACTACATTTTCGGTGATTCACCTATAATGTTTATGTCAGGATTCTTCATCCTCTCCCCAGATTTGTCTTCTAGGTGGGTGTTTATTAAAACTAATTTCAAGGCGCTTTGTCTCAGTTCGTTATCGGTTCGAGGCGCGCGTCGGCAGTATCTGGTGCGTTCGGTGCGATTGCGAATGGAGAGCGGATTATAGCAAGTTGTGAACCTGATTGGCCCGTTCGGCCGTCGACGCATTGTTCTCCGCCTTACCTACTCGTCATTATGAAACAATTAGGCCTTCTGCTTAACTTATTCGCATTCCATCATTGAGAATTTTTATCTGACATTTCTTTGTTCTTCTATTTAATGTTATACAATAACGAAACTATAACATCGCTTCGCGTAGTAACTCAGTTTGACGATACTGCCCGGGCGTTCTAATTTTGTGTCTTCCACCTGACCGTTTTGGCGTCGCTAATAAGTGCTAATGTGGCGTGTGTCGTTGTTGCAGGATGACGCCGCAAGAGGAGCGCGAGGTGGGTCGGTGCGGCGGCGGAGGCGCGGAGATTGCCGCGTTCGAGGACGACATGTTCGGGCCCCCGCGCACGGAGCCCGCCGCCAGGCCCAAGCTGTCCATGATCTCGGCGCGTCTCCGCGCCAACGAGGAGCGCAAACGCGTCATAGAGATCTGCTCGCAGAAGCTGGAGAGTATTGAGGACCCAGCGCGCGACCTGCGCCGGTCCGTGACCATCAACAACACCTACTGCCGGCTAAGCGAGGAGGCGCGCCGCGAGAAGGAGGCCCGGCGGCGGCGCGCGCGCGACGAGTGCGACGACTCTTCCTGGGTGGGCAAGAAGGCGCGCCGCGCAGTCGAGGACGAGTGTCTCGCGCTGCTCGATGCTATCCCCGAGTTGGGGGATGCCAACCTCGGCTGCGCGCAACTGGCGCGCCAAGAAATGCCGCTGTTGCCCACTGGGCTTCTCACCGTGCTAGACTCGTGACCGCGTCATGCCGCGCACTAGCTCTCCCCGTGAGCGGACCCACTCTGGCGGCCCGGCGTGACGCCCGGCGCCGCCCGCCGGCCCGGCCTCGGCCCGTATCCTCGGCCGAGGATCGCGATCCGGAAGCGCCTGGAATCTGCCGGACTATTATCGTTACCCGCGGACTGTCGACGTTTAGCGTTATTAAGACGTGTACTTACTTTGTTGGCGTGTTTTATTATTTAGTGAAAGTTGCTCAGGCGTCGGGCGCGGTCCAATTAGTGTTCGCGATTCATTCTTATCGAAACTGAGGACACTGCTGTGCCACGCGACGCGACCGACGCGACGTCGCGACCTTGTTCCAGAGATATTGTGAGAACTCGATAGTTTTTATGGAGGCATAGTTATAAGCGATAATTATTATGTTTTACATATTATTATACTGTTAAATGGATAGTTTTTAAGGAATACTTAGTGCAAAACGACTGGGAACGGTGGCGTAGAAATGAGATATATCGACGTTTTTAGTTCTTTTATAAATTAAAATGTTGCGTCTAGGTAGCTATGAATATGACTTACTGATTTCGAAAGTAAGTTAAGAAGGTCGCCAGATTGGCACGAGTGTGAGCACATCGTGAACGAGTCGCTTCGGCGCTGCAACCCGCAGCCGAGCGGCGAGCTCCTGTTAACAAAGGAATACCAGTTTGCGATGCGTTCGTCATCGGCCAATGTTGGGATTTTTGTTTCCTTATCAATACTCGCGTGTGTCAGCGCCGCGGCGGCACACACTTCGACCAACGTTTGGCCAAATACTCCAACTAGGCCAAACGTTTGATCGCGCTGCATTTGAAAACAAGTCTGAGTTCACTCTGAGTGAGTTTTGTTGTATTATGTCTTAAGATTTTTAATTTTTGGTTATTATTAGTTATATAACGTTACCTTAGCTTATATCACCATTTTAAGTTTCGTTACCAGCAAGTATGTTCTTGCGATTTGGGTTTCACGCGGTTGCCCATGCACAAGTTTTATATTTTTATTTTATGATAATTGTTTTGTCTTATTCTGATTTACTTAAAATTTAGCAATTATTATCGAGTTTGTCGAAGCATTACTTAAGGCGGTACAAAGCGGTTGTGCAATGTCAGTAGCAATCAATATGAATTGTGCAATTTTCTTCGCTAGAGAAGTTCCTTTACTTTTGAAATCTTAATTGTCGCAAAATATATCGGTAGTAGCCCGTTTCGCCCCTTCTGAATAGTAAATAGGTACCTGGAGCGGGTCGGGGCGAGGTTCGAGGAGGGGGGCGAGGGAAGCGCGGCGTCTCCCCGGGAGCGAGGGGGGGGCGGGCGGCGTGTAGGGTGGGTCTCCGCACCGTTCCCAGCACTACTGTGATATTAGCCTAGCCTGTGTATCGTATTTGTGCTAGTTTACCCCAACCATGTTTGGATATTGTGCTTGTAAAAATGAAGCTTCGAAATAATCCCCTTTCTAATAATTGGTCATTTTATACGGAATAACCGGATTTTGAAGTCGTTTACCGACTGTAGGTCACATTTAGAAATTTTACGAGTAGATTTTTTTCGTTGTAGCATTTGGTAATGTTGATGATAATTGTATAAAAGTTGAAAATAATCTAAGCGCTTTTACACCATGATGTAGAACCCTTTTTGGGACATTGTAAACATAAAGGCATACAAACTTTACCATTTTGTTCATTAGTAGACTTAGCGTAAAGAAATGGGAGTACCAAATGTAATTATAACAGATTGATCTTAAGACGCACATAATTATTATAATAAGATAGATTTCAGTCAACATCTTGTGAGTCAACGTTAGGGCAACGTAAAAAATGTCAAAAGACCAAACTGTAAAATAAACTTTAGGAAGATTGCTTCCGAAATAAATAAAAAAACAAACGTAAGTTTGTTAGAAAATAAAGTGTAAATAAAATCAATGAATACCAAGCCTCTAGTTTTAATTATAAACACGCTTTCAAGGAAAATGAAGGCAAAATGAACCGGATATTGGGGACTATCAGGATATCGAATCGAATAAAGGCATCGCATTCACACGCAGGACAAAAGAAAGAGATGGAGAGTAAATGAAATTACGATAAGTTCAACAGGATATGAAGCAATCTGTGAATAGATAAAATATTTATGATAATTATAAAAATAACCGCTTTTAAAATTTGCTTGATTAGGAATTGCGGTTACAGACTGTAGCCGCAATAAACGTAGTAAAAAGTATTTACAAATCCATGAGCCCAGAGTGTAGCATTTTCGGGAAAATATTTTGTTCGTTTTATCGGAAAATGCTATGAAACGCATAAAATATGTACAAAAATACATTACGCTTTTGTTCAAATAAATCGGAAGTCTTAGATTTATCAAAATTTTAACCAATAGTAAAATTTTAAAAACATTAGCTTTACAATAAATCCAGATTTTTAATTTATTACAATTATAACTTATAGAACAGTCAAATAATAACAGACTTTGTGCGCTGGAGATTTCAAAGATAAAACGACGCCCCTCAACTAAAACAAATATGCAATGGAATATTAATGTGCAGATGATAACGAGAGGCGCTCAGTTTCAGAAGATGTCTATTTATACAGGATGTACTTAAAGTGTAAAGCGGAAACTGAGTGATTGACGAAATAAATTGATACATTTTGATATAACTACAAGAAAAACTTTGTAGGTGACAGTTTCATCGATACGTGATTAAATTGACACCTAGTACGAGTACGTTTTATAGACAGTTATTGACGCAAAAAGAAATGTGAACGCCTAATTTTATTCTCGTTTTTAGGGTTGTTGACCTAATTTAATTGGTTGACGGCCTGTATTGTTCAGCTACCGCTAATACAACTCTAGATACACCCTGTAAACGTATAATTATCAAAACTGTTTAGCATTTTATTATGTACGTAAACAATCGGTAGTCAATTTCACGCATTTAGTGGTACAGCATGGCCAAACGCTTGGACAAATATCGTAACAATTGGCCAACTTTTTCATGGCGTGACTCAAAAAATCATCGCTCTAATCAAAGTAAAAAGAAATATTATTTTTGTAAAGAAGCAATAAACTCAGAGGCGTGGTATGGAAGTATAAGAATACAATTTAATATTGTAAAGAAAAGCGTTTTGTAAATGTTATCATAGTTATATTGTGATTAGCTGCTATTTTATAAATGTTTCCTGTCATAGGTTAAGAAATGAACATTAAATAAATATTAAATTAAAAGAATAAGTTATTTGTATTATTTATTCGTGCTTATCCCTTTTCTCTTTAAGCTAATGTGTTCGAACTGTTCAATTTTTTTCTCCCTTGCACGGGCGACACTTTTCATTAGCAGGAAGTTGACGGACAGATCATTGTGTAGCTGTAGGGCTAATAAATACGCTTATCGAGCTTTTATGCATAAGAGGACTAATAGGCACAATTAACAACCCGAAATTTAAACATACCTGCAGGCTGATTCAGCTATCCGAACATCGAATGTACTCTTCGAGAATTCGAATTTATAATTATGTCAAATCTCGGAAATATTTGACATATTCTTTCCGAAGGCGGAAGAACTTTTCGAAGATAATCGTCAAATAACATTCGATATTCGGATAGCTGAATCAGCTTGCCAACAGGACATTAAACAATCATAGGAACGTTAGAAGAAAAGGTAGAAGGAAGGACTAGATCGACTAAGTAGAGCAATCGACAAACACAGACTAAGAGTGCTTTTCTCAGTCAAGTCAAGTCAGTGAAATTGTGTCAGTCACTGTCTTTTTTTTTGGTTAAAAAACACATCATAGTAAGAGTGAACAAGAAAATACAGCACGCACTAGAACACACCCCGTAAGATAAATCGATAACACATCTAGTTAAATAAGTAAAAACATTATATCGTATAAAGAGGTGTAAACCTTGACAGAAGACCTTGAGAGCTAGAAAATAAACAGGTAGTTGCGACTCAGACGAGACCCGCGAAGAATATTACAAGAACTAACCTTTTAAGGAAGAAGGTTATTGACAGGTTCTGAATTTTGCTAATACTTATAGTTAGGTTTATAAATTAAAAGAGATAAGTTACATGCTTACTCCACGAATTTTGTGATGAGTTGATTCGAGCTGACAATTCTCACATATATAAGTAAGTGAAATAATTTAATATAACCTATTCAATCAAACCTCCCTGTACCTCTATAAGTCTTTTCCCCTAGTTAGATAGAAAATTTCCTTTGCTAGTCTATCAAGGTTTCCCTAGCCCTGGTATCCCGCGGGAAATGCACTTTTGGGCATCTATTCCTGTTTGTTTTCTTGATATATCACTACATGTAGAAAAAAATCCTTCTACCTAGAACTCATGGGGATACCACTGACCTTGGAAGACTTTGTATTCTCTACCCCTAAGGATAAATACTTCGGAGAATAGCGCTACAAACAGAACTATATGCTCACACTATCGGTCATAAAAGTTTTTGTGAATGGATAACAACATGTCAGATAAATTCCCCAGGATAAATACATATATACATTTAAAATAACCAATATTTCAGTCCAGTAGAATTCATAATAGGTAGGTATGTATAAAAGATTGCAGTGAGGCAGTTGTTATGCCCCGATTGAATGAATACTGCGATATTGTAATACTGTGATGCGTTACGTAGCCGCTGTAATCTATATAATACTAGCTGACTCGACAGACGTTGTCCTGTCAAAAGCCATTGCGTCAATTCTATGTCAAATATTGCGTAACTATAGCAACCGTAGTATGTTGATGCTAACTTGTCAATTTATAGTAAAAATTATCAGTATATATATAATTTGCAATAAATTAAAATTGCGACTATAATTTGAGATTTAAACTATCCTATCTCTCAAGTTGGATCGAACTGCACATGGTGTGCGAATTTTATTATAATCGGTTAAGTGGTTTAGGAGTCCATTGAGGACAAACATTGTGACACGAGATTTATATATATTAAAGATAAATGTTATGTTGGTTTGTGTACGCTTCAAAAACTCAAAAAGTTCTGCACCGATCGAGCTGAAATTTTAGCATGATTATATAATCCGCATCAAGGATTGTTTTTATCTATATTTTTTTATCCTCAGCGAAGCGTAGCAGGGAAAAAGTAGTTAGTAATAAAAGTGGCCAGATACATTCATTATGTAAGTAAATGAAATAAATAAGTAGAAATAAGTATTGAACCACTCTCTAAGTTAAACCCACAGAATTCTCCGTCACAAAGATAGTCTTTTAGCACGATTTTAAATTAGGGCATAAAATATTTGTTTACCATTTTGCGGAGATGTTGTCGCAACGCGATGACATTGACGACTGATCACCCAGAAATGGTTGACTTGGGAGAGGTAGGTAAAACTGGTTGACCTCTTTTGAGGATATTCTATTTACTGCATTAGGAGTTTTTTAACCAACTTCCAAAAAAAAGACGGTTCTTAATTCGACGAGTATGTCTTTTTTTGTTGTTTCTAAACAATTTTTACAAGCTTTAACTTAACTTGCAATATATGTACTATGTATATGTAACTATGTTTATTTGGGTGAAATATTGCGACTCAATTTGGAACACTTCGGTTAGCTGAAATAATATACGTGATACGTGTCAAGGTTCGCGCACATCAGGACCGCAGCGCCGCGGACGGACCGCAGCGAGGCGCAGCGGCATTTCTTTGCTGCTTTCAATTCTTGCGCTGTGGCCCACCAGTAGTGTGCGATAATTCATATAAAATGTAAAAATTTTAAGTGCAGGTGTAAATGCAGGAGGATTTTTGTTACGCGTTGCGGTGTGGTGCGGTGTGCGCGAGCCTTTAGCTTACGTTTGTATTAGCTTGTCTTTAAAATAATTAAAAATTTACTTATTGTTATTCAAAAAACGCCAAAGAGCACTTTGTCAAAATTATAATCTAGCTTAGACTTCTAAGTAACTAGAACTAGTAACTAGATAGTACTAAAATGGGACATAACTTGAATTGAACTAATTTTACAAGACTAAATTACTTGTATTTGCACTATTATTTATTCGAGGTCATCGTTCAGCGTCAGGAAAATTACTTGGTAGACAAACGCTACTCTTTTTAGACTAACAAACGAATTACTATTAAAAATAAACTTTTATTGCATCGTCATCGGAGTTACATAAGTACACCAAATTTCAGCTCAATCAAACATCGGGAAGTAGTTCAAAATTCAGTTGGAACTTTCTTCTGAACAGATAAACTGATAAAGTAACATATATATAATTATGTACATTGACAGTTAGATACAAGCTTGTAGAAACTAAAGCGCTCAATATCCGCTACAGTAGGTTTTTTTTTTTTTTTTTTTTTTATGTAATTGAGTGACGAGACGAGCAAATCGCTCGCCTGATGTTAAACGTCACGTTTGCCCATAACAGGTCTGCGCCACCCAGAATTTTGAACTCGCAGAATTCAAGACCCTGCGCGGCACAGCACTGCGCTCGTCACCCTGAGATATAAGTTGTTTAATCTCCCATTTGCCCTGTAATTTCACTGGAAACAATGCCCTTCCAACCGGAACACAGTAATGTTTGCACATTACTGCTTGGCGGTGGAATAACTGGCAAAGGTGTGGTACTTCCCCAGGCAGCAGGTATATGAATCCTTATTCCTAACCATGAATGAATGAACCAATCCTAAAGTTGCTCGGAAGAGATCACTCTCGACGATAAGACTGCCAGCCACTGCATACATTTCTTAAGTTCGTTTTCTTGGCTAAACTAGATTGGCAAACCGATTTATTCACGAGGACAATAAAGAGTTTATCATCCTTGCTAATATTTTAAATGTGAATGTAAGTTTTGTTTGTTACGCTTTCACGCGAAAACTACTTAACCGATCATCATGGAACTTTGTACACATATTCTTGGAGGTATTAGAAATAACATAGGATTATTTAAAAAAAAAACATTTTTTTTGTGACGAGATGAGCAAATCGTTCGCCTGATTTAAAGCGTCACGTTTGCCCATAACAGGTCTGCGCCACCCAAAACTTTGAACTCGTAGAATTCAAGACCCTGCGTGGCACAGCACTGCGCTCATCACCCTGAGATATAAGTTGTTTAATCTCCCATTCGCCCTGTAATTTCACTGGAAACAATGCCCTTCCAACCGGAACACAGTAATGTCTGCACATTACTGCTTGGCGGTGGAATAACTGGCAAAGGTACTTCCCCAGGCGGGCTCTGCAAAAGAGCCCTACCGCTACAATGCGAGCAAAGCCGCTGGTAAAAGCTAGTATGTACAAGATAAAAACGGACATACACATTTGAAAAGCCTTGCAAGGAGGCATAAATTAAATTACTTACTACGAACCGAGTTTCCATAACCCACGTGATATAGGAAAACGGCAAGAAAATAAGGTCTTTCCGTAATTTTTATCCACAAGCCAACTTTCTCGATTTCACAGTCAAATGATTGCATAAGTAACCGGTCGCTCCTCGTAATTTGTTATAATTCTACACTAAACTTGGTTGTAGTAATCGTGTTTCGAGTGTTGAGAGTGAGTGAGTGAGTGACATGGCTTTGTATGGGTTTCCCAAACTTGGCTCGACGTTTCGGCGTTAATGTTTCGTATTGATTTGTGATGGCTTTGACGTTTGTAAGGTATTGTAAGTTCATCAGTCGCGATAATCGGACAAGTGAATTCGTGGCTAGTCCCGGTGTCAGAATTTTTCTAGGCTGCCTATGCCTTTGATATGGCTTAGTGATTATTGTTATAAATGAATAAAAAGTATTTATGGCGCACAGCATACAAATTAAAATATGGAAACATAAAAGACATACAAACTAGCGCAAGAAGTGTTGGAAGTGGTGGTCTTATAGCTAAGAGCGATCTGTTCCAGGCAAAACATGAAACCTACTTTATCCTACAATTTTGTTTGTCATTAGGACAACTGCTTAGATAAGCTGCTGTCTGTAATACGAGTAAAATAAAATTAGTAGGTGTCGTATCGAAGGAGCCAATCGGCCAATTTTTTACTTGGTGGCTTACATTTTGCAATGTCCGACTTTATCCGACTGTACAGATATGGACATTTGGACAAGTATGTATGTGTATATTCTGTCTGTATAATCATTTATGTGACCTAATTGAGTAAAAAACCGAGAAACATTTTAAAACCGCTAGGGTGTGGAACGCTTTGCCTGAGTGGGTGTTTCCCGATAGATATAATCTAGGAGTCTTCAAGTCGCGAGTGAATCGGTTTCTTCTAGGCAAGCATGCTCCATCGTAGACCGTATCGTTGCTTTCCATCAGGCAAGATGACGGTCAAATGCAAGCCTATCACTCAATAAAAAAAAAAAAAATAAAAAAAAAAAAAAAAAATAAGGTTTTGTTTCCGTGGTTTTTATTTTAATTAATTGATTTTTGACAATGAAGTCGGATAGCAGGAAAACAATTAAATCCAAAGTATCTAAGTACATACTTTTATTAACGAGTAGGTATCGATACCAATGTCGCCGAGTGGCTCATTTTCATTTTCGTGAAAACGAAAATTAAGAACGGGTCTAAACTAAAATCAATTTGAAATAAATCCACCATAGCCATGTTGGTATAATTAAGTAGGAAAATTGAGAAACAGAAAATATTTCAATAAGTACATCAGATTCGTTTAAGGGCACAATAATTTAAGCCTTACAAACCATTATTATATTATAATCAAGATTTTTATCCTTGCATACCATCAAAAAAGGCAAGCTACACTCTGCCCAATACCGATGACCTACGGCTTATTTTCCTTTGCAGCATCGAACTGCATAGCTCCCCCCACCCGGTGCGAAGTGTGACTACCGACTAGTCACGTAGCCGCTTTAAAAGGCGGTCATCTCGTAAATAAGTCGCGAGAGTAAAAGCTTCATCTTCATCTTCATTATTGTTATGCGTAGAGCATAGTGGCTTGACCAGATGATTGTAACCGATCACCGAAGGAACGGACGACACGGCCAGTCTTTAAATGGGCGACCGCGACGGCATCTGCAGCTGAACTCTGACGTGTCCATCGACATGAAAAAAAATTATTCATATATCTATTGATTCTTTGTTCTAACGTTGTTATGTTTACCTAATAATCGTAATAATCAGTAGTTTGTAAGTATGCATGTACAACGTACGCTTGTGTATCTGTGACCTCCTGTAGCCTCAGTGGCTAGACCAGAATTAGGAATGCAAGATGTCATTGGATTCGTTTTTACACACCGAATGCCATTTACTTTGCAGGCGGGTTTTTGTTTATATTTCTTATGTAATAAACTTGTTTTCAAAAGGTATGTTGTGCGACTCGTGCGTTAAATACAGGGTTATTCATAAAGGGTATGCTAAGCCGAAAAGGGCTCATAGTACTCATCATTATGAACAACTTTTCCTATGGGACCAATCCGAAATTCGTGAAAAAAAATCAGCTGTTCCACAGAAAAATGTCATTGACACTCGACAAAATGTATGTATGTACTATGAGCCCTTTTCGGCTTAGCCTCCCTTTATGAATAACCCTGTATACTTACTTTACTTAACTGTTTGAAACTGCGGATTTGTTTGAGGAATCCTCGCCGTCGTTTTTATTTATGTTGAAATTATAATAAAGTTTAAAGTTAAGTATAAGTTATTTTCCTCGTTTCAGTATCGAGGATAATTACAAAATTAAGTGACTGTACTTTGACTAAAAACGTAATCGACTAGCAGGCTCTTTATTTTGCTTTTTCAGACATGAATGAAGTCTGCCGGTTGTTGGAGTCGACGTTAGTTATTGGTCAAATATAGACCTAAGAAATAAAGTAGAAAGTTTCGAAACAAGTCGTGTTCAAATACAAGGGAAGGAACCTAGGCTGCTCAGTGTGCTCAGGACATGTGTTGTCACGCCATACCATAGAGTAAACATTTATACAAGTATGCCAACTTCAGTCCGTTTCGAATTTTTGCTTCGGGACTTGGTAGAATTGGACATGGTGACTTGTTAGACATTTTAGATATTCTAGGTTATCATAGTATCTACTCATCATTATGGACAACTTTTACTATGGACGAACTTGAATTTCGCGAAAAATAATCAGCTGTTTCATACATTTTGTCGAGTGTCATTGACATTTTCTATGGAAAAGCTGATTTTTTTTTCGCGAATTCCGGGTTAGGTTAGGTTAGACCCACAGTAAAAGTTGTTTATGATGAGTTATTATGATAACCTAGATATCTAAAGTGTCTAACCAGTCACCTTGTATACTCTTACTTTTTTTACCTATTTGATTTTCGAACATCTTTTTTGGCTCATAAAACCACTTCGATTATAGCCAGAAAATAAAACGAGAAGGAAATCGATAGACACAATAGCACCAACGCGCCACGTGGTACATTTATGTGAATTTATCAACAATATATCAAACAAGTGATTCGAACCGCCGTTTCCGAGCCTGCCCCATAATCTCAGGATCGGCATAAGGGTAGCAGCCCCTTTGCACTATGCATTGTACTTAACGTGGGGTAACTTTTATGACCGACAATTTAAGTCAGACCTGTGTCAAATCATTGAAACGCCCCGGATTTGTACTGACACAATGACGGGGAACGAGGGGAGGGAGGCCTCGGTCTGGTGGTCAAGGATGTGTATTGAAGCTACATGGATTTAATGGATAGAAATAAATTGATTTAGCAAATGGTCTGCTACTGTTAATTAGGATCGGCTAAGATCTTGAAATTAATTCATTGCATGTGTTATGATCAGTAATTTATACAGTTTATTAATCATGAAGGCAAGCATACCTACTCTTGTTATGATCCTGATTCATTTTAATTTAGGTGTTTAAAAAACGTGGACTGTAAAAAGCCATACAACCCGAACAAGTTTAAAGGCCCTTACTGCCTTTTTTTTTTTTTTTTTTTTTTTTTGGGGGGTGGGAAATCATCAAATGACCCCTCCCACTCTTGGGCAGAGCGGAAGGGAGTGTCAGACTTCTACTGACCAAAAACCACCCATGTTCCTTCTACGCCCTTGTGACGCCGAGGCCGCGGTAACTTCTACCCGCAGCCCCGACGGGCATGGGCCCTCTCGGGCCCCTTCCATGTTGCTGACATCTCTTTGAGGCGCGCGTGGAACACGAACGCGCCGTCGACACGACCTGTGTCGTCATAAGACGGACGGACAGCGAGCTAGCCCAATAGCTCACCGTCCACAGGCCCGCGTCTACGGTGGCCGGAGGTCGTCACGTGACCCCCGACGCCCGGAGCGCCTCCCACGGCGGCGGCTGGGACGAGAGGTTCTCTCCCTCTCACGTTCCGCCACCTCCTTCGCTAGCATCACTGCTTCGCAGAAGGAGGCGACGGCGTCCCATTCCTCCTCGCCCCGGACCATGGCTTGCACCAGGGCCGGACGCGAGAGATCGCCGCCGCCGATCGCCGCTACGAGAACACGGCGGGGCTCCACCCAAGCGGGGCAGACCTCCACGGTGTGCTCCACCGTGTCCTCCGGCCGATCCTCGCAGTGGTTGCGGCCCTTACTGCCTACGCATAGCATCGAGACGTGGACAGACCACATGTTTGTCAACATTTTATAAACAATCACACACACAGTAATTTTTAAGTTGATAGACTTTTGAGTTGTTGTACACTAAATCAAGTTGTTGGATACTAAATGAGAACAAATGACATAAGTTCCTATTTACCCGTACGGTCAAATCACATGTTATAGCATATGTAGGGACTGGAGGGTTATTATCCACCTGCCCTACACGAAAACATAATCTCAGGTCGTGGGGGCAGATAGAAATGGTCCGGGTTCAAAAACAAAAAAATTACAGATGTTTTATTCGACTTCCAATGTTTGTATGTAAGTAGGTATGTAGGCATGTACCTATATTCGCGGCGGGTCAAATCTTTCGACTTAATATTGAACCTCTTCCCGATTTCCGATTGAGCTGAAATTTGATATACCGGTGTAACTCCAATGACAATGCCAATACAACCTAATTGCCTATATTAAAAATATTTGTATCTTGGTAACTTACTAACCTCTTTATGCACAAACTATGCTAGGTTTAAATAATCCGTCAATTAAGTTACTCGCTGCCAAAAAAAAAATCTCGTAAAATTGTAAAATCGAGATATTTTTACAAAATAACCTTATCGTAAGTCTATCCAAGAGTGTAAGTAGATAAAATTGCCAGCCATACCTAACTAAAATGATAATGAATTATAAACACACTTAGTTATTCAGGACGCATAGATATTTAATCAGTGAACTGGACGAGCGTGTAGGTTAGGTACAGTGTGTGTTTACGTAAAGAGGAGTTTTAGTAGGAAATTAATACATTTATTTAAGTTTTACTTATTTATGGATGAACCTATGGACCATACACGTTTTATTAGAAACATGTTTTTAAAATATTAAACAACCCAAAACTGCTCGAATATATCTCAACATTTGCATACCCCGTTTTTCTATTTACACATTCTATGTGTCTTCTCCATTCTAAGGTTGCCTGGAAGATCACTCTTAGCGATAAGGACGCCAGTTGATGGACTAGTTTAAAGTGTTACTAACATTTTGTTTGTAATTTCTGGTGTGATAAGTAAAGAGTTTATCTATGTAGGCATCTATCTTTATAATCATCCAAAGACTTCTTTATCCTACTGCTAGGTATTGGCCTCTTTCGTATTGTGCCGTCAGCCTCAGTCCTGCGCCAATCTGGTCCAGGTTTAATCAGCGACTTTCACAATATCGTCGACCCATCTCGCTACCGGACGACCAGCGCTTCGCTTACCTTACCTACTTTACTTTATAGATTTATTACACATAACGAGTGTACAGTGTACAGTCATGGCGAGGCGGTATCCTCGGCCGAGTACATCGTTGGTGTAAACATTTTGACAAGGCGAGACAGTCACTAGAACCATGATTTGTTTTCTCAGCCGAGTGTGCCCATTTAGGTACTGTCTTGCACTTGACTGTACTCGTTACGTGCAATCAATCCATTGCGGATAATGTTCATTCAATGTAGCTTTAAAATGTTTTTCTTTTTATATAAAATCTCTATTTAAACATCAACCATGGTATCACCAACCATCTCGACTACTATTTAAAAATAAAAATGTTCATGTTTGTTTTTACTTACACACAAAATATTTGTTTATCAACCAACCTAAACTGCTTGTACGAGTACCTATATATCTATACTTACGTTACCTACATTATACATTAGCACACTCTGAATGGGCATAGTAATATACGTTTCAAGATGCTACAATAAAGAATTAACGAATACGAAGATTACAATTTAACTCCCAGTTAAATATTCCTACAGATACTGTAACAAAGAGTTTTGATAAACGAATGGTTATCAGTGGCGCCATCTATCCTCACAGCTGTGTTTTAAATGCCAGCTTGGTTTTTACAGTTAGCTTGTTGCACCTGAAAATGTTACGATGTAGTTCCAGACGTTTTGTGTAGATGTCGCTATTATTGAAAGACAAAATTTTATAGGTCGATATTTTACAAGAGAAGTTGCTCCCACTTGGTTGGGGATTCCTTTGGAATGATTTTAAAAGTTTAAAAGTAGATTCTAAGACACAACCAATTTTAACACGTTTCAAACTGTTGCACAGCTTTTTGGATAGATGGAGCTTTTAGTTGTGGTGGATTAGAGGCTTTGCAATTAATTCAGGGGTTTCAATTTAGGAAATTAATTGTTGTTAATAATTATTGTTAACCGACTTCAAAAAAGGAGGAGGTTCTCAATTCGACTGCATGTTTTTTTTGCGTTCAAATCTAAATGGTCTTTAATTCAATTTAAGCGGTATTCAACGATTTTTTTCAGGATTTCTACTACGCAACATTTCACAAGATCTTATTAGCCACTTACCGTATCATCAAAACTAAAACGCCAAGAAACAATGCCACCATAGTCAATACAAGGTCTAATGACCTGAAGCATTTGCCTTAATGTATGGCAATTATTTTCAGTTACGGTCTTACATTTTTTTATTCATTTTTTATTTAACTTTTAAAATATGTATATAAGTAACTATGTTCACTTCTCGATGTCCAATTCAGCTGAAATTTGGTATACGTGCGGAACTCCGATAAAATGCAGTAAAAGTTTGATATTTTCCATTTTTTAACCCGGCATAAAAGAAAAAGGTATGCTAAGCGAAAAAGAGTTCATAGTACTCATCATTATGAACAACTTTTGCTATGGGACCATAGGAAAATGTCAGTGACTCTCGACCAAATGTTAGAACAAGCTGATTATTTTCTCTATTTATATGAGTACCATGATCCCTTTTTGGCTTAGCATACCCTTTCCTTAGAACCCTGTATTGTAGTAGACTAACAGAACCTTCCCAAATCATGATTGGTCCAACCAAGCACCAACATAAATCCTATCGATTTTTTTATATGTAAAGGCACTCAGAGGGTGGAGTGTTGCCAATTGGCAACACAACAATATCAACAACAACAACGACAATAATAACTTCTGATAATTAGATCTGATCTGATCTGATTTCTTTTTCTTCTTTCTTCTTCGAGCGGTTCTATGTTCATATTGTGGGCATATAGTTAAGTTCTATTATGCTGGTAGACGTAGATAGATAGATAGATAGATAAACTCTTTATTGTTCACACCATAAATTACAAACAAAAGGATTAAAGCACCTAAAACTAGTGCAACAACTGGCGGCCTTATCGCTAAGAGCGATCTCTTCCAGGCAACCTTAACCACCTTACCATATCTCAGGATTTGTCCTGAGATTTCAGGATTTTTTGACTTTTCTCAGGATTGCGGCCGGATCTTTCAAATCTCAGGATTTTCCATAAAACACAGGTTAGATTTTAAAGATCTCTTTAATTAAAAGTTAAACCAACTAAAAATAACCTGTGCGGGGCGACGAGCGGTGCCGCTGCCACCCCCGCCCTAGTACCTAAGTAGGGTTTGAACCTCTACCATCTACCTATTACAGCTCGAAGTAAAACGAGCGTAAGTCGCAGAAACTTTGTCCCCTGTCCCCTTAATAGTTATTAGGTAGCCTCGAAGTTTTTTAGCCTTTGTACTTTTTGTTCGAGTTCGGAATTTTAACGAGTACAAGACAAAACACTGAGTAACTTGCAGTACTCCAAGGTTAAGTTTTAATTAAAAAGGGGGCGTGGGTTCGAATTCCATTGACTGTAGCCACTTTAGCAAGTCTTATCTATAAAAAAATTATACATAGTTTCAGTGAAGAATTACTTTTTAAAATCCTACACTTATGGATATGGGTCAGGGACAGTGGCGTAGCGTGCCTTGGCGAGGCCCCGTATAAAAATTGTTTTTGGGGGCCTTTTTGAAGGGTAAAGATTATTCACAATAGAAAAAAAATGTTTGCGTAAAATTAAAAGAAATGTTTATTCATCAAAATTATCTGTCACTTTATCCTAAATTTTTACTAACAATTCAAATTAAATGTACACTCTCATTGCCTTTTTTTCGGCCGCAATAACCGATGTAGGGTGTTGCCAACTTTTGAACTTACGCTTTACTCGAAAAAAAAAAGAAATTACTTTTTTTGACTTAGGTACGAGTATGTCATTTCTGAAAAAATTTGGGAAGTTTATATTACTTTTAGCTTACTTACGTCGGGGGCCCCCGTGGCCCGGGGGCCCCGTATAATTGATACGGCAGATACGGCGGTAGCTACGCCCCTGGTCAGGGATATGGAGGACTGCAAGGGATAGGGTGAAGGACTTTGCCCAGCTGTGGAATTAAATAAGTTTCAAACAGCTGAGTTAAGATAATAAGTAGAGTTATGCGTATAAGTGTAATTATATGTAATTATGTATGTATATATGTAATAGGTCGGGTAAAAAGTTCCTTCGCATTTTTTGAGAAAATTCAAAACATTTTTGAAAATAGTTTATTTACATTTAACTAAAGTATGTAGGTACCATTTTGTTCGATAACTTTTTGCCATCTTGTAGGTAGGGACATGATCTCATTGCTATAGAAATTTTGGGACTTCTGATCAAAATACCGCTACAAGTGGTTTTGGCAGTCCTCTCGTGATGTTAACCTGACACTACCTAAAGAATTCTGAAGAGACCAAAACAGGTGGAAATCTGAAGGTGCAAGGTCAGGACTATACGGCGGATGCATTAACACCTCCCAGCTAAACTCTCTTTATTTTTGCTGAGTGGCTAAAGATGTGTGAGGTCTAGCGTTATCATGATGAAAATCCACACCCCCTTCTGTTGATTAATTCCGGCCGGTTTCTCTCAACTTCTTGCTTTAATCTCATCAGTTGTTCGCAGTAGAGTTCAGAATCGATGGTCCTGCCTGGTGGTAACAGCTCATAATGAATAATGTCCTTCCAATCCCACCACACACGCAGCATCACCTTGTTGCGAGCTAACCCGGGTTTCACCACAGTCTGTGAAGCCTGACCGGCCTTTGACCACGACCTTTTTCGCACGTTCTTGTCGTACGTGATCCACTTTTCATCACCAGTTATCAGATTCTTCAAAAATGTTAAAGAATCACAAATGAGTACACGGTTCATTAGGTTTCTTTCAGTGGGCTGAAGTGGGCTCGTGAGGTACCCAAATATCGATCTTTTTTGTGTACCCAGTTTTGTTCAAATGCGCCAAAACTGTTTTGTGGGCAATTCCCAGTTCTTCAGCAACGTCGTAACTACTGATATGCCGATCTTGCTCCACTTTTTCAAAAATGGCATCCATTTTATCCGTAATAGGGCGACCAGAGCGATGTGCATATTTGACATCAAAATTTCCGGATTGAAAACGCTTAATCCAAATTTGTGCTACTCTCACAGACACTGCACTAGGTCCATAAACATCGCAAATTTTTTTCGCGGCTTGCGTTGCATTTTTACCTTTTTTGTAGTAAAATTTTAAAATGTATCGAATTTCTTCATTAGATTCACTCATCTTGACAGTACGAAAAAAAAATGAAAATCACACATTTTCCTAAATTGAATTTGGAATTATGTTCTTTAAAATTTAAACTTTCAATGATACCAAAACCAGCCCGATACAAATAGTATAGCCAAAGATATTTTATTACAAGTTCATACATACTATAATGCGAAAAGACTTTTTACCCGACCTAATATGTATATATGTGTGTATCTATATGTATGTCGGTATCTACGAGTATATGTACTTCATCGGGAAATTAGTTAAAAGGTAGGTAAGGTAGGAGGAGTACGGCTTTCGCCAATAACAACACGAATATTTTAAATTTCTATTTATTGATTCAATTTGAACTTCGAACTCACAATAAAATGCAGCACATTAACACAAAAAATTCTTCAAACCATTTATTATTATGTGATCATAATAGGTGATCAGGCAAGGTACGGAAACCGGATTACTACTAACACCGATATTATTGACGAACATTTAAATCGTTTAGATCGAAATTACTATACCGACGATAGAGATAGCTGATTTTGAGCAAAAAGTTTGTTAAAAAAATAAGTGGTCGGCTGTTTATAGATAGATTTAAAAATTACGTAGCGGTTACTGAGTCCGGATTAAACTTACGTAATACACAGTGAGTAACTTACGAAATGCCGTAATACAAGCCACGGGCGCGCTCCGCCGTACGCGCTTTTTGCTACGACTCAAGGACGAAGCTACGGAAACAAGTTCAGAAGCTACGACCTTATAGTGACCTTGTAGCTATCGATTTACGCAACTTTAAAAAGGAGACCTATGAAGTCAATTTGTGAAGTTGTTATCAGTGCTACGGCTCGTAGGTCTGAAAAATCAGAAGCTACGAACGTGACGTAGCTACGGAGTGTCACCTTTTGCTAAAGAGCTACGATTTCAGAGCGGTCATTGACTAAAGTTGTTAGTTGTCAGTGTTACGACTCGTAGGTCCGAAGCTATGACTTCGTATGCCCGAATCTAAACGTAGGTGACCTCGTAGACCCGAGCTAAGATTAAACCTTCGTCCGATCCGACTTCACATTAATATTGACTTCGTAGGTCCATTCTGTAATAAGTACGTAGTACTCTTGCTACGAGATCGTGCGTCTTGAGATGGTAAAGTCGAAGCAAAAATAACGTAAAGAACGCCGTGACGCCTCTGATATGATTTCATTTGTAGTAACGTCACTACGCCCGTAAACAAATAGAATTAGTGTATATAATTAGCTTATGTAATAAATAAGCTTAAATGTATATAATACTGAGGCAGAATTACATCTTAACTACGACGTAACATTAAGTGTGGTACGTACGTGGGAGTAGACACGAGCGCAAGCCCTTACTTTATACGGACGAATGCGATATATAATAATATTTGCTTTATATCTATGTATCTGACGCTAAAACATCTATATAATGTATTACTTTTTGTACATCTACTTATATAATAACCATACAAACACTCACTTACTAAGCTTTACTTGCTTCACCGCCGGTACCCAAGGTGCGTCACAACCTTTACCTCAAGTCACGTGCGATGCTCTCACTGACTAGATACGTACCGAATAACTTCACGTTCCTGATAATACGCTTAAACCACAAGTGTGTGACGTCATAATATCAAACACACGTTGAGTACGCGACGCCTTTCTCCGGGATCTTGAATATTGTCCCGCGGGCGAACGGGCTCAGTTGCTTGAAAGCGAGGATAAATCAAACTGAAGGTTCTAAGTCGGGAAATGCTTAGTGGAACAAGCTCTCTGAAGTAGATCAGGGTATAAAGAGTACAAAACGGTTCGCCCGCGTCGGCTTTGCCGTCCCATAGCTAAGTACACATTAATTATTAAAATATATTTCCGCATTTTATTACATAAAATTCACGTTTAAGATCTACCTACTTTAGAAAAGTAAAAGAAAGCGGGCATTAGTAAGTATTTTAGGTTCAAAAATTTGTACGCGGAGCCTATTTACACAGCGTACCATGGACGTTTGTTCCGACCGAGAGAGGTCAGGCCGAGCCACGGAACACAACTAAACTAGATAGACTAACAAAACCAGAGATCATAGAGAAATGCAAGGAACGGCTCAAGAGTACGGCCTGGCGTGACCTCTCAACCGGTGGTCTCGAAAACTTAATTTAAAAATTCTACTACGGTGACACTTATAAATCCTAGGGTACTAGACAAAAACTTAGATCTAACCTTAACAAATAATAATAAATAATGTATTTTGGTGCAAAAATAACGGAGTAAACCTAAACTTTATGACTGATTGCGAGTTAACGCAAATATTATACATATCCACTAATCACACAAGCTTTAAAAAAGAATATCGTAACGAACAATGTAGGTCCCCTCCCACCGACCTGGATCCTGGACCCCCTACCGATTGGATCTCCTTACTAAAGTTTGAAATTTCATACACATTCATTCCATAAATAATTACGACATAGATTAAGGGGTAGGGTAGAAAACACCCTGTCTCTAAGGGCTCTAGCACACACAAAGAATTTAGAATATCGTCTGTCCTTCGACTCCATGCTACCTTGAATATGGATTCAAGAGTTATGTCAAAAGTTTATCTTTGTCGTAAGATTTAATAACATATAAAGCTTTTTTCTTGGTCATAATATACAAAATAGCATTTGGACACGAAGGAAAAGACGATAAAATGGCCAAATAGTTCACCACATTAATACTTTCGTCCCGTCTTGCCACTCCGTTATAATGCAAACTAAGACAGAGACTTTTCATTTACTTTAGTAAAATAGCGGATTAAGATCTAACAAGAACTAGCAGGGTTAGATAAGAACCTGCAAGATCGAATTAGAGCTGACAAGATCCATCAAGAACTGGAAAGATCTAGTTAGAACCGCCAAGATCTACCAAAATCCGAAAAGATCCACCAAGATCCAGTAAGATGCAATTTTCATCTTGAGCGTGGTTGATGGGAGAGGTTACAATGAAAGTGGGGGAGAGAAATTTACTCCTTGACTTCAAAGTATTTATAGGTGGGGTTCTCGTAACCGTTGATCTGCATGTTGGCCACGTGTCGCTCCTCGGGGGTCGGGGCCACGGCTCCAGTCTGCTCCACCTGGCGACAGAAAAGGAGTTTTAAAATAAATTTCAATTTCTGACTTAGTTTTTTTTTTCTTTTTTTTTGGATGTGTTACGATAGATATAGGTAATATTTTAATCTAGCTGCGTCCCGCGAATTCACCGACTGAAAAATCGTTAATTTTTCGGGGACAAAAAAAGTCTATCTAGCATATCAAATTTCATCCTAATCCATTCAGTCGTTTTTGCGTGTTGAGGATCAAACTTCCAAATATTCAAACTTTGACTTTTACCTCTATAATACCAGTGGGTAGAAGAATAAGGGTATGTTCCAACCTGAACGAATCCTTGCGCAGCGGGTGCGCGGTCGCGGCGGCGGGCGACGGCGAGAGCCACGCACGCGGCGGCTGCCAGTGCCGCGCCACCAACGCACAGCGCGGGGTACAGCGCGCCGGCGCCGGCGCCGTTAGCGGAGCCGCCCGTGCCGCGGACTGTGAAGCCCTAAACAAGGAAAACGAAAAGGTTAGGGTGTTAATAAAGAACAGGCTAGGTAAAGCCACAGCTCGGGGAAATATTTTTAATTTGAGTCGGTTACAAGGTTATTAATAGGTTATTACAGGGTTATTAATTAATTAGAACATCCGTTTTGAATTTGTGAGGTGGCGGGTTCAAACCCCGACTCGTACCAATGGGTTCTGTGGAAGTTATGTAAAAATCTTCATATCATTTTCAGTAAAGGAAAACATCATGTGGAAACCTGTACCTATAGGTCTCGTGAAGAAATCCAATGTCAATCCGACAACCCACATTTGGCCAGTGTGGTGGAAAAAGGTCCTATCAATCATCGAGGCTAAAGCTGTTATCCCATTGGAAGGATTAAAGATTGAGTTGATGTTGAGGTTGAATGAGCGAGCCGGACACTGAAAGTGCCACAACATATCACCATGTTAAAAGTAAGGTTCTTACCGGCTGCGAGTGCTGGAGCTCATGCTTGAGCGCGTGCGCGGGCGGCGGCGGGGCGCGCTCCTCCGCGTGCTCGAGCGCGGCGCGGAGTCCCTCGCCCTCGGTCTGGGGAACATACACACTCAACAATTACACACAATAATAATAAATGATTTCAGAAGGAATTGATTTCGTTTTTAAGATAGTAAACAGGCAGATTTTTAGTGAGAGATATGGAAGACTAGCGACTACACCTCGCACTTTAAAAACTGGCAAATCTTTTAGACTACAGAAGGTAATATAGCAAAACATAAACATTTATATAAACTTACAATCACCGGAAAAAACTTTACCATCATTTTAGGCTGTCAGATAAAAAGTTAACATGGTACAAACCTCGCCAGTGGATCGCCGGCTGGTAGACTCGCTTACTTCCATCGTGTCAGCCGTCTCGCTCTCCGGAGCCTCGGTCACCGTGCTTGTAATCATCTCCTGGAACAACGCAACGAAGTTTCACATTAGCCCTCTCTGACAAAAGCTTAATTTTTAGCGAATCTTCTAAAAACTGGTGGTAATCTAATATTAAAATCATGCTAAAAACACAAACTTTTACTGTTACTTATTAGTTCACGACTTACAGTGGAAGTGGTCTCCTGGGTAAAAGCCAATCGGGTGGAGAGGTCGTGGACGGACACAGAGGCGGCGGTAGGCGATGGCGACGAGGGCACGACGCTTGGGGCGGGGGACGAACTAGGAGCCGCAGGGGCAACAGTTCCTTCCACCTCAACTGGCTCGCTGGCCTCGTCGTCTGATTCCTCGCTCTCTTTCACACCGTTTGAGGTCTGGACCAGGGTTAATGGGTTTACAGTTACACACCACACCAAACAAAGTTTAGTAAAGACAAACAAGACTAAATAAGTTAGTGAGGTACACGTCACTTAATGTAAAAACCTCAAATGAGTGGGTGCAAAAAAAGATTAGGTATCAAAGGATTTACCATTATATTATGCTAATATTAGCTTTAATGCAAGCTAATACACAACTTATATGATATTATAATAATTTTGCATAAGTAGCCTTTGTTAGTTAATAGTTTTCAGTTCAATTACTCAAAAAAAAATTTTTTGGCCTTACCTTCTCACGTTCGTTCTGGATCTCCTGTCGTTGCTTGGTGCGCTGGTCCCTCTTAGCGCTAAGCTGGTCCCTGGCCGCCTGTTCCCGCTGAACTTCAGCCTCGATGCGGTCCAGGAGCAGCTCCTCGGCCTCAGGAGTCATCGACATCAGAGAAACTGCCATATCGTCTTTGGACTGCATGGACTAGAATGAATTATAATAAAATCAATTGCAAATTAAGTACTTAATGTTTTTTTTTCAATCTTGTGTTTTTGAGTTTTCACTTTATTATTCGTAACTTGCTCGCTGTTTTCTCAAATAGCTCGGAACAAGGTGTTTTTATAAAAAGCAGTAAACTTCTAATACACTCTAAATTAGAATATAAAATTAGTAAGATGCCTGTTACCTGAACGTAGTCTTCAATAGCGGTTCCAATGCTGGCGTACAAGTGAGGACGGCGGCGGAGAGAAGTGAGGGCGCGTTGCAGAGCTCGGTCGGCATCCTAAAATAAAAGCGATCAAATATAACCCCAACTTATTAGATACGATGTTATGATCGAAAACGGAGCTAGTTTCCGTAAATGGGAGTAGCCACGATGGGAGTAGCCCAGGGTTCAGCAGTATCGAACATACTGTTTTCGTTACTCCTAAACGACCTGCCCTCCGCAATCACGGAAGCTGAAGTGATGATGTACGCAGACGACGTTGCAGCCATAGTCGAGGCCCCATCAGTTGAGAAGCTTGAAGTGAAACTGAACGCTGCCGCAAACCAACTAGCCAAATGGTTCAGGGAAAACGGGTTAGTGTTGAACCTAACGAAGACACACTTCACACGCTTCGACCTATCAGGGCGCCTCTGGAGACCACTCAACGTCTACGCGGACGACACTAAAATAGAACAGGTTAACAAAACAACCTTTTTGGGTTTTGAACTGGACAGTGGCCTTACTTGGGAAGCTCACATCGATAAGATATGCGGGAAGCTAAGCGGAGCGTGCTTTGCTCTTAGGCGGCTGGCCAGGCTCGTGCCACGCGAAGTGGTGCGTTCATGCTATTTTGCCACCGTACACTCCGTGCTCCAGTATGGTACTGAACTATGGGCTACCGGTGCAGAATGGAAACGCGCTTTTATTTGCCAAAAAAGAGCCGTCCGCGCGATAGTACGCATCTCAGACGACCAGTCGGCTAAGCCAGTTTTTGTGTCACTTAAGATACTCACTCTGCCATCGATACTAATAATGCAAATAGCTATGTACATGCGAATGAACCTTAAAAGCTACAAAACATTAGGCGAATCACTCCGTGATAAACAACAACGCACTACTCGCCACAAACGCAAGCTCGTATCGCTAAAACGGACACTCGCGAAGTCCACTAAGTTGACTCATATCATGGGCACAGATATTTATAATAGGCTACCTGAAGACATTGTTGAGGCGACAAGTATGATGGTCTTTAGGACGAGGTTAAAGCGCTGGCTGATCAGTCAGGCCTTCTATGATATAAACAAGGAATTTATGCAATTGAATGTAATTACCTAATGTCTATTGAATTGAATTTAATTACTTATTACATAATTTTATGTCTATTTTTATTTTTAAATCGTTCACTTTTATTCGTTTATTTATGTTGTTAATGTTTTGTGTTTTAAAACATACAATTTTTATTTTTTACTGTAATTTGACGTATACTATTAGTACGAATAAATGAATATGAATATGAATATGGCTTAAGCTTGTGCTCACACCTTTTAGAAATCGAGCAAACTGTACTCTTAAAGTAAAGGCTGGTGTTACTCGTACCTGCAGTCTGTCAGCGGCACTGGAACGTTCAGCAGCGGCAGCTTCCTTGCCAGCGGCGGCGGCGCGGCGCCAAGCGGCGAGCGCACCGCTGCGCTCAGCAGCCAACGCACGTACGAGACGCTGCAGACATTTCTGGACGCGATGGGCCTGTTGAAAAAAACACTGGTATAGTAAATTTTGGTAACAAACTCACAATGGTCTGAAGTAACATTGTCTTCCTTCAAAGCTTACTCAAATTATTCAGATTCAGATTCTTTATTCGTTAGAACATGATATGCGAGAGCAGATTCATAAATAATCATGTATAATCATGCAGAAACTATATTCAAAAACCCCAGCGTCTGCCGCAGTTGCAGTACGCATTTCTCCAGTTTTTAGTCAGTAGACTTACATTTGGTGGTTGGTCCCGCAGAGAGCGCGTGTAGCAGGAGAGCGCGGTGCGGCGGCGCTGGGCGAGGTGCGCTAGTACGCGCTGCTGGTGGAGCGCGGCCAGGCGACGGCGCTCTGCCACTCCTTCTTCTTCTAGGGTCTGCAAAATTTATAAAACAAGATATTGAGATGTCCGCTTATCTGAAGTCGTATAAACTGGGCTTTGCATGAGCATCAGGCTTATTAGGTAAAAGAGGTCACCATCGTAATAAAAAAAAACACTTTGTGGTCATCTGGTCATAGATTAAAGATTAGAATAATTAATAGATTAGAAGATTAGATTGAGGCTAAAGTAGACCATTTTTGGGCTCACCGCACCAACTTCAAGATTTTCATTCATGATTAAAATGTAAAATGGTTTACCTGTACGCTGGACTGAAACTTGGCTGTCATGCGTTGGCGGAAACTCTGTGCAGAACCAGGGTCTGATGTCATCATCGTCTGGTAGCGATCCTCAAGCTCAGACCACTCTTTCATCACCTTGGTGATCTGCATTCAAGAAAACATTAATTATATTATTTTGCAAAAACAACCACAGTGCTTAAAAAGATTTATGCTGGAGTACTCTAGAATTGAGCCCGTGCTAAGAAGTATGTAATTGATGACAGTTTGTTTTTAGCCGTTCTCACTTCATAGAAATCCGAAGCAGTGATTATAAGACTCTTTAACATCTTTCATACCTTTTCACGGTGAGTCTCTTCCAATCGCTGCTGGGCGTCCTTGTAGCTCTGGTGCTCGGTGCGAGGGTCGAAGTGAGAGAAGTACGGATCGGAGGTTGCAGTAGAAGCCTGTAACAATCGAGACAATTTAGAAATAATGGCAAAGAAAATGGTTTTGGAACACTATATAGTAAAGTTGACGTCTCCAACGTGGTGAGGAGTGAAAGTTAGGGCGCGGTCCGATATACATCAACACTAGCTATCGTTGGCACACTTGAAAGTTAAGAGGTATGACGTCATTGATGACGTCGTCAACCAGATCTCGCGAAGCTCATAGTCCCAGGAGCTGGTTGGTATATTTTGGTAGCGCTCACAAGATCGGTCTAAATTAAAAGAACGCCAACCTGGCCGACTCTCAAAATTATGCTCAATAAAAGCTGTTAATATCATAGGCAGTGTTTTCGTATTTCGTTCCCACCCTTACTAAATCGATTGGTAACTTACATCAGAGCTTACCGTAGTGGTAGTGGTAGTGGTGGTAGGCGTGGTGGTGGTGGAAGGCACGGGGGAGGACTCGGGGCGGGGCCAGGCGTTGTCGTCTCCGTCGGTGTAGTCGTCGTCTTCAGCGTCGTCGTCACGCGACAGGTCGGCGTCTTCATCTTCATCCATATCTACGAAAACAAAAATATACACATGTTTTTTAGTCTGGATTGTAATAAAAAGTATGTCAAACTAAATGTCTCAGTAGCCGAATCAATGTGAAAGATTGGGCAATATATCCCCGATGCTTCCGGTGATACGGGTATCTAGGCGACTGTGATTGCTTACCATCAGGTAGCCTATTTGATGATAAGCCACCTATGTATATCATAAAATTATCTGAACATCAAATTTTATTAAAAAAAATATGCACCGTCGTCAGCATCATCGTCATCATCGTCGTCGCTAAGGTTGAGGGTGTCGTCATCGTCGTCATCGTCCATTGCATCATCATCGTCCAGAAGGTCGTCATCGCGCTCATCCATAGCAGCCGAGGCAGCCAGCATCTCTTCAGCTCCAGGGCTCACGGGTACGCCGACGTCCATTGGCTTGTGCATCTTTACGTTTTCTGAAATAATCGCAGTTGAGACGGATTAGTAAATGTTTTTTTTTCAAGTTAGATTAATTAATAACTCAAAATTAGAGCCTCCAAATTTTGTATTTCATCGAACTGGCTCACCGTATGTATCTGAAAGCTATCAATCAAGTTTCCCTTTGATCTTTATCTGACGCTTCGTAATTATTTTTTAAAAATTCGTTCGGGTCTTTCATATTGACTTTTGGGACTGTAATACGATAATATCAACCAAAAAGTTATATTCAGACGTTAGATTTCATATTGGTAAAATCTAATAATAAAAACTGACCTTTAAAATGCTTAGGGCAGCAGACAAATTCAACGCCGGAGAACAGACTGATTCCACAGGGCAGGAGCATTGCGAAGGTCCTGAGGCGAAGGCCTCGCTGCGAGCAGGCGCGGCCAGCGGTGGCGTTCCAGCGGGCAAACTGCCAGCAGCGGCTTTGGTTGTGGATGTGGTCGAACAGACAGCTCTCAGGTACCAGCAGCGCGTCCGATTGGAATGGACCTTCTGCCGCCAAATACGATGTTGTAGGGTTTTGGGAATACATGTTAGGAGAAGAAAATGTTGCAGGGTATTGGATAAATGGTGCAAAAGAAATGTTTGGTACCTACATAAAAAAAAATGATTCCTATTTGTTATTGCAAGTAGTGCTGCAATTGATTACTTGTTTAGGCAAAAATGAAAGATGATGATGAGCGCGTTTGAAAATACTAAATTGCCGGAAATTTATTTTAAGAAATTTCTGGCAATTTAGAAGCCGGCAATTTAGAAGAAAAGAATAAAGACAGCTTCGATTTGCTTGTTGAATTCTTTTAGTTTCTAGGCAATCCGTTTGAAAATAGATTTTACTAACAGTTGATATGATTTCGATCAAAATATTCCCAAGTTTTGATCAGAAACTGCAAAGCAGGTAATGCAAAATATAGCCGAAGCTTTACAAAGGTAACATCGAGAAAGCAATCCCATATTTCAAGTTGCATCAGACATTGATATTTCAGCAGACTGGAAAATTGGAAGTTGATTGCGTGCAGACGAATCAGATTTCAACTAGACCGTTCACATTTTTCTTTATTTTTTATTATCATGCTCGTTGCTGTTTTGCATGAAATATGAAGAGCACTAAAACATCGAATACAAGTAGTAGTTGCTTCGTATACGAGTACATATATTTTGTCACGAAATAAATAACTTATCTTAAGAGTACGAGTGTGGCAATATTTTTGAAGTAAACAAGGCAAGATAATTCGTGTTATGTGAAATGTTGTTTATTTGTGTTATGTCATAGACAAATATGCTCAAGAAAAGGAAAGGAGATGATGTGCTCAAAATAAGATCTTTGAAATCGGACTAGAAATTAAAAATTTGACAACAAGTGAAATGGAGGATCTCTCGTAACTACCTGCCAGAGTATCCGAGTTAAAGATAGTTTACGTCCGTCATAGATACATACCGAGACATCTGAAGGGCTTGACCCATCGGGTGACCTTGCACTTGGCTGCGTTGCCAGTGCCCAGCTTGCACCAGTTGCTGACCTTCACGTAGTGAGACGCTTCCACGATGTTGGTGATGTCGTGGCTCGGGTACACCTACAACAAAGACTTGAATTCAAACCAAGAAAAGAGGACAGCTAAAAAATGAATGTTAAGACAAGATAAGTACGTGCTTTATCGACACCACGTGATAGAATATGAGTAGGAAGGTGCAGCCCTGGATCTACAGGCCGAGGCTTAAGGGTTTAAGGCCCACGCCCCACGTGAGCATATACTTGACTTTAGCGCACCAGGGACCCGCCCTTCTACTCTAAGGATTGAGTAAGTGCCAAGTATTGATCCACAAGTGGCGCTAGAAATCCCTTTAGATTTGGTAATTTAGGTTTGGAGAAGATGATGATTAGCATATACTCGTATGCAATGGCTTTTTGGTATTCTCTAGTATTCGTCCCCCGTCAGCTGCCTAGCTTAGCTACACTAACTAGATAAAACTAGAAATGACATCACGTGTTAGCAATATTCGATCACTTAACATCAGGCGTGCTACGGTTAACTATTGGATAGAAACGATAAAAAAGTTAAGCGCTGAAATAGCTTGCTATTAAATATAAGTTTTCCTTCGAAAACTGTTATGGCGGTTTACTCAACGCTCTATGAAATATCAGTAGCTACTTTATAGCTTACGTTAACACGCTAAGTACCTACGTTACATGAAAGCTGTTTGCGAGCCCGAAATTGCCATCAAATTGAGAAAGCATGTTCAAAGAACCCGTTTACGTTATAACTGCTTCATATGCCCGTAAAATAGGAAAATAATTGCTCGCTAGTCGCCAAGTGACACGTTAATAGGATTAGCCTGTAAAGCCGCTTAGCCCTAGTCAGGCAGTAACACGAGATACTAAAGCACCTACGGATATACTTCAGTATTTGACTATGTTAAAAGGGTCGCCCATTGTGCCCCCAATACGCGCTTTAATCATATCGGTTTACAATGCCCGTAAAATACGGTTACTGCGCACGGCATACTCGTACCTAATCGCGTATACACGGACAACGCTACAAAATTTGGTGGCACATCGGATATTAACCGCTCAATTTACTGAGCAAATTCAATATTGTGTAGAACAAAACACAATGTAATCACTGTGTCTAGTCAATTAAGCGCGTTAATTAATCTAGCCCTCCGCTGGTTAATAGACCGAATAATTATCATGCCTGAATTTCAGTGCGGTACTTTCTGGAACAAAATTTCGGTTTAAAGGGAATGGTTGCACTGGGATGGGTGTTTGTGAGCGGCTAGCTCGGAAACGGATAAATTAACGCCTGATCAAGCCCCTTGTGTGCCTTGTTTGCTGCGGTGATATCTTTGAATGACTTGGAAAAGCTTAAATGGAGGAATCTATGTTTATTTTTTTTATAGTTTGTCTGACGATATTCTGGCTTAATAAGTATTTAGTTCGTAAAAATATTCGTATTGAAATTGGTGAACATGATAACATTTTTTTTGTACATGTGACTTATCTGTGACATTGAATGTTATTGAAGGTCAATAAATATTTCTCATTTAAAATGAAAAGGCTGTTTGCAGACTGTCCATTTTTAGAATAACCCACATATTCGTCATCCCACGGATCGCATAACCAAATACTGAGAAATAAACTGTATACCTACATTATGAGCAATCCTCCCTTAGTAAGGTTACTTTAGGTGTGGCTCTAATTAAAGATATCCAAGTTCGTTTTTATCTGCTGCTCCATATAGCGAATAAGTCAGCGTTTGACCAACAATTTCCCTGTTGATAAGCGATTAATGTGGCCGAACTTTTTTTAGTGGCGTGGCCTAGAATCTTAGGTCGTTTATTTCTTCGACCACATCTGTCGATTACCAACAGGGGAGTTGGTGGTCAAATGCGGACTTATTCGCAATAATTGGCTGTGACATACAGACAGACATACACCGGAGTCCCACTATAAGGGTTACATAACTGATGTATGACGTGAGTACGTAACCCTAAAAAGAATGAGTCTAGTTGGCATCCTTTTTTTTGTAACTAGGGAGAAATCTTCAGGTTGTATGTACATTAGGGTTATGTGGGGGTTGACCCACTAAAACCGCCTCGCTGGCCCGCCTCTGTGCCTAATTGGCATCCTAACCTTTTTGCAGTAGTCGAGGATCTCCATCTTGTCCTTGAGGCAGTTGTGGGGCTTGGTGGTCAGGTCGGGCGTCCACCGGCCGGCGGCCGACATGTACTGCGGGTAGTAGAACGGCCCCACGTTCTCGCAGAGCACTGCTACTTGGGGCTCGGCTCCGCTGCTTGCCTAGAACAAATGAACAGCAGGTTTAGACTAAGATATGATGGCTAAGTAATCGTACTATTATGTATTACATTTCAGTAATTACATCTAATATCAAAACACACGTTGAATGTTTAGTTGTTATATCTAAATAGTCTAAATCAACGCAAATCCAATTTAAAAACTAAACTCCCTAATAATAAAACTACTTTGCTACATATTCTCCAAATAAAAGCTGAAATATATCCAAAAACGTCCTGTATAATTTGGTCCTTATCTTCTGGAGTACAAATAGTGAAAAGATAGTTTGCATTTAAGACCATTAAACCTCATTCCTAAAAACCACAACTTATACCTACAGCCGCAGACAGAAGGTTTTTTCTTCGAAACTGATATTCAGTTCTTGACTTTTAAATGAACTTAAAAACTCATCATAACTGCGTTCAGCCTGGGTTTGACAGCTAACTGCCAGACTGTCTAGACATAAAGGTATAAAGCTAAACTTTAACTGGCAAGAAAACTCGCAGAACTTTCCGCAAGTCATACTCTGCCTTGTGTAGTTGCACGCTCACGCCAACGTTTTGCAGGCAAACAGCACTTGCTCTTGCTCGTGCAATAAATTGCGAGAAGTTCTTGCAAGTCTGCTCCATTATAGTCTGCAAACTACGGTCGATGTGCTGAGTGTAATTATCTCGAGTGGTACGAGTACAGACACAGTCTTATTGAATTTCGCTTAGGATAATGCAGGATCATAATAGCGACGAAACTTCGTGAACCTATTTACGTAGGTACTATTACTTTTACGTGGGTATTTACTTGTTTTTGTAAATGGTAAGGTTAAACTTAAAAAAAAAAATTGAAATTGAAATGTGACTGTAGTACACCAATATACCAATATACCACTATAGTAAACCAATACCAATATAGTAAAGTAAGAAGAAAAAAGTCGATAAAGTAGAAGAAGTCGATTAGTACGTTCTTAACAGAGTTTCCTCTTCTAATTATCACCGTCTCTATTCGTTTCTATGTATGAGGAAAAGAAAGCATCATTTTGAGCTTTCAAATTTAGTTTAACTTGGAAAATATCACCAACCAAATCAAGTCACTTTATCTCTGACTCATTGTTTTAGGAAACATTTCGACTGTATCTCCGTTCCTAGTTTGTGTAGTACAGTTTGCAGTTACAAGTCGGGTACCTAACTTGTACTGAATCGGAAACTTAGCTCGTTAGCGTCTGACAGACAGACTTGACAGCAGTTTGAATTTGGAATGAAATATTTAGAATAATTTCGTTATCGTGCCTTAGCAATGCGGTAGAAGGAGAATCTTTTTTAACTATGACAGTGGAAACGATTCACGACATACCCTTTGATACTGCACACTCATAAAGCCTACATACATTAATTAAACTGATTTCTAATAATTCATCAGTAGTAGGTAGTAGTAGTGGTAGGGCTCTTTTGCAGAGCCCGCCTGGGGAAGTACCACAACAAACATGTGTGCAAACATTACTGTGTTCCGGTTGGAAGGGTATTGTTTCCAGTGAAATTACAGGGCAAATGGGAGATTATACAACTTATATCTCAGGGTGACGAGCGCAGTGCTGTGCCACGCAGGGTCCTGAATTGAGTTCGAAATTCTGTGTGGCGCAGACCTGTTATGGGCAAACGTGACGTTTGCTCGTCTCGTCACTGAATTACATTAAAAAAAAAAATCAAGCTCGTATTACCCTACATTTGTCAAACTTCCTTGAAAACTGCGTATTCGTCAAGCTACTAGCAACACTATATTCGTCGAGTTTATGAGCTTTCTTATACCGTTTTCAAAAATCAAAACAGATAAAATGTCTCAGACGCGTAAAGTACTTAACTCTTAACTTTCCACTTCATCACATAAATAGAAAGAAGAGTTTCAGTAAAACGACAGACGCGAACCAACGGAAGTCTAGAAAAGGCCATTATTAGACATCCTCCATCAGTGGCCGCTAGTCGGCACTTTGCTGCAAAATAAAATAAAAGCCAACGTCTCTTCGAGTATAAAGTGTACACAACTTTGTAGCCGCTCCGAAAAGTATATTTTATTGTTTTAATTCTCACCCCTGGTTATTGCCCGCGTAGGTATGCCCGCGTAGGTGGTATGTAGGCGTGGGCTTATGTTGGAGCGGGTAGTGCGGGTACAAAGAAAATTTTTGCGATATTTGTACAAAAAATATATGGATATTATCCCTTTCTATATCCGTCTTTGTTTGTTGCTAGAATGGTAGGCATTAATACGCTTGAGTTAAGGCGGAAGTGTGCGTTATTAGTGCACTATCATCAGCTGCTCAATGGGCGGATTGATAATTCTTGTTCTCTGGCTCGCTGCTCGCTGGCCGTGCCGGACCGGGTGCGTCAGTCGCGCGCGTGCTGCGTGCGGAAACTCTTCCGGACTCCGCGCGTACGTACTGCCACAGCTCAGTATGCTCCCACGAATCGGGCCATTAATCTGCTCAACGATCTGATTGGTCAGGAACCCGACTTAGATTTGTTTTGTACCCGTTACAATCGTTTTATTGAAGCATGTATTCGTTTTTTAAGTTATTTTAATGTTAACACCTAGTTTAAGATTTGTTATTGTGGCTTGCTGTGCGCGTTGGCTTTGCTGTAAGCATAGCAAGCATTTGAAAGTAAATAAATAAATAAATAATAAATGTCTCTCTGACATCTAATAGATAATGCACACGACAGAATACTTTTGCATGAGAGTTCACCATACTGTTTGTGCGTCAACATGGAACACATAAAGCTGAAAATGCATGAGAGTCTTGAGTCAACAAAGGTATGGTGTGTCACACACGGAAAACAAAAGTTCGGCGCCACGTGACGAGTTCAAATTTTTCTGACTGTAGACATCGCGCCGCCTACATACTCCTGCAGACTTTACTATCGGAACTAAAAGTACGAGTGCGTTAGCGATCCAACTCGCTTTACGATGCCATCGCAATAAGTGGTCAGTGGCTAGACCGGCCATAAAGTTCGGCGCGAACTCTATTTGCGGAGCTCCGTCGCATACGTAAGAACTACAAGTTTGCCAATATCGAGCACTTGGCGAAGAGCATGCTCCAGGCTGTTTGAACCTAGTGTTTCAATGCAATACCTAACTTGAAAAACTTGTCCATTACGGAATAAATTTCAGTCAGTTCATAGCGGTTAAAGTGAGTATGGTTTTGTTGTAAAGTATACAATAATACAATATTCGAGTAGGTATAGAGCTGTGATTTGATTTGAGTATAATTTTACAGTACAGTTTAAGGTATGTTTTTATAAAATGAATTAGAAATTTTTGAGAAATTAAAGTTTAGAAAATTTATCAATTTTAGATGCTGGTAATATTTTTTGAAAGTAAAACTTGAAACCTCTTCTTGTATTTCCAGGTAGAATACTGGCATACAAGTTTCTACTTAGTTAATTATAGAAATATATCTCCAATATTAATCACTTACTCAACACAGTTTATCAGCACTAAACTACAACGCTATAAAGATCCAAACACAAATCCCTTTGTTTCGTTTATTGACTGCGAGTTCTAATAGAAACAGTCTTGAAACAGCAATAAAATAAAAATGTAACATTTACGATAACGCAGTAAAATATTAATAAGTAAAATTAATGGGCAATAAAGGGCGGCTAACATGCTGTTAGCGTTATTCCCTTTCAATAATTTCGGAGCTATAAAACTGTTAGATGACTAAAAACAATTATTGTAACCCGATTTATAATACCAGCCTCTCTCTTTGTGATACTAAAATATTGTACGCTCGAAAGGACAGGCTGTTAAAGCTAATTTGGATTTTACCTTCTATTATAGTGCCAGCGCAGCGGTGAAATACGGCCTAATCACCCTTTGAGGGGTAGACCTGACATTCTAGCAGCGGGTTGATTTGAACTTCAACCATGTGTTGTGTAGAAACCTACACAATTAGACAATAAATTATTTTTGATTCCGATTTAGACGAGACTGTATTTTCTTCGTGAATTCGTGATATATAGTAGTCAATTAGTCATTTAACAATAAATAATACCTCTAGAGTTTTACGATTAATATTTTATAAAATTATTTTACACCGTGCTTATGATTTATATGACATTTAAATATCTACTATTTTATGTGTGTTATTAAACCTTTCAGTTACACCGTTTTGTGCCGTTAGAAGCACAAAAACTTGTGCTCAGCTTAAATTTCAAGCGACATTATAAAGTAAACACAATCAGATACCAGGCCGGTGCAAAAACTATGAGACATCCTGAATAGCTGCCAACTGGCAACGAAAACGCGCGCTAAGCTTCCGTGCAACTGAGCACATTAACTATTTATTTTTATGGGAAAAACCTTTGCACGGAGGTTCTAGCTTTATTTAATTAGAGAAATAATTGCACCAGAGTGCCGGACTAACAGGCTCTGAACATGAACTCGCAGTTTTATCTCGCTAGGAAAATGTTTACGGGTTCATGGAGCTTGAAATGTGGATAGGTGTTGCAGAATACAGTAAGGACTTGTTTTTTATGATAAAACTAGCTGCACCCGGCTGTGTCACCTGCTTTGTTTTTCTTTTAAAGCACCCCTGTGTTCAGAGCTAGCAAAACATAAAACTAATTATTCAAATCGGTGCAGCCGTTCTCGCGTTTTAGAGAGACTAACGAACAGCGATTCATTTTTATATAGAGGTACAAGAGAAGAGAAGAAGAATATTATTAAGATTTGTTTTTAACTTTATATAATTTTGGGACTGTCGTGTAAGGAGTCTACCTATACTACTTACGAGTTTATAGGTATATTTGAAGTTAGCAAAGTCAACCTTCAACATGTCGTATTAACGTCGGTACACAATATACCATACGGTTCTATTTACAGTGACACATAAAATATTAATCCGACAGCCGGAAACTTCGAATGCAGCACGCCTTCAGTATTTCACGTAAAATCCTGACTTGAATAAAACCACATCAAGGAGAATCTCGGGGGACTCGGAAAAGGCAAATCAAAATCACCTCGGCTAACTTTCTTTATGCAAATGTATGCAGATCTCTCGCTAGAGCGGACACTTCGTCTGACACTCGTGACACTAGACAGAACCACTTCAAAGATAGGGGTGCCAGCTTTAGCATAATGTACCTGCTACCGACATAAAAGCTGAACACAAAATTTAACTGCATCAGAATATAGCTTTAGTCTGAGAACCTGTTGAAATTTTTAATTTTTTAATTAAAACCTTGGTTTGAAAATTTAATTAATTCTAAAAGTGCTGAAACAACAAAGTTTTGATTTTAAATCTGAATTTGAATTTAGCTAAATTTAATCTAAAAACTGTTTTGTTAAACATAACTTTTGTTCAAAAATTTCATTCTAAAAAAGCTGAATCATCGAAGTGGTAACAGCTGAAAGCGAGATGTACGAGTATGGTTTTGCTTGTCAAACCTAAAATGTATTTAAAGATAAGTTCAAAATGCTTTTAAACTTACTCGCTGTTGTAATTCCAGGCGTTGACGAACCGATACAAATCTGCCCTAACAGTTTCGAGTTTATCATAACAAATCGATCCAACTATCACTGATGGGCACACAGTATATGAACGAACGAACGAGCTACAAGTACAAAATGTTCTCCTTAACTCTATGAAAGCTTCTAAAAGATTTATAAACTACTAATGGAATACCAAACCCCTCAAAAAGCGAGCGGCAACCCTGTCGAGGCTCTGAAGTCCGCAAGTTGGCCAAACCATCAGCGGTGTCCCACACTTAAATACTTACTCTTCACGGTTGTTCTTACACTTTTTAATTTTTTGCTAGCTTCGCGTTTCGACAGAAATAATGAGAAAAAAGATTATACAAGTTTATTTAGAGGAAGTGTCTTTTTTTCAATGGATAGATTTTTTACTTATTCTGCTGACTATAATGTGACAAACTTAAAAATAAACTAATTCAACACTCAGTTTATTTTTACTACGTTCCCGTAACCAAATTGGTGAAATGGTGTAAAACAGCAAATTGCATAGGTACTTGTATTATGTACTTTGCACTAAACTAATTGTACATAAAACATAGGTTTCGCACAAGAAAACCGTGCCAAAACTGGTAATTAAATATATATACTCGAATCTACCACAACTTGGACCATTTTCTGACCAAATTAACTGAAATATTAAATGTAAAATACATTATGTGTAAAATATAAATCACATGCACTTTTACCGCGACATTACCTATCATTACTCCACATACCATTCTACTTCCATATAACGGCTTACATTTTCATAAAAGGCAACCAGATTATATCATAGATTCCCTACATCCATGATAAATGATCGTCGGAGTGACTTGACGCGGTATCATTTGTCTCCTCGGAGTGAATACTGAAAGAGGCGAAAAAAACTCTCGTATTTACATATTACAATGGGGCGTTAGTGGGGCGTCTTTCAGTGATGGTCTCCTGGACAGCTTTGGTGAAGGTTTGTATAGATGGCTGGAGAGAAAATGAGCCCGTGCTTTGTTCGAGGAAAGCGAGGTCAATCAAAAGAGAAAAGTGAGTCTAATATGATAAATCGGATTTTTTGTTTGTGTATTTCTCTAAAGATGACTTGAGTACACGGTTAACCGTATGTTTAAAAAAAATGCAAACAAGTAGTTTTTTTCAATACAATTTTTAAGTTTAAGCATGAGTTCAATCGGTTGACAGGTTTTGGAGATAGCGAGGCGACCAACTAGCGAGTTGTTAACAGTCAAAAACGCTGAAATAATAGCACATTTATAAGTCTTTTGTTAAGTTTTTCTGTACACTACCCCAAAAAATAGAAAACATCAAAAATAAAAGTACAAAGATTGGGAAAAGTTAAAGTTCTTCCGAGTAATTTTACAAAGGTTTTTATTCCTTTAAATCGAAATCCTGAAGTTTTTCTGCCAACTTCGTACCAGGAAACAGCTTTTCTGTTACAAATTAACAAAAAATATGTTTTTGCATAAAAATAGAATCAAGCTTCAAGTTCTAACAATGTAACTTTTTGTTATCGATCGAGTTTACTTTCAAAATACATTATGTACTTACTAGAATGCTTCAAGGTAGGTAGTACATAATGGTTCCTCTTTATACCTTTGTTTCTCACTAAGTCAACAGGGAAATAAAGCCAAAATGTTTTATTTTTAGTCGGGTTGATTTACTGGTGTTAGCCAAAAATGAGCGAATATTAGAATAATTGCAGCTACCACCCTAGTTAATTTACTTGGTCTTTCTCCAAATTCATCTTTCTTCTACCTACTTATAGATCGTAAACCAAAAGAAGTGTGACGCAAATAATAGTCTCAATACAATATCAAAAGCTTAGATTTTCAACATTCAACATTAGGTACTGTTATTTCATTAAAAAACGAAATATTTCAATTTTCAATTAAAAAATTCCCCCCAATATTTCCGCGATGGCGTCGAAATATTTGTCTACCTAACCGTCTGACGCCCTAAAAATAGCTAAGAAAGAAGGCGACAAGCTAAATACCAAGGCAAGTATTGATTTCCCATCAACACACAGAATGTGTATTTGTCACGCGCAACTTTGCCCGTCTAAAGAGCGAGTTGAGCAAAGTCTCAGAACAAGTTGGGGAGAACAAAGTTTGACACACCTACATTAGCGACCTATATGACTGTATGTGTGTATGTAAGTGGAGTACGACTGTACGAACTTAAGTACAATGGTGAAAGGGTTGGCTTTCGAAATGAAAACGGAGTTCGGTCACGTTCTTAATAATAACTGTAATTTAATTTGATTGCTTTTGCGGCTTCTTTTAGGAGATTGGATGGACTTAAAGTTAGGTTTTTTTACGATGTCATTTGATACATTTAAACTAAATAAAATATAGGATGAAAGAAATTCTGCTTAATTTGATTTTAAATTTTAGTATTTTACGAGTATTGAGTTAAGTTTATAAACAAACTTTTTCTCATCACATTATTTTATTTTGTATTACATCACACTAACATAAAATATGCAAAAAATCCTTGTTCCCATGTCTGTCAGCTTTTTTTTTACTACTTAAAGGATAGAGAGGTAGATAAACTCTTTAGTGTTCACACCATAAAAGCATCATCAGGCATCAGCATGTTATTATGCATCTACAGACTGTATTACGAGACGACTAGAAACTCGCTAGAAAAAGGGCACAACTTGCCTTATGAAGTAAGTACATATAAAATCTGTCAGAAAATATTTTCGCCCGAAATTTTGGAAAACCCACCTTCACTGTTTACCGCCTAAGCTCAATTAATATAATTAAAATAAATGTCATCACCAAGCCTTCCTTCGTAAGTCATGCTTAAGGCCCGTCGCCGGAGGCGGCAGATTTTAACGCCCTTACCCCAAGTACCCACACTCTGCTCTCTGGAGACCGAACTCTGTTGAAAAACAAACGAAACGATGACAGCTCAAGCCAATTTTCATCGTGAAAAACATTATGGGAGTGACACCTTAACGAACAGAATCATACGAGCTTAAATCCAGGTTTATTAACGAACGAAAGAGTATGCTAAACCGAAAAGGACTCAAAGTACTCATCATTACGAATAACTTTTACTATGAGACCAACCATGAAATAGCGAAAAAATCAGCTGTTCCATACATTTTGTCGAATGCCATTGATTTTTTTCCAAGGAACAGCTTTTTTTTTCGCGGATTCCGGGTTGGTCCAATGGTAAAAGTTATTCATATAATGATGAGTACTATGAGCTCTTTTCGGCTTAGCATTACCCCTTCCTTACCTCTGTAGGTGTTACTAGGACCCTGTTTGGGCGCTTCATATACTTAAATTCCGCCACTCTCACTGTCATGACATTTCTAGTGAGTGCGACAGTGTCCAAGATAATATTTCACTCGCCAGAATAGGACCCCGGTGACAGATAAAGCCAATTTTTATCGTGTAAATTGTGGAAGTGAGACTTTAGCAAACAAAATTAATCATACGAGTCTAAATATATGTGTTACTAGTCGTATATCAATTAAAAATCTATTTACTAGGGTATAGCAGTGACCCCAACGAGAATCTAAGCCGAAAACAGAAAACCGCATATTCAGGAATAACGAATGTTGTGATTATAAATTCCTTTTACAAGTACAACATTGAAAATGCTAGACTAGATAACTGAGAGCACTATTTGCGAGTAGCATTGGTTAAAGATACCCATCTAGAAAGGTATTTCTTATTTTCTGCTATATTTTTACCGTTTTATAATGCATTTAGAGTTTTTTAAATATAAATCTGCAAACAACCATGCCTACGCAGCAACGACGAGCTTGTTAGATCTAATTTAAAAATTCTCTTTGACCCCACAAACTCATGCACAAATCTGCATAAAAGAATTTGTAAAGTCAGAATTATTCTAAAAAGCAGACTCTATAGGGTTGCTAATTTTGTTTACATTCGTCTTTTAATGTCTTCACAGAGAGGATAAAGATTTACAAATAATTTACAATTGAAATTGGACTAAATTTTTGAATAGTTACAACAATTCGCACGCAAGCTCATATTGTATTTAACCTCTCCAACGTAGCGTAGAATTTTTAGGGTTCCGCGGCCAACATGGCACAACGGAACCCTTACAATTTTTGTTATTTTAATCACGTCCGGGAAAGCGAGCCGCCTCTCGAATTAATTGGATTCCATGGGATCCCATCCAAGTTTTGCTATCGCTTGTTCTCAAATATCAACCGAATCATACTCGTAAACATAAAATTGAATTCTCAAAAATGGTTACGTTAGATATTCAAGAAATTTTACGTGCGCTAATTGAAATATTAGTTTTTTTTGGTAAAAAAAAAAAAGGAATAAGTTCTGCCAATTCTATTAAAATTGTGGTAGTAGTTTCTCCTAGAATCAAAATAATTAACAAATTATACAAAACAGAGGGCTAAATTAATTTTACAGTTATCAAATTCGAAACTGATTGTCAACGTGAAAATTCGTAAATTCCAATGTAATTAATCATACTATGGCCCCTTGGGGAGTAGGGTCGTGCAAAACCTCGGAGTTGTCGATAAAGTTCAGGTTCGTCGACATTTTAGGGGTACAGCAAATGTCAGCAAAGTTCATCCCACCGTATTACGATCAGAAGTAATAAAATGTCAATCAATGTCGAAAAACTATTATCTCTTTGTTTTCTAAAAAGCTAAAAGTCAATTCAATGATTTCAAATTTCAAAAATTAACAAGCGCAAGTTACTTGTAAAACGAAATAAAAAAGTGAGAGACTACATAATTTAAAAAATCCTGATCAAAACTTACATTACATTACTTTCTAACTGTCCATTAACTATTCAAATCATTAATCGCCTAAAACATTATCTTTAAAATTAAACCATTTATTTCCAAAAAGATCGATAAATAAAACTACCTACGTAATAGCCGATCATTGACGCTATCAGAGCAATCACGAAGCTATTAGTTTAAAGACTGCGTTTGGCATCCGTCGCAGCTATGACAGGGTTGTTAATGAAGATCGCGGGCCAATTACTATCGAGAGAGCTTTTTGCGAGAGCTCCAGTTAGTTCGGCTTTGATGACGTTATTATTGGCTATTTAGATGTTAATAGTTCAGAAAATAGTTTCGACCTGTTTCACCCTTAGAGCAAAATTTATATAAAAATAAAGCAGTACATTTTTACTTGTAGACTTAAACATTTGAATACATACGTTTTTCTATATTTTTTTTTGGTGAATAATAATCGTTGTTGTCTTAAATTTTGTTCTGTCTTAATTATCATCGCTTTATCTTTTAATGTATTTAACTTGATTGCATATTGTCTGAATCGAACCGATTAATATCGACATGTGACCATGACATCCCTACTGGCCATGCCGCCGTATTTGTGCGTAACACCCTCCCTGTATTGATTTTATGTGCGCGCGCACTTCTCCGCTACCCCCTTACCCCCTACCCTTCAGGGGTGGAGGCAAAAAGGAACAAGGGTGAAGCGGCGATACGAATCGAACCTTTTTAAAGGGGCGTCGCAATCCCTAAGGTTAACGCTGGATGTGTCATCAGTTGTTTGTAAACTTTTTAATTTTATAGGATTTGGTGACTGAGGCCGTTTTAAACAAAACACTCATGATTCGATTGTTTGGAGGTTTTAATACTTTTATGATGAGCTTAATTAGGTGAAGGGTCAGTTGATGTGTTAAGGAGCCGCAGAGTTTTTGTTTGTTAGAAGGTTTTTTTTCATGCGAGTTATGAGATAAGCAAATCACTCGCCCGATGGTAAATGGTACGCTTTTACTCTAACAGCTACTCTAAATGGCCCTGCATTTAGAATTTTAAACTTGCTGCGCTTTCAACTCCGAGATAGATTCGAGCATCATAACCTCAAGTTTACATTCTTAAAAAAACAAATGAAAATCACAAAAACTCGGTTCAATTCCGAAGCATATGATAGTAAAAGCACTTATTTATTTTTATTCCATTTTGCTCCACCAGTCTTTTAAAAGAAATTGATTATACTCATTATTACTGGAAAATCTAATTAAACCCTAGAGTACCTAGACAGTCTCGCTCTCTGAGTGGGCTCCAAAACTTTTAGAAATTAGTTCTATAAAATTCTGACCGTAGCCGACATTGTAGATTTCTAGGTAATTTAGAAAAAGTTGCCTACTTGATACGTGACATTTTATAAAAGTTTCTACTTGAAAAGCGATTATAATATATAAAATTAAAGAAAAATGTCTTGTGCTACTAGTAGATACATAACTAGCACTAGTAGGCCCACCATTTTAGACTTTTAAAATGTAATAGGTAACATCTATTTAGATATTGACATTTATTTTTGTCAAATATTCTGCCCAGATGGTGTTTTGAATTCTTGAGGCACAAATCCTTTAACACATTCCATGTTTGTGTGTTTAGTTGGGCAGCCCAAGGGTTAAACACAGTTTTTAACCGACTTCAAAAAAGGAGGAGGTTATCAATTCGTCTGTATGTTTTTTTTTTAATATTTTTTTTTTGTTACCTCATAACTTTTGACTAGGTGAATCGACTTTGATGATTCTTTTTTTTTAGAAAGCTGACGCTTCCCATTTGGTCCCATTTCAATTTAGTCCAGTTCTGATAATGGTATCCATGAGAAAACCATATAAGTCTTAAATTTGCATTAAGTACGTGCCCGACAAATAACTCAATAGTCGGTCTTTTGAAGTCGGTTTTTGTTTTTTGTTTTGTAAAAATAATGTTCTTGTTTATCCATCTTGTTATCTCGAAACTCACAAAATATTTATTGAAATAACTAGCTGACCCGGCAGACTTCGTACTGCCTCAATCGATAAATAAAAGACCTAAACTTTTGTATAAATCTATATATATAAAAGAAAGTCGTATTAGTTACAATTAGTAGTAATATTATTATTAGTACCCTTGTTGAATTCCCAACATAAGGAAGTTTATGATACTTTAATGAAGGCAATCGATGATGGAAATGGTGGTTTATATTTCCTAGATGCCCCTGGTGGAACAGGTAGGTAGGTAGGTAGGTAGGTGGTGATGTCAGTAGTTTTAGCCACTGTTCGTGCGAGATCCAACATAGCGGTTGCAGTTGCTTCTTCTGGAATAGCAGCCACATTGTTAGAAGGATGCCGTACTGCTCATTCAGCATTAAAGTTACCGTTAAATCTTCAAACTATTGAAGAACCAACGTGTAATAATTACAAAAAATTCAGCAATGGCCAAAGTTTTATCGGCATCGAAAATCATCATCTGGGACGAATGCACAATGGCGTATAAACGTGCATTAGAAGCACTTAACCGAACATTGAAAGATTTACGGAATGACTCGAGATGTTTTGGAGGAGCAATGATTTTACTGTCTGCCGATTTCCACCAAACACTGCCAGTAATTCCAAGATCTACGGCTGCCGACGAAATAAACGCTTGCCTCAAATCGTCGAATCTATGGCGCTATGTGAAGAAACTGCAGCTGACAACAAACATGAGAGTTGCATTGCTTAATGATACATCTGCTGAAGATTTCTCTGAGCAATTTCTGACTATCGGTAATGGTCAAGTACCTGTCGATGAATCGAGCGGATTGATATCATTTCCAAATAATTTCTGTAATTTTGCCTCATCAAAAGACGAACTTATCAACAATGTATTTCCAGACATTATTTCTAACTACAAAAATAATGAATGGTTGAGTGAGCGAGCAATTTTAGCGGCTAAGAATAAAGATGTGGACGACCTGAACTATATAATTCAAAATAAGATCATTGGAACAATGCATTCATTCAAATCTATTGACTGCGTCACAAATGAAGATGAAGCCACCAACTATCCAATTGAATTTTTAAACTCCTTGGATGTGCCTGGCTTACACAGACAATACAACCTTTGTATTGTCTGTGCTGGCTTACCACCGCACAATTTACGCCTAAAGGTTGGCTCCGTAGTAATCATGTTTCGAAACATAAACCAACCAAAACGGTACGCGGGTGGTTAGAAAATTGATGAACAATGTACTTAATTTACGCGACGATACTGAAAGGAAAATTCAAAGGTGAGGAAGTTCTCATTCCGAGGATCCCGATGATCCCAACCGATATGCCGTTTGAATTTAAAAGACTGTTATGATACAGTTTGTTAATCAATTTAAAGCTTTCTCATAAACTATATTTTTTGTTTTGTTTTGTGGTGCGTAAATAAACAAAGAAGACGGTTTTCCGACGCGCGAACACGCGACTTATAATTGTCCATTCGTGAAACAGGGAAACTCCAAGTTGATTCCGCAAACTTCTAAAGACTATCATTGCGATTTATTTATTGTCATCGCAAAGGCCAGACGTACTGGAAATTGTAAGCGTTTAAAATCGAATGGTAAATCCGTTGGAATCATCGGTATTCGCGGGATCAAGACATCCTCTCCTTTGTATTTTCCTGTTATAATTGTTGCCTCAATGACGTTATTCATCAGCTTTTTCACAGCCAGTCTTGTTCCATTGCATAGTCGAGGTTGATTAATGTTACCCAGCATGATGACAACTGATCCTACTTTTAACTGCAAATTGTGCGGTGGTAATCCAGGCAATTCCAGCGAATTTAAAAACTCCGTGGGATAGTTGACTACGTCATCCTGGTTCATAACGGTGTCCGACTGATTTGAAGGAAACCAACTGTCCTGGAAGAAAATTCTGAATGGTCGCATTGAGATCCTCGACATCTTTATTTTTCGCTGCCAATATTGCTCGTTCACCCAGCCAATTATGGTTATTGAACTTTTGCGCTATATCTGGGAAAACACGCTGAATAAGCTCCTCTTTTGAATCTGTGATGTGACAGAAATCTGTGGGTAATGTGATGAATCCGGTCGAGGTGTCCATTGCAATTTTATTATTTCCAATGTCTAACAACTGCTTCGCAAACACATTTGCAGTTTCATCATGTTGCAAAAATACTCGCATGTTAGTTGTTAATTGCAGTGTCTTTACGTACTGCCACAAATTGCCACAAATTGCCATTTAGTTCATCAGCAACAGTTGATCGGGTAATAACTGGAAGAGTCTGACGAAAATCACCTGATAACAGAATCATGGCCCCACCAAAAATATTTTGATTGTCACGAAGATCTTTCAATGTTCTGTCCAGTACCTCCAGTGACCTCTTATGGGCCATTGTGCATTCATCCCAAACAATTAATTTGCATACCTGTAGGATCTTCGCCATTGCGCTATTTTTGGCGATGTTGCAAATTGGTGTTTAATGGTAATTTCAAGGCAGAATGCGCAGTTCGCCCGCCTTCTAGCAGAGTCGCAGCTATTCCAGATGAAGCCAACGCCAACGCTAGAGCAACATCATTTCTCGATCTGATCCTCGCCAAAAGCAATGAAAATATTAACGTTTTTCCGGTTCCTCCGGGAGCATCAAGGAAATAAATTCCACCAGTACATATTTATTTTTTTGGAGTTTATTATTATAAATCTCCGTGTTCTGAAGTGCGACAGAATGATTGACATATTAGTTGGTTGTCAAATCTAATGTCAAATTAAGTTTCGCGAAGCCGACCAAATTGATTGAAAATCAGTACTACTAATGATTTATTACATTTTGTGACTATGCAATTTTGTCGCGTTCGCGATTCACTTTTGTTTAGCAGCTTTGACGTTAGAAACACAACTAAATTGCTTAGACAACAGTGAGTGATTATAATTTAATATGAACTTTATTGAATAGCAATAAAGTTCAAATTGGCTACATTTTATTAAGAAAACGTTTGTATGGGAAATAGAAAAGGGCTGTTTTGAGGGTTTTCCCGGCAATTATTCTCACCGTTTAGACCTACCCTGGACTACGACAAACATTTTAAAACCAAAATCAGCTCAATCGGCCCAGCCGTTCTCGAGTTTTAATCAGACTAACGAACAACAATTCATTTTTATTTATAAAGATTATTAAATCACGAAGTAAATCTACAAAGTAAATTGTAATGTCGCCTCCCCTCTTTGATCTCTTCAAAGCAAACGAATTCCCTCGGCAACTATCAGATTCATTATTTTCATAACAAGAATCATAGAGAAAACAAGCAGTATCTAAGCTTTCTATTTTAATACTATTTTTAAATCCTACAAGTTAATTTACAAATACATACCTATATTATGTTAATAGAAAGCCAGTCGTGATTGCTCTCTAGGGCTATATAGTTTAGGCTCGCGCTAAGAGTTTCCGGTACAGCCTCTGGCTGCTACGGAAACTATACTATACTAGTATACAAGTAGGTACAAAGTAGTACACACGTGATAATTGTGGAATAAAGACTTAAAAAAGAAAGTGCATTTCACTAATCAAATATATAATAAACAAATCTTTTCAAAATTATATTGAGACTACCTAACTAAAGTAAAATAAATTTAAAATGTAATATAGTTTTCTCCCTATGTAATATTTGGAACAATTATAGTCACTTCATATTTTAGGTACTTATTAAAACTGGCATCAAAGGAGGCCTTATATCGTTTTATCAATTCCATATTCTCGCAAGATTAAATCCTTAATTAAATGTTTGACGTTCAATTTATGTAGTGTACGATACAGTAGAAACAGCTCATGCTTTTGATTTAATTTGTTTAGTACCTACCGTTAAAATTAAACCCTTTTAAATTAATAAGACACTTGTAATGTTATATCGCTGTAACTACTTAGCTGCTTTAGTAACCCTTTGTTTTATCTTGTCGTAAATATATAAAATAAATGTGATTTTAATGTAATGAAATAAAGAGTAAGATTCAAACCCCGACTCGTACCAATGAGTTCTTTAAGACGTATGTACGAATTTACATATCACTGGCTTTTCCGTGAAGGAAAACATCCTGAGGAAACCTACATACGTCCGGAGAAGAAATTCAAAGGTGTATGTGAATCCACCAACCCGCACTTGGCGAGCGTGGTGGAATACGGCGTAATCACATTTCGGGGGTAGACCTGTATCCCACCAGGGAGGATTAAAGGTTGCATATGATGAAAGAGTAAAATTAAAATATCTAAGGGTGAGCGCAGTGCAGTGCTGGAGTAATAAAATGCTGAAGTTTAAATTTTGTACTTCTATGAGCTACGAAATGTTTTTAATATCCCAAGCAACTTTATGGTATCACGGTATAAACAGAAAAAAATAACCCGTCCCTTTGAGCTTGTCGGTAAAATATTTCAAAAACAATTTTTAATACTTTATCTAGCAATTTCATACCTACTTTAGAGAATTTTTTTGAATAACTTTGAGGAGAAAGTTTTAGGCTCGGCGCAAATAGGCCACCGCACCGGCGACAGGCATAATATAACATAATAGGCTTTTGAAACCAGACGCGGCGACAGCTGTCGCTGTGGCGAGAGAGGGCGGTGGCAGCGGCGAGTGCAGTCACCACGGCAAATAATGTGGCTAGTTGCACTTGTACGGTATGGTTTAGTGTAGGTGTCAAGACGCATGTCGCCACACAAAAACACGATAAAGAGTGGTCACCTAAACAAACTCCAGTGTGCGGCGTATCTGTACAAAACGTGTGAAACGGGTTCAAAGCAGCTTGTCGCGGACCATTCGTGGTTGTCGCCGAGAGCCTATTTGCGCCGACCCTAAAAATGAAAATGTAATTAATTAATGTGTAAAACCGAAATAGCTGTTATTGAGATTTTTTTCCAAACGTGGCAAACAAGTAAACCGCCTAATAATAAGCGATCAACCTCACCTATGGATACATACGTTGCCGACGTTTTAAAACTCTATTAACAGCCATTTCAGTGCAATGAAAACGAACCTACTATTCATCGAATTAGAAGCTACTATTGATTGAAAGTTAGATAGATAGATAGATAGATAAACTCTTTATTGTTCACACCATAAATTACAAACAGAAGGATTAAAGCACCTAAAACTAGTGCAACAACTGGCGGCCTTATCGCTAAGAGCGATCTCTTCCAGGCAACCTTAGGATGGAGAGGATAGATAAAAAAAAAAAGTTCGTACTTTTTTCTCTGCAACCTGCATCGAATGTGACGTAAAGCCTGGCCCTGGGCATCCGCAGTGACCTCTATCTGGGGCAGCGGGTAAGCCGAATTTATTGACTGAAGCCAGATTGATTGGCTCCCGTGATACAGAGTGCATGTCTGTCCGTCGGTGTAATTGAATGGACTTCATCAGAATAGTAACCTACTTTATTGCTTTTGTAAAGAGCTTATTCTATGCAAAGGGTATTTCGTCGGCTTACTGCAAGAACTCATTAACTGCAAAATCAGTGTCATATTGGACGCGACTTCAAACACATCCCGCTTGTAATTACTCCTCAAAAAGGTCACCGAATGTGATCGAAACTAGTTGGGATTACCAGAAAAGGGCTCATAGTACTCATCTTTATGAACAACTCTTACTATGGGACCAATCCGAAATTCGCACAAATAAACAGCTGTTCCATACATTTTGTCGAGTGTCATTAACATTTTTCTATGGAACAGGCGGAACAGCTGATTTATTTTATCGAATTCCGGGTCAGTCCCGTAGTAAAAGTTGTTCACAATGATGAGTACTTTGAGCCTTTTTCGGCTTAGCCCTTTTCTTATAACTCTGTACCTTATATCTAGACAAAATTGCGTTGAAATATAGTTCGTAAGCTCCTACTCGTAATTGTAAGAGATGAAGAGGCACACTCTCTTCGTAACAAAGTGAGCTCAACACGAACATGTGGCTCTAATTTAATTTGGTTACACACATTTAGTATTCTGTTATCGTGAGCTGGAGAATTAGATTAGCGAATTTCTGCGCTACGTAAATACTCGTACATACTCCACACTACACACATTTTACATACCTACAGTAGTTACGTAGATACATTTTAATTTTTAATCGTATCTTTACCATATATAGAAAACTTGCTGTGCCCCGCGATTTTAGTGATAAGGACTGGCGTTAGTATCCTGGGTTCAAGCAATCTTTTTGGATCTCTGAAAAAGTGTATGTAAAATTTAATGATAGAGTCAGTTGAGTAGCTAAGGCGTTAAAACGTAACAAACAAACAAACTTTAACATTTATAAAACGAGTATCAGTTAGAATTAAGTAACATTATTATGGATCTATGACTAATTAATTCATAGCCAATTAATCTGCAGATAAACTTTTTGCACAAAAATCGAGTTTTGTTATAAAACTCGCGAGCAACGGTTACGGTTAAAATCGTTATGGAAACGAATCGCACACACACCTGACATAGGACAGGAGCGTCTGTCACCTATATTTACTCCTTCAGATATTTGGAAAAGATTTCCATGTTTTATGGGTTGAAAAGGTTCTTGTAAAAATAGTTTCTTCCTCAGTATTGATTGGTGTCGTGAGTGCTATAATAAATAATTTTTCGTTAAAGGTACTGAATCTCATCCAAATAAATTCTTAACACCATAATCCAGCCAGGTTATGAGCAAATAACCTATAACATAATTTAAGAATAAGTTAGCAAATTCCTTGAGAATAGTGTCAAATTTTCACACATGATTTGCACCTTAAATAATCATTCTTTTTACATTCTAATTTAAATCTAGCTATCTCGGTGCCAGATTATGTAAGATCGAAATATACTTCCACAAGTTCAGGCCCTATTCTTGTTAGTTAGACATTATCTCGGTAGTGACCGAGATGTCATGAGAGTGAGAGTGACCGAGAAAATCTCGAACAGACCAGAATACGCTCCTAGATACATAATATGTGCCTCAGGTGACCTAACTCGGACCGCTTCACAATATCTTGGAATTCGTCCCACTCCGACTTGTGTTCCCACACCGAGTGTGCAAACAACAAGTAAACAAATCCTCCAGCGTCCCTCGCCCTACACGATGTAAATCGGTTCCGGTCGGGCAGCGGCCAGGAAATTGCCAATTTCTCTGCCGTACGCTGTCCCGTAGTACGAGATATTTATCACCTCGCATTGCTTGCTAAATTGTCGTATGACCGTCGAAATTAATATTCGCTTTGAATATGGAATGCACTATGCAGAAAGTAATGTGACAGAGGCAGTGGCGGATCCAGGGGGATGCTAGGGGCTAAACCCCTCCCCCAACCCAATACCTGTAAATCTTGCTTTTTTTACCTCTCAGCCACCTGGCTCAATCCCCCCCTCCAACCAAAATCCTGGATCCGTCACTAGACAGATGTACATTTGCACGTTCCTTTGATAAATATTTTAGACAGTTCCCCACGTGCTGTGTTTATGACAAATGGCTTTACTTCCATACTTTTCGCAAATTAACAAGTGTCGAGTTTTTGGTTACTTTTCTATACCACAAAAATATAAATGAGTATGTTTTAAACGTACGAGAAAAATGACAAAAAAATCTAATTAAAAGAATAACTACCTATAAATGTTGACAAATATATAAATATAACTTATCTACGACCATCCTAATCGCAATTGGGTAAAAAATTAAGTGTTAAGTGTTAGTATTAAGTGTCACCTTGTAATGTGAAATTAAGTGTAGGTAGGTACGATTAGAGAAATGGTTAGAAAAAATCGTAAATACCTACATAAACATGTATTTTATCTGTGTAAATAACTACTAATTACTGGCGGGTAGGAATTCCCATTAATTTAAAATTTCCATTTATTTCACCTAGGTACACAAAATAAACAGTTAACCACGCGTATTACCAATTAATTACCGTAATGGTAATTTGGAAGAGCCTGTACGGCAGTTAATCGAGATGGAATCACGCGCATTCGAGATACTCGTCCTAATAAGCCGCAGTGCGGATGGCAATGACCACTTTATATTACCATCGTTAGACCTAACCAGCGGTTTTAATTTGCTAAATTTTAGTTTGAATTCGTATATTTTTTATTTTATCAAAAATATAAAAAACAAGACTTAGAAAATGTCTCACAAAAAAAAAACGGCCAGAAAATCCATCCGTGATTCTCGACTTTGATTTTTAGTTTAGTTAAAATTTTTGTCATTTTGTTGTTAATAAAAAATACAACACCGAAAAATACGACCCTTTTTCTGCATCTCAAACAAATTGATAAAAAGCATTTTACCACTAAAATCATCGTCCAAAAACTTCTAACAAGAAGAAATATCGTTCCCATCGTATATAACACGCAGTCACGCCTCACACTTCACGGAACCTTTACAACTCTCACAATAACGCCACTGGCCATCCACACTTCATCCCTCTTGGCACGTACTCGTATCTCGGCAGAATCGGCGAATTATCCTCAGATCATCGCTTCGAAATAAACATTTACTTGATGTAGGGCGGCAGCATTAGCTAAATTATTATCGGAGGTCAAGTTGGTCTGCATTGCGGCTCCTAGATTATTGGCACGCCACCGCAGCCCTAATGTGTGGTAACGAAGTATCAGACATACTTTGCCTAACTACGGACATTAGCTAAAGACAAAAAGAAATGGAGATAAAACAATCATAGGATGCCAAGTTGCTAGCTCATTGTATTATATTTACTTGGAGTCCGCAATGACTGTCATGTTGAGATCTCAATAACAAAATTCCAAAACACCATAACCGCAGAATAACAAGACCCTAACAACATGAATAACAACAATAACAACAACATGACTGCAGAACGACAAGATCGCAGAATGGTTTTTCCGCAAAAATATTCAGCCAAAAAGTACATTATCCCAAACAAACTTCCATTTAACAGCATTTGCTATTAAAAAGCAAGATAGGTAATGTAAACCGGTTAACTAAAAATTAAATTGTTCAATTTCACACAAAATTTCGTAGACAGAACCCTGCGAGATACGATTTGGTCCTTCAGAGGCGGTGATCTACTCGTAATACGAAATTGAATTGACACAATACAGCTTCCGGCCGTTTCTCCTCCTTCTGGCGTTTTTTCAGCTTTTACTTCAAGGGCGGGCCCTACTTTTTATAGCGTCTTTCCTTTTCGAGAAAATACTAGTAAAGTGCCCTTTAGTGTTATTAACACGCTGTAGTTCTATGTTATATCTATATTAACTGAAATATCGAACAAGGAAGTATTTTTTCTCATTTCTGTTTATGCATATTAAACGAAGCTTCAAATATTGTAGTTTAGCTCAAATAGACGATATTTTTTGCATACGAAGTAATTTTTTAAATAAAAAATAAGGGATATTCCGTCACAAGAAGATTCATAAGACTCGTACGTAATGCATGGGGAAAAAACTGTGAATAGCTAAAAAATAATTGAAATACTACGAGTACGACGTAATCTTACGCGCATTCACTTTGAAGGTCTATTAGTGTTACTACTTTGATGCTGACAGAAAGCTCGTTCAACAGATAGCCAGATAAAGTTGAACACAGACCGGACTAACTCCAATGAGCGAGTCCAGACTAGTTGCCGCTACGAGGCGTACGTGCCGAGCAACCAGATCTGATAGCGTAGTTCCAGGATGCACTAATGCAAGTATTAACGAGGACCGAGCACTCACATGCACCGACCTACCTACAACTAGCCTATCTAGGTTTACTATCGACAGGGAAACTAATTGGGTGGATTTCAATGTGCTCCAAAATGGTGCCAGAATTTCCTAAATACAGGATTTCCAACGTGATTTATAAGGATCAATCCCAAACCAAAATTAATTCGATTTGGTCGACTATATCTAACGAATTTTTCCCAATAAAACGTCTGAGTGTACACAACTCGACGAAACGACCCAAAAGCGATCTGTTAAAACAAACCAAATCTAAATTCAGTAAAATCGTTACCGACGAAGTTTATGTTACAAATTCGGAATTTCATCCCAGTGTTATTGTTACATACAAATAAAAACATTTACTGAACAGTCACGCGGACATAAACAAACGGGTGGGATTTTAAAAATCACGAATTCTCATAGCTTATTTCGCGTGTAAATACCGTGGCGCGAAGTTTTTAACGAGCGTTTTATTCGGCGAATAAATACTGAAACCGCCATCAGGGCTGTGTCAAAGTGTCAGACACAGGCGCTGGATGGGGACGCTGGTACTCAGGACGGGGAGTGTTGGGAACGAGGTAGTCTAGTGCTCTATACATTATGAGATTTACTTATAAACGGTGCTTAGCAGTTGCTAAGATTGACAAATGTCAAATGTTAAGTTTACGTGAGTATTCCCGTGTTAATTATAACTAAATGTGTCAAAATCACGTTAGTTTCTATAGTAAAATTGACAAATGTCAATTAACTAGTGCGCAATACAAAAATGTAGTGCGCAGTACTAAGCAATGTCACTTACCTTTACGAAAACTTAAAAGGTAAGTTGCCTATTTTATTTTTAGACTTAAACTGAAGTCTAAATATGTACGTTATCCGAAATACAAAATAAAATTGGAGTACCGCGAGTATTCCTATTTCGTTTTGTTCTTTGAACAACGAACAAATATTTGCTCTGAGTAAACATTGCAAACGTGGAAACAACCGTATATACGAATAAAATGTTTATTATTTTTTTATTCTATTTTTTTATTAAAAAAAACTGTTTTGAACCACTTACCTATAGGTTCACAAAAAGTATATAATATTAAGCTCTTGAGAGCTTTGTTTTGTAAAACTTATCAATTTTGAAACACCCAACGACTTATGACTTTTTATTTAGTTATAATAAATAAGCTTCAAAAAATTAAAAAGAAGAAGTTTTGATTTTATAGAATTATTTTTAAAATCCGAAACCTTTTACAGCGATAACTTAATTTATGTTGTACTAAATGGCAGACTAGATTATGTCATTGTTCTAGAAAGAACAAACACAAATGTCAGAGGCCTCCAGGCGGCCTAAAACTCTGTACGTCTAGTATGAGACCTCGGTTACGTAAATAATTTTCTAGCTCACCATACCGCTTTTATACCGCTTTAAAGGTACATACATTACCCCAACTCACGTCAAACTCAAAGACCTTTTGACGCTCGCTTTTGTAATTACATAATAGGTAAGCCTTGATAGTGTGTGCTTTGGAACTGTTTGATATTCAATATGCTGAAACTAGTAACTTGAGTGAGTTTGACACTATGTTATTTGAATTATTCTTGTTCTTATTTGAGAACCTTGATCTCGAATATTCTCACGTTTATTACCTAAGTATTTAATATTATACTCTAATTAAGTATTTTATTGCATACTATTTTTTACTTCTACATACAAGTACGTGCTTGAACCATCTATCTACATATGTTTTCTATGTGCCTTGTATGTTTTTAATAATTAAATAGACAAATAAATTAGGTAGTAGATGGATATTTTCTTTGCAATTCAAGATAATGTAATTAAGTAGCTAAAGTCGGCTAGACAGAGGCCATGTCAAAGGCCATTGATAGCCTAATTCAAGATTCAAACACTCGAATTGGATAAGTAATTCAGTCCTTGAAATCTAATTTCCTTCCTACAAGTATCAACGTCTCAAGAATACTTAGCCAAACAATTTATATCGCACAATGCTCTATTAACGAAGTCAAAATGAAATACCCTCACATGCGTGCCTATTTAATAAGGGAGCCATGGAGCATGACGGGAGCACTCTCGTGTCATTAACATCCCCCTTTAGGAGCCATTAACGTGGAGCGCGAGCCATGCGGTATGACGTTTTATACCGGTTATGTACCGGTATTTTGGTACCGAGGTCGGTGATGAATTTTTTTGATTTCCAGGTAATGTGATTAGGACTTATTACAATTTTTGTTTGAAATGTTTATGTGATCAAATACAATACTAAAATGCGATCTTGTTCTGGAGGATCCTCAGCGGTTTGCAGTGTAAAATAACGTCATTAATTTGATGTCATGATCGTGCGACTAATTAAGCTGGACCAACATTTGTCGCAAACGCGATAAAGCTTCGCGCAAACGTTAGCGCGATGTATGATTTGCTAGGAAAAGTCTTCATGCTGAATCGGCTACGTACCTAGGTACATCGTGATAACTCGAATTCGCATAATCGCAGCACTCGGAACATTCTACTCACGCTGCTTTTCAGTTTCATAAGATAAAATAAACACATAACATAACACTAAACAGAAATCAACCGAGTGCGATCTCTACAACATTCTGTCTTTATGATACAAATGATAAGTAGGTACTGAAGTCATGAACTTTTTTAATCGACTTCAAAAAAGGTTCTCAATTCAACTATATGTTTTTTTTTTATGTTTGTTACCTCATAACTTTTATTATGCTCATTATTGCTCATGATAGGTTGACCACAAAAAAAAAATGAATCGGCTGTTATTTTGAACAAACGTAGCATGAAGCCTTAAACGTTGCAAAAATAAAAGTGTAACGGTCTCTAAACAACTTTTGTTGCTTAATGTAAGAAAGTTAAGATTTCCTTCAAAGAGAAGCCGCAGCAATCGTAAACATTTCGCGTTTCACGACAATTTCACAAATTGCCTTCTCTCACAATCGGCGATGACTCACCATTTAACTTATAAATTACATGTTTGAGTACTTTTATAGCTGAATCATGCACCCCTCATGTGAAACAGTCGAGTTAGTCGATTTTCAACTCTATTTTAAATGCTTGAAAGCTTAATGTTAGGGGGGGGGGGGTTAAAACGTGACCTAGGTAGGTACAAACACTGCAAGAGACTTGATCGATACCGTCTAGACTAATATTATGAATCAGAGTTGACAATTGCAGGAGGGGTTGGATATTCAATTATTCATACTGGTATTAACGCAAGGGGCACCCAGTAAGTTTATTTGTAGCTTTCGTTAATAAGCATCAAAAGGTTGTTGTTATAAGTTGGCTTAGTTATGACGCAAAAAAAATTTATTAATATGAAGTGCTGCAATACACACATTTTCTATAGCCTATCTGAAGTTAAAATTAAATATGGTGGTATTCTTAGGCAATTCAAACATTTGTCTTTGTTTAACACCCGTATGTGCGTTAGAGTAGATCATACAAAACAAAACAAACAACATGAGAAACGCAGACAACAAAAACCACATGTTACGGGACAAAAAGAACGACGTGACTAAAAAGGAGACAGAAACAATGGTAAATGCTCCAGAATTCACACAATTCCGCTACAACTCAAACATTCTTCGCTCTTTCCTGCGCTCGACCCAAAAATAAAAAAAAACTACGAAGCTAGTGTAAGCACCACTAAAAAAATCCCAAATCACCCACCACTTCACACCGCGAACGGCAATCGCCCAAACCATTTGCAATTCAAATTATTGTCATCGTTTACGTCCATCGCAGGGCTTAAAAAACGGCAAAAATCAACCAAAACTCCGTGAAAAATGGCAAAAATAAAGCGCTGGATTGGAGCAAACACATTAAAAAGCAATAGATTGCCAGCAATTAGCGCGGGATCCGAGGTGCTCGAGTAAAATCGAGCAAAACGTACCGTATGCAATTTCCGAACGATTGGCGCTGGCGATGAACTTTCCCATACTGGCGTTCGATAGTATTATGAGGGTTTCACAAATTTTATTATGAAATTTCGTTATAATTACACCGGAGTATGCGGGCCTGGGGGGAATGGCGAGGGGGTTATATCCGACTCCATAATACGTGTAATAGTCTAACAACGAAATGGGGTTTGAGCATCGACATTAAAAAAACATTTATGTGGCTTTGACAAATCAATATCAAAAGTATAATTATAAACCACTCTAACTGCAACCCGCGGTTATACTCGCTACCCTACAGTTACTGCTCATTTTTCCGAAATAAATTTATTAATTATCAAAGTATTGAACTCCAGGTAGTCGTCAAAATTAGCCGATATAAGTAATATTCTGCACCAACACATACAATTTAGTCCACTCATCCGGATTCAACATCTTAAAATTTGACAATTGAAGGCTAGAAAGGGAAATTGAAGGGTTTCTTAAGCCCAAGGAGACATCATCTAGCCTTCAAAAGCCACATTGATCTTTTTGAATTTCATGAATCCAGAATAATACAAAACAGATCGAAAAAGTTAGCCCATAGGGTCGATTAGTTTTTCAACTGTTTATGCATAAAAGAGTTAATTTGTTCAACATTCATAAAAGCCAACTCGAAGCTGAAAAACAATTAATTTCCTGAATGTTCGTTCGACGAGAGCTGTCCCAAATTCGATGTCAATCGATATAGATTGAATCCATTATCATGATATCAATTAACCTGAAGTGAATTAAATATGAAAACGTAATAACGGAATGAAATTGATATTCTTCGTGTTCTATAAGGCTCTGTACTTGTCCTATATTATCCTAATTTATTATATTTAAAAGCCCATTATTAAAATTGATTTAACTTGCTTTTAAGAGGAATTTGATATGCTTTTTTGTCATTTGTTTTTTTACAAAATTACAAAATGTTCAGATGTTGTTCTTGCCAAAGTAAGTAAGTTCTTTATTCAAGTTTAGCTTTCACTATAGCCACTTGTTTACCATCTTCGACTACACCATCAAACCAACATCAAGTGAAATAATTCTAAGCGTTTTACCAATCTAATGTAGTCGCACGAGCGGCTGTATTTGCTCTCCCAGCTGTCGTCGCAAACATCCGACAACATAAAACCAGAGACCGCAGAAAATGTCCAATCCCGGCCAGCTGATTGAATGCAATCACTTACAATCTCGCTTCTGATTGGATGCGCCGATATTGCGCCGGACGGAAAACTCTGAACGAAACGCAGACTTGGAACTGACGGGTTAGGGGAAACGAAACGCATTTCACTGGTGAAAATTGACGTAGCTGAGTCAAAGCTTTGAACCGAATTAATATTTTTTATAGGTCCGATTGTGAGATTGAATGATTTTGCGCGGGTGCGATTCGCAATTGAAAATTAATTGAGATTTGCAATTGGATTTTCTCTACTTTTCTGTTATTAGCTTACGTTTTTTTCCCCGCGTGGTGATACAAAACGATGGTAATATTGATGGTGATGAGAAGTAGCTTCTGTTTGTTTTCTGTACTGTTGATTGACGTACATTGTTGTGTGCAAAATTTCATGACAAACAAGCTCAGTTTCGCACTTATTTGAATTATTTATTTACAGAAGACGCAAATAAATAACTAAGTATGAGAAACGAGTTTTACTAAATCATTTTGTTATACTTTGGGTCCCATCGATAGAAGCACTACTCTCGAACGCCCGACAGCATCCGAACAATTTCAATTTCAGGGCCGCTTCAAAGCGATGTGGTTCTGCCAAACCACTTCCGTAGCGTAATTTACATTGTACGTTTAACTCCACAGAAAGGGTATTCCGTTACATTTTTCTCGAACAGGAGCACAAAGTAGAAAAAGGCCGGTAGTAAAACGGCGCTAGGTTCCGAAACACGTCGTTAAGCCCGACGGAGGGTAAAATGCCTTCTCGAAAATAAATGAGATGCATTCCCTGAGAGCGAGCAAAAAATAAGGCCGGCTATTTTAAATGGCTGCAGAAAACTGAATTAACTTTTGAGAATAACTAATTTTTACTTTAGTTTGCGTTTTAAAAGGTTTTGTTTAAAAATGTATGGCGAAGTTTTATATAAGTAAATATCAAATTAAGGGTTCTTTAAGTTGGGTTACAATGTAAGTATTAAGTATGTATATAATGAAGCCAATTTTAAAGGCTTTAGTTGACAATATAAATCGATTAAAAGTGTCGATGTTCACAATAGACAGCAATGACCAAAATAGCTCTATTTTTTTAAAGTAGAAAACTGTCAACTGAAGCCTTTAGAATTGGCTGCAATACTAAAAAGATAAGATATAATCAAATAAGGGACACACATAATCCACAGCCCACAGCAGTCACTGAAAACTGAACTAAATTAATCGATTTCTCAATACACTCTTGTTCAACTACAGATAATACCTACTTACACATGCGTCATGCTGATAACCTCCTGGATGACCATCATCGAATTTGATCGAAACTAGTCGGTATAGCCGACTCAATCTCACGTAAGTTCCCGTGTTAAATATAACAAAAATACTTAGATCTATTATTAAACAAACACATATTAATTTACCTAAAATCTACATATTTTACTTCCAGCCCATCTGGGCGGTCTCGAGGGCGGACGGAAGCAGTCCACGCGAGCCGAGCGCCGTCGCGCTCTTCCGGTTGAACTCACAACTAATTTGCTTTCCAATACCGAGGCTGTATCGGAAATTAATTAGTGAAGTTATTTTATAACAGGATGTTATGTACGATGGGAATATTGGCTAGGTACACGACAAGGTACAGCTTGTATGTAAGGTTAGATTTTATGTTGTACCGGTAGATACATACACATTAAATTTACTATAGAGCTAAATATCCATTTAATAGCTTGTAACTAATGATAGCTTTCTGTTGTAACGTTAGAAACACACGTAATTATGACCTATCATCATCATCAGGCGCCATCTTCATGTTGAAGTTTGGAGGTCAGTAGGCTAAACTTCTTGCGATCCCATGCTATGCTTTTTAATTGCTGATAACTTAGACCTATAAATATCTATATAATGTACAAAAATGAATAATGTACTAGCTAAACCTGATACACAATAACAACAAAAGATAACAGTTAAAAAAACACTTAGGGTCGATACACATCTGACGGAAAATGCGTCGCGTATTATCGGTCGCGTAACGCCAGAACAGAGAAATGTATAATAAAACATCCAACCTTTCACACTCGACGCACTAGCGCATCATCGGTTAAGTATACATTAGGTACATTTCTCTGTTCTGGCGTTACGCGACCGATAATACGCGACGCATTTTCCGTCAGATGTGTATCGACCCTTAGTGTGTAAACTGTGTTAAGTTGGTTTTTTTACCTGTTGTAGTTGAAGTTAAGTAAACTGAGCTCAATTATTTATCTGTAAATGCTTGCATAGTACTTAAAAAGCCGGCGACTTTACCTTGTTCAACGACAATTCTAAAAAATAATATTTAAACAAACAGACACGGATCTGTTACTTTAGTTTGTGGCAATCTAACAAGCAAATTAGACTGATTAAATTACTCTAGCAACGTTTGCAACTAAATCGGGACTGGAATCCGAACTAATGAATATTATATTTATCCTTACTTAGTAAGATGTAAGCTGTAAGAGTTTTTTTTATGTAATTGAGTGACGAGACGAGCAAATCGCTCGCCTGATGTTAAACGTCACGTTTGCCCATAAAAGGTCGGCGCCACCCAGATTTTTGAACTCGCAGAATTCAAGACCCTGCGCGGCACAGCACTGCACTCGTCACCCTGAGATATAAGATGTTTAATCTCCCATTTGCCCCGTAATTTCACTGGATATGTAAGAGTATGTAAGATCAAGACCGTTTAAGTATAGATAAGTTATGAACGATTTTGCAGCGGTGGTATAGCTTATTCTATTTACAAGCTTCGCTCCGCGGTTTTACCCGCTATCCTACAGGAACCGTTAAACTATCCGGGATAAAAAGCTAGCTTATAATGTTAATTTAGGGTGTAAACTACCTCCATACAAAGTTCCATCCAAATCCGTTTCTCCGTTTTTGTGTGATTGAGCAACAAATACATATATCTAAATATCTTATAACTCTGACGTTTACAATATAGTGGCATAAATATTGAACTTACTGGACTAGAAACAACCCCGACTTTAGTTTATAATTCGAGGAGTGTCACGGGAAATGTTCGACTTATTTATCGGTATTATTTTGGGAATTCGATTTCTATGGTAATGTCCGTAGTTCAGCCCATTGATGTTGGTTATGATTTTAACGAGCACTTAGACTGGTGACTAGCGTTTAATTTCAGAAAATTACTGTAGTCATAAAACAAACATTTTTTGGAAAATAAAGAACGGATAAAGTTACCTAGCAAAATACGTGGAATGAGCTCTACCTATACGTTTATACTATAATCCACGCAAAAAAGACTGGTAGAGAATAGCTTATACCGGAAAAGTCCATAGGAGACCGTTATCCGTGCTATTTTGAAAGCGTTAGCAAGAAAAGAACAAAAGATACTTTACCAACACTAAAAACGTTTCCTATGGCTACTTACTTTGTCTACCAAAATAACCTCACCTTTTTATTTATTTCTAAAAACTATTCACGCTTTACGACAAAGCTCCGGATCGCCGGCAATGGAAGGTCGTTCATTGTTCAATCCTTTATCGTAGGTGTGGTCACATTACCTACCTATAATATTACCTGGCTATAACAATACCTACGTATCAGCAGTGGCCATGAACGCACCCTTCGTGGAGTGAACCTCGGTCACGCAACATTCTTGTACTTTTTAACTAAACCCTTCACGAAGCCACCTCACTTCACGACCTTCCACTTAAACCGACTATCAAAAGCTAGTGCTACTTTAAAGAAACGACCACGGTCTACAGTTCGTTTCACCTGTCTACACCTTTGCTTTTATTCCACCAGTCTCTAGAAAAACATCATAAACATGAAAAAACAGCTCGTAAAGAAGGCAAAATAAAAATCATATTTCGCGCTCAATTTCCTGGTGAAAATGTTTTCAGCGCTAACACGGCTGCGTGAAAAATGGCGAACCCTTCTGAAATCTAACTTGCAGCCTCTGTCAATACTAAACTATTCATCGCATCGATATTCATGATAGGACACGTAAGCCCCGGAGAGGGATGTGAAAAAATTCACAGCCACTGACGAGTGAACCATTCTACAGAGTAGAGGTGAAGATATTCCCAGTGAGAGCGTTCTCTACAAAATTAATGCTGTTAGTATCGAATAAAGTAGTTGTTCACTACGAACTGTGAGCACCTGGCCCTTACATATATTATTTACAAGATTATTTATATCTTTAGTTTATTTATGTGTTACCTGGTTACCAGTTTTCCTGAAAACGGCCAGACTAGTTTTTTTTTTTAGCTTTTTTGTTTGGATGTGGGAGTCATTACGGTAGTTCTTGGCTATGTATGATCAATCTTTAATCGGTTCGTGCGTTAAGCAGTAAGCTTTTATTAAATTTGTTGTAAGTTTTTTAATTATGTATCTATTTGTTATTCAATTTAATTTTAAATTATAAAAATAAATTTTCACTTCTGCAAAAAAAAACAAGAAATATGTCATCATCACCATCAGAACTTTTAATCCTCCCACTGCTGGGATACAGATCAACCCTCGAAGGGTGATTAGGCTGTAATCCAACACACTAGCCAAGTGTGGATTGGTGGATTCACATACGCTATTAAATTTCTTCTCCGGACGTATACAGGTTTCCTCGCGATATTTTCCTCCACCGAAAAGTCAGTGGTATGTAAATTCGTACATAAATCCAAAGAACTCATAAGAAATAACTAAATCAGAATAATTTTACTTCTAATTCTTAGTTTACAAAGCTCTCGCGAGCTTACCCAGTGTTTGCATAAAACCCTCGAAAATTATTAGAAACTTTTATCTCGCAGTTTTGCTCGAGAATCGTATTGAGGCTAAGTCCAACGCCAAAGTTTACCCGTTACTCAAAACTTTTCAACTAGAAAATGTTTTTAAGAGTAATCATAAATCGTTTTAAATGTTATTTTAAGAATTATATCCCGGGAAGTATTTTGGGGTACTTTTTTAAAGGAGCAGAGAATTCTAGCAGAGAACAACTACAAACGGCTTTTTATTTTGAATAATTTAATAAGTTTTGTTGTAAATATACATCCATTCTGGACTTTAGTCAAAACCCCTATGAAGGTAAGCCAATACTTTCACGAAGCTGATGAATAAAGTTACGGGTTACTTAAGATTTAGATAAGGGATGTGGATTTTTTTTTTTTTTTTATGTAAATTGAGTGACGAGACGAGCAAATCGTTCGCCTGATGTTAAACGTCACGTTTGCCCATAACAGGTCTGCGCAGCCCAGAATTTTGAATTCGCAGAATTCAAGACCCTGCGCGGCACAGCACTGCGCTCGTCACCCTGAGATATAAGTTGTTTAACACGTTGATGGACAGTACCGCTCACTGACGTAAATACTTAAAAAGTGATACGACAGTACGCCTCTCGACGTAAGAGTTTAGGATAAGCCAAAGTCAGTACGCCCTAAGACGATCAATTTTTCATACAAATATTAGGAACGGCATGCTGTAGTGTCACCGTAGAGGTAACTTAGACTTTTATACTGTCACCGTGTAATGAATTGTAAAGGTTAAAAAAACACAAGATCACGCACACGTCGCCATTTTTCCACTCCCCCTCCCCACGCACACTACGGCCGTGGGCGTCCTGTTCTCATACATTCAGTCGCATAGTGCGCAGCGTCGGTGTCCCGCGCGTAGGTAAGTGCTTTCGCGCCAATTTCGTTGATGAATCGTATTGAAAGGTAAGTAAATGTTTGTTGTAAACGTTATTTATGTTGTTTTTTATTTGTATAACACTATTTCGAGTTTATATTGTATCCGTAAACAATACATTTCTCATGTTGTATGTTTTGAGCAATATTTCGCGATACCTACTAAAATACATCGTAATTATTTGCAGATGGCGGCTACAAGACTTGTTTGATGCGGCTTCTACTCCTGGGTCAAGTGAAGATTCTTTTGCTGATGCTGGGGAGTTCGGAAATGACCAAGATTATGAGCCATCTGGCAACGACGTATACGCCTATAGACGTACTGTCTCATTATATATATATTTTACTATTTGTTGTGACACTACGTCTATAGGCAATGTATGAAATAAAGTAGTGACAAAGCAGTAACAATCGGTACAGTCGTAGTGTCCATCAACGTGTTAATCTCCCATTTGCCCTGTAATTTCACTGGAAACAATGCCCTTCCAACCGGAACACAGCTCATATTAAAGATTTGTTTGAATAAAAGATACCGCTATAGGTATCTCAAAAGATTTGCTTGGTTTTGGCTCAAAAGGTTTATTTCGTCGTAGACATTTAAGTATCGTATGTCAATTAGAACAAACTGTGACTAAAATATTTTATACCATCTAATCACACAGTTTTGAGCAATAAAGATTGTTTTATTTTTATTGTCTCTTAGCAAGCGAAAGAAATTCCCGTTATACTCAGTTGTATCAGATAAAAATACGTTCATTATTATAACCATGCCATACTTTGCAGCCATAATAAATCATAGAGCTACTGCTGAAGGATAACTTGAAAGCGCCTTATCTCCCATAGCGTAACTCTATATTATGTTCCACATAATGCTGATACGCTTTCTTCGAAATTGGTTACAAACAGGCCAACCTCATTTGGGATGTGAAGAACTTACCCACTTGACCCACTTGAATGGCATATAGATGTCTTTGGAAAAAACACTTTGAAAACATACATTTCTTTCATTACGTACATACCCTTTTTTAATTCAAAAATGGGCTTGCGTTTGACCGCCATCCTGCCTGATGGGAAGCAACGATGCGGCCAACGATGGACGTAGTTATAGAAGAGATTATTAAAGAAATATATAGGATAATAGCATACGATAATTATAAAACTATCAATTAATTATAGTAGAAAATGTATTTTGTTGTTTGAATTTTCTGACATTAATATAATACCTACAATAGTGGTGGTAGTAGATAATATCTATATTAATAAAACTTACTGGTATTGTGAGTTTTTTAATAAAATGAAAAGCTTAGGGTAATACAGATGAAGTAAAAATCAATAGTTAGTATCCAAAACTTTCAATTTAAATGGCTTGTTGAGCAATCATTCTATAGAGTAGATGAGTTTCTGCCTAGAGTATAAGCGTATTTTATTGTTCGAATTAATTATTAATTATTTTATTTTATTTTTGTTTTGAATGCATTAATTTTTCTGGAATTGTAAATGTAATTTGACATGTGCTTTTTTGGTACTGAAATAAAACTATAACTATAACTAAAATATCTTATTTATATGGAATTTGGATTCTTCCATCGACCTCATTATATCAAATGATGTTACAAAGAGATCAGAAGATCTACATACGTTAGTGGGTAGATACCTAAGTACGTACTCGTATATAACAAAAATAAGATTCCTTTACGTTGATGAATACTTTGGAAATTTCCTCCGTTTCTATTCATACTCGTATAAAGCGAAAACCAAACTAAATTTTACAAGGAAAACATCCTTTACGATAACGTGCAAGTAAGCCTTTCTAAATATAGAACATCAGAAGGTACGATATTTCCGAGCATTCGAGCAGCAACGAGAAAATGTCACAAGAGTTGATCCGAGAAAACCTCGTAGGTGGTATTGAGTAAAATACAAAACATGTTTATAGTTTGAAATATGAACTCGGAGAAGTGAGTCTCAATATATAGTGTTAGGTAGATAGATAAACACTATGTTGTTCACGCCATAAATTACAAGCAAGAGTTTAAAAATGATAGATATTATCGTTATGGTATTGTTTTATGAATGTCAAGTCGGGGGGACATTCTTGGTGGAGCGTTGGCGGAGTGAACAAAGAAGTACGAGTTGATTATTCTATGTAAGTAAAATTGTAATAAATAGTGCAAGTACTGTGAAGTGACGGTGTTTTAATCTCGACTGACCTATAGGCCCTTTAATAGGTATCTCGTTTTCTGTTGGGAACTTGACGCGGTGATGGAAAATAATACCTCTAAGTATAGTTATATATTTATAAGCAACTAGCTGCGCCCCGCGGTTTCACCCGCTGTCCTGCAAGAATAGCGGAAAGCCGTTCAATTTTCTGGGGTAAAAAGTAATCTACATATTACCTAGGGCTTAAGCTACCTTCATACCAAATTTCGTCAAAATCTGTTTAGCTGTTAAATTGTTAAATCAAATTGTTATCCATACGTCCATTACATAGCTGTCATTTGCGCAAAGAGTATAATAAGTCGTTTTGTTATTCCAAGTCTGATTCTTTTTTGTTATACCTCGTTTTATAGTGACTGATGTTTTATGTCAATTCACACTTGAATGCTATCGAATTTATTTAATAGAAATAAATAGTATAATAGGAATAAATAGTATAATAGGAATAAATAGTATCCTATGTGCGTTTCCTGGCTCTAAGCTACCTCCTCACCAATTTTCAGCCATATCGGTAAAGCCGTTCTTGAGTTATAAGTAGTGTAACACGAACACGACTTTCTTTTATATATATAGATTTATAATCAAAGCATTTTACTAACGACGCAATGGAAGATATGCGTTTAGGCAACAAGATTAGTAGAAATAATATGGTTAATTTTTACTGTCCATTACCATTTTTCTCCAATAATACGCGACTAATCGAAGTCCAATATTCAATTTAAATCTTATAATTTACCTATTTTTTTATACCGTGATAGTCTTGCGTTTGACCGCCATATGGCCCGATGATAAGCAAAGATGTGGTCTACGATAGAGCACGCTTGCCTAGAAAATATTTTTTTGGGACTAGTGCGTTGTACATTTACAAAAATAAAGCTCTTCCACGCTGGGAAATGCTAATTATCAACCTACTCTGGTTAAATTATTAAATTATTACCTAATATATCGCTACAACATAGTTCTATTTCGGTATCTTATGAGGTTAGATTTCTTGCGTTGTGAGTTTATTCTATTACCTTCGCTCAATTACTTTATCTGCCTCTCTGTCACTCCTCTGTTTTTGTTTCAAAGACAAAAAAACCATGACCATAGTCATGATAAAACCCTGTCGAAAGTAAGTTGTTGTCCGCGTACATCAAAATGCTAATCACATAAGAACAGCGCGGTCCCAAGGGCCCTCTGCCTGGAAAAGGCTAAGAAATATTAAATTTAACGACGAGGCCTCCGAACATAAGCCACTAAAGAAATTTCCCTTTGAAAGATTGAAATTAAAGCTTTATTACTTCGTGCGTCATTGTTGTGTGAGGAGATTATATTCTTTATAGAAATATTGGATTCCTAAGAGAAAATTAATGCTCTGATAACGTTCCTTTCTTTTTGTGCCTTTAATTTAGTTATTTGCGTACTGTTAGCTTGAAAGATTAGCTTATTTATAAATTATAGGTATACGTTTTTTGCTTTTTAGTAAATGTTCTAAAAGCGATCACACAGAAACAATTGAATGGATTTGGATGAATTTGATATGAAAATGTTACCCTGGATTAATACATAGGCTACTTTCTATTCAAGAAAAATAATATTTTCTCTAGTATAGCGAGCTAAACCGAAAGTTGAAACTAGTAAGAAAATTAGAAGTATGTAGGTATTATAAACTTCAAAAAAGAAACAAAAGGATCGCCCACTCCCACTCCAGTCCAAAACTTCCACATATTTTATACCTCCGAGTTATTTTCCACCGCGATCTTTTCACAATTCGCGGAAGAATACACATTTTCCAGTACATTTTTCTGCACGTTTCCATACGAAACTAATATCGTAGACTAAGGGGAGGCGCAAATATATTCAACCGGAGCTACCCTTTGTTGCAGCATTTTATTCTCACACGCCACCTTGCTTTTGTTCAAAGCGCAACGAAATTATCTTTTTACTTTGATGTTACGTTTTAATTTTTGTTGCAAACAAATAAAAAAAACTATTAAAAAGAGAGCCGCTTTATCAAATTGCGAGCTTTGTTTTCATTAAATAATTGCCTATATTTTTTAGATTATTTTTTATATTTTTAAGGGGTCTTTTCGCCATTTAATGAAACTTAATGAAACTAAAGAAAAAAATATATACAGTTTTCCAGAGTCGTATCAAAATATGAGTTGATTTAAAATAATAACTATCCCAACCCTAAAGTCGCAATAATATAATTCTTATCACAAGAGTATTTCAGAAGAAATCCAATAACTACACAAAAATCTCAATGACGAAGCTCTCACATCATTATTATGCTGTAACAATCCTCATAAAGAAAATCGCCTTCATATTCATCAGAAAGATACACCTAATCGCCTAAATACAATAGCAATCCCAGCCACTCACTACAGACTACACCCATCAAGAAAACATAACCATCCTAGACATAGGTAACATTTAATCATATCCACTACGGTGCTTTGAAGACTTCATCCATAGTCGATGCAATGGCCTCCCCGCCGGACCTTTTAGCTGATGAAGTACAAGCGATTCTCGACCTTAAGCCTTGCGAGCTTTATTGTAATTGAAGGTATATTCGTTTGATGGGATGACGGACGTGAAGCAGGTTTGGATGTTCCGGTTATTTGATTAAGGGTTCCGTATAATTTTATGACGTGACAGACAGGCGTTGGGTCAGCGAGCTGAGTGAAAATTGGATCTCAAGGATTGGAGTTCGGTATTTAGTTATTTTGATCCTAACTTATCCGTCTCTTTCTCTCTCTCTCTCTCTATTTATATCTTTCTCACTCACAAACATGGTGGTTAGGTCAGCCTTCTTTACATTTCTCATCCATTTGATCTAAACTTTTTAAAAATCAAAATAAAATCTTTGCATTTGATTTGAAACAGCACAAAATGTTTCTCTAAAATATTAATATTTATTTTAATCGTTATCTATATCGATAAAATGAATTTAATTACTCTTTCACTATTGGAATAAACTTAAATCGTGATGAAAGACAACTTTATTCGTTAAGCCGTGTCAAAGTCCTTCGATCAGCTTAAAATATTAAGAAATTCCATTAATATTCACATTATAACAATTTAAATAAGAAGTTCATTTATGTTTTTCCTAATATTCTCGTTTATTGTTATATTTTCTTACTGCTCTTGAGTTTTTTCAACATTTCTCTTACTTTATTTTCTGCTTTCTTGCTCTTGAATTGAATTTAATACTGGCTACTTTTTGAACCTCAATTGAATTACCTTAATTTCATTTTAGAATGGTCTACCTTTCGAAATAATGAAAATTCCATCGTTTTATTGTTGTCTCTAAATTTACATTAAAATTCAAGTGATTCTTTACTTTTTTTAATTTCATGTAAACCCAAAATCATCTCTTATAGTTTAATTGTTCGACTTAATAAAATAGTTGATAATAATAATATCTTAATATCTTCTTAACATATATAAATCTCGTGTCACAATGTTTGTCCTCAATGGACTCCTAAACCACTTAACCGATTATAATAAAATTCGCACACCATGTGCAGTTCGATCCAACTTGAGAGATAGGATAGTTTAAATCTCAAATTATAGTCGCAATTTTAATTTATTGCAAATTATACATATATACTGATAATTTTTACTATAAATTGACAAGTTAGCATCAACATACTACGGTTGCTATAGTTACGCAATGGCTTTTGACAGGACAACGTCTGTCGAGTCAGCTAGTCTTAATATATATAAATCTCGTGTCACAATGTTTGTCCTCAATGGACTCCTAAACCACTTAACCGATTATAACAAAATTCGCACACCATGTGCAGTTCGATCCAACTTGAGAGATAGGATAGTTTAAATCTCAAATTATAGTCGCAATTTTAATTTATTGCAAATTATATATATACTGATAATTTTTACTATAAATTGACAAGTTAGCATCAACATACTACGGTTGCTATAGTTACGCAATATTTGACATAGAATTGACGCAATGGCTTTTGACAGGACAACGTCTGTCGAGTCAGCTAGTCTTAATATATATAAATCTCGTGTCACGTTGTTTGTCCGTTACAGACTGCTAAACTACTTAACCGATTTCAATCAAATTTGCACACCGTGTGCAGTTCGATCTAACTTAGGAGATAGGATAGCTCACATCTCAATTTATAGTAAAAAAACATGAAAATTAGAAAATTTAAAAACACTTAAACCATATTGCGCTTTGGACAATGTAAACTTTTTTAATGTAACTTTTGACATTTGACATAGAATTGACGCAATGGCTTTTTTTACCAATTCGAATAAGACAACGTCTGTCGAGGACAACGTCTGTCGAGTCAGCTAATGATATAATAAAATAAAATTATAAAAACATCTGCATTAAAAAATAAAAACTGTTCTGTGGTTGGCATCACATTCAAGTGCCTTAGAACATAACACCAGAACTGCAGGTACGAGTATAACAATGTAAAGTCACGACAACATTAGCATTCAACACCGCTATCGCAGTAAAAACTTGTTCTATATTCCACAGACTATTATACCATGCGCTATTCAAACGTTCCCGTCTCAATATTGAACGAGGAAAACAAGAAACGTATGCCAAAGACACAATATACCACTACGGTCTGTTCATTATTTCCCTACCCTTTCCCGCCATTTTGTCAGCAAAAAAGTAGAGCGGGCTTTTTGTCTATGTCGTTCTTTTTTTAATCTGTGGCAAAGAAACGAATGTTCAGCCTTGTTGGTGCATTGGCTCTTTCGCTAATGAAACTTTGGAGGCGGGAGAGAATTCGATAAATGAAAAGTACTGACAATGGAGCTCGTGTAAATGTTAGTGGGACAACGTCAATGGAATTGTAATGGTTTAATTTATTAGAAAGGTTTTGGAATCTAAAAAATATGTGATAAAGATAGAGAAAAGTCGGCCCCAATTTCTAAGACTTTGAGCCGAAAATTGACGTAGAAACTACTTACATAACAAAAAGTAATATAAATAGTTAAGAAAGATTAAAATTAAAAATACTCGTAGCAAACTACTACGATACGGCGTAGTTACGTTGTCGTAAACTATCCGTAGGCATGCTCGTAGATCACACAAGCTACGAAGGTTCTACGAAACTGGAGATTTTTAGGGTTTCGTGTTTTCTTTTTAACACAATGTTGTTACCGATATGTCAATAGATTTAACGTTGTTTTTTCAAGTTAGGAACAAAGTCGATATGATATTTAATCAACCTTTTTTTCTTTGAACTACCGTTATAGATGACAATATGACTTTAAATGACAATATGAAATTACATTCAATTACGAGAATATGGGTAGTATGCCACTAAAACACATTTTGAAATCACTTCTAATACGCATCATTACTTGAACTGTTTTAAAACATGCAGTATCGCGTATTACACATGTTTGAAATCTATACACAACATAATATGTTGTGTTACTATAGATTTCAGAAATACAATTGTCTTCAGGCAAATTTTCCAAAAAAATAGATTCATTTCGTTTTCAATTTATCTTCAAGTACTTATGAAAAAAGCTACAGAATCGATCGCTGAGAGTCAGACGTCGCTTAACTTAGGCTATCTAAGTTGTAAACACTTAAACCAAGTTTCGCCTGAGTAAGCAAACAACTCCAGCATTAATTGGCTTTGTTTATGAACTCACTAATTGGCAGACGCCGTTAGAAATATTCCTCTGAATTATTTCATAACTTTTGTCGTAAATAGCTACTTATGTTAAAAGCAATGTATTACTCAATTACTGGAGTAAAGTTGTGCCTGTATTTAGTAGTTTATTTTTTTGAAAGAAGTAACTTTTTAATTTTATTATTTATTCGGAAGAAAATAAGAACAAGCTACGTACAAACGTACATACTGTAACATACTATATAATTTGCTTAAATTAATTGAATTGACGATGGAACCTTCTGGCAATAAAATTCGCCTGTTAAGAATGATTCAACATAATTTTACTTTCGTAGCAAGATTACTTTCACAAGTTTTGTAAACTATAAGTCGATTATGCAATAAATTACCAATTTTCTGTTAGATGAAACTGGGCTTCATAATTTAATTAATGAGGCCTTAGTTAATTAATTAATTATTGCTTAATTATTGCCAATAATTGAGTATAACCCTAATTTAGGCTGAAACTAGCCTTGATCTAGCCCTAGTCTACTCAACTTAAAATACTTTCTTACCAAATGAACTGACGACAAGAAACTAACTGACTTACTGATGAAATAAATTTCTATAAACCGTTATCACCTACTCTTCGTCGATTAAAAAGAAACTCTACACAATGCTTTCTAAAGGTTCATTCTTAATTAACCAGATCGTGATAAAAGAAAGGGGGGAACGTTTATAGAAGGACCATTGTGTTCGAACCCGTATTGTTTCACAATGACACTCAGTTTCCAACTCGAATAGATGTCGGTTTAAAATGAGGTTAGTCGTATTGGTTTTTATAACAACTAACAGCTTTTTATGAACATAATGAATTTAGATTTAGCAATTATAACCGAGATTGGACTTATGTTCTGTTACCTATTCTTTAGATAGTCAGTAGAGAGATGGACTAGTGAATTTTCTAATATGATACCTGTCCGTTTGTATAATCAAAGAGCTAACAGCTAACGAAAAAGAAAAAGTATAGGTACATTCAGTGTCTAAAATGTAAAGTGTTTGGTCATAGCTTTGATCAAGGCTGCTTAAAATGCTTTGACACAATGGTGGTTAACAAGCCTAGTCAAAAAAGCTATCAATATTCACAAAGGCAATTGTAAAACCATATTGAAGCTTCAGACGGCTTAAACGAACTCATAGGTACACAGCTAGACAGCCTTCTAACTTATATAAGTATATACTCGTATCATCTCACTAGGCATCCAGTGAAATTGACATAAGCGTTCCTATGTAAGAAGAAATGTATTCTCCGAACACATAAGCTACTAACATGTCTGGAAGTATTATAATGTTTACTCGAACGAGCAAGATCTGCGGAACTTTCCGGAAAGTTCTCGAATCCGACGCCTGCGAGATAAAAACTTGGTCCGCGCAGTGTTTTGCGTGCACAATGCTGTGCCACGTTCCAACTTGGAGACAGTTACTTATGGCCGAGTGAAGAGTATCCACTATCGGGAAAACCATCAATTTTGTTTAATGAAGTGAGTTTTCTAAACGCAGTGGAGAGAGTTTTCTAGTGTCTTGCTTATCCTTGCGATTACGAAGACTTAAGACTGTTAAGTGGTTTTAAAGGTCTGAAAATTTAGAGATGGTGGTCTAAATATTGCAAATTTCTACTAAACGCGTCGCATTCTAGCTTATGCTGTACGTGCGAAGTGTACGTGTGTAAATGGCTCTCAAGATCAGCGTGACGCGCGCGGCTCTTATTATCGCGGGTGTTCCACGACTGAGTCCACGATAGAATACAAAATACTTGCGTATACCGAGAAATTGACACCATTTCATTCGTTCGATCCTTATAAAGTACATATCAAAGAATGAGGTCGATGTATTTAAAATAAGATGTCGACAGCCATTTCACTCACGAACTCCGGAGTGTCTGAGCAAATAAACCCACTATTTATTCATGAACTTCTAATAGCTATAAAAGCCTGTCTTGTTTTCGCGCGTAACACTTTCCGTCAGCGAGAAATTGACAAAACATTTTATAGGAAACATTAGATTGTCGAACTTAATAAGAGGAAAATCTTTTACCAATCTTTTTATCATACACTGGAGACTTGTCCCGGCTTCGCGCTGATATGAAATATGGTCTATGTGACCTCGTCAATGATGTAACTTTATATTGTTGAAAAGATTTTTCATAATTGGTCCAGTAGTTTTTGCGTTTATTCGTTACAAATATCCAAAGAAATATATATATAATTATACAAATCTTTTCTCTTCATAATATTAGTCATACATGAACAGCTATAGATATGAACACGCCCTATGAAAGAAAAAGGCTGCGGCTGTTACATAACAATACGAAACCGGCAAAAACAAAACGGTCCATTTCCCGCGTTCTCACCACATAAGCATCGACAAAAACCTGCCAAATTTCCACAAAGATAGTGTCATTAGCGATGGAGGCGTCCCGCTTTGAACCCCCTCGGGTCGGTGGACCAGACAAAGAGGCTCGAACAAAGCTCACTGAAAACTTGAAAACTTTGCGTTAGTGCGGTTCATTTGTTTTGACTGGCTTTGATAGACTGGCTAATTACACCGGATCATCTTTATGGCCCTAAAAGATTATATTTTGTAAATGAGCTATGATTTATCTCTGAATTTACTGAGAATCGTACGTAATCTATTTTTATCTTTACTAGACGGTCGAAATTCACCAAAATTATTAACGGATATGTTAATGTGTCTGGTAAAACCGTGAGAGCGATGCCATGTTTTGGATAGTCTAGGTCCTAGTTATTTGTACAAAAACAATGTAGTATGAATCCTCTGACATTGATTTTTGACATTTACTTGTCGTACGTTTGAAAATTTTCCAAAAAGACGTTTATGCTACCTTAAATTCTAGGTTTACTCTCATTTTGATTCTATTAATTATCTCTTACCTAGAATAAAATCCTTTTACCTTGCAACACTAAGTAGGTATTATACAGAGGCACTGGCCGAGCAATATCGAACATTGCTGTCTGATCTATGTATAAGCTCTACGAAAACCGCCAACTAATTATGTTGCTCCAACGTAATCCAGTTTGCTGTCAGGAATCCAGTTACAATAACCTTGCACGATATAACAGGCGTCTCTATTACGTATCCATAGCAACTAATAGGGATAACCTATTAGCTCGCGCTTCGTTAGGGGACTTTTTATCAGATAACGAGAATTCGAGATTCCGAGGTGAGAGCGCGTCCAATTTGCAGTAATGTAAAACGTTTTATGGTAAAAGTGAGAAGTGAAGCTTATTTAGACTTTACTCGAATAAAATACGCGCCTTTTTGTGAATATGATATGTATTCGCGAGGTTTTCATGTGGAGAGCTCTCTAGTGAAGCGGTCGGTTGTTCTCATTCGAATGGATGTTAATTGAAATGTGGATATAAATCTAATATGAACATTCAAAATGCTAACAGTTGTTATTTCAATTATTGACAAAACTCGATAATGAAAATTTTCGTTAATTAACAAACTATGAATTGGAAACACGACGTAATTTCAATTCCAATGCTTGTCAACACATTAATTACTTTGTGTTTTGTTTCGCAATTTTACGAGCTTTGGTCCTTAATTACTGTTTGTAATTCAGAAAATAAACAGTTGTGGTCGAGGTTTCTGTCGCAAATTTTGATTTGGATCCAAATTTTCAACGAGTATATTTTCATTACAATTTTTGGGCCAAAAAACAAACTGTAAATAAGGGGTTCATTTACGAACAAGCCCATTCTTTACACTTGCCCCGCAACATCCCTTGAGATACAAATCACCCCTCCATGAAAATTTTTATATTTTCCCCCAAAACATATTAGCTGTAGGTGCTTATCGGCACCGTAGATACTCGTATATTAGTAGCTAGATACACGCTGCGCCGCGCCGCTATTTTATCTTCAATTTGAGATAGAACTACGACACAATTTATTCGTGTCGATTTTGTGGTACTAACATACTTCCTAAACTAAACTTATCTGACAGGATTAAAGCTATCTATTTTTAACACGCTTTTATTAGCTTCACCTGTATGTTTGTATGTTTGTATGTTTGTATGTTTGTATGTTTGTATGTTTGTATGTTTGTATGTTTGTATGTTTGTATGTTTGTATGTTTGTATGTTTGTATGTTTGTATGTTTGTATGTTTGTATGTTTGTATGTTTGTATGTAACCGACTCCTTTGAGCGCGTTTTTGACCCACTTTAAACGGTCAGATTTCTTTCAAACTTTGTAAATATATCGAGGACCGATGACAATACACTAAACAAATCGTGTTTTTTAGTTTTTTTAACTATTAATTTTTTTAACACGCTTTTTCTATAAAGTTTCTTTAACTTTTAATACCGTTTAACTTACAAATGGTAATTTCGTCATTCGTGTCAGAGAACAGAGTGGCGCAGTGGAAGCGTGCTGGGCTCATAACCCAGAGGTCCCTGGATCGAAACCACGCGCTAGAAATCTTTTTGCTCAATATTTTTTGTTACACATCAATTTTATTTTATGAGGTCTGAGGATCGAAACCACGCGGCTACAAATCTTTTTGCTCAATATTTTTTGTTACGCATCAATTTTATTTTTAATTTGCTTGAGCAGACGGCCAAAATCGGATAACACCAACACATTTGTACATATTAAGGATGGTTAATAGTTAGCAAATCGAACTAAAAAGCGAAAAATAAATAATAGTTAAAAAAAACTAAAAAAACACGCTTTTTATAAAAAACCGAACTAAAAAAATAGAAAATAAAATTTTATAAATTTAAATTAAGAATAGGGTTGAAAATTTCAATAAATATAAATTAATAATAGTGTAAATAAATAAATATATGTATTTTATTTTTTTTAAAGCGTGGGGTGCTTTCTAAGATATTATCAAAATGCTAATCACTCTACTCATGTCTGTCAATACAAAATGTATCTACAAAATATATAATATCTATTGACCCATGCACCCCACGCTTTTTAAAAATAAAATACATATATTTATTTATTTACACTATTATTAATTTATATTTATTGAAATTTTCAACCCTATTCTTAATTTAAATTTATAAAATTTTATTTTCTATTTTTTTAGTTCGGTTTTTTATAAAAAGCGTGTTTTTTTAGTTTTTTTTAACTATTATTTATTTTTAAAGCTATCTAAATATTTTTTTAAATACAGTACAAAAAGAAGACACATTTAGAACAATCAGAATAATTGGTACAACAGAAATTATGTCATTGTAGATTTAAGTTTTAGTCAATTACGAGTACCTATATACTTTGATCAAAGTCCTAAAAAACATCCTAAAAATTAAATAGTACTCTAACATAACATAGGGATGATAATGAGGATGTAGATACATTTTTTCCCCTACCGTAGTCACCTAGCGTAGTGAAGCGAGATCATTGCGTACACGTTCCACTGACAAATAAATCATTCATTCGTCAAAAAAATGTACCTATCGAACTGAACTATTGTTAGTACGTCGACCCTACTTTACTCCGACGCTCCCATATTCCCAAACTGCAAGCGACGTGTAATCGGTCCCTCGGGCGCGTCACTTCACTACGACGGCCCTCGTCTCGCGCCGAATGTATGTGATCGAGAATTAGTCGCGCCCACCGGGGGATGCGGCCGACCGACGACGACGGCGACGGTGGAAAACTGCAAACACGATTGTGTGAAAAGCAAAGAGATAGTTCATTAAAGATAAGACCGTTTGTTAAAGGCTTCTAATTAAATGAAAGCTTAGAATCAACATTGAGACACAAATGCCGTAAATTAGTTTTTAACCGACTTCAAAAAAGGAGGAGGTTATCAATTCGTCTGTATGTTTTTTTTTATGTTTAAAAACATAAAAAAAAGACTCATAACTTTTGACTGGGTGAATCGATTTTGATGATTCTTTTTTTATTAGAAAGCTGACGCTTCCCATTTGGTCCCATTTCAATTTAGTCCAGTTCTGATAATGGTATCCATGAGAAAACCATATAAGTCTTAAAGCATGAAGTACGTGCACGACAAATAGATGAATAACTCAATAGTCGGTCTTTTGAAGTCGGTTTTTGTTTTTTGTTTTGTAAAAATAATGTTCTTGTTAAAAAACGAGGAGAAAGATATAGTTTAATTAGTTTTTGAAAGATAAGACCGCCTGTTAAAGGTTTCTAATGGAATGAAAACTGAATATAGTGACATTGTGACACGAATGCGATGAATTGGTTTTTAAACACGAGAAGACGAATAAGTACAATCCTGAGACGTAGTTGAAAGCTTAAATTTAGGACCTATTTACTCTTCAACAAGTATTGGTTTATTTTTACGTATTTATCGTAGGTATGTAGCTACGTATTACATGAGAGAACCAAAATAAAAAGACAGATAGTACTTTCGTTTAAAGGTATTCAATCATGTTCAGATACTCGAATAATTGCAGTATTTATTTAACCATAGTTTGCACATCCAGTTACGCTTTATGTATGCAAAGCTTACCGAACCATGGAGTAAATCGCTAGCACAACACGGCCAGAGTTATCAGCATCGTGTTTGAGCATTTAATCTCTGGTGGACTGTAGTGTCCGTCGCACGCGCTACTAGTCTAATCACTGGGCTCTGTTACATGTGGATTTTGCTGTAGCAGCTATAATTGTTACTCGTAGAAGCAGTGTTTGTTGTAGAAGTTACTTGTGTAATCTAAGTAAGACACGTTTAAATTTTTCCTTTGTATAGTTTTTAGTAAATGTCTTTTGATTTAAGAAAAAATGTATTCGGCGCGTTTGAAGGAATTGCATTGATCGCATAATTATTTTAGGGTCAGCTGATTTCGATGTTGATTTTCGAAGGTAATAGTTTCTTAAGTCTTTTTCTTAATAATTTGAATTTGAAATTTGAATCCTTTTTTGTATTAATATTGTTCTCGTAATATATTTATGTATTCATGTCGAAGGTAATTAATAAAACTTCACAAATTGATGCATGCATGATTTCAAGTTAGATGCTTACAACAAAAGGAAAAAGAGCACGAAACTAAAACCTTTGTCTATAACGTAAGATTTAGAGGCAATCAACAAATGTTTAAGATCACCCCGCCTTACGTTTGACACTTTCTAAAATAAAGAACAACCACAATGACCGCGGTATCGATGACGTTATCAAGTTATATGACTAGGGGCCCTCTTCTCGGGCCCCCGGGGGCCATTAGGCCGTTACAATGAAATAGTGCCGTTATCTCCCCAGTACAGGGTGAATAAGCAAAACAAATAGCCGCTACAGCCGCTTCAGCCTCGGGCGGGGCTCGCAACTTGGGCAAGTGAACAAAGAAAAGCGGGAACTTGGTTTTCGAGAACGTTAGGGTTTACTTTGGTTCGAAAGTACGAAAGACAATGAGTACCTACTGCAAGGCACGCTAGATACTCGTAGTTAGGTATCAGAGTCTTAAGCTTTATTGTAGAGCTTGTTTGGACAGGCTTTCGAAAAAAAAATACACTGCGATATCGAGACATTTAGAAACAAAACAAAAAGGTACAAAAGAAGTGTTACCTAACAGGGAACTGTGTGCGTAGCTTAACGGTCCTATATCCTAGATAAATCCACGGATTTACTCGCTCTGTTGTAATATTGATTGTTTAACGTCCATTAACGCACAAATACTCTGCTCGTCCATGAAAGCACGTACGTTTCGAAATCGCATTGTTCCTATAGCTCCAGCCCGAGTAAACATTAAGCGAGGCGATTAGCGCAAAAACTACTCGCTTTTAACTAAAGTGCTCCGTAAATAGTAATGGAACCATTATTCCACCAATCGGTACGCTTCACTAGTTTTTGCTATTACTTTTGCAAATTAGCTCTTTGCTCCATTCGATTTATTTTCTGGAATATTTTTGCCAATTTTTTGGAAAAATAAGCAAATATTACGAGTGATTCGGATTCTTTGACGCTGTAATTGATTTTAGCAATAAACTTGTTATTTAATAACGTACCTAAGTGAAGATTTATGTGTTGGATGATTGAAAATTGATCGGTTTGTTTTCGTTCGTTACATCGTAATTTAGTAAGTATATTATGGCCTTAGTAATTTAGTAATAATAGAATAAGTAGGGGCAATACCTACTGTTGAGCGTTTAATAGAAAGAATATACTAAGAAATTATACCACTGCCACAAACTATATACCTATATATAATCCCAGAATTAGAATAAGCCTTTTTGAAAGACCAATAAACCTTAAAAGAGAAGAAAATCATCCAGTATTTTCAAAATTGGGGCGATATAAAGCTGACACTAGCGATTTCTCAACGGACTCGGTTTTACTCCTGTTTTATTGTCGACGTAAAAAAAATATTGGAGTTCCTTAAATGTGTTCAAAGACAAGATATTTCTAAGGATCATTGATTTTTAGACGAATCACTTCAAAAGTGATTGAAATTGACTGAGAAAAAGACAAAAGATTTTGTACTCAAGTGTATAAATCAGCAAAAAAAGTTGAAGCCAAAAATCCGACCTCAACTAAGTATCACTCATCCGAAACTCGTCAAAGCTATCTCGACGGCTAGCAAAAAGTGTTATCAGCTTTCGCAGAACATTTTCCCCAAAATTTCCTTTCAAATGTCCTGAATACGAGTGCGATATCATAAAGATGTAATCTCGGGTGTTCGCCCTGGGCGCAACACGCGACCCCATTGGCTGTCATAAAAAACTACATATTCATACACGAAAGAAAAAAGATGGACGGTGCTGCAAAAATACACAACTGAGGTACCAAAATTATGCTGACGTGTTTGAAATGCTGGAAACGTTGCGACGACACGACAAAACTCCGAGCAAATTCTGTCGCTATGTATGATTTACTATGAAATGTCTTCGAAGCTATTTGGCTACATAGGCATATCGCGATAACCCAAATATTCTGCTGGCTTTCATTATCGCGATAACACTGAGAGTTACAGCATAGTAAGCCAATCGTCAATACGATAACTCACAGAAAGCTAGCTCAATTTACGTGTCTTAAAAGTTAATCCATGTTTTTTCGTCATTCAAGTATTTTCATAGATTTATGCCTTGTTGCGTCGGATGAGAAATACCTTCATATCTTTAACACTACACGTAAAATGGTAGTAGTGGTCATACAAAATGTATACCAAGTTTTACGTGAACAGCAAAAAAATTACGACACGAGGAAGAATAGAAAAATTACGACCTAGGGAAGGGAGATGGCACATAACGGAAAATGGTGCAAGTTTTATTTGAGACGTGCCAGTGAATTTAATGAGGGCATCATTTTTAACCAAAGCTATCTATATTAAGGAGACGAATCTACTCTAGCTCAAAAGAATTAAAAGTTTTAACAAGATCACTTTAGTCTGGGCCAAGGCACCTTCCAGAACTGTGCTAGTTACTATCAAAAACTTACCTGTAACTTTATTTAATCGTCATACTTAGTATAAAATTAATTCCAAAACAGACACTTCTATTAAAGTTTTAATGGAATATAAGTAATTGCTCTAGGTAATTGGCATGCTAAAATTTGATACTTGAAATATTCGAATGTCTAATTTCCATTACTCTAAAGTGATATTGGACAAATTCTGGACTCGTCATTCCGAAGATTTGTCCAAAAACGTAATAACAGGGGCCCGTAAAAACGGTCCCAGCCGAAGTTTAGAAGTTGTTGAAGAATTTCGTCGATCAAACCTGGAATCGGCTTTAATTAAAGCCAAATAGTTACCGAACTGCTATCTCGAGCTTACCTGTAACAATGAACATTAATTAAAATAATGTCAAGAGCTGTTTCATATTATGAGGAACAGAATTAAGGAGACGGGGGTATAAATATATGACATTTACTTAACGCAGTCTTGAAGTTCTTACAGCTTTATGGCTAAGTGGATAATTGGTTATGCACGTGAGAGTTGGTGTAGTTATACATTGGTGGGTAACTTGATATAAAATGAGTTAGGCCGAGAGGCTAGTTATCTTGATCATATCTGATAAGATAAATCGATAGACAGAATAGTTCGCCGCTACTCTGAGAAAAAAAGTTTTTTTATTTTACTGTCAATAGCTAGGCGTTTGACCAAAGCTAATCAGATATTAAGTGACAGTGTGCTTCTAATATGCTAAACAAACCTAGCCTAGAGTGAAAATTAGTTATCTATTATATGGCTACTGAAACGGATATTTAGGTTTTTATCCAAAGTCTGACAAAAATCGCAAACCCATAACAAATGTTCACAAAAATACACGTTACCTACTTCAAAAACCGATGAGAGCCATAAAACAATGATACATGTCCATCAGTTTACTGCTAAATTAAGCACCAAATCCATTAAAGCTGCATATGGACAGTTGTTTGAACAAAAACAATTTTACGCCTAGATATTCTGAAACGTGCTTTATTTTACTGAGCGACGCCATAAAAAAGGGACATGTGGAACAAAATGGCGGAACAATGTTTTGCCGCGCGCTTTGTTAAGTTATTTGGGTATGTTTTGTGAATTTCCAGGAACTGTTATGAATATTTTATAGGAAATTTAATAGCTACGATAAACTTTGATTAAAAATACCTATGGAAATATTAACGACGAGAGACTATCATCGTGGCATGTGCTTTGAAATTGCGAATGTTTAAGACAATACATTTTTCAATTAAGCTTGATTATATTATAGAATCTTGCTTTATTGAAAATCTCAAAAAACAATATTCTTAGATACTGGCAGAACCTACTACTTGAAATAAAGTTTAAAATAATCGGGTAAATTACAAAAAAACACTAATATTATACTATGGAAACTAACGTGGTTTTCACACATTTTCGTTATAATTAAACACGGGAATACTCACGTAAAAATTAAGTCGTGTACTACAACTAGTTTCGGTCACATTCGGTGACCTTCATCAGGCGAGTTTACAAACGTGACGCGCTCGCGGTTGCGTCTCGTTTGGCACTCCAGTCGTAGTAGACGACTTAATTTTTACGTGAGTATTTCCGTGTTTAATTATAACAAAAACACTAGTATTGTTTTTTTTTTCATGTGTAGGTGTAATAACAAGAAAAAGTTACAAAATAGATGGTAAGAATGTCTCTATTTCGTAGATAACTAAAATAAGTAGCGGGTAGAGCCAATCGTACTTTTAGGTAGAAACAGAACAAAAATTACGTTCAAATTCGGTACCCGTTCAAAACTCCAGATCACGAACAGCGAACGGCGCCTCACATGTTGAAAAGCTAATGTCATAACCATATTCCATCTTATTCAGGCAGCGCGGTCCCGTCACAAAACATTTTACTTTGAGCAGCGCCGGGGCGCTCGCAAATTAGTTTATAATACGAATTGCAGACACCCAACTGTAAGCCAGTGAATAAGCTTCAAACGACCTAGTTTCACTGCGACATGCGAACATGAGATGCCAATTATTTAAGTGAATGTTAGTGAGATGAAAATCTGGGCCGCTGGATGTAGCTGTGAGCTTTGGGACGCTGTGCAGATTATAAGTACGTGTACTGTAAACTAACGTAGTTTTGACACATTAATCCTGTGTAATTATGAACAAAATACGATGTAGGTACTAGCCACGCTCTGTATTTACCTACTGTCCTATAGAAGAGTATTTCACACATTACTTCTTGTTTTATGAGCGTTATTGTATTGTGTAGCCGTTTATTATTTTATACAGGCAAGTAAATATGTTTTGGTGTTGGTATCTTGAATGAAATAATGCAAACTCAGACACTGACTAAACAGTGCTGTGCGAGCATTTTCTGCACAAAGCAACCTTTGTAACGTCCTTAGCAAAGACAATGTTTGCTAACGCTGTGCAATACAATACCTGTTGGGAAGGAAATGGGTTTCATTTGCAGTTCGCTGATGTTGCAAACTGTAGCAGAATTTCAATTAAAAGTGTTTTACTTGTAATTGTAGCAGAAAGAGCTCTGGCGAGACTAATTGGTTTTCATTTGAATTAATCTGTAGTTAAAATAGTTTTTCTATACCATGTAGGTACCTAATACCAATGTAAAAAATACTTCTGCCCCCTAACGCAATACAAAACCGACAAATATATTACATAAGTTTAACTTGTCTATCTGTGTGTCTACCTGTCGCATCGTAGCTCTCAAACGCCTGAACTGATTTTCCTTTAGTTTTTTAAGTTTGAAATGTGGCTTGATATAGTGTTCACAAAAGTATATAAGAAAAACCTCTGAGAGAAAAACATACGAAAGAAAAAAGTTTCAATATCCAAACCAGAAACGAATTATCTGACCGTAGCTTCAAATCCGCGTAGCGTAGCGCGCCGTAGCAGCCGCTTCCAAGATTCAAATCACTTCCCGAGCTAATATTACCTGACGATATTACTGCTAGTTGCCCGGCTTCCACAAAGGCTATTTGACTCCCGTTGTAAGGTGTTTTCATCTCTTTTCCTGAAAACTTATCTTTCCACCCCCCTTGCCCCCCTCGTTATGATTGAGCGCCCGCTTGGGAACCGCTGGTGGCAAAAGATTATAACTTTTGTTGAAAACGAAGTTACGTTTTATATGGACGATTATGGTTCGAGATTTCTTTTCACTTGTTGAAGAGAAGAATGTGGGGTTTTGAAAATGGACGATGAATCGTGTTTAATTTCAAAAACAGAATATAAATGGTTTCTGTTAATTACGTGTGAATTTCAATTCATATGAAACCATCATCGGTGAATGGTATATTGGCAAATCGTGTTCTGGCATATCGTAAGGATCTCGAAATTGTTATTGTTATTCCAAGACAATTTTTTTATAAGCGAAATTATTTATGACTAGTGTTACTTAAACAGTTACTTAAATATCACTATTTTAGTTTAGTATTGCCTTCACTATTATGTCCACCTTACGCAGTTGTTATCTTCACGACAGTCGGAATCAACAGCGCCGGTCTCGGCCCCCGGGCTCTACCGATAAGCTTCCAATTTATGACCGCATCAATACCCTTTATTTAGAATTTTACTACAGAGCCAATATCGCTAAGCGTCGTTTGTTCTCTGAAAAACGTCACAACCTAATATAAATTCGATAGGGCCTATCCCGAGCACATGCGATAAAAAACATTAGCATATACTTGCAACGTTGTATCCTAACGTATTTTGTATGTGAAAATAACACAAAGCACCCGCGGCTTACGAAAACATCGGTTCGGCAAATATCGACTTTGTGCCCTCGCCTCAATAAACTTGAATAACCCTTTACGCTCGAGCGACATTACATCCTAACCTAACAGCAATAGAGTTCGTTATTAAAATGTCAACGATCCATGATCGATTACAAATTGATACATTGTGTACCTAATTACGGAAGCTGAAGGTAGGTTTTACTTTAAACGCGACGGGAGACTGTTTTCATTATAATTTGTGTCGTATTTCTTCAGCGTTAGAGTAGTAAGCAGTTTGTCGGCTGCGTAGGTGAGGCTTAGACGGCCGCAGGGGGCAGGCTCCCCGGAGCGCCCCCGTAAGGTCAAATGCAAAGTTTACCTTTAGCCTCTGAAGGGAACTCCTATTACGCAGTTTTATTGGCTTAAGATAAGAGCTGTTCATGGTAACTGTGTATACAAAATGAAGACCCCGTGATTGCGTTATAAACATGTTTACGAAAGGTAATCAAATGTCTCGGTACTAAACCAAAAATTGTGATAAGTCTACAGCAGAAACGGTAAAAACGAAACAAAAACAGAAAATATTGCGTAATTTTGTGACGAAAATTTGACTAAATTAACATACCTAAGCAGGAGTCGCTCTTATTTTCCATTTTCCTAACACAATGATTGACAAAGTGAGTTTTTACTGAAAAAATAAAGCTTCAAAAGCCACATCATTCATCCGCCTTCCGTCGCGGCGCCGACACATTTATCTGTCCCAGTTGGTCTGTATTGCGGAGACGCAAGCTTTAAAATGGCCGTTCGCCTTTACTAAATGTGCTGTGATTTTTCTTTGTTCGGCCTGACATCGATGGATGTCAATTCATCGGGAAAACGAAGGAAATGGCTTCCTTTTATGGGAGAAATAGGGCTTTTTAATGCTACGCAAGCCACTGCGTCGACCGCTGTCGGTATACAGATCTTTGGGGAGGAACTTCAGTTTAAATGATGAATCACTGAAATTTTTCTGTTGAAGTAGGTATTTATATTTTCTGAAACAGTGTTAATATAATGAGCATAAGTACCTACTATAATGCTTGCTTCAAACATGGAGACAAATATTGTGCTGTACCTATAGAGTAATGGATGCGTTTCAAAACAACAACTTATTGCCCAATATATTATTCCACACTCAAAATAACTTCATAATAAAATTAATTACTAGCGGTCACATTCATTCATACCCATGAAATGTTTATAAATATACTGGTGCCTAAGCCTTCTACATTTAATTATGTCCATCGCACCCCACGCGCGACACTCGACTGAGCACATACTGCGCGGCCATCCGTAAACAAGATGGCCTTTGCAAACTACCCGCATTTTTCTCAAACCATTGAAATATTGTATATTGTGACAGGAACTGCACCGTAATTACACCAGCCAGTGATCAATAATTCCGTGCTTTAGTAGATGACATGAAAGCCCCATCAAAGCTTGTCTAACTGTCTATAGCGCCTGTTCATGTTATTGATTAATATCTGTCTCGCTCGCACACACTGACCTACTGTTGCTATGTACTGTTGATTGGTTCTTTGATGCGATTCAATGGCTCTCTACATTTTATTCCTTTGAGCATTTTATTTGAACGGCATTGAACGGTCGTAAGATGCTTGACTTTGTGGTTGTGATAGTAAAAGATCAACTTGATCTGTTGTATCAACTTTTTCGGTAATTAGCATTTTTCTCATTTGGCACGATATTGGAAAACAAAGTAGGTGAAGCGGTAATAACCCAGTTTGGTACGGTTGGCTGCCATGTCTCAGGATCCGAGTTCATGAAACAAGGATGATTGATCCCAGAATATTTTGAAAACCGAAGTGAAAAAGAACTTTCTAGTGCTCTAGACAAGATCTTTTAAGTCGAAAATATGTCGCGAAAGGTTGATTATATCAATCTGTCTTTCATAAATGCTTGATAAGTACCTAACAACCATGGCCAGTACCAACTCGAAGCGAGTTCTTCGTACCATATTTGACCAATGTATCATTCAGCATTAAGTGAACTAAAGCTACTCACCGCGCGAGCCATCCGTACAAAGCAACAATATCTTTCAGACACGTAAACTACCATCTATTATTCACACTCATGGCCAGCAGTTAAAGACTAAACGTAGCTCTGTATTGGCTCCGAATCAAGGCGCTTGGACATTCATCCACCCTTACGTTAGTATAATTTATCTTCGGCTAGACCAGTGATTTATAGTCCAGGAGTCCGAGGCATAAATTATAGTCCAGCAGCAGGGCTGATCGCGATCGTGACTGAAATAAGTCACACTTTTATACATATTTCATTGGGATTAGGACCCGTTTCAAGCTGGAAATAAGGACCCCTTTTGGGATAAACCGGGAGAATTGCCATTATCACTAACCCAAATATTGTGTTAGGTGCTTATGGTGGGAACAACGTCGCAGAGTAAATAGACCAATCTACGCGCGTGCCATCTGTTACAGTATTTTAATTTAAGTACTTTTCTAGTTAAAAAAATTGTATGATATTTGGAACTATGATTTTATTATCATACTTCTTATTTTCGCATTCAAAATTCTAGCGTTTTTCGGTTTAGTCCCTTCTATCAAAAATTAGGTCAGCGTTTGTTTCTTCGTGCAACGATACAACCTTCTCCAATATTTGATTTATATATAAATCTCGTGTCACAATGTTTGTCCTCAATGGACTCCTAAACCACTTAACCGATTATAATAAAATTCGCACACCATGTGCAGTTCGATCCAACTTGAGAGATAGGATAGTTTAAATCTCAAATTATAGTCGCAATTTTAATTTATTGCAAATTATATATAAATATACTGATAATTTTTACTATAAATTGACAAGTTAGCATCAACATACTACGGTTGCTATAGTTACGCAATGGCTTTTGACAGGGCAACGTCTGTCGAGTCAGCTAGTTTGATTTATAAATGATCTTTAATAATCAAATATTGCCTTTTTTACCACTAGTAAAAACAGGTTTACTTATTTATTTATTTATTACCACTACAGTACAGATCACTGATATTTCAGAAAACATTTTCAGTTGTAAATCAATGCATTTGTTAAGTCTGAAAACTCTCATACGCTTTTAGCATTAAATAAATCGGGAACGCGATAATACGCTTCCGATCCCGGTTCAACGAAGAATGCCTCTTATGATTTATTTTGGCGCATTTTCGAGAGATGAACGATAAGCCGTATAAATCGAAAAATTCAGAACTACTTGATAAATAATGGAAGTTGAATTAAGTTTGAAGGCTAGCTTTTGTTATGAGTATGACCTATATCATCTTCATAATTTTATTAATGTTATGTTAAAATTTATTCTAGTTCAGTTAGTGTAAAAAGTCTGAATTTGGTAGGTAAATATTTTTTGTTATTGCAATTAGATTTATGGTTTTTTATACGGTTTTTTATACGCTTTTATACGCTTTACAATATTAATTGAGCGACGATTTACAGAGCCAATAAGCAGAACCTGTAAAGAAAGTAGAAAGTCGAGAATTGTGCTAAGTGGCGTAAAAGAAGAGACCATGTCAAATAGTGCGCTAATGTTGGCTGATGATGATAAAGACAACAACGAGGTAAGCGCGCCTCTCACAGGTAATTAAATAACTACGTATATAGCTACTAGCGGCCCGTCCCGGCTTCGCACGGGTAGACACTAAATATATTAAGATAAGGATTTCTTCAATTGTTTTTTTTTTTTTATTTGATTAAGTGACGAAACGAGCAAATCGCTCGCCTGATGTTAAACGTCACTTTTGCCCATAACAGGTCTGCGCCACCCAAAATTTTGAACTCGCAGAATTCAAGACCCTGCGCGGCACAGCACTGGGCTCGTCACCCTGAGATATAAGTTGATTAATCTCCCATTTGCCCTGTAATTTCACTGGAAACAATGCTATGTTACTTTAACAACTACTTTATTTATCTGACAAAAAATATCTGATAAAAACTTTTTTAATGTAACTAAAGTAACTGTCAAAAATTGACAAATGGCAGTTTTTATTATTTATACGTCAAATGCGGCTGACATACCGTAAGCTGTTGATATTCAAGAATTTTTAAACTCAATTAATTATTAAACCATGTTCAAAAACTATAAATTGAGATGTGAGCTATCCTATATCTTAAGTTAGATCGAACTGCACACTGTGTGCAAATTTGATTGAAATCGGTTAAGTAGTTTAGGAGTCTATAGCGGACAAACAACGTGACACGTAATTTATATAATATTAAGATTAAGAAGATAACGATATTATGACACATTTTGTTACGACTTAATTTTTACGTAAGTTAAATTTAATTTAAGTTTAATTTACCCATTTTAATTATTAAAAAAATAGGTCTAGCGCTTGTCACATTCCAGGCCCTGAACATTCAAACAATGCGTTCATTGCTATTCAAGCTCAAAGGGCTCGGAACCTCAAAGCTAGATTACATAACTTAGCGAAAGAACTCCAACTTCCAGATTATGTAGATTGAGGTTGCGAAATGCGGCAAGGTGGGTTAATTATGTATATGCTGAAGTCTGCCTTGAAGTTGCCTCCTATCTCAGTTTGTCAGAACTGAGAAGCGAGCTCTATCACAAAGTTTCTTAGATACTTTAATTATTATAATCTCCGACGCGAGACGCTGTAATAACAGCATGTAGGAAGAAAGATACAAGTTTTATTTTGCATCCTTAGCCAATATGCAAAATTTTTAACGTTTCATTAGATTTTGGAAAGATAATTAAAAAGGTTGCGGGCATTAGCACCATGTCAAAGATTTTATCACCCTTTTAAATTAACTAGGCTTTGAATAAATGACTTCAAGTTTTTTAGTAACATTATTTGCAGTTATTCTTAAAGCAAAACTTTTCTTAGTAAGTCATAGGGCCATCATCTTCCCACAGCATGCAAAGAACGTGTCTTACCCAGAGGCAATTCCAGTTTGTACCGAGAAAACAACTGGTCACATTTCTTACTTGTACTTGTCTCGAGATGCATGTAGGTGCAGTTAAGAGCTGCATTGCTATCATGCTAATTTAATGATCTTCGAGAGCCCAAGCGTCTCCCACGCACCATATTTACAATGCGGTAGATTAGACAGCAGTGCCGTGCCTCGTTTAGATTACGCTTGCGCTAACCTAGCTTTATCTTATTTTGGATGGGTGTGAAAAACTATGATGTGATCAATGACGTCATTTAACATTGAAATAAAGTAGAAAGTGATTACGAAGAAACAAATTATTTATTTTTTAATAAAAGTAATATGATATATTTCCGAATCAGTACTACACGAGCGCCAAATAAAATACTATTTTACAGGACTCCACGCCAGTTGTGGATTTATTAAACCATTTATTCACGAGTAACTTTATATTCTACGAAACAAAATACCAATATACAACAAATATTTGGACTAAAATATTTGCTTGTATATTTCGACGAAACTCATAACCGTACAAAATTTTACCGTATAAATTATGTTATGCAGCCAGCCATGATTTTATGAAACATAGTTCGACGTCCGGCGATCTCACTTCCAGGAAATAGCGCTGTAAAATATTAAATTTCAGCTATCCCTGGACAAACTGTAATTAAAATACCAGCTCATAATCCCGGGTAAAGCGGGATGAGCCCGTAACCCGGTTAAAGTTAAATAAAAGCAGTACGAGTGATGTCAATTTCGTCGTGCTTTGACCGAAAGTTAATTATAATCGTGGTGGACTCACCTGTAGCGTGCATACTACGCTAAAACTTGTCAAAGTGTGGATTTTAAAACACGACCCATTTTAGATACATAGTTTATTTTTAACTTTATTTGAATACGAGATTTTAATCTTAAAAATAAACTACTTTGTATTTGGGTATCATTACATTCAACGTAGAAAAACGATAAGTTTGGTGTTGTAATTTCTTATTGCTATCCATTACGGATACTTTTGCTCAGTTTCATCGTCATAAAGTCGACATCGTTACTTAAATTTCACTTCAAGTCTACAAGTTGCTATTAAATCGCGAGGAACGAACATAAATAACTGTCGGGCGACTTGCACTAAACAACGATTTATTTGCCAAGTCACTCGGCCCATCGATCTAAACGGGGCACCGCCGACCGGTCCAGCCAGACATTGAGGTCTGGACGCTGGAAATCTAGAACATTAAGCTATATGTTTCCCAAACTGGATGAGACACGGAGCCACAATGCGATATCTCTTTTAATTTATTGCTAGACGCTGTGTGAAACTACAATAATGATAACGTTTCACACTCAGCTCCCCACTAGGATTCCCTGAATACCTAAGTATTGGTAGTCTTTATCTTTAATCTTTATCTTGTATCCTTTAATCTTCATCTTAATATGAGGCTAACCCCAACGCAGATATTTAAATCCATCATTCAAAAATACAGATCACATATTGTAATACGAGTACATAAATTTGCCTTGATATTAAGTACCACACTGCATATTCAAGGAAATATTGATTGAGAAGATTGAATAACTAGTAAGGTGTAGCACACGTGCTACTTTTGAATGAGATGTCCCAATGTTGCGCTGTGTCTCTTCTAGTACGTAATACGTATATCTTACAGCTAAATAATCTAGACCAGGCTTCCCACGCCGCATTCGGCAATACTCGGAAACAACTTATTTCGACCTCTCTCTTGCTTTATACGTTGGAGCCCTCTCCACAGTTAATAGACAAAGTTTTAACTAGGGTCTGTTTTATAGTTTTGGAGGGTGTATGTGCTATCTTGTAGCTTTGAGTGTTGTTTTTGGAGTTCATCATAAACATAGATTATATGGACTAAACAAGCTATGCAAGTAGATTAATAAGTCGTAAAAAGATTAATTTTGAAATTATAGCCATAACTAGGTGTATAAATAACACTTACCGACGCTACCCTCTGCATGGCGTTATTATAAAGTTACGGAAAGCTATTTTCTCTGTCTAGAAAAGAAAAGCCTGTATCCCAGGAGAAGTCCCATATCTAAAGTATTCACAATAAGCTGAAGCCTTGTTAAGGCTAAAATTACTAATAAGCTGATGATAATGATAGCTACTTGCGTAGTTTTACTCACACTTTTTTTATATAGGTTTGGTTTGATATATCCTAAATATAAATAAAACTACTTCATAATGACATCGCATCCGTCCTATTTTCAAATTATCTCAACTAAGCTTTGGGTAGTAAAATATAGCATTTAAATACCTACTGTAGGCCTTGTTAAGGCAAATCATATTTTATGGGAGGGCTTAGCATTTTATCCCTAGATCGTGCAGGACGTGCGGAGCCCGGAACAATAACAACCTATTCACATCGGAAAGATCCTTCAGGCGGACTCTATCGTATTATTTACGGGAATATGCCTCGCTGATCTATTTTGATCGTATCTGCTCTTACCGCGTTACATCCTGATAGGAAACTAGTAGATCGTACATGCATAAACTATTTTAACAAGCTTTATTTAACTTGCAATGTTTGTATGTATGTATGTATGTTTGTGTCAAATCTTGCAACTGAATTTTGAACTACTTTCCGGTGTCCGATTGCGCTCTCCGATGATTTAATACAATAAAAACATGGTAAAATTAATTTATTATTTTAAATTACAGCTCACGGTGTTGGATGCGGACCAGGTTATAAATCGTGCTTACAATTGTGGCTTTTTTTTTTTTTTTTTTGATTGAGTGACGAGACGAGCAAATCGCTCGCCTGATGTTAAACGTCACGTTTGCCCATAACAGGTCTGCGCCACCCAGAATTTTGAACTCGCAGAATTCAAGACCCTGCGCGGCACAGCACTGTGCTCGTCACCCTGAGATATAAGTTGTTTAATCTCCCATTTGCCCTGAAATTTCACTGGAAACAATGCCCTTCCAATCGGAACACAGTAATGTTTGCACATTACTGCTTGGCGGTGGAATAACTGGCAAAGGTGTGGTACTTCCCCAGGCGGGCTTTGCAAAAGAGAAGAGCCCTACCACTACGACCACGGCTTATTTAAGTATGGAATTCGCGCTAAGGATTTGAAAGATTCATACAGTTTCCGCAATTCCGACACCTTTCTCGCTCATTCACAAATCATAACTTTGCGCAATTTATTGAAAATTGAGAAATTGAGGAATTGAAATTGAGAATTGTTAAAATAAAATGAACTGAAGTTCATTTTATTTTAACTTTCATACTTTCCAACAGCAGAAACATTATTAAACACACCAACCGCAAATACAGATACCGTATAATACAATCTCAATTTCACTTTGAACGTGTCAAAAGCACCTAAAACCAGCCGTAAGCACGATCATCACATTATTATCCATAGGTATGAAAGCCCCAAAACGCCCAAAAATCTGCTATGTGCAAAGGAAAAAGCATAAAAAGGCCGTTTCATTTTGTTGCAGCCATCTTGGAGCCAGATTAACTCTCTGTCTGAAGTGAAAAACACGGGGAAAATGGTCTCTTTAATAAACCCCCGTCACACTGCGTGGTTCTCGATTAACACTGCACTGCAGTGCTCTGGTTAGCCTAGAAAAGTGTAGAGATGAGACTGATCAAATATTTTTATCGACAAAAGTTTTGTTTCATTTTCGTCAAGCCAATGACAGTTGTTCCTGCTTTATTTTTTTAAGACATACATCGATGCTTCAATAAATACACAAATAAGTACCGATGTGGTTAGAAAAAAACTAGATTCAGGTATGATGTTACGGAAAGTTTTTAGGCGGGCACATTGTGAGAAGGTTGCAAAATTATGTTTTCTTGGCAACCGGAAAAAAGATCATAAATGTATACACGTATCACTTGTGAAACGCGCACGTCTATAAATCACCGAAATGTAGGTAGTCAACGACCCTTTTAGTAAAAGCTATGTCTAGCCCGGGCTCGGGCGTCTGTAGGTGAACTGTAGCTAAGTGAAAATGTGCTCATAATTTTAGTATAAATCTAGCTCTAAAGTCGTTAAGATGATAAATATAATATGTAAATTTGAGCTTTTCGTGTTTATGTGATAAACGCGTTGCCGCAAGTACTAGCTTATACGGGTCATTTTGTTTAGAATTGCGTTAAATGTTAGTTACAAGTAGTATAGCGTGGAATGTACAATTTTATCGATATCGAATAGCTTCTAAGACATCCCTATCTGCGAGTTCTCTTTGCTGATATTCCAAGAATTTCTCATTTGGCGGCGACACGACCCTGTGCACCTCTTAACGCCGAGAGAACAGAAAAAACCTATTTTCGCACAACCTCGAAAACTTTTCCCATTCTCTCCTATTTCCTTGCATGCTGTCTCTTTTTCGCACCACAGAAGCACATCTAGTTATAGTTCCTAGCCCTGATTGAATAAGTTAGGAGGGAAAATTTATGCAACCAACCCAAACACGAAATAATGGAAACTCCATTCATTTCAACAGACGGGGGACTTACAAGAATTTGACCGCAGCATTCTATGAAGTTCCATCTTCGAGGGTAAATGTCGGGACGTCGGATCAGAATTCCTCGAACGAAAGGGTGCAAGGTTAAATAATATGAGAGACATCGGTTCTGTTACTTCCACCGAACGTGACTTCGCAATGCGGGATTTTCAATTCCCATAATGTAAGTAGGTACTTATTATAAAATCTACGATATATAGTAAGATAACCCGATCGAAATCTATAACTAGACACGGTAATTTGAGGCTGATTAGAAACTGGATAACTTCAAAAACTAGTTAAGCGCTTGCATATTTAAGAACCCGCCGTAAAGTTCCGAACTTATCTGGCAAGACGCTCGACTTTTTACAAGCAAGCATAAGTTCTCGTAAAAACTGGATTGCGAAACCGTAGATGCGAAGAAGGTGCGGTTGTGTTGGATGTGCAGCTTTCATAACTTAAACAATAAAGTGTAGACAGAAGTAAACAAACAGCTAAGCGTGAAAACCGCAAATTAAAGCAAACCAACAGCGCGCAGACTCGTCCGCAGTTTGTGAAGATTTATGGTGACAGCAGCGGCATTGAGCTGGATGCGCCGCTCCACTGGCTTTGTCGTCGGTGGCCATAAAATACTGCACTCTGCGGACGTTGATGATGACTGACAATGGCCTATCTATTCTGATAAACTGGGTTGTTGTGCCGTATATATTTCGGAGCATGAGAGCTTAAATTCAAGTCCTTAATAACTCACTGTTGACGTAAGTAATAGGTGTTTGCGTATAGCTCTCTAAAGAGCTAATTTACAATTTTAATTAACCAATGTAGGTATGTAATAAGTTTAAATTACCGTAATAACTCTACAAGTCTTCAAGTGCATCTTACAGAAAATACGAAACTACAGCCACCAATCAATTCTATAGAGCACTGATCAAATAAAATCGTAACTTTGGTAGTACCTACAGACTAAACGAATACATATTCAAACGTAGTATTGATCGTATTTCAATGTAGAAACAAACCGATTCCGACGCTATGAAATTTTATGGGAAAAGTCTAGACTATGGCAATAAATTGCCCATAGACGGTCGAACTTACAACTAGAACTGTTCGCCAATTGTTCAATATGACGGTACCTGGGTTTTATGGTTTGATGAAGAAATAAAGGAATCGAGTAGTGCTATCAAGAAGAACATTCTTAAACCACATAAAAGAGAAGGCAGATGTCATGTCATACAGGGAGGTAAAAAGACTAGCCGAAGACTTTTTTAGCCTTTGTTTTAAGATAAAGTATCGATTCAAATTAAGTAGTTTAGTTTTTGGCAAATGGCACAATGGAATCAACGTCAATATTTTCTATTCTATTAAACAAATATAAAAACATATTCCACTAAACAAAACAAAAGCTCGTACTATTTAGTATTCCGAGTAAATCCAGCGCCAAAAGAGACTGAAAAACACTGAAAGCAGATACTCCTAAAACAGCGAAAAAGTAAAAAAATACCTGCAAAAACGAGGACAATGTGGAACAAAATAGGAGGGAAAGGGGAAGCAGAGAGAGTAGGTACGCTACGTGTCCGGACTTCGGCCGTCCGGATTGCAAAATAAAAAGGTATTATGCTGCGACAATTAAAAATACCTCCGTTCCGGGTTTATACCTGAGAGGTTTCGTAGAGCATTAATAAAACTGTTTATTTTGGTATCTTAAGTGAATCGCTTCTAAGCAGATTACGTTACTAAAATATTTTAAGGGCTTTCGTATTAGACCTACACTTTGTATTCGTGTATTCCGTAACTGTACATTTCAATTATTTTCGATGCGAAAGTTTGTGTGAATTTATAGTGTGTTGAAGCCCAATTAGTAATAGCCGAATTACTAATTGGGCTTCATCATGGAAAACATTAAAGTTGAAATGGAATAACATTTAAAATGTAAATCAAATTAAAATGTTGGGAATAAATTCAAATTAAATGTAAAGTTGAAATAAATTATTTCATAATGTGTAGTTGCAAAATAGATCTGACACTCGGCTATGATATAATATACTTAGGTATAAACTTTCAAAGTTAATGTTACGTAAATAAAAGAGTAGGTTCCCTATACATAGGCATTAAATAGGTACCTACGTCAAAAGCCGAGAAATTAGGCTCCCCAAAATTAGCTCACCGTATAACGGGCCAAAATTTTACTGAACAAGCGGTGAATATAGGCGTATTCTGCGGTTAGACCGAAATAATACGGGTTAGGCTACACAGCGTAATCACAAACTTGATGTTGAAGGGTTTCCAAGTTATAAGGGAATGTACCCGAAGCTTCGCAGTAAATGAGCGCTGAAGGACGACCTTTGCCTCTTCTATTGTGTACGAGAAGGCCTTTCAGAATACGTTCTAATATACTTATAGCTCAATAGCTTACTCCAAATTGCTGCCTATTTCACGTATAATACGTCAATATTGCTCGCATACATATAGGTCTTTATGGAAAGGAATACTATGGGACTAAATATGAAATCGCAAAATATAACAGCTGTTCCACATTATGTCATTGTATTTTGTCATGTGGGATTTTTTTATTCATTCATAATTCTTTTTTATTTGTTTTGGAAGAGCAGGTTTTTTGCGTTTTCAGAGTTGTTCCCAAAGTATACATTGTTCGTAATGATGATCTCTATTGGCCATTTTAAGCTAAGCATACCCGTTCCTTTAAACCTCTTTAAACCCTCTACAGAACAGTTTGCATAGCGAAAAGCTGCACGTACTTCAACTCGAGGACAGTGTGGTTGGTAATACACTTATCATCCTCATTTATATTCTACAATTATGTATGTGAATGTTTGTGTGTCTTTATTTTCACACAATGCTGTGCGGCTGAATAGCCAAGCGAAATTATTTTAGTTTAGGTCTAGTAGCTTTCGAGATTTTGACATTACTCAGTCTGTTAGTCAGCGAGTAAGTGTATTTTTATTTTTAATTCACCAGTTCACCACCACCACCACCAGAATTCACCAGTGATTAGCACCAGTTTATGATAGTTGTCACCGTAAAAACTGGTGTCATAAATAATTAATCATCGTACTTTTTGGTGATATCAGCATGCTCCGTACTTTAGGTGAATTCATCAGTCTTTTAGCGGAATTCAGATGCGCATTTTTCTCAGTCTGGTCCTCAGATCAGACAAACAGTCTGGCCTTTAAGTTCCGAAATGGAAACACTTTAATTGTCTGATCTGAGGTCTGGCCTTTAAGTTCCGAAATGGAAACACTTTAATTGTCTGATCTGAGGTCTGGCCTTTAAGTTCCGAAATGGAAACACTTTAATTGTCTGATCTGAGGTCTGGCCTTTAAGTTCCGAAATGGAAACACTTTAATTGTCTGATCTGAGGTCTGGCCTTTAAGTTCCGAAATGGAAACACTTTAATTGTCTGATCTGAGGTCTGACCTTTAAGTTCCGAAATGGAAACACTTTAATTGTCTGATCTGAGGTCTGGCCTTTAAGTTCCGAAATGGAAACACTTTAATTGTCTGATCTGAGGTCTGGCCTTTAAGTTCCGAAATGGAAACACTTTAATTCATACTTAAATATTATACCAACTGCAATGGAAGTGTAATGTTGAATAATTTAGGCATTACTTTGTTAAAATGCATCTCAAGAAGCGTAGGATATAAAGGCGCGTCTACATTACCCGCCGCGTTGCGCTAACTCGCCGGAGATAAGCATCGCGCGCTAACGACTTGTTGGCGGATGGCGTTTTATTGTGCTTTCTGGTGGTGTAAAGTAGGAGATTTAGCGAGTAATTAAAATTAATATAACGCATTGATGGTCAGATTTTTTTAAATCAGTCATTGAATTTATAAATAATTGATGTACAAATTTGCAGCAAATTACTTTTAATTTTATTTAGAGCTCTTAAATAAAAATGTGAAGTGGAACTAAAGCATTTTTTTATAGAACAACGCTTCAAGAACGGTGATTTTGACGTCGAAGACCAGCATGGCGGTGGAAAAGAGACGGTTTTTGAAGATGCAGAATTGGAGGCATTACTTAATCAAGACTCAAAGTAGTGGCCAGCGATGGACAATAATTTAAATCATAAATGTAATCCAGTTTTTACAATAAAGCCTCGAATGTCGGAAAAAAAACGGCCGAAGCAAAGTTGTACACCTATGTATTATTTGCCAGTTTCAAAGAAAAGATGTTTATCTACACTCCAAAACCAATCTCCTACCGAAATTTATCTTTGATTCACTCGCTTTTATCTTATACCCTACTCCAATCCTCTTATATCGGGAACAGCTCCAGTGATTTATGCCCTCGCCGTCTCGGTAATGAGGCTCCATCGAATACATAAATACGACGACTAATAACGACACGCTATAATCCAACTATACCCTGCCATGTTGGCTAAGGGCCTGTTCACATTACAGGAATAAGTCGCAAGATAGACTTTGGTAAGGGCAACCAAAAACTTAGTTGGAGGCGCATGTAAATTCTTTGGGATTGATAATAACACTTATTAGAACATTATTATTAAAAACTTTTTAGAGAAAGATCATTTTAGCGAGAGTAAGAAAAAAAGTACGCTAGGTAAAAGTTTGAAGCCATATCTGTATAAAGACCATGAATTAATCTTTCAAAAAAAAAACCAGTCCAAACACAAGCGTGTAGACATTATTCAATTTAAATCTCAATATTTTTTTTATTTCAGATGTATTCAACGCGTAACGATTTTTTTTAATATTGTTCGTACGACTTTTCGTTCTATTGTGATTAGGCCTTTACACACTCAGCCATGGATATCGGTGGATAAACCGAGTTGTGTTTTATTGAGTGATTTTTTATAGTGCACTATAATCTCTGTTTCGATTTCCTTAATAATATGTTTGGAAGTAATTTTAAGATATTGGACACCTTTAACGACGTGTCATGCTATTCAGAAATCTAAAAATGTAAATGAACCTATTTGTTTTTGTAGATTTCGACAAATATATCAAAGAGCCGACTATCGCATCGATCTTTAGATAATTAAGTGCCTGATATAAGTTGTTTGTATAGAAAGGTAGAGAGGTTTAGGTCGTATTGATGCCACAGCATCAATACGACCGAAACCTCTCTACCTTTCTATATATATTTTATGGTATATATATTTTATGGTTGGAGGTCAAAATCCACATAGGGTCTTGTACTAATATTTTTTTTGCTATATTGAGGTCATCACGCCACTCTAATTAATAAATAAGATAATTGTAAAAGTTTCAGTCTGATTACGTAAACAGCTTTTAAATAAAATGGTTATTCATTTTTCTCGTGAAGTTTTTAAATTTTCGATATTGCTTCAAGAATGCACATATTTAAACAGATATGAGTTTCAACATTTTGCTTCATAAAATAAAAGTAAGTGGTCCGTCGCTTCGGGCCACGTTCGTAAATATACAATCTCATACTTATGCTCGATATTATAATTCTCGCTAAAAAATGAAAAACAGACACATATGGCGCCGTTTTATTTCATTTTTATGAATTTCATTATTCGCCGAGCTTTGTGCTAGCACGTGGAGCGTTAATTCAATGACGCCCTCATTTTGTCTGTTCTCTTTTTGCTTGAAGATTAGAGGCTTGAAATATTATATTTCAAAATAATTAGCGAATAATTTAGCAAAAATAGCTTAAAAGAGGTCAAGCATGTATTTCTTTCATTTATGTAAAATACTAAATAGCATTTCACAACTTTTTTTTTTCTCAAATACTCTCACAGGCTTTGTCTACTCAGCGTTTACAAACTTACTGACTAAATGTAAAGTTATTATTATAGTTTATGTAAAATCTGAAGCTATTCAATATTTAAGTCGCCTTTTCATTTCAATTATAATTAAGACCTTGTAAAAGTACTGAATAGAACAAAAGAAGCGAAGCATATTTGACCTCAATTTAAAATTCTCATTAAATCTCAGACTCTCGAATCAAATTCCGCATATCGAAGCGAAAAGAGCACATCGGTCAGCTTTTCGCAGTTCGCGTTAACGTTTCATAAGTGAAAGGTTGGCTATGAATATGTAAAGAGGGCGCTCGCGGCAACTCGAGAGGCGCCAACACTTGGAGATAAGGCGACGGAGCGCGGGCTCCTTCAGATCAGTCAGGTTTGGTGCAAGAATAGGTCACAGTTATTGGAATGTTAATGTTACCTACTGTTTTAGTACGTTTCTTGGTACTAAGAATGCATCTCGTTGTAATCGCTTACAGAGTTTTAAGGAAAGGGTAGACTGAGCCGAAAAGGGGTCATAGTACTCATCGTTTTATAAATACTTTTAGTATGGGACCAACCCTGAAATCGTGTATACCATTTTCTTATAGCCCTGTATATAGTCAGTAACTCACCCTTCTTTCAAGTAGTTAATATTTTTCAGCAGCAGTATTTTCTACCCGTCCATTTACCCCAAAAAGTGTTAGACGATTGCTGTCACTGTGCCGTGTTTCGAATGGGCATGGTATAATAATGTCTAAGCGTAGTATTAAACTTTTACTAAGTCTAATCCTTGCCTACACAACGAATAGAAGCAAACAAGACAGCCGATCACGTTTCAGACAATATGATATTCTGCCATTACTTCAGATGAGTTACCTTAACTCTTCTTAAAGGACTTGTGGATGACAATTTTCATTTTTAACCGACTTGAAAAAAGGAGGAGTTTATCAATTCGACTGTATGTTTTTTTTTTATGTTTGTTACCTCATAACTTTGACTGGGTGAATCGATTTTGATGATTCTTTTTTATTAGAAAGCTGACGCTTCCCATTTGGTCCCATTTCAATTAAGTCCAGTTCTGATAATGGTATCCATGAGAAAACCATATAGGTACGTCTTAAAGCATTAAGTACGTGCGCGACAAATAGATGAATAACTCAATAGTAGGTCTTTCGAAGTCGGTTTTTGTTTTTTGTTTTGTAAAAATAATTATAATTAACGCCGTCCGCTTATCGACTGTACCACATCTCAACCGAAGTACTTTTCGGCGCTTCTAATGAATACAATCTTAATCACGCTGCCCTTTTCTTAGTTAAATATTTAATTAGGACACTAGGTGCTGTTTTAACGACTTAATTGTGCAAAATATCGTATTTGAAGCCGTTCCGTGCTTGAGGAAAATCTTTAGCTTTATTTTCCGAGAAAATATTAGCGCATTTTGCATGAAACGAGCAAGTAATTAAGTTTCGTGTTGCAGTGTTTTAAGTTAATTACTAAATGCAGCAGATGGTTTGATTGCTAGTTTTAATATTGCTGAGTGGAGTTTGCATAAGAGGCAGTTTTGTTAACAGTACAATAGCTGCTTTTTCCATAATAAAACGTAAAAAAAACTAATGAGAATGTTGTGTTGAAATCAAAAACAGAAACAAACAATTAAAATATTGTTAAATAAAAAACTATAAGTATGATTACTTAAATTTACTCGTCGTAAGCTTTAACCTCAAATATTAACCTACTAAAAACTCGTTAGCAACAAGCCTCAAAACGAAACACGAAAAGTCGAATCGAGATATAAAGTTCATTAAAAATTCACCTCCAGGGATCGGGAACCAACTTTAGGCGCTTCATAATCTTGATTCCCTAAAGAGAGACTTTAATTAAAAATTTCTGATAAAACTTTGTCGAGCAGTTGAGGGTAGGGACGCGACGGGTCGATAAATCGATAGTATATTATTTATTGATAACATCGACGATTATTTCAGGCGGTTACGATCGATTTAATTGCTGACATTAAAGATAGCGTGTGTGTTCTATTGTTGTCAGAGTTCGAGTTCGAGTTTAGCTGGAAAACTATAGGTTTTATTTAGCAAGTAACGGAGACGACAGATTACTCCGGAATTTACCCGCAGCCTAAATTAACCAAGATTCAATAAACTTAGTACATATGATTCTAAACATCGATATTTTTATTAGTAGTGTTTATCGATCGGCACATCGATAAACACTACTGATACGTTTTGATTAAACTCCGAAAGCGGCATAATACACATTACGATGACATTTCTCCAATTCTTTCCGAAAAGCAAAGAGAGTAGAGTTCAAATTTCCGTCCATAAAGTGAAGTTAAAAAGCCAGATAGGGTTTATACAGGAAAAAGGAAGGCAGTATGTCATGGCCGCGACGCCCTCGAGATAAGCTCAAGCCAAGTGCCTTCTTAATGACGAGTTTGAGAACTGCGGGTAGTTCCGAGTGTGGAGCACTGAGGAATTTAAAACGGCTACGGCTGAGGGAAATTAAATACAGATGTATATTCAAGTTGGAGAGACTTTTGGCGCATTTTCTTGAAATTTAATCTTTGCAGATGGATATATAAAAGTATCTTTATGTTTGAGGCTATACTTCGTTAAATTCCTAAACTGCTAATCATAAAAAGAATCGGGTGGATTGATGTCGTAGAGTGGTAGGTTTTAGCTCTTCAAAATATGATAATTATTTACTGAAATAATATTATATCTTATTAGCTACAGTACCCAAAAAAATTAGACAGATTCATATGAATGATGAAGTCATTTCCTAGTTTATTTTAGAACCCAGACATGATCAGGTCGTTTGTTACTCGTATAAGGCAACCCGTGAAATTACACTTTTGATATGCCATATTAAATATTATTTAAAGACTTCAAACCCCATCCTTTGCAGCCTTTGTCTTACTTGAACGGTCTTGAATTTGTCACAAAAACACCATAAAACAATGCCACGTCAACTCAATGCAAAACATGAAATAACGTAATATTATTCACCTTCAATTCTCATCCGTCTCCGTCTCCTCGCCGGTAGGTGTAATAAACATATGCAAATGAACGAGAAACACAAACGTAGCATAACGAAGAAAGCCTAAAGGTTTATGCGAATTTCTGAGGCACGCCCCGAACTTTTTACGTAATTTATTGTCTCCAATTATCTCGTGCGTCCTTCGTATCATATTCGTCTTTATTTTTCTGTTAAATACAGAAAGACAAATGGTGAGTTCTACCTTTAATACCTTCAAGGAGCTTTTACGCGTTATAACAAAGTATAAGAACCGTTTAATGGACGAGCGCATTTATTTGACTACAATTTCTGGGAAGCGTCGATGTGGAGTTTTCGAACGTTTTAGGTTTTACGTTTTAGTCTTGAAGTAGTGAAGGTTTTTACTTTTTTTAACTAAAAAACCCCAGATTGTAAAGAAGCAGGTAATAAGTTTCACATCTCTGCTGTTTGAATTAAAAAAAGCTAAATTAAAAACTCTTTGTGCGTCTGAACAAGTAACTCCTCAAATATTTTATGATGTCTAAAAAAAATTCTTTCACTCTCCGTAACGATTACATTTCAAGATCCAGAGAATACAATTGCCGTATAATTTCTGTTCAGCACTTACGATTCGTATCTTATTTATGCCAAAATATAAAGGTACCAGCCCAAAGAGGCCACCGTCCTCCCGAGGAACCGTCACAATAAAAGTCTTGACTGATTGATTATACGAAACAGGTGGATCCAAATCTGCTTTCCCGCAACCGTAATCATGATTGATATGACGTTTTCTGAATGATGAAGTGGTCCTTAAACTTTCCAACTGGAGAGGCTTTAAATTGGGAGAATCTACTTATTTTCGTGGTTTATTTGGACGGTTGTTACAGAATAATTGACTTGGCTTATTTATCGATTCAATAAACTTGAAAGTTACGTACAGCTACATTCTGCTACATATTGTCAGTTATACGGATTGGTAAGTTTTATTTATTTATTTTATTTTTACAGATCTGGGAATCTTACGGCTAGGATAATGGTACTAATACATATATAGATATATAAATATATTTTTATATAGTTTTCTATGAAAATAAAGACAAACAAGTAAACTAAATTACTAATAAAACGAACAACTAATTACTAACTATTTTTACTATACATATACGAGTATATATATATTATACGTAGGTATGACTGTATTTTTCTAGAATAAAATCGCTTGGTAACGACGACAATAATAATTAGTAACAGTGATTGTAAAGTATAGTAATTGTATCTCAATAGTTGTGAAACCATTATGTAGTTACATTATTTTGAACAACAAATAGAAAACAAAATCGTAAAGCAAAACGACTGACACGTTCCCAGTAGAAATGACAAATAAAATAAAACAGACAAACCGACAAAACCTTACCAATTAGAAGTTTTTCATAAGCGGTTACACTCACCGAGTAAACGAAACTGGCCATTGTCCGAACAAAGTATGAGACCGCGGCCCGGGCGGGCAATTTACTCGGAAAACTTTGCTCATAAACCGCCGTAAACACAGTTTAAATCAGCGTTCCTGCAGGATCGCGACAACTTACAAAGAACAAAGTTTGCGAGCGAACAGAGCGACAAATGGTACCTATGTACCTACTGCGGAAGAAACAAGAAAGAGGTGGTATTACGAGTAAACAACTATGTACTTGTACAGTCTTTAGTGGCAAGATTCCATTTTTGATATATTCCGTCAAAAGATCGCGCCACTTTGTATGCGTTAATATTAAATCGCGATCATGTAGGTACTATGTGACACTCTAATAGCGCCACAACGTAACTTTAGACTACAGGAAATTATACCCGCCATCTTTGGTAGAAAAGAAGAGGGTGGATAGTATAGTAGCGAACCTCTTCACCCCGCACGGTACCACGAATAAATGCGAAGAGAAACATTATGCCGTCTCCACTTTGTCTCCGCTCCGAGGTACATCTCTCTTCTCCGCTCTCCGAGAAATGCCGCAATGTAAACGCTTTTTGGAGAGATAATAAGGAACAGTTAAATGTGTTGCTTTTCGGGTTTATAGGTTTATTTGCCCTATTTCGCGAGGCTTAATGCTAGATACCAATTTGCTTGGTTAAATATTGACGCTGTCGTGCTTAACGGCATTAGCTTGTATAACGTAATCTCAAAAGTGATCACATATCACGACATCAAAATAATAATGAAATGTTATAGACCTAGTAGAAGAGAAAATCGAGATGGCTTGATTTAGTTCGACATTTTGGCAGTATTGACAGTTTGGTATTTCGGTCAGAGCATTTGAAATTTTATTTTTACGCTAGTTGCACCCGGCGGTTTCACCATTTTTTTTACTTTTAATACCAGCCCTGTATTAGAGCAAACAAAACAAAAAAATAAATATTCAAACCGGTCCAGCCGTTCTCGAGTCTTAGCAAGACAAACGAACAGCGATTCATTTTTATAAATAAGAGATGAAGAAGAAGATTTGGACCTGAGAGTAGTTAGAAAAAGTTCTTACGCTTCTTACGTGGGGGTAGACGGAAGCAACTGTACACATATGAGTCTTGCGTAGGATGATATAAATTATTCTTTAATTTCACGTCTACGAAAACTGCCGTGAGACAGACCCTGAGGGAAAATTGGAATAAAACCGAATTTACCACAATTTACTTTGCAAAGTAGCGCTAAACAAATGCTACTTTCCCCCAGAAGCTCACTAGCATGACACAGCATTTGAATTAGACTAACCTCTTAAAAGTTTGCCGAATCGTCCATTCCGTAGGTCATTATAAAGGACGACGGCTAAAGTTTTAATGAGAAGAAACCCAACCATCATTGAAGATAAGGCCTACGCACAACGCACTGCCTTCACAGAGTAAGCTCTCCCGCTTTATTACTGTGAAAATAAGGTTCAATTCCGCTGAGAGCTGTAATCCTTAACTAATTGATTCTTGGAGCAATGTCCTTGGGAATACAAGGCAATCGGGCTGGCAGTAGCCTTGATGCCGCGCCCGTCCGCCACTGGGTCTCCAATAAACTGCTAATAATAATCGGTCTGTTGACAGAATTTCAATAGGTTCGTTGGTCAAACCAAATCAATATGTATAAAGAGTTCATGATTAGTCTTCAACTAGGTCAGTTCACTATAAATGAATTCCAGACCGTTGATCCGCGACTTATTCTATCGAAAAATAAAAGCCAATCACTAACCAACAAAATACGATCGAAATATTTTTTTATACAATTAAGTGACGAGACGAGCAAATCGGTCATCTGATGTAGTACCTTAGTCATTATAATCAAACCAATAAAATAAAATACCAACCATAGTTACAAGCGACAACCCAACAGACAAAGAAATAGGGAGTAACACTGGCCATGTTTATTTAAGAAACAGCATTGTCATGTCTTTCTCATTTTCATAACCTAGTTTCTGGGACAATTCCGCCGACGCAACACTTCTTTTGATTGGACACGATCATACGAGTCATGCATTTGTATTCTCGTACGAGTATACAACTATCCTATCACAGAATACATAATAGTGCAGGTACCTTAAGACGTCTTCAAGAGTTAAATAAATAAGTCAAATTCCAGAAAACACTTTTCGTGATCTCTCCGGGCAAGACTGAAAAATTATACTCGTGAAAAACCAGTTTATTTTAGTCTAAAAAAATCTTGTTCAGAGAACCTATGTCCCATATGATGTAGCCTAATAAAGTTAGTTGTCACTGGCAATCATAATCATGTCATGCCGTCCTAACGCGTGGAGACAGTAAGAAGAGCGAGCGAGATGTCGACATTTTGTGGCTTTTGCTGTAGCTATATGTATTGTCAATTTTCTTGTGAATGTAAAAACTTACACCTACAGCGAGTAGAATAAAAGAAATAAAGAATAGGGAGTGTTTTCTTTAAATCTATAAAAGCAAGAGCAGGTATTATGTATTTTCGTTAAACAATCTAAAAGAATTGAAATAAACTATGCAGAATTCTGGCTTTCTTACTCTTTCTTCCCTTACAGACTTTTCATTTAACAAAGTGTATAGGCGTCACGTAGCTCATTAAAATTTAGGGCTTCTTGATGGCTGTCTTCGCGTGAACGTGAGCGGCCCTGGATCTTATTTCGTATGCATTAGAGCACTGTCTGGAGAGACAAAGTGCTATTACGAGTACCTAACCGTTGCCTAGACGCTTATCTCAAAGTCTATGCTAGAGGAAAACTATTTTCGAGATGAGTTAAGTTTGGTTAGTGCTATTTTCGTTTAAGTCAATTAGTGAAAGTGGTTTAATATTTACTCAGTGCGAAATATCTTTTTGAATGGATGAATTATTTTAAAGAAATTATATATTTTGAAATAAGCAACGCATCTTATTTTTGAAACAGGTAAGCAACAAAGAACTATAAATCTTTACCTAAACATGTAATACAACTTAAGGCGGTAATGTCAGAAACGTTTCCTCTCTTTTCTCTACGACACGTAAAATGCAGCAAATATAGAAAATTGTGTGTAAAACTTTATGGTTCAGCCAGTTTCATAATATATCAAGTCGAAAAATGTAGAATGTAGAAGACACCTGGGCCCGTATCAAGTGCTCTTAACAAGAGCACGAATTGAATCTCGCTGACTTTTGTCTCGCTTTTCTCTAGCAGAAAGAGCAAGACGAAGGCAAGCGATCCAGCATATGCTTGCGCTAAGAACTCATGGTACAGATCCTGTCCTATTTGCACTACAGCCCAACAAAGCATCTCTAAAATATATTGAATGTCTGCTAAAAGCTGTTTCGGCTGTAGCCAGCCACCTCTAAGGAAACAGCCGTTAAAAACAGCCATTTGGCTGTAAAACTGTCGCGCTGGTTAGTGCAAGTAGTGGCCCATATATCGCTGGGCATGAGTATCGCTCTTCTGTTTTATTTGAGGTGCCTCGGATTTACAGTCCACCTGCATTTGCTGGTTTTAAAGTTAATGGCTTTTAGTTACATTGTTGGCGGCTATATTGTTATTTATCCGTTTAATAAAGTAAAGCTACATGTTTGAAAATGACTTTCACCCCTTTGCAAGCTTTATTTGCAACACTTTAATTCTTTATTATAAACAAATCTTTAGAAATTCAGACAACTTAATTTAAACTTATATTATAGATAGAACTGATTACGAGTACTTTCGGGCGTGTTTGACGATTTCGAATAAATCGCTCTTTTTCATAAAAAAATTACTAACGGTTGTTATAATTTCACTAGCTGTTCCCTGCCACGCTTCGCTTTGGATAAAAAAATAGATAAAAACAATCCTTGATGCGTACGTATTATATTTATATATCGTGCTAAAATTTCAGCTCCATCGGTGCAGAACTTTTTGAATTTTTGAAGCGTACACAAACCAACATAACATTTTTATAAATTATACTAGCTGACTCGACAGACGTTGTCCTGTCAAAAGCCGTTGCGTCAATTCTATGTCAAATGTCAAAAGTTACATTAAAAAAGTTTACATTGTCCAAAGCGCTATAATTATGGTTTATGTATTTTTAAATTTTCTAATTTTTCATGTTTTTTTACTATAAATTGAGATGTGAGCTATCCTATCTCCTAAGTTAGATCGAACTGCACCCGGTGTGCAAATTTGATTGAAATCGGTTAAGTAGTTTAGGAGTCTATAGCGGACAAACAACGTGACACGTAATTTATATACATATACTAGCTGACTCGACAGACGTTGTCCTGTCAAAAGCCATTGCGTAACTATAGCAACCGTAGTATGTTGATGCTAACTTGTCAATTTATAGTAAAAATTATCATTATATATATAATTTGCAATAAATTAAAATTGCGACTATAATTTGAGATTTAAACTATCCTATCTCTCAAGTTGGATCGAACTGCACATGGTGTGCGAATTTTATTATAATCGGTTAAGTGGTTTAGGAGTCCATTGAGGACAAACATTGTGACACGAGATTTATATATATTAAGATAATCGGTTAAGTGGTTTAGGAGTCCATTGAGGACAAACATTGTGACACGAGATTTATATATATTAAGATTAAGAAGATAGATTATTCAAAAATTGGTAAAATTCGATGTTACCAAAATATCAGTAGGTATGCAGGCTAACTGTCAAATGTCTAACTCTCTAACGTTAATCTGTCAACCATAACCGAGCGAAAAATCTTCTAAACCTAAACAATTTCTGAAGACCTCATGCGCAACACCCTAACTACACTCTCACAGAAATACACTGAATCAACTCTGGTCTTTATAACTTCATTAAAGTTTAAAAAATATTAAAGTTCAACAGTGAATTAAGCGCCGTATATTAGTCTAAAGCTATAAATTCGTATGGCGTAGACAGGGAAACGCGCCACGTTACCCGAGAAAGTATACCAAGTTTTCAGGTAAACCTAGGCAGAAAGATGGAGTACTGCGTTAGATCTGGATGAAGCCAAGAACTCAACTTTTCACCCACATACGCAAGCTCTACAATGCCGCGAGTATATAGGGGAGTATTGATAAATCAACGTGTGCGTCTTGTGTAATAGAATTAATTAATTAATAGATTAATTATTATTCTATCGTTTTTTTAAGTTTTTCATTTTTCTATAAGCTTAACTTCGTTTAATTTAATTCTCAAACAATAAAATTCTTTGTAAACATGACTTAACTGTAACTGTTATCAAACGTCAATAAATATTTCTGATTTCTGATTAAGCAAGCGCGAAAATAGACGAGTTCTGGGCGTCACCCAAATCTAACACAGTGCTCCATCTTCTCTAGGTTTATCTGAGACCAAGTTGTACACACAAGATGTGGGCAGTAAACTTGGCGAAATTTATGAGAAGTTAGGAAAACTCGTGCACAAATTAAGCACCTAACTTTCCAATTAGAGAGCATTTGTGGAGCTAGCGAAGCGTTAATAATTTGCACTGAAACTTTATTAATGATCTGAGCTGTTAAGATCTTATGTTTGCCTCTAGGTAGGTAACGACCAGAATTTAGTATGACGATGCACGTACCAATAGCTAGCCTCTCTGAGAAATTATTCATTATTCATCAATTAACTTCGACTGTCTTGTATAAAAGTAAGTAAGTTCTTGGCTGAGTGTATTGTACTATTTATTATCCGTTGTACCTCTTTAATATTGCTGAGATATTACTGATACTACGTCTTCTTGTCAGCTGCGTCTATACCAACCGCGTCCGCCATTTCTGTCTTTTAATTACATTACATGCTTTAATTACTTTACTTACCTTTTTTTTGACTTTGCTTTTTTGCTTTTGCTTGTCTTTTTGCTTTTGCTTTTCCTATATTTCAATATGTCCAGTTTATAGAACTGGTGCTAATCAAATAAATGTATTTACTGCAATAGTTCTAAACAGTTTTCAGCAGTTCAATTTCAGTTCAAGCTCGTATCGCCACCACAATCACACTTCGCCATACATTTTAAACTTGGTGCACGTTTTCCAGTCGAACAATTGGAGCCTTTCCGAACTCAATAACTAGGACAGGGACAATCGGCCGGGACAATCGTCCGGGACTATCCATGCGCGATTGTTCAGCATTTCGGCAACAAAACGAAATGAACGGATATCTTTGTCGCGTGAAACTGGAGGGCGAAACAAAGTTTTGGCCGCTAGAACTGGATGCATTCGATTGGACATATTAAGGACAGATACGTGGAAAAGCTCTTTGTTTCAGTGTTAAACCTCTTCATTCCTATTGCAAAGGAATAAACCAAGATAAGCCAAGATTAATTAGATATAACCAAGTAATAAAACGAAATGGACCGATATCTTTGTTGGGTAAAACTGGATGGTGAAACAAAGTTCTGGCCGACAGAACTGGATGCATTCGTTTGGTCATATTAAGGACAGATACGTGGAAAAGCTCTTTGTTTCAGTGTTAAACCTTTTCATTTGAATCGGTTAAGGCAATTACTAATTATTAGAGTATATCCTCTATTCTTTATTCGAAGCTCTATTTGTATTTGTATTTACGCGTTTGTTAGGCGGAAAAGAATAAACATAATGATGAAACTTTTCGTAACCTAACGCGAAGCCAAGATTAATTAGAGAAAACCAGACGCTAACGTATGAACGATAAATAATTTGTGATGTAACTCGTAACATCTCTACAATAATATTTTGTTCAGTGAGCACTACTTGCTCCGCTTTATTGCAGTTTAGTTCTTTTTAGGAAGCTCTAGAAAGCCGTTTACTCGAGTAATTGGGCCACGGGAGTTTGTCCCGTGAACCACACCACTCGCAGCGCAAATACTCGGACATCACTAATGGACCTTTTGAACCTTTGCGCACTATTTCCGTTCTTAACCCGCTCTATGTTTTAACTCGAGTCTTTTTGAATTTCGAACCGCAAAGGATAAATTCTTCTTTGGGTTTATTTTTTTAAAGTACGTTGACTGGCAATTATGCATACACCGTGCATATACGACGATTCGTATGGAAAGCGGTATGGAGTATGGAGTAATGCGATATCGAGCTTTCTCAGAGACTAGATAGTAGGTATTATTAGGTAGGAAGTACTTCAAATTTACGTAGTACGCCCTAGTCTGCATTTGAGTAGGCAATTATGCATGGTATATATTGGAAGATTTTAGCAAACTGCTTTTATATACTTTACAAAACTGTAGGTACGCAAACAAAATCCTAAACTCCGATGTAGGTAACGGTAGCAAAACAAACAGTGAACGATCGGACAAACACAAATTGTTTTCGTAGGATCTAAAACTAACAGGCGGTTAATGCAGTCACACCTCTCTTTGTGATTTGAATCAGGGTATTCTAGTCACAGGGTTGTAAGGAAAGGGTATGGTAAGCCGAAAAGAGGTCACTTTACTTATCATTGTAAACAGCTTTGGCTACGGATCCATACATTTTGTCTAGCATCATTGACTTTTCTCTATGAAACAGCTGATTTATTTTCCTCGATTTCAAGATTGGCTCCATAGTAAAAGTTGTCCACAACGATGAGTACTACGAGCCCTTTTCGGATTAGCATACCCTTTTCTTACAACCCTATACACTCTGGTAGGTATCCGGGCGGTGGCGCGAGTAATGCGGTCGTCTGATGAGGCCCGCCTCCTGAATACTGATGAAGTGACGAACCTACCCGCTCTAGCACGGAAATTAATCAATGGACGATGCGATGCGCCTGTTGCATAATATGCTCAAAGAAAATGAGCTAATAACAGTTTCGAAGAACCTCTATACTGCACTTACCTCTATAATGAGAAAACGTTGTACGGGTAGGTAGATAGGTAAATTTGCCACATCGTTTCTAACGCTAGGTTTAGAGCACTGGAAGTTTTATTATGAACTGAGTTTAAAAAGATGACGGGTTGCAATTCGACTGTTTGTTTCTTTTCAAATATAAATAAATAGAACTTGTCAATGATTAAAATAGGGCATCAAATTTGGCCTAGATATCTGATATCTATGTACATTATTGTACATCTCCGAAAGAGATATTTTGAGAGAAAAAATCACTTTACTTCAAAGTTAAGACATAACCCGAAATAAAAACACCTACATAACATAATGCCCGTTATAAAAAGGTTTACGCGCCGAAACGGCCGAAATACATCTCCGCGAATTCGGAAGGCTCTAAGGAAATATATTGCCACATTTTTCGATAAAAAGTAAGAAAAATAGTGGCAACATAATGGCGCTCAAGTCGAGTCTGATTTATATCCGGATCGCATCAGTCAGTAATATCCGGACGCGATAGGAGCTTATTCTGGCGAGTGAGATATTATCTCGGTCCCTGTCACTCTCATCGGAAATATCATAGGAGTGCGACTGACTGAGATTATCTCGAGCGCTTAAGAATAGGGTCCAAAGACCTGGTTCTACGGGAAATGAAATAATTTTTCATTCCAGCACATGATTAATTTTGCGCACATGCGATGCCAACGACGCGGATGAGATTCTAATGGGATCTTTATCTATCCCACCTCGGGTTTGGGAAAGGGTCATCAAATAAAGGGTCTTGTAAATGTTGGATGTTGCGCTCTTCATAAAATAAGGATAAGGTACGATGATTGGAAAAGACCCAAATGAGTCACAAACTTCCACATATTTTCCCACATAAATAAATAATTAACTACACTTTGTACCGAGTATTTTTAACTAGGCTAAAAATGTGTAAATATTTAGTGAGAATTATCTCTTTTTATTCAAATTCCATTAAATAAAGAACACGAAAAGCGTTGCCTCTACAAGAGATACTCGCCCACAGATTTTTCCTGGAAAAAAGACGCTGTCAGTGTCGCGCCTAAAAACACAAAAGAACACTCCAACAACAATTAATTAGTACTAAAATATGTTTTATATAACCTCATAAATTCACAACTTGTTATTCCAGTCAGCCCCGGAGCCCCCCAGTGACTTATTAAACAAGGTCACGCCTCCGTTTTATTGGGACAATAAAAAGTAAAACAGCGCGTCCATCTCAGGGATGAGATCTAGGGGCCTACCATAATCTTTCAGCAGGGCTAGCACGCGGCTAAGATAAATAATGTTTCCCCCGTTTGAATTCCGCGCGAAAGAGATAAACATATCCAAATTCTAGCTTTGTCGCATCGACGCGCCGATAAAAACGGAGAATAGACAAAGCAGCTACGGCCCATGCTAGGCCTAACGGGCATTATTTTAGCTCTCTCGCTCTATCTACACTAGAGAGAGCAGTGCAAAGTTCGTTGTAAGACAGAATAAAAATGCTTAAGAGATGGTGGTAGGCCTCCTGGGTTGAAGATCCTGGCAATTTCTGACCGAAGGAGAACCGAGGCAACCATAGTATAGAGTACCTTTTTGAAGCAGGGCTGTCTGTACATTATTATTGTAACAGCTTTGAGAAGATTGTCTGGACTATAGCCTAGAGACACTAGACCAGAGGTGGCGAACCTTCATGGACCAACGTGCCAATTTTTTAAAAGAAGTGATTATGATTCCAATGACGTGCCGTTATATGATTTTGCTCAGTGATCATTGGGCGGTGGCGTGCCCAAAATATTTTGTCGCGTGCACAATATCCTAACGTGGTCCATATTTACAAAATGTCTAGCTGTCATCTTGTGCACTAAGTGGAAACTTAGATAAAGGTGAGATTACTATGGGGCTGTACTATGAATGAACACTTAGCACAAACGTGAAATATATCGCGTTAGTTTTTGTCTCATTTTTATTCTAGCTGACCGAGCGAGACGTAGGCTAGGGTGATCCAGTTTAAGCTCGATCTAAGTGTTCATATTACAGCCCCAGGACCGGTGAACTGATCAATTTGACTTTCATTGTGATCTACATTACCACGTTTCATGCAGGCTTATTTTCACATCAGATACTGCTAAAATAAAGTTCCAAATCTTTAAATAAACAACAAAAAATGTTTAAACCTGTGTAATAAAACTTCAAATTGTATCTTATTAAACTTCAAGTCTTATTTTATTTCAAGACAATCGAATGCAGACAGTTGATATTTATTATGTTGGAACTCGATTGAGAATCGACCTACTTATAGTGAATTGAAAATAAATATTGAGCGTGTTGAGTTTCAACGCCAGTTACAGGTGAAACTGGGTGAAATCGGTTCATCACTCCATTTATTTTGGGTACGTTGATTTGACTGGATATACAAAACAGTTTCATATAGTTGAAATTGGACTACACCGCTATCATGGATATACAGGTTTAAAGCTTGGACCAAACAAAACACGAGAAACTTTTCAAAATGCTGAAAAACGTAGAACATTTTTTTTAAAAAATCAGTTGTCCCATAGAAAATCAGCTGTCACATAGAAATGTCAATGACACTCAACGAAATATATAAAAATGAAATAAAAAATAAAATGAATAAATAAAATGAAATAAAAAATATATATAAATGAAGCAACTGATTGTTATTAATTTTTTTGAGTTAGACAGTAAAAGTTGTTACAAATTATGAGTAGCCTATACGTACTCGTATGTGTACGACTGTAACAGTACGTGCTTGTGGCTTAGTACACCACAAGCTTATAATTTCATAGCCCTGTATAATAAACAAATGAGTAAGAAGCGTAAGAAAATAAATCACCCACCTTTTCACCCATAGAAACATTTTCCTTCTTAGACTAACATATTCAAGTCCACAACCATAAACAAGGAGGGTGTTCATTATTTGGCTGAATTCTGCATTGTTAGGGGTGTCCCGCGAGGCTCATTACACCGAAATTAGGTTACAGAAGTCCGGGGAAAAATAATGACGGGATTTTACCGGGTGAATATTCAAACAAGATGGCGTCGCGGAGTTCGCGGACGAGCCACGGGAGTAATTAAAAATAATCATTATACTGGGATTCGAGGAGCAGTATAATTGATAAGTTGAGAAAAACTGAAGAATAATAGCGTAGGTTACAAAAATGGGTAAAAAAGGGATTAGATAGTTTTAAAGTATGGACCAACTGCGGTGATATTTAGATAGATACCTAAAGGTTTGGTATTTTACATATGTTCCTATCACCTGGACCTAGGCATCATGTATCTGTATTCTAAGCCATTAAATCAGTCTTGTTAGGTAATATTCATCTTCATGGGTTCATAGGTATCTTCGTAGACCCATTACTAACGTGACGCGGCTTTGCTTACCTGAAACAAAATGACAAATAAATAAGCATTTGTTACAAATATACAAGTACAACAAGTGTTTTATTTAAGATAAATCTAGATAGTAAGATTTAAGGTTTAAGCTGGAACCGCACTTTGGTACTATGCAGCAAAATATTCTAAGCAGTATGATTTTACACCGCGTTCCTCGTTAAAACACGTTATAAAAATCAATAGAAATAATAGGCCCTACTGATAAAGGCTGTTTAAAGTTAGTCATTGCTTAAAAATCTCTCACAAATTCTCGGTAACGCAAAATGTCGCGTGCGAAAACAAGACGAGGACTTTTAAAGCAGTGACTAATTTTAAACACTCTTTAAAAGTAAGACCCAAAATTTTGATGTTTTAATGTCAAACGACTTTACTGCCCGTATAGTATACACTGTATAGTATACGAGTACATAGCTCGATTCAAGATCAAGTGTTTCATGTGAAACTAGACTCTCAACATACACATAACAAATAAACCTAACAAACACGTTTCGCTTGACGTCGTCAGTCGACACATCTACCCTCAAACATTCTATTCCACATTCAAAATGCATCGCAAAGGCGCCAGCAAGCCACACCAAAGTGCTCGAGATAACTTTGTACGAGCGTCGGTAACAGCACATAGAAGCAACTCAAATAAATGGAGCAGTCTGACTTTGCCTTGACGTCCTATTTTGAATATCTGCCACTCTAATTTAAAGCAAAATCCAATCTTGCTGCAAAACAAAACCTAAGATCAACTTCCAGATTATTATTAAATTAATACAATTTTAACTATTGCTCTACTACGATACGATACAATATACTGCTAGCTAGCTATTGAGCTTTTTGATAAAGTGACATTGGCAGAAAAGTAGAGCTACCAATATCGTGTATAATTCCACATTTTTCTGGTTCTGCCGCATAAAATCTACTACCCAAGGCCATAACTCCCTGGCAACCTCCGCGCTGCGCTCTAGATTTATTCGTAGGTATTGGCTGAAGCACGGACGCTGTGGCTGAAAACCCCGATATTTCGCTTTCTTTTTTCCTAGATGGCTCAAAGACGGCGATTTGTGAGATTGCGACTTCGAATAAAAGAAACGAAGTGGTTGAAAGAGGCAGTTTTTATTGGAAATTCTAGCAATTTTCCGTGCAATATATTTTTAATGACTAACACTTTTCAGTAGAAAATTGCTGCGGAATCCTTGAGCTGGACTGAATAAAAATACAAAAGTGGGTCAACAGGGGCGCGTAATGTCAAAACTTGTGTTCCACATATGGCAACCCTGGAGGGCTGCCAGCGGCCTGAATGCGCATCCCAACATAACCTTGCCAATTTAAATACGACACGTAGTGGATTCAGGAGATTATTCTAAGCCCGTTTTGCGGATTTTCACTCCAAGGCTGGTGTTATCAGCTCATAAAAATTAATGATGATTTAATATATTTGTCATTTAAACTCTTCTCGACCCCGTTAGGTTACTCCATTTTGTGCAATATTATGTTCTACTTGGCGTTCAAATTCGTTATTCAGTGGAATAACTCAACGAAACAGTTGTAAACGAAGCCAATTCAATGCATAAATTTCGAGAATTTCTATAACTTGATACTTTCTGTTAAAACTTTGAAAGAAGAAAATTATTTTTCTTTTCTGTCCCGATTCACAGAAACTGAATAAATCCTAAACACTTTAGTTCAGCGAATGGCGAGGGAATAAAAATCCTCGATCCCGACTTCGTAACAAAGTCACGGAAATATAAAATCAAACCAATTTAAATAAAAATACGAAAGAGTTCGAATACATTTTTTTCTTATTGGCCGTCTTGGCTTCCGGCAGCTACCGGAAATGAGTTTCGCCGCCTTCGCCCTTCGCCCCCCGCCGCCTCGGCCTGAAACTTCCAGCTTGAGGACAAACGAAGCCACCTCATTAATAGCCTTTGGGAAAATTTATACGACCTCACTTTCCTACGAAGTTATAATAACGTTATATTCAGTTATTCTGAATTGCCAAGAGAGTCTTTTCTCGGTTTGTCAACTGCAGTAATATTTGAAAGCTTGCCCAAAACAAGACTGACAATTTAATAACAATTTCTAGAAATGAAACAATTACAACGTCAAGTTATTTGTTGCGTTTAAGCTCGTAAGAATAAAGAACATTTCCATTATTTACACCAGAAGCTTGTTTGCAAAATAACTTTAGAAAACGTCCCAATTTAATTTCCCGTTCGACCCACGTCACAAACAAAGATAAACCGAATGACACTTAAAAACAAACAAATCATAATCGTAACTTTTTTATAAGACGCAAAAAAGATTAGGAAGCAAACGAATGCTCTCGTGAAATCCAATTACGAATTCAAGGCACGGTCACCATCAAGCTATAAATTTCTCCAAAACAATAATGGATGCGAAAGTCGTATCTCCGGCCGGCATACTTCCGCTGATAACAAAACCGCTCCAGCCTCATTCCCGACCTTATTCCTATCGCCATGCGCATTCCTATTCAGGAATTCTCGTTATTCAACAGCACCAGAAGCTTGGCCGCGGATTACGTTCCTGTTTATCCCAAAAAATATGGCGCAGCCTGTATTTGGTAAACTTAAAACCTACCTTGGACTGAGGCCAGTATAGTTTCGCTCGTTTGTTCAAATTGAGATAAAATTGCTTTTTCTGATTTATTGCAAAATGCAAACATGAATTCTGTCGCGGTTTGATTATTGTAGTGGTCTGTTTATCTTATTTTATTGAGTTTGTCAGCGATACGCCTGGAGGGGATGGCATTACTTGATTTTGTGTGTCCGGAAAATATACTAATAAACCATATTACGTGGGTAGCTTTCGGTAAATAACGAATTACGGATAAGTAAAACAACCGTATCCAAACACAGTATTAGCTGAAATGAGATATAAAATAGGGGGTTATCAGAATGAAATGAGATGTTCTTTCCAAGTTTTCGCGGTACCAAGTCACTTGATGAGCTGTTAAAAAGAACACTAAAGTAATTGATTTTATTTGGACAATATTTCTCTTATGAAAATACTAGGGGTGCATAGAATGCCGGAGATCCGCCGCATAGGAGAGACACAAAACGCTGGTGCACCGAGTGAGGAGCCCTCGAGTCGCGTGTCGTCGAGGGCCGGCAGTGATTAGAGCGCGCTAACAAAGCGCCGAGGGCCCTTAACCCACATGCTCCGTTTCACAGCAGCGCCGGTGACACTCTCCTCGACGCGCTGCAAGCCTGGTACTCGCTCATGGCTAATCTCACTTATGCTACTCCATTTTCTACCATTTTATTTCCAAATTGTAAAATTTCAGACTTTGTTCAAATGAAAAAAAGCTTCTTCATTTACAAAGTTTTCTGAGGTCAACAGATCTTACAAAAGCGACGCAAAATTTCATCAATGAAAATCCCCGATCAAGATTCAACAATGCGGAACAATAAAGTGAAAGGGGTGCGCATAATACAAACGACACGACATAAAACCGAAGAGCTGGCGATACATAAAACAACAGAGTAGCGAAGCGGCAACTGTACTTTACCAGATAGAGCCGAAGACGCCGCGGCGACGTGCCGAAATATTTGTTTTATTTTACAAAACTAGAAGTACTTGCGGAGGCTTTTATAGCGTCAGAAAGTGGCGATAAAATGGCATTTAATAAAAGGAAGCAACGCGAGTCTGGCCCAAGCCGCGAACCGTAAACATGAAACACGTTGACACTTCCAGATATTGATTCGCACAGCTCATTTTCTGCAGTGTGTTAGCATGGCAACCCCCAACGTCTTGATGGTGGCACCACTGTCGGCTGGCTGACGGATGGTGCGTCACTCTCACGACTGGGGAGTCGTGAGAACACCGGCAAGATGGCGGTGCCGGTGATAATACGGAGGCGATATAAAAGATGGAAGATGGGAAAGGCTAAGCCGCCTGTCCTCTGATTGTGATTGTGAATAAGTGAAGTGCTGTGATATTATTAAAATTGTGAGTAGCTTCCATAAAACCGATTGAGTATGTGATTCTAGTGTATAATTCCTCGAAACCCCATAGTAGTATAGCCATAGGTTACGTAAGTCGGAGGTAATGCTCTGACAATTCAGAACCGGGATAAAAAGGAGCGGTTTTTTTTTCTTTCTTTTTTTAACCTACTAATTCGTTCCTGCCACGCTCACTTACCTACTATTTATTTTTTGTAAAAATTTAAGAAGAAAAAAAAATATGGGGTAAACAATTACAAACAAACTATGCGAAAGGGCCTAACATAGTGCCCGAACAATTTATGTATTGTGTTCTCAGTTTCTCACATTCCACATGGCCTTGTCAAAGTTTATTTTCCTAATGTGGGGTACCTTGTCTATTTTAAGTGATCACAACTAGACCCAAAGAATAAAAGTTCTCCTCCTGAATAGTTAGTCTGCGTAAAAAAATATGCGTTTCAGTCCCGCTGAGCACCGAGCTGAACGCGACCCTCGGGTGGCGCAGAGCGAGGGCGCACTGCAACGCAAGGCGACCTGTCTGACGCACAGCAACGCGCACGCAGCGCAACGAGACGAAACGCAGATAATCGTTTTCTCTCTATCTGTCTTTTATAGTTCTTTTCGTGACGATATAGGTACATATATTGTCTTTCTTGTTCCACTAATTTTGCAGTGGAAGATTTTTATAGTATTTCGGTTAAATACACCAGTGGGCATACAAATTGTCGGCTCATAATCACCTAAAACACTTGTCCAACTCTCATAATTATATTTTTTTGGCATAGAAATCATTTTTGGTCACGATATGGCTGATCGAGTGATGTTATTATTTTAAATTTGAAGACATGCATGAATTACACCTACCGTCTACTAAAAATAAAAAACTAAAAGTTATATCATGCTGTCACTGTCATTTTGTCGCTACTGTCACTCTTGAACAATGTTAGAAACAAAATAAATAAGAGAAAAACTACGTCACAAGCAAAGTTGTAGAAATAAACGAGGTCAAAAGTGCCTCCAAATGGTTCGTGTAATATACACACGGTGCTGTTCGCCAGTTCTGTCACTTGAACTTGGCTTGACACGCTACCGCGTGTCTAGATACTTGTTAAAGCAAAGCAGATGGCGCTGATCTTCCTTATAACGCACAATTGTTTGGTGGAAGCGTGATTTTTGCAAATCGGATTGTAAAATTCCCTCATAACTAAACCTTTTGTTTTAAAAGTTTGCATTAATGTGGGCCAGCTTGTTGTAATTTGTTTGTTTTACTAAAGTGACAGCCAGATGGATAATCTAGTCTGCGCAAATAAATAAATATGTTTCAGTTTCAATGGACTCGTCTGAAGAAAGTCTTGAACTGTCCCTTATATTCAACTTATAGCCAACTAGGTTTGCCAGAGGCAAACTCCGAAGACCCCCCCCCCCCCCGCACCCCGACCCAATTCCCTCCCTTAATAACACGACTATTTAGCAATCAACGTAGTCACTCACAACAATACGGCGACATACTGCGATGATATACTGCGATAATATACTGCGACGATATACTGCGATGTTGTACCGCGATGAAATACTACGATACACTGCGATGATATAAACAACGATACGACGACATGCCACGCCGCTCGCGGGATGCAGAGCGACGCACACACAACGCAGCGTGGTCTTCGCGGGACGCAGAGCGACGCACACACACCGCAGCGTGGTCTTCGCGGGACACAGAGCGACGCAGACACACCGCAGCATGGTCCTCGTGGGACGCAGAGCGACGCGCACACACCGCAGCGTGGTCTTCGCGGGACGCAGAGCGACGCATACACACCGCAGCGTGGTCTTCGCGGGACACAGAGCGACGCAGACACACCGCAGCATGGTCCTCGTGGGACGCAGAGCGACGCGCACACACCGCAGAGCGACGCTCGCGCAGCGCCGGCCGGAGCTCGCGCAGCGCCGAGTCACGCTCGCGCAGCGCCGGACGACGCTCGTGCAGCGCGAGGCGACGCTCGTGCGCGTGAGGCGACGCTCGCGCAGAGCTGGGCCACGTTCGTGCAGCGCTGGTCTACGCTCGCGCAGCGCGGAGCGACGCTTGCGCGGCGCCAGGTGGCGCTCGGATGGCGCCGGGTGACACTCACACAGTGCGGAACGACGCCCGCACAATACAGTGCGACGCACGTGCAGCCCACACACCTCAGAGCGACGCTCGCGCAGCACTGGGCGATGCTCGCGCAGCGCTGGGCAACGCTCGCGCAGCGCTGGGCAATGCTCGCGCAGCGCCGGGCAGCGCTCGCGCGGCGCCGGGCGATACTCACACAGTGCGGAACGACGCCCGCACAGTACGGTGCGACACACGCGCAGCGCAACAGGACGCCCGCACAGTACGGTGCGACACACGCGCAGCGCAACAGGACGCCCGCACAGTACGGTGCGACACACGCGCAGCGCAACAGGACGCCCGCACAGTACGGTGCGACACACGCGCAGCGCAACAGGACGCCCGCACAGTACGGTGCGACACACGCGCAGCGCAACAGGACGCCCGCACAGTACGGTGCGACACACGCGCAGCGCAACACGACGCTCGCGCAGCACCGGGCGACGCTCGCGCGGCATCGGGCTACACTCGCACGTCTTATTTTGATCAACGTTTCGTTTCAAGATTGTTGTTTTTGTGGTTTTTGGTGCCTGCGGTGATCTTCACATAATTTTACTTTTGTTGACCAGCGCCGTCGTGAGCGAGTCTTGTACCGAGTTCGTTTTTAAAATATTTTCAGGTGATTTCGATAAACATATTCCTCGTCGTGACGGCGAGTATTCTAGTCTTTCTTAAATTTTAGTTGCTATGGAGGCAAAGATACATAATATGCTCACAGGGGATGCCGATTGGTTAAAGTTATAGTTGGTTTTCTTCTTCTTTCTTCGCATTTTTTTTTTCTGACTTTGGCTACGCCCAAACTTTGAAAGGTTCACGCATATATGTAGCTTTTTATTGTTCTATGAACCGAATACTTAATAGAAATCAAACTTTTTTTTTGCTTTGATAGAACAACGCAGTTAAAAGGAGGACACAAAAGGGTTTGTATAAGAGCATTGAAGCGCTGAAGTCTATTATAATTGACTAGCGACCTGTCCTGGCTTTGCACGGATGTCAAGTATACTCGGGTACTCAGGGATAATGTAGAATTTTAATGGTGAAAGAAATTTTAATGGTGGTTTCTAAATCGGTTTATTAGTTTTTGTGTATAATCGTTACATATAAGTATATACACAAATCTTTCTTTTTATAATGTTAGGGTAGATATTTCAGCGATTTCATGTTTCGTGTTGCGTACCACACGCAAATACTCGTATTATAATAATGATTTGTGCGTCAAATAGTTTATAAGGATTCCTACATGTGTGTTTGGTACTGTCACACTAACTTATCTCTAAAAATGTTTGTTCTTACTGCAGATTGTCGCGCTATTAAGAGGTCCTACACCACTCATGCCATTAAAAATCGTTATGTCTTTTAAAGTAGTGCTTTGGTCTACTTGTTCTCACTATAGACGGAAATTACCATCGAAACTCAAAAGTGACTGAATGAAAGTTTCAGCATTAGCAGAATTGTACACCTAATGTTTGAGTTTTCAGGTACGGAAACAATAATCGTATGCTGCCTCCGACCAAATTATAATATATACTTGTCTCTTCAACTAGACTTGGATGTCAGCAGTTGCACAACCCTTGCTTGGAGGACCTGTTAACTGTTGTGTATTTTGTACGCAAGGTGGTGAACTGTCTCTTCTCTGGTCTCAACATATCAATCGTATAGTGCTCTTGCATGGGTCGAATCGGGCACAATGGCTGTCACTTTAGGGCACAATTTGTGGTCATAATGTGAGCCGTTAACAGAAGCCGATATTTATTTCAAGTGGTGGCTCGCAGCATCGAGATTTCTTCTTTTTTTTTTTTCTCTTTCCCAGTAATCACGTAACTGAAGCATAAGGTGCCGGAATACATTTTCAGATTGGTAATACTGTGATTTTAACAAAACAAGGAACGTGTGTCTGTTGTTTATCATGTATAATATATTTGAAGATAGGCAAGCAGCATAGACAGATGTGCCTATACCTTGCAGTATTGAAATTTATTCATAATCATTAGTCTTGTTTACGGATGTCAAGTTTATATATCAACCAAGCATCAGTCTAATGCATTTTGTCGAAGTTAGTCAGATGGATTTTCTTGGAGTAACTCTAGGTCATAGATAGGTATATTACCTAAAGATGGAGCCATAGCGTAGCCGCACATGCGACAGCTATACTCTTGAAATGATGCCTGGTTAGAAATATTTCCCCATTTTGGGGGAAAATATCATAAAATATTCCAAATCTTTATACTTCACAAAATAAAACATTATTATACAGGGTTATAAGGAAAGCATATGCTAAGCCTAAAATGTCTAATAGTAAACTAATCTACTCATAATTATATACAACTTTGATAATGAAGCCAATCTTGCAATTGCGAAAATAATGTAACTACCTAATCTTAGTTTTGAGTCAGAAGGATATCTGAATTGCAAATAGCAATTATGGTTCCATGTGCTTAATCTGAGGAAGGATGCAAATCTAAACTGGAAGTCACATCTGGCAAATGTTGACAGTAAAATCTTCAGTCAATATAAGCATAGCAATATGCCTTTTCAGTGGTGGTCGATGTCACATCAAATGAAGTTGAAAAAAACAAATAATAATAATGCCTATTATGGAAACATATACCATGTTATAAACAGTTCAAAATGTATCTGAAGAAGTGGCTATTAAATCACGTATTTTATGACTTGAATGAATCTGTGAATAGAGATAAATCTACGGAAATGATATTATTAAGTAAACAATTTAAAATTTGACATTTAATGAGGAATTATTATTGACATGATATTACGAGGTATATACTATTGACATTTCATTAAAATAATTTGACATATTATGCATAGAATTTAAAATTGAATTGGAAATCGTTAATTATTATTATTTTAAAAACTACTAAAATTATTTGACTGTGTACGAGTACATATTGAATTCCCGATGTGGGTAAACTGACAATTTCAACCAATAGCTTATGAATTACAAGGTACTTATCAGTAGTTCAATAAATATTTCTTAATCTGAATCTTCCGATACAACTACCTACTATTACGGATACGAAGGATTGATATATCCGATAGGATATAAAGCCACTGTTGAAGTATGGGTTCCCAGTATGCAGTCTCTACTTTGAGAAAGATCCTCCTCAAAAGTGCCCAACAAAAAGCTACCGTATGCTCCATGTCACAAATCCTATGAAGACAGATTAAAAGCACTGCATCTCACAACCTTCGAGAAGCGGCAGTTGGGCGGAGACCTGATTGAAACCGTTAAAGTGCTGAATGGGTTCTATAATTTTACGGACATACAAAACATTTCACATTCAAAGATGTCGAAGACAGCAGACGCCATAAAACCTTGCTATGGCCCACACTATCCCAGACCAACACTACAAACCACATCCTATACAAGACAACAACTCTGGTCTATAACTGGAACAAATTGCCAGAAGATGTCGTACTGACTGATAAATAATAAACGTTTCACACTCATAGCTCCCTTCTAGGATGACTTCTGTGTCGGGGATGCCATGGAACACGCACAGGGACAAGGACATCTGGCACCCAGACCCAGAACAAATATTTAAATTCATCATTATGACATCTACCCGACCGAGAATCGAACCCGGGTGCTCTGGCTTATGGGACGGATATGTTACAACTGCCAAACAGGGAGTGGATTGTAATAAACATTCGAATTGAGTCAAATTGTGGTGTCAGGTTGTATCACATTTTATTTTCTTATTGGCGCGATCAGTTTTATAACATAAGCTTATTCCTATTTAAAATTGTTTTGATCATTCTTCCTGATTGATTAAATTGTTGTTTGTTTTGAATGTATGTTTATGTATATACAGTTTATGTAGGTTTACATATCACTTTTGTCTAATACTGCACACCCCATTTTTCAATTCAATATGTATCCTCCTTTCTAAGGTTGCCTGGAAGAGATCGCTCTTGGCAATGGGGTCGCCAGATCTTGCACTGGTTCTTAAGTCTAAATATCCTTTTATTTGTGATGTCCGGTGTAAACAATAAAGAGTTTATCTATCTATCAAGATTATTCTTGGTATTGGTAGATGTGGGCGATTTGTGAAGTGTCCACAGGTGCAATGGCGGCAACTAGTGTTCGTGCGTAATCAAGTACGAGGACGTACTTATGGGTCGGATGGCCGAATGTTAGCATGGCAACCCCCAACGTCTTGATGGTGGCACCACTGTCGGCTGGCTGACGGATGGTGCGTCACTCTCACGACTGGGGAGTCGTGAGAACACCGGCAAGATGGCGGTGCCGGTGATAATACGGAGGCGATATAAAAGATGGAAGATGGGAAAGGCTAAGCCGCCTGTCCTCTGATTGTGATTGTGAATAAGTGAAGTGCTGTGATATTATTAAAATTGTGAGTAGCTTCCATAAAACCGATTGAGTATGTGATTCTAGTGTATAATTCCTCGAAACCCCATAGTAGTATAGCCATAGGTTACGTAAGTCGGAGGTAATGCTCTGACAAGTGTATCGCGCCGGCACATTGATTCTTGCCGGTTTTTGTCGGAGCTGGCACCTCGTCAAGTAATAAAGCGACTATCTTTGCTCGTTTGCGCCAAAACGGAACTATGACATGCTGACGATAAAAACCTCCACTCACGGTAGCTTCGACGTGAAATTTCATTGTAATTACGAACAGTGGAAGCGCTACACAAGTTTGTGCTCGTAATTTGTTCCTAAACTCGGTTAATGTTCCCCCTGACAAGATAAATTCATTAAACGTTACCTGTTTCGAGCGATCAGAGCGAGAGGAATCGACCGTGTCGCTCTATGTAACGACGTCGTCAATCCAGACAGTATTGCTCTTATAGACACTTGGCTATAAAGCGAAGGTTAAACTGCTTTTGTAAGTTTACCCGCTAGGTCGAATTGCTATCGTATCATGCTAAATACACCTTAAAGTTAATCAACGAATACTTACTATATTTTTAACGATATCTATTAAAATATATTGCACATTTAAAAGCTTCTAATACTAAGTAACATCCACTTTTTTGCGATAAGTGCGTAAACAGCGTCTATAAATTTATTGTTATCCCAGTCAGATTAACGATCCCAACGCTACTACCCGACCGACTTATCTATGGAAGTGGATAAATAAAGGAACTAAGAAATGTTTTACGAGTGGCTGTTACTTTTGCGAAGAAGATACGACGGTGGCTCCACACTCGACTCTATAGATATGTTGGTCGGAGTAAGTCTAAATGCGTGTAGTGGTCAGTGTACCCGGGGCGAGGCGGGAGTACGCATTAAACTTTTACAATGCCATTAGCAGTCTCGACGGTGAACGAACGCATCAGCTCCTTCTTGAACCCTATTTTCGCTTGCTTGAGACTATATCCGTCTCTTTCACTCACTGAGGATTTTCGAACTCGACAGACAGTGACCGAATTAAACGTAAACGGGCTAGAATGAGGCCTCCAAACGCCTCTCTTGAATGTTAAGCAAGATATAAATCAAAGAAATTCAACAAAAACACTGACTACTTCTTGATTTCCAAGTAATCATGATTCTATGTAAATATGCAGATAGGTAAATGGAATTCCTGTTTTAACTTCATTTTACGATCTTGTCTAAGTCATAAAATTATTTCATTTATAACCTTACATCATGAATGAAGAAGAAAGAAAGGTAAAAAAATTGAAGATGGCAACTTTCGTGAGGACATACAGTTTCACAAATTAGGTAAATTAAAACTGAAAAGAGCCTTTATTCAAGCCCCAGTAAATGAATTCTAGGAAATAATACTCTTACAAAGACACATTTATATTTACAACCTAATTAGCAGTAGGTATTCACTAATTAACCATGAAACATTCGCTTTGATCTTCGATTCTCGCTTCATTAAGCCTCTTTTATCACTTACTCGACTTATTTGATTCGATTCAGAATTTATGTGTTTTCGTCAAAGCTTTTTCTATACATGGAGGGTGTTTGAATAGACGATGGAAATAAATATTTAAGGTGTTGATGTTGATGGTGGTGTTGTTTTAGGTTGTTGGTGTTGTAGTTGTTATGTTGTGCTATTCAAATAGACTACAGACATATTTAAGGATAATATTAAAATTTAAGCTTATGCTAACATTTTGCTAAAAATAAAAGTTGTACAACATGAACATAAACGCACACAAAGACGTTCAAAGCGGCGCGAACGCTATGCGAATTAGATCACTGAACTGTCATAATTGAATTTACTCAATCTTTCAGCAGATTATCTCTGAAAATTTGACAGCTAATCGACTGTATCCATTATCAAGGTCCTACTACTTAAACTTTTGCGTTCAGACATGCGTACCGATAATACTCCGAGGTATGTCTCTCCCATAACCGAACGTCCTGTATATGAGAAGACGTAAATTTTTTACGATGACCAGTAGAGCTGCAGATGACAATTTGACGGTCGATTGTGACTGCAGCTTTATGAGTCGGAATTAAGTACGGAGCGACGGTTAATGCGGAAACCACAGTAAACGGATGAAAGTCTTGTTCTTTAGATAAAAATGTACTTTTCTGGTTTTGTGGCTGGAATTTGATGCGGTTAGCGTTTTTATTGAAGCTGTAAGATGGGTTATAGCTCCAAAGTGGGCGAGAAGAACTCCATTTGTCTGTTTTAAAGCTTTATCATCATCGTGATTGTTATCATTCTAGTCAGCATCGCCATTATCATCAGCCCACTCATTCTCATGTTGTATAATTGTACATACTCTATACTCTGTTGTTGTTCCTGGTGTGAACAATACACAGTTTATTTATCTATCTATAGTCTCTCCATTAAGACCAATTCTTCACTTTTCTTCTCAAAGCTTTATCTTTCTAATATGATGTTTTCTTCATTATCTGCGTCAGTTCATTGAGTCACAATGTCTTACATAATATTATGTGTGTGTGTGTTCTATGTTCTATATACATATATATACATACAAAGTAATAATCGCTGTTGTCGAATAGGAACGACCTAAATGCCGCTACGAAGACTTCCTTTTATGTTTTAGCAAATCAATATCTTTTGTTTGCTTCGTGATCTAATTCCTTCATTGTCTAGAATATCTAGAGCGTATCTAAGTCTCGTAATGCCCTATATCAGATTCAGAAGCTAACTCAGTTCTGACTAAGTATTTGTGATTAATCCAAAAATTATCTGCATCCTGTCAGGATTCGAAGTCACCCACTCAGTAATGATTTAAGCAGAATCAGGATTTATATCATGAGCAAGTACCTAATTTTTATTATTCACATAATTAAATTGAAAATCTAAAAACCCCCGGACTAGAAGCTGATAATGTAATCTTTTATCAGCTAAACCGATTTTCATGAATCATAACCGAGTGCATTCTCAATCGAGTCGCCGTTCGAACAAAAAACTAAACCAATTATAGGTCTTTGTAGTGGTAGGGCTCTTTTGCAGAGCCCGCCTGGGGAAGTACCACACCTTTGCCAGATATTCCACCGCCAAGCAGTAATGTGCAAACATTACTGTGTTCCGGTTGGAAGGGCATTGTTTCCAGTGAAATTACAGGGCAAATGGGAGATTCAACAACATATATCTCAGGGTGACGAGCGCAGTGCTGTGCCACGCAGGGTCGTCAATTCTGCGAGTTCAAAATTCTGGGTGGCGCAGACCTGTTATGGGCAAACATGACGTTTAACATCAGGCGAGCGATTTGCTCGTCTCGTCACTCAATTTCATAAAAAAAAAAAAAAAAAAAAGGTAAAGCTACGTTTCTGGCAGCTACGATGCCATAGACACTGATATGTTATGAGTCGTCAAACTTATAACACGCCTCGTTATACGTTGAGGGTTAAAACCACACAATTTACACATTATGTTCTCGTACTTATAAAAATGTTGCCTCAAAACTTAGATCAGGTTTGTCGAAGCATGTAGATTTCTATCCCAGTTGCTTTCCCAATGTAGTTACGGGAAAATCCCTTCAAATATCTTGAACTGATTACAATCAACCAATAAACCTAACCACTTTAATAAATTCAGTTCACGTGCTCTGATTGAGTTTATCATCAGATTTTCCCATTCATAGGCCTCATATCCTTGCTCATATAATAGTAAATTACACTACCTATTTCATTCCCACATAGCGCCGTAAATACGAGCGTCTCAGGAAACCTTCTAGTTTTATTAACAAAGATCCCGAAGGATAATGTATGGTAATATTATACTGGGATATATTTGCCCTTGGAAGTAATTGCTACCTAACTTAAGTAAATGGCTTGAAATAGCGGCCAGTACGAAATATTCCGAAAGGTAACTTTTGCTCCGAACAGTTGTTTATATAAAATTTGAATGCAGCTGAATTAATTTGGACTGAATAATAAACCTGTTTTCATTAATCTTGAAGATAAATGGAAACAGTTAAGGATATTTATTGAGATGTTGATGATATTGTGATGAAATTAATTAGTAGAGTATCCGAAATTGAATGACTAGATAACTATATACGAGTATGTAGGTGAGAATTTTATTCATAAGGTGTTGTTACCGTAGTAAGACAGTGAGTATGTACCTATTTGTAACATAAGTATTTTCTTTTTCTTTTTTATTTCAACTTCTTATTACTATATTCACGTATTACGTCTAATACTCCGACTATAAATATGTAGAAGTTACGATAATATTCATAATATTCATAATATTTATCATTAATAATGTTCTAATAATGTTATGTTGTTATTATCTTAATAATACAATTATGATAAGGTTCGTTTCTTTGTGTAATTCGTTAAGTTGTTAATAGTTAGTAGGTTTTTGTTGATTTGATTTAGGTTTAGATGTTAGTAGATAAATATTCGCAGTTCTGAAAAGGTGTAGTCCAATTTGTTCAACTGTATAAAATAGTGGAACCAATTGAAATGAAAACTCTATAAATCACAATATTTTTATTAATAAAACAGGGTTAAATAAAAAAACTAGTCAAACGACAATGTAACCTAGCACATCATTCGAAAAATATTGTTGTCTAATGCTGTATATTTTTTTTGCACAAACTCGACTTGCACATCCAAATGTTTATTATTCTAATTGAAGCCATCCACATCTGTATTAGTATACTCGGGCAACCAGCCAGTTAACAAGGTTGATTGCAATTTGATTCAGCCGTATAATGACCAAAACAATCGGGTAAATGCACAGCGGGGCCGCTGGGAGCGCCGGAAACACGAGATAGTGTTGCCAGTGGTATTATCGTTTGTGCATGTTTGGTAAACGTGAAGATTTGCTGCCTTTGATGCTGTGTTGGTTGGTAATTAAAACAAAAGACTAGCGTTTGCACTTTACAGCTTGCTCGAATCATCGTAATAACTTAAACTAGTGAATTATCACTTCCTTACTAATGAGGTGGCAAACAGATAAAAGCAACAAACACATAATAATCTTTCTGGGTTATCTTAATATAAATAAATCTCGTGTCACAATGTTTGTCCTCAATGGACTCCTAAACCACTTAACCGATTATAATAAAATTCGCAGACCATGTGCAGTTCGATCCAACTTGAGAGATAGGATAGTTTAAATCTCAAATTATAGTCGCAATTTTAATTTATTGCAAATTATATATATACTGATAATTTTTACTATAAATTGACAAGTTAGCATCAACATACTACGGTTGCTATAGTTACGCAATGGCTTTTGACAGGACAACGTCTGTCGAGTCAGATAGTATATTATATTTTCTTTCTTTCCCGATGTATTGATCATTGAATAAACTGGGTACAATCATCAGCAACCATTAATCTTCCCACTGCTGGACTGCTGGGATACAGGTCTACCCTCGAAGGGTGAACCTGGATAATAATAATATAATAATAATATAATAATATAGCCTTTTATTCAGATCTTTCTTATTTAGATACATAGAAGATTAAAACTTAGTCTAGTATTTGCTTCTTGTTTATTTTCTGCAAATCTGTTTGCCAGTCGGCAAAGGCCTCCTCCAACCTGGATACAATAGCATATAATTATTGTTTTAGTACATTTTAAATCGATGCATAGAATACAGAATAACAGACCGTCAAACAGGTATTTGCAAAAAATATGAAGCTCGATACGGTAATGTGTTAAGACTAAATCGGTATAAATAAATGTAATTACAGACTCTAGACCTAAAGAAAATTGATGATAAAATAATATTTGGCCAAAAGCTTGCTGCCAAGCCCATACAAGAGTAGCTAGACCTAACAAGGTAAGGAAACCAATCACTCCGAAACCGATCTGACAGAGCCCGAACATAGCAGACGTCCCAATAGGAAATTGGATCTCCATTTCACATCAGTATTGACTATCACAACCAGCAGGAAACGAAGCATTGTGCCGCTCGCTGCGGTCCTCTGCACACGCATACGTGGCCCTTGTTTATCTTTGACCGTGGCAAATAGAGCCAGATTCCATAACCAGATACGTGACATTGTCTTTTTGTAGTAACGCGAGTTACGCAACTGGAAAATCTGTCCACAGCTACAGCATGGGTTTTTTAAAGGGCTTGTAATCTAGTCTTAAATGACCGGGGATTTATTTGTGATGTCTCCGGTGTTCAGGGATAAGTACCTAATGGTAGTTGTTTACTATCAAGTGGCCTGTTAGCTTGCTGCGAAAACCACAGAACCACAACTTATACATCCAAAGAAAATAGTTAAGAATCTCAAAAGAGTAGAGTACTAGTTTAGTACTCGAACTTTCTCGAACAGTTAAGTTCATATTATTAGACAGGTGATAATGGATATCCTCGATATTGTGTACATATATCTGTTTGTATTTGTATATAGAGATCTGTTATTCTCGTATCCATACATTGCTCGACTAATTTGATCAGCACTTCATGTGTTCAGCTGTAGGTACTCGGTAATGAAGCGATGTTCCGCGGCTGCTGTACAAACAGCTCGCTTCCATTAACGTTACTATACTGGAGCTTTTATTAATTAATTAGACGATAATTATTTATCAAACATCAGTCTTACGTTCAGTACTTAGTATTTGAGGTATCTTTTCAAATTTAACTAAGTAGTAATCGTAAATGTAGGTATTATATTAGAGGCCTAATAATACTTTTGCCATTTAGGAGTCTCACAAATAGGTATATTCTGACTTAGGACCTGAACCTTAATAGATCTAAATGGACTCATTTGTATACTAAAGTTAGTGAAACGAGAAGAACGTTGGTTGTAATGTTTTTTTCCTAGTGCAATTATTTTAGTCTGTGATCGCACTCTGAACATAACATCCTTCTCTCTCTGAACGTTACTAGGCCTGATACTAAACCAGTCATATCCAATTTTTAAAAACAATATTTATAATTTATATCTAAAAAAATTAAAAAGTTCAACGGTTATACATCTCCTTGAATGCTAACAATAACAAACGGCTTATACAAAGCTTCTGTTAACATTATTCTCCGTTTCCCCTCCAGCGGAAAATCAGCTTTTCTCCGCCGAGATACAAATAATTTATCACTCAAAGAGCAATGAAGAAAAATATAAGAGCCATCTTAAATTCAACGAAGGAGTAAGCCCTGAATAATTTTGTCTCGATGCCGTTGGTTACCTCAAAATTCATTTTTCACAGTCCTCGGGCTCGAATAAAATGTACAGGATGAGTTTACTCACTGGAAAACAGATTTAGGTGTCCGGAACGTCACAACGCGGACTTTACAGTTCCTTATTCGGAGTGGATTTATGGACATTGCATTCTCATTTCGGGATGCAATGTAGTCGCGACAGTAGAAATGTGTAAGGAAATTGCAGTTGGATGCAATAAAACTAGAATTAAACTACAAAACTTCGGTGTAGTTCTTGCTGGCGGACGTTTTGACATCATTTTAGCGGCAATATTATTTTATCAAAAAGTTTTATGTACAAAAAAGTGGCCCATCCTTTTTCTTTGCAATAATACAAGTATTATAATATAATGGTACTAGTTACACAATAACGTTGTTAGTAATACAATATAATGTTTAAATATTCTACTAATGTGTTAGCTTTGCACACCAACTAAGTGCGCACACGCATAATAAGATTCATTAAATTCTAGAAACCGAATACGATTGGCTTAACATAAACTAACTTTGCATACTTGCAATGTAACTTGATGAAAAATATTGGAACGCAATTTCGAAGACAGAACAAGCCTGAAAGTTTTCATTAGGGGCGGCCAACGATCTGGGGCGGCAAAGGCTACGCGTTTACAGAGAATATAGGAGAAAAATCGAGAATATAATCGAAGTGCATGCAACATGCTGGTACTTTTCTAGTAGACCGCACGTACACAAGACGTATTAGGCCAGCTCAAGGGTAGTATGGATGTTTAGGTCGTGAAAACAACTGGAGCAGAAGGGCCTATTTGCCGCTCGAGCGAGTTCTCTGCGCCCCTGACGTAGTTAGACCTCGCATGTGTAATACAATGTCGATATAATGAAGTTTCCGTGGTCTCTTAACCGTACGCTCGGAGAGGGTTCATTGGTTCATTGTCTGAAACCTTCGGGGAGTAACATACTTACGTAACCAGCGAGTGATGGCCGCGAGAGAGCTGGCTTTTATTGATGTTGCCGCCTTCTCTCCGAGTTTTATATTTGAAGTTAGAGGTAATCGTCTAGAGAATTTGCTATCACTACTTTCAAGGTAAACGTTTATATTTCTTATTGCCTTTTTTAATATATTCAATCAAAAAAGTTCCAATACAAAGAAATATGTCAGAGTTATGGAAGAAGGGAATCAGTGTGGTTACGCCGTTAATAACTAATTAGTATGGTATGGCCAAACGCCTAGCCAGCCCGAATTTTAGTTGCTTCTTTTTCCAATACCAGTATTGAGACTCTTAACATTTATAGTCCTAATTGTCAACAGTAAACATAAAAGGAAGATTTCGAGCTCTCAAAGCACCTGCTTCATAAACCAGCTCAGACCCAACAAGCTGGTACTTATAGTAATTACTACGTACTACGAGTAGCGGAATGTAGTACTGTAATGAGCCCTAGAGTTTTTATCCCCCTTAAAAGGTAGAGGAACGTCCTCAAGGACGGCGGCTACATCTTTTACCGTTAGCGCCAGACAGGCTGTAAATAGAAGGTAATTTGGTATGGGATTTCGTTTAGGCAATTCGCTAAAGTTTAACAGTCTGAATTCTAATTCGTTTCAATTAGGTTCTAATTGCATTGAATTACTTGAGTTTTATTTGTTGTGTATTTGAGTAGATCGGTCTCGACCAAAAATCTAAAAGAGCAGAAGAGAGAAGAGAAAAAAGAGAGAAGCATTTTTCTGCTCTTTTAGATTTTTGCTGGAGTCCTTTACATATTTGCGGAGAATAATTTATTCTTGCCTGTCCATGATTCAGAAGATTTTTGATTTTGAGCCAACATTTTCCTTTTAAGTCGTATTACACTCTCAATGCTGCTGCTCTTTGCTCAGCTTTGTTATTTAATTTCAAATGATGTTCAATTCAATTTAGAAGTAAGTTAATTGACCCGAAGGAAAATTTAATCTAAAGCGAATTCTTAATTTTAATTTCAAGGTTTTTCTTTAATTATATTTTTAATAAATAACAAACTGAACTCCCAACACAACGCTTTGATTAAAGCAAAATTAAATATTATTTTCAAAAGCTATTGTGCTATACGTTTTCTTATATTTTTACAATTAAAATATTTTTATATTAGCAGCCCCTTAGTTTCTTAACACAGACTTGGTATATATGTACTATTATTTCATAGGTATGTACTATTATTTCAGCTATGGCGTAGACATGGTTAACAAAATGTGTCTAGATCATAAGTCTGTACCTATGTTTCTTTAAACGTCTATTAATTTTTTCACGCCTAAATTTTTTGAATAATCAAAAGAAAAGATATTTTATAGTATAGTAGGTACCTCTATATTTTATTAGTATATCAAAAGCATCGTGAAAACTGCCATGTCAAACATGACACAATAATTGGGTCGAAAAGTATTAAATAAGTAGAGTATAAGAGCGACGATGTTACGAAAGATTTCATTTTCCGAAAAACCTTCTTCATTTCAACTTTAAGGTACAATACAGTCGCGTTTTAAGGAGGTAGGCATATGTTTGAGATGTTCTAAAGAGCGCTAGGCACCTCAGTAGCAACTATGCTTTTCCTTCTCAACCCACCCAAGGCCTCAGGTATTCTTGTCGAACAAAAGGCTACACACGAACTACATAGAACTACGAGGAAACTTCCAACGAAGAAGCTTAAAAATGCAGCCACCAAACGAGCGATTGATGGCCGCGATATGAAACCCTCGTTTGGCAGGGTCGTGACATAAAAATTGAATTTGCCGCGTCGAACTTTTGTCGTTTCGTTTTATAGAGTTTATAGGATCAAATCTATATCTAGACGCTATCCTACCTGGAAGGTATTTCAGAAAATCGGTTTTGAATGAAACGTAAGCGAGAGATTTTATTGAGTTGGTCTTTAAAAGTGTGTTTGTGAAATGTGTTTCATGCTATTTTTTGTCAATCTTATTTTTAGGACATTCCGTGTCCGTCATTCTGTTCTAAAAATTTGACAACCACCAAAAAAATAGTATTAATTATATTATATTAGTAGTAGTAGTAAAAATAGTATAATTATATTAGTAAATAGTAAACTAAAATTGATACAGAGCCCATTCTGAAACTATTATAAGCCCTCCTATTTGAGAAGTCATTTCAACAGTAGGTAGGTACAACCAGAAGCTACTAAAAATGTAAATTCAAACCACTACACAATTCAATTTTTAAACCGGTCGGTAACAGTATTGGCACTAACCTCCTGAAGTTGATTTGAAACTTTTAAAACACTGAGATAAGAAACCCAGGTTATAGAGTATGTGTTTTAAATTAAACTACGCTGAATTGAATGCGTTTTTTTATTTGAAGGTGTAAAAAAGAGATGGCAAAAATTTAGCATTTCAACATTATGTTTAGTTAAGAAAATGCACAGAGAAATGGAACAACAGAATGGTTGCCAGCGTCGTTTATTTCGTGGCCGCAATCTCCGTAAAGGCTTACCGCCGCTGCACCCGTGGCGCCATCTTGCGACCGGATTAAATTTCAAAGAGGTTTCCCTAGCAAAGCTTACCTATTCCTAGATTCCTTAGATGTTAGTTTAATATTAAAACCTACTTTGGCAGAGAGAATTAAGGGGAAATGAAATTCTTTGATGAAATATTATCTTCATTTCGAGGATGTTTATTAGGTCTTTTTGCAGAGTCTCTAGGTAATGTTTATTCTCCTTTGCTCGGTAAAATTGCTTTTTATTCGCTGTCGTCGCTCTGAAACAACTTGGTAAATTACTTTTCTGATATTTATTGTAGTTGGCACTCATCTTGTGTGGAATTCGAATAAGCTTTTTGTAATTCCTAATGTTGGAAACTAACGCGATGTAAAAAATATTAGTCACGTTAATAAAAACAATAAAACGTTTAATCTTTGTTTATTCACGTGTTTAGTTACGAATGCTTAATAACAGTTTTAGCGTAGTAAAAATGTCAAAAACTATGAATAATTATTTTGTGAACGAAATATTTTAATCGCCAAATTCTAATAGAACATGACTGTATGTTTCCTGTAAGCTACTCTATACTCCTGTACGCAAAAAAAAACTGAAAAACCAAATAAAACTCAGAGATTTATTCACTTTTGAAGATTCACTTTTATAAGTACAGCTATTGCCAGCTAAGTTATTTTTAATAAATACCAAGTAAATATATTTATACCAAATATTTTAAGTGTAAAAATAACGTTAATTAAATAGGAACGCATGCACAATATCCCAGTGCACACAGCGAAGTGACAGCGATGCCGTCCAATCAAGTTCACAATGGAGCCGGCGAGGCGAGCGCCCATCCGACCAGAATGCTGATATTGGAGCCTAACTGCAAACTACGATGTTATTAAGTTTAGTAATGATTATTTGAAACTTGCTGTGCGCCTAAGTTCTAACCACTTTTTATCTCAAACCACCAAACAATCAAGATGCACCAAGGTAAAGAAATACCTACCAAAATCGGTCTAACCGTTTTTGAGTTTTTGCGAGAGTTTGCGAGTTTTTGCGTTATTTTAGTTTTTTTTTTCATAGATATGATTTTGTGCAAGCACTACTTTATTTTTAATCGATAATAGGTTTGCGTTTGACCACCATCTTGCCTGATGCGAAGGAATGATGCGGTCTACGATTGAGCACGCTTGCCTAGAAGATATCGATTCACCCTCGATTTGAAGACAGTATACCTATTACTTAACTTTTCTTTACTACTTTTAGGTGTTATCATTTTGCTCTGTTCTGTTCTGTTTCTGATGTGAACAAAATTACTTCATGTATCTTACTTACTTGTGAGTTTTTATCGACATTTAACGAAATCTTGGTAATGGCGCCAACAATTCAGGTTAGTTAGTTTTAGTTTGAACAAAGCGTGACACACTTCGCTTGTTGTTCTTGTTTTTTATTTACCGGAATTCAAAAAATTATGTTGTACCACGCAAAATGTATTTAGTTTATTAATTTCGTTTTCTAGGGTAATTTATGAATGTAATTACGTTCAAAGACTTGCTTTAGAAAAATTGCGGGTGAGTATCTAATTATTACAGCTTTATGAATTTGGTTCTTGAATCTTATGTATAAAAAAAATAATATCTGTTCGTTTGTTTAGCTATAACTCGAGAATGGTTGGACCGATTTCGCTAATTTTGATCTTGAAATATTTGTGGATGTTCAGGAATGGTTTAAAAGTAAAAAAAACAGCGGGTGAAACCGCCGGGTGCAGCTAGTGTCTAATAAAAACTTTAGCTGTTTTATTTGGATAATAAAGAACATAATATATGATAAGATGAACTTTCGAGAATAAAGATTTCACTTCGAATATCAAGATTTTTATGGATCCTATAAAATGAAACCACCACGCTGCATTGCATATAATATGAAATTAATATTATTTGGCTTTGATATAAATAAAAAATAATTTAAAATGTATTTATCAACTTTGACGACCTGTTTTGCTCATGCCCCGCCTTATGAAACGTTTATTTCATTTATTTTATCTATAAATTCATCAATTTTATACTGAAATCAAGTTCACAATATACTGCGATTATTAACCGATTTCAAAAAAGGAGGACGTTCATATCAATTCGACTGTATGTTTTTTCACAATACGAGTAATATTATCTTTGTATTCTTAATTTGAAGTTACTAACTCAGTTATAAACTACCAAAGTAGGCATAATCGATTATGATTTTGTCAATCCGTTGCTCATCATTCACTGTGGCCTCTACCTACATCTATTTTAAATCCACAATAGAGTCAGTGAAGCGTGAGCTTGCTAAAGCAGAATAGAATACTGAAAGGTATGTGACATTGATTAATTTCGGCTTCAGGATATTAACTATACGACGAACACACAATACCATTGTAGAATAATCATAGGTAGGGATCACCCCTTACCTTTGACCCTTATTACTTACACTCGACACGCCCTTGTATTCGGTATTGACGTTTTAGAATAGGTATTTGATCTGTCTACTAACCTTAGTAAATTCACTGAATTCAAATTCGCCTCCAAGTTAAAGCTAAGTCATTGACTTGTATGTATCTTGACTTGTTTCTCTGAATTATCTGTATCGATTTGTATTGTATACCTAAATACTTTTCAAATATTTGACTCACAATTTTATGACTTGTGAAACGATTTGTTTCTAGATAGATCGGCGACGTACCATATCCTCGTCTACATCAGAGATTTCAGAAAGATCGTAGCTAAACATCTGAATCCTTTAGAAATTATTTATGGCTTCTGAAAATGCGAAAACGACAAAATACTCTTAGTATTCCGTCGAAGTAAAGTAACGGCGAGTTATTCCAAAGATCGCTATTAATCAAGCGACAACCGAGCGCTTATCTGTAATCACACCACATCCCGGCGAACAAAAGCCACTCCAAACCGTTTTTAGAACAATACCCACTGACTTTATAAAGCCCCTAAATCCTTTAAAAGAAGGGAAAACGGCAATAAAGCCGCGGCATTTGCGGCAACACTGATGGGCTGCCAGAAAATAGAACCAAACTCCCGAGAAACAACGGACCGCACTTTTTCTTTCCAATTATTCTAGCCAGGCATGAAGCCATTAAAATACTTGAATTAATAGCACAAAAATACCTGAAGTCTTGAAACTGAAGCCTTTTAACTGTTTTCATCGAGTGAAAGTTTATTTAATTGAAATTCTGTGTAGTTCAAGCTAGCCAGCTTCCAGCAGTTCCAGTTTTAATTGTTTACGCGCTACTTAGATTGGGAAAAACTTGAGTAAAAATAGGCTACGTCAGAGACATTGAGGCGACCTAAAACTTGACAATGTCTGCACGACGGACGACTAATTTCGGATATTTCTCTTGAAAACTAAAAAGTTCTAAAGAAACAGGCAGATTTATTAAAGTGATGCAATTGTGAAAACAAGACGCAAGCCTGTTCTTGGCATCTAAACAGCTCTTATCGACAATGCTATTTGGCAGGCGACGACGGAAACTTCTGGTTGCATAATTTTATTGACCTATGCGAAATGCTTGAGTTCGTAACTGAGTTTATCTTCTCAATACCTACTTAGATTCTTGTATTATTAATCACATTCAAAGATAGTATAAAGAAAAAAAGAGACCAAAGGTTGCAGTGGAACCACAAGGTTCACATCGTACGGAAACCACAAATAGTTTCATCGTCCAACGTTTTAAAAAGCTTCATTTTACCACCAATATATGTAGTCGTTACGTAAAATACCGAAAAGAGCCCTTAGGGCAATATTATATTCAGCACAAATCGCGGCGATCATCGGTTGCGATTACGCAGTGCGGTAGGACGGCGAGTTTGGCGCCCTGTGGGTAGAACTGAAGAAAAAACCGTTTTACGTTGTAAAATAAAGTAAGAAATATTGATAGATATTCGTAACTTTTTCATTTATATGGGTTTTTGAACAAAATTGCCTTTGGAGAAGTTTAGACTCTTAATGACTCTTTGACCACATACTCTAATTGTTCGTGTTCGTTTCTGGTGTGAACAATAAAGAGTATATTTATCTATCTATTTACTCAGCAACCTTCGAAATAGTCTCCAAAAATTGATCGCCACCGTCAAAATGGGGAGCAAGAGATCAAAAAAAAGTTTAATGCACGCATCATCATTTTCACCACCAATGTTCTGCGCATAAGCAGCTTCTGAAGTTTGTGGAAATTAAATGGCGAAACATTCTGCTTTAGAAGTGATATCTTGACGGATCACTATTTTCTTAAGTACGACTTAAATCGGAGGAATAAGACGAGAAAGCTATGACTAATATCTGTTAGACTTGATAGCGTCACTGCACAGTATGTTAAGCTTCAATGACTAAAAATCCTACATGGCATTGCACTATGCTCGTCACTCTGAGATACCTAAGTATATCTTCTTTTTGTTTTGTAATTTTACGGAAATAATTGGTTGTGACGCATACAGATCGACAGACACCGCAGTCTCGCCATAAGAGTTCTTCCCCGAAGGAGGTTTAGAACCCTAAAAATTGTTCTTTAGTAACATATTCAGGGTTTGATATTTTGCTAGAAATGTTGAAAATGACTGCGAAAAGTGTGGTACTAAGTGCAAGTACTTTATTTTGCAATCCTATTACGTACAATCTGTATCGAACACTCTCCCAAACCTTTGTCAAAGAACATGTTACGTCGGGCCGATTCCACGAGCCGCCGACCACACAGGTCGCCGAGTCACCGCTTCAATCCAAGGGTGTTGCAACCGATTCTCCATAAAACATACCTTCCGATGAAGCCCTCGAGTCAGCGCTTCAATTCCAAGAGTATATTACTTTAATCCGCTGTTAATTCTACCGAACTTCATAATTCATTGTATTCCTAACATCGGGTGCAATCGCACATTTACCTAGCGAAATGTAGCTATAGATTATAATTTTATACATTAAATAGAGTTAAGTCAATTTGGTTTTTCTTTTGGATCCTTCGGCTGCGGCTTCGGCCTATCATAATTAACAATATAACGATTACCACTTAATTAACCCAAGCAAATCATGCTCGAAGCCATCTCTTCAAATTCTTCAAACAAAGAACTCCCGGGGGCCACTCGCGGCCAAGTGCAATTGAAATCCGCATCACGTCTACCTTACTCCACACAAAGCTTTGATTTCTCAGTGGCATCATATAATATTCATTTGATGCAGTAATAGCTCTGGAGAACTGTAATGGCGTAGACTTTAAGGCTGCGAGGAGCACGTTCGACCTATATTGGTTTACTCGAGCTACATTGTAAAGGTTTAATAATGTATTTGTTGGCTTTGGTTTGATGAAATAGCTTTATAGCTTTTAACGTAAATGAGCATCGGCTACAAATCGGATGCCTTTAGATTACTCGAGAACGTATTGATTTTGTTCGTAATCATTTTTGTAACTGACATTCATAAGTTTACAATGATGTACACATCTATATCTATACTCTATACTAATAATATTTTATAGAGGAAAGATTTGTATTTTTGTATTTTTGGATGTTTGTGTGGAATATACTCAAAAACTACTGGACCGATTTCAAAAATTCTTTCACCATTCGAATGCTACATTATCCCAAAGTAACATAGGCTATTTTTTTTTTTTTTTTTTTATTCACAGCAAAGCGTGGCAGGGAACAGCTAGTATTTGAATAAAACGAATTTAAATTTGAACGGTCAACAATGGGTCTGTTTTTGTTACTTTTGAGCATTTAGAGTATTAGGCTTAAAGATAATTAGAGAAACTAATTTTATATTATACTAGCTGCGCCCCGCGGTTTCACCCGCTGTCCTGCAAGAATAGCGGAAAGCCGTTCAATTTTCTGGGGTAAAAAGTAATCTACATATTACCTAGGGCTTAAGCTACCTTCATACCAAATTTCGTCAAAATCTGTTTAGCTGTTAAATTGTTAAATCAAATTGTCATCCATACGTCCATTACATAGCTGTCATTTGCGCAAAGAGTATAATAAGTAGTTTTGTTATTCCAAGTCTGATTCTTTTTTGTTATACCTCGTTTTATAGTGACTGATGTTTTATGTCAATTCACACTTGAATGCTATCGAATTTATTTAATAGAAATAAATAGTAGGTATAATAGGAATAAATAGCATCCTATGTGCGTTTCCTGGCTCTAAGCTACCTCCTCACCAATTTTCAGCCATATCGGTAAAGCCGTTCTTGAGTTATAAGTAGTGTAACACGAACACGACTTTCTTTTATATATATAGATTTTTCATGTTGAAAATTCTATTTTATCGATGAAGAAGGATTAACGCTACTATTTTTGTTAAGCTTTTTAACCTTTTATTAGGTTGGCAACTTAGCGTGGCTTAATTTTAATTTGATCCAACAAGCCTACGGCATCTCTTTCCTAGAATGATTGTGTGAAGTATAGAAATCAGCTTTGCATATTCAATTATTCATTCTAAACTTTTTACTGTATTTTATTTATATCATACAATATGTTCTTGTTGTTTCGAAATAGTATTAACTAATGGACCCAAATGGCAAAAAACGCCGGCCCTAGTTTAAAAGCCTACTCAGCCGGCCTAGCACGGGCCGCGGACAATTGTATTTCAACTGCTTTTATTCCGCCAGAAAGTTACAGACAATTTTTTTTATGCTATTAAGTGACGGGACGAGCAAATCGCTCGCCTGATCATATGCAACCTTTAATCCTCCCACTGCTGGGATACAGGTCTATCCTCGAAGGGTGATTAGGCCGTATTCCACCACGCTGGCCAAGTGCGGGTTGGTGGATTCACATACGCCATTGAATTTCTTCTCCGGACATATGCAGGTTTCCTCACGATGTTTTCCTTCACCGAAAAGCCAGTGGTTTGTAAATTCCACTGGCTTTTCGCCTGATGATATCCATTTATCCATATTCTAGCTTTGTCTCATCGATGTGCGGATAAAAGCGGGGAAAAGACAACCGGTCCACGGCCCGAGCTAGCCCTACCTACTGCTGCGTGATACTTTTTGGAATTTGGAAGTAGAAATTGAAGTATTTTCCTACTATCCTACTAATATTATAAACGCGAAAGTTTGTAAAAATGTATGGATGGTTGTATGGATGTATGTTTGTTACGCAAAAACAGCTGAACGTATTTACATGAAATTTGGAATGAAGGTTATTCATGATCTGAATTAACACATAGGCTACTTTCTAGCCCAGAAAACGCGGGTAAAGCCGTGGGGCGCAGCTATTAACATTATAAAAGCGAAAGTATGTGTGTTTGTTCCCATATACCTACTAAACGCTGAAACGACTCAACGAATTTACATGAAATTTAAAATAAAGGTCGTCCATGGTCTGGATTGACACATAGGTTATTCTTTTTATCTCGGAAAACGCAAGTCATCCTTTTGACCGCAGGTGAAACCGCGGGGTGTAGCTAGTTTCAAATAATTACTGGTTCTGAATTCTGATTATACAAGAGGTGTACTAAGCCCAAAGTTTATAGTCGGCGTGTACTAATTTGCATAATATTATATGTTCTCATGATTGAAGGCTGACCCCACCACCATGTGGGATACATAACCAGGAAGAAAGAGAATATCATCATCATCATCTGGTGCTACTCCAGTACTGAAGGTAGGCCGTCAGCTTAGCGAAGTCCTCCTTAACTTGAGACAAGCGGAAAAGTGGTTCGACGCTGGCTATTCTTGTCCACTCTCGGATTTTCGGATGATTTTGAATATGAGATCACGAAAAAAGCTTTATTAATGCCATGGCAAACAAACGAGCCGCCTGAAGGTAAGCGATCGCCGTCGCTGTTTCATACATTTCGTGAAGTATCAATGAGATTTTTGTAAGTAAGTATTATATGTGCTGATTTATTCGCGTTTGATCCCATGGTAAAAGCCATTCAGAATTAAGAGCACTCAAGTGTTCGGCTAAGTACATCTCAAGCTTATAACCCAGGCCTTAGTTATAAAGACTGCTTAAAGTTAGCCACAGCAAAAAATGCTCTGACACGTTCTCGCTGACGTCAAATGTGACGTCATGACGTGCGAAAATAAGGCGGAGACTTATAGGCAGTCTTCTAAGGCCCTATATGGATTGCTTGTCTGACTTCTTTTATTCCTTTTCATGTCTCTAATGGGACATGGTGTGTCATCGCTAAGATTTCAATTTCGTGGCTCGGCGTGACAGTCGTATTGCGTGACGACGTGTCGATTCCTATTTCAATCGATTTCTTCATTCTTCTTTTAGTTTTTGTTTGTCTTCGGACATATTTTTTATTTCAATTAATTTCTTCCTTTTTTTATTTTTTGGTTGTCTTCAGACATTATTTTTTATTTTTCTGCGTTTGATGAGTCTTTTTATGTTGACGACTATTTTAATCTTTAATCGGCAATTTTACAAGATACAGGGACAAATGCGGACAGTTTTAATAGCTTTAAGTAGACTAACTTCAATTGATGAAAACTTTTAATTGGTTTTGATGTGCTGTGTTAAGCTTTCAGAATTAGATCCCAATTATTCAATCGTTCGTCGTAATCTTAAATTTAAGGAAAAATTATTTTACAGTTAAATTAAACCAAGAGTATTGTTATACGAGTAAGTCAGTTATGAAATCATCAACTTTTCCTGTAAAAACAAATAAACAATCAAAAAACCAATAAAAAACCATTATTAAAATTATCTAACCTACTGATTATGGTGCCTACTTTGTAGTCTTTAATGACTAATTACAGCTAGAAGTCAAGTAGAAGTACTATGAAGAGTCCTATTCTATTAATTTATACTTTAACTTCCACCAATAAAATATAGCAAATAAATTAATTAATTCGTCTATCTATCCAAAGAAATGCTAACTATTGTTAGTCCTTATTCACTCCACCAATTCATGGGGTCCACCTCATGTTACGCAATATCTAATCTATTCACGTCACGAAAAATCGGTAAAGAAAACGGTCACGAAAAAACTTTTATGGCATCCCACCGGCGTTGTAAAACGGCGTCTTTTCAGCTACTATTTAACTCCGCCGTGAAAACATTGGTCGAACATGTTCAATCGATTTTCGACTTACTGGCCTCGGCACACGCCGACGGCTCTCTCACGGCTAAAAATAAGTTCAATAAGGACGAAACTTACCTGTCCGGCGTGTAGGACGTCCAAAAATATGGTAAAAACACTAATAAAAAGCACGGCGCGCGACATTTTTGCGGCCGCGTTGCTTCGCAGAGTCGAACTGACAACCGACGACGTGAGTATTGGACGCCAGAAACCAGCGTACTAACGCTCGACACGCCACTGTAGCCGTACCTAGCGTGCTGTGGTATAGATCGACCCTCCTGGGAGGGAACGGGACAGGGACACCCGCGCTGCGGGTTAGAGAGGAACAGAGGAGGGAGGATAACGCACGCGCAGTACTGAAAACGCATCGCACAATGAGGACTCTATCGGAGGGATTGCGAATGCCGTCTTCGTCTGGCTTTGTCTGGGTTTCCCGATGATTATGCGTCATTTTCTTCAATAGCCTTAAGTATTCGAAGACTTTTTGAAAAAAATAAAGTAGTTTCATGTACATTTTATGCAAATCATAGAGATATGTCGAGTTAAAGGCTGTAAACTCTGTTTTGCGCAACATTTATTAAGATTGATTGATTTTGTGCCGGAGGTCAGACAGCGAGCCTGTTTATTGGTTGCTATAATAGCTGCAGCTATTGATTTAAATAGTTCAAAGTCAACACAATTTTACAGCAATTCTCAGGGTTGGATCGTAGAAAGACCTTGCTTTCGTTGTTTGCGTTTTCTTTTTCAGTCTTGTAGAGCACGAGTAACCAGCATTCCAAGTAATTAACATTTAGATAGGAACTTAGATTGTAGACTAGCTAACTTGTAGACAGCTACAAAATAAGTATTTTAGCTTTTTTGGCATTTTGGGGATTAATAAAAATGCCAAATACTTACTAAAAAAGCTATACGTAGAACAAAAATCGTGGTAATCTACAAATGAATTCAAAACTGGGAACTGTTAAATGCGTTCTTTCTGGCAACTATTGGGTAAAAATTTATATCATAAGTAAATAATATTTAGACCTGGTAAAAAGGTTTTACAAAGGTTTAGGTAGGTTTTTTGTAAAGAAACGTTTATTTACGATATTAAATTAAGAACCTTGAGCAAAGGAAACAGAAACTAGACTGGGCGACTAATTAGTTAAATGTCAAGAACGGACAATTAAATAAATAATGCAGCTGATTCTGAAGGCTTTCGTTGACAGATCTGAAGTGACAATAAAGCTGTCCTTGTCATTGCGGTCTATAAAATTTAGATCTGTCAAGTGTCAACTAAAGCATTCAAAACTAGCTACCTACGTAGAGCTAAACCTCAATATAAGAAGAGGGTATGCTATACCGAAAAGACTCATAATACTCATCATAATGAGGAGAACCTGTATACCGTTAAATAAATAATCGCCATGTTAAACTTTAACATGAACCTAATATAAGTAGGTGTCGTCAAACACAATGACTCAGTCATAATACCTACCTAGTTGCATTAAATATAGGGTGTTTGAAAACTACCACACAACGCACTCAACTCGATCGCGTGTTACGCTACCAGGGACCCCATTCTGTCACGCACGATATCATCTCAGTCACTGTTTCACTCACTACAATAGCCATGAGCGTGAGAGTGACGGAAACAATCTCGCTCGTGCCAGAATAAGCCCCCAGGCTCTAAAACCCACACGTCATGCCTCAACCCTGTGACTCATCAGTTTCGAGGGGACGCAGTGACTGGCGCGTATTCTGTGGCGGAAGGGTGTTTTTGCTGCAGTCATTAGGTACGGATTCCTACTGTTGGGCAATGATTTTGATTCGGTGATTGTAGAAAAAGTTAGTCGATTAGCTTTAATTAGGTAAATGTTTGTTGGGAACTTTGAGTAAGACTTCACAATAATATTCAAGGGAAAACTTGAGAGGGTGTGTGTGACTGTGTGTTTCATCGACGTGAAAAAAAACAAGTATATAACATACTAGTTGTTCCCTGCCACGCTTTGCTGTGGATAAAAAAAAAATAATAAAATAAAATAAAAAATAGCCTATGTACGCCTATGCCACTTTGGGATAATGTAGCATTCGAATGGTGAAAGAATTTTTGAAATCGGTCCAGTAGTTTTTGAGTTTATTCCACACAAACATCCAAAACTACAAAAATACAAATCTTTCCTCTTTATAATATTAGTATAGATTACTATAGATCTGGTGTGAACAATAAAGAGTTTATCTATCTATCTAACTATCTATTATGGTTTTACCACAGTGCTAATAATGATGCTGATGAAAAGTAGCAACATAATTATCCTTTTCTATACCCGTGACATATTTATTAGGATATGACGTAAGAGTTTTGACGTCATCCCTATAAATACTCAACGGTGCAATTTTGGGCTGACTTACTTACATTCTATATGGACAGTTTGTTTGTTTTTCTTCGCGCTTAAACGGTTCAACGGATTTAGATAAACAGTAGGCCCAAGTTTGAAGGCTTTTTAGAGACAGATCTAAATTTTATAAAACTATTGGCATCCTTGTCTAATGGCTTGCAATGATAAAGACAGATATATTTTTAGTTAGTTTAGATCTGTCTTAAAATGCCTTCAAACTTGGGCCTAGTACCGACATAGCTTTTACCTTAGAATGACAAATACACAATTTTTCATATCGGAAAGAAATACGGGTTATGTTGAGTGTAGAGATTTAACTGTAGAGCGCAGTTTGTACATAATATGTGTATAGTTTTAAATCAGCTAGCTACGTACCGACTTTTCAGATTTAGGTGAAATTTAGTATGAAGATGGGACTAAAAAAATGGACCAACAAAAAATATGCTAGACTTTTAACGATAGACGAAAAAACACTTTTTGGTTGGGAAATCTCTCTCCCAACTTGTAGACTTGTTACGTACTTAGCTACCTAAGCGAAGGTATCTAAACCTGTTTAAATAATGCTAATATTTACTTTCTCAATAAAAAATATATTTCTACTTATTTAATCAATCTGCAATCATACCCAACGAGTCAAAGTCCTACAGTTCAGGGACCCTATTCTTGGGCGCTCGAGATTATCTTCGTTACTCTCACTCTCATTTCAATTTCAATTAGCGCGACAGAGTCCGAGATAATATCTCAAACGCAAGAATAGAGCCCTAGATAATATTATTTTACGGGAGACACAAGACTTTTTACCCTTCGCTGGTGTCTCGACGTTTTTGCTTTTCCATTTAGATCAAAAGTATTATTTGTAAAAAAATATTGGTGATACATTGAAACCTAAAATTTTATTTGATTTATGTAAGTACTATAAATGTATATCTTTTTGTAATGTACCTTTAGAAAGGGATTTAAGGCTTGTACGAAGATTTCTTGATAACATTTTGCTTTTTCGAGCACAAACTACGAGTAGATAAGTACATATAAATAAAAAATAACACTAACATTTTGTATTTTACTCAGGCTCTTACTGTAATTTTATTTTTTTCTCCTATTTCGTATCATTGTAAAGGTTCAAAGCAGTAGTCTAGAAATGAAATAGGTTTTTCAAGGATTTCTGAAAAATATAAGGTTTATTTTTCATTTTTTTTTTTTGTGTTTTTGAGATCATTTTATTTAACTTTGATAAGACTTACAAAATTTAATTTTAGTATTTTTAAATAATTTTATGGAGAGCGCCGTCCTGAAAATTGTAAATACCTCCAGGATTAATATTACGAGTAGTCTATATGTACATTCGCTATTTTTAAACTTTTCTTTGTGTGAAATAAATATCTATCTTTTCTTCTTTTTCATCTTTCGTCTATCGCCATTCCAGATTTCACTCAAATCAGTTGAAACTCCATAAACTAATTGAAAGTTCACTTGAAATCAGTTGAAAAGTTTTCTAAATAAAAGAAATACTCGTATCGACCGACAAGTTAAGAGCGATGAGTCTCCTTGCTTATTGCGCTATTTTTTTTATTCTGTTAGACTTGCATTTGACCGCCATCTTGCCTGACGGTAAGCAACGATACGGTCTACGACGGAGCACGCCCGCCCAGAAGAAACCCCCGATTTGTGAGTATCCCGACACAAAAAGAGAGGTGTTATAAGTTTGACGTATGTATAGTATTTGTGGCCTTGTAGCTCCCAAACGGTTGAACCCATTTCAACTTTTTTTCCCTTCTAACTAATCAAGAGCAACTTCCAATAACCTAACTTGACAATCACAATCTAACTCGTACCAATACAAATCCTTTGCTGGTAACATAAATCATTGAAATTAATTGTAGATGGATCAAACGGAGCGTTTTGATTAAACCCTTGCGGATTCAATAATCCGTCCGACGTCGCCTTTCGAGATGCTTGGAGCTGGATCCCAATTGGCTGGTCTAAACACACAACTCCAAGGGAGAAAGACAAAAAAGCCATTTCGTCTGGTTACTGCAAGAAGTTATTGACTACAAAATCAGTGCCAGGCTGGACGCAGCTTCAAGCGCATCGCATTTGTAATTTCTCCTTAAAAGAGATCGTTGAATGTGGTCGAAACTGTTCAGAGTCTTAGACTTAATAAAACGTAAGCATTCTCGTGTCAATTATGAAAACGAAAGTAGTTATGAAATGTCATAACTACGGCAGTTTTCATGGCAAAACAGTTAGTGACTTTCCTAATGACTTTTGCACTAAGCCGATGATTTATCTAGTAAGTCATTCAATGGAATGGTCCAAAGCAACTGGCACAGTCAATTATGAATCTATAAATCTATAATCGTAGTATGATGAAGCTACGAGACCAGTGATGGTAGGTATTTCTTAAATTGATAAATTCGTACTTACGGTTTTTGACACTTCAAAGCAATACCATATCAGTCAACATTCATTGTCAAACAATTTTGTTGCGAAAAATGTATTCCTTTTCAAATATGTACTTCTAAATACATTTTATTAGCATCCTCGTGGGTTTCGACCCTGATACGGGTTCTCGTTCGCACCTTGAGCCCCATGTCATCAGTCAGCAGCTGAACTATTCTACCGTTTGAGAACTATTCTCATCTCAAAACTGATGAGCGTATAATATAAGCTTATTCGAATATTACTTCTTCTTTCCGACTAGATATACTAGGTTTTCTTTTGGTATACCAACCTTTACTAGGTACAACTTACACCGTGGTACAACCAGTTGGACATAGCGGTTGGACTACGGGTCGGGAGAGCAATATATCTACATAGGTACAAGTACATTAGAGTCATAGACACCTACTCACTAAATAGGGGTTCTTGAGACATCAGCTGTCATAGGCCGCTTGCGTACGTCATACCCGAAAATTTAGTTCAATGTATTTTAAAAGATTTCATCTATTATTCATTCATTTATAGGTAAGTACATAATTGCATAGGTCCACTATTTCTAAAGATGGTATTTTTCGTGTTCAGATCTGATACAAAATATTTAGGCTAAGATATATCTTATGTTACTTAATGTTATTTTTTTACTATTTTAGTACTTACTGTTTGTTTGTTTCTGATTGTACGTACACAATTGTCTTAGTTACATATTTTTTGTCTATTGCGTAGGTTTATTTTTGTAGAATAAATTTCGTTTCATTTTGCCATCTTTGATTTCCGAGTTCGTAAATGGATCTTTCTCCAGGGACTCGTGTATCCACCTTTCATCCCTCGTCACGTTGTGGCAACTCCGGGGACGATATTCTCGAATGTCACTTTTGTATTTTTACGTTTAATATGAGTCATATTAGCAATAATAAAAATTAATTAAATTAAATTAATTATTATTATATTTATTTTATATTTTCTTATAATAAGTACCTATAGCAAAGTGTCATTGTGAGTGTATTTTTGTGGCTACCCGTGTAAAAAAACCCATCTTATTTAATACTATCTCTTTTCCAAATTTTATCATAATCAATTTATTAGTTACAGAGATATGTTACGTGGTAACAAACAGTCACACACACATACACAAACTTTCGCGCTTATAATATTAACAGTACCTACATAATAGGTCCTAGTACTATGCCTGCCAAAGCTACAGAAAAGAGCAAACCGTTGAAATGCAGGGTTATTCATAAAGGGTATGCTAAGCCGAAAAGCGCTCATAGTACTCATCGTTATGAACAACTTTTACTATGGGACCAACCCGAAAAAAAAATGTATGTGTGTATGTATCTATGTAGGCTGCAAAAGCGCGCTGTCCGTGCAGTCGCCAGAATCCCGCAGGATGTCTCCGTACGTCCGCATTTTAAGAGGCTTGGAATCTTGACAGTACCAGCACTCGTCATTTTTCAAGTTGCGGTATATGTGAGACTAAACCAAGCCTCTTACAAGACTCGTGCCAGCTCCCGCAACGGGCACAAGCTCGCGGAGGTGCCTCGCTCACTGGCGAAGTCGGGTAAGTCAACACACGTCATGGGTCCAGCAGTATACAATAAACTACCAGAGCACATCACCACTGCGCCCACTATGGGCAGTTTTAAATCACGGCTCAAGCGCTGGCTTGTCGAGCAGACGTTCTATAGCTACGATGAATTCATTGAATGTGATTATGTTTAATTTTAATTTTTTGATTATTAATTTTTACACTGTGACATTTATTATTATCTATGAATGATAATTTATTATTTTTATTTAATTTCTGTTCGACCTGTAATATGTATTACCAATAAACTGATTATGATTATTATGATTATGAAATTCCCGAAAAAAAAATCAGCTGTTCCACAGAAAAATGTCACTCGACAAAATGTATGGAACAGCTGATTTTTTTGCGAAATTCGGTTTGGTCCTATAGTAAAAGTTGTTCATAATGATGAGTACTATGAGCCCTTTTCGGCTTAGCATACCTTTTATGAATAACCCTGTATAATAGATAGAGGTTAGGTTCTAGAGTAAAGACCGTGGATCAGCAAACGTAGAGTATAGGGCTCCCTGCAGCCAGGTGGAGTGACGACTTGCAGGCAGCTAGAAGCAAGTAGATGCGTAAGGAAGACGATCGTGCCAGGTGGCGTTCATTGGGAGAGGCCTATTACCCGCAGTAGAGAAATATTAAAGGGGCTGATGACTTGCTCTAGTACTCAGTACTCGTGCTTAGTTTCTACAGATATAACATAACTAATACACTGAGAAAAAAATCCGCAAATGTATTCACCTGAAATACGGAGTATACCGATATCTTCAAAAATTACGATGATTAGCACCAAATTATGATAAAACTGGTGCTAAAACTAATTTTTACAGTGACATCCATAGGTATATAATACAATATTATAGTTGTCACCTTAAAAACTGGAGCTAATCATCGTACTTTTTGGTGAAATCAGTATTTTCCGTGCTTCAGGTGAATTCATCATTCTTTTAGCGGAATTTAGATGGGCATTTTTCTAAGTATATAGCCGCCTCATTGGTTACGCGATCAATGTCCAACGCTTTCGTGATAATCTATAAACAAGTATTAGCAACTCGTAATGTCACTCGGATTTTTCTTTTGTAAGACCACTGAATAGATAACTAAATAAACTAGTTCTATAGCTTGGAAGGTCTAGACTCGAGATGGTCTAGACCGATAAGCCCGTATCTTCTTTATTCCATTAAAACTATTAAAGGGTTTCTTTGCCTTCGCTTCTCTAATCTCTTTTTTGAAATCGGGAAGGAATCGGACTCGTGAAGAGATTAATTCGTTGTGAATAAGAAGAGAATTCAGTTTTTATTACAGTTTTACTCAGTTTTACTAAAAATACAAGGTCTATGTTTAAAACCTCAATTCGCTTAAATAATGTTGAAAACCACTAAAAAGGCACCAAAAAATTAACAAAGGCAAAACTAACCAAGTTGTTTTTATAATGTATTTAAATCGGCTCAAAAAATAAAATAAATTAAACGACTAAATAACTAAAATAATCTTGATAAAACTTCACGAGGAAATAGTTTAATAAATAGGTATTAGAATGAAATACAAAAATGTTTGTTCCTGAAAATGCACTAAAACCCTGAGATTAAATAAATAAAAATAAACGTTTCACACTCATAGCTCCCCACGCCACGATTATTAGTGCGAGTATTTCTGTAAAATTAATTGAAATGCTTTTCAAGAGCTAAATCATTTCATGTAGTGAGTTCACAAGAATCTTAAGGAACTGGCATTCACCTCCATTGAGGCTGATGTAGTTCTGATCGATCCGCAATCGTAGCTCACACATCCAGAAGCGACGCTTGCCAAGTTTCCGACGGTTTGCTCTACTTGTCTTTTTTTTAAGTGTGGGCTAAATGATTACCTAAGAGTAGTTATTAGTATTTATCAGAATACTGGCAAATTAGAATAGCTGGCAAAAATTAAATTGTAAAATTAATAAAAAAATAAATATTGGAATCGATATACCTACGTCATTTTCAATAAACAAAATTATTTTATTTTATTTATTTATTTATTTTTTTTTACTTTTAAACCTTTACTGAACTTTCAACAAATAATTCAAGATCAATATTAAAGAAATCGGTCCAACTATTCCCGAGTTTAAGCCAGACAAACGAACAGCGATTCATTTTAATATAATGTATTTACCTAAGAAGAAGATGAAGCTACTACCAACCTTAATACCTAACCCAATGTTTATAGTAGGTCACTTTAGGCAACCATACCTCACTTGCATCACATGCATAAAAATCTTAGCGGTAGGGTGAAAGGAGTAGCTGGCTATAGTCACCGCGTTACCAACTGAATCGTAGGGCCATAAGCGTCAATAAGGAATACTATCTACTATGTTTCTATCTGATTTTATTCTTATCGATATGCGCCTATAACCATCTTACGCACATCACTATGTGGCTCCATAAGACCCACAAGTGCAAGCGAGATAGACATAGAGAAATGATTTATGGCCGCACGACTCAGTTGGTAACGCGGTGACTATAGTTAAAGTTCCCACCTATTTATATGAGTAGCTACTACAGGCAAAATGTCTGTTACCAACCGTCAATGTTAAATGACCACTAAAACTGCGTCCCGGTGCATTTGTCTTCCACATTCAACGGTTCGCAATAAGGCTGTTTGCACGGTCTCCCGTGCCGGCGGTAATGCTGAAGTGTACTTCACTACAGTACAAGACTTGGCACGGTTCCTTGCACGGAACACTTACACATACTCAAATTTTGACTGCATATAAGTCAAGTGATTTTGTCAAACATAGTTTGCATATCAGGCGCCTACTCCATACAAAGCACATCATATATTATAATTATGTACAAAGCATTCATATATATTTTTGGAGTAAAGTAAAATTCTGATTGCACAAGAGACAAAGACAAATACTTAAGTCACGGGCTTGTCAAATCATATCTTTATTGATAAAAGTTTTACTTTTGATAGTTTATTTATGATTTTGAGGTTGAATAGAGATGTCACAATAAAGATGTGTCATTAATTATGTAAGGCAATAGATAGGTATCTACTATGGTTAAAGGCTGCATTTTTCTTAAAGTCCTGTCACTGCCTTCCTGTGGCCAAGTAGTTGGAGCCGGCGCCGCCGTGACGTCATCCGGCGCATGCAAATATCTCGGATTCTCGAACATTCTGGACGCCGCCGACGCTTTGCAGATGCACTAATGGCGTCGCTGGGCTCGTTCCGAAATGCGACTCGTATCTGTTCCATTTACTGAATGCTCTACCAGACGTGATCTTTGCGAGGCTTAGTTACTTAATTTCCTGTTTGTTTGAATTGTCCGAACCAGCTGCTTTTTACAACAGTTATGCGTTTTGGATTTTGCTATGGAACCTACTTTACTTAAGTTTCAATAATGCACATTGAACATAAAGTTACAATATCTAGTAGATAGATAACAATAAGATAACAAGAAAAGATAAGATACAAGTTTGCAGAACTTTTTGAGTGGACAGTACACCGACTATTTTTTTTTTTATGTGTTTAATGTATGCCAATTAGATTTATAATATGTGATCATTGTTCCTACTCGTGAATTATTGTTATTTTTATATTTATTTCCATTCTATAAATTATTTAGTTGGCAATATTTATATTTTTGATGTAAATATTAATAGTTCTAGTCATCATAATCCAACGTCTAATCATAATTATAAATCTATAGGTATAGTTATTTGAATTGAGTCCTTCTTAAATGTTTACAGCTAAAATTGAGTATATCATCCATATCAGCTACGCATCAGTAAACCCAGCAACAGCAAATGGTCGCCGTCATTCAATTCGGTATGGAATACATCTTTCCAGTCAGAGGACCCATCAGAAAACCAGCACAGGCTGCCCTAGGCTCTCAAGCAATAATGCTGAGGTGGTCCTTTTGACACGATTTTTATTATTTTTCCTTTAGTCCCTACTTATTTTCTATTGCTCTTTTCTTTTCATTAGGTATAATATTGGTCCTTTTCTCTACATTACTTTCTGTACTCGAATCGTATAAAATAAATATCTTTCTTGCTTTCTTCTTTACATAGTTTACTTTAACTTTACTTTAATACTTGCTCATCCTTTGCAAGTTAACCCACATACCTATCTACTATAGTCATTTTTAAAGCCTTTAGGTTAGCCAACATGCCGCGTTCAATAGGTACTAATAAAAGAAAATGCCAAAAGCACGGCGCAGCGACCTAGAAACGCCGTGAGGCCAGCCAAAAACTAGAACTTACTGCCCAAACTTACCAATGTGACATTTCGTACTGAAGGAGTAAAGCCTTTTTAGACTATGCCATATTATTATAATGTCGCATAATAAATTTATTTTTGTGAATCATTAATTAATTTATGTATTTAAGTCACGTGATCGTATGCACCCGTCAAGATGAGTGAAGAGCGTCACTGAGTGGGAGCCTACAGACGGCCGACGACCTCCTGGTCGGCCCCGAACGAGGTGGCGAACGATCTTCGTAGCTTTCAGCCCGATTGCGCCACCTTGGCGGAAAATAGGGATACGTGGAAGGAGATGGGGGAGGCCTTTCCCCAGCACTAGGACACCCAATAGGCCCAATAAAAAAAATGAATTTATTTTACCGTCTGGTCCGCGCAATGCATCACAAGTATACAGCTAGTCAAAGAACACACTGACTACTAATATAAAAGGTATGTTTTAACGAGTTAGGGTGCAACCAATGGACAGTCGCCCTTTTTATAAAAAGCTGTTAAGGGATTGTGTTAAATGCACTGAGCTACTCAGTACTCACGTATGATTTAGTTTCATTTTCCAACTACATATACCTACATATGTTGGGCCCTTTTTTTTTTTGGTGACCCAGTGGAAATCCTTTATGGATACCCCTAACCCGGGGGAGCCGGGGTTATGTGGGAGTCTCCGCCCTAGTGGCGGCATACCCACTAAAACCACTGGGGTGTTTCCCTCAGCCTCTTGGCCGGGGGTCGCGGGATCATTTAACGTCGCCGCCACCCCCAGCAGACCTATGTTGGGCCCTGGCAGTTTTATTGGGTTCCAAAGGAGCTGAGCAAACGTCGCAAGCAGTACATTTTGGACTCAAGTTTGGACATTTTCACACAAATGTATGCTAACGATATTATGGTTGCGCTATGAAGATTTTTTTTTTGTTGGGCAAGGGGTTAGTGCGGAAAGGCTGTGAATATTATAGCGTAGTCTGAAGGATCCTTTAAATCGAAATAAGATTTCTCAGGGCTGCGGCAACATTCGTCAGACGTAATGTAATAACACATTTATTGCTGGAATTTATTCTCGGATGGATAATTTGATTATTCATACGCTATTGTCGGGGTGCGAGGTTTGGGGAAATGGGGACGGGTTGGTATGGTAATAACATGGGTGGAAGGCTCGTGTTAGGCCATGCGAAGTGGTAAATAAGTCAGCGGGTTAGAGTTTAGGGTTCTATTTTTGGACGGTTTTTTTTCCACATGTCTTACTAATTATTTTACAGAAATAAAATACAGGAATACATGGGTTTAAACATTTATTGTATTGAATACAGAGTATTTTTTATGCTTAAATTATTGTTATTACCTAAATATTAAAGTATCAAGTAAGTATAAAAGTATTAATGTATTACACTTACTCGTAGATTCTAAACTCTAAAGAGAATGTAAATGTCTCCCTATTTTCTTTCTAGATAGGCTGCCTATTATATATATAGGCTGCCTTACTAGTTGCCTATCAAAGGCAACTAGTAAGTAGATACCCATACCTACAAGGAAAATACCATAGATACGAGTATACCCTGTGAGGTACCTATCACTTTGGTATTTTAGTGAGGTGAACCAAAAATACATTTAGAAACCACTTTTTTTAGATTTGCTTACAACTAATAAGTAACAGTAAAAATAAATATTATTGAATGCAATAATTTAATACGAGTATTATATCAGTATCAATCAGTTATCTATTTTACTTCACACTAGCCTTTTCACCTTCGACCCGAAATCATCTTTAAATCAAGCTCCATAGAACAGCATGTCCATGTAATTCGAGAACCAGGACGCCGAACAGCTATAATTCGTCGTGCAAATACCAGCTATAGGACTGAACACTGCGGGGGCGATACACCTGTATTCATTCTTTATGAAGCCTACCTCCATTTGGATGCATAAGAAATAGGTCTGGCAACTCTTATCATTAGGGTTAGCGAATCTACCCGCTTCAGTACAGTCGAATTTTTCAGCTTCGCAGATGTAGCCGAGCTCGCACAACGTTGTGTTAGGATTGAAAGACGTATTATTGGGGCAGCGGTATGACTTTTCCACGAAAGTACCGTTTAGGTTGGTACAGCTGATGTATTGAGAACAGTCGGTTTTGTTTGGGAAGTAACCTTCGGCTGAGCATAAAGTTGAGTCGTTTCCAGGAGAGGATGTTGTGGTTGTCCAGTTGCCGGGAGATCCTGTGGTGGTTGTCCAGTTTCCGGGAGATCCTGTAGTAGTTGTCCAGTTTCCGGGGAATTCAGTAGTGGTTGTCCAGTTCCCAGGTGATCCTGTAGTAGTTGTCCAGTTTCCAGGAGACCCTGTAGTAGTGGTCCAGTTCCCGGGAGATCCTGTGGTAGTTGTCCAGTTCCCAGGAGACCCTGTGGTAGTTGTCCAGTTTCCGGGAGAACCTGTAGTGGTTGTCCAGTTCCCGGGAGATCCAGTGGTAGTTGTCCAGTTTCCGGGAAATTCAGTAGTGGTTGTCCAGTTCCCAGGTGATCCTGTAGTGGTTGTCCAGTTTCCAGGAGACCCTGTAGTAGTGGTCCAGTTCCCAGGAGATCCTGTGGTGGTTGTCCAGTTTCCAGGAGATCCTGTAGTAGTTGTCCAGTTTCCGGGAGAACTTGTAGTGGTTGTCCAGTTCCCGGGAGATCCAGTGGTAGTTGTCCAGTTTCCAGGAGACCCTGTAGTAGTGGTCCAGTTCCCGGGAGATCCTGTGGTAGTTGTCCAGTTCCCAGGAGACCCTGTGGTAGTTGTCCAGTTTCCGGGAAATTCAGTGGTGGTTGTCCAGTTCCCAGGAGATCCTGTAGTAGTTGTCCAGTTTCCAGGAGACCCTGTAGTAGTGGTCCAGTTACCGGGAGACCCTGTAGTAGTGGTCCAGTTACCGGGAGATCCGGTGGTAGTCCAATTAGCTCCGTCGGGGAATGAAGTAGTGCCGTTGACGTTGGGGAATGACGTTGTTCCATTAGTCACCTCAGGTAACGGAGTTGTCCAGTTTCCACCGTCAGGGAACGAAGTAGTTCCGTTGATGTTGGGGAATGACGTTGTTCCATTAGTCACCTCAGGTAACGGAGTTGTCCAGTTTCCACCGTCAGGGAAAGAAGTAGTTCCGTTGATGTTGGGGAATGACGTTGTTCCATTAGTCACCTCAGGTAACGGAGTTGTCCAGTTTCCACCGTCAGGGAAAGAAGTAGTTCCGTTGATATTGGGGAATGAAGTAGTGCCATTGGTCACTTCAGGTAGCGGAGTTGTCCAGTTTCCACCGTCAGGGAAAGAAGTAGTTCCGTTGATGTTGGGGAATGACGTTGTTCCATTAGTCACCTCAGGTAACGGAGTTGTCCAGTTTCCACCGTCAGGGAACGAAGTAGTTCCGTTGATGTTGGGGAATGATGTGGTGCCATTGGTCACCTCAGGTAACGGAGTTGTCCAGTTTCCACCGTCAGGGAAAGAAGTAGTTCCGTTGATGTTGGGGAATGAAGTAGTGCCATTGGTCACTTCAGGTAGCGGAGTTGTAAAATTTCCTCCGTCAGGAAAATAAGTAGTTCCGTTGCCACTTTCAGGGAACGATGTGGTCCCATTGAAGGCGAGAGGAACTGCTTGCAATTCCCGCCATGCTACGCAAAGCACCTGCAAAAGAAAATGACGAAAATTAGTTTTGGAAAAATAAATCTTACAACGTAGTTATTACTTATTAAATTGAAAAATTGCGTTAACATGTTTGTCTCATTGTATTATAAACCTGCTAACAGCAATGCCATCAACATCATATATTGTACAGTACAACATTGCACTTATTTTTTTAAAGTGAAATGAAATGAAATGAAATATTTATTCATAGCATTGCTACAAGTCAATGGAAAAAGATAATCGTAATAAATTCAAAAATAATACGTTAATCAATCACTAAATAGTAATTCATAGGAAGACGCATCGAACCCAAGACCCAAAAAGAACCCATCAATTAAGAGACTCATCGGTATTACGCTTCCACTCGCTAATTGGCGACTAAATACTCGCACAAAATCGACTTTACGGCGTCATATCAGCGGCATCGAGGCCGGCAGACGGATTGCCGGCCAAAAAAGCAACAAAGAAGTAATCCTTCCTTCATTGCGACGGCCTTACAATATCTACAGGTAGATATTCAGCAGTCTCTGCGGTTTGGTCGCTCCAGTGCTTGAACTCGGTAACGTTGAACTAATACTATACGTAATATAAACAAAAATATTATATAAGCGTTTTAAGAAGGTACTTACTAAAAGAGCTAGGATGGTCTTGCTCTCCATTTTCGAATGATAAAAGCTAACCAAGCTCGGCTGTTTTATACATAGACCAAATTTAATTAATTTGAAATCTATTTAATCGTCTTATCAGATGCGGATCGATGTTATCACCGGCATATTCAGTGATAACAGGAAATAATTATTACACTCAGTACATTAACAGTAATTTATGTGTCATAACCTCATAACTCATAACTAGTCATGCCATTTAATTTAAAAAATCTAAATTCTAAATTATTTCATTTGTGCACAATCGATTTCGGTGGTTTGTTTTGTTGTTTGACCACAAATTAGTGTAATGGAGTTATTATAGTTAGCAGTGATTTTAGAGATGTCTCTACTTCAAGATGAAAGGGACGCAGCCCCGGTCAGGGGTGCCTCTCTAAACCTGGCCAAATCTGCCAAGATTTCAAAACTCACACCTCAGTCGAGGGGAAGGGGTGGACACGCACTGCGGCGCTATAGAGGCTAGCGGCTTTTGATCGAATTACAGTTTTCAGAGAAAACGGTCAGGTCTGTCAGGTTTATGTTATGGCCTTACCTATCAATGAGATTCCAACCGAAGTTAGGAATATATTAATCACTATTTGAGTTCCGCGGTTTCATCAGCGCGATTATGATGAAAAGAGTACTCCATCAGTATTCCAATTTTGTCAAAATCTGTTTAGTAGTTACGGAGGTAGGAACGTGGTAAAAAACATTTACACAGGAAAATATTTCCATTTACCTACATACTCGTATATTATTAGTAAGAAAGATAGCATATAGCCTAAAATCCCGCTATACATAAAACTTCACCGAGATGTTTATTTGATGAAACGTATTTTATAATTATTCAATTTAATATGTCAATAAATATATTGCAAATGGGTTGCCTAACAAATTTCAGTCCAGGATATATGATTAATTAATAATTTAAAAAAACTTTCACCGGTTTGATTATATCAGACAAATTCTCCAATCGAAAGTATGAAGCCCATTGAATAGGTACTTTCGTATACCTCGTCGGTATGATCAATCAATTTTTTTTAAAACAATGGAATATTTCTAGAACAGATAGAAATATCAGTTACAAAGGAATTGTCGAACTCCGCCTTATCGTAAAAACAATGAAATCACAGTCTGTTTTAAGAAACAACTTCATTTCAGCGTTATCTGAAGACATTTTTTCCTCAATCAAAAAAATTGAATTGATAATAATTTTGACTAGGAATGCGATTATTAATTTACTGTTTTAACAATAATTAATGAATTGACGATGATGTCATTAACATGTGTGTTATGTGTAATGCATAACAAAAATAAATAAATAATAGTGACACATAATAATTAATAGCACGGTAATTAGTATCAATTTAATTGGTTAACGTAATTACCTTACCTTAATTTTAAGGGGTAAAGTACCTATTTGTTTATAACACGAAATAATCAAGAGTTAAAAACTACTACGCTAAATAAAACTAAAAGACCTCTGCTTGTTAACCAATCTGTTCCCTCTGAACTTTTAAGAATTTCAGAACTTGATTTCATTTCAACTTGGAAAGTTTATTCACCTAATTAAATGCTAAAACCTTATTTTAACTAATAGCTTAGATACATAATGACCTCGCAATTGACCACAATGCTGCCTTTAATATGTAGGTATAGCCTCCCAGTTCAGGCCCCTATTTTCAGCTAATGACAATTTTATAAAAGTTCTACTAATAATATTTTTTGAATGTCAAAGTTTGGATGTTTAGATGTTTGTTCCTCAATCACGCAAAAACGGCTCAACGGATTTGCATGGAGTTTGGTTTGCAGGCAGCTTATACCCTGGATTAGTATATGTGCTACTTTTTATCCCGGAGAATGCGGGTGAAATCGCAGGGTTGCTACTAGTAGTACATAATTAAGCGTAAACAGACCTTATCTACATTCAAGCCAAAGATAAATGGTAGCTAATTAGCTAGGTAGATCCGGTTCCTGTGAACATCGGCTCATCTGTCTGTCATGATGAGTTGTGGTATAGTTGAAACTTTGGTTTATGGAAAAAATGTTTCTCTTTGTTTTATGTTTTTTTGCGTTCGTATTTTAGCCGCTAAATAAATTATTGCCTAGAAAAGTTGGTACACGTAGACTGAAACATTAATGTCTCTAAGATTTCCTTTCCAGAATTTAGAACCCTATAAAGGCAAAAGTAGATCTATAAGAACGAATACTTAAAGCCCAACTTTTCCAGTTTTCTCGAAAACCCAATTTGAATTATACATATCTAAACATAAATGCATAGCCATGGAGATGTTGACATCTTGGGGATTAGTGACACAAAGCTTCCGGGTACTGGAAAATTCAACAATGATGGGCAAAATACCGGGGAAGCGTAAGGTCGGAAGTCGATAGATGTCGTGGCTCCGTAACATCAGGTAGTGGACTGGGATAAAGACGGTGGAACAACTGTTCAGACTGGCAAAGAGAATTTTAAGAAGCTGACTGCCAACCTTCATTAGTGGAGAGGCACTTGGAGAAGAAGAAGAAACATAAATGTAGGTAATGAAATGCGTTTGTATAAACAAGCGAATGGGCCTGAAAGGGCTGAACAGATTGAGTCAAATCTAGAATAGGAATAGCATATACAATGATTTAACACATAGGCTACTTTTAAACCGTTTTTAACCCGGCTAACGGGTGGAACCGTTGAGCGCTGATAGTAACATATAAAGTTTATTTTGGTAGATAAGTTAGCTGCATTGTCCCTTATTCAATCAGATACTTCTTATCATTTAATTAGTTATTTAAGTAGGTGGGTATTTCTATTTGATAATGATTAATAAGTTTTATACGAAATCATGTTTTTAATTATGTATCAAATTACTTTGGTAGCTACCTATCTATATTAATACTCGTAGCAGATAAAAATGTAACTCACGTTCTAAATTAGTGACTTCAGTCACATAAATAAGATAAAAGTACCCAAGTTCGAACGGCAAGCCTTAGTGTCAGTTTTTTTAGTAAAAGTAATAAAGCAGGGTTATAAGAAAAGGGTGTGTGCCAATCAGAAAAGAGCTCATCTTGTAAACCCTTTTCGGCTTAGAATATCTTTTCAAACCCTGTTATAATTAACCATCGTTGTTGCGGAATAGATATCATGGTCCGAATTAGTTTAAAATGGTTTATTCATTAAAATTAAATACCTATCCTTTAAAAACCTATTACAAAAATACTTCAGAAACCGAGGTTAGGTTATAAAGCCCGATTTTTGAGACTTCTGCCTGCAGAACACCTAAACTTGTAAAACATGTACCTACCCCTTGGGAACTTAACAACTGGTAAAGCTCTGTATAATGTTAGAAATAACTATACTATGTACCTACCGTATCTAATAATCGTAACTTGGCTTGCAAAGTCAAATATTTACGGGTTTTCCCGATTTTATTTTGTCTCTATAAAAGCATATTCGACCCAAGTTAGAAGGCAAAAGAGAAAGAAGAGAAGAAAAAGAAGGAAAGAAGAAGAAGAAGAGTTAGTTGAGAAATCAATTTTTTCTACAAATATCGATGTCCTTGTCAAATAGGTTAGAATGACAAGGACAGATATATTTTCAGTTAGTTTAGATTCGACAAATAAAGCCCTGAAACTTGGGCCCGTTGTCGTCTTTATTCCGTGAAACATTAGACTTTTTGTGTCATGTTTTTATTTTATGGTTGACCGAGCGAGCGAAGCGTCTCTGCAACGACTGGCCAAATTAGCTTTCATCTGTTCAGATGTTTGTCTGTTTGTTTGTGCGTTGGTACTCGCGTACAGGTCGCATTTCTCAACAAATCTCGATGAAAGTTGGTATACAGGTTCAACGATTTCATAGATTTTTTCGTGGTCGCGCGTCGGGACTTTTTGATCGAGGGAGTATTTCCCTCAAAAGGGGGGAAGCCTGCTGGAGCGCCACTGATCTGACATTTATTAATTAGATATACACAACATTCATATTTGAATTTGTTTAAAATAATAGGAAAATACGTTCTAGATTTCTATTAGGTAGCTATTATTTAAAATAATTTCTGTTTGTGTGCTACGAAGCCATAAAGGGTTCTATTTTGCTACGCAACCCTAAAAACCAAGCTCCACTTGTGTAGATATTATATATTACAGCATGTATGTAGGGAGGATGCTACTGATAAGTACCTAATGAATTTTCAATCAGATAGTTTTTTTAATTATAAAAATGTAATTAATTTCATTGTGAAATCATTAACTGGTATTTAATTAGAGGCGTTGGTAATTAATCTATTGATAACGTATTACATTTGGCTTGTCATGTATCATTAGCTCGATCCTCGCTGACCGAGCATGTCTCGCGAGGCCAGATTCTATGGGTTTTAAGGAAAGGGTAAGCTAAGCCGAAAAGGGCTCATAGTACTCATCATTATGAGCAACTTTTACTACGGAACCATCTCGGAAATCGCGCAAAAAAAAAACAGATATTCCATAGATAAAATATCAATTATTCCTTTTATTTAGATAAACTTAAATTCTATTACAAAAACAGTTACATTTTACTTAAATTCTAGTCTAAAAATTGTTGTTTATATATTTTTTGAAAATGTATTGAGCAACTGATTTAAAATATCAATAATATTAAAAAAAAATATGTATGGAACAACTGTTTTTTTTCGCGATTTCAATGTTGGCACTATTGTAAAAATTGTTTGTAATGATGCGTACTAAAAGCCCCTTTCAGCTGAGCATACCCTTTCCTTATAACTCTGTATAATAAGGAGAATTATATGCTCCCAAGCTTACTCCGGTCCAGACAGTCTGGACCGTCTACCGTTTACCTCAGTCTAGACCAGACTGAGGTCGAAGCGTGCCTCGCAAGAGATGCTCGATCAGCGAGGATCCGGTTATTGACACTTTGACACTATGGAGTTGAGAGTTGAGAGTGTGTTATACATACTCGTACATATTTATACTGGGTGCTCACCCTTTCGACATGTAAGTACCTTTTTTGGCCGATCACGGCAAAGCCAAAAGGAAGGATTTTATTGTTAACAAGAACATTATTTTACAAAACAAAAAACAAAAACCGACTTCAAGAGACCGACTATTGAGTTATTCATCTATTTGTCGCGCACGTACTTAATGCTAATTTAAGACTTATATGGTTTTCTCATGGATACCATTATCAGAACTGGACTAAATTGAAATGGGACCAAATGGGAAGCGTCAGCTTTCTAATAAAAAAAGAATCATCAAAATCGATTCACCCAGTCAAAAGTTATGAGGTAACAAACATAAAAAAAAAATAATAAAAAAAAAAAAACATACAGTCGAATTGATAACCTCCTCCTTTTTTGAAGTCGGTTAAAAATCTACAAATTGTATCTATGTTTGTATTTACTCGTACGTACGAGTATGTTCCATGTAAAGTTTAAACTATAGGTACTACTTATAAATATAGTCCGATTTTAATCAATCGTTATTAAGGTCCGGGTGACATATACAGGGTTATTCATAAAGGGTATGCTAAGGCGAAAAGAGCTCATAGTACTCATCATTATGACCAAACCAACTTTTATTATGGGACCAACCCGAAATTCGCAAAAAAAAAATCAGCTGTTCCATACATTTTGTTGAGTGTCATTGACATTTTTCTATGGAACAGCTGATTTTTTTTCCGCGAATTTCGAGTTGGTCCCATAGCAAAAGTTGTTCATAATGATGAGTACTATGAGCCCTTTTCGGCTTAGCATACCCTTTATGAATAACCCTATCTAAGTAGGTAACCTATGTGGACAAAATCAATATTATGACGGTATTACGGGACATCCAAGGACTAGGAGTCTAAACCTAAGTCTAAGTGTAAGGACTAAGGACAAGGACTAATTTTTGTTTCGTACTTAGTCCGATTACAGTTTCTCAAACTTTTTATTTGTTTTGTTATTTTTTCTATTTAAAATTGAATATGGCATATTCTTTTTCTTTATTGGTGGTTAGATCTAGTAGAGATCGTTCTTGCCCATAAAGCGTCGCAGTTGATTTATAAGTAGTTTCAAAGCGTTTTTAAAATCCTTTTCTTTATAATTTTCGGTAAAATCAATAAAGAGTTTATATCATTTCAATTTATCATTTATCAATCAATCAAAGCACAGCCTAAACCGCTTAAGCTACAAACGTCAAATTTGGACAAAAGTTTTCTATCATAAAACGAACGCACACTTTGAAAGGGATTTGTCTAATTCAACCCTTAAGGGGTGAAACGGAGTGTTGAAGGTTGCATGCAGTTTTTTGTTTTGATGCTGTGGTTATGAAACTAAGCTAAAGCACACGCATATATTTTTTTCTTTTTTGAAAATCAACCCCTAAAGAGGTGAAACGGAGAATTGAAGTTTGTGAGCAGAATATTTTTCAGAATCTATTATTCTATTGTATTGTAGTTAGCTTCACTTAATTTCAGCATTCATTTAGTATTTGTTTCATTTTAATCGATTTCTAAATAAAAAAGTTACATCAATTTAAATAATCACGATGAACATTTGTTCAGTAAAAATTACTGTTTACTAGAAACGGGCGAAATTAAAAAAAAGTATTTGTAATTCAGTCGTTTATAATGACGATAAATATCTTGTATAAAATATATATAAATAAAATGTATTAATATCCATGTACTGCGGCATGAGAAATACCATCTTCTCCAGGTAATAATGAAGGGCAAGATCGGAGGTAAACGGTGCGCTGGAATAAGTCATGGTCGTCATCAAAGAGTGGACAAGCATAGCCAACGCCGAACAACTTTTCCGCTTGGCTCAAGCTATGGAATTTGCGAAGCTGACGGCCAACCTCCAGTAGTAGAGTAACACCAGATGATTATGACGATGATAAGTACATGTTTACTAAATGACGTGGTGTGAGTATGTAATATTGTTTGTAAGCATGTCTCGAAAAATTTCGATCTAATTATCGATCGCAAGGCTCATGCTCATACACTATCAAGTGAGTCTAACGCCTTTAATAGTGGCTGGAAAACTCGCTTGAACTCTCAGAGATTTCGGACAGCAAGTGCTCGGTCTCGGGACACACCTGAAGACCGGAAAGCATGTCTAACTGTCGAACGCGAGGCTCAGGCACTATCGCGTGAGTCTAAGACCTTTACTGGCTGTTTGTTACCCTTTCACGGAATAACTACACAATGGATTTTAATGTAAATTTACAATAATATAGATTTTACATCAAAATAACTTATAGGCTATAATTTATAAAGATATTAGGCCCAAGTTTGAAGGCTTTTCAAGACAGATCTAAATTTCCTAAAACTATTGGCATCCTTGTCTAATTGGCTTGCAATGATAAAGACAGATATGTTTTAAGTTAGTTTAGATCTGTCTTAAAATGCCTTCAAACTTGGGCCTATTGTGTGAATTGTCCAAAATGTAACAATAAATGTCAACCTAAGTAGGAAATTTAAAGGAAAAACCTTTCCTAACTTTTTGAAAAGTTGATTTTAAATTATTTCTTTTGTAAAGGTTTATTGTTCGTGTTTTGGATGCCGAAAAAACACGTGGCCTACCCACGTGGGCCACGTAATTACGCACTAACAGAGGTGCTCATACAGGGTTACAACGAACGATTCATAGCTCTCCACTAGGTTAAGTTTTATAGAGAGTTTAATAGTATTATTGCATAGTATTCACCATTATCACCAACTTTTACTATGGAGCAAAACCGGAAATCACGAAAAAACAATCGGCAGTTAAGTAGAAAAATGTCAATGACACTGTACAAAATGTATGGAACATGGCTGATTTTTTTTTTTGCGAATTTGTTGTTGTTCCCATAGTAAAGGTTGCTTATAACGATGAGTAATACTAGTCCTTTACGGCTCAACATACCCTTTCCTTATAACCCTGTATAAATTAAATGAAAAAAGTTTGAATTTTTATGATTTCTTTTGCAAAAGGGTTGTTTCTTGTTACTTTTTTGGTTCACGCGCCAACCAACGTGGCTTTTATTGTTTCGCGACTGATTTACGCATAAACAGGTATTGTACAAACACACGACCTACCATCTACCTACTTATTATCTCGGTAAAATAAAATGTTTTCGGGGACGCGCGATGACTAAACTCACACGGCTGAAACCGCAGGTACAACTAGTTCTACGAGTATAATAATATACCTAACCAACCGCTTTTCCATGTGATTAAATCCGTCAGAATTCATTTTAAATACACCTTCGAACCTCGTCCTATTCCCAACACCCAGCGGTAGAATTTATATTATAACTACATACATAATTACCTACAAGAGTATGCCCAAATGAAACTTGGCAAGCTTACCGCAAAGTTACCTGGCTGGTGTTTGTACAGGTCATATCTTAATAATTGTGGGTCCACCGCCTGAGAGCTTTATGCTTAGCGAATTTAACACGAGTTAATAAGGTAACCGCTCACACAATTATAACATATTTGAAATTTTAAAATAGAATCCGTATTTTCCTCAGCAAAATTTGTCAAAACTGTTGATGATGAAATTTACGTTGTTTAACGTTGTTTTAGTTTTGCATCTTTAATTTACGTTTGTATTTTGGTGATCTTAGACAACATTAATTGCATACTCCGTTTAAGTAAGCACAGAATACTGTTTAGGTAACAAAGATTGAAACAAATATGTAGATGTTTTATAAAATGACTGTATGGACTTTTTTAATATCCTCCAATGAGAACTACAATCTTATTAACTTACTGATCGTTGTCCAAAACTGATTATTATTTTAAATAGGTACGTATTTTGAAAGGACCCAAATCAACTTTGTTTTAATCAGTTCTATTAAAATTAAATATCAAACCTAATAGTGGGTTCCACCGTAAACCATTGAACGAAATGAGCTCCAACTCGCCCTCAAATTCACCGGCGCAACTGTGGCGATATATCAAAACAGCCATTAATTCCGGAGTTTCCGCGACATTTGGTAATGCCACGGCCACGGGCCCCTTGTTCCCTTATCGGCTGGCTACCAGGAACTATATTACACGGAGATCGATCCCTATTGTTCGGAATATCGTGGTACCTACTTAAAATCATTCAGCCGGTGTTGACAGCTCTTTAAGCTTCTGCGCGCACATAGGTATTAAATTGTATTTATCATTTTCGTCATCGTCCTGGGTACTAGACTAGACCTCCTTCGTGCCAGTGTAATAAATTTTGGCAATCAAAACCGGCATTCGGCTTCCCATCGTCTTTTGTAAACCCTTAGGCCTTGCATAACAATGGTAAAACAAGAACATTATTTTTACAAAACAAAAACCGACTTCAAAAGACCGACTATTGAGTTATTCATCTATTTGTCGCGCACATACTTAATGCAAATTTAAGACTTATATGGTTTTCTCATGGATACCATTATCAGAACTGGACTAAATTGAAATGGGACCAAATGGGAAGCGTCAGCTTTCTAATAAAAAAAGAATTATCAAAATCGATTCACCCAGTCAAAAGTTATGAGGGTAACAAACATAAAAAAAAACATACAGACGAATTGATAACCTCCTCCTTTTTTGAAGTCGGTTAAAAAGAGTAACTTTACACTAACATTAGAGGTATAAACGCGAAAGACGATCTCAGACTCGGTCTGTACGATTGTTACTCCTTCACGTTGAAACGGCTTGACAGAATTGGATAAAACTTGGGATACAAATAGTTACCTACTATTTATCGTCATTATAACCGATATTCATAATCGTGTCGGAGAAACCACACGTACCTAAGTGTTTTAAATTCGAAAATGAGTTTGTTACACTTTTCGAAATTTTGCAATCATGTTGACATACAGGCTACGTCTCATCATTATCATAGAAAGGCGGGTGAAACCGCGGCGCGTAGCTAGTTTTGCATAAATCCGTTGTACTTGCTGACATAAAAATGAGGCAAAACCCTTAATGCAAAATTTCAGTTTTGGAGTCGGTGGCAAAAATTACAATTGAAAATGTAAAAATCGTTTGCTTGTTACAGATTCGTATGTCACACATGCAAACGATTTTGTGCAAAAGTGGCATTTTGACTGTTTCCGATCTCAAAACAAACGGGGCCAATAAGGCTTGAGTGTAACAAACACACAAACATTTTGTTTGAGAGTGTAACTCACAAGTTCTCTATATATAGGTGTAGAAAAATAATAGATAGATTTTGAAACAGCTATAGATTTATTTTAGATACAAAAATAAATATATTTCAACAAAAAGTTGAGTTATTAAAATTTCTTACACTATCATTACTATCATATTATCACAAAGTAGAATCCATCAAATTTCAATGATTACAATTATAAATATATTTACTAACTTTTCATCACTTTCTTATGAAACTTTAAATCTTTAATAAATTTTATTTCAATTAAAATAACATAAATAGGCAAACACTTTCGAAACTTAACAAATATATTTTTTTAATTTTGTAACAGTACATATAAATAAATTCGCTATTTTTAAAAAAACTTGTCACAAAATTCGTGACTATTGCTTGTTTTCTAAAGTTATTTTACTTTTAAAGTACTAGCACAAAGTCTATACAATATAAATTATATTTATAATATAGTTACTTCTCTAACAGAAACATTTAATATAATGTATATTATGTTGGTTGTAGGCACTTGATGAATAAACTAGTGCCCGCAACTTCGTACGATGCTGGGACCTAATTAAGCTTTTTAAATGTATTAGAACCTATCACGTTATGTCTATGAGGAAATACAAAATAGAATGCTTCTAGACCCATGTGTTTTCTCCCAGTCAGTCGTTATAATTTTCAACTTTCTAAATAATTGTGAGCGACATTTTCTTGCATGGTCTGATTTGTATTTTTCTTCGACCAAGGAGGTATACATTTCATATTAGCTTTTTTTCAAAGTGATGCGACATAAAAACTATGGCTTGGTCAGCTATAGTCTTAAGACCACTCTAGGCTATACATGTGTAGCCATTTCGCATTTTTTTGGATCGAAACCAGTGTCGTTTTAAAATATGCGACAATGCAGACAACATTATTGGAACTAATTCTTTAGTTAAAGCAACCGACTTTTTCGATTTTAATTAAGCCACTATCATATGTCCTGCAGAAAAACCACACTTCTCCTATTCAACATTTTAGTTCCCATCAATCGCCAACTTTGCTCATAAGTGTACGAGTATGCCCGAAGCACAAAAATGATCCAAAAAATTCTCGCTACGTTTTTTAATTCAATTCAATTAATTTTTTTAATTCGTAGGAAAGTATTCGTGCTAATAAAGCGTAAAGTTAAGACACTGCTCTAGATAATCTCAATTAAGTGCAACTTTTTAGTGAAACCGCTAGATGGCACTAAAGTTAGTTATGCGGCTTGGTCTTTTTTCAACCTTTGGATTTGTGATTCCTAATAAATCCCGCACTGTTTGTTGGCCGGCAATGCTTTATCTGAAACAAAAAAAAATATGATGTAGAACGGATCGACCTGAACGAAACACGATAGCAAATCTTCAGAGTTATAAAAAATAGATTTCTGTTTTTTCATGCATCTGATGCGTGAAAAAAACAGTAATCAATTATTTTTTTGAAGTACCGCTCTTGGGCTTATGAGGGCAGTATACGTGTTACATAATTTCTGTCGAAAAATATGTGGTGTGTTTTCTAAAAAAAGGTGTTTACAAATGCTGTTTCCATTTACGTATACACTGTGCATTTTTCTATCGAATACCCTTTTTTATGTAATTGAGTGATCGCCTGATGTTAAACGTCACGTTTGCCCATAACAGGTCTGCGCCACCCAGAATTTAAAACTCACAGAATTCAAGACCCTGCGTGGCACAGCACTGCGCTCGTTACCCTGAGATATAAGATGTTTAATCTCCTATTTGCCCTGAAATTTCTCTGGAACTCACATTACTGCTTGGCGGTGGAATAACTGGCAAAGGTGTATTACTTCCCCAGGGGGTACTACCACTACAAATCGTACCAAAGCTGTACGCAGCATCATTTTCTTTGTGTGCGCGTCGGTGTCGAACAACCAATGACGACGATCAGTTTGTGTATTGCGATACACCTTCACTTATATCTCAGGGTGACGAGCGCAGTGCTGTGCCGCGCAGAGTCTTGAATTCTGCGAATTCAAAATTCTGGGTGGCGCAGACCTGTTATGGGCAAACGTGACGTTTAACATCAGGCGAGCGATTTGCTCGTTTCGTCACTTAATCACATAAAAAAACCTACTTTGCATGTGAGCGTTAACACATGAGAGAGGCGTGCAGTTTTAGACTAGACCAGGAGTTCCCAACCAGGGGAGCATGCCTCCCTTGGGGGGCGTAGGGAGATGTCAAGAAAGGCGGAACGTTTGTTTCTTAAAAGAAAAAATAGCGCTTATACATTTAAACCTCAGGAATCAAAAGGTGTTCTTAAAATGGAATATATTTTTCGAATGAGCTGAAATTTGGTATACCTTTGCAACTCCGATCATCATCATCATCGTCAGCCTACCCACTGTTGGGTATACGCCTCCTCTCCCTTGTGCCATGCCCTGTCTTGGGGCAATCTCATCCGCCATGTAACTCCGATGACATTACAATAAAAGCTTGTTTTTTTAAATATTTTTGTACCTACCTATCATGGCCGGGTACGGTAAGTTCAGTTCGTCCATAATCGTTACGAACTCATCTAATGTTTTCGTCAGTCTCGGGTTGTGGCGCTTCTCTTCAGCTACAGTTGTCGCCGTTTGTCCGTTGTAATCGTGGGCGGGGTATAAGGTGAAGTAGTCTGGTAGAGTGAAGATTTTCTTGTGGACTGACTCGTACAACGTTTTTGAGTTTCCGTCCTGGAAGTCTGTTCGACCGCAGCCGCGGATCAGGAGAGCATCGCCTGTAAAAGCCATGTTCTGGAATAAGGAATACAATGTTTTAGAATAAAAAGTACAATGTTTTAGTATAAAAAGTACAATGTTTTGGAATATGTGGATATTACAACTGGTATTTTGTAAGACGGCGGCCCTCAGGACGTTGTGATTGTAGATAGGGCATGGTTTAATGTTGGGTTTAGAGAAAATGAAGAAATTATCAAAAGCGCCATCTATTTTGTATATTGGCTACTAAGTTACATACATAGCTATGTAGTATTTTCTCAGTAACAGTAGTATTATAACATAATAACTAGTATCTTGCATAGAGTGCTATTGCGCGTCGTTTGTAGATATGGACGTATAATCCATTATTGTTTGATTACAGCATTATGGGTAAACGTTCGTTGTTGCTAAGCTAATACTTATTCCCACGAGATGGCGCTGTTTCACCGAAAACACGTTTTTCTTTATTTTACTTGAATTAGCAACAAATAAAATATTTTTAGTGGTTTCGCTATAGTTTCATTTGTTTCAATTTCACTTAGGAAATCTAGAATAAAAACTATTTAATTTCACCAGCAATCAAGTAAAAAGCAAGCATTGTGTATTTTCCTACCACCTCCCGAACCATTCCAGCTACCTGAAATATCAGTCAGAGTGCAGCTTTGGACTGCTGTGCAGTACCTCTAACAGCAAAAATGTACCTCACACGGTTTAATCTATCCAAATATGTCAGCTCCCGCGGATTACAAAGTGGTATCTACAAGTAATGCTCAAGTATTTAGCTATCTATGAAGTCATTGTATTATAATATCACCAACATTCTTATGAAATAAGTACGAAATCAGCGTTTATTTGCAAAGGTGACAACGCTCTACGATAACGGGTAATACCACACAGCATGCTTGAATGAGCTCGATAAGATAGAATATCGATGTAATCGAACGATAACGCGAGTTGCACAACCTTTGTTGTTATAATTACTGACATTGACACTAACCTTGTTTTTTAAAACTGGGGTATTTCAGTCCACAGGCCTGATTGTGCGATGACCCCGTCGCCAAAGTTTGGTCAAAGTAAAGTTTGCAGGATCTGCCTCGTAGCTCTAGCCAAGTTGTAATTCTACAGGGTTATTCATAAAGGGTATGCTAAGCCGAAAAGAGCTCATAGTGCTCATCATTATGAACAACTTTTACTATGGGACCAAGCCGAAATTCGCGAAAAAAAAATCAGCTGTTCCATAGAAAAATGTCAATGACACTCGGCAAATTGTATGGAACAGCTGATTTTTTTTCGCGAATTTCGGGTTGGTCCCATAGTAAAAGTTGTTCATAATGATGAGTACCTACTATGAGCCCTTTTCGGCTTAGCATACCCTTTATGAATAACCCTATATAATCGAAACAATACAGAAAAGTAGGAAAATGTATGGTTATAACATTTCAGACATAGAATATCATCATAATGCCTACCCTTATCCCACTTAATTGGGGTCAGTACAGTATGTAAACTTCTTCCATTCATTTATCACTCGTCATATCTGAATACACTTCCTTCCCTTGTCATAGAATGTAGAATCTATAAATCTTAATATATATAAATCTCGTGTCACAATGTTTGTCCTCAATGGACTCCTAAACCACTTAACCGATTATAATAAAATTCGCACACCATGTGCAGTTCGATCCAACTTGAGAGATAGGATAGTTTAAATCTCAAATTATAGTCGCAATTTTAATTTATTGCAAATTATATATATACTGATAATTTTTACTATAAATTGACAAGTTAGCATCAACATACTACGGTTGCTACAGTTACGCAATATGACATTTGACATAGAATTGACGCAATGGCTTTTGACAGGACAACGTCTGTCGAGTCAGCTAGTAGATTATAGAAATGTCATTCCCATACATTTTCCTACATTTCTACATTGTTTCGAATTTAGAATTGCAACTTGGCTAGGGGGGCTGATGTAAAAGCGTTTCTATTGAATCAGAATTTTGAATGTGTTTTTCTTTGTATTGGTTGTTTTATTGTATGGAATCAAATAGCCCTCACCTGCTGTTCCAACACAAATGTAAAGCATCCGTTGGTGTGTCCCGGCGTCGAGACACACTTGAGCCGCTGCGAGCCGAACTCGACCACATCTCCGTCTTTTATGTACATGTCCGCCTTAGCTCCGGAGGCTTGGCTGATGACGCTCTTGAGGCCGGGCACGATGCCCTTTAGCCGGCCCGTGCCGGTTATGTGGTCGGCGTGCATGTGTGTGTTTACTGGAAAAATTTAATTGAGCATTTAAGTGGTTATAGGGACAATTGAATTAAATTAAATTAAAAAATAATTAAGAAAAAAGGTTTTATTGAATTGTCTTCGAAGTTACACAAGTATATCTTTCGGCTCAATCGGACTTAGGGAAGTGGTTCAAAATACAGTGGCAAGATTTGACAAAAAAAAAACAAATAACAACAATAAAACGGGGCAAGAAAAATAAAAGGTTGTATAAAGTAAAGTGCATGTTTATACAGCTTTAGCAATCCTAACGCCTTTCGAAACGCAGACATGGTGTCAACCTTGAAACCTTCGAAAGATCCGCGACTTTAGACGCACAATGCACCCCGCATTGTGCGTTTCCCCTTGCAACGATCATCCGAGCCAACCCAACTCCTTAAAATATAAGAACGAGGCTCTGAACAGCTGCTCCAGTGACATACATAGTAAAGCTGATGATGAGCAGTCAATCCTTGAGTGAAACCTTATATCGTGTCAGTCGAAACCTTGTATCGTGTTACATGCAGTATTTTATACGATTTCACTTACACACATGCGAAGTGGAGGCCAAACACGGAATTAAACACGATAAAAAAAATTACATTCGGCAGTACAAGAGCGGTCTTTAGACAACTTTGGATAGACTGTTACATTTCAACAGTCCCTACGAACAGAATCAAAATTGCAAATGGCATTTTTTACAGGAGAGCAATTTAAAATCACAATTTGACCTAAATTAATAAATTAAAATGTGTAACATAAATTTTATTCGATTTAAGATATATATGTCAAAAAACTTTTCTTTTGAATTATGTATTTATTTTTCTAAAAGGATCTTAAATATTAGTATATATTAGTATTATTAGTATAATTAACACAATTAACAAGAACATTATTTTTACAAAACAAAACCAAAAACCGACTTCAAAATACCGACTATTGAGTTATTCATCTATTTGTCGCGCACGTACTTAATGCAAATTTAAGACTTATATAGTTTTCTCATGGATACCATTATCAGAAATGGACTAAATTGAAATGGGACCAAATGGGACGCGTCAGCTTTCTAATAAAAAAAGAATCATCAAAATCGATTCACCCAGTCAAAAGTTATGAGGTTACAAACATAAAAAAAAAAATTAAAAAAAAACATACAGTCGAATTGATAACCTCCTCTTTTTTTGAAGTCGGTTAAAAAAATCATGACTATGCAGTTTCGATACTGTTCGTGGAAGCAGTTGATTTATGATACATATTACTACTCACAGGCAAATACCAGGTTGAGTCCGAGCTGCGCGACGAGGAGAGAGTCGCGCCCCGCGTGCTCCACCACCGGGTCGATGAGGACCGCCTTCCGGGACCGAGGGTCCGCCAGGAGGTACGTATATGTGCAGCTTGTTCTGTCGAACAGCTGGAAAGCAAGTAGGTTTCTCATTTTTGTTATAATTAAACACGTAAAAATTAACAAAAAACAAACAACAATGTGTGAAAACCACGTTAGTTTTTCCATAGTAAAGGTTTCTCATTCTCATTCTCAACCTTTAATCCTCCCACTGCTGGGATACAGATCTATCGTCGAAGGGTGGTTAGGCCCACCACCACGCTGGCCAAGTGCGGATTGGTGTATCACATACGCTATTGGATTTCTTCTCCGGACGTATGCAGGTTTTCTCACCATGTTTTCACGACGAAAAGCCAGTGGTATGTAAATTCGTACATAAGTTCGAAATAACTCATTGGTACGAGCACCTTATATTTGACAATAGACAATAGACAAATATTTATTTAAAACAAAAATATACAAATATACATACAAACATACTAAATATGTATTTTAAAAAAGAAAGAACACTATTTGATTGATTTTAGGGGTTGCAAATTCAGGGCCCATTGTTTTTTATGTCAATCATATCAACCAAGATCAATCAAGCCGATAAAGAGGTAGGTGACATAGAAGCAGACAAACAAACATACATGCATTTATGTTATACAACCGAAAAATTACACTAACCTTTAGGCAAATAATCTTTAGGCAATCCGGAAAAAATTGTAAAGATTAAAGTAAAAACTTAAAGTCAAATTCAAATTCAAATTCAAAATTCAAAAGTAAACAAATGTTTATTTTTTTACCACTTATATCAGATTATAGTTAGAAGATATTACCTGTCTGAAAAAGAAGTCGCTTTGTGTTGTCATCCTCCTCACTTGACCACTTTGACAACTCATTCTTGTGAGGTTGCAGACTGCCTCGGCCAACTTCCAACGGCCTACTGTTCTTTGCAGCATCCTGTGAACAAATATATAGCTGTGTTCTATTACACCATTGTGCCTATATCTTGCATGAACAATATAAATATTAGTTTAATGAATATAGTAGTCATGTGTGTATAGAATTACTGAGGGTTTTTGTTATTACTTGAGATAGAAGTGCCAGCTATCATCCTACTATCCTACTGAATGTTATAAACGTGAAAGTTTGTAAGAATGTTTGTTTGTTACTCTTTCATGCAAAAATGGCCAAACGGATTTACATGAAATTTGGAATGAAGGTTGTTCATGGTCTGGATTAACACATAGTCTACTTTATATCCCGGAAAACGCGGGTGAAACCGCGGCGCAGCTAGTAATTAGTAAGTCTGTGGTCTTAGTATAAATAATAAATGAAACATTAGGCCCAAGTTTGAAGGCTTTTTAAGACAGATCTAAATTTTCTAAAACTATTGGCATCCTTGTCTAATGGCTTGCAATGATAAAGACAGATATATTTTTAGTTAGTTTAGATCTGTCTTAAAATGCCTTCATACTTGGGCATATTATGCTATTATGGTACCTTGTGTGGCACTTGACGTGACTTGGCGATAAATGATGGACAAAAACTCGAGAGCCTTAACTATCTGTTTTTATAGATTAGATAATGATAATCACTACATTTTTTATTACACTAGCTGCACCGTGCGGTTTCATTCGCGGTCAAAAAGTTAACAAGAGTTTTTCGGGATAAAAAGTAGCCTATGTGTTAATCCAGAGCATGAACAACCCTCATTCCAAATTTCATGTTAATCTGTTCAGCCGTTTCAGAGTTCATTAGTAACAAACATAGATACTTTTAGCTTTATAATATTAGTAAGATAATTATTGTCTTGCACTCATTTTCGCATTAGTAAAATAATAGTTAGGATTGTGTACGACTATAATCCCGTACTGTTTATAACATACATAGGTATCTTCTACCAATGAACAGTTTATTTACTAATCAGGTAATAGTCTGACGTGAAATGTCATCCTATCCGAGATAACGTTCTTATCTATTGATAGCTGATACAAATAATGAATATGTGAGTAACTACAAAAAATGGCTTTCATATCTCTCCTATGAACACATAATATTAAGATTGGGGACTTTAGATAGTGATTATTTAATTTCACCAAACACGTAGTAGTAGATTATCTAACATTTTTTTAATTCATAGTCCCTACAATACAGGTAGTGTCTAGTGTGGTACAAACAAACTTGTGAAATAATAAGTTAATTTAAAAAATATTTTTAAAAACAAGCTTTTTGTATAGTCATAGTATACCAAGTTTCAACTCAATCGGACATCTAATAAGGAAGTGGTTCAAAATTGAGTTGCAAGATTCCACCCGAACAAACATAATATAGATAACATAGTCATACATACAAAGTTAAATAAAAGCTCTTAGATTCAAAGTTAAGAATTTAATTTGTCTTACAAGTATTTTTTGTAGTTTTTTGTGTATTTTCCTTACACAATAATATATATAAAAAACATCAGACTTACATCAGAGTCCCAATACAAATCTTGTTGTATCAAAGTCACAGAACAAACTTCAAGTTTTGCACGTAATAATTACAGGAGACCACTGTACTTGATCACACCTGCATTGATACTGTCTCTTCAATGACGGACACGGTTAATATTCAATGTTTACAATGCATTGTTCACTTGAAGACGTAATACAGGGTTATATGGTAAGGGTATGCTAAGCCGAAAAGGACCTGTAGTACTTATGAACAGCTTTTACATAGGACCAACCCAGAATTCGCGAAAAAAATATCAACTGCTTCATACATTTTGTTGAGTTGAAATTTTCTATGGAACAGCTGTTTTTTTTTTGGCTTAACAACACTTTCCTTATAGCCCTGTAAATTATGATGTGTTATGTGCTATTGTTAAAATGAAAGGACAATGGACAAAATGTCATTGAGTTTGGTCTAGCTTTTAACACCACAGATTATGTTGCCACTAGCCACTTATCTCCATTTTAATGGCATAACTTTTTACTATGATATTATTAGTAGGTACAGCACAGAGGCAGATCCAGGATTTGTGAAGGATGTGAAGAGATAATATTCAGAAAATGTTGTATAGTTTAAGCAGTAAGTAATTAAATAAATGATATACCAAATTGAGATTTAAGTATGTTGGATAGAACTGAACCATATAGGGTTAACGGAAAGGGTATGCTTAGCCAAAAAACTACTAATAGTACTCATTATTATGAACCATTTTTTACTATGGGCCAACCCTGAAATCGTAAATAAAATCAGCTGTTCCATAGAAAAATGTCAATGACCTTCGACAAAATGTACGCGATTTCAAGGTTGGTCCCATTTATAATGATGAGTACCACTTTGCTACTTAGCATACATACCCTTTCCTTATAACCCTGTATAGTTTTATTAGGCAGCATAGGTAAGATAAGAAGGCTTAGCAAACGGATATTCGCGAGAAACAACCATTAACAATTTATTTAGTTTAATATTTACAGTAGGTATCTACGAAATAAATGAATTAAGAATTAAGCCAGTCTACTCACCTGATTTTGCACCAACACCAACTTCCAGTCTCTTCAAAAAAAATAAAAAAGTACAAGTAGTACAAAAATTTCAAAGTTACGGGCCCGAAAACTTGATTCAATACAGAATTTAAATTTAATAATTTGAAAATAATTATAGTAACTAGTCAACAAATGTAGGAAAACAGAATCACCATAGATTTAGAGATTTACATAGTTCGAAATTATATGCAAAATTTAAAAGCAAATAGTATTGCCAGGACTCAATCGAAAAAAACAACGTTTGCAAAGTTTTCGTCTGGGTAACGTTGCTTAAAAAACTAGATTTTATTTTTGCCACTTTTTCAAGTTTCGGGGGAAGCGGTTGTCTATTTTGATTATGGAATTGATTGTAGTCCACATATATTTGAAAAACTAATAAATTATCTTCATCTCACAATACCCTGCCAGATCTTTCGATTGTAGAATCAACATAATAATTGACTAAAACTTCAAAGGTGATCGATTATTGTGAGACCGAACGAAATGAGTAAAAAGTCCAAAAACGACGAGTTAAAAAGTAACTATTTTTGTAACAACAGTAGAATTTTGGCAGCATTAGAATGGAGCCAGACTGACAAAAGTGTCAATGTCATTTGATTTCTTTGACTTAGACAGTTATCACATTTTGACAATGATTAAGACTGTTGTACAAAAGATTTAGCTTACTTTTATTATTTGGTGACTCAGCGCGGCATCCAATATTTTTCTAACATTTCACTTTTGTTTTTTGTCGCAGTTACTTTGAACGTAAAGTATGTGTGATTACTTCTAATTATTTTTGTATTCGACAATAGATTTATGACTTTTTTATCCTTATCAAAAATATAACGCCATCTATCATACGATATTCGAACAAAAAATCACGGCATTTTTCATAGCATGCTTAATTTTTTTTTGTTGACAGCTATGACTCTGAGTAAAACGATTTCTTTTGTTCGTAATTGTCAGTTTTTGATTGAAAATTTTATGCCATTTTTGAAAATAAAAATTATTAAAATGTAGGTTTTTGTGGTTCAAAACTAAAAAATGTAATCTTCAAAAATAAATCCATTTTATTTACAAAATCTCTAAGGTAGGTACTATACTTTGAACGATCTACATTTTAATCACAGAATAGGGCTATTAAAGCTTACATACTTCTGATAGTAAAGTTAGCGAGGAAGAGTAGGAAAGAGGTTCTCCGCTAGTTTAGTAAAAATAAAATGTCAGCTCATGCCGTGTCTTCTAGAGTTCGCAAATCGTAGTCGGGAAGAAACGGAGGAATAAAATTCAATGCCGCCAACTTATAATGGCCGTCTCAGATCAAAAATTGATCTGAAATGGCCGTACTGTATCTTCGTTGCCTGCCTGCTTGGATGACTGCCTGCCTGTGTGAAAGAAAAAAATGGTGCGTTTGTGTGATATCCATGGCGTTTGTTTTATTCCCTTCTCATATTACACCAGCTAGTGTTTATATAAGCGTCTCACTCTAGCAGCAATACACGTCATTGACCTCCTTCATGCCGACCAATCCAGTCGATATTTCGTCGTGATGTGAGTGAGTTTGCTTACCACAGTCCACACAGAATTTTCAGTGTGCGTTCGAGCGCTGTTGCGTCTGTGCAGCACCTTATTGATGTAAACATTCTCTTGACATTGTTCCAGTGCGTTTCGAGGATCGTGCGGGATCCATGTAAGGCGCCTTCTGAATATATGAACAGCTGATTAAAAAATAGCAAGTTGATCTAAAGTGAAACTCTTTGTGGATGTGATAAATTTCTGAATGAACCGAAAGTTTAATCGGAGAACTCTTTGTTAGATATTGTGGATTTACTAACCAGAGGTTAGTGCTTTACTATTTGTTGTTTTCTATTTTATTAGCAGCTGTTAGTGTTATTCTTTAAGCAAGTAGCAAGTAGTACTGCCACCAAACAAAGCTTTATACAGGGTGTTCCTCCACTTTTGTTCCCATACTGACATAAATTTAATTTAAAGTTTTAATAAATTTATGATTTAAATGATTAATAATTTAATAGTTATTCATTTCATTAAAAAATAAATCAAATAGTTACTACCTTGGTAGTTACCTGTTTCCACAACTAGCATATAAACCAGTTTGTGCTAAATCTAACCTTAAGAACAAGTAATAGTACAACTTCCTCATAGTTACCTATTGAGTAAATCACGTGTGCATAGAGTGTATAGATTAGATGAGCTCAGGTAAGCTACGCAGCTAAAACCAGTTATTTTATCGAAAACATTTCCTACCTTGTAGGTACCTACTTTATCTGTTACCTACATAATCTTCATCTAGCTATCTCTGATATCGATCGTGACCGTAACCCAATTTCGTTAAAGTAGGTACATAAAGGCCTGCAAAGTCCACTGCTTGACATCTTGACTCTACTTCCGTGATAGGTCAGGCAGGTTGTAAAAATAAAACTCGAATGTTTTATTGGTTCTGTTATCAAACTCTGTAACAGGTAGTGATGTGACTGCTGATAGTTAGCTGATGTAATAGTCGTTTTGGCGTTCGTCCCAAAATGAGCAAGTTTTGAAAGGTGCCACTGCCAAGTTTACTGGGTTTACTACATTTTAAGCTACATAATAACATGCCTGTATTATGCTTGTATTTGACTTGTACGTAATGTGTTTCCATTAAATAGATAAACTCTATTATTCGCGCCTAAAATTATAAATAAAATAGAAAGGCAACAACTGGCACCTTTTTTAGAGATTTTCCTAAAACTCCTTTGGCCTTCTTGAAATAACGCAAGATCGCGATGAAACTTCACTTTGATCAAATTTCCATAGAATTCCGGTTAAAACTACGAAACTGTAGTGAATTACAACACAACGTTCAGAAATAGTGGGATGTCCTTGCAATGGTACCTAAGCCGCTGACGGCGTCAGTTGGGCGAAATTAACTTTATTAACTAGCTCGTGCCCGTACCGTACTCACTCTATTTTACAACCACTTATAAGAGATCTGTAAATATGTCGTTTTGAGGGAACTGAGGAAAATGTGGTCCTTCAAGTCACAGAATTGAAGACTATCGTTTATTCTCCCATTGCCCCATTGACAATATACAAACTGGGAAGATACCACAACACTTGAATACAAATCCTAACTATGAATTAGCGTACTAAACCATCAAACAACTTTTATGATATAAATAAACTTAATACGAAATTAAAGTGCGTATCACGGAGCAAAATTATATGCGTAGGCTTAGACAATAGAGTAGTGTTTGCAAACAGAAATGTAGAAGGTCAAATAGTCGCCAAACAGCTGCTGAATATAAATTGTAATAAATTCTGGGGTCTAGTAGGTAAGTTGTCTATAGTAGGTATAAAGTCTAACCACCGATAGCTATGTTTTGTCGAGATCGAGACACGTGGTCAGCCCACGTTTGTCATTCCCGCGTATTTTACATATCAACTGGCCTTCAAGAACCCTGTTACCACATCATAATATTGAGTCACTGCTCGTCGAATCATGTGAAAAATAAACAAACATTTGTCCCAGACTTCGAACCTCGTCATTCCGTCGGATCGTATTTTAAAATTTACCTATTATATAAACTGACTATACATATATTTTATAGTCTTACTTATATTTAGAGGAAGAGTTTAGTTTAGTAAACATATCTACTTAAAAAATTAAGTCAATAAAATTTATTGAAGTACGACATAATGGGTAATTTTACAATTTGCCTAATCTCAAATTGCGCAGTACTTACTGCGTAGTCCGCGTACGTACTTGCGTAGTTTTATCGTTTTGCTGTATAGATTTGTAAACAGGTTTTGTACGACTTGAAGGACACAATTGTTTAGTTATTGGTAAAGGTTGCTCATTATCTCAATTGTCTGAGATAACATACAAATATACAAATTATACAATACGATTTTATTAGTAGTTATAAACAAGACCTCTAAAGGAAGCGCAGATGTCTGTAACACAGGTTTGCAACCTAGCACAGACATCTGAGCGTAATTTAGTTAAGGCTTTTTGTCTCATAAATGTATATCTCACTCATGTAAGAGACCTATATCTAATGTATTTCTGAATAAATATTAATTGAATTGAAAAATTAGTACGTTTTCATTTTGTATGAATCATTCGTCTTTTAAATCTGTAGTCCCAAAATAACAAATAAAAACAATACTCTGCTTTACAATTCAAACCCAAATGAAAAATTAAACCAAATACATATTTAAAATAATAACTTAAAAGAATTATCATATTTTCGTTAAGACCAAATAATAATATTTATATAATACGAGTAGGTATGTGATCCTTCGAATCCAATTAAAAACTTTTCAGCAGCAAGCTTTACTGCGCAAACACTGTCTACTTCAATGAAGTCCATCTTACTAAATTTCCCCACAGCCACAGACTAACTAATATCAAACAACTTTCTATTGTGGTGGTAAATCTCGAAGGGCAATTTACCATTCCAGACAGTGTAGGTGGAAGTGACATGTCGGTATTACTTGAGTGCAGCCAGACCGTCTGGGTTTGGCAAGCCATTGTGGTCTGCGTCTGGTTCGCCGCCCCCGGCCGCGTCGCGACAGGGTAGTGGATGCCGATGATGAAGGGTCTTTCCGTGCTCGTGGGGCTACCTTCTATTATATTTTCGTCTATTGTGTTTGCTAAGAGTTGGACGCCCTCTACTCGTTGAGTCAACGATATTGTAAAATTGTCGGGTCAAATTAAAGTAGCTAGACTGGCACATAACGGGGATGATTCGCTACGAAAAAATGAACCTGTGCAGTAGCGGGCGATTACAGATTGAAATGATGATGATGATATCTGAAGACATGTTTGCATTTGACCACATCTTAAGATGTAATTACAAAAAAACTTATCAGCAAATATTTATCTAAACTGCTTCCTGATTTCTGAACAAATAATAAAGTTAAAACGTTGGTTGACATATTATATTTTTTACGACAGCATGCATAGTACATTCAAAATAATTATAAAGTCTCTTATTATGCTGACTATTGGTAAAAGATAGAGTTTTTGTAAATTTTGGTCAAACCAACATAAGGCCTTTACGGTTGAACTGTTTCATTACTATGTAATATAATTGCGATACAAATAACTTCTTTGCTAAACAATACTATTGTTGATTTTATAACACTCTCGTCACAGGATTGATTCTCCATTGATTCATCGTGATGAAGATACTTCATGCTTCACTGCGTTTAATTTAATTAATGACACCATTAGCATGTATTCTCCCTTTGTTCATCGTTGAGTATCTCATAAAGTTTAAAATAGATAATCAATAAGCTTGTCTCTCTGTCACCTAATTTACTTAACAAGTGCGTCTTTGCATCATCTTTCTTTGTTATCTTAATCTTTACTATACCAATGTTTTTAAATTCATGCTAAATTAAACTCTGTCTTTCTCTCTGACCTCTCTTTGTTCGTCTTCAGCTATTCAGTCCCAATATTGCTATCATATTATATTCAGAAGACTTTATAAAACTGAATAGCGATCATATTTTGAATATTCGGTTAGAAAATGGAACAGTGTGAACAACACAGAATACTATTAGCCTACAATTATCGTGTAAAACTATGTTCACACTTCACAAACAGAACCGCGAAGTGCAGCCAGTTATTAATAACAATGTTGCATCTATTCGGAACTGGCCTTAGGTATTAAATGTGTTACGGATTGTGGCCTTGTTACTTTCGATTTCGTTTTCAGAGCAGTCTGTAATATAACGTTACAACGACCTAAATATTGCTCGAACAGCCACTAATTACTCTTAGCATACCTGCATACATGAGAGATTGGTAAACGACCTAAATATTACTCGAACAGCCACTAATTACTCTTAGCATACATGAGAGATTGGTAAACTGCAGTGAATTCGCGGTTTCCGATTATTTATGATGCTTAATGTTATGTTAGACATTAATTGGAGCAGACTTGAAAATTCGTTTTTAACGTAACACTACCAAAGGCTAAATTCATACTACGTAATAGCATTAATGTTATGTAGAGCACTGTATTTGGTTCAAGTCACTCTATGAGTTCAGATAACTTTCGATATCCGAGTTTAGTTTGATGAAGCGGCTAATATCTTATCTACCCATGACGTCTGTTCAAGACAATTAATTTAAAGATCATGGTCAGAGAAGTCCGGGGCGTTAGCAAATAAAGCTATAACATCGGTTCTACTCTGGTTAGTACTGTACATCACGTAATAAATTTTCCACGACCCAAGGCTTTATTCGTGGCTTGTGTGTGCTAATAAATCTGTAAATATAAAAAAGCCTTAGTCACTATAGTTTATGCTTACTATACTTACAAAAATTTTAACGTTCGAACAGCAGTTCCCCTTTTAGTTTGCTTGTTAAAATGTACTTATTCTTAGAATATCACATTTATATAAAAAAATATATAAACTCCATGTATGACCATAATGGTTTTAGACCGAGTAATGAACTACAAGATATTCTCATTTTCTTTATTTTGATAATACTTCTGGCTTCGTGTCAATGGATATCTGTTATCAATAGCCCTGAACTGTTGACTGGGATTTCTAATCGTTTCTGTTGTTTTAAATAAAAGTGAAACCACTTCCTAGTTCTTTATCAAACGCTCCAGTGATCTTAATGAGTTAATACATTTTTTTTTCTTATTACATAAATAATAAAAAGCTAAATTAGTCTTGGCCTAGTTTGTGCATTAGTGCTACATGTCTGTTCGTAAAAGTTTGTGCCAAATGCTAAGAGTTTTTTAAAGGAGGGTGTATTATTTCGACTATTAGCTTTTTTACTCTATCTCAACGTAAAGCATTAATTCTCAAATTCTCTCTGCATCACAGTTCTAATTCGCTGTTACAGTTGTGTCACTGGCAGAGATTTAGGCGTTTTATTGAACTGCAAATGTTTATTTTCACCAGTATAGGATTACACATGCGAGCGATTATGCTCGATGATGAGTCTTTACGCAATGGATGGACATCACACGTTAGCCAATGGTGGAGCGTAGCACTTGCAATAACATTATACGCGCTATTTCAAATCTGGGACAGGCTTATCTGTCGTGAATGGGTATTGATGGGTGCTAGAGCTCATTTTTTGTTAGTTTCCGTGCACACTGCAACATAATGCCATAATTTTAGCTACATAAATGTTCTGTTGTGCAAGAATCGTGCTGATTTTGATATCTTTGTTTAGACTTCCTAGTTGTTAACAGTCTAACAGTTTTTTGATGTTATTTTTTGTAAATCTACCCGGGAATTAGTAAACAAATTAATTTTTCATGTCATTCAATATACAATTGTCTATTAATATAATATGATTACTAAATTAACAATTAATGTAACAATTAACAATAAACCCAAATAGAATATTGCAGAATGTATAGTTATAAATAAATGTATTAGTTCAATTTCACTATTGAATACAATACAATTTTAGCACAATATAATTTAAGCTAATATGACGTAAGCACATCTTAATGTCTCTCATGGTATTTTTTTTATTAAATGATCTAAATACCGACTATCCGAAATACCAGAACCCATTATAGCCTTGACTTTATCGCCCAAATACCATTCCGGTTGATAATTTCCTAGTCAAAATGACTATAAATACTTTGCTGTGGCATACCACAGCCAAGTCAATTAACAATACCTACCTACTGGGCTATGATATTTTTTAAGACCTCGTTAAATGTCATAAGTCATAACCTACATATCGGACAGAGATTCGCGACACCCTGTATAACTCTTTATCCCAAGTTCCCAATGATACTAAAAAGTTAAATACTCCTATTATTGGTGGAATTGGGATAACGCTTATTATTACGTAATATTTGTTAAAAATATACCTAATAACTAATAAACTATCTTTTGCAACTGAATTTTGAGCCACTTTTCGATGTCCGATTGAGCTAAAATTAAATTTTGGTGTTACCCCACTGGAAACTAGTGTGGTGTGTAACTGGTTATTAAAAATTATATTTTTCAAATGTCTTTTTATTGCTTAGAGAAAAAAAATGTATTTCCAAGTTTCTTTGTCATTTACTATTAAATTAAGTTATTCTCAATGCGCTCACACGTCAAATCCAAGGTTGCTATGCACTTAGATACGATACGATCTATAATGAACCGTCGACGTCCTCGTGATTAGAAGGCGTTTTAATTCTTCTCGTCTTGTATGAGTCGCAATCTTAGCATTCTGAGATAAGTCATATCACAACCAATAGTGGTAATGTGGTAGTGGTGTGTCATAGTGTTGTCTGACCGCATCATGGATTACCATCAGGCGAGATGGCTGTTAACCTCAAGCTTATCACAGAATAGAAAACAAAAGAAAATCGATTCGGATGGATCATTTTTTTTATAGTTGATATGCCTTGTTCCCCGTTGATGATCCATTTATTAATTCAAGTTATTAAAATTTGAACCATACAGGATGGCCCAAATGGTGACATGTCAATTGTACAAATGCAATTTTTCGAAGTTTTTATGTAGAGGCGAAAATTTTTAACTTACCTATCTTATACTTTGCTAGATCACGCTATATTATAGCAAAAATATATGATTATTATGATTATTCAGGTTGTAAAACTCCAAATATTATCTAAATTATTCAGGTTATAAACTCTAAATTACTTTTTAACCTCAAACTATTTTATGCAAACCCTGCTCCCATGCGGTTCCTATGGATATAACTAGCTTCTATTAATCTAGATAGGTAGTATTTGAAAAGCTAGGTGTTGAAACCTCTACCTAGGTAACTAGAAGATGTAGACAATATCTTGCAATGTATTTAACAGTAAAGTAACGGTTTCTGAACAACTATTTCGTCATAAAACAAGGAAATAACCAGGTTTCTCAATTTTAATCCTCGTCTGAAAAGTCTTGTTCGTGAAGGTTGTAACAAAAATGATGATTAACCTTCTTGTTTCTGTCGGTTTTGGTTGGAGTGTTTAGACATGACGATGTAGGTAATTAAGTAATTATGAAGAGAGAATTTCAGTTATCCTCAACTAAACTAGCTAACAATATTGCCGACTCTTTCACGCCTTTCGTCTCAGATGTACACAAAGAATAACTCTTTAAAGTAAAGCGTATTCACTATCTCCGAACCACAAGGTCAACAAAAAACCATGACAGGGACCATGGTCTGTCCGTGATCCCTGCACAATTATACTGCTACCATCTTATCTGCTGAGCCAAACAGTGGAGCCACCATCGCAAATTCTGAATAAAACTGACGACAATTCCCAACATTTTTTAGTTTGACTATTTTGCCAACTGCACAGATAAGTTTGCCAGCGTGGTGGCTTGTGTAAGTATATTTTTCCGCTCGATTGAGTTGCCAGGTGTTGTGTTACCAAGCGGTTTATGCGTCGGTTGCGCTCGCGCACGCGGTCAGCTAAGCAGGAAACTCCTTCATTTGCATTGCTATTGGCTAATTAATTAATTTTCAATTCAGCGGCTAGCGTTTGATTGTGCAAAATGCAAATATTTAAACCTAACGGTAGAAAAAGTCCAATAAATCAGTAATTTCTTGGGAACACTAGTAAAGACTATCTATACCTCTAGTGCCTATCTTATAATATCTCTTATGTTTTGTTTCAGATCCAAAATGCCGTCGCTTCTGGAAGCTCTAGAGCGGAAGTACGGTGCTAAAGGCGAGGTGAACCCCCCAATAGACGACATACCAGTCGCCATATTCGTGCCGAAGCGGTCCCCCAGGCTCAGCGTGCCAACCCTCCTGGTGCTGAACGACTGTGACATAGACTGCGCAGGAGACGCTTGTGCCTTAGCTGATAAGTGCGCTGATGTGGTGGAGCTGGATATTGCCAACAATAAGCTCACTGAATGGCAGGAGGTAAGAATAGTTGGGTTTCCTAGTACTCTGCTAAATTATCTGCAGCCTGTAACTTATATTGTTGTTATTTATGATAGTTAAAAGCCATGCTGTAAAAATGTGTAAACAGAAGTTTATTTTTATAATAACTAAACTAAATTATCATACTCTAGAGAAGACGCATTTAACTGGCAGTAAAGTTGATGTTTCTTGCAACTAAACGTGCCTTTCTCGTGTTTACGACAAGCAACAGCTATTACTATTGGTTAAACACTGTAGTTTTCCGCGTTACGTGATATCTCCTTGGTGCTTGACCGAAGTTATCTTTACCAGTCGGTGACAAAGTCAACATACTTTTACAGGTCTTTGCGATACTGGAGCAAACGCCGCGAGTAAGATTCCTCAATCTGAGTTTCAACCGCCTCTCGGCCCAAATCCAAGCTGCCCAAGCACTCCAGCCCAAATTGGACAGTCTCAGCTATTTAATTCTAAACTCTACGTATATTGGCTGGCCAAATATCCACGCGCTACTCAAGGCTCTACCAGCTCTGGAAGAGTTGCATTTGAGTCTCAATGAGTATTCTTATGTGGACTTTAGCGGGCAGGAGGTTGACGAAAAAGATCGATGCGAGGCGTGCTCACGGCTCAACATCCCCGACACGACGGAACCAGTTCACGAGCAGCTAAAGAAACTCCACTTCTCTGGAAACCCAGTAAGCAGCTGGAAAGAGATATCCAAATTGGGTTACGCCTTCCCTAACTTAGAAACCCTATTGGTCAACGACTGTCCTGTGACCACTCTCGAACCAGACCCGTGCGAGAAATGCGAGGATAATAACGGGAATCGGAAAAGCCACGACGCCTTCAAGTGAGTATCGATCACTATTTACGTGTACGGAACTATAATATTAGCAAACCATCTAATAGTTGATACCCGCTATCGGTAATGTTCAGCAGCGATTGGTTTAATGCGTCTACTGCCATTGACCCACTGAACCTCGAAATCGTGCCCCGTTGTTATGGGTTTGCGTAACTTGTAATCAGTTTTTTGTTCGAACGACCTTTATTAAATTTTCGCCTTGATCGTTGTACACAATTTCCTGTAGTTTTTTAAACAAGTCGTTTTGTTTTTCAGACGTTTGCGTTTCTTAAACCTGAATAATACGGGGCTGGCCACATGGGACGAAGTAGACCGAATCGCACAGTTTCCTGCTCTCAAGAGTTTACGAGTTCAGGTAAGTCAGATATAAGCACTGTATTATGATATGAACATCTTGCAAATCCTGGCCTCGAAGATGCCGATAGCGCGCACATGGCCGGAAACAACCGATGCTATTAGTGTTTCGAGGCTGTCGGATACTATCCGCATAGCCTACTCGAGTTGCTGATGTTCACATCGAAGTCTGTTACTCAACCTTTGCATTACCGGCGCCAATTAGCAGGCGCGTCACACTTTTATGCTACCCTTCCAATTTGTAAGACAAGACAGTCTTGAAGTATTCTTAGACGGTTGCTGCGTCTTTGATTCGGCCGGGTCGTACTCCCTGGGGAACTCGAGCATAATGCGGGTGAAGGTCTTCCCGATTTAGTGGTGTCCTACTTGACGCCGGTTGTGCAATGATTCTAATGTATCGGGAATGCTCGCGTCGGGCAGAGCTGCGGTAATTTCGTCACGGACGTCCTCGCTGCGATACGAGATTAAACGGGAACGTTCATTTCACTGGCGGTTCAACCTTGGATTCCGCACTTGATGCACGTTATGATTAATCGTAGAATCAAAATGTAGGGCAACAGTCCAGCCCGTCGAAATTTAAACCATCTTAAGTTTCGAACAACTGATTCTAAAGATGAGTAAACGATACGCTTGTTGTTTTAGTTCTTTGTTCGTCGACAGATAAGTTCTCGTGTCCTTTTTATTTTAATTGTGTTTGTGTCACGTATTATACGAATTAAGTTCATATGACTTCGTTGGCTAAGCGCATATTTCCATAGCTCGCCAGTGACCGATATTTGTCTATGGTGACCGTCACGTTGTAGGACATGTGAAAGCGTGTCCAAGTGTTAGGTGGATTGTTTTAATTTACGCGACTTTGTTTAGGTACTCGTTACGCTTAACGACTTGGTGATGTCATGTTGTGTATGAAAAATATTATTAATTTCGTAGACGGTTTTTACTTAAAATAAGTATTAATGGGAGTGATTTTTATTATGATAGCAGTTATACATGATTTAGCAATAAATTCGCACATAATAAGATAATATTTCAAATTTTAACAGTAGATAAGTATTGTAGCCAAACGAGTAAAATGGGTAATATCTCTTGATAGCATTTTTCAGGAATATGTACTTCAAATCACATATATGTTACAACATTAAGTAAGTATAGGTGTAACAGTATTTATCACTTTGGTCTCTTAATAAACTGATGAAATAAAACTCAACTTTACGAAAGAATGAACGCAATAAATAATATAGGTACATCAAGAAAATGTGAAGGAAGTGGAGACCTTCGTAAGATATACTCGTAGATAGGTAAATGAATTATAAACATGTGAAAACTTAAATAATTACTGAATGAAGTACCTATTTGCTAAGAATTGGACTTGAAATTGTGCCTAATGCACATTTACCTTGAAATTTAACAAATGACAAAAACAATAAGAGCGTAAATGATTCAGCAAAATTATCGTAAAATTAAAAAAAGAAACAAACATTGTCGTAAAACTGAAGATAATAAAAAAGCAGGAATGAAACCTGAACTGTATTGGAATTGAAAGGGTTTCCATAGGATGAGTCATGTTCAAGTAACCAGTGAATTCATCCGTTGCAGGTCATTCGCATTAACAACTGAATTGCCTGGCGACCTTGTTATTGCATCGCTGGCGGATGTTCTGATATTGTTAGTCCCCTATACAATCTTATTCACGAATGCCTTTTCAGAACCTTGATTCTGACAAATTAATCTGCTTACAAATGTTTTCAAATGCAATGAAATGCGGGTGCGTTTACTTAGCATATTGTATCCTGCTTCGAATGCATATTTATACAAACCTACATTATGCGAACAGCTGATTTTGAAAAGTGCCAGTTATTGAAATTGCTTTTGAAGAGAAATGAACGTTTTGAGTTAGGAATTGCATCAATCTCAAACTGCATATTTGGGAACGGTGAGCAATGTGGAAAGTGCGGGTTTTGAACCTAATCCGATCGTAAAATCTAATTATTCTCAGAATCTCAATACAGATCAGACTATAAATCGTCATTATACAACTGGACATAAGCTATTTTTACTGTCTCTGCCTTGTACTAATCTGAGTTTCATGATTATGACAATGTCGTCAATGTAATGTAATGTGAACGTAGTGTGAATGGTATGGCTGACTCAAGACCTTTGATTCAAAAATAATATCATATATTCTAGTACTTGTCTGCATTCTCTTTGTTTACAAAGCTACATTATCGGAACGAGAACCTTTTGTAAGTGGTCTCGATGTCTAGACTCTTCTCTCCATTTTGCATTCATCTACGACTCAAGAGCAGTTGAATTGCAAACAATCAGGAATATTGCGAAACATTTGCTTTGTGGAGGGATTGCACGTTTTATGTCGAGCAATATCTTTGTGGATACTGACTATTAAGCGTTTAGTATTATTGTGCTCTACTACACGCTGCCCCTAAAAATGCTTTAAAGTTTACCTTTTACTTACCCTTACGACCCTTTGAATGAGACTGCATATTAACGCTACACCTACCTACCATTGGACTTCCTTCCTTAGTTCCTTTCAGGTTGTATCTGCTTGCTCTATGTATCCGCAGTTTTTAGCTCACTTAAGTTTTATCGTCATGATCAATTAGATTCTCAAAATCCCCGAACAAAATGACAAAAATTAAACTAAACAAACCTTTTTCCTGTTAACGCTTGATGATCTCATGTTTACTGAACCAACAATTCGCACGCAATTTTTTTTTTATCAGAATGACAAATATGAAAATGCAGAATATAAGTTTAGCCTCTATGTTGTGCTGGATTAGAATGAGAGCTGTTTGCTAGCAAATAATATTATCTTCTGTTATAAAAACTGATTCAGTCGTTCCGTGTCGAAAAGGTCGTTAACTATAACATATTTTGTTTAGATTGGAAAATTACCTGCCTCGGTGTGGTTCCGATGATTATTATAATTGACCAAACCGTACAGACGTAGATATACAGTCATACTTACCAAGATCGTAATGTTTTAGGGGTTACAGTGATCGCAGTCTAGTCTGGCTCCACCCACCGCTTCTGGGTTTGAAGAGACTCTAGTTTTCTCGTTTTGGAATCGTGCCTCGTAGGTACTTCTTGATTTAATAAAGGATGTGACAGGGTTAAGTTTAGGAGACCAGATGAACTACAGATATATACATTCTCTTCATTGCCAAATGAAAAATATCGGGCAAGAAATATTCGAAAATTGATGACAATTTTGTTTAAGTAGTGTCTAAAATTTAAAATTTGTTTCATTTTCATCCGGCAATTCATCTGGGGCCCAACATAATTTGAACAACCTTCACACATGACCTTTTATACATATTTACGCAGTGGACGATGAAAATGATATATCAAACCCAGAAGAGCAACGGTCGATGTTTCTGACTTTAACACATCCGTCCCACACGTTTTGCGTCTCAAATAATATCCTGAGTGCTTTGACATCGTGCTTGATTCACTTTGAGCTTATTTTACTGTTGATTGATGAAGCGGGTTCAATGGAATCAAAAAATATGATCCGTTTCTTTGTCTGACTAATCTTAATCATTAGAATCGGCGTAAATCAAATTTGTACTTTATTGATGCTAATGACCTTTATCAATTAGCTTACACTTTATAGTGTTGATAACGGTATGATAAAATGTCTGTTCTAAAAAATCTCACTAATCATATTTTAATTTCGTCTAAGCTTTCTTTGAAATCGTACTTTTGTTGTGAAATTATAGCAACTAAACAGATTTATCTTTGCATTTATGTCTGTTTGAAATTAGTTCGATTATTTTTATAGAACTGCAGAGGTTATTCCTCAGTCTGTTGAACCGTAAATTCCCGGCAAGGGTTCATAATAAATTTATAAAACGGAAGTGTAGGACACGCTGGGTGACCCAGAAACTCCCCTCCTCGTGCATTATTAGTTGGCATGCGAACATACAAACAAATCCATCTATTGCATGTAGTATAGATGGCTCCGTCGGTTGTCGGTTCCCATGATTATGTAGTTGTTTTTACTGTCACTCCTGCGTTCTTAGCCTCATATTTTGTTTTAATTATGATAACTACAGCCAGATCGAGTTTACCATTTACTTATACTAACAAATCATTTTTGCGTTTTATTATAAGTCAACCATAAGCTTTGTAGATATGTCGTAAAATACCCTACCAACAAAACATTGCATCATTTTCAAGGTTGCTTTCTGATGATTTTACTCTGATTGATTTTATTCGGATAGTGTCGTTTGATCACATATCGACAGGCTTCTGCATGTACTCGTAGGTACTCGTTATGGATGATACCTGTCATTTGACGATTAGTCGTGCAAATGTTTTGTGTAAAAAAAAACAGTCTTAAAACATGAAATATGCAAGTTTTCACGGTATTCTGCCTTACCCTTCCTAGTAGGTATTCCCAATTACCTGGGTAAGAAAAGCGTCGCCTTTGCATAAAGCCCTGCATCTACGAGTATAAACGTACCTTTGTATAAAAGCTCCCTCGGTAGAAAAGGCTTCTTCAGACTAATATAGCATTAGGATTTTCCCTGAGTTCTTTCTCGCCTGTTTTACAATATTATTTACCTAAACTACAGTTTCAACTTAGAACACCCTAATTAAGTAATATCGTTAGCGTACATGACAAAGCTTACCTACACTTAGTAGGTAGACTAGGTAGGTAAGTCGCAAATCGCAAAAATAAAAAGTATGATATTAACAAACCGTCATAAATTACTCGATAATTCTTAAAATTGATGACTGCTCTGCTCGTATCTGGGGGCGCGGCAGTGCTCAGCCAAGTTGAGCAAAAGCACAGCCGTACTTACCATAGTTTTCTCAAAGCCATTCAGGCCATTTACAACCCCCCTGTAACTTTGTGGTAGTTAAGTTTTTTAAACATTCAGGTTGACTAGACTGTTGGAACTCTATTATCGCAGTTCAAACATGGTGCAGGTAGTGGTACATATAGCATAGTCTGACAAGGTCTAAAAGCTCTCTACGTGCTATAAAAGCTTATACATAGCAGTCTGCGCAAAACCGTTGTTGCTCGCTCGCGGCCCTTTGTCCGAACGAGCTGTAATTTAGCTGCTGCTGCTATGCGCCCATATCCGTCAGCGCTAATTTATTCTTTGTATTGTGGTACGAGTAGAGTTTAAGCTAGAATTTGAAGCTGAAAATACTATTAGTCCGTTGGACAACTACTACACGTTTTGTGGTTAGCGTTTTGAGTTCGTGAGCGTTTATGTATATGTATGTAGACAGGCAAGCGTGAATGATACCATTACGTAAATGTCTTCCTCAAAAATGAATGAAGTCATAGGAAAGTATACTCTAACAATAAAATTTACAAAACGGACACTATCCTCTTCAAAAACTCGGTAAAACTTCCCATCGTCCATCATACGGGTATTATCTTTAGAGCCCCGGAGCGGCGTCGCCGTTGACTCGTGACTCGTGACCTATGAATACATTACCTTTACGGTCTTCCGTGCCTTTGGGTCAGCCCCCACGTGTAAATGCATTCTCGTTTTCGGCTGTCTAGCTCAGATTGGTACAGTTATGTTATAGATGGTTATCGATATCGACCATGATCTATGCGCACTATTGTAGTTTGATTTTAAATCCTCAACTATCAAAGAGGTTTTATAAGATACCTAACGTTTGTATCTATGTGTCTGTGTGCGATACTGATTTCGTAGCTCTCGAACAACTTATAAACCGATGTTGATTAGATTTTTTTTCATTTAAAAGGTGATTAGACCGAGAGTGTCCGAGAGTAACTAATCTAATCTAATTTGTAACTAAGGTTGTAACTAATATAGTAATTATTGCTTGGCTAATTATATCATTGGCAGCTCAATCAGACCATGCCTCTTCCTTACTTTCGCAAAACTTTCCTGTTATCCGCTACTCGCGTTACTGTCATTTTAGCTTCGTAACAAAGCAACATTGGATCGAAAACAAGAGGTAAGCTAAGGAAGTAGTTACGCGTAGCTCTCGTAAATATCGAGCGCGAAATGAGATAAGGTTCTATTCGAAGGGATTGCTTTTCCCGACTTCCGCTGTATTTTCTTAAATCGAAACTCCTTGAGAGTGCTAGAAGAATTTACTAATTTTTCGGTCGATATTCCCGCTCTTTTCAGAGAACCGTAAGTATTATATATAATTTACTTCAAAATTGTCAAGCTCCTGAGTAAATATCGATCATTCTAAACCCTGGCTCTATTACCTATTTAACTCGTTTCTCAGTACGTTTACCGACGAACACGCAATGCAGTAGTTTCCCTTTAGCGACTCATAATTAATTCGTTTTGCTGTAGATACACTAGATACTTAAATAAGTTAATTCGCTTAGAAATTCCTATAGCCTTGGAAATCTTGTCTCTTACCTCCTCTTATGCACACTTAAGTCGAATAAATTAGTTTAATAAACGGAATGATATCTGAGTAACAGAAACATTCACTTTGACCTATTAGTAGGTACTTACTTAGGTACCTAATTTTTATATTATTATAGGGATCCATCTAACTACTGATTCGATAGTTAAATTTTATTATGTGCAGGACCTCGCAGCTTTGGAATAATAGGGTCCTTGTCCAAGAAAGCAAGTAAATGTTTTAGAACGAGGTCACAATTTTCTTTGTCTTCTTCTATAAATCTTGACATATTTCAAGTTTTCTTGTTTACCGCAGGATGCAATAATCCTTGTTGAGAATTTCAAGGATCTAGCTTTACATAGGTATTTCCTAGTTCTTTGTTTGGCTACCGTATGTATCTACACAGGTATGTAGGTAGATGCGAATCGATGTATTTGCTGGACAAATATCTATGTTATAAACTTACATGTACGAGTTTGAGTAGGTATTATAAAACTGACGCAACTAAACGGCTTCTGCGTCATGGTCCTCGCGGATAAAGGATTTGAACGTGATCTGAGGTTTCTTTATTTAAATAAGTTTGTGCTTGAGATAATTATATTTTTAAACACAAGCTACTTTACCTGCTATATTTAGGTGTACCTTCTGACGGGCACAGTGGATCTGATGACGCAAAGCAGCATTTAATCTGTTAAGATTTTATTTCGGGTATCAACGCTTTCGATCTATTTGTATTATTTTAACGAGAAAGTAGTTTTATGCGTTAATTTCGCATAAAACTCAACAAATTAAAAAACTCTAAATTATTTTCTATCTAAATATCTTAGAATGGCATTCTTCTAATACCTGACCGAGCCACCTACTTACATACAATTACTATCCTTTCATATTCTTTCCGCGAAAGAAAGTAAAACGCTGTAGGCGTTAAACCTGCAGTTTACTGACCCATAATGCATTTACTGAATCATATGAAATCGATCGGCTTAATTAATGATTCAGAACGAAGCGGTGGCGGTTGGAACGGAACAAAAAGGTTACTCTACATCGAAGGTTTAAACGGTGCGTGTGTGAAATGCCCGTTGGTGCATGGCGGGTAGTAAGTCATATCGGGCGGTTATGAGTCAGTCCTTTTTGTCATACATATAGATACCATAACTGAGGTTACCTGGGTAACCCAGTACAAATTAATGTTTAGGAAATTAGTTAGAGACAAATGTAACACACTTGGACTACCAACGCTTGGTTTCGCCGGGGTCTATCACGCAGATCAAGTTTCTGATGGGTTTTAGTGCTTGTATGGGCGATTCAAACCGTAACGTTTATTGTAGGTTCGAATCCTACCGGCCGCGCATTGTTAAGGTGACTCGCTCATCGCTATGTGAGTTTTCTTGGAATCGTTTTAAACATTAAAAAAAAACTTGCCCTACGGACACGCAGACGATTCCGCCTACCGTTTTAGGCAAAACCAGTTCGTGAGGTTGAATGCTCGAGTTTATCATCCTAGGACAAAGGATATGGGTAGATAAACTTGTATAATCAGCTCACTTTACTAAAGCATAAGGTGTGTTTTCGTGTAACTTTTATGAACAAAGTTCGAAGAGACGCAGTAAAATTCCGAAAGTATCCTAAAATGTAGTCTTGAAGGTGAAATTGGAAATCTGGGTTGAGAAAATGCAATTTGCATGCGAACGCCAATCTCACTGAGCTCAGAGCTAGGGCGCAATTAGGGACAAGTGTCACCCCCAAGCAGGCTAATGCATCTACTCTAAGGTACATTAAAGCAATTGCTCTTCCCTTCTAAGAAAAAGTGGTTAGTGGGAGTCTCGCCAATTTTAATTCCGTCAAACGTGTTGAAATCATTAATAACAATGTATTACAAGCTTTTATTCACACTTTTGTTTCATAGAACATAAATGTGTATGTAAGTAGAACAGGCGCGGATTTAAGATTAGGTACGTACGTTTATTACGCATTTCGTTCGTTTTTATAGATCTTTTTTTAACTATCAAATGTTTTCTGATATGAAGTCGTGTAATTAAATATTATTGTTTTTATGATAGGATAAAACGATGATTTAAAAATTTCGTTAGTAATTCAGGGTTAGGGAGGGGGCAGTCACACCCGTTGCTCCCTTCACTATCCGTGCCTGAGCTAATAGCTATAAAAATATAATATGTACCTATATAGATGATATAAATGATATTATATGTTAGGTAGGTAAGCTCGTGCGCCCTACAAGGAAACCCGCACGGAACCTTGAGACCAGCAAAAACCTATTCAATTAATATCTAGTTTTTGTTTTGTATTTCAACAAGGATCCATAATCCTTTATTGTATCGTCGCGTCGCCGTCGTGAGTTCGTGACTGAATTTAATTTTATTCCTGCACCCTGTGTACTTGTGAAATTGCAAAAAGGCAAGGCAAGTTGTCGCTTGTCCAGCTGGGACTTTCATGAATACCTGAGCACGTATCTCAAGGGATTTTTTAGACATTGCTGGAGTTATGTTGAGTTTTATCGAGAAAAATGGCAATGGACTTTAGAGAGCTTTAATCTTGATTATGTTGACACTAATACAAATAGGTACGGTACATGGATTTTTTTTTTTTTGACTCGGAAAATCCTTTATGGATACCACGCCCGCCCCGGGGGAGGCAGGGTGGTTATGTGGGAGTCTCCGCCCTATTGGCGGCATACCCACTAAAAACCCTGGGGTGTTCGGCATCCGCCTGATGGGGCAAGGTGGGGTCGCGTTAGCAATCGCCACCTCGCCCCGGCGATGGGCCCGATTAGGGCCCCCTGCGCCTATGGAGGGGTGACCCTGTTCCCCAGGATCACCCCCCAGACAGTCAGTGTGGGGTCGTGCAGGCCGGGAGAGTCCCCCGACTCTCTCGGCAACCCCACTGCAGAGGAGCGAGGAGACGGGCGAACCGCCTCCTCGCTCCCCCGTCTGTGCCGGAGCGGATCAGATCGGGTGTCGTCCTCTCCGACCCGCTCCGCGGCCTCCTTCTGCGTCATCACCTCTTCGCAGAAGGAGACCACGGCCTGCCACGATCTCTCGCCGCCGAGCACGGCTTTCACCACGCTCGGCAACGAGAGATCCCGGCCTATGTAGGCCGAAAGCGTATGCCGCTGGGGGGCCCCATGCGGCACACGCTTCCAGCGCTTCCCTCCTCCTTTCCTTGCACTCCCGACCGCAACCCACATGCGGCGAGGAGCACAGGAAAACCCCCCTGGTGGCAGCAACGCCACCGTCCAAGCCATCACGCTGTGCCCTCTGCCAGTCAGAGGGACACACGGATGGGCCCACCGTGTCGGGTTATTGGCCACCGTGCGGTAATACTGCATAAAAGCTGCAATATTACCGCACGCTGTTGCACCACGTGGAGGTTACCCGACCTAGCACCCCAAACGGTACATGGATAGCGTGACGATGCTCAAGTTGTTTTAGGTTTAATTGGATAGAAAGTGATCGTTTTGGCGAATGTGCTTCAAAATTGAGCGTGACTAGAAACTAATTTGTCACTGCTGCTGTCTGCTTGTTATGAACGAATCCTAAGACCTATTTTCAAGTATCAAGAAGTTGTAGGATAACGTTTTCACAAGCCTTTATTTAGCTCGCAAATAGGTATGTTACTTAAGTATCTTGTTAACCTTTTTCGTTAACTTTTTCAGGGCTGGCCGCTATGGGAGAGGTTCGAGTCGACGGAGCACGAGCGGAGACTGCTCCTGGTCGCCAGGCTGCCGCACATACGCACCCTGAACGGGGGCGGCGCCGTGCCGGCCGAGGAGAGGGACTCGGCCGAGCGCGCCTTCATCAGATACTACATGGAGAGACCGGAGTCGGACAGGCCTGATCGGTGGGTTCGGGGAAATAGCGCCTAGTGCCTAGACCTAGATTAAGAATCTATTCGTCTTACTTACAAAGCTGCTTATAGTAGTCTCTGCTTAAAATGCTCTGATAACTTCTCGCTGACGTAAATTTTACGTAATTTTTTCTGTCTTTTTTGTGACCTTAAAGGTCACTGTCAAAAGAGATAGAAAATTTTAAGCAGTGATTAAGTTTAAGCAGGCTTTATAAGTAAGGCCCTATATGCCATATGGAGAATTATGAGGACTGGTTTTAGCTTGATGGCGATTTGGAATAGTTTGGAATGTTTGAGTCGGAATTGGTCGGTTTCGAAATTAACGAATGCTTACCTCACCTCACTCATACATAAACCTAGAGGTTTATCTCAGACCGCACAGAAGAAATATGAATAGTAGGCCCCTACAATACTACACTTCTATAGACACATAAAGGGAAGTACCGACCTAGGTTTTGTTTATTTGTTTTTTGTGACACTCGGAATTTTCACCAATAGGTTCTTAGAGTTGCTAGCAATAAACCAGCGTCACCAAAAGTGTTGTGTAAGAATATAAAATCGGTTCTTTATGGACAAAATCGCAACTCACCGTATAAAATTGTAGGTAGATTGACATTCTGTCACCACCACTGAGAATTCGCCTCGAACATACGTTTTATTACTATTTACCAAATTAGCTGCATCTCACGGTTTCACTCACAATCAAGTTAACAGTTTGAGTACAATTATGTGCTTACAGTGTGTACTTACTGTGTACACTGGGTTTTAGGGAATAAGGGTACGCTAAGCCGAAGAGGGCACTTATTAGGTACTCATCATTACGAACAACTTTACTATAGGGCTAACCCTGTAATCGAGAAAAAATCACAGGTGTCAGACATTTTGTCCTGTTGTTGAATAACAGATTTTTTTGTGATTTGTAAAAGTTTTTCACAATAAGTACTATGAGCCCTCTTAGATTTCCATTCCTTATAACCCTGTATTTTACAATATCACTTCGCTATCCTTCAGTGTCAGATTTGTTTAATAAGGATGTGCGTAGGAGTGGAATCTGCAATCATCGACCTGACCTGAATGACTATATATATGATAATGGTTGCTGGTTGTAGGTGAATTGCAAATGTTGGTCGGGGAAATCCAATAAAACAGTAACGTTGAAGTTAGATAGTTTGAACCACGATGACGCTCCCCACCTTCCTCTTAGTTGACTAAAAACCAAGCAGCTTTATTAGTGTATAAGTTTTACTATGGTAACACTAAGTAGGTACGGATTCGTATAGAAATCCCGGTAATGCGGAGAGGTCGATAAAATAAGTAAAACAATAAATACATTTACTTAAACTCCCTCGACCACCACCGATAGAGATTTAGTATGTGCAAATAAAACACAATGTCACTGAAAAATTAATCTGCTAATTTATCTGAGGAAATGTCTACTGAAATAAATTCGATAACCACGAGCTCACACTTGCGGAAAAAAGGTGAACGTTACTTTTTGGATTGAAGCAAGAATGGTTTTCTAATTTTTATCGCATTTTGTTTCCAGGTACTGGGAGCTGGTGAATGTGCACGGGAAACTCGACCCCCTGGTGTCTGTGAACCTGCGGCCGGAGAAACGTGTCCAGATCACGTTCACCTGCGGAGACACCAGCGAAGTCAGGACCGTTGACGTTTACAGGTAAGTGCATGCCCAGCCGAATTGTTATTTTACCCAGGAAAAATTATAAGTAGAATTTTTCCTTCGGAATTCGTTAAAGGGGGTCACTGGGAGTATACATTTCGTTTTTCGAATTCCCAGTGGTATTGCATTTTCCGCCATCTTGATTTTAAGGGATGTTTTCTGTTTTTCTAAATAACTCGTTTATTTTCAATTTTACACAAAAAATGGTTATAACCAAAGTTGTTTGAAATTGAATTTCCTACAATTTCTGTCCTAATCAATTTTTTCGTAGGATCGATATTTTTTCATTTAACACCCGGAAAAGAGGTGAGGCATGCATCGAAATATTTTATTTATTTTTTTTTATTTTTTTACAACTTACATTCCAATTTTGAATGCTCTAATGTCCCTACCATACGACCACTCTGTCGAAACAACAATTTATTTTAAAATATTGCAAATTTCAATGATAATGCAAGTGATAATGCGCTAATACAATTCCACCCCCTCGATCGAAAAATATCGATCCTACGAAAAAATTGATGAAGACAGAAATTGTAGGACATTCAATTTCAAACAACTTTGGTTCTAACCATTTTTCGTGTAAAATTAAAAATAAACGAGTTATTTAAAAAACCACCCTTAAAATCAAGATGGCGGAAAATGCAAGACCACTGGGAATTCGAAAAACGAAATGTAGACTCCCAGTGACCCCCTCTAACGAATTCCGAAGGAAAAAATCTACTTATAATTTTTCCTGGGTTTGGTTCGGTTCTCGTCTAATTCGGCTGGGCTGATATACTGATAAAATAGAAAAAAGTTGTTTTAGGAAATGCCTTCAGATTTTAAAATTAACTTAACCGACATAATATATTATGCAAAAATCTAAATGAAAACTTTGACATGGAATATAAAAAAAAATCGTTATTTTTGATAGCATTAGAAGCCTCTCAAACTTGATGAATATGCTGCGTTGTTAGTATCTTGAAGAAATCGCAGTTTTTGAGAAAGTTTGATGAATTAGGCGTTATTGCGGAAATACGAGACGGAGGAGACGAGTACGCAATGTTGACGACTACCTATGTCGTGAATTACAAGTTTATCAGAAAAACATAGCACTTTTTTATATTTTCATTCTCCCCTCACCCTTGTCCATTTTACCTTTTAATTTATACATTTTTATTGTAATGTTTCAGAACCGTGTCGGATCTAAAGACGCGGCTAGAGAGGCTGGCTGGTTTCCCGGCCTCTAAGATGAGACTTTTCTACGTAGATCAAGAAGTTAGGGATTCGCAGGTAAATATTATTATTACCGACCGTTAATAGCATAAATCTAATCTATCTACTATGATGAAATAAACACCCAGTCCTCGAGAGAAACCCTTGACCCAAATGACGTGCGCACCATAGGTGAGGTCAATGGGAGAGTTCAGGGCGGATAAAATCCATCTATCGTCTCGTATCATATATCAGTTGGCTTTTTCTAGCTTTGTAAAATGCTTGTTTTTATCGTTATTTATATGCTAACAGTCGGTACGTGGCTCTTCAGTTACTCATTGAGAGCAACCGAGCAAGTTTTTTTATGCTATAGTGACGAGACGAGCAAATCGCTCGCCTAACGTTAAACGTCACGTTTGCCCAAAGTAAAGAGCAAGTAAAGAGGTGCTTCGTTAGTTTCAGTTTTATATGGCGGTCTATACAAAACCGGAACTGAGTAGGTACTTACCTCTTGCTTGCTCACGCGCGACGCGGACGTGCCAACTGAAAAGCCTTGTACTGAAAATCATTCATGTCGCTAACATTACATAAACATAACCAACCATTAATTTCTTCTATTAACCAAATTATTCAAGTTGAAGCCTTTCCAGGGACCAGAAGAGATGAAGTATCCCACGAAGCAGCTGTACTCCTACAACATCAGATCAGGTGACGAGATTATCATAGACTTGAAGATGAAGCATTCGATATCGGCCAACTCTAACGGATCTGCTGTCACCGCTACCGCATGAATGTACTTCGAAATTGGGTTATGTTGGAGTCGTGTAATAGTTGGATAAGTGTAATGTAATCTGTTGAATCAAAGTGCTGTAAGTGTTCTTGGCTGTATTTTTGTCTATATGCCCAATAATGCCCATAGTATAGTTACTACCAAACAGTCCAAACAGTGCGATTGACTTATCTGTAGAGAAGTTCGAATGTAAAACGTATCATTTTCGATGAGTGTTTTTAATTTTTGGTCGGGAAATGCGATGGCGGTTAAACTTTTATTTTCGGATAGGTTGGTCGCATTACCTTGGAATATTGAAAGCTGTATGAAAGTGGAACTATGTACCCACATTTACGCAATTGATACGCTTTTTTCAAATATTCGTACTAACAACGTAACATACCGATGGGGTGAGATTTATTTTAATTTTGTATGATTATGTGGTTTAGTTTCTCTTTTACTGGTCGGGTATCTATGTTTTGTCGATTTTAGTATTAAATAAATAATGAGTAAATGAAAAATAAAGGTTGTCACAAAGCATTTTGTTTTAAGTTTTGATCCAAACTGAGCTGGTTCAGTAGCCAGTTTTTTTTATTTATGAAATTTAAGAGAATCTTTTCTATTCATCTGTACTTCTGTAGCCAAATAATTACAATAAGATATTTGAACCTTCTAAATTGTCTACAAATCTGATTTCAAAACAAATCAACATGTATTTGTAATGTAAATTCATAAATTCTAGTATCAGGATTATTTGCAATATTCGCCTGTGATAATAAATTATATAGATTACGAAAAGAAATACAAAGAGAAGTGCTATTAACATTACAAAATATATCTACTATATACAAAGTAAGGCGCCTAAAAATCTTGGTGTAAAAGTAATTTTAACAAATTAAGTAGCGATAAATTACTAACTGCCATTTTGAAATATAAATCATAGTATATATTCTTATCATCTACTATTACATTTTATTCTGATGATTGTTCGAAATTACCTGCTTATTTGTAAACATAAAATTCAATCTTAAAAATCAAGTGTTATAAGTTCAACTACCTGAATGGTAGCTTCAGTATTTTATGCCATTTTTTTATATTTATTTTAGCAGTAGGAATTTTACTTGGTCTTTTCTTTATGTGTTACATAACGCAACCATTGTAAGGCACCATTAACAGAGTGCCAAATTAGATTTTATTTTTTATCATGATAGGATATGGATATTGTTTCTTCATTGTGATTGGCAAATTAGCTAAATATTCATGTGCTGAAAAATCAAAGTGACTACAGGTACCCAAAGAGTGGAGAATACTAGAGGTACCTCTAGCAACAAATTACTTGATCAGTTTCTTTGACATATTCATTAGAATTAGGTTTAAAAAATAATGTAGCAACATGATGAAATATCCCATATTTGAATAAAACATAGTAACCGATTTAAATCTGATGTTTTATTTATATATAATGTTTTTATTTATCACAAATACAGTCTTTTCCCATAAACCGCTATCATAGCATTTTGAACTTGTTCCGTAACATGCATAAATACTTCAACCCATTCAGTGTTACACATTTCATGTGTCCTTCTATTAAGAAAGTTCAACAAAATATTCAGCTTTTCTAATTTTTTATTTATAACCATTTCTCGCATGTATTCGGAAATTAGATCGATATCACAGAGTAAAGGTGTTTGTCCACTATCCAGCCATGCTCTCAAAAGCTCCCTTACTTCTCTCCATGGAAGACCTAACAGACCTTGTCGAAATGGCTGCACTTGAACAATATTTATATCTTTATTTATTGGAAGCTTCTCAAGTTTCGTTTTAAAATCTTTGCTGGTATCAGGTTTGACCATTGGATCTCTGAAAGGTGTATCTCTTGTTATTGTTTGACCATGAAGAAACTTGGTCAATACATTTTTTGACGCAGGTTGTAGTTTCGAAGTTTTTGGAGGTCTGCCTCGCCTTTTTACAGGTGACCTTACTTGTAAAATTGGAGATTTGTTACGAGATAAGCGCTGTTTTTGTTTGTTTGGAGAATGATAGACTGTTTCTACATTATTCTCTTCTGTAACTGATGTTGATTTCTTTTTATCAAGCAATGTCGAAGTTTGTACTTCATTTTTATTAACAACTTTTGTTGACTTATTACACAAAAATTTGCTGATGGCACCTGTTGTTGGTTTACTGATGGTTGATTCAAGCTTGGTCATTTGTATACCAACACCTCTCATTTCTTTAGGGTCTATACTAAGCTTTTTGCAAATCGCGATAGCTTCTCTTGTTATTGTTTCAACATCATTTGTAGCATTGGTCAGAGTGTTTGATTTATTGATAACATTGCAAAATCCATGGCCCATAAACTTAGCAGTCTCTACAGGTGCTTCTTCTGCTCTGACCATTAGTTTTAAAGTAATACATTTACCCATTACTTTAAATTGAAGCATTCTTGAATGTACCTCTGCAGAAAGTTGTTTCAAAAAATCATAGCATTGATCAATGTTTTCAAATCTTATACCATAGTTGACTTCGGCTGAAACCGATTTTCTGATTGTCTGAAATGTTAAAAGATTGACATCCCGCCCTCTACATTGATCAAAAAGTTGAATTCCAGTCTTGACGCCTAAATGACATTTCAAAGATGCTAATGACATTTGTTGTAGGGATCCACATGTGGTGTGTCCGAGTGATTCCAATTTTTGAGAAGTCTGTCTCCCCACTCCTGGCAAATCTCTAAGATTTATGTCATACATGAAATCTCCAACTAGATCTTCGGAGAGGAAAAATTGGCCATCTGGCTTAGCTCGCTTTGTTGCCAGTCGAGCTTGCAAGCGGTTACCGCCAAATCCTGTAGAACATGGGCAGCCTGTTTTAGATCTGATTTCATTTCTTAAAGCCGATGCAAGATCTTGCACGCTCACACCTAGTTCTCTCAACAGATCAGTGCAGTCCACATACATTTCATCACAAGATACTGCTTCTATATCCAGAGTATATTGTGCTATTGTATTGTATAAAGTGTTAGCAACTTCTTTGTAGCCTTCAAAATCATAGGGAATAGTTTGCAAATCTGGGCATAGTCTCAAAGCTGGTCCCATAAACATTCCATTTCCTACCCCTTTTGCTCTGGCTTCATATGAGCAAGAAGCAATTTCACTCATAGACCCATATTTGTCATCTTCATCTGTTATATTGTCTACTCTACTTTCAAATTCAATATCTTCTTCAGCTGCACCAGTTGCTTTTCCCAATTTTTGTGCCTGTTTCTGTCTATACAAGTTGAACTCTGCATTTCTATCTACTCCAGGTCTCTTAGGTCTAGGTTGACCTCCTTTTGAATGTGTCACTGCCACAGGTTTTCCTCTAAGTTCTGGTCGATTTCGTAAGCCCACAGAAACAAAGAAACAGTCCATGTCTATGTGCATAATTGTTTTTCCCTTTTCAAATCTAATTTGAGAAAGAGTATTGGTGGTGCTGGGTAAAGAATTAATAACATTCTTAAGATGTTCTCTAGCAGGAAATGTAAAGTTGCTATTTTCTCTGAGATCATTGACATATTGCTTGAAACATGCTCCGAGCTGGGATATGTGATGTAGTCTAGAATTATTATAAAATTCTGAGATGAAATTAGGATCTGCTGCAGTTTTAGTACTGTGCTGAAATGAGCTTGGTTTTGGTGTTTCAGTAGTATCCACAATTTTAGAATCATTACAAGAGTTTAATGCCTTTGCTTTTAAAAGTTCGAGATTAGATGGAACATGCTTGATATCAATTTCTGAATTGTTTCCAGCTCGCAAGTAATCTTTAAAGTTGACCGATAGTTCAGATGATTCATTGTATGTGTCTGGAAAATCTTTTTTTACTATCTTATTGAAATTTAACTGCTTTTGTGTTCTTGAATTCCTATAAAGTAAATAATCTCTGAAGTCGAGCAGACGATTAGCAGCAATGCTCTCTGTTATCCATTCTGGTTTAACAACTCTATCAAGTGGCATATTCTTGACTTTAGTGTCGGGTAAGTTCGACGCAATTATATAGTCTTCGCTCCTTTTGTAAGTGTGGTAGATACCGCCATGTTTCGGCATTAAAACCTTAAGTTCATCAGCAGACGGATCAGTAAATCCATTTACAAAAATACTTATGCCATTAAAGATATTGGATAAAGCTTCCTCGTTTGCAGCTCTGGCGTCGAATTGCTCTTCTAGCTTTGAGATTTTAGCTTGCATGTAGCCACCCCAAGCTTCAAATCCATTGTCGGGAAACTTTTCGTCCCGTCGTCTCATGGTGTAGAATATTTGATCAAAAATGCGGGTGACTTCTTCATAAATTCAGTCTCGGGCTCAGATAAACCAAGAGGGCCTCAGGTCAAGCATTACTACAGTAGAGCAGTAGCCGTGTAGAATCAAAAGTTTGAGTTATTTCAACAAAACAAAACCGCGGATACGCGGTCCAATCGGAATCTATCCAAACAAGCAAGCAATCAGAAACAGCAGCAGACTGCGCTGCGACATACTTATTACTCTTTGGCTGCGACCATAGAGTAGTACTGTAAGCGACTGACTGAGCGAGCGAGTGAGAGTACCTAGTACTACAGTACTAGTACTGTTGACTGACTGACCTTCATTTTGACATTAACAAATAAAAATAACGTTGCCTTTGGTTTTGACTTTTCATCTGCAAGTCAATGTCAAGTCAAGTTAAAACTCAAATGACACAACGCAACGCAACCAGTAGTTTGAAAATTTGAAATTTTAATTCAAAATAAATACAAAGAAGAAGATGTATTCAAGTTTTTACATTTAATTTTCGCAAGTTGAGTGTGTGTTCAATAACGTTAACGGTTGAAATATTACCACTATGGCTACAATTGACGAAGATATGATAATTGTGCCATGGGTCGGCCCTATGAGCGTTAAAAACTCTTTGACCATAATAGTTCTTTCACAAAACGTTGAAATCATTGAAAGAATAGCGAACGCCCTCACAGAAGTACATGGTAAAGGAGCATTTCGATGGAAACTAATAGTTTTGCAGTCAGTTCATTTAGAGGAAGTAGAAAGACAGTCGGACATAACTGGAAGAATAGCTCTAGATTTTGTGATTGTCGCTATTGACACATCCAGAATGTTCAGCCTAGAATGGACAAAAAGCCAGGTCAAACAGGTCCATCCGGATCTTAGATGTCGACGTGTGGTCCTTGTGAATGCTGGAGGTCTACCAATGAACGCCATGGCCCTCAACGCAGGAGATTTAGTAACATTTCAACATGACTACAAATTAGAAATGTTAACGGGGGATGTAATGAAATCAGAAGATGCTGTATTTTTAGCGCGACGATTGTTGAGATACATGGAAGTGTCTGTGGGTTTGAAGACTGGATTTCCTAACTTGAATGTTTGATAGTATGTTCTGAATTTAAATAGGGGAATCAAGTGTTCTTGATGTGTTCAAATGTTGCCAAACCCATGACGATAGACTGCATTACCAGAATCTGCGCTCATTGACATTTTGATAAAATATGACTTATTTTTGTTTTTTTGAGTTTCAATAGCTACTTATACATTTCAATAGGTATATTTGTTGAGAGGTCAAGGGTGGCGAACCATTATGAGTCAACGTGGCAATTTTTCTGAAGAAATTTTAACACTTTGGCTGTTAATTAATTAAAATTAAAATTTGTTTATTTGTCAGAAAAAATGTTACAGAATTGTGTATGAACCCTGAATCTTGCACTAGGTGAGTCCTGTGTCGCAAGATTCAGTGTCTTCCATCGTCGATGAAGTTATTAAAACTAGACAGGATAAACAATCTTAGTAATAAGTACTATTTACAAGTTCAAATACAACAATCTCAAGGTAGTGTCTTGCTTCAATTGGCTTAGGGTATGAGAATGTATAAAATGTGTATATATAAATGTAAATGTTTGATTTTGGGTTATTTACTAATGATTAGGTGTATGTTAGTTTGTGGTGCATGTTAGTTTGTGTGAGTGGGTGTAGTTGAAGTAGTGTGTAGGTGAGTGAGTGAGGGAATGAGACGAGTGAGACGAGTGAGTGAGATTAACGTGTGGTAAGGTGGAGTAAGTGAGGTTAATAAGAGTATTGTAACAATTATATAAGTATATAATTATATATTTTTTCGACAAATTGTTGGGAAATTTACTACAGTAGTCACTCAATCAGAATGTTTTACTTAAAGCGGTAAGTTATTATTTCGCAGTTTTATTGATAATTGTAATTGTAAGGGGCCTGATTCCCCACAAGCTGGTGATTACAGATATTCTAACATGGGTTGCGTAAAGAAAAGAAGAGGTGGTCATTTATTGCAATCAATATGAGAGGTCGAGCCAGCAAGTGCGGAGAAGCAAGCCCCCTAGGGTCATTTGGTAATTAACAATATATTTTCCGTAGCACATTGGTCCAAAGAGGTTAGCCATCTCGTGACTTTACGTGGCTAGTAATCACATGCGCTTGCCCCACACTCGGCTAATAGTCAAATGCGTTGTGTTTTACGCGCCTGGCGTGTGCAGCCGCACTCGCGTCGTGCAAAGGAAAACACAAGGTATGTGTTTCCCGCAGCCAAAGTGTTAAATGAGGCTTAAGCCATGCCGTTATATGATGCCATTGGTTCACTATCCCTCCCGTAGGCCTACACTTTCAGGCCAATAGGTTCTGTTGAGTTATGTAAGAAGATTGACAAAGAGGTACCTCTTTATAGACATAGTAGTGCATATTTTGATTTATTAAGGTGCGCTGCCATGGACTGGGCTTATAGGCCAGCTACAGTTGTTATTTGCACTTATTTTGATTGTATTCTATGAACAATAAAATTAAATCACTGTTTGTAATGTGTGGGTCAACATGAAGAAAGGTGTAGTTTTACATGACTTGTTGCACACTTTAGTACACCACAATCAAACAAGATTTTAACACTGACTGCGGAAAACACATAGGTACCTTGCGTTTTACCTTAGTGCAACGCAAATGTGGCACTTAAGGTAAGTGCATGTGTTTATCAGCCGCAGTCAAAGTGTTAAGAGGCAGTGTTGTAGCCTAAGAAATTTGTGTGTAAGATGCCATATTGTGAATATATATCAAATGTAACCTGTTTTCTACTATAGGATCACTGTACTCTCTTACTATGTATAGGTAAATAAAAGAAAATATACACATTTCTGAATTATTTATTATACTTTGATTGTACTACAAAATAATAGGAAGTTTCTACAGTTACAATTATTATACATACATAAATAACTTCAATTTAACCCATATTGCCGACTGATGCTATTGTCACATGCAATAAACTATTGCCAAGAGTATAATTATGCAAAAAATAATGAATAACATAACCTTAACAACTAACTGAAATACTGCTCATTTGTTAACATAATATTCTGAATCATTATCATAAATATTCTAAAATCTGTGAAAATATGACAAAAATTACCTACAAAAGTTTTGGAAATGCACTGTTTGTCCCATTTCGATTGTATTATCACTAAACTAAACAACTAAGTTGATTCTAACATTAACGTCACACCAGTGACTCGTTTAAAATAAACGTATACAAAATTTAAGAATAAGCAATATCACAACTAAACTGCCTGCCGCCACAGGCAAATAAATACACTAACAAAAACCATCAGTTTGTATGCTTTCTATACGAGTAAATATATGCTTCTTTGCATGTGCAGCAAAGACCAAGCTATGCTGTACATGAAATTGTGTTGATTAAACTAACATAATATCATTCATTATTGGGCCCTATTGCGTCATAAAAATCATCATAATAAAAAGCATTTGAGAAAAGAAAAGTCAAAATAAAGCCTTTTCTCATAAATTTTTAAGTTCATAAAATCATTCATCATTTTGAAATTAAAAATATGAAAGGTTATCGTTAAGCCCCGTATTCATGGTAAACATTTGTTTAGCAACATTGTTGATGAACGGCATGAATGTTGCTGGAAACACGGGCGCGAGCTTGTCAACATGCCGTTATCAACTCTACACAGCAACATGTTGACAGCAACTCCGCAACACGTTGATTCAACTTTGTTGCTAAACAAATGTTTACCACGAATACGGGGCTTTATCATCAATCATAAGAATATTGGTGTTCCATTCACTCTAAGTAGATAAATATAGCATTAATTAGATCTCTATTACGGTAATATATGAACCGCGGAATAGACAGATGTACTTTCCTCGCGGATTTTATGTAACACACAAGTTATCTAGCTACAGACATATAATGTAACTTATTCACTAATTTCCTGTAGTGAGAGATATTAGTTTAGATTTAGTTAAAAGTATCTCAGAAACTATCATTCTCTCGGAATACTACTCACTTTTAGGTGAGCGGGCTCTTTTCCGCAACTAGGCCGTAAGTCGGCCCTTTTTGCGTGAGTCACTTTTAGGTGATGCAGGATCGAATGTAAAAGCGACATATTCCGAAGTAAACTGTTAGATGTCGAGATGCTTTTATAGCCACAATAATGGTTCCCTATCGTGAAAGAATGTCCACATCCATATCATAAGCACAAGTGTCACATTTCAAGTTTGAGCACAATATTTTCTAAACATTAAAAACATTAAAATATGACAATCCTTGTGCGATCAACTCTCATACTGCCCTAGGCTTCCGCTGCTGTCAAAGTGCCGGACTTTTCGATATGTGGACTCGAGTCCTCGACGACTGTCTGGAAGTTAGCGGTTATCTAAGTGTGTGAAACTATAAGTAAAATACAGAGATTCTTGATATGTAGGTAGCATCAGAGCGTAAGCCTCAAGACGAAAGCTACATACAATGGGGCTAACGTTACCGGGGTCCACTGGCTGTGTAAAAAACTAGAGAGCTTCGATTAAAATACCTTGATTCTATTGCTACGTTCTGAGAGTATTTATATGAGATGAGTACAAAAGTTTGTGGTGATTCGGCCAGTGGGCGCCGGGTATCGAACCGCCGCTCGCCCGAGCGCGCGCCGCCGCTTCGCAGTGTAGCACCTATTGTTCACTGTACACGTCTGTTCACTTCACACTCGTCATTGTACCGATCTGCGGAAGAAAAACGTACATGATGAACTGTTGTCTACCCAAAATAATAATTTAATAATTTGTTTACAATGCCATACAAATAATGGGTCATTATCATTATGAAATGATGCCCCATACACAACATCATTTGCTGGCATAGTATTTGATGCTACAACATTCGGGTGATAGCAAAACAGTGACATGTTTACCTTGACATCTCTATAATCTATTTATAGATTCTCTATTGTATGACAGAAATGTCATTTCCATACATTTTCCTACTTTTCTATAGCGTTTCTATTATGGAAATGCTACTTGGCTAGGGGGGCGTTGTGTCTACTAGCCTCGAATAAAAATGTCACTGTATTGCGATCACTCGAATGTTGATACAATGCTAGGGAAATGATGCGTACGTCTCAACTTTTGGTAATATCTACACTAATTAAGGATGTGCCACAGTGCCAGTGCACTTGGACGGTCTCTCTCCTTCACCTGCCTAGTCCGAGTCCAGGTTGACGACGTCCCCCGCGGGCGGCGCGCGCGGCTGCATGGGCGGGCGGCCGCGCGGGCGGCCCGCGCCCGCCCCCGCCCCCGCGCCGCCCCCGCTCAGCATGATCTCTCGCGCGCGCTGTTGCTGGAGCGCCATGGCCACCGGGTCGCGACTGCCGAGGCCGCCCGCGTAGAACTTAGCGCCCATTTGCTGTGAGAGGAAAATGTGGTTTAACGTTTAGTTTCACGAATTTGATTCGAATAGATTTTTAGGTCAACGATAAACTCAGGAACACGATACGAGACGTCAACTATAAAATCAGTTGTCCTAACTTGGTGAAGAACAGGGATACATGATAGGAAATGGGGGAGGCTCTTGCCCAGCATTTGGACGCAATAGGCTGATAAGAAACGGACGTAGGGTGCCCATGACGAAATCGACCTGGACCAGTGGACAGTTAACTAGTTAAACATACAAATTGGTAGCAAGCAAAAAGGTAATCTCAAATTAAGTTAAACGCTATTAACATATTTTGTTTTAAAACTGCTTACATTCTGATGCTGCAACAGCTGTTGCAGTCTAATCTGTTGCTGTTGCTGCTGCTGCCGCTGCCAGGGCGGCTCGTACTGCAGCCCGCTGGCGCCGCCCATGCCACCCATACCGCCCACGCCGGCCGCTATACAAAAATAGTAAATTACAGTCGCGGAAAAACGATTGATTCACGTGTGAATAATTAATCAATACATAATAGGCATGGTACAGAAGGAATAAACGAGTATGTTTAAGAAACTCATTCTGTGCTTCATAAGGCAATGTTGAGATTTGGAGACATGTTCGTCTGACCCAATTGCTAGTTCGTCAACATCAATTGTTAGCCTATAGCAGACACCTTGGGCCTCATAGAGTCAGATTCAGAACGCGCACTTCCCAAAAAAGAGCACCGGACCAAAATAATCACTTCCCAAAACGAATATTTTAACAACAAGCTCTTCCAAGAACGGACATATCTTAAAGTGAGGATTTCCCAAACTGAGCATAATGGATAATGTGCACAATTTTTGTAAGCCTTAATACACCCTTAATATTACCAAAACTTTAATTGTTGTCCACTCACCAGGGTTCATAACTCCCGGGTTCATCATAGCCGGGTTCATCATCCCGGGGGAGTACTTGTATATCTCACTCAGCTTCTGCATCAGCTACAACATGAAAGGAAACAGCTCTGTGACAACAGGTTCACATAGTCAGTGTGCAATCAAGGACTACGTGATAACTTGGTTTTATTTACTGGCGGCTTACAGACAGACTGGTATGATGAGTTTTTAATTTATTTCTAAAAGATTACCAGGATAAATCTCAATGAAAAGATTTTCTTAATCAGGAAGGGGGGGGGGGGTTCAAAAGCCTTTAGGCGGCCTTAACAATTCTGACACCAGTGCTTGCCACACAGCCTATAGGAACTTACTTTTTAATGAAAGGTAATGTTTGTTTTTTTGTCAGTGAAAATATGAAGTATTTTAACTTTTGACAATAATAAGTGATCCAATCACTTAACAACTACTTGTGACGTAACTTTTGAATGCGGAAGAAGTTTTGTTTTCGGTAACATATTTTCTTAGTGAACTTATAAAGATTCTATAGTGTTGAGTATCAACCAGTCTGCCTGTTCATATATTATAAGGATGCGTGCATAACATGCTATAAGTATGTGAAAATTATGGCGTACAATATAAAGTTTATTCATTCACTTAACGACATAAAACTTACGCCATAATCATATCCACCGAACATCTGAACAGATAAATATTCGAGTGTGATTAACTTGTTTCAAAAAAATCTATTCTAGATTAATTTTAAAACGCTATATATACATACTTTAAGATTGTTATCTCGCTAGAAATAAACCTTTTTACGAAAATTAAAGTACATAAGATAGTAAAGGCCGCTAAAGTGAGCCGGATCGATGAGAGCAAAGTACCACACCTCACAACAACCATCTCAAGAAATGGTTCAGTTCAGCGGTAGACCTGTATCTGTTATCAGTACTGTTTTTTACACACAATGTATTCAACCCTCTTATTAAGGTTGCCTGGAAGAGATCGCTCTTAGCGATAAGGCCGCCAGTTGTCGCACTAGTTTTATGTGTTATAATTCTTTTGTTTGTAATTTAAGGTGTGAACAATAAAGAGTTTATCTATCTATCTTATTAAAAAGGACACTAATAAGGAAGTATATAAATAAACTCCCAATGAAACACACATCACTACTTCTTTTTGCTGTATTTTTTATGAACTCATAATAGACTGCGTTTATTCACACCCATTCTTCTGATGATAACACTTTAGCACTGTAATGTTAAAGATGTTGGTATGAACCATACAGGGATATGATAATATGAAAAAGGCTTATACATTATTGTCCTTTTGTATGGAACAGCTGATTTTTTGTTTTCCGATTCCAAGTTTGGTCCGATACAGTCAATATTGTTCAAAAGGATGAATATTATAAATTTTTCTACTTAGCATGCCCTTACCTTAAAACCCGGTTTTACTACAATAATGTGACCTACAACATAAACACAACTGGGAATAAACCAATAAGTTTTTTTTTTTGTATTATTTTATTTTCATTAAAATGCCGACGGACGAATGTATTAGTACACGTATGAATGTGTATGCAGTAATGAATGTATTTACGGACTGACCTGTGGGTTGGAGTTGTATATGAGGGGCAGCATGTCCCGCAGCTGGTTGTCGTTGAGGTTGGGCATGTCCTTGCGCAGCATGGAGGCCAGCGCCGCGTACGCGAGCTGCTGCTGCTGCATCAGGTTCGGCACTGAGGGGATACACTCGGGTTATAGGAAGTCGCATTCTTTGGACACGTTTCGAGGCGAGCCAGTCCATAGAGCGTCATGTTCAGGGCAAAGTTGAAGGCATTCGACAGCGGGGCAGATCGCCCCTGAGATGGATCGATCAAATAAAGTCTGCAGTGGGCGGTCCTGTACACTAGTTCACTTGAATGACCTCAAACAGAGCGAGAAGGCGAGACATAAGGCGCATTGAATCTGCCGCTGCCAACGATACTGCATAACGACCACGACCGCTCTGTCAAGAGCGCTACGAACAAGAAAAAAGTAGAGGGATGCATTACTTTTGACTATGAAAACTTAAAGTGGCTCGAATTCTTTGTAAAACAAACGACTTACATTTCAAATGTTTCCCCCATTTTTACCCCCTTACATACATAATGTTACATTTAAATTTCAAGTTTCTACGACCAGCGGTTTAGGCTGCCTGTCTAGTGATGTTCCAGCGATGTAGAGAATGGAGGAGCGGAGAAATAGTAACCAATAAAAATGCATACAAAACCCGACTCCGTCTTCCCAATGGAGGTTTTATAATGTACGAACATTGCACGGGTATTTTTTAAGGATGTGCGTTTCTTTGATGTATGAAGTTTCAAGTACTCACTCTGCCAGGTATTGGGGAAGGCCGCGGGCGGCGGCCGGTTCTTCTCGTTTTCGAAGTCTTCCCAGGCCGCCTTGCGCTCCTCCTCGCTCAGCGTCTCTTCTTCTTTGTTCTCTAGCAAAGAGTCATGCTCGTGGTATTTGTAGATCTGGAATATTTAGGCATCATTATTGTTTACTACATTATATTATTATTGTTTCTGAACTAGTGTTAGACTATGTAGGAGCTAGTTCTCCAATTTCCAATACTAAATAGAAATAGGGGTGAATATTGGTAATGTCAAATGTAATGTCAAAATGAGATTATACGACTAGATACTAAGCAAATATAGCTCTATATAATGCTCCAAGCTGAAGTATCGCTTTTTGTGTAATTCTTTGATAAGCTTGCATTCTTTGTCTAAAAAAATTCATCATTTGTGTAGACGGGCGAGTGGAAAATGAGTATTGGCAAACATGAAGTAGAGCACTTTCCGGACAAATGGACCAACTTGCCCACAAAAAGACAGATTGTACAATGTCATACTATTGTTTTTAGAAAAATACGTCCCACATATGATAATGATAATTGGTCGTAGATACACTTTTAAATACTGGTGAATAAGGTACAAAATAGAGCTCGCATTGGAAATGTCAAGCTCCGTTTGAGCCCAGAGAATCTGAACCAAGCATTACCTGAACTTCATGCTCCCTCAGCATCTCAGCGAACAGCCTATCTTTAGGCAGAGGGGGGATGGGCCGCGGGGAGGGGGGTTTGGGCTCGAAGTTGTAGAGTTCTGCGAGATCATTCTCCGCATAGTGGCGGTCTATTTGCTGCTCATCGATGACGCGCTTAGATATCGCTTGTTTGGTCACTTGTCGTTCGTAGATTTTTTCCTCCATTGTGCCCTGGGAATAAAACAAAACGACTAGAGTATCAATCAACATACATTCCAGTTATGGACGCCATTCAGCAATTAATTATTAACTATTTCTTTATACGGATGAATGACGTACTTTGTGCCCCAATGCGGGGACTTTGGACAAGAAGACAGAATTAAATACCTGGAAAAATTACGAGCAAAACTACCCAGTTACTTTGCAGTTCCATTCGGTATTTTTTTGTATCCTACTAATATTATAAACGCGAAAGTTTGTTAGTATGTTTCTTGCTCCTTCACGCAAAAACGACTGAATGGATTTACATGGTGGATGTTCATGGTGTGGATTAACACATAGGCTACTTTTTATCCCGGAAAACGCGGGTGAAACTGCGAGGCGTAGCTAGTTTTTATATACATTTTAAATGACTCACCATAGCTAGAAACCGGTAAACGTAGCAGGGCTTCTTCTGTCCGAAGCGGTAGACGCGGAATATGCTCTGCACGTCGTGCGACGGGTTCCACGACACGTCGAATATCACGACGCGGTTGGCGGCCACCAGGTTGATGCCCAGCCCGCCCGCGCGCGTCGAGATCAGGAACAATCTGGAATAGTCATTTAATTTATTAATATAACAAAACAACAACTCAATCTGAATTCATTCCATTGCTGAAATACCAGCCGCCCTAGCCAAGTTGCAATCTATGATTGCATTGGTTTGTGTTAGCACTAATTAAATTTCTAGTAACTGCAGGTACATTATTATGAGAACCCATTGTCTCAACAAGCCGGACTGGGTTTTAAGGCAATTATTGCTTAAAATCATACTGTCATTTTGTATGAATAAATAATAAAGAAACGCTATAGAAAAATAAGACCATGTGTGAAAATGACATCTGTATCTTTATGTAAATTATCTATATGTAAATCTATGATAGAATATAGAGTCTACAAATAGATTATAGAAATGTCATTCTCATACAATATCTTGGTTTTCTATGTATCTATCTATCACCATCTTTCCATTTTGGTATAAAACCCTAAAACCCACGAAATCCTGGAAATTACTGGGGATTACAAAGGCTGAACTGATAGCGCTGATGTTTGACAAAGAAATATTGCACCGGCAGAGCTATCAGAACATTTTTTGCTAAGAAAATTAACCAAAATAACTTTGATGCTTAAATCAAAGTAATTTTGGATTAAACGCTTTTAGTGATGGAGCCCCTTTTTGTGCCTATCTCCAATGTCTTTTGTGATGTCAATGACATGTTATTTTGTTATCTTACTGTAGTCAGCAAGTACTGCAATTGAGTGGTACTAACCTTGCTCTAGGGTTGTCTTCTCTATTAAAATTCTTGCACCAAATAGATCTATTCTCACACGATGTGGATCCATCTAATCTGAAGTAATCAACGCCCGGAGACCATGTACCTACGATACAAAACATGACAACTTAGAAATATTCCGAATCTAGGAATCATGACCTTATACGACACCGCTGGCTCGGCCCCGGTACCGGGTCGTTGAGACCCAGTCGCTTATAAGAAAAGAGTATGCCACCAAATCGAAAAAGCAAATCCAGTTATCCACAGAAAAATGTCAATGACACAATGTAAACAGCTGCTGTTTTTTTGTGATGTCAGGGATGGTCCTTTAGTATAATTCATTCATAATGATGAGTACTTCGAGCCTATTTCGGCTTAGCATATAACCCTTTTCTTATAATTCCATATTGTGACCAAAATGACACTTATCTCTGTAGTCAACGTTTCGATGCATAAAGAATAAAAAGTAAAGCAATGACTACACAAGTATGTTTAATAAATGCTTACCGATATGTCCTCCTAATTTGTCGTCGACGCGGCCTTCTTGCGTCGCATCGTCCACCTTACCCAGGAAATGCTCTATCAGATCTAAGGAGTACAGCGATTGGGAGAACACCAACCTGGAAACAACATAAATCATGACAAATTAAGATAAAAAAATTGCAAAAAAAAAGTGTGTTTTACAAAACAGTTTCAATTGCTGTTTCGTTACTTTCGCAAAAACTCCAAAATGACATTTTTTTTTCTTTGGTCACTTCAGGTATTGGTTAGACCTCTAACCCGAGACTCAAACCTCTAGACTCAGCTAGTTTCACAATTTAAAATAATTGGCTGTGTCATACAGACAGACAGACACCAAAGTGTCGCCTTAAGGGTCTTCTCCGAAGGAGGTTCAGTACCCTAGCAAACAGTTACATATAAGTAAAGCCCGATGAATGCGAGTGTACTCACAGCTTGTCCCCGATAGCCTCGCACTGGCGCAGTATATCAAACAGTAGCACCAACTTGTCCGAGTTGTGCAAACTTTAAGGCTATAAAATGAGTGAGTGTTACTCACAGCTTGTCCCCGATGGCCTCGCACTGGCGCAGTATATCGAACAGCAGCACCAGTTTGTGCGAGTTCCGCATGTCGTCGAGCTCCTCTTCCTCCACGAGCCGCACCCACCACTCCGTCGGGTTCTCGTACTTCGGGGAAGACAGGTCTTCAACCTCTTCTTCGTCTTCGAGATCGACTGAGAAAATAATAATATTTTTTTAATTTTATACAAAGTTTACATAGATCATTATACTTAACCTCTGACATACCGGAGTCTGTTATTGCATCATTACCGCTCATCCCGCGTACTTCCCCGCAGCGGACGCGATATCGCGTCCGCGGGAGTCAGAGGTACTAATTGCGCTAATTTATGCTATATACGGGATGATGAAATTATGTTAACAGTTAATTTTTTTTTTCTCTTTCAATTTAAATTTTTAATTTTGTTTGTCATGTATGTGTTATTTGAACATATTTTAGTTTTATTCAATTTGTTATAATGTAATCAATTTTTGACATTTTAATTTTTAATATGTATATTTTTGTTCTTGACTTTATTTTTTTGCCATTATTTTTTGCTTTTAATAATTTTTTGATATATAAAACAGTTACTTATCAAATAATCACTCGAGAACTTTTAAATAATATAAATATTACTGCTGAAGAGTTCAACACGCGACGCCGACGAAACGCGTTCTACGTCACTCCGATTTAAAAAACCCACGCTCTATATAAGAAAATGGCGCCAACGCCTACAACTTCATACAAATTTTCAACGGATTTCAACAGTCTCTGGTATTAAATTGAGACCAATCAGCGATGAGTAAATGACATTAATGGAAAGCTTGGTTCTTTCTCCCGCCATTCGTATATCTTTAAATGAAAATAAACCTTAATCCTATGAGAATTCGGCAAAAACTCGTGCGGTAACTTAGGACGCGATATCGAGTCACCGGGATGTAGAGGACATTTTTCAGAAGACGCGATATCGCGACGTCGGGATGTCAGAAGTTAAATGGCTAGAAAAAATCTAAGATAAAGAGTATCTGTTGCCGAACTAGGCTTAATTAGCCTGTGTTTGAGCGTACAATGCCCTCCCCACATTGTTTTGTAGTTTTATTTTCTAAGTACTAAATTATATAATCATTCTAATAATATATCTGTGTTATATAATTAAACTAGCTGACCCGGCAAACGTTGTTTTGCCATATAAATTAATAGGGGTTGGTGATAGAAGGGAAAATTTAGGGTTGTATGTATTTTTTAATGCCATATTATAAAAAATAAAAATTATGTCTAAAAAATAAAAAATAAATGTTAAGGGTGGGCAACCCTTATCAGTTAGGGGTATGAAAAATAGATAGTAGCCGATTCTCAGACCTACTGAATATACATATAAACTTTTATAAAAATCGGTCAAGCCGTTTCGGAGGAGTATGGGAACAAACATTGTGACACGAGAATTTTATATATATGATATATACATTTATGTTAGGCGTATAAGCTTTTGTAAAGTTTTTAATATCCAATCTTATACTACACATTATATGAAGCACAAAAGTTGAAACATATTTTTTGTATTTATATAGTAATATATAGAGGTATGTATCTATTTTTATTAAAAATGAAAACCACTTATTGGTTTCGGTGTGTGAACTGTTCCTCTCTGTGTAGGATGATTGTGTAAAGGTGTAAAGGAGACAGATAATAAGATTAGCACATCATTTGACATGGCAAATGTACCTCTGTATCTTTGAATCAGTAAATACAATAAACAGAAAACCTACTACTACACTAAGATATTCTAGCTAGGTTATCATAGTTCTTATCATAATGAACAACTTTTGCTAAGGACCAAGCCGGAATTCGCGAAAAACTATCAGCTGTTTTATATATTTGTCGAGTGTCATTGATATATTTCTATGGAACAGCTGATTTTTTCGCGAATTCCGGCTAGGTTCATAGTAAAAGTTGTTCGTAATGATAAGTACTATGATAGTCTAGAATATCTAAAGTGTCTAACCTGCACCCTGTATATTATAAAGAAAGATGATTCAACTCAAAATCTAGCCTTTAACACTTTGACTGCGGCTCATAATCACATGCGCTTGCCTTAAGTGCGGCAAATACTCAAATGCGTTGTATTACGCGCCTGGCGTGTGCAGCCGCATTCGAGTCGCACAAGGTATGTGTTTTCTGCAATGAAGTGTTAAAAGTAACTATTATTCTCACTTGGATTGGCCCGCGTCCCCCGTCGCGGCTTGGACTGCCCTGCATCGCTCTTAACTTCTTTATCTTTATCCTTGTCCTTTCCCTTGGACTTCTTAGCAGATTTCTTCTTCTTCTTGCCCTTCTTTCGACTATCATCGCTCGCTTCCGAAGAATCATCCGTTATTTCGTCGGCCGTTGATTCCTGAATATATGTTGATTGATACAGACACAATAAATAATAAAGTAACGTAAAGTTAGTAACGTAAAGTAACAAGTTAGTAAATAGAAACATAAAGTTACTTTATACGTTGGATTTTTTTCAAATCAACGTTTGAATGATATAAGAAGTTAGAGACGCGACAATATTAATGAAATAATCCTGTTTTTTTTTTTAAAAAACAAGCTTTCATTTGTCTTCGGAGTTATAGGCTTATACCAAATTTCAGCTCAATCGGACATCGGTAAGTGGTTCAAAATTGAATTGCAAGATTCTACCCAAACAAACACAGTTACATACATTTCAAGTAGAATAAAAGCTTATAATTTAACATAGTCTATGACCCTCAGGAGATGAAAGCCAATGTAACTGCAGCCTGCACCTCAAAACCTGTCAAGCTGTTTAGGCTACAGAATGCAAATATTCCTTTTTAAACCCATAACAATCACTTTCTTTGGGCAATCATGTCCAAAAAATCATAGAATGGAACAGAATAAAGGAATTGACAAGGATACGTTATACCCATTGAGTGCAGCCCAATTAGATTTATCTTGATAAGTCGTTTTACAGCAAAGCAAATTATAATACATTTCTTATTATTGCAGAGCAAAGCATACCTCAGAAGTTGAATCGTCATCGATGAAATCACGTATTGAGCCTTCGGAGTCTTCTTCTTCCTTGTCTCTCTACAAATACAAAGACAAACATTATCGTTACTGCTGTTACATTTTTCTATTATTAAATATCTTATTTTTTGTTGTTCCAAGAAGTTGTGGGATTAACTTGCTTACTTGTCTAGCGCTAATGAGCCAAGTGCGCTAATGACGTCTATAGTTGACAAAAACGCAGCCCATCAAAAGATTAAATAAAATAAAATTTAATTATTCATAAGCGTATTTTTTTTATGGCGATGTAGTTATAACGTGGCGGCCAATAGGGTAATGGTGTTAAAATTGTCAATAAAATCAATTCACTTACCTTTTTCTGTTGCATTATTTCATATCTCTCAGAGTTGTATTTAAGTACGAGTGGATGGGTCCATATCCGTTGCAGCGATTGGAAATCGGGAAACAGGAAACCGGACGACTTTCCTGGGAGGGGCCTGCAACCATTTTATAGTTTCGTTATAAATACGTATGTAAATGGGAGTCTATTTTATGGATTGGATGTGTGGATAGAACGACAGCCTGCGACGGTGGCAACTGGACATGTAGAGCAGATCTTGCCCTGTGGAATTTCTTGGGAGATACCTACGTCAGCGGTAAACAAACATTTTAATAAATAAATAGTTTTACAATGATTAAAAGAATGGGTATTATTTATACAGACTATTTGACCTGTCTATTTAATAAATCAATCATGTAAGACAATGTTCTACGATTTTTGAAGTGATTCATATACGTCAAATATCGTCTTAGACTGTAGCTTAATTAGCAAAGTAGTTGGGATGTTAGCGCGGATAGTTCCTCGTATGCAGGTTCAAATTGTCAGTCGCCAAAACTAAAACTTTCCTAGTTCATCATTATCATCCACAGCATTCTTTCTCCCACTGCTGGGTATAGTATAGATAGGCCTCTCTCCCGTTGTGCCACTTGCCTTGGCCACATGCCAATCGGGTCCAGGTTCGACCCGCGACTCTGACTATGTCGTCGACCCATCTCGTCGCCGGACGACCAACGCTCCACTTGCCTTGCCTTGTCCTACTTTATTCTAGAACATTGTAAAGTTACGTACTTCCTGGAGAAGTTGTCCAAGTAGTGCTGGTAGAGCTTGGTCTGTACTTCAGCGAGTGTGATGAAGAGCACATACTCGTGCTTCGGAGGCAGGAACGGGGCTAAGACTCCGTAGTCTCGCCGCTGAGGACAATCAATTTGTATTTATTTGATGCCAATTTAAGGGTCGATACACATCTGACGGAAAGTGCGTCGCGTACTATCGCATACTATACTCGACGCACTAGCGCATCATCGGTTGAGTGTGAAAGGTTGGATGTTTTATTATACATTTCTCTGTTCTGGCGTTACGCGACCGATAATACGCGACGCATTTTCCGTCAGATGTGTATCGACCCTAAGAATGATGCAGTCAATTACAAGATAACATACATACGTGCTCGAATGTACCTAGCCAACTAGATTAGTGCTTCAATAAAATGTATGCACCTTTTTTTTGGAAAATTGAATTTATTTTAATTGTTTTTTTTTTATTTATCTACTTATAACTGATTACACTACATTGTTAGCAGTAATTACAAAACGCGTAAATATTTCAGTTAAATTATAGTTAACTTAGATTGTTGTGTGTAATAAAAAATCTGTCAAATTTTGGGCTTTTTGTCGTGCTCGGTGGAGTCAGTGTACTGCCCGTTGGTGATCGGGTATACAGGGTTATTCATTAAGGGTATGCTAAGCCGAAAAGGGCTCATAGTACTCATCATTATGAACAACTTTTGCTATGGGACCAACTCGAAATTCGCGAAAAAAAAACAGCTGTTCCATACATTTTGTCGAGTGTCATTGACGTTTTTCTATGGAACAGCTTATTTTTTTTTCGCGAATTTCGGGTTGGCCCCATAGCAACAGTTGTTCATAATGATGAGTACTATGAGCTCTTTTCGGCTTAGCATACCCTTTATGAATAACCCTAGACTAGCCGCCGCTAAACTAGTGAGCTACCTGCACGGCCCCGTCCAGCATCTTGTGCAGCACGTGCGAGCGCCGCTTCATGATCTTGATGTCGTGCTCGGTGGAGTCGGTGTACTGCCCGTTGGTGATCGGGTTCACGAACCGATTCAGGTACTCGTTGTACTTGCCCAGCAGGTTGGGCTTCACGAACTGCACCATGCAGTAGTCTGTGGACAGTGTACTTGACTTAGTAATGTGTGGGCAGTCTGCAGACAGTACGCTCAACTGGCATTGCGTTGAAGAGCAGTGGTGTGAATGAGTGAAGACTCGGAGAATCCTTACAAAAGAATTACTCGTTCCGCATAGACTAAAAGTGTTCAGGTAGCGCTTGGTAGAGTCAGAGCGAGCTTGGCGCGTGGTGTTGGTTGTGTTGGTGGTGACTGGTGAGTGTGTTGGTGGTTGGTTGGTGATGAGAGTGCACAATAGAAAACCGGCCTGGGTACCTAAGTGCCAACCCACGCAAACGCCGCGGCCGCCACGGTCATCCTAATAGTAGGACATAATACATTAGATATTACTTGTAGATAGATAGATTAATTATTTACAAATAGTATATTATAATTAAAATTATCATGTTCGATCCGAAAAACTTAAAAATGAGCATGGGACGAAAAGAACAGATAAGAAGAGTGATACGACCGCCTTTTGTATCTTTTTCTTATGTATTTTACTATGTTTGTGATTTTCTTATTATGGTGTCAATAAAGAGTTATTAGGCCCAAGTTTGAAGGCTTTAAGACAGATCTAAATTTTCTAAAACTATTGGCATCCTTGTCTAATGGCTTGCAATGATAAAGACAGATATATTTATAGTTAGTTTAGATCTGTCTTAAAATGCCTTCAAACTTGGGCCCATTGTTGTGTAATGTGAAGTAGTCTTTATTGCTTACATTCTTTGAGATTGTTCTGCAGCGGTGTGCCCGTGAGAACTATGCGGCGGTAGGTCTTCACTCGGTTCATGGACTGCGACAGACTGGTCTTCTCGTTCTTAAGTAAATGGCCCTCGTCGCAAACTACCATGTCCGGCCCTGGGAATAAAACATTCGTCATGATAATTTACATTAATTATCTATAATGTCATGCGGGGCTATTACGTCTGCGGGGTTATTACGACTTTTGTGTATAACTTATGTACCATAATGTTTTATCAATAACGACATCTAGGGGCGGAAAGTGGAAAAAGAAAAAAGAAGTGGCCCATAGATGTCGTTATTGATAAAACATTATGGTACTTATGTTATAGACAAAAGTCGTAATAACCCCGCAGACGTAATAGCCCCGCATGACTATACTAATATCATATAGAGGAAAGATTTGTATTTTTGTATTTTTGGATGTTTGTGTGGAATAAACTCAAAAACTACTGGACCGATTTCAAAAATTCTTTCACCATTCGAATGCTACATTATCCCAAAGTAACATAGGCTATTTTTTTTTTATCCACAGCAAAGCGTGGCAGGGAACAGCTAGTTGTATTATAATCCCATTCCCGCCTTTTTTGCTTTTAAATTGTATACTATGTTACTTTGTTTGACACTACGTATGTTACTGTAAAACTCTCGGAGGAGGGCGTTGACACCTGCGACGCAGTTTAATACTTTAGTAGGTGTCATCGATTCTCTTTGCTATTTTTATTATTTTGTAATTTGTTCCTTTAAAGATTTATTATTATTATACACTAGCGACCGGTCCGGCTTCGCACGGGTATGAAATGTAAGTATGTTACTTGCTAATGATGTAGCTTTATATTAGTCAAAGAATATTTTAAACTGGTCCAGTAGTTTCTGAGTTTGTTTGTAAAAAACAATCAAAATTACAAATCTTTCCTCCATCTAATATTAGTGTACATTTAAATATACATATTTTCATTGTATTTTGACAGAGTATTTATATATTTTTTTTTTATTCTGACCTCATACTTTCACCCAAGCAATATGTTATGATAATTCTTTTCAGAAGTAAAATTGCAATAGTAATAACTTTTTTTTTATGTAATTGAGTGACGAGACGAGCAAATCGCTCGCCTGATGACGACTAACTGCCCCGAAGGTGCGAGAGGAGGCTTTGTGTTTTAGACCTTCTAAGGTTTCAAAAAAAAGACAACATTCCCAGAAAGTATAATTCGAAAAGTAACAACAATCTGTGATCCCGAATGAAGCGTTAGGCTTTGAATTTTAGAGATTAAGCGCTACCATATTCTTGGTGGCATGTTACATATAGATCCCGGCTGTTTTTTCTAGTTGGCTTTTTTGGCTGTTTTGTATTTCACTTTTACTAGCTAGATAAAACACAGAAAAATTCAACCAGCAGTATTCTGAGTTGGGATCAGTTTTGTGACAATATTATGGTGGTATGTGAATTTCCTTTACAATTTTTTATTTGTTTTTTATTTTAAGTAGGTATCATGTCAGCTTGCAATTTGCATCATACATCTGTTTATGTCACATAAACCATTCTGTATTCTGTAATTCTACATACCAGGGTCAACCAGTGCCTCCTGAAAGTTTTTAAGCATCTTCTTTTTGAACTTCTTCGAGTTGTCCTGCGAGAGGTTGCGGAACATTTCGTAGCCGAGCACGCAGACGCCGCCGTGCCGGATCCACTGGGACAGCTGGAACGATCGCTCCGAGTTTTGTTTGTGCCTGGAACATTATACATGGTATGATTGTGGGGATTTTTTAGAAGCGAGTGACTTACTACATCCTTCGCTACACACGCAAACTAATTGTGCGATGGTCTTAGGTTCGGAATGTAGACTTCCCAAAATGCCCACTGGACTAATATGAGCATTTTTCCCAATTGGTGCATTTTCCAAAACGTAAATTCTCACAAAGAGCAGAATATGCAGTGCGTTGTGGTTCCGTATTGCCTGATCCTCTTCGCAAACCTTATTTGCGCAATACGCGACCGCATTTGGGGCGCCCATACTAGCTTTCTTAGCCATAACATGCAATCACGGACGGACGACGCTACAGGATACAGGACAGCTACAGCTGCACAGAACACAGGACTGCGGCGGCTACAGGACTATAGTCTCTTATAGACGTTACTAACTTATAAAGAATGTCCTATTGGCTGTCTCCCAGTAGATATAATCTGGGAGGCGTCAAGTCGCGAGTGAACCGGCTTCTTCTGGGCAAGCGTGCTCCATCGTAGGCCGAATAGTTGCTTACCATCAGGCGAGATGGCGGTCAAACGGAAGCCTTTTACCAAATACCGGACCGGACGTTGACATATTTGTAATTAACGTGCAGCATTTGTTTACGCACTTTCAAAGCCAAAATAGGGTACTACAGTCACATGAAGGCGCACGAACGGAGCCTTGATGTGTCGTAAATTAACAGAAACGGTGGTCGCCATGGCTGAAATCAGCTAGGATATATATATATATATTTGTAATTAAGTTTTGTATGTTTGCGAATGTTTGTATCAATTATTTTAGTTATTTGGGTCAGTAGGTAACCGATTTTAATATAATTTTAATAATTTAATTCTGACATCTATCATAATTGTTGTTTTTTTTTTATGTTCTTAATTTTATCAATGTACTTATTCCTATTAATTTATTCTTTGACATTCCTTTTATTTATTGTATTATATTTTCAATTGTTTTTTTACTGTTGTAATATTAATTGGTATTCTGTTTTGGACATATTTGTTTTTAATATTTTATTTTTGTGTGACTTATCATACGCCTTGGCACTGCTGTTAGTGTGATAAGTAGTTGTAAATAAATAAATAAATACAAAGTCTTCCGTACCTGGACAGCTCGTAGACTTCCACCTCGTAGTCATTCTCGGCATACTTGAGCCACATTCGGAACTCGTTGACCCAGTTGAGCACGGTGGAGAGCGGACACACGACCAGCACGCGGCTCACGCTGGTCAGCGCGGAGTGGATGAGGAGTGTGTGCGTCAGAGACACCACCTGCGGGTGGGATGAGGTTTACCTCATAGGGCATTGACTGTCGGCTTGGAGTGATTTAGATACTCAATATTTTTAGAGTTCTTAACCCCTTCGGGGAATAACTCTTATGGCAAGACTCGTTTTATTATACTAACAGATCAGTTTAATTTAAGTCAATTCAGGTTGGTTTGGGTTAGTTTTCAGTTCTTTTTAAATATTTTAATAAATGCGATGCTAGTGATACTAAGCTATTACGACGAACAACATTACGACGAAACGAGTTAACCACTGCTAAATTGCAATTCCATAATCGCAAACGCTAGAAACTAAGTCAATACATGGGAATGTCATTTCTGTAATCTTAATATATATAAATTATTACGTGTCACGTTGTTTGTCCGCTATAGACTCCTAAACTACTTAACCGATTTCAATCAAATTTGCACACCGTGTGCAGTTCGATCTAACTTAGAACATAGGATAGATAAAAATACTTAATCCATATAGCGCTTTGGACAATGTAAACTTTTATAATGTAACTTTTGATATTTGACATAGAATTGACGCAATGGCTTTTTACAGGACAACGTCTGTCGAGTCAGCTAGTAGAATATAAAATCTATAAATGGATTATAGAAATGTCATTCCAATACATTGTCTAACTTTTCTATAGCGTTCGCGATCATAGATTGCAACTTGGCTAGGGGGCTGATCATCGCTATGACGAAATGCTTACCTGTAAAGTTTTACCCAGACCCATACAGTGAGCGAGAATACACCCCGACCCCCTATCTTTCTTTATACGTTTGACGCTCTCAAAGCACGCGTCCCACATGAACTTTATGCCGTTCGCCTGAAATCAAACAGAATATCGTTATAGTCAAGTCAATGTAACTTTCTTAAACCGATTTTCTTAACATTAACAAAATCTGTAGGCTCTCACCTGATGAGGCTTCAGTTTCTTGACAAGCCCTCGGTCCACTTCGATGAGAGGCTCCTTGGTCTCCGGGTCGAAGTCCAGCACTACTTTATCTAACACAACCTCGTCCGGTTTCCCCGACTCGTCAAATTGCATGTTGTTATACTGCAATACAAGTAACAATCATAAATAATCATTACAAGCGTAGACACTGTACTAAAAGAAAATATCGTCAACTCCGTGTAACTTTTATAAATTCAATTAGCTTGCTTTTTCCTGCCATCTTGTAGAATGATGATTGTCAATTCAAAGTTGTATCATTATTGCTATAAATTGTAATATAGGTAAATAAGTCATTGTGCGAATCTGTTATCTCTGATTTTACAAGAATCTATTACTTTGGGTTTCTGACATGTCCCAATCCCAAATAAAGTCTAAAATCATACCATTTTCTGTCTGTCAGCGATTCGAGCGATTCTTTCCTTTTCCTCTCGAGCTGCTTTCTTCGTCGCTTCCTCCAATTGGTTCTTACCCATAACCTGAAAACAGTGTTAAAGAAAAGTAAAGGAATGAAGTATTTTTTTGAAGTAAAAATTTACGTATTTGTATTTTTATGGCATAAAAAGTAATTCCCTATAGGTTCAACAGATAACTTGTTGTAACGCTTGTTTTAAAGTTATAAGAAACTTTCCAAAGGCTATATCTTACACATGAACACAGCAGTGCTGTTGTTAATACCAATACAAAATAGATTTATATATATACCTTTCGGATGTTCTTTCTGCCATGTTTGTTCCTGCCCTCATTTTCTGAATCGGACCCAGACCCGTCGCTGTCTCTCACAGACTTGATGCGGCGACGTTTCTTTTTACTGAAAATATTATTTATTGTAATAATACATTTGCTATGAAAAGAAAGATATATTATTTGTATGGATAGATGTGTAAGGCAGAAGAACATGCCATGTGTACTTCATTGAGGCCCAAGTTTGAGGGCTTTAGTTAACTGATCTAATTTTTCTAAAAGTATAGATGTCCTTGTCTAATAGGTTGCAACAACAATGACTGATATATTTTTAGTAATTTTAGTTAGATCTGTTAAATAAAGTCTTCAACTAGGGCCCAATGTTGGAATATCCTTTGTTTTTCATGCTTCGGTAGGTCGGTAGTAATATTTCCCCACTATAAAAGATGGCCGTACTCATGTGTGAACTTTTGAATCAAATAATAAATGAAATATTATTACCCGCCCTCGTTAGAAGAAGTTGTGCCCACCGAGGCGTCGCTATCCGTAACCTTTTTCTTCCTCTTCGACCGCTTGTTAATATCCGAGTCCTCAGAATCCTCGAAGTCGCTCAACTTCACATCGGCGTCTTTCTTGCGAGACGATCCTACTTCTGAATCCGATGATATCGCGATCGCTTTTCGTCGCTTGGATGGCCTGTGGATTTAACAATTTTCAAATTATATTACATATGTATTTATGTACGAGAGTACAGCGATGGTAGCAGATTGGATTTCAGGAAACATAGTGTGAACATATTTTATTTGAGCTACCGCTGAAGGAAAATATCGTGAGGAAATCATATCACAGCAAGTCTAGTTTCTAGTACTTGGTAGACTAGTTATCGCCTTTGAGTTGAAAATCTGTAGTCACCTTACGGTATTTGCTGCCTCACTTGAGTCGGTTCTCATGCCAGACCGGCTGTATTCACCATTTTCGACCAAACCTTCGCTGTGTCACTTAACATCAAATTAGCTGTGATCGAAACAGCTTAGGCTATAGCCAAACCGTTTATCTTAGTCCTCGCCTGCGCGGTAGTGCTGCCGCCCTCTCAGTCCCCCGCGCCGTCATACCCCCGCGCCTCTGTACCGCGCAGGCGAGGACTAAGTTATACGGTTTGGCTATAGTCAACCACAAAATAGAAATTGGATACAAGAAAGAAGAAATAAACGTTAATAAAATAAAAAAATGAATAAATAAACGTTTTATGCCAAGCCTCTAATTGTAGTAAAACGAATGTAAATGTTTTTCAAAGGATAGATAATATTTGGGTACTCACTGTTTTTCACTGCCAGATTCATCTTTGACACTCTGTAAAATACAAATGAGAATTGCTCAAAGATTATAGACAAACAAATGGATTCGCATAAAGACAAAAACTTTCTAATTGTTCACAAGATATACAGGGTTATAAAGAAAGGGTATGCGAAGCCGAAAAAGGCTCACAGTACACATCATTACGAACAACTTTTACTATGGGACAATTCCAGAGTTCGCGAAAAAAAAAAACAGCTGTTCCATAGAAAAATGTCAATGACACGCAACAAAATGTGTGGAACAGGTGTTTTATTTTTCGCAAATTCCGGATTTGTCCCATAATAAAAGTTGTTCATAATGATGAGTGCTATGAGCCCTTTTCGTCTTAGCATACCCTTTCCTTATAACCCTGTAATAAATACAGAAAACTGCTTCAAAATTACTGGCTTATCAAATTCCAAATGGTGGCGTTATCACTAAAAGTTTTAAGGTCGATTCACACATATCAGTGAAGCCACAGTTCCGACACATGCGATCCGATATGTATGTGAATCGACCTTTAACTGTTCCTTTTAAACTTTTGGATATAAAGGATGTAGTATTTAATAAAATGTACATCGACCGGTTCAACCATGGTCTGAGTATTACCGTAGCGTCTTCATTGTGTGAGCCTGAAGAATCGCTTTCTCGCAATAGATCTTCTTTCGCGAGGTGCCCTCCTCCACCATTGAGACTTGGCAGAGTCATTTCAGGGAAATCTATAATTTAGAAATTTATTATAAGTAGGAATTTTAGTCCTCTGTCAGAACATTGAGAGGTCATGGTTCTTTTTTATTTTTAGCAACATGAATTGTTAGAACATTTTTTTATGGTAACTGCCCAGGTTTCAAAACTGGGCCTTAATGGGCTGGTCTCATGATGGATTTGTAGAGATCAGTCTCTACAAACAAATTGGCGTTCGTAGTATATTTTTCTCACGTCAGTTTGCGTGGAAAGCGTTCGTTCGATCATTATGAAATTTCTCAGGCAGTTCTCTTCGTGCAAATCTTATCTTCTTTTAAGAAATCCTAATCTAATTTTGTACCTACCGTCAGACGGTAGGAAACAATTGAATTTTTACTAGCTAATACCCGGTGCGCTGCTGCTCGACCTTTGCCTTTCCCTTTTTTCTTTAAGAACCTTACTCAGTTTATTATGTCATGCATATTTTCTATATATTGAAAGATATAGGTAGTTTCGACACGAGCACCCACCTTCTAGATCGTCGTTTTCTTCAGCTGAAGACGCTGCGGATTCTGAGCTACTCTTAGCTTTAAGCATCTCCTCAGTTTTAAGGCCAGTTGGTTTGGTTTTCAGTTTACTATTATTTTTTTTAGTATTTTGTTCTTCCCTTAAGTCGCTGGTCTCCGATATTTCTGACGAGTTTGAGTTTCGGCGACGTGATTTTTTTAAGGATTGCAAGTCGGTCAGTCTAAAAATAATATGAAGGTGCATAAAATAGCCAATTATTATGAATGGGAAAAATGGGTCTGAGTGAGCGAAAGCCAGATAACTCTTGTTCATAATTATGAGTACTTTTCCCTGTTGTTTAGTATACCCTTTGCTTATAACCCTGTTATGTAGTGAAGTATCTTCACAAGAGCCACAAACAGGAGTTGAGTCAGAAGTAAACTAGCAAGCAATGCCTGCCTGCAATGTCTTTATCAGGGAGACTTAGAACTAGATTGTAGAAGGTACTTTCTCAAACAAAAAGGTAATCTTCAGGTTTAGAAATCCTACATGCAGATGTCTCCACTTATAAATACAAAGTTAAACAACCCCACCCATGCTTCCTACTTATTCTACACTGATCAAAAAACAACCCCCATGTACGAATAGTTTAAATCTTTGCTTATCTATACTAATATTATAAAGAGGAAAGATTTGTATTTTTGTATGTTTGTGTTGAATAAACACAAAAACTACTAGACCGATTTCAAAAATTATTTCACCATTAGATTGCTACATTATCCCTGAGTAACATAGGCTATATTTTATACCCGTGCAAAGCCGGGGCAGGTCGCTAGTGTTCTTATAATCCAAGTTAAAGGTAAGAATTTACATATTCATAGTGCATTGAAGATATCTTCAAATGGCTTCAGATTTATTTTTCTAGGCATCAGAAGTGTTTTGTAAAAGATCAATGCTTATTTTATGATATTTACATTCACAACACAAATTAACCCAAATGCAAGTAACAAATAATATTTACCCATAAATATCTTTGTCATTAGAGTCTGGAGCTTCTGAATTCTGGCTGCTACAATTGCCAGGCTTCGACTTAGAACGGACCATCTGAAAAAGTTCATTTACTTTATAATTTAATCTTTTGGTTCAAAATTTATGAAATGAAAATTTGTTTACCTATAGGAGTTGTATCTACAACTTTCCCAGATTACATCTTTCAAGAAAAACACCAAAATACACTTTATATTGGTATTTTATTGCATAAATGCATTAACAGTGATAAAACTTATAGTTAACAGAGTATGTAGAACAAAAGGTCATTGACAGACAACCCCGGATCTTCAGTTTTTTTAGGCGGGGCAAAAACTGAAAAATGCCGCCCCGACCACTTGTATTTATTTTATCTTTATCATTTATCATCTATATCAGGGGTCGGCAACCTTTTGACAGACGCGGGCCGCATAGTGACAATTTGAAATAGTGGCGGGCCGCACTTGTTCATATTAATCAAATAAAGCCGTGTTTTTTTTTTTCAATAAACCTTATAATTCGATTTCGGAGAGCTTTGTGAATCAAGTACAGTTGCTCTACCCACAACACAGTGCTTGATTAAGTAAGTTCAAATCTCGTATTAGTTTTTGTCAACCGGCATTTGGATGTTATACGCAGCAAGTTAAGAGCACAAATAAATAACAAAAATGCGAAATTTTTCGAGATTATTCATTAATTCAAAACATAGAATTTTCACGAATTAAACGTATAACGGAAAGTAGACACCATGAATAGGTACGCGAGCGCAGCGAGCGCGAAAATTTGAGATATTTTTGATCAATTTACGATAGATTTTTACACAACACTCGCGTCGGGTACAAAACTTGAGATATTTTCAATCAATTCAGAAATATTTGTGGCCTTTATAGAATAATAGTAATGCGCGAACGAAGCGAGCGCAGAGATTTTAAGATCTGTTTTTAGGACTAGCTATTACGTAACGGAGTGTATTTAATAAATATCAGAAACCAAGAATACGCGAGCGCAGCGAGCGCGATATTTTGAGTTATATTGTCATTTTGAAAATAAAATTCGCGCGCTAGGTCACACAAAACACTAAATAATAACAATGTCGAAATTTTTGAGACGTATTTATAGCAATTCAGGATATATTTATTATACGAGAGGCTGTTTATAAACGAAATTACACTTAGTAATGCGTAAACAGAGCGGAAATAATGCATCCATCGCTGTTCTTTCTGTATTAAGCTTATTTATTCAAATAAAACCGTTTTTATTTGACAAATCAATTAACTCCGTTTTGGGTAGCTTTGTGTATTAAGTTTTGATTTAAAAATTGATAAATAAAAATGTTTTTTCATAAATTTGCTCTGCCCACAAACAGTGCTCGATTAATAAGCGGAAACTACAAAAAGCCTTTGTATGTTGTACGCGAATAATAAATGTTAGTGCAGCACGTCTTACTCCGCGTTCTGGGTATCGGCCGAGTTGATATAGACGTGACTGTACTTGTACTATTATTTATTCCGTGGTCAAAGTCTAGTAAATGATGAGTTGTCTATTCGTCTGTAAAGTGTGAATTTGGCGCCCCCTGAACTTGACGCCCGGCTACCCCCCCCCTAGATCCGGGGCTGTTGACAGATGATTATTCATTTATACTTTTTAAAAATAACATAGGTCTCTTAAATCAATTGGGTACATAACTCTAGAATATGAGTATAGATACTTAAATAGCTACAGGTAGCAATTGTTAAGTTGGCTCATGGATAGCAACCAAGAAGTACTAGGATACATACAATTTTGTATTTCTATATCCCACCAAAAACATAAATGTAAAAAAGGAGAGCCAAGTTCAATACAAAAATTATGCTTGGCTGTGGGCTTCGCCGCAAAAAGAATGGAGATCTAAATGAGTGCCAAGTTTGATGGTCAGTCCTGAAATTTATTTATGACAACATAAAATTTCATTTTTCTTATAACTTAGTGTGTCCAAATAAAGTTGAAGTTTTGTTTTGTTGTGAAAGTGAAGTGATCAAAGTACTTGTTTCTGGCTCCTGAGCAACCCTAGTTAGTTACAGAATATTTTAAATGGGACATGAAGTATATGTCTATTTGTTTGACCTAACCTTGCTACTACTCGAGTTTGAGACATCTGAATTCTCAGTGCGGTCTTCACTATCAAGTCTTCTGCGATTTCTTTTTTTCAATGTGTGCATCTTTGGTTTTACTTTTGCAACATCTTCACCTGATGAAGATAAACTTGAATCTTCAGACCGTTTTTTCTTCTTTTCATCATCAGAGCCATGTAATAATGACTCTTTGATTTCTTTTAAAGCATTTTTCAACTGTTCATCTTCAGTATCAGAGCTAGAATAGGTCAAAAGCATTTTCTTTGCTTGGATGCTTTCTCTTATGCGTTTTTTCTTAGACCGAGGTGTCAATCTCTGACTTAGTGGAGTCAGAGTCTTTTCATCTGATGAGCCATCTAAAAGTGATGATTTAGCTTTGTCAGTATTTCTGGAGTCTTTCTCTTTTTCTGGAGTTTTTTCATTTCTTTTGCATTCAGACAAGTTTTCATCATTTTTCTTTACTGAGCTGTCAGAGTCATTTTCATTAAGGTCATCATCTTTACTATCGGATCTTTTAGGAATTGTTTCTGCTGCTGCTGCACTATTTTCAGAATTAGTTTCCTTATGCTCTGAATCAGAATCTGGTGTCTTACGCAGAGCAATATCATCCTTTTCAATCTGGGAACTTGAGTCAGGCTCATTTTTATCCGATTCAGAAGCAGAAAGAGTATTTTTACCTTTTTTAGGTTTAGTATCAGACTCTTTATCATTTTTATTATCTTTGTTAGATTTTATTCCATCATCGGATTTTTTGGTTTCCGAATCAGAATCATTTAATAATGTACTTTTTATATTTTCAGACTTTTCCTTCAGTGATTTTGATTCATTGTCTGAGCCGATAACATCATCAGAGTCAGATTCCTTTAATAATGAGTTTTTCACTTTATTGGCTTCAATTAAGTCATCATCATTAGAGCAATTTGAGGAAGCTCGCCTGGAGTTTGATTTTGACTCATTACTTCCCATTTCCTTTTCATATATTTTTCTCGATTTTGCACTTCTATTTTCGTCTTTTTGTCCAGCATCTGTTTCGTCTATATTTTCATCAAGAATTTCACAAATAGTGATTCCGCATTGTGTTATTTTTTTTAAACATAGTTTGTTCAAATATTCAAGTGACAATTCAGGTAATCTCATTACATTAATAACAAAGTTTTTGGGTTTAAAAGATGCAACTTCTTTTCTTTTAGCGCTAGAATATTCCTCTTCTTTTTTATCTTTCCTTGACTGCTCGTCTGATCTAACTGTTTCAGATTTTTCAAGTTGCCTAGTTTTGTTACAGCCGTCTTTAGGTTTGGAGTGCGGACTTTTAACCTCTTCCTTTTTTACAACATCAGATTTCAACAACTTGCTGAGACTTACACATTTGATGACAGGTTTTATTATTTCATCCTGTGTATCAGCATTTCTACTGGCTTCATTTTCAGCTATATTTCGATCCTCCAATAATTTCGAATCATTTTTACTTTCTTCTCTAAGCTTTTGATTTTTAGAATTTGATTCATGGCGAGACACATCACTGTCATCACGCTTGGATGCCGAATCATTTTCTTTTTTTTCACTATTTATACTGGAGTTTTTTTCAGTATCAGAGCTGCTGTCGCTAATTATTCTCTTTCTTTTGGATGATTTCATTTGATCCTCACTGTTGGAGCTCCTTGTTTTTTTTCTGTCTTTTTTTTCACTTTTTACATCTAAGTTTTTTTCAGTATCAGAGCTGCTGTCGCTAATTATTATCTTTCTTTTAGATGATTTCATTTGATCCTCACTGTTCAAGCTCTTTGTTTCTTTTCTGCAATCTTTTCCTCTGGACCTGTGCTTTTCAGGTGTATCAGATTTCTTACTTGGTGACTGGGCACCATCTCTACTTGCATTTCTCTCCTTAGTTGACTCTACACTTGATTTTCGCCAACTTTTGTTTTTTGTAAATAATTTGCCAGTTTTATTGCTGTCATCCACTTTTGATTCAGGAGAATGTGGAATGCTAGTAATGGACACATTATCATTTGGGTTTGTGTCACTGTTATTTTTGTTACTCTTAGATTCAGACTTAGAAATTGGTGTATCAGGAATACTGCTTACTGATACACTTTGGGTTGAGTTTTCTCTAACTTTTTTATTCTTAGGTTCTTCTGCCTCTTTCAATTCTTCCTCTTTCTTTCTTCTCATTCTATACAGCTTACAATCGTAATGAACTGGATACTTATCCATCATAGATTTTGGTAACATTTTGGCATATACTTTAACTGAATTATAGTGCTTAAATGATATCGGTTTCTTTATTTTTAATTTTCGTGAGTTATATTCAAAATAATAGTATTTAGTTTCACATGAATCATGATCTTTTTTAGTCTGAGATGTTTCCCCGCCATTACTCGAAGAGGCCTGCGATGCGTCAATAAGCTCCAACGCTCTGCGTACATTAGTCTCAACACTTAAAAGCGATTTTTTTGATTGTTCGCATGTCAGCAAAACTAAACTAGCAGCTTTTTGGACTGCAAGAACATTATTTAACTTATCATCTCGTATTTTCTTCTCTTTTAAGATTTCAGATCGATTCCGAATGTTGGAGCCGAGTGTAGAGAGATATTCGACTGCTTTGCCCAGTACATCTTTTGCATACACTTCATCCGCCATTTCACAATCTTATCAGTTTTTTTATTGTGTCAAACACTGCCAAGAAATTAACTCAATTATGAATATCCATAGAATATCACACATGTTAATTTTTGGATACATTTAGGTACGATCAGGTGCGTTTACGTTTTTGTTGGTAACAATTAATTTTTGCATCACACCGGGAGAGTATGGGAAGCAATAATGCATGACACCAATAATGTACAGCATGATATTGTACGTCCATAAATCGAACTCGGAACTCGAAATACATTTCGGAGAGTGTGCTTCTGATCTACATGATCTAATTCCCTCTAACCCTTTCTACTATCGGTCTACCAAGGGCACTAAAAAGCGTCACCGTTTTATGGTTGATATACCAAAAACTCGTACGAAACGCTTTGATTCCACCTTTATTGTGGGAACCGCTAGGGTGTGGAACGCTTTGCCTGAGTGGGTGTTTCCCGATAGATATAATCTAGGTGTCTTCAAGTCGCGAGTAAATCAGTTTCTTCTAGGCAAGCATGCTCCATCGTAGACCGTATCGTTGCTTACCATCAGGCAAGATGGCGGTCAAATGCAAGCCTATTACTAAATAATAAAAAAAAGTTTTGCAAACGACATAACACGTAGTTTTTTTTTTTTTAGCACCAGCAAATACTGTAGTCATGTTTTCCATCGTAAACAGGTCGTCACGTAATAATCTATCTGAAATTCACTAAAATCCTCACAAAATATCGTGCTCGCTACGCTCGCGTTTTCTTATTATTATAAAGTCTTTCATATAATAATCGAGTTTAACAAAAAAAAATTACGATTAAAAAAATTAATCGATATGTAAAAATTGTCAACATCCCTAAAATTACGTTCCTTTTTTTCGCCATTGGAGTCGCTTTATCATTCCCGATCAAGGGCAATGTTTCTTTTTTTCAAACAAAAAACTGCGATTTACACAAACTTTTGGACAACGTAATAATAATTTATAACAAAATAAAACAAGTTCACTACTGCAGCAGGTGTATTAGAGAAAATAATGATAATAATATCAATGCGCAATTCTAAAAACCTATTTATTACAAAATAGCGGTACTTATAACGGAACGTACATGACACACAGCCTTCTGAATTCAGTCGGGTTACAATCGATATACATAAATAAATGAGCTATCTACAAAATAGCGGCAACTAAAATATGCTATGTATACCTAAAGCATTGTGTACTCTCAATACTTTTGGCAAATACTAATCTTATTAGACGGGCCATTTCTTTACAGCTGACCCATGTACTTTACAGTGTAACAATTTGTCAGCGTCACTGTAGTGAAATCTAGTCTAGAAAAAAAGCTAATGGTACCAATTTTTTGTACTTACCTTTCATGTAAATGGCTGTACTGGTGGTTTACCGAGTCCTAGAAAGTGTAAGGAGTCAATTTTGACTGTTACACATTATTGTAGGCGATATATCATGGATAAAATCGTAGAATCATACACATATTCCACTTCAACACCGAAAAATCGGCAATTTAGACAAGGTAGGTAAACTATCCAAAACAGTCGTGAAAAAGAACCATAGACACAGAAATCGAGAGAGAAGATGCATGTACCACGGAAGACAAGCAAGATAACGATCCGGCATGTATTTTTTTTTTGTTATGAAATATTATTTTATTTTCACTTACTTAATTTTCAATTAAATATTCTACTTTTTATACACATCTACGGTAAAAAAGATTTATAAATTATTATTTGATTCCCGGAAGGTAATCCAACTGACAGCTGTCAAAACAAGTTTTGTTCAACGGGGTTTTAAACATTCGCATCAAGATCATTCAGCAAGATTATCTTTCACTGAAACAAAGCTATAATTAAAAATATTTAAAAAAATGATCACAATGACATTATTTTTTAAAATTATGCGATAAAAAAAACCCAAAAGTCTAAATTAGATTATATGTAATTGTCATCGCTGGAGAATTTCTGATTGGTTCGTTTCAGTTCGTTTGATTCTTTGAAGTTTGACATGACGTTTTCTTTTGTCAGCTGTTTTTCTAAAATTAATTCATTGCGAGTTGTGTAATAAATACAATAATGATAGCAAGATTTGCAATCAAAAACAGCGGCTTTAGAGCGGCTGCAAGGTTTTACAGCGAGGGGACAAGCCAGTTCCAAAGTACGGGTGGATCTGCTGCGTCCCAGTCGCCTCCATCGAGTCAAGTGAATGCTGAAATTCCTGGGCTGAGCAGCGCGTGTGTACACCCAGCGACGCAGCCTGTTGGTCCCGGCGTCGAACCTGACAAGTCTGGAGCTTACAAGGTTCCAGAATACTTCTGCTACGACGCTTCTACCTATTATGAAGCAGAAGTTGAAATGGCCAAATTTAGATGTCCCCAGCCCTCTTCTCTGAAGAAATAGACAATGTAATTTGTGGTGTTGAATATTTTATTTAGTATTAAATTATTGTATCTAGCTGCATTATAATTATTTTTATTATTTACACACACACAAATTCCTCTTTTAAATATAAAAAATAAAAATTGCAAAAATGTAAGAGGCTACCAGCGAGATGAAGAAACATCTCAGGGAACTACTCATATTTTTACTATTGTGTTTGATACATCCTCAGTTGATATAATAAGTGGATTAGTACCAGAAAATTATTAGGCAATGTGTCAAAATGATATCAAAAAGATAGGTGAGTAAAACTTAAAAAATTCTATTTTAATTAAATAAATCAAAAATGTTTGGAAGTAGCTCAAAAATGTGCACATATTGATGATGTAGTCAATGAGTGTAATAAAATGTTACATGCAGAACTAAAACATTAGACATTCCTCTAACAATGACATATTAAAGACTGTGACGCACTCTGCCAATCTCTTGGGTTACTGTATCAATAGCTGGGGTGGCTGCGCGCATATTCATCTAAAACCTCTGGAAATCGCTCAATGTGGTATTTTAAAGGCTGTGAAGGCACTACTACCTTTTAGGTTTCCTACACATTCATTATTTAACGTATGCGAGGTCTTGACGGTGCAACAGCTCTTTATCGCGCTTACTGAAAATTACCCTGTTATAGAAACGCCGCGCGCCGCCGGGACAAAACAAAGTTTTTCGATTTTCTATTAAAAAACCAGTTTAGTCATAAATTTTCTTGTTTTCTCGGTGATTATCTACATTGATAAAATATCCTCAATAATTGTCCTAAAATATCTAAGCTTTATTTTGTATTCTGTCATATATTTTTTTCTTTCCATGATTTCAATACTTGTTGTAAATTGGAATTATTGTAAAACTCGTTGACGTTTGGATGTGCGACACCTGCGACACAGTTTTATACTATTGCGGGTGTCATCAATTCTTTGTTATTTTTATTATTTCAACAATCAAAAAATCAATATTTCACACTCATAGATCCCAACTAGGATAACACACAAAGACAAGGACAACTAACACAGACCCAAATCAAATATTTAAATTCATCATTCAAACATCTGCCTGGCCGGGAATCAAACCCAGGACCTCTGGCTTATAAGGTGGATATGTTACCAATGAGCCAAAAAGGTAGTTAAATTAAAGTATTTGTTCCTAATAAACAGATTAAATTGGCTCGAAATTATTGTAGTGAAGCCGTAATGGAAAAATGTGGGTGGGGTGACAAATCAAAATCTCTATAATTTTTGAAATTTTATTGCAACCATAGGATCCATTGCAGACATACATACTACAGACCTACAACTAATTAACATAAAATGCAACATTTTGAACAGTAGATTAATTTATACAATTGTGAAATGCTCAGTTCAAATTCAAATGCACTAAATAGCAACTGAAGCAGCACCACTGATTATTACAGCGGCTTCATCTTGTGAAAGAGTGGTTGCATGCTCCAGAGACTCTATGCATCCACTCTCAACCTCATGTTACTTCTTCTTAGTCAGCTTCTCGGAAAGGTCGTCGAATGTTGGGTCTTGCAAGTTGATCATCAAGCTGTTGCCGGGCAGAAACACTCGGTTCTGAGACTGAGCAATCATTCTGGAAATGCTTTGAGCAGCACGAATCTTGCGAAGCTTCAGGTAACCTGGGTTCATGCCCATGGCTTTACCCAACATCTCGGCGGCTTCAGCCTCTCCCTCGGCTTGTACAATTTTCTGCTGACGCTCCTGCTTGGCTCTTTCGACTACGAAAGCAGCGCGCTGAGCTTCTTGCTGAGCGACTTGTTTAGCTTCAACTGCTGCAGTGTACTCCTTACCAAAGCTCAATTCAGTCAAGGAAACATCATCCAGAATTATATTAAAATCAGCCGCACGTTCGACCAGCTCCCTTCTGATCAGAAGAGAAACTTGCTGACGCTGTGTAATCAGTTGAGAAGCATTGAACTTAGCAACCACAGACTTGAGCACTTCATTACAAATAGAAGGAAGTACTTTCTCATCATAATCGGTTCCGAGTTGTCTGTACATTGTAGCGAGGTGGGCAGCGTCCGGACGAGAAAGCACTCTCAGTGAGATATTGACCATTTGCAAGTCCTTAGATCCAGTAGGTGAAGAAATTTTGCGGGGTCGTGACCTAATATCATAAATGATAGGATACTGGAACCAGGGGATACGGAAATGCATGCCTTCAGTGAATACGAACTGCTGAACTCCTCCTATCCTATTGAAGATGATTGCACGATGACCACCTTCGACGGTAAACACAGATTGCGAGATGCCATAGGCGGCCGCACCGAGAGCCGCAACTACTTTCAAGCCAATACCAAGTCCAGGCGGTCCTCCTTTTGCAAATTTTCCTGCCATGTCGTTCAACTTACTTTGTGCCATGATTCACAAGAGCTTATTCCGTCTAAGATTTAGAAACAAGACGAATTTCCAAAAATAATATAACCTCTTCTGATTTTCAATTGTGCAATAGCGATTCCCATTCCCAATAGCTATAGACAAGAGACCTGAAGTGTCAACTCAAACGAACAAATTTAATTGTCTCCGTAGCCGGAGCCGGCTATTGAAAGGCCTGAAACCGGCAAAGAGCCGTTTTCTATTCAGACAGTTTATAATTTTGAATCTTTCGTCTGAAATGGAGAAGTAATTGATTTTTTTGGGTATTATATGTTATGGAAATATGATGGCTCGTGAATGAAATCCAGAAATCATTAATCATAGTAGCCGGAACTGAGTTTATTAGTAGGCTGTATAACAGCCGGCACCGACAAAAGAAAAGTCCGTGAACTCATAAACTAACAAAATGACATTTGATTTTGGGCTTTTGTTAGCTGTGGAGTAATGTGCGACACAAATAATGTACACACAGGATTGCAAGGCCTAGCAAAGAGGCGATTTATTAAAAAAAGACGGGTGGCACTCGGGGACTGCCGCGGTAAAGCTATTGCATAGCATTTTTTATCAACTTATGCAATTATAATTATTTATCGAAACCTTACACTCGACACCAGAGGCGAGTTGCTGAACTAAAGAGATAAGCGTGATATTTCAAAAAGTCATTAAAAGTTCTGCTATTCATCGATAGATGGCAAAAAAACTAAAAAGGATCACTAAAAAGTGTTAGATTATTCTCGTTACGGAATTTCTGGACTCGGTCTCCACGCTCAAGGCCCGCGATAGAAGCTATGCAATAGCTTAAAAAATTGTTGTTGGTATTTTCGTAGGTGGCCAGTCTTAGAAAAAAAATATGTAGGTATACAAATTTTATGGTAAAAATATGACCGTAATAATTTGAAAGACTTTGTCTACAAACTGTTGCCGTATGGCCAATAAATAATAAAAAAAACATTAATCACTCGTAGCTACCCTCTAGGATAAAATCCTGTGTCGGGGATGCCATGGAACAAACACAAAGACAAGGACAACTAACCAGAACAGATATTTAAACTCATGCCAATTCATGTCATATCAATTTTTGCCAATATTTGTTCTCTAAAATATTATCTTATCATGATGAATTGTATTTGTTGTCCACTGTTTTAATACTCTTTGGAAATCAGTTAGTTAACTTAGTTTTTAAAATGTCACATTTGGTAAGCACATTTAGATCTTACGAAGTCATGTACGCGTAAACGGGCTGTACATTATTGGTCATTCAAAACGGGCCGTGTAATAATCGTGGTCATACATTATTGTCTGGGATCCAAATTCCAAGATCCAAGCAAAGCAGAAAAATACAAATGTTTTCGTAAATAATAGTTGTTCTCTGAAAATCTTTGTATAATTATCGAAAAATCGAAAACTATAAACAGCAAAGGGACGTTAAATTTTTGTTTCGTCTGACGAGCATTAAAATTTGTTGAAATAAACAGTGTTGGACACTTTCGATTCCAAGGGCTAACAATACTATAAAAGTGCTTGATCATGGATTCCTGCCTTGGAGTAGAACAAGATTTGGACAAAGCTATAGCTAAATTTGCAACCCTGAGTGAAAATACTGATCAGGCGTTTGAAGACATTATCGACCAAGTTGAAAATTTGCGGCAAGAGATCGCCAAACGTGAGTTTTTCCCACCTATCATTGTTCTTTGTTTGACCTATTTGTGGTCATGCAAATGTTGTTTTCTCTTTGCATTATAACAGTTTTGATCGCCTTTTAAGCTTCGAGAACTTGCTTTTATCCAACAATATAATTATGCAGTGTTGGCACTGCCTAAAGATGTAAATTTTAATCAGAATCAGAATCAGAATATTTTTATTGTTTAAATTGTGTACATAAGGTGTTGTTATTATAATTTGCAGTTTCAACAATTTGCCCATTTCGGGCGTACAATAATTAGTTTAAAGATTAAATAAAATTGAAAAAAAAGAAAAACTATAACCACAATTACATATCTTGTTATGAATTTAAACCAACACTATTTTGCAAAATATTCTTGTAAGTTATAAAAACTTTGCGTTAGTAACCAAGATTTCAACATTTTGTTGAAATCAGGTCCTCTGTGCATCTTAACGTCTAAAGGCAGATTGTTATAAATTTTAATAGCTGTGAAGTAAGAGCTCTTGTGATACAAGGAGTTATTGGCCTGAGGTATATAAATATTATACTTGTATTTGGTCCTTAGAATTTCTGATCGGTTGGATTTGGTTTCAAAAAAGTAGTAGTAGTTGCTTTCAACAAAGATACAAATTTGGTAGATAAAAATACAAGTAAGTGTAAGGAAGTTATTCTCTTTGAAAACATTACGAAGTGTTTCAGTACTATCTAAGTTAAATATACATCTAAGACATCTTTTTTGAAGTACAAAAGTAGATTCTACTTCAACAGAATTACCCCAAAATATAATCCCATAGCTTAGAAGAGGATAAACATAACCATAATACGCGTTTATAGCTATTTTTTTCGATGATACATTTTTTAATATTGAAACAGCATAAATGTATTGAGAAAGTTTTGTGTTAATTTTGGAGATGTGAGCTTTCCAATTTAAATTAGTGTCTATTGTTACTCCAAGAAATTTGGTTTCTGTAACAATATCGACTTTTGTTTTTTTAATAAGAATATTTAACGGTAGTGATTTCTGTCTATAATTTTTGAATTCTATTAATTTTGTTTTATCAACATTTACATTTAGATTTAAGTTTTCTAGCCAGCTTACAACTGCATCAACAGATTTGTTAATTTCCATTTCAAATTCATTCAGACTTAGGTTTTCTTTACTCATGTAAATGGTTGCATCGTCAGCAAACATAACACACAAATGTTTTGTAATAAGTGGTAACTCATTTACATAAATTAGAAATAGTAACGGTCCAAGAATACTACCTTGGGGCACACCTAGCAAAACTTTATTAAAATTTGAATAGACTTTTCCAACTGATTTTGTGCTTTTATTGAATGATTCTAGCATGGTTGATTGATTTCTGTTTTGTAAATAAGATTCTATAAGTTGTAAGGCCTGTCCTCGTATTCCGATGTGTTCCAATTTTGTCAATAATTTAGTATGAACCACACAGTCGAAGGCTTTTGACAAGTCAAGAAATAGAGCAACTCCAGCTTTTTTTAAATTAATTTGTTCCCAAACCTCTTTAAGCATTTTAAAGATCGCTTTGGATGTGTCCTTACCTCTCTGAAAACCAAACTGATTACTGTTAAGAGTATTGTTAGAGTTTATAAATGATGTTAATCTGTTAAATATCACTTTCTCAAAGATTTTTGAGAAATTTGAAAGAAGTGCAATTGGTCTATAATTATGAATATTATCTCTAGGACCTTTTTTGTGTAGGGGCTTAATTATAGCCCTTTTTAGATCATCTGGAAAACGTCCAGATGATATAGTTAAATTTATTATAAAGACAAGTGGATCAACTATATACTCAATGCTTTGTTTAATAATTTGGATAGGTATGCTATCATAACCTGCTGATTTTTTATTTTTTAGGCATTTAACAATGTGTTTTATTTCTGTTTTATCCACTGGAGTTATGAAGATTGATTTACAATTTGGTGGTGTTAAATGTTGTATATGTGTAGTTATTTTAGTTGAAGGTTTCTTACTTGGATCTATAAAGTGGTCATTGAGTTTTTCGGCCATTTTTGATGGATTTGAAATTTCCTCATTTTCAATTTGTAGTTTTTGTATAGTCGTATGTATGTTGTTTGTACAGGATGTATATTGTTTTATGATTCCCCAAGTTGCTTTTGCTTTATTAGAACTTTTGTTAATGTGTCTTATATTTGCAACTTTTTTGGAGAGTTTTATAACTTTCTTTAATGTTTTCGAGTATTTGTTATAATAGTCTATATGTTTTTGACACTTGTCTAATTGAGTTTTATGATATATGTACCTCTTGCTTTTACTTGATTTTATGATACCTTTGGTTTTCCAATTTGGTTTTTTTAGGTGCGTAATTTTTACTTTGTGCAGCGGAATACACAAGTCAAATATTAAAGCAAATAGTTCAATAAATTTAGCGTAAGCTTCATTTGGATCATCTTGGGCATATACTTCACAGAAATTTATTTGTGAAATATATTTTAGAAACACATCAGTATATTCATCTACATACCTCTTTTCCACATACCAAAATTTTTCATTGAAACTTAAGCTAGTCCCAACTTCTATTGATTGTGCAGTATGATCCGACAGTCCTAAATTTAAAATTTCTGTTTTGTATTGTTTAATGTTGGTCAGGATATTATCTATACATGTTTCAGAGTGAGTTGTAATTCGAGTAGGTTCTGAAATTGTAGCACATAAATTAAATGTAGTCAGTGTGTTAATAAAAATGTCACTTTTATTGCTTTTATCTAATAAGTTTATATTGAAGTCACCTAATATTAAAATTTTCTTCCTAGTATTTCTTGATCTGATTGATAACTTGTGTAATAGAGTTTCTAATGTAATTATAAAAAGATTAAAGCTACTATCTGGTGTTCTGTATAAACATATTACTATGTAATTTAATTCCGGGATAGATACACCACAACATTCAAAATGACGTTCAATTGCCATATTGGTTACCCAGTCTATTTTGTTAAAATTAACAGCTTTTTTGATATAAATACTAACACCACCTCGAGATTTACTTTTCCTACAAAAATGTGAAGCATTTTGGTATCCTTCAATTTGAAATATATCCACTTCGTGATTATTTAAGAATGTTTCACTAAAGCAGCATATATCAAAATTTTGTTCATTAGTTAATATTTCTAGCTGATCTACTTTCGTTTTTATCCCTTGTACATTTAAGTGCATAATTCTAAATTTGTTATTGTTGTCGTTAGTCACGAAAAAACTGCTGGCAATTATTTGACCTGATATTTTGTTTGGTAAATGTCTTCCTTTGAAAGTAGTAGGGGATTGTTCCAGGTTTTAGAGCAATCTCAAGTTGACGATTGTTACCAAGCGGATCTGGAATACTTTCATTTATTTTAGTTTTTGTATCATTCATTTTGTTAAAATAGTATGGAATTGTACCCGGTCTGAGGTACGAGTATGATTCCTTAGCTGCATTTTGTGTGTAGTTTGCCTTTTTCCTACGTATGATATTTTTGCCCAGAAAACATTTTTCGTAATCATATGTGTTAATAATGTCATTTATGGATTTAGACAAGTGATTTCCATTTTTTGGGAAGTTTTCTTTTAGTGAGGATGGTACATGAAGATATATACAGTTTTTTAGATTGTTGGCAATTGTTTTTAAATTAAGATTAAGTTTATCCTCATTAAGGTAGGGATTATGAGCTATACCTGTAACAATGACATTCAGGTTCGAAAGTGTTTTGAGTATGGCAGACATTTCAATTAACAGTTTAGTGGGGTTATTATCATTGGAACCTAGAGATAAGATTATCCAGTCTTCTTCCGTGAGATCTTGTATGTCTAATTTTACAGAACGTAGGATGTATTCTGATGGAGCGCCTGGGTATGTATAGTTTATAATTCTGTAATCTTTAGCGTTTTTGTGTTGCGATCGTAGTTTCATAAGCAACAAAGACAAGCCTTTACAGTTCTGGTCACCGATTATAATTATTTTCGAATTATCATCTGATTTGCTTTTTCCGTTTATTTTCAATACAATTTTGTTCATTTCATTATCTCCTTCAGCTGGTTGTGTGTTCCTCTTCAACTTATTTGTAGTATCAATCTTTTTCCCATTACTGGCGACTTTAGTTCTGGGGTCTGTGACTTTAGGCAGTTTATCTTCAATTTTTGTGGATATATGTGTATTTTTTGTAGTTGTATTAGTGCTGTTTATATCAGTATGAATGTTCCTCAGAGATTTCGACGTTTTCCTTCTGGTTTGTTTTTGTCGCGGTTTCACAATTGCATCATTTTCCTTAGCTTTTATTTGTATTGGTGTTGATGTTTCTTTATTTAAGCTGATATCCAGCGCTTCAACACTTTCGTGTCGAATGAGTGTGTTTACATGTTCAGAGATTTGTTTTTCTGCTTTTCCATTCCTGTACTCTTGACGTAGGTTTTTCTTAGGTGGCCTACTTGAGTGCTTTTCTAAAGGATTCAAGACTTCCTGATTTTGTGCCGGTACATGAAGCGTGTTGTTTTGGTTTATTATTTTGTTACTTGGCGATAGCGATGGAGGGGTATTTTCTGTACGAAGTTCTTCTATGGTGAGTTTGAGCTTTTCGTTATCCGACAGCAATTTATTTATTTCCTCTCTTGCTTTTATGAGATGATTTGTCAACTCTTCATTCTCGATTTCTAATTGCGTTTGATCACATTTTTGACGGGTTAAAGTATTCAATAATTTATTTGAATCAATGGGTAAGTGTGAGGCATCTACGAAACTATCATCTATCGTTTCACGGGACAGTGATAAGTTTTCCAACGAAAGACAACGAAATACTCTAGGATTTCTGACTGTTACGTTTTCATTCATGCTTATCGTGTCAATAAAATTGTGAGTGCCTACTGGCGTATTTATGTTGTTGCCTTTAGGTTTCTTACTTATGCATGCGACACATTTCCAGGAAATTTTCTTTTCGGGTTCCATAATGGTGAACCTTGTGTATGAAACATTTGCACAAATAAGGTCATAAGTACGCTTACACATTGAACATGTCATATACTGTCTGTTCGTAATTTTTTGAGGACATCCATCACAGTCTAATAATATAATCGTCTTGGTTGAAGGCTCCATTTTGATGTGATAATATTTAAAATAATAACAATAGTTGGACTGTTTGTTTTCGTAATTCACTGAACATTGAACCACAGTAGGTATTAACTACGCAATTTTGCCGTTAGAATGTTGAATTCCTGGAATTTCTTCAATATTGGCACGGAGTCACAGTCACTCGGCAGAAAGAGCGTAAGCGCCATGAAATTACGGGCGCTTACGCGTTTCCATAACGGATTTCGTTCCTAAGGTCAAAGTTCACGATTTGTTTTAGAAAAGTTTGTTATTATTGTTGAAAAACCACTTTAACACTGATTTTTCTTTCGAGTAATAATCACACTTTATTCACTGTCATTACTTTTCGATAATTATTACAAAGTTATTCTAAAAACTTCACTTTTAACCAATTGTTTATATTAATTTGCGGGAGCAAAGTTCAAACGCTGTTTCTGCGTTCGCAGTTCGCGGGGTCAGCCTAAAATGCCTAAAATGTTGAAATGCTTAGAATAAAATACCGCCGCCCGTTTGCATGTTTTTCTTGTTCTATTAATAATTCTATTAATAAAAATAAGACATTTATGTAGTTAATGATTGTTTCGACTTGGGTATTAGCAAAACAAGCATGTTATTTATTCTGATCAAGCACCAGACTGGTCTAATATCTGTGTCCTAGAACTGAATGATGAAACTTAATTCTATGACTGCTATTTAATATTTTTTTATCTTTTGATCAGCTTTTGATCAGAATAAGAAGAACCTTATTTCCAGCAATAGAAACAGACTTTCCTTAGATTGTTCTAGCAAATCAATCACACTGTTAGGGTGCTAGCATGATTGTGTTATGTCCAATATTTTTCAAAGACAATAGGTAAATACATTTTTCCAATAAAGGTACTGAAATTATTTTAAACAAGTTTATAAAACAATGCTATACTATTATGACTCATTTTACAAATGCGCTTCTGTTAGAACTGTGTTTCGGTATTTGCTGACGTTGAATCTTTATTTTAGTTAATCAAATATTGTATACTGTTTCAGATCCTCCTGAAACCCCGCTCACTCCAGCACAATCAATGGTTGTCTGTGATATAGCACCCACTATCAAACAATCAGTGTTTCAAATGTCTACAGGTAATATTGTACACAGTATCCATCAAAAACCCTCTTCTAATTTGAATAACTATGAGAAATATTTCACTATGTTAGACAGAATTGCATTAGCATTGATTTTTTGTACCATATGCTAAATGGAACTAAGTTGGAGTTATTTAAAATTTAAACAGCTTTAAAATTGTTGGTATTCTTTTCTATCATGCTATCTTCTTAAAAATAAAAATCAGCTGTTTGATACAACTGTTACTTGACTTTCAACAAAGTGTATGATGGCTGCAGTTGATTTTATTTTGCAATTATAAGGTTAAGCCCGTAGATAAAGTTGGTCATTATAATGACTCAAACAATATCCGAGAATATGTACATTGTTTAAAAAAACACCCCATATAGTCTACAAGGCATTATGTGAAATCATGAATGTATGAATGTAAATGCATTAATGGCTAAAATAACCCTAAATTTCAGAGCACAGAGAGCTTCATGCAATGGTATCTCGAGTTGGGAAGTCTATAGACCGTCATTTTATCGCCGATTACGCAGTGGTGGCGCCAAAAGCAGGTGCCCTCTGCACGAATAAGAACAAGCCGCTCATGGAGCAAGCTATTGCACAACATTTGTATAGACAGGTAAAGTTACCGGAAGAATATCATATTAGCTTTTGCCGTAGCCTTGCCTGCATTGTGCCTGTTTGTGTGACACAACACAACATATAAATTGTGTAGTAGACAATTGAAACCAATAGATCAAGATCTAAAATCTACCTTCTAATGAAATTAAGGGTACAGGGAACTTCATAATTTTAATTTTTTTTTTGTTTTCTTTTGGACGCATATCCTTGTCTATGGTACTTTAATTCCCAACTCGCCAGTATGGTGGAATATGGCCTAATCAACCTTCTAGGGTAGACCTATATCCTGGAGGATTAAAGGTTGAATTTGATGATGATGTTCTCCTTGGTCTTCCTGGTCCTCTCCCTCCTTCAGCCTTTCCTTCTAATATATGATAGTTTTTATTATTAGATTGTCTTGCTGTACAAGGTGGCCAAACTTCTTACCATCATACTTATCAGATCAAAGTTAAGCAAATGTCATGTCATACAGGAAAGATAAAGCACTAGCAGAGGACCGCCAAGCCTGGAAATTACTCCACCGACAAGATTAACACTCTTCAATTATGAATGAATGATGATGGTACTTTTCTCTAGGGTTTAGAAGAAGTGGGCGACACATTCGTGTCCGAATCGGGTGTGAAGGGCGTGGAACGCACGTGTACGTTCGCAGTCCTGCAGCGCTGCGCCGCCGCGCTGAGCGAGGGCGAGCCCGCGCTGGCGCTGGACTGGGTGCAGCGCCGGACGCAGCAGCTGCAGCACTCGCCGCTGCCCTTCACCTTGCATAGGATGCAGGCTTTGAAGGTAGGCAAACAAATAACTTGGAAATCTTGTTTTTTATTCGATGATGGCTACTATTCGTCTGACTGCTATTCTCAGTAAAAAGTATTTAACGTTAAATTGTTATTTCTTTTATAGTTTTTTTAACTGACTTCAAAAAAGGAGGAGGTTATCAATTCGACTGTATGTTTTTTTTTTTTTTTTTTTTTATGTTTCTTACCTCATAACTTTTGACTGGGTGAATCGATTTTGATGATTCTTTTTTTATTAGAAAGCTGACGCTTCCCATTTGGTCCCATTTCAATTTAGTCCAGTTCTGATAATGGTATCCATGAGAAAACCATATAAGTCTTAAATTTGCATTAAGTACGTGCGCGACAAATAGATGAATATATAATGTCAATAGTCGGTCTCTTGAAGTCGGTTTTTGTTTTTTGTTTTGTAAAAATAATGTTCTTGTTATATCTACGATATCTCGACGTACGCCCGATATCGGTCCACTGTTGGTACTTTACTTAATTGTGGGATTATTTTACTTTTTTCATATTAAGTTTGATTTTATTTCGAAAACAAACAGCAACCAAACAATGAAAATAAGTAAGATATGATAAATATGTTAACGTGTTATTAAAGTAGAGGATCTAGGTAGGATTTTGGACTATTCCGTGGGACTTTGCTCAGCCATGGCAACTACCGGTACGTACTTGTTCGGCATGATTTCCTGAATCCGAAAAGTGCGGTAATCACCCCCTAAATGTATGGAGGGGGGAGACTTTTTCACAATGGATGTTCTGCTCACTTAAACGATTTCTGATACTGAGAATCGATCAGTTACCGAAAGAAGGGGCGAGTGGTCCGGCGGATCTCTCATAATAGTGTGGTGTGTGCAGCTGGCGCGCACGGAGGGCGTGGGCGCCGCCATCGAGTACGCGCGGCGCGAGTTCCCGGCGCACGCGGCGCGCCACGAGCGCGCGCTGCAGGCCTGCGTGTGCGCGCTGGCGTGGTGCTCGCCGCGCGCGCCGCCGCCGCCGCCGCCGCCGCACTACGCGCCGCTGCTGTGCCCGCGCGCGCTAGGTACTGTACCCCCGCCGCCGCCGCACTACGCGCCGCTGCTGTGCCCGCGCGCGCTAGGTACTGTACCCCCGCCGCCGCCGCACTACGCGCCGCTGCTGTGCCCGCGCGCGCTAGGTACTGTACCCCCGCCGCCGCCGCACTACGCGCCGCTGCTGTGCCCGCGCGCGCTAGGTACTGTACCCCCGCCGCCGCCGCACTACGCGCCGCTGCTGTGCCCGCGCGCGCTAGGTACTGTACCCCCGCCGCCGCCGCACTACGCGCCGCTGCTGTGCCCGCGCGCGCTAGGTACTGTACCCCCGCCGCGCGCGCTAGGTACTGTACCCCCGCCGCGCGCGCTAGGTACTGTACCCCCGCCGCGCGCGCTAGGTACTGTACCCCCGCCGCGCGCGCTAGGTACTGTACCCCCGCCGCGCGCGCTAGGTACTGTACCCCCGCCGCGCGCGCTAGGTACTGTACCCCCGCCGCGCGCGCTAGGTACTGTACCCCCGCCGCGCGCCGCCACTACTGCCGCTTGCATAGAGATATAGGACGACGAGATATAAGATCAGACAAAACAACGACTGACAAAACGTCACATGGTTAGTGTGCGACGGAGATAATGCTCTACGAAGCCGAAATTAACTGATTGTCTCTTTCCAAAGCTCGATGTGCAATATTTATCGTCGGGTACTGTACACTGTAATTGCACATTGCACATTACTGTACATTGCAAGTTAAATAAAAGTTTTTATTAAAACAAATCGGTAATCGGTCGGTGTGGCGGTGGGTCGTGGTCGCAGGCGCGGAGGCGGCCGAGCTGTTCGTGCGCGAGGCGTGCTCGCTGCTGCGCCTGGCGCCGCTGTCCCCGCTGGCGGGCGCCGTGGCGGCGGGCGCGCGCGTGCTGCCCGCGCTGCACGACATCCGCGCCAAGATGTCGCACCCGCACGTCATCGCGGCCTGGGCCGAGGACGAGCTGCCTTTCGAGGTCACCACACACCATCACTATCCTTTTATCTACTCTCATATCGTAAAATTCTAATTACGAACTTCGAAACGAATCTATTATGTTATTATAATGACATACTTTGTAACATACGATACCGTAATGGAAAAAAAGTTTCATTCTCGATTTTTGTAGCCATCTCTTCTATTTACCTACGACAGGTTTGGATGTGTTTGTCGTTGTCTTTAGATCACCAAAAACTTCTTAAACCTTCTTTTTGTCTCAAACTTTTTTTGACATTTCTAGGTTGACCTGGGCGAAGACGGTGGTAGCTACCACTCAGTGTTCGCTTGCCCCATCCTCCGCCAGCAAGCCTCCGAAACCAACCCGCCGATGCGGCTGCTCTGCGGACACGTCATATCCAGGGACGCGCTCAACAAACTGGCGCTGGGATCCAAGTTAGTACAACTCGAGTATAATATTATAGAATAGACAACAACTGAAATAATTGGATTGCCCGCCAGCCAGATTTAGACTTATTTTCTTCTCCGTACAGAGTAATATTGTAATTCATTGTATGCCTGATTTATGTTAAATTAGTGTATGTTTGGCACAAGAACGTTTTGGGCCTAGACTAAATTTTGCATGTAAATTGAATAAAATTAATAAATATCATATCATTTATTATACAAAAAGTCACAGTTTCACAAACACTTTCAGTTAATAAAAATTGTTACTACTGCTTATATTTGGACTTGTGAAACACTATCAAATAGGCCACCGACTTGCCTAGGGCCGTGGAAAATTATCTTAAATTATAACAAACATCCAATTTGTTATAATTAACATATAATTAACATTACTACGACTAGTTGCGATCACATACGTGATCTTCCCGTGTTAATTATAAAATGTATCAAAATAGCGCTAGTTTTCATAGCAAATCAACAAACAAAACAGTTGCAATAAACTTTGTTTTATTTTCCAGATTGAAATGCCCGTACTGTCCGATGGAGCAGTCGCCGTCCGAGGCGCGACAGATTTACTTCTCGTGAGCGACTAACAGGCGCTTGCTATTAATACAGTCATCAGTTTCGAGTAGCGCCAACTGTAAGCCGCATATTTCACCATCTTCATACTACTTAGTTATGTGGAAAAAGTGGCCAAATGCATTGGTAACCAAATTTATTGGACTCGTTTTATCGGAACGAGTTAAATAGTTTGCCGTTTTCCTTGACAGACTTGATTTAATTTGAATCAGAATATAAAATTAAAGGCGCATCACAGATGGTGCGACGTGTTCTGAATGTTATTGGAGTTGCGTGCGGAATCCATTTTGCTTTATTGACACCTGTTTGGTCATTGGTTGTAGGCCCTTAACAGCGGCTGAGTGAGAGTATTCAATCAAAACATTATACTGAAGTTTAAAACTTCTTTTTAATGCGTCGTATTAGGAATGCCTACGTGAGTATTCCCATTTTAATTATAACAAAAAGGATATGCTGTAGTTGTGGCAGAAAATAGATGTATAGCAATGGATGTAGTGTCGGTATATAAATAGTTGTTTCTATAGATTTTTCCTCTGAAGACTCGGAAGCCAGGTGCTGAAGAAATTCATGGTTGAGAGACGCGCTTAACATGAAGGGCTATTTTTTCAGAATACAGATGAAAATGACTGAAAAATATGAGTGTAGAATTGCTAAAGCAAACATTTTTTTAAATCTATCTATAAACTGAGTAATTTAGTAATCTAATAATAGTATCAGCAATCTTAATTATTTGTAAAAGTATACCTCTAACTATACCTCTATTATAATATAAATGCAAAGTTATGTGCAGTCGACTCGTAGTTCAACGGATTTGGGTGAAACTTTTAGCTAGTTTATATTTTCTTTATCCAGAGAAATATACGGTTTATGTAAAAAGGGCTTCTCCTTACGCAAGTCTTTGGTGTGATGTGCTAACGAAAACCTGTCATTTTATGTTCCTTGATTTTAAATGTGCAATCAGTTTTGTTTTTTTATTCTATATATCTAATATCCTGAGGAAATATTAGAATGTTAACGAAGTAGACTACATTATTTTTAAGATAATAAATATTATGGATGTTTACTCGTGGATCGGTTTTAGAACCGAGATTCTTGTTCTTTTTGTAATAAAAATCAGTACAGTACTTATATCCTTGTTTTTTTTTACCTTCGAATTATACTCTATCCTATTTGGCCTGATATGTCAGATCAGAATATATTTAGGGAAAAGTAAGGTATCTGTAAAAAAAAACTAAATCTAGACTAACTAGCATAATCTAAAACAAATAAAACCCAGGCATAATCTCGGTACATAATTTATTTAATGGATATGTACAAAGACAAAAGATTTTTAGGACAAATAAAAATTTGGCAATAACTTTCAACAATAGCGATAATAATAAGTGGTGTTCGGAAGCCAGTAAAATATCAACAACAACAATTTTTTATACTAAGATATAATTAGTTCGGACGAACCACTAGTTATGAATATTACATTGGCGTCATCACTTGAAGAAACGATTAAAACTACATAAATTCAATCGATCAATAAAATAATCGAAAGCCAATGGCTTTGATTCTATTAAAGTTATGGTTGGTAGTAAGTTGTTGGGCTTTTTTATGAGTTTGACACTCAAATATAGGTAGACCCTAGTCAAAATTGTTTTCCGTAGTCACCTGTTTACGACAAACGGCTTTTGTTTTGATAGGTTAAAGAACCTCTTTATTTTAATCGAGTATGGTTCTTGAAAGCGGTAAGTAGCTGAATTTTAATACCATAACGCCGCCCACAATTCTATGCAAGACATGTTACGTATGTAATCATTCCTTGAAAAAGATCATCGAACGTGATAGAAACTATATGGGGTATATCCGTGGGTCCCATGTTTTAATAATAAAATGTGTCATAACCGCATGAGTTTATATTGTAAAATATTGTCTTGTTTATTTGTAATTATTGTTCAATATCAAAATTGTCTTCATACAAGAAATGCGATGACGCCAAAACTTTCTTAGTCAAACTACACAATCAACAACCTATATACAGAAAACATTCTCGATTAAATCCCGGTGTTTCACGTATCCATACCAAAATAAAATAACATTTCCACTAACCTAATAATAAATTAATTTATAAAGGTTTTCTGTAAGAATCATGAGCCGCAACAATATTTTTTTAATATCATGATGATATAACTTTCTCGAAATATATTTCTTAATCATAAATTGCTATGAAACTAAGGTAGATAGTTAGATTAATATAACCTTAGTCATTTGAGAGTTGACGATTAGAAAATAAATAATAGCACTTATACATAAGTAAATCGCAAAGTATCACACAATCATATACATTATACATACGTAGCATCTACCAGCAAACTACTACAGTTAGTTACTAATTATTGCTGTAAAATTTTCATCTACATATATTATTTAACACCGAAAGAAAGGCTAGTGTTTCGAGAGAAAAAATCGGGCGACCGTGCATGTGGAAACCTTGAAAGGAAACTTTCAAGAAATCGCAAATAGAATATACATTTGATGCATGAATATATTAATCCAGCGTTGGACGAGTGTTAAACACCGTCAAAGCTAATTACATAAGCAAGAGATCGGCCGACTTTCCCTCTCGATGCTATCAATTTAAAAGAACCTATACGAATAAGATGGAAGACGCCCCTAAATACAGCAAATGTATGCATTTTAATATTTAGCAATAAAATTACATTACTATAATATCACTTACGTCCTATATATCTATGCGTTACATATGAAATATATAAATACATCTTCATAACTGGTAGGTAAGTATTTGAATCTGATAGTTCACGATAGTTTTTTTCTAAATACCTATTTGGCACACATTTTTGCCTACAGCAACTGTGAGAAATCAACGATTGATTTACGAAGCTTTCTCAGGCTACAAACAATATTTTAAAATAAATATTTTGACGTGAAAATTACATTTCACTTCAAGATTATTTGGTATTATTAAAACATAATTTTCGTATACGCAAACGTGCGGTCGTGTGTACGTGAGGAAAAAACTAATAATATCATTTTCACTAATAAATAATATTGCTTCAAATCAGTCATTGCATCAGTCTAGTTTACCTACAAGTAATTTTGTATATCCACGTCATTTACATACATGAATAAAATTGTACTAACGAAGCAGTATTTTTTTTTTCAATTTTCTCTCTTTTATGCATACCAATTATAAAACATTTAATAAGTAATTATAATACACACAATTTTATTTGATTAAAAGATAAGCAAACTTTTGTTTGGGAACTTTTCTTTAGAAGAACTCTGGCGTAAGATATTTCGTCAAAGATTTGAAGACAATGCGGTTAAATGAGCATAAAAAAATATTACATTGAAACCAAAATAAATTTTGAGAGGTGCGCGGCACAAAAGATTGTTCATCTCTGTCTAATACGTACAGCCTTTTCTGTGAAGACAGAGACGGACACACTGCGGCAAAGCCACGGCTTCACTATGACTGCACAAGGTTTTGATGAACGCACCATAATATACATCATTTTTGATCAAAGCCTACACAATTTTTACACAAAACAATAACGAGTAAGTTAACCCTAACTTATCACATAAACGCTAATTGGTGTATTTTTAAGGCATTACCAAAGCGTCAGAGAAAGTTATTCCGATTTCACTCACTGTTGAAATGACATGACGACGGTTCTCAGAAAAATGTAAACAAGACATGAATACACATGGGTCTTATTTGTAAACCCTGCTTAAAATTCTCCGTCTTGTTTCTTGTGAGATTTCACTATCGAGAAACAGAGCATTATAAGCAGTAATTATAAGGAAGACCAATAACATTTAGTGCTAACTGTGAGAAAGATTAAATACAAGTTAAAACTATGTTCAACGGTCACCTTAATATTTTGGTAATAAATAAATATGTTTCTTTCAATTTCATTTAAAGCTATTTCTGTCTACTGAACTGGCTACTTCATAATTATTCTACTTTATATGTAGAATATATCTCGTAGAATTCTCAAAACTCGGCAGTATATGTGAACATTACAATGATTTTGAATCTAGTATTTGAACGTACATAATTATGTAAATCTGTTTAGTTTATATTTATACTAAATAACATACATAGTTCTAGCAGCTTTAAATAGTGTAAATAAATAGCTATACTGGGTGCGATTACAAATAGATCACTTGATGAACACAAAATTATGGTTTGCTTATCATAAATGGCTATGCTACTTTCAACTTTGAAATATATACAGTACAGTCATGCATGTATATTGTATAATGTATATTTCAGAAGTTTAAATAGATATAAATACTTTTTGATCGCCCTGTATACGCAGTAATTGTATAATAAATTAGTTTTATAGCGTTCAGATCACAAGTACATAGTACATTATATAATATTGCTCAATTTACGTTAACATTATTTATTTACCTATAACCTTATTAAAGATATATTTCTTAAAATAATTTCACTTAAAATTCATAAACTGCAAAGCCAAATAAATTAAAAGTATATTTTTATTTTAAATTAAAACTTAAAATCTATGACGCATCATGTGACATGTCTCTGCCCGATGAACTAATAAAAAATACTAAGAACCCTAAAAAATCATTTAAAAACATTTTACTCTGGCAACATTCGGCATTACAAACGAAAACTTTGACAGAAACATGGCTACATTACAGCAATCATAATAAAATTAGTAACTTAAAATAATGTAGATTTTATTATGTATGATTTTGACTATAAGTATCCAGAAGAAAACCTAAATGCATAAAGGAGTTTCTATTTAAACCGATTTCCATTCTTTTCAAACAATATATTCATACAGTGGCGTAGCATGTCTTGGCGGGGCCCCGTATAAAAATTTGTTTGGAGGCCCTTATGAAGGGTAAAGATTTCTCACAAAAGAAAAAAACTAATTGCATAAAATTAAAAGAAATATTTATTCATCATAATTATCATCTATCACTTTTTCCAAAATTTTTACTAACATTTCAAATTAAATATACTCTCTCCTTGCCTTATTTTCGGCAAACTGATTTATTAGGTCCTTACCTATGAAATTGGCGTTTTGTATTAGTACGAGATCCGGCTGCAGGATTAGTGCGTTCATCGCTTTTTTGCTGAAAACCGATTTTTTATGTATATTTATAATTAGGAGAATATATATTTATCAGGTTGCCTATCAAAATTTGGCCGCCAGTATTTTTAATTAAATTATTTTTAATTGATTTTTGGGAAAAAATTTCGTTCACTTGTTTTTTAAATAAAATAACGTCTACATCACGGCAATTTATATGAAGATTCAAAAAAATCACGGTTGCCATTGCGCACTTGGCCGCACCTCTTCGCAGCCAGGTGTAAACAGGTATGATTTCGATACATTTATACGTTCATAACGTTTATTTATGAATTATATATCAAATTAAAGCTAATTTTTTTCTATTTATTATCATATATGGTTGCCTAATTAAATCTACCCGCAAATAAGGGTTGCTGGCTTTTAAAAATTATAAATATTTAAGGTAGAGTGAAAGAGAGTTAGCGCGTAACATCATTTGTCAGACGAGGATAGCGATTGCCGGCTGTGCGACGCTTTTAAGCCATTGCGCAATCGTCGAATGTTAGTGTTCTCAACCACCGAGGAGTAATAGAGACGACTAATAAATACTCCAAAAAATATGTCTTCCTTTTCAAAATGACAAATTTAAAAATCACAAAAAAAAAATTTAGATTGTACTACGTTACCGCGTTTTTCCATAAAAATAAATATTAATATATTTTATTTATTATTTTTAAATTAATTTATTTTTAATTTAATTTAAAATTTAATGTTTTTTTTTATTAATTAGTTAATATTAATAACTTAAACAATTACCTAACGCATAATTTGAAAAAAATAATTGATTAATTTAAAAAAAATAATAATTAAATAAAAATAATAAATTTAAAAAAATATATATTAATGTTTATTTTTATGGAAAAACGCGGTAACGTAGTACAATCAAAATTTTTTTTTTGTAATTTTTAAATTTGTCATTTTGAAAAGGAAGACATTTTTTGGAGTATTTATTAAGTCGTCTCTATTACTCCTCGGTGGTTGAGAACACTAACATTCGACGATTGCGCAATGGCTTAAAAGCGTCGCACAGCCGGCAATCGCTATCCTCGTCTGACAAATGATGTTACGCGCTAACTCTCTTTCACTCTACCTTAAATATTTATAATTTTTAAAAGCCAGCAACCCTTATTTGCGGGTAGATTTAATTAGGCAACCATATATGATAATAAATAGAAAAAAATTAGCTTTAATTTGATATATAATTCATAAATAAACGTTATGAACGTATAAATGTATCGAAATCATACCTGTTTACACATGGCTGCGAAGAGGTGCGGCCAAGTGCGCAACGGCAACCGTGATTTTTTTGAATCTTCATATAAATTGCCGTGATGTAGACGTTATTTTATTTAAAAAACAAGTGAACGAAATTTTTTCCCAAAAATCAATTAAAAATAATTTAATTAAAAATACTGGCGGCCAAATTTTGATAGGCAACCTGATAAATATATATTCTCCTAATTATAAAATATATAAAAATTCGGTTTTCAGCAAAAAACCGATGAACGCACTAATCCTGCAGCCGGATCTTAGACTATATGGGGAAAACAAAATAGACGTAAAAAAAGATATACTATTATAATATATATATTTTTTCTAAAATTATCGACTACTTTCGTCATTTCTGAAAAAAAAAAATGGGTAGTTTTTATTAATTTTTGTTACGCACGTCGGGGGCCCCCTTGTCCCGGGGCCCCGTATAATTGATACGGCAGATACGGCGGTAGCTACGCCCCTGTATTCATACTAAAATATCACATCTATCTCTATATGTATCTACGATGTACATGCACAAAGATTTTCATAATTTCTTTGACTACAAAAGGATTTTATCTAGAATTTTCTAAAACATTGTATTTAAGACCAGCTTTAGATGTGATGTAAGAACTTCTAAAAACCATTCGAATGGAAACAGTCGGGCCTTATCTAGACAGCTTGTGAGCTATTTACCTAAGCATTATTATATTATTTCTGATATTTCAATTATTAATTTAAATCAAAAGACATCTGTCAAATTAACGAAAATGACAAAACGGATCGTCTTTTTTGGACTAGAGACTGGTAAACATTTTTGTCTATATAATTGCGACAATAGACATAATTGGAAATGTATCAATTTTGAATTTAGGTTTAGCGTTCAAAGAACTCATATGCCACATCATAGGGCTTTGCCCATTGGATATTCAACACAATTATTCTTTTAAGAAAACTTTTTGGTAACTTACATTATAGCGATTTTTAGCCGAGACGATTTCATCTAAACGTAAATAACAGTTCAAGAGTACATATTCAAGTAACAATAGTCTTTGTCGCAAAGTAATAAGGTTTTGAATAATAGAACGAGTGACCAACTGACTCGTTTGTCTGTTGACAGCCCACTTTACTTCTAAATAGAACTAAGATACTGCCCCGAAACAAACATGTCAATTTTTCACCCAGTTGCATCGATGTTGATGTTTTGTGCATCTAAAAGTGTCTGGCGACGACCGTGCGATCCAGCTAAGAACCATAATAGCTTATTGGTACCGGAGACTGCGGTAATGTCGAGAAAAAGTTCGACAGGAAATGCGTCGCCGAGTACGACGACGATAGAATTTTGGCAGTATCCGGTAAGACTGCAACAGACTGCGGCACAACTACTGAACTTTCAAAAGACTGCAGTAGTAGTGACGTCGGTCTTAGACCGCAATGGACTGCGGCATAGCCACTGCAATCCCCGATAACACACAGATTGCGGAAGCACAACTACGGTAATCTCTGGTAACACCACAACAGAGTGCATCTACGGCAGTTTGTCAGATCACATCAGACTGCGGCACAACTACGGCAGTTTCCGGCAAGACCACATTAGACTGCGGTCTCCAATAAGACTTCAATAAACTGCAGTCTCCAGTAAGACCACGACAGACTGCGGTTTCCAGTAAGACCACAATAAACTGCGGTTACCAGTAAAATTGCAACAGATTGTGGCGGTCTATCTAGTGACTACAGTAAGTGTGCCGCAGACTGCTATCTCCAGTAAGGCCACAACAGTTTGCGATCTCCAGAAAGATAGTAACAGCCTGAGTCACACTCACTACAGACTCCAGGAAGACCACAACAGACTGCAGTCTCCAGTAACACTGCAGCGATCTGCGCCACAATCACTGTAGACTCCAGTAACACCGCAGCAACCTGCGGTCTTTAGTAAGATCACAACAGACTGCGGTATTCAGCAAGACCACAAAAGACTGCGGTATCCAGTAAGATCGCACTGCCCACGCCCCACCGACTGCAGCCAACAGCGCAGCAATCAGCGCCACACCCACTGCAGACACCAGCCCGCGGCCCGCCGACTGCAGCCCCCCTCACCTCCGCTCGCTAGCTGGGCGCGGGCTCGGAGCGCACGCCGGCCAGGTTGAGCAGCGCCTCGGCCGTGCGCCGCTCCTCGCAGCCGCTGTACGAGTGCTCGTCGCGCGCGCAGCGGGAGATCACCAGGTGCGCCGCGGGGGGCAGCTGGGGGGGGACGTTACTAGGTTAGTTGGAGAATTCGACCAGTCAAAAGTGAAAGTAAGTGCACTGTGACCACGGGGGCAACTGCAGAACAAGTGTGAGGTTAACTGGGGAGCTCGGCCAATCTAAAGTGACAGGAAATGCAAAGTAGCCGCGGGGGCAGCTAAAGGAACAAGAGTAATATCAGTTCAGACAGGAGGTGCAAAGTAGTTGCAGGGCAGCTGAATAAACAAGAACAGTGTTATGAAACTTTACTAAACATGATACAGATACCAAGTGGGTTGTGGGACAGACTTGGGAATGATGGTTGATAGATAATTTATTTTTATTTTTTTGTTAGTCTAATGTGACACGAGGTGAAAAGTAGGGGTAGCGGGGCAGTTAAGAGAGCAAGTACAACGTTAGCTGGGGAAGTCGGCCAGACTATAGAGACCCGAGGTGCAAACTGGCTTGCGGGGCAATATAAATTTATATTTTTTTATGCTATTGAATTTCTTGCAACCCAGAATTTTGAACTCTTAAAATTCAAGACCCTGTACAGCACTGCGCTCGTCACCCTGAGATATTAAATGTTCAATCTCCTATTTGCCCTGAAGTTTCACTGGAAACTTTGCTGGAACACATATGTATCCCCGGGTATTTTTCTCTTTTTCTCTCATGCTAACAACCCTCACCTGGTCCATAACAGAGGGCCCGTACTTCATCGCTAACACGGTCGCCGCCGCCAGATATTCGTCCGCGCCCGGGCCGGGCTCCTCGGCCGCCAGGCGGCGCGCCAGGAAGGGGAACAGCGCCGGGTCGGGCGGGGTCACGTCGCGCTCGGCCGGGGGCACCGGCTGACGACCGAATGCCTGCAAACCATTGTTGCGCGTAAGCTAAAAACAAATTGGAAACGAGGTTATTGCGGGTCGGTCAAAGGAGATGGGTGATGGTAGAATCTGATCGATTCTATTATGACTTATATTACTTTACTACCTAATTATATACTATTTAACATATATTATGTACCAATATTCTAAAGAGTAAAAAGATAAAGTTATTAGTTCAACTTTGCATTTTTGTGTATTTAGAGGGTCTGCAGAATGGTCCGGACTGGTTCAGTTTTAAAATTATTTCACTGATCTAATAAAAAATCTACACTATCACTAAGTGCTATAGGCTGTTTTGTACCGCACTGGGTGGGAAATCCCAAGTAAGCTATAAAAACATTAAATTGCCAAGATCAGTAAGTTATGTTTCGGAGCTTCGTTTACTCTTTGGTCAAACAATTGTTCTAGTAAGTTTTACCTGTAATAAACTAGCGCGATGCTGAGGGTCTACTGTCCAAAGCGAGCCTTTCCCGAGACCGGGCGCAGCTGCCACCTGGAAAAAAATAAATCAATAGGGCTTGTCCTATTTTACCAGGATGATGACATGATCTAGGGATTGTTGTCCAACATTTGGGATAATTAATAGTGAAATCAGAAATATGTTATTGATGAGCCACGATCATTTAAACTATTTAAAGACTGATTGCACTGTGTAGGCTTTCCAATACTTTCCATTATTTACAAAATCATTTTTACATTTGTACATAAACCGCTCCCTTTTTCTTGCTTATCAAATAATGATGCGCTTGACTGTTTCAGGTGTTTAAAACTTGAAGTGGTGATAAAATGTGACGTCACACCAAAAAAAGCAACTCACCTTGTGAAAGCATTTATTTAGCGAGAGGTTATGTCTGACACTGTTCTTCCAGCCCTGCGGCGCGTGTCTGAAGTATGGGAAGTGTCGTATGATCCAGGCGTATATCTCCTTTACTGGGAGTGCTCGGGCAGGTGCCGCTTCGATGGCCATAAATATGAGGCAGGAAAACGAGTAGGGGGGTTTCTGGTGTGTGACCGGGGGAGGGGAGGGAGGGGCTTTGACGGGAGTGCGGGGGGGAGACGGTGGTCGGACCACTGGTGGCGGTGTTGTTGATTCTGTCTGTGGAAGAGATAATATGCGGTTATGTGTTTTGTAGGTTTAAAAACTGTTTTGTAGATTTTTTCTTTCATTTTATTTTAGAGTAGACAATCTCTTTTTCTTGCAAGACCACAAGAGGTGCACTGGTCCAGCCATGATTGCGTTGTAACAAACTTTTGTGTATGTTTGTGAAGACTCGCTATAGTTTTATAGTTATAGCTTCACAGAGACATGAACAAAATTAGCAAAATGTCAACATAATTTACGAATTTTATCGATCCAATAAATAGGTATTTTTTAAACTTTGTAAGACATTGGCTAAAGCGATGTCAGTTTCAATAGATTTAGTTGACACAACAAGTAAAACATCTATGTCTCTTTCATGACAGCTTTCATTCTAGTCTGTAAAACAGAGACAACAACACTTCTAAAACTGTAAAGTCGACTTGCAACTTATACAATCTAGCGCCGAGTTCAACGTCACCGATCCATAGAAAAAATCGGTAATAGTTTTTGTGCGTACCATGATAATCAATTTAGATTGAGTGGGTCTTGTATTTTTTACTAAATGCATCATTGTTTTGTATTCCATTCGGTGGCGTAGATAAAAAGTAGCGTACATTGCTTTATCGAGTTCTTAATAAAGAAAGGTGTTTTAAGATAAACTAGTACCTACGGTAATAAAAGTAAAACACGTATCACTAGTAATAGAACGACAATCGAGGCTTGGTAATTCGCACGTAGCTATCATTGGTACTGTGGTATGCGTAAGTGAAAGGAGGAAAATGCCATAGTTATTATCACCATATGTACTCGTATGTACTTGGATGAGATACACGTTTGTTAATTTAGACGCTACTAGAAATTATTTACCCTATTCTCGAAGTGCAGATGACCTGAGTGGTCTGCGATTAGAAGTTTAGAAGTCGCTTTTTGCCCTATTTTGAGAAATTCCTTCACAAGGAGTAGGCTTTTTGTTATGAATATGCGGGACTAATTACGTAGATTGAGTCGTATACTTCGTCTATAAATCAAGAGTTAAACTTACGTTAAAACATACCTCCTAAAATTTTAAATAAAACAAATAAATAAAAAAACAAGTTAGTCAGGTTTTGTCAGCTCCAATCGTAATAATGAAAACGTATCCCCAATCCCCATGTTGCAACATTTTTAACGTTTGACATAAAAAAGACCTAAAACATTACTCGATTCGAGCAAACGTAATCAGAGACCCCAAAACAAGGTCGAAAAAATTACGGCTTCCTCCACACTGGCATTGGATTATACCGGCCGACAGACGGAGACGCCGCTTGTGTCAATAGTTGTTTACCACGTGGGTACGTTGCGTAACAAAAAATGCTCGCGAGAGGAAAAACCACGTTTTATATTTATCTGTATTTTTTCAGTCCTAGCTTTTTTTCTGTGACTGGCTTGCGTTTTAGCGCCATTTAGCCAAATGTAATTGATGTCATAGTCTTCCAGGAGACTATACGATTTATAGAATTCATTACTATCAAAACACGGTGATATGCTGATATGGCTTCATTCGGTGTAGACTTACTTATACTAAGCACTAACGTCCTGTTACATCGCGGGGCAGCAGTGCAAGCACATCACTCTGTCGATCAATAAACCAACGTTTAGACAAGTCACAATCGTTAAAATTGTACAATTTTATTCCGACCATAGACAACTATGGTTTCACCATTTATTAAAGTTCAAACATCAATTTGTCGATAAACTTTCATTCTTGCACTGCAGCTCGGGTATGCTATGATGAGGTATTATTAAAAAAATCTAGTGAAACTTTTAGATCATGATTAATCATAATTTTCAATGCAAAATACATCTACACTTCACAATTTATTCATATTTTTCAATAAAAATTATGACTGCACAACATTCTAAATTTATAAATAGCTTGAAAGGAAAACGTAGACCACATCAACGTGGGAGAGAATAATGAGAGAGTATTTTCATAAGAACTGTAAAAAACCTTAGTACTAATTTTAATACGACATAAAAAACTAGCACGTGTTTTAAAAGTCTTTTAAAAGTCATTAAGAGCTACCTCGTTAATAAAATTCCAATAGGTACATGTTAGTCATGATTCCTTGTTGACTATAACTAATTTAATAACCTCTTTGTACTTAGTATATCTAGCTATTCACGGTTTTAGTAATCTTTCTTTTAATTTTTCGAACCAACAACGTTTTTATTTTTTGCAGACAGATAAACTCTTTTTGCTTTTTTGCCGTTTTCTTTCTTACCTGCCCAGGGTTTTGTTTTTATAATTATGTAGTTTATTCTATTTATTTGGTCTAAGAATGTTCTTCTTGGTTTACCTTACCTATCTTGTCGTACTATTATATTTTTTTACGTAGGTAGTTTTACCAAAAACTTCGTTTTCTTCACGCATTTTTAATGGATTTTAAGATATAACATTCGTTGCACTTACCTTTACTATAACTTGACTGGCGATCATTTGTGTTGAATGTTTCGTATCTTCCATGTCACCTTTGGTTAGATTTATACCTGAAAACATATGAAAATATTTGAACTAGTTAACAATCTTATCAGTGCCACTTACAAAAAAATGACGCAAGTTTTGCACTGCAAACTATACCATAGGGTAATTCCCGTGATAGCATGGTTTGGAAGGAAATATGGGAAATTTTTCTTAGCAATAGAAATTAAAAACTGGTATTTTCCTACTGCGTTATTCCGTTGTTATCTACACTAATATTACAAAGAGGAAAGATTTGGATTTTTGTTTATTTGTAACAAAACCTCAAGAACTACAGGACCGATTTCAAATTTGTTTCACCATTAGAATGATACATTATACCAGAGTGACATAGGCTATATTTCATGCCTGCAAAGCCAGGGCAGGTCGCTACTCTTTGATGAATATACATACTCCTTTGATTACACTATCATTTCCCTATAACTCGTAACACATTATTGACCTAAAATTACTACCATTCTTATATTGACGTCCGCGTCGTGTTGTAGATGACGACTCCAGCTTTCTCCAGGCGTCCGCTCGCATTTCTTACATCACTTAAATATTACCACTATTAAGCCCGTCACACACGTAGCTATAATATATATTAATATGCCTTGCTATAATATGAATTAGTATGGCTTGCTATAATATATATTATAGCTCCGTGTGCGGTCACTTCAATATTTGTATTGAAAATATATCGTAATATGCCTCGCTATATTTATATTAATATATATTATAGCTACGTGTGTGACGGGCTTTAGACTATTAGACAAATAATAACCCAGAGTATTCTATCACCAAGGCGTGAAAAGTTAATCAAATCCAAAGACAATTTAACCAGTAAGATGATCACAGAATATAATAAGTCAGTCATATAGCATAACAATTGTAAAAACAAATTATTAGGATAACTCTTATTCGGACACGTCAAAAACGTATAGCGATTTTTTTGTCTCACTCCGAAAATATAGACGCAAGGCAATAATTGCATTAATGAATTTTGACCTACTCGTACCAAATTCTAGCCGCAATATACATATTACCTCGGCCCGCGTCCGACGCCGTGAGTTCTACTTATTATAGTTGTATTTATTATTCGATATTTCTCTGTACGCACGATCAACTGGTCTGCTATTCTTTGATCAAACCACGCCGTATCTAGGCATTTCTATTGATAAATGACTCGCTCAGTTAGTGGGCTATCTACCGAATCATTGTGCTCGTAACTCATTGACATGTTAAATTGATCGTGACAGGCCAAGGTCTGCGTAAACATCGCAAGTTGAGTAAAGATTTAATGGTTCTTTCAGTAAATTGATATACTCGAGTACTGGTATTGTACTTCTACTATATTTAGGTCAGTTCGATCAAGATTTTCTTAGATTTTTGATTATAAATACTGGTGGGTGTGTCGGTATTCGTAAGATCGTAAATTCATTAAATAACAAATATCTAAATGTATTATAGTTATTTCTGAGTGGATAGGATACTATTAATAATTATATAAATAAACTATGTATCATAATAATTACTCATCAATTAATTCAGGAACTAAAATTTCTCTAAAAATTTTTAGAGATTTTTTTTTACGTGCTTCAGAATTTTGTGGTGCTAAAGAGTAAGTTTCCATCCTGTAACATCCATTTAGGAGTATATCCAGCATATATTTGATGATAAATATGGGAAATTCGTTCAGTAGACAGTACCTCTGAGTAGGTTTCTGTCCTGGAGCCAGCTGAGACTCGTGAGATCATCGTCGTGGTCCGCCGGGGGGAGGTTGCCCGCGTTGCCGCCGCACGCCACCCTGCGGGAGACAAAACTGTGACTCTAGAAGCGCTTCTAAGAAAAAAACACCCTTTGTGCAGGGTATTTGCCATAGATATAATATGTACATAATAGTAATAAAGAATAGAGAGGAGCTGCTGAAGATGCTGAGTAGGAGAAGTGGCCATATTTATATTACTGGACGATTCCAGCATATTCTAGTTCAGTGCTGGATCAGTCTTCTGTCAGGGTACGTTAATCAGTCTAATCTTATATAAAATTTGCAGTATAATTGTGTTTTCTTCCTTAGTATTTGTCTTATTGTTTATGAAGTTATCTATACAGTAAGGTAAATAAAAATATTCTTATTTCATACGACAGCTATTGTAGCAATCTCAAATAAGAAAACAAGGAAAAAAAATCAGTCAAAAAATTATTCATATTCAATTCCTAAATTATCATAAACAAGTCTTCAAGCGAACTGGCGCCGAGCGACGCGACGCCACCGGCGTCAAAAAACTACGCAATATCATAATCAACACGTTATCATGCACAGTAACAATACAAACTAATTTTTATCAAGCCTGCCTGTCTTACCCACTAACCTAGCGAAGATAGCACGTGAGTATCAAGTAAAGACTGGCGTGGCGTTGATTGATGAACATTTATCAAGTGAAACCAGTAAAGATTCGAGATAACTAATCTTCGAATAAACTCGTCTGGTTAAGGATCACCTTGACCAGACACACAGTCGCACAGTTGTCGCACTAGTTTTTAGGTGTTATAATCCTTCCGTTTGTAATTTATGGTGTGAACAATAAAGAGTTTATCTATCTATCTATCTATCTTGGATGGTTACGAATTGCCGCGTATCTTCAAAGTTTAGATTCAAAGAGTAAGTTCATGAAGTCGTTAACTGCGCATCGTGGTTTTATATCGATACTAGCTGCTGGTTATAATGGTTATAATGCTGGTTAGGATTTATTGTTTATCGATTATCCTGCTTTTAAATGGGACTAATTTCGCATCACTACGACGACTAATAATAAAGGATTCACTCATTTTTAATTTGTTTATTATTGTATCATTAATAAGCGTAGAAAAACTACCTGGGTTTCACAGTTCCAATATTTGTGTAGGTGGTCATATCTAAGCGTCAGAGGTATTAAGACAAATGACACACAATTACAAAAGACACGTCATGCATTCGATAAAACCCCAACTATACTTTAGAAATGTAACCAAACATTAAACAATTGGCGAAAATACTACGCTTGATTAAAACTCCGTTCGGCTTTCGATAGCCTTGGCAATCATTTATGTACGACTGTACGTATTGTAGATATTTCACCATGGAAACTGAAGTGGGTTTCAAAACGTTTTGTGGTAATTTTATACGGTATTTAATCACGTGCCAGGTACTTCTAACTATAGATGCAATCATTCGTTGGGAGTATTCGGCTTATGCACGCGACTAAATGTCGTGAAATTGAAATAACAGAAGTAGAGTAGAATACAATAAGACTGAAAGAGTATAGGACCGAAACCGTCGCCCTAAGGAACGCCCACAAATGCGCAAAGAGGAAAAGTCATTTGTAAAACATTTTGAATCGTTTTGCACGTGTATTTAAATTTTACCAACTTATTTAATACCTAGATCATATTTCTTTGTGTTAAGAGAAACGGCTCTTCGAACGTTTTGATAGCCAATTACTCCTCAAAATAAACTTGTAGAACTATTTTATTAGGCACTCAGAAGTAATCCACAAAGCTAGAATTACACAGCAGGATCATTACCCCTAATAGATAGAGCTGTATTGGCACTGTTCCAGAATAAGTGGCAGTGTCGCGCTCAAAGGGAAAACGGGAGCGGTAAAGTAACCAAACTGCAAGGCATTAAATGCGACACAAATCATACAAAGCAAGTAGACCACAGACTTCTATACTGCTATATACAGCATACATACGTATAAGTAGCAGCGTGCTGTAGGTACTATTGTTTTGAATGACAATTTGTGGAGAATGATACTGCCGCTGCAGAATTATTTGTTATACGATGGAGCATTACTAATTTATGCCTCGAGGCGGTCATTTTAACTGGCCTAGCTAACCACAACCTTATAAATATCTCGGTATTAGTGAGTTATTATCTCGGTCACTGTCGCTCTCATTAGAAATGTCATGAGCGTGAGAGTGACGGAGATAATCACGAGCGCCCAAGAGTAAGTCCCTGTAGAAAGAGTGAGAACTCAGATATCAAAATAGATATGCAACAAAAGGTTGTGGTAGGTCCTGGCCAGTATGAATAAGGCGAGGATTTATATAGGCTAAGCTAACCTATCAAACAATATCGTACCACGAAAACTAGGTCATAACACACAACTATTGTAGTTAAATGCCAAATTGTTAATATGAACATTTGAATTCAAACCTAGATTACATCCCCAATGTTTCATTCAAGTAATAACGCGAAGTTCAGTTCCACAAGAACTTGCGTAGTCTTATCTGCGATAGGAAACTTCTTGCAACTACTCCCCGAGTGCAACCTAGTAACCCACTAACAATTTATGTGGGATGAAGCTTTGACATCGGGAAACTGGAACTGGGTGGAGTTGGAATTGCAATTTGCGGTTTTCGACTTTGAAGATAGAGCAATAAACATAAAAATAGGTCGTGATATTTTTTTTCAAACGTAAAAGAGGCATTTAATTGATGTGATATCAGACTATACCGCTAGTTCAGTCTTTAAAGATTCAACACGCCCTTTGTCATAACTGTTCATAATACAAGTTCGTTCAAACATAAGGGGGCGTCGGCGTATGCCTCTAGATACAATGGTACGGAAATTACAACTTTTTATCATTTGATAATATGTACTAGAGTAAAACGAATGATACAAGATTCGATTAGATCGATTTGATTAGAATATTCCTTGAAAACTTTAAACGCCTTTGATCTGTAACTAATAGTCAGTTTTTAGAATTTTTCCTATGCTTAAATATTAGGGACTATAAATAATATCAGTGTGTTTGATGGCATTGCAGCTTATTCGTGAATCAGCAACAATGTCACTCAATTTTATATAAGTCGTAACTGACTCACATAGCCATCCGCACTTCAAAAGCTTCTGTATTGTCTCGCCTCCAGAAACTAAAAATATAGTTTTTTAGTAGAAATGCGAACTAGGCAGTTTTACTTCATTGTTCTGTTTAGTGTAGAGGCTTATGTTCAGATTTTTTTTATTTATTAAAACTATTCTGATAAAACCTTTACAGTTGGACCAAGGTGATAATGATGTTTAGTTTAGTTAATAATAGGAAAAGCTCGTGGGGTAATCTTAATATATATAAATCTCGTGTCACAATGTTTGTCCTCAATGGACTCCTAAACCACTTAACCGATTATAATAAAATTCGCACACCATGTGCAGTTCGATCCAACTTGAGAGATAGGATAGTTTAAATCTCAAATTATAGTCGCAATTTTAATTTATTGCAAATTATATATATACTGATAATTTTTACTATAAATTGACAAGTTAGCATCAACATACTACGGTTGCTATAGTTACGCAATATTTGACATAGAATTGACGCAATGGCTTTTGACAGGACAACGTCTGTCGAGTCAGCTAGTATTTATAATATATACCTACGTCCATATAAAGTTCTATACTATATAAAATTTTATAGCATTAGAGACGCCGTGGATATCTTATCTTATATATAATGTAAAGTCACAAAAACTACTAGTATCCATACGGTATCTACGCTAGATAAAACATTTTGGCGATTGAAATATGTAAAAAAGACATAAATACATATTACGAAAATCAAGAATTTACGTAAATATTGTTGACGTAGTAAATAAATACAAAACTACGTGTTTGTTATCGTCCATGGCCCATAGATGATTCAATCCATAATTTCTCGCCCCACCTTTTCGTCTGACCACTTACAGTGCAAGCACAAAATTTAAGTATGTAATGCGTTGCTCTGCTAAAATTATAGTCATATTATAAAGTAGAAGAGAAGAAAAGAGATGAAAGTAAGTGAGTAGAGTATCGTCACTACTTTTATTTTGTGGCTCTCGTACACTTAGAAATATAGTTCTGTGCTTCCTGTGCAAAATGATACAACTCTGAAGTTGTGGCCTTCGAGTTGTATCTTTTTGCACAGGAGGCAGAGAGTTAATCACGAGCGTATTAGGCATCACTCTTTCTCTTAATTTGTTCCTTATAAACTGATCGCTGAATAGGTACTTTGATCTACATCAAAGTATGTACCTGTTATTGTAACGTCGTACAATCCCTTTGTTTCTTTGGCCAATTATTTTTCCTTTGTTCATATTATTCCAGCACAAAGAAGCATAATTATAACTCTACTTTTATTATTATTGTCAAAGTGTTTGTTTTGCTCAAAAACGGCTGGACGGATGAAATTTGTATGAAGGTAGTTTAGACCCTGGATAAACATGTGGGCTACTTTTTATCTCGGAAAATTTAACTGCTCCTCTAGGATAGTGGGTGAAATTGTGGCTAGCAGCTAGTATAATACTAGTTCAGTAATACCACCGACTATTAATAAATACATGAGGCGTTTTAAAAACGGCGTCTACAAGCACCTCTCCGGGCTGGCAAAGCATCATCAACGCTGCTAGTATTGCAGGTGTAAATAGGCGGCGGTTGTGCTTACCGTCTGCCTGTATGCCGCTCTTTTATACAAAAAAGGGATGTTGGAAGGCAGTTTGTTTTGAAGATGTTCTCTTTTTGAGTGAAGATCACGCCTTCGTTGACTCTCAAATGCATACACATTTGTAGCACTTGTTGTCTCCATTCTAAGCGACTGGCAGCTTGCAATTCCCATAATGAGGGCTCAATCCCCCACACCTTCATATGCCTCATATTAAAAAAAAATATAAAGTAATACTTACGCCAACGACATTTCCATATCGGACTCGTCTGAAACGCCTTCAATGTCGTCGAAATTGTCAATGATCCGGCCGGAGACTTCGAGCCGCCTGAGCGAGCGGCCGCTGGAGGCCACGTGCCTCGCGATCTGCCGGATCAGCCGCCGCGGTAAAGGGAGGGATGCGCGCGCGCCTCGCGCCGGGGACCCACCGCGCTCTCCGCGCATTGGCGCCATCTGTTGGACAATGACAAGAATTTGATCAGTATTCCCGTGTTAATTATAGCACAATGTGTCAAAACCACGTTAGTTTCGATAGTAAAGTTTGATTCCTATTATTCCTTATTTGTTTAGTTAGACCAATAATAAGGTATTTTTATTTATTTTAACATGGTGTATACAAGCATTGTTGGTCAGATATTCCGATCATCCAGTGATTTTATGCAGGGAGTTATTACAAGCGTGTCGTGTGCGTACAATTAATAGGTAGGTGTAGAGTTGAGAGGTGAAGCTAACATCTTATCTCCTGAACAAATTGATTGCTTCGAGTGAAATATTAATTCACTTGGCCTGTAGATGACTAATTATTATATTACTGCTCTTGCCTATGCTATGTAACTATGCTGGTACCTAAAAGTTATCGTGTAATCATCATCCTTTATATTCTATTTAATATTTATAAAATAGAGTGAATTACGTATCAGGACATATTGCAATGTATTTTACGCTCAAATAAATATTTCTAATAGATCTTTTCAACTGCAGTTGAATCTTAGAGTAGCAAAATGTAGGGTATGACGTCTCAGCGGCCAGATCTCGGTCAGATCCTGTATCTAGGTTTCTCTATCGACTGCGTAAAGCAAAGACACTGAATGCAGCGACCTGAGTACCAAGCTTTATCGCTTGCAAGGAGTGGCCAATGAACAGTTGACGAACATAGACTGATAAAATGATAATGAAATGTTGACGGCACCTCTACAACTAATTCAACAGTTAAATAATGTAGTAGGTACGACTGCACTCGGAAATACTGCAAACACTTGTTTATCGGCATAAATTTATACAAATAGCTATGTATTGATGAATTCAAATACCCGTTCTGGGTCTGGGTGTTAGTTGTCCTTGTCTTTGGGTGTTACATGGCATCCCCGACACAGGGTGGGAGTGTGAACAGCTATGAGTGTGAACGTTTATTTATTTTGTTGCAAAGCATCGGAAATTAGTTGAGGTACAGTCTAGTCACCGGTGAATTTTCGTTGGGTGGTTTGATATAAAAAGGTTTTTGGTTAATTAAAGGCTGACTAAAAGCCAGGTTTTATTAGCATACAATGACTGTGTTTTTAATTGTGTTGGATTATCACAAAGACAGGTCAAGAATGACGGAGGCGGCTATTCGATCGTTTACGAAATGAAGTTTCGAGCTTTCTGGAATTAATTCGTAGTTTTCGACTACTCGTCGTTCATAGTGGCTTGAGTAGGTTTTTTTTTATGATAATGAGTGACGAGACGAGCAAATCGCTCGCCTGATGTTAAACGTCACGTTTGCCCATAAACAGGACTACGCCACCCATAATTTTGAAATCTTAGAATTCAAGAGCCTGCGTGGCCTGGTCACCCTGAGATAGGTACATATAAGATGTTTAATCTCCTATTTGCCCTGTAATTTCACTGGAATTTACGAGGCAAGCATTCCCGTATCATTAAATTCTTGCTTTCTTGCTATAGTGGAAGTTTGCAGTCTATCGCGTACCCCTTACTCCTGCACAATTGTCACGAACGCAATCGTTATTTGAAGGCAAGATCTTATTTTTTTTACATCAAGCTTTTATTGCAGTCATTGGAGCTACGTCGATCAAATTTCATCTTAATCGGAGATCGGGAAGAAGTTCAAAATTCAGTCCCAAGATTTGGCCTACACAAACAAACATAAATTGCATAATGCATATAAGTTAAATAAAAGCTTGTAATTGTTAGACTAGATTTTATATTAATCTGATACACTGAAGTAAGTAGTCTCAAAGTATCAAACTTCAATAGAAAGCTCCAAAGAAAACTTAAATTAATCTAGGTGAGACTGATTTATTATTCATCATAATCATCATCATCTACAGCCATCTCTCTGCCACTGCTGGGTATAGACCTCTCTCCTGTTGTGCCATCTGCCTCGGTCACGTGCTAATCAGGTCCAGGTTCGGTTCAGATTTATTATTGGATTATTTATACTTATTATTTCATTTGGCTGACCAATTGATTAAATTAAAGATTAAACAAACCACGCGATACTAACGCTCCCAATAACAGTAATTTTGTTATGATGAAATTAATAATACGAACAAACACGTGGACCTTTGAATAAATTATAGCATTTGCCGTAGACCGGGTTTTATCATTAAATATTTTGATTAGAGGCCGACAAATTAATCTAAAAAGTGAGGGAGCCACTATCATATTTTATAAGCAAAACGAATAAGATTCAGTGGAAAATTTAAGTTACCAATTTTGGCCAACTCTTTAATAAGTTGGTCAGTCAGTCTCAGTAGAGTCGTCCAGTCTTCTTGAAATACGTAACGCGGAATTAAGGCGTCAGTAAAGCAGTTTTTACGATCCGTTTGTTTGTTTATAGAAGCTGATAGCTCCGGGACAAGTGCGTATTTTTAATTGTCTCAGCAAGGCTGCCCAACCAATTTCGCGGAAGGACCACTAAGTAATTTTGGGAAGGACCATCATATTATGTATTTCTATTCAAGATTACGACAATCTAGTTAGTAAATCATACTTGCCGATAGTTACAATAAAGTGCCTGCAGTATGATTAGATTTATAATACTTATACCTACAAGCCTACTTAACCTCGGCTCATGAATGAAATTAACAAGTTTTGTTTTTCTTCTTGAAATTAAATGTCTAGTGACCAATTACACATGTGTGCGTTTTCCGTAATAATAGGTTTAATTAAATAATGCTTTAGGTCCACATCAGTCAAAATAACGCTAACGCTTTTAATGAAGAGACGTTTGCATTATCTACCGATGTTTGCTGGCCAGTTCAAGCTCGACGGGGCACTTTGCGGTTTACGGGCCCGAAATAGTGCGGGCTTGACCCAAAGCGTCGCGTCTGCCGCAGTCCTCATTTGAATAATGGTGTATTAAGTGGCGGTACAATACAATGATGACTAAAAGCCACCCACGTTCCTAGCTTCATCACGTGACGTAAACTGTAGTTGTATCACAGAATATTATAATAGTAAGAGTTGTACCAGTTGTACTAAGCATAGGATAACCCATTCTGCATTACGCAATTCCTATGTATAAATTCTAACTCACGGTTTGCAAACATACCGTATTCGCCGTAGGTACACATATCAACAAATCGCGTGAACCGAGTTAGCGTTAAAAATAATTGTTACGTCGCGTCGTATTATGTAACGCGAAAAAAATTCGAAAAGAAAACATTTCTTTTATCTGTTCGATTTAATTTATCGCGTTGTGAAGTTAGTGACACAATCGCATAATATTGGGCGGCCTTGGCATAGTGGCTGCCACAGTATAATAATAGTGGGTAGCTAAATGTATGTAAATTGTGTGATACGTGGCGTCGTTGGGCGTCAGCGTGGCATCGTTCTACGCACCGCGTGACAAACAAAAATGATTATCTAACAGCTCAAGCATGCCCCGAGCTTCTGAGATATTTGTTTACACTGCCCTATTGCGGATGTGGACGGCGCAATTTAAACCTGTACCGCACGTATCACACTCACTCATCATCAATACGCAAGTAGCATTGCATGTATTTTTTGTTACTGTTTACGATTCTGATGCAAATTAAATGTTCAAAAAATAACAGTCTCTTACGAAAGTTGAAGCGATCCTAATGATAAGTGAGGAAGTAGCATACTTTATGCAGATGTAAATAATATACAATTTATGTCTACAACACTAGGAAACTGGAAAACCAGAGGTAACAAAACTACGCTACATTTTGTGCTTTGTTTCTTTTTCTATGCTCGCCTGTACACGCAACATACGTAGTTGTTGACGCAGTTAATCGGCATGGACATTTTTGTTGATAGCTGTCCACTATATCATGCTTTGATAAATTATGACAAGCTATGAATGAACCACGGAAATAAACTACGAAATTATGAAAGTGCTCACGAGTACATATCAATAAACCAATAATAGATCTTTTCGGAACTAGATCTAGGACATCAGTTATTGAGAAATCTAGCTGTTTGAAAATTGTTAACAAATGGCAATGATTCCACCATTTTCTTATGAATCTAAATCACAGAATAAGTAATAGTAGACACTACATGTACCTAAACCAAAACAGTACACAAGCTGTATAGTACAACCAATCTTATCTGGAAAATTAAGTAGGGCACCACCACATTTTGTAAACAAAATTGACACTCATCTAGTCAACTCTACAGATCATACTACCAGGAGATCATGACTTAGGAAGAACTTCCCGCTAATGGCCCACAAGTACTGGATTACACTGGAAAATTGTCTCATTTTTTTACCAAGCGTTTGGTACAAATATTAGTAAACAACAACAACCCTACTCAAGAGTTAAGTTTAAGGGAAAGACCAGATTTATAAAAGTATAAATTTATTAAATTTACAGGACAAACAATTAAGTTAATACTACCAAATAGGCTAGAAGATTAAATAAGGGGCAATTTATTACCTGCGGAATTACTAAAGATAGAATAATAAACAATAAAAGCATTTAACTACAGTGAATGAGGAAATATGATGATATCACTCCGTCACTCATAACAAAAATTATTGTTTGTTTTCAACCAACCACTATTAAAATGCTTCTAAAGGTATGAAAAGAATAGCATGCTTAGCAACAAAATACATTCAAACTAAAAAAGATAACCCTTCTTCTGGAAAAGAGTAAAAAGTAGAGAGTGAGTAAAAGACCCAGCGTGTATTAAATATTTCGGACTGCGATAAAATGAGGAGTAACTAATAAAAGGCTGGCATATATTTAATGATGACGAAAAATGAGTTAACATTCACATGGCATGGCCCAGTTTACTTTTTGATTATTGTGATTGGAATTTCATTAATACAAGTTGTGTGGACATATCTTAGAATGCTGGTGACTTATCATTGAAGCAAAGATTATGAAGCCTTGGTAATAATCAATACAAATATCTATTTGAGTCTTTATTCTCTTGCAGGTGTTTGAGTAGACATATAAAAGAATTGATTGGTAAGTTCTCATGTGATTACAAATCAGTCATATATTTGCGAGAGTGCCCTAAAAACTGATGTCACAAACTAATGAGAAAGAATGTGTGCCACCGACACAGTATCTTGGCTCCCAGCAAAGTATAGTAACTAGAGCATTGTCTTTGGGTGACAATTAAATTTAGAAATCTTACAGGAAGTGTGAACTGATATGTAGGTCACACAAAGGTCTATGGGCTATAAATAACACATCTTTTTCTGGGCTCTATTGATTCTCACCTATTGCATTCCACTCTTTGCACAAACTTAAATAGGGTCTAAAGGTCATGCAGGTTAATAAAGAAAAATTGTACTTACAACTGACTAACAGACCAAAGTCCAGCAAGAATACCTTATGGTGTAAATAAGTAATGATGTTATGGCTAATAGACGCCCTAGCAACGTAAGCAGCGCAAATGCGGTGCACGCGAGCATATGATGTAACGAGCGGTAATTTGGAAGGTACCATGTGTTTTTGTATTCATTGGGTCAGCAGCGATATCAACAACGTGTTGCTAGGAAACTGGTGGTGTGCGGTGCTGTCGGCGGCGGAGGCGAGGCGACCGCGTGCGCCGTAGCGTCGTCGTGGACGCGCGACCGACATGCTTCCGACGTGGACCGCCGCGTGCACGCTGCACGTGCACGCGCGCACTCCCAAGGGCCATTACATAATGGCAGGGACGCCTCACGACGCCACGCCGAGGGCACCATCCACATTCACCAACACCCGTTCCATATTTAGAAGGAGCGCTGTCGAATGCGTCTCGACGATGTTCATGCGTCTAAACACATTTTTAGACCCGCATGTAAACGATACTGCTACACCCGGTGTTGTAACTTCATCGCGGAATTTCGTTACTTCCTAGACACGTGAAGCTCATCACAAAATCCGAAATGCGTAATAAATCGAAATAAAAACATATTGAAACCATGGAATCTATCTACTCCAATTACAAGGGTGCTGGCTGATGGAACTCCAAGAAATTGAAGGAATAGGCTGACTGAGTAAATGTACTCACCTTGTAGTTTAATTAGGTTGTTGTTAGACGCACTTCAGGAAATATAACAATATATAAACAGCATTCCGCGACCTCCGCACTTGCAATCACAAATCAAAACTCAATAAACAACACCTTTTCCAACCAACACTCAATCGAACCATAAACTAAAGAGCAACGTACATAAATAAACATATGATTTGATGTCTTTGGTAAGTTTTCCGCTTCCGTGATTTAGTTTGCACCTTCAAACTATTCGATGTTAAATCGACTACTAACATCGGCTAGGTATTTTAGAAGAAGTGCAAACCTATGGAATTATAGACATAATATTTACAGTGCCACAAGTATAAGTTGGCGGTGGCGATTTGAGGAACTAAATCGGCAATCTTGAAAATTTACTTTGACACTTCCGAGTTCATAGTAAACATCGTTGCGAATATTTTTGCTACTATTATATTTGCTACTGTGCTATCATCATGCCTAAAGTGATAAAAAGTGGTACAAGAGAAGCAGTTATAAAAGTACACAGTGGCGCACAGCCGCGCCAAGTTATACTTGCCGGACTGTACACCATGTTAGTCATAAGACTCTTTTTTTTAATTGTGAACTATCAGGCAAGCAGCAAAAAACATTTTTTGCCGGCTCCGACAATAGAGGCGTTGAATATATAATGAAAGCATCATGACATAAACTATTGGCAACACTATCAAACCAGAGAGTAACCAAAAAGAAGAAAACACGTTAACTTGACGTGGACTAAAGTTGCTGGTTTACTTTCCTCAAAGAAATTTACTGAAAAATTACTTATTCAACACAATTTCTGAGGAGAAATAGCTAGAATTAGAAGCCTAAATGTTAGTTTTATGAAAGAAAATGTCTCTAAGTACCGTAAGTACATACTTTCTGTGTAATATCATGTTGAACTTCTGCTAACTTTCCGGATTAGAATAGCTGATGTGTTCTTTGGTGCTCTAGATTGATCTTAGTTTTTCATGTTTAATTTGCAGAAAATGTATGGTATACTAAGTGTGGTATTGTTGTCTCTGATGTTGAGCCAGCATACCGAGGCTGCAGCTGTGATATCGATCGATTTGGGCTCGGAATGGATGAAAATCGGCATTGTGTCTCCGGGGGTGCCTATGGAAATAGTGTTGAACAAGGAGTCTAAACGGAAGACGCCGGCGGTGGTCGCAATCAGAGATGGCGTAAGAACATTCGGAGAAGACGCCGTTGGCGTGGGCGTCAGGTTTCCAAAGAATGCCTACAAATACCTACTGGACCTTCTTGGAAAACCTTATGATCATCCAATGGTGCAAGCTTACAGGTCAGTGTCATTCCGAGCAAATTTTTGTATGAAAAAAGTTATGATGAAATGATTAATTTAAAATTCAAAGCATGTTCCTACCTACCTATGTCATGACTATTGGATTAGGAAGAGGTCATTGCTCCCATCTATACCTACAGAATTATTGATGTTAGAAAAGAGTATTCAGATTGATGCAATTCTTGCTTCTATTGAAGGTAAAATATCATCATCATCATCTGCCTACCCTTATCCCAACCTATGTGGGGTCAGTACAGTAAAATAAAAAAAGGTAAAATGTCACATGTTGAAATTATTTACAAGATAAAACTTAAGTTAGACAAATATGTTTGTACTAGCTGCGCCCCGCAGTTTCACCTGTCTTCCGGGACATAAATCTTCCTTCAAAATTTCATGTTTTTTTTTTTAAATTCAAAGATAGGCTTGTGTTTGACACCATCCCATCTGATGAGAAGCAATGATGCGGCCTACGATGGAGCATGCTTGCCATGTAAATCAGTTTAGCCGTTTTTGTGTAACAAACATACATAATATGTATGTACATCCACACATTCTTACAAACTTTCGCATTTATAAAATTTAGTAGGATCTAGGATAGTAGGATATCTATGAAATCAGAATATTTTACAATGCTCAATTTTGAAATCTTGCAAAGACAGCACCCACACACATACAGCAGTTTACATATATTGGGACACTGGTGCTGGACTTATCGCCTCCATATTGAACAAGAATAAGCGATATTACAACATACAAGAAACAGCTGAAAAAACAATGTATTGTTCAACTGTTTCACGAAGACTGATATGCAAACACCATGTATTGTAGATAATTCGCCAGTCCGGTCATCATTCTAATTATTAGGACCACTGACACAAGGCTGTATTTTATATAGCTACTAAAGAGAAAAACATTTTAAAAGTACACAGGTACATCAATAATGTGTTTGCTGTACCAATGTGAACCGCTGTCTAAATGGCAATATCGATTTTGGATAACCAGGTGTCATTCGATTCGATGTTGATTCATAAATTAATATTTTTTTTATGTAACGAGTAATAAATTATTTATTTAGTCAAAAATACAATGTCAAATATAATATATGTAATAATAATTCAATAAAAATGTCAAAATCTTTACTAAATAACCCAACCCTTTAGCCAAACCGTTTATGTTAGTCCTCGCCTGCGCGGTACAGAGGCGCGGGGGTATGACGGCGCAGGGGACTGAGAGGGCGGCGCGCACTACCGCGCAGGTGAGGACTAAGATAAACGGTTTGGCTATAATTGCTACCAGTGCGAAGGTGCCCATCACACCCGCAGCATTGCCACGCTGAATTGCGATGGCCATTCTCTACACCAGGAACGACACGGAGCTTAAGTCACCCCCCTTATCAGCGAGCCTCTTCCCTATCTCCCTGATTTATTTAATTGTTTCATAAAAAATAATTCCTCTGGACTACCAAGTTTTACATTAAATAAATAAAAGTTTCGCATTTTATTTCCAGGGAGCGTTTCCCGTACTACGATATAGTCAAGACAGACCAGGGCACTATTGAGTTTATTCATGACGAGAACACAAGATACACCCCGGTGGAACTCGTGGCTCAACTGTTCGGCAAGGCTAAGGAGTTTTCCGAGATGACCCATGGTATGATTGTTTTTTAACTACCTAGACACGCAGTACCTAGTGTGTCAAGCCAACAGAACTGGCGAGCAGCACCATGTGTAATATTATATGAATACAATCCATTTGGAGCCACTATAGACACCCTCATAACTCAAAAAATATCCCATAAACATGTCAAATTTGGCTCAGCTTATACTACACTATTTAACTTGTTATTTAAAAGAAATCTAATTCAAACTTTTCTAATTATGTACATATACATAAGCTTAGGCCCCTTTCCAAAAGTAATGGAATCTACATAATTTTATGTCATTTGAATTGTTCTTGATTGAAGCTTTTGATATGTACATAATTCATTCTATGGCAAGCATTGATTTGGATGTTAATAGCTGTTAAAAATGAAATAAAGTAGTTTTCATATGACACGGGCGTCATCACTATTGGGCAAAGAGTTCTTGGCTCACAAAGCCCAGAGAGAAAAGTTAAAAAAAAGAAAAAGAAAGTTAAGAAAAAGAGAAAGAAAAAAGTTTGTGATTACCATGAAAGATTTTGGAAATTTCAAGTCATGGCCTACTTTTAATTGAATAGCTACCAGGCAAGCAGCATCAAGCATTTTCTTAATTTATTCCTCAAGGCTGATTACTGTACCAATAGCTATAAATCAAGCTGTCACCAGCATTTCATTACCCTAAACATAGTATTGATTATTTCAAGTAGCGGCCTAAAACTAGCACAATATGAAAAGCCCTTCTTAAAATAAACTCGAAATGATCTTTCTATGTACCTTTTTCCTGAAAGGATGAGGATTTCCTTTGTGAGTTATTTATAAATGAGATTCTTTTAAGTGATTAAGTTTGGCGTTTGGTGGAATCTCGGCTATTGACTGTAATATCATTGTAAACACAAAAGTGAAAGCTTAGAAAGTACTCTATATGTTGATCTACATTGGTGGGTAGTTATAGTTATCTAAAATGGTAAATCGGATTGAGGTTATTACAGTTTTAGGTTCCTAGTTTATAAATGCCTATCTTATCGGTATTAATTAATCCATTGATATGTGATTACTAGCTGTTTTTCAAAGTTTTACTTTTAATTCAGCAATTTTTTTATATTACGTTTTTGTAAGATCTAAATAAGATCTGAAATGGATACTTCCCTATTTTATTTGTTTAGCTACTGTACCATGATTCAGTGTCATTTAGCTTTCCTTTCAAGATGGTTGCTCATAGCACTAATCTAATGCAATTTAAAAAAAATTAAAATAGATTATTTTTTAATGCTATTTCGCAGTTACAAGAAGTAAAAGGGTAGGGCATTTACAGAGCTTTTTTAACTATCTTGATTAATGTTTTTATTTTAGTTAAGGGAAAATCCCTTAACCAAGTTGAAACATATTTAGATACATAAAGGATACATTATTAATTTCTTTTTCTATCAAACAGGTCAGCCAATCACAGAGGTAGTGATCACATCACCCGGCTATTTCAACCAAGCGGAGAGACGAGCGCTGAAGGAGGCAGCGGCACTTGCTGGTTTGAATGTGCTACAGCTGATCAATGACTATACTGGCATAGCAATCAACTATGGCATATTTAGGAGGAAGGTACATGACATTATTTGTTTTTGAATCTTTGGTTATATGGTAGTTCTATCCGCATGCTATGATATTATTATTATTACATTTACACTTTACAAAAAATGAACATTTTTGATTAAAAAATAATAAAAGTGTTTAAATGGATAAATACTGATTAATAATGTGTAAATTCGATACTGCGAGATATAGGCACAGCTTATGCTGCTCGCCTACAAAATCCTAACAATATTCTTGAGAGGTTTTTCTTCCATTGCAGGAAATCAATGAGACAGCATGGCACGCGTTATTCTTTGACATGGGCGCCGCGTCGACTAAGGCAGCGCTCGTCGAGTACAAGACTGTCAAGATAAAGGACAAGGGATACGTTGAGACTGTGCCGCAGCTGCAGGTGCTGGGAGTCGGGTTTGACAGGTGAGATAAAGTTATACTCAGCTTTGACTAGGGACAATTCACCTAGCGTTCGTTTTGGAAGCGGTGGCGAAAATAACAGTTAAAAATGACAAAATCGTTTGCATGTGGACATGTTTGTATGTCACACATGCAAAGGATTGTGAGCAAAAGTACGTTTTTGACGGTTTTCGTTCCCAAAACCAACGCGAGGACACTTCTTGAGACAGTTGTAGAGAAATATCACGTGCATTTAATTTTTCATTAAGTTCTGAAAATTTTACAGACAATTTGTACCAAAAAATACATGTAATATTGGTAATTTAGTACCTCCCCATGTATCACCAGAGCGAGGGGGGGGGGGGGGAATGAAATAGTTGCTAAAAACATTGCGTGATAAATTTACGACCCCTCGGAAAGCAAGCTTACTTTGATTCAAGGTTTTCTCACAATTTATTATAACAATATCTTTTTCACTTTCCCAGAACACTGGGCGGTCACGAAATGACTCTCCGTCTACGCGAGCATCTCATCAAAGCTTGGGAAGCACAAGGTGGCGGCGACGTAAGGGCTTCGCCCAGGTCCATGGCCAAGCTGCTAAAAGAGGCTGAGCGACTCAAAATAGTCTTGTCTGCTAATACGGAGCACTACGCGCAGATTGAAGGCCTGCTTGACGACAAAGACTTTAAAGTGCAGGTAAGTTATTTGACAATGTTTGTCTTAACAGTGGGACAGTGCTTATAAAACAAAAATATATCTTTGAACCTAATTATAATAAAAATCTAAAACAATTATGTTAATTATATTATTATCCACTAAAATGTGCACAGCTCTTATCATAACAGGCTGTATAATTTTAGAATGACCGTGATTTACAGTCTAGCTTTGATTGGTAGCTTTGTTTAGTCTAGATTAAAGTCACGATATTTACTAGAAAACTTATACTTATACTATATACATATATAAAAATGACTAGCTGTCTGTTTGTCGCGCTAATGAATACCTATTATTTTTTTGTTTTGTTCGCTCTAATACAGGAAAGGTTTAAAAGTAAAAAAACAGCGGGTAAAACCGCCGAGTGCAGCTAGTATAACAACAAATAAAGGATTACCAATATTACCATCTAAAATGTTCATTACAGGTGACCCGAGATGAGTTCGAAGAGCTCTGCTCCGACCTATGGGGCCGAGTAGCAGGCGTGGTGCAGCGAGCGGTGGCGGCGGCCGGCGGCGCGGGCGGCGGCGCGAGACTAGTGCTGGCGGGAGGAGGCTCCAGGGCTCCGGCCGTGCACGCGGCTCTTCGGGCGGCCGCTGGCCACGAGCCGGCAAGGTCCATCAATGCTGACGAGGCGGCTACCATGGGAGCTGTCTACAGGTAAATATCCTTACTCCTCAAGTATAATTAGAGGTGTATTTCTGTGCCTTCTGTGCAAAATGATACAACTCCGCTACGATGGCGTTTAGGTAGGATCGTTGAGTTATATTCAGGACGAGACGGTATCTCGCGTTCTGCTTCAGTCAGGACTACACAAGGTGTCCTCAAACGAAAAGGACACTACTTCCGAGTTGTATCATTTTGCACAGGACGCACAGTTTTGTTCTCGCGGGAAGAGCTCTTAGGGCTTCTGTGGTACGGGTTTATTACTGACGGGAGTTGTTGGATTCGAGCCGGCGCGGTCGATCAATGCCGATGAGGCAGCTACCATGGGAGCTGTCTACAGGTAAACAGGCTTAGTAAATAAGTGAGTTCCATTGACCGGGCGATACTGGTGCTCGTGGGAGAAGCTTCTAAGGCTCCAACGGTACAGGCACTGACGACGGCGGTGTTCGGACTCGAGCCGACGAGGTCGATCAACTCTGATACTTTGGAAAAACTTTTGAAATTTTGTATTAATTAAATATCAGATTTATTGGCACTCGGGCGTATACTTATTTACTAAATAACTCATAATTGCGTTGAACGGCGTTGCTTTTAAGATTATTCGTGTTACTACCTTACTGAATACTGTGTCTTGATTTCTATTTTGAGATTTCTAAAAGAAAACAGCTCAAAATTGCATTTTCTTCCACAGGGCGGCATCTCTGGCGACCGGATACAAAGTGGCCCCACTGAACGTTCGCGACGCTGTATTGTTGCCTGTGCAAGTCACTTTCACGAGGGACGTCGATGGAACTGACAAACTGGTACGGTTTACCTCCTATTTACTAAAATAGATGTTTGAACTGTTGTATTTTACGTTTACGATACGCTTTACGAAAATGAACATTATACTTTTACGAGGAAACACCTCACCACCACACATAAAGTGGTTTTATAATATTGAAGTTATTAATTGCATGTTCAATTTGTTTTCAGGAGGTAATAATACTTAATTTATTAACTTGTATCTGCTTGCTACGCTTAATACGCTTTGATTGCTTTTTTAACAATAGGTTTTGGGCATAAAGTAAATGCTCTAACACTCCTAAAAGCTTTGAAATTCTCTGTCTTTCTTTGTCTCTCTTTTTCAATCTCTATTTGTGTCTTCAGCTGCATCAATACTAATTATACACTTATTATCACAGATCAAGAGGACACTCTTCGGACCAATGAACCCCTACCCACAGAAGAAAGTCATCACATTCAACAAACACACCGACGACTTCAGTTTCAACGTCAACTACGCTGAGTTGGACCACATTCCTTCCCAGGAGCTATTATACATCGGTACTTTGAACCTTTCCTCAGTTATTCTCAAAGGCGTCGGCGACGCTTTAGGAAAGCACACCGGAGAAAACGTAGAACACAAAGGAATCAAAGCTCATTTCAATCTAGACGACTCTGGCCTTCTCAACTTGGTTAATGTAGAATTTGTTGCCGAGAAAACGGTTATTGAAGAAGATGACAAAGAGAGTACTATGGCAAAAATAGGAAGCACCATCAGCAAACTATTCGGCACCGAATCGGAAACGCCAGAAAATACTGACGAAAAAGCCGAGGAGAATCCGGAAGCTGCTAAAAACGAAACGGAAAAAACCAATGAGACTACTACAGAGAAGCAAAATGCTACTGAACCTGAAAGCAAGCCGAAACCCAAAATTGTTGTTTTGAAAGAACCAATCAAATCGGATGAAACTATTTTGAATTTACAGCCTCTGACTCCAGACCAGTTTAAGACTTCCAAAGCTAAGATCGCAATACTGAACGCTATAGATAGAAAGAAGACCGAAAGGGAAACGGCACTGAACAATCTAGAAGCTTTCGTCGTGGATGTTCAAATGAAAGTCGATATGGACGAATACGCGGAATGCGGTACTCCAGAGCAAATAAAGGAAATCAAAAAGATTTGCAGTGAAACATCTGAATGGTTATATGATGACGGATACGAATCTGAAACTGAATTGTTTGAGGAAAAACTAGCTGCGCTCAGAGAGAAAACTGAACCGATATTCTACAAGCACTGGGAACACAGAGAAAGACCCGACGCTGTCTCTGCCATTCGATCAGCAATCAGCAACTCTCAAGAATTCCTCAAAATGGCAAAGAACTTCACCAAAGAAGTCAACCCTGATAAAGACGTCTTTACTGATATTGAAATCGGACTTCTAGAGAATAAAATTGACGAAACCGAAACATGGGTCAAAACTTCAGTCAAAGAACAAAAGGAACTCAAAAAGAACGAAGATATAAAACTGACAGTTGGAAGCATTAAAGAGAAGATGTCGAACTTAGATAGAGAAGTAAAGTACTTACTCAACAAAATGAAGATTTGGCGACCAAAGAAACCTGCTAAGAAAGAGTCTGATAACAAAACCGAAGAGGTTGTAGTCGAATCGGATAATAAGGGTAACGGAGAAAGCGAAACGCAAGAAACTCCACAGACTGAGACGGAAAGCGAGAAACCAGTAGAAGAGAAAGAGACGGCTGATTCTGGAGGCGAGTCAGAGGTTCCACTACAAATAGGCGACGGCGACGAACATTCCGAATTATAATAGACGTGTGAGTTAACCTAATTTATTAGTCTAATTTATTTTTACTTTTTTAATTTGAAAGTCGGTGTGGCTTGTTCGCATTTCTTAAAAAGATTAATTCAATAATTTTTTTAGGGTTAAGTTCTTTAATGCATTACTGTACTCACTCTTCCTTTGATTGTAATTCCATTATACGATGTGCGTTATTAAAATAACTATTCTTTTAACTAAAATACAGGATCTATGTAAATTCTAATGAAAAGCGAACAAGTCATTAAACAATCTCAAACCTAGCTGCGGCCGCCTTTCCTTATTCCTTAATTTAAATCTTAAATTCTATTTATTTTCCTCAGGTTTTGGTTATTTTTTATATTGGCTTCTATAAGTTTGATGCAGTGGCCCCAGTATGTATAAACGGATGTAAGAATGTTAATGTATTTATTAAATGTAACAATATAAAATATTATTATGTGATATAAAGGCTATAAGTTTGTGGGAGTTTATAGCTGTTTTTCTGCTATGGATACGAAGTAATATATATATAATTATATCTAAATACAAAATATCGTGCAAACGTGTGTTAATATAAGATCACAGTGTTTTCTTTAGCTTTGGTCACATAATGCACTAAAATTCACTTTTGACTATGAATATGAAAAAAATATCGTAGAATACGGTGATAGACTGACCACGTAGCTTTGAGAGCTGGAACACAGCTTGAAGATATTTACGGCCTTATACTTAAAATCTGCTTAGTGCAAATGTAATTTAACTCTTGCGCTATACAAAAATGAAATGCGCAATATTAACGAACGTTAATTTACTTTAAGCAGTGTTTATAAGAAATTGGTTATTCGGAATTCATAAACAATATTACAAATAATTGAAATATAATAAAAAATAGATATATACAAAGCATATACCTACTATGCTTTTAACTTCAAAAGTAAAAGTATGTAGGTACTGATTTAATTTGAGATTAAGCTTGATTTACATTACACTGGGCCCACAGGGAAAGATATTAAAATGTGAGACCTATTACGGTATCATAAATACAAGTGCAGCAAAATTTCAATTTCAAACTTAACATAATGTACTCATCAAGTCATCATGTATTCATTTGTTTCACCGAAAATATACTCGAACGACGCGGCGTGGTTTGTTATGCGAAATTCTGCTAAACTTGACATTTATAAAGCTACATTTACTACTTACTATAAGCTACATTTTCAATGCCCGACTCCTATGCAAATGGACAGTGAAATGTAACTCATCCTTGAAACGGCAGGCGGATTAAGTTCGTCAAGAAAAATATTACTCGGCAGATCAGATCCATAATTATCGCCGAACGAAGACTTACTGTCGCTGCAACTATTTTGTTGCTCAGCTTTATTCACAGTTTAATGTAAATATTTATCTTTAAAGCTCGGATAAGCTTTTGCAATAAAAATGAATACCTTTTAAAGACCTGTTTACAGTGAAACGTTTATCTGAATATTGCTCGGATCAAGTATTTTAATGGGCACATTATGAGCAAATGTGAAGTCGGCTTTATCAGTTAATGCTCGATAACGCATTGGAGTTACACAAAAAGAGGTGTTAAATAAAGTATTTAACTCTATTCGCGTATCGTATGTATGTATAATTCGCGTATGTAATTTGGTAAGCTATAATAAAGTTCATGCCTTTCATATAAAAATATCGGACGCTAAACTAGGGAAGAGGGCTTCAAAACTTGATTTAAAACTTATCAGTTCGATATTTCTATGATCTTTCACAGAATATGTTACAAAGAAACATTATGGCTTGATAAAATTGAATAAAGCGCTGAATCACGTAACATGTACCTACTTTTGGGATGAAAATTCTTTTTGTCAGATTTTGTGAAAAATACTCTTGAAAACGCGAACTTGTGGTCTTAAGGCAAGAAAAAAAAAATGGTTCGTGAGTCTCCTTTTTTAGCAGAGATTATTACTAGTTATTACGTTTGTTTTAGTATGTGATTAAACTTCCGAGCGACTTTATGTCTTGAAAATAGGATATAAAAATCCTCATGGCGTGGGCTTTGTATCAATAACTCCATTCCCAATTGGATAATAAAATCGTGTTTTGTTCAGGATGAGATTATAAATGTAGTTTTAATAAATAAGTGCACATTTTTTGAGTGAATACCACTTCTAGTTTTAAGTGTTTAGGGTGACGTGCGCGTGTTGGATTTTGAACTGTCACAGAATTTCGAGTGGTGTTAGTGCCGGGCCACACGGTGCGGTGCGGCTCCGGCGCGGCGCCTGAGCGGTGCCGCAACGTTTTCCTACATATAAAAATGTATGGTATGCCACACGGTACGTCCGGCACCGCTCCGGCGCACGCAGGCGCACCGGACAACGGCGCGAGGCAGACGAAGCGGGGAGGGGTGCGGAGTGATGCGGTGCCGCACCGTGTGGCCCGGCCCTTACTCAGAACAGACGTGGACGCAAATGTTTTCTCTCCGATAGATTGAAACTACGCTAAAAAACACTTTTATAACTCAAAGAGATACTAAGTTATGAAATTAAAAGGCACAAAACTATGTTATAGTATGTAGGTACAAATCTTGTTTTTAAAGTATTTTATTTGTGATTAATTAATTATGATTCCTGTTTCAACGTTTCCATGGCAGAAAAGCAGTCGAAGTCGATGTACCATCATAAGTGAGATTCGTTCACCCAGTCGCAAATGAAAATAAATTATACGATGACACAGATCTAATGTCGTTTCATTGTCCAACTGAATAAGCAATGCCGTGTGGCTCGGAACAATGCCCGTTTCTTGTAGTACCTATGGTTTAAGTTTGTAGAGTTTTCTAGTTGTAGCAAAAAGACAGTTCGTGTGTATTATTTTCCCTAATTGCCTAAATGGAGGGTGATGTTTTTCGTAGTATAATTAGTATATATTTTATGTTTGTCCGTTTCTATGTGTCCTGTTTCTATGTTTGTTGTGTGTGTGTGTGTGTGTGTTTCTGTGTACTGTGTGGCTTGACCAATTTTGAAAGTGCCATTGAGATCGTCGTAATATCCAGAACTAGAACTATATAAGTTATAATATAAATACATCGCACGCAAGAGATTCGCCAAGAGAGTTTTTGTTAGCAAACAATTTAAGATGAACTTTGGGAATTCAGAGCGCACATTATGTGCAAAATTCGTAAAGTGGTCGTTAACCTTTTTTAGTGTTATTAGTGCCTACTTGTTGACTGTTGCGCAAAGCTATTGTCTAATTTAGCATACTCCAAAATCTATTATATCGCTCTACTAAAGCGTAAGTGAGTAAGTATTAGTAGTAAGTACATACATATAAGTTGCCGCTACGGTACGGCTGTGGTTCGGCTCGAAGGACCTTAATTGTTAAACAAAACTTCCTTTTTTGTTTGATTGTGTGAAATTTTCTAACAAAGCAAATAGCATTTTCTGAGAAATATACCTCCATAAAACATCTCGTAAAAACCATCGACTACAAAACAATATCATAAACGTACACTTACAGCAAAGGTTACTGACAGCAATTGATATAGCTACCTACAAATAAAACTAAGAGCAACATAAAAAGAAGTTCAACTGTAAGAAGAGCACTAAAATAAAAATGAAATGATAATATAATTTTATAATGGATTCGTTATACGCCTGACGGGAATCGCTAAGTCTTATGAACACTTATAATTGGCTCTCTCAAGTCTTGCTCAGAATCTAGATGAGATGATGAATGTCTCGGAGGCGAATAGGGGAAAATTGAGTTAGTCGCTTTGAATGTATGAAAAGTAGATTAATTTTCATTTTGAAGAAATTTGGTTTTAAGATTGCCGTTGTTAAAACTTTTTCTTATATTTTATGCTTAAAATAGAAATAATGGTGCTAATTTTATGCTATAAATGTTAAAAGCTGTTTGTTCTCCATGGAGATATTTTGATGCAATAATAGCATCGTGGAATGGAATCTCGGCAACCAGTTGAAGATGAAGAAATGAGTTATTCCATGTTCTTGATTCTCGACTTGAAATATTACGAAAGTATCGATATCCCATCGATAAAATCCATAACCATAGAGGCCATAATTTCTTGTACTGCCAATGCCGTTGAATAAATGTAAGAGCATTCCAAAGAGAAGATCAAGATCTCAATCCCGAGGCAACATTCCGCGGCAAAAACACAAGTTTTATCACCAGTCACATGCTCGCTGCCATCTCAAATACATTTTAAATCATACAATATCTTGACAGGCACCTAAAGCCCCATTACCAGCAACTTGTTTCAAAAGGTCTTTTGTTTTTTTAAGTCCCGAAGGAAGATGTCGGCGCCCGCGCTTGTCCGTGGCGCCTTTCTCCGAGGGAAAGAGACAAACGCATGCAATAGAATTAGTTGAAAAGAGTAGGGACAATAGCATTCCGCGTCCGCGTCCGTCACACACACACACAAGCTAAATAAATCCAATCCAGTTTGGTTGTTGTCCGCCGGTCCATCGGTCGTGTGTCGGTCGGCGATCACAATTTCGGCAGTGATGTAAACAAAAAGAACTGATATTATTCTGAGTTCAAAAGAACATTTCTGACTGAGCATGTGCTAAAGAAAGTGTTATTATTAACTGTGTGGTGTTCTGAAAGGAATTCAGAGTAATTCGGGAGTGAAAAGGTAAGAATAACCAAGAATGCAGTCTATTCGATCTCGCGTCCCTCTTGCAGGAATGCGTGCACCTCGCTCGGCGCAGGCGCACCTTGCGACTATCGAATTTACTGTTCCCTCAATTATTTACCACAACACATCCGTTATCTTTCTCTCATTATTATCAAAACCGTTAACCCTTCACACACAACAACTTGCTTCACTTGTTTTCGATTGTACCAAAACAAACAGTGCCGTAACTAGCCTTTTATGCACCCGGTGCGAGCTTTTAAAACTGCGCCCCTGACTTATCTAGCTACCATGCATGAGATAAAACTAGATACTAGTTTGGTCATTTCTGCGCCCCTCCAGGGCCTGCGCCCTGTGCCTGGGCACTGCTGGCACCGCCCTAGTTACGGCACTGAAAACAAATACCGGTCATCGGTGCCAAAATATTTCATCAGCTGCAGGATTAATCCTAAGACTCTGGTAAATACCCACTCAAAGCCCTAGAACAATACATTATTTACTAACTAAAATAGTCGTAAGGTAAAGAATTATGGCTGTATCGAATATCAACTTTTTGAAGCTTCCCAGAAGAAGAAATTGGCTTCAAACTTTTCCTGATAGGTACGAGGAAAATTTAAAGAAAACATTAGGTAAATATCTGAACAACGAGGATCATGTCTTTGTTAAGACATTTTATAGACATTGTTTTAACTTTCTTAATTGCACAAAATTTCCCTGTACCTTTAGACTCTTACATTCCAAGGATTAATTTCATTCTTTTGGCGGACGAATTTTCTTTTCTAAGGTTGTAGTAAAACCTAGGTCACGCAATTATTACCTTCGCTAGTTAATAAAATGAGCATTGAAAATGGAAAATTGTCTTCCTGAAATTGGAAGATAGGTACCTACCTACTTTCAATATTCGCTTTGAGAGGGTAGTTGACCCACTTCAAGCTTATTTGTTGGAGCAAATCCGACAAAAGTGTTTTCCGATTCGGAGGACGCTTAATCTGAACAACCTAATAACACAATACTAGGGATTGCCTCTTTAACCTACTTTGGTTCGATACACTCCCGAATATTCTTCTCTGAGTTGAGATAATTGGGCAACTCTGTATAAAAATCTAGGCTTGAGAGCTAAGTCTAGCAAGAGTAGCTAGGTACTTAGATTATAAGTCTTCTTAATCTTTCATGCGTAGATATTCTGGGATGTTTGTTTTTCCTGTTCGAGACTCGTGATCTGAAAAGAAGCTCATTTCATTAATGAATTGATTTATAGATAGCGGCTTCCTATCAGTGATGTCATATTAACGGAACGGGTTTGTTTGTTATAATCCTGATTATATATTCATCTTTTTGTCGCTGACACCCATTTTCGGAACGAGATACTCATGTGCGCGCGTTACAGGCACGGCCATGGAATACTTAGCAGCAATGCCTAGGACCATGTCTATGATAACTCTATGAAGACCACGTTAATCCATTAAGTTCCATTGGCTATGTGAATGGAGGAAATATTAAAAGTTCTGAATCTCAAGTAGAGTTGTGATGTTTATGATGATATAACACTAATGCTTGCGTAGTCTGTATGTAGACTGAATTAATATGTTGATAAGACAATGTGTACGTGATTGTAGACATGACTGCACGAGAATAAATCACGATGCAAAATAGTGGTCTCGTGAAATACCGATACGAGCTTGGGTTACAAAACTCGCACTTCTGATAAAATCTTTAGCTGACCCTCATTCTATGGATGGACATTCGATTGTTACTGAGAGAATTAAGAAGTCCTTATAAGTCCTCTATGTGTTGTCGGTAAAAATACCATTTAATAGTGGATCTAAGTCATCTGAAATTTTCGTTAACTAAGAAGCAGCCTTAGCCTGAGATGAGCAGCGAATAGTAGGTATACTAGGTTCGTTTCTACTCTATGTCTAATGTCTGAGCTACCCAAAGCCGGACAAACGAAACAAAACACTCCTCAAACTGGAAGAAATCTGAGAGCTCACAAATGCAACTCTTAACGTGCAGAACATAATCTGATACGCTATGCGAAGATAGCATCTATGTCATGGCTTAAAGATGGTATTAACAGAAATTGCATTTTCTGGTCTACAGCGGCTAAAGCCTTAAGTTTTGCGATGGGCGATTGAGATGCCTATCTCAAGATATGGCCGTTCATATCTTCGTGTGATATCCGAGGAGCGCATAGCGAGACAAACAACGCATTCATATAAACTGGTTCCTGCTGAAACCGGAGAACTCACGAATGTCTTGGGGCGTAGACTGCAGTGAGCTCGTGCAGATGAACATTAGATACTGTTTATGTTGATAATAATATGATATAGGTATATATTTTTTATTAACACTTATTTTAATAATTACGAATTAATCTCAAAAGTAGTTGACCTAATCCTTATGTTGATTTGTATGTATAGATAGATGAATTCTGTATTGTTCACACCAGAAATTACAAGGAAAATAATAAGTAAAGTTAAATCTAGCGTAAAACTGGCGGACTTATCGCTAAGAGCGATTGCTTCCAGGCGTCATAATAGTTGAATATAGTGAAGATATTCGATTGCTAAATACATAGGTATCACCGACTTATTTTTGTCTAAGCATAATAAAACGCATAATGGAAATGTGTAGTGTAGGTGTACCTACTAAACTTTAAAACTTTGATTTGAATGTTTTTGTATGTACTTAAGGTTGCCTGGAAGAGATCGCTCTTAGCGATAAGGCCGCCAGTTGTCGCACTAGTTTTATGTGTTATAATTCTTTTGTTTGTAATTTATGGTGTGAACAAAAAAGAGTTTATCTATCTATCTATCTACTTATAATAAATTAATAATTATATATACGTATACTTGATACTTACGTTAATTTGGGAGACTTAGGTATGGAACTGCCTACTAATTCAGTAGTTAAGTAGATTAACTGACATTTCAGTTTGGTTTGGTGCCCATGAAAATAACATCAGTATAGGCAAGAGATGTACCTGGGAACTGTATTACGTGTTAAAAAAATCCTATAAGATTCAAATTCGGCCAAGTCCAGCACTCAATAATCACACGAGACAGAGGATTGCGGTTGTATGTATCCACCGGATGCAAACACAGTTTGACAATGAGGGATATTAGATACCGCAGCTATTGTCTACACAGCGTCCTATGCAACTCTGTTGCATGTTGCATACTCAGCCAAGCTGTGTTGATGCTTTGCCTTTGTACGAGGGTCTAGTACGATTTTATGTATGAGGATGTAGGCAATAGAATGATGGATAAAACGGGAGATGATCTCAAATAGACATGCCGTCATGTTCTTAATAGATTGTAATCGGCAGTAAATATGCCATTATGCCTGTGTGGGTCGTTATTATCGATATCGATTATTACGAACTCGATCAAATATGCCGATTCGATCATTGGCCGTAAATACCGATCCTTCCCTGTCGGCGCGCCGACTAGGCGTAATAAAGCTTAATTACAAAGTAGGTAGGTACTAGTTGATTCAGGTAATTTGGGAACCAAGTAAAGTTATCGGTGTTAATTTGTTATGAATGCTCTAGGTAGGAATCTAGGTCCCATTAGCAGAAAGGTAAGTCGAAAATTTTTTTTTCGACCGAGCAAGCGAAGAAACTGCAACAATTGGCATCATTTTTATCTGTGCATATGTTTGTTTGTATTGTAAGAATGTTGATTGTTGGTACTTGCGTACAGGTCGAATTTTTCAACTCCAAGTAGGTACATAACTCTTGAAAACTTATAACCCTGGTTTACAGATTGTACAATTTCATAGAATTTTTTATTTTATTTAGGTACATAATTTATTTTCACGTTTTCATCCAACCGGATTGTTTGCTTAGACCATATCCTGGAAGTATAACCTACAAATTTTATCATAGCAGGTTTAGCATTTACTAAGCTACCACCAAATATACAGAGGACACCGTGAACAATAGACGCGCTTCATGTTTTGGCAATATTGAGTAGGTACTTCAGGCACTTTACTTTTGGCACCCATAGAATTCGGAATACTGGTAGTAGGTACTCGTTAAAGCAATAACAGGACATTGCAACTATAACAATTAGTGGCTATTATCCTATGTACGTCCTAAACGGACACTATAACCTGCCTGGAAGAGATCGCTCTCAGCGATAAGGCCGCCAGTTTTTGCACTAGTTTTTATACTTTTGTTTGTAATTTCTGGTGCTATTGAACAATATAGTTTATCTATATCTGATCCTGATTTTAAAATAAATAAGGACTTTAAAACCATAAATATTCAACAGGTACATTTATTTAGTCCTGGTTCTTACAGGTTTGAATGATTACAAAACAAAATCAAAACAAACCAAATCAACCTAAATTTTTTCTTCTCTAAAAAGCTAGTCCCGAAAAACGTTTCTTGAAATCGTCTGACAGATAACGTCTACAGATTTAATCCTCCAGACAAAAGTAATCTGATAAGTAACTTTACTGAAAATGTTTCAGAAACAGACGCTCTCTGATTTTGGTTGAAAACATGACTCAAGCCGCAAGCCATGATTATCATAGCTCTAGCTTGACGGTTTAATTTGCACCTCATTTAAGCACGTGTCATCTCGGGCACGTGCGGGACAATAGATCAGATTGCATCAGATAGTAGCGCTCCTGCCGCAGCGGACTTCCTTCCTGCACCAGGGTGGTCTGCTCCGGCATTGTTCCCAAGTTCCCAAGGACCTATTTGTAGCCTCGCCCTAGACCGAGAGCACTGAAGCAGGTAGGCTAGGCTTGAAAAGGGATGTCTGGAGCAATAACTCTAGCCGTTTATATGATTTATGGCTCAATTTACGTGAGGCTAAGTTATAACAGCCTAGAGTACAATTTTGTTGTTAGTTTTACTTTCTTTCGAAGAATTGGGGAAAATGTAACTTGTCAAGTAGTAGGTATAGTATCAATCATTTCTTTCACATCGGTTTCATTAGGATGAAACTAGTATAGGTTTGGAAACAGAAATCGTCGATTGTTCCAGAATAGCCCGCCTGAAATCAATTTTCATAATAATGAGCATGAGCACGTGCCACGGATCAAAACAGCTGGTCGAGTGTTGGTAATTGCGAACTTCCCTCTCTTGGGTGGTCTACTGTTTCCATGGGCTTATTTGCTAATGGCTCTTCCGAGACTAGGTACATAAAAGAGCTTATTAAGTGCATCTATAGCTACCTTCCTTAGGTAATGTCTGTGCTTTATTATAAGTAGGTAATGCAAGATGTCATTGCTCAAGTGGATCAGCATGTACGACGCGACGGTGGGTGGTCACATTTTCAAGCAGCAAAGCTAGAGCGATGACGGAGGAGGACGGCCGACGCGACGGCGTGGCGTGGTGAGTGACGCCAACGGTAGAAAAGTGGCGACGTCCGTCTGGTGCCAGATGTAGAAGAAAAACAATAGGTACCTACTAGTTTGAGCTGTGGCCAAAAGACTTTCTTACGTAACAATTCAATTCTTCCACCTATTTGGAAACGAGAACTTAATCTAACTTTTATACACTTAGACATATTTTCAATAAATACACATCCCGATTAAATTAACATTCAATTACAAAAGCCGCATTTAAATAGGCCTACCCGTTTGGGAGCTACAAAGCCACTAACTAACAAACGCACAGAGGCATCAAAGTTATAACACCTTTGGGGGTAAAAAAGAGTTTTTACAGGCGTAGAAATCGACTCAAGGACGGGTCGATCCAAAATAAGTAATAGTATAGGTTCCTATCCTAGACACAGATGTTAGATTTCCTTAAATTTAGGACTCGATAGGCAACTGGGTACGACCGGTGTACTAAAAATACAGCAGATTGCTACTTAAACGTTTCAAAAAGATCTTTAGTAGTTTGGATCTTGAGTAAGTAAGGTTTAGGCATTGCTGAAATAAATATCTGTTAAGCCGTGTACGCACGTACGAACAAATTTGTTGCGTTGCATGATACGCAACAACATGGTTCGCACGTGTGTACCACTAACGAACATCGAACACTCTGTTCGTCAAACATGTTTGCGGCGATCCTATTAGTACGTTCCGTATGAACGGTGTTCGAATTGCTTTAATAAATGTTACGTAACAAAACTGTCTTCCAAACAAACTTTCCGCTACTTCAAAATCGACCACTTCCCGCGGCGTCACCATGGCTATTGAAATAGAGTTCACGACTGTTGTGCGCGAACTCGATTCGAACTATGTTCGCGACGTTCGCGTTCGTGTTCGAATATGCCGTCCATACGTACAAACCAAATGTTCATGTTTGATGTTTGTGTTCACTATGTTCGTGTTCGTACGTGCGTACACGGCTTAATAAACTAAAATAGTCAAGGGTTTTAAGTTGATACTCCAACACAAAGTGTTTATCGAAGTGAAAATACGGACCCATCGGGAAGTTGTTCATAATAAGAGTAGGTACAATCAGCTACTTTAAAGGTACTACCGTTCTTTGTGGCCTTGATTTATCCAGCTTCCTCCTATCCCTACAAGGATAGGTATGCGGCTATATTGACTTCAACACCTGTACCTACTACTTACTTGCATCTACAAGTAGTTTTGTGAAAGTTTCTTAATTTAGTGCCTCGATGCTACAACCGTGGCCATTTGTGGACTGGCCTGAAACTTGGTTATGGAAATTGAGAGGCACAGGCAAGATAACTGCATAGGTACATAAGTTGCGTATACCTACGTATGAAATTGTAACAAATATTATAATTGCGACTGTGAGTTTTTTGATACTCTTTTAGGTTTGAACTGCTCAACCGATGATCATGAAATTTTGCATACACGTCAGAGGTACAAAAAAGAATAAAGGCTACTTTTTATCGGCTAGAAAGTAAATTAAATACCTATGTTTTTCATTCATTTACTATTATTAAAGGTCGCTTTTGGGCTTTGTTGACATTTTAAGTTTTCCTTCCAGACATACTTAGTACTTTAGTAGGTATTACCTACCAAAAACCAAGTTTCTATAAAAACTACTACCTAAGAATTTATTAGCAAACCTTTGTCTAGACGTCTGATGTTAATTGCTAAGTCCTTGATAAGTCCGGTATATCGGTTCAAGTTTTTGTTCAGCTATCAGATCACATACCAACAAACCATCCATGTGAGAACAATCTGGGCATGTCATCTCTTGTGACGCAAGACAATGCCAACAATGCCTGATCATATCAGCTCAGCTTCTGAGTGCCGGTTGTATACGACACACTGAAATAGTTTCGAGAAGATTCTTGAAAATTTCATTAAGTTGCATAGCGTTGTGTTGCATAAAAGCAGCTATTCGCTTAAAGTTTCAAGAAAAATCCAAACTAGGTACATTTCAAATTCAAATTTATTTCGGAAATAGAGAATTTTAGGTTTTACACAATAAAAATAATAATCAAAAGCTTTTATTTAACTTGCATAATTCTATTTTTAAAAGAAATAAAATATATTTACATCTTAAATTTAAAATAACAAACTAAACTAAATAGAACTAAGAAATTTACAAAAAATTAATAATCAAAAAGTAGTTTTTGCCCGTGTGGCAAAGTACCAAGAACGCTGGCTGCATTCCCGCGCTGAATTGCCAGTGAAATTCTTTGCGCGAGGAATGAGCCAGCCCTCTTATCACCAGCGGCGTCAACTAAGCGCGGTGTGATTTGTTTGACAAATTGTTTAGTACTAGGACCCCATGGACCAAAAGTTTCGACGCCAAGCGGAAGAAATATGTACTCATTCGAAAGAGACGCATATTTGCGCCGCTTGGCGTCTTCTGCGGCATCCGCCGCGGCTCCGGCCCTCTGCTTTGTCCCGCTGAGGTGAGAAGGGGCTAAAGTATCGACGCATGTAGCGTCCCATACGAGAGCCCTTCCCCGCTCCCAGGGGATCAAAGTAAGGCCGTCAGGGCGCTTGCCATCATCCCGGACTATCCCTACTGGTTCTAAAATAGTCGGGATGTTGATGGTGGCAAGCGCTCGCTTGATGATGTCGTTCAAGGAGCCGTGGCGAGAAAAAAAAAAAAATAATAAAAAAAAAAAATAATAAATAATCAAAATCAATTAAACATACAAATGAAAACGCACAAATTAAAAATTTAAATCATAATAAAATAAAATCACACACAATCACATCACACACACATCACATCACACACACACACACCACACACACACACACCACATCACATCACATTTATCTCAGACTAAATAATTTCACAGTACAAGTAAAATTTTAGGCATGTTTCTAAAATAAAGACTGTGTACCTACCGGTAGTCTCGGCCATGTCCGTCTTCGAATATAAGGTGAGGTTTCATTCCTTTTGTCGCAGAGCCTACTACGAGAATATTTTGTAAGGAAAAGATAGTATTTCTACTATCAAAAATACAGTTGATGATAATGACGATAAGTACTTATTAACGATATTCTTCGACGTTTTGGTTATTACGATGGACTACTGTAGTTACTACACATACTATACATAATAGGCCCAAGTTTGAAGGCATTTTAAGACAGACCTAAACTAACTAAAATATATCTGTCTTTATCATTGCAAGCCATTAGACAAGGATGCTAATAGTTTTAGAAAATTTAGATCGGTCTTAAAAAGCCTTCAAACTTGGGCCTATTACCTTGTTACATACTTGAATCACCGAATACTGTAAATACCGAGTATCACTAAGTATCCGCAAAGCGCACCCAACCCGCTCTTCGCCAGCCCACTTGAGGATAGACCTGTACCTGTATCCTAATCGTGGGATGGTTAGGTAAAGGCAAACCACGTACCACGTTTTATATACGTTTTAGTATATTATATGTATTTTCGGAAATGTAGGTAGTTTTTAGTATGTACTTATTAGAATGTATTTTATTTGAATGTATTTCTAAGTATTTATTATTATTTTTTTTTATGTAGGTTTATATGAGTATTCTTCAATATTGCACACCACGTTTTTATATTTTTTATCTATCCTCTCCATCCTAAGGTTGCCTGGAAGAGATCGCTCTTAGCGATAAGGCCGCCAGTTGTTGCACTAGTTTTAGGTGCTTTAATCCTTTTGTTTGTAATTTATGGTGTAAACAATAAAGAGTTTATCTATCTATCTATCTAAAGGTTGAGTTGATTTTTGAGGTCGTAGACCTAACCCACTCTCCCACTCAAGTACCTGGTAAAGATGTCCCTAATATGCTAACATTTGTTGAACAAGTGAACATTACCTCATTTAGTCATTGTCTAATTTAGCTATTTTTAGGATATCGATGATGAAAGGTCAATCGCTCGGCCTTCCCTGGATCAAAAGCTCTGAAGGCCAATTTTGGACGTTGATTGCTGACATAAAGCCAACCAAACCAGATGACATTCAAGCTTCTCTTACCGACTTTAAAAGCCAGATATTTTTGTATCTGTTCAGTGTTTCTATGCAAAATTTTGTATTTAAGGTACGCTGTTAGATAAATTTGAACTACCTAATTAAATTTTACAGACATAATTAAGTTATAATATTGGTACAGCAAAATTTTCGTGAAATTGTCGACAGTCATAATTACGTATGTAAGGTTTCAATAGTTCAAACTTTCCTCAAAGATATCTTCGACTATTAGCTATGACGAAGATTAAAAGTTAGAAATAGTCGATTTGATTCCAATTTAGGATAAATATCCTACAAATTTAAAAGTTGATTGTCCATGAAAATATATTCAGTCTAATTTGTAGCAAAAAAGCTCACAAATTGTCCAGAAAGCCTAAACATACGGTAGTTGTTGCCCTAATAAATAGGTACCGTCCCTAATGAAGTCAATGTCCCAAATCAATATAGTCCAAAGCGAATGTTTTGAAATTGGATCGCTTGACATCGATCGACGTGGAGGGGAGACCACACACGCGGTTCCGGGTTGCATTTACCGATCTCGAGACAACTTGCGCAAGTTTAGTTACGTAACTGGGCCCTATTCTGGCCAGTGAGATATTATCCCGGTCACTGTCGCTCTCATTAGAAATGTCAACAGTGAGAGTGACCGACAGAATCTCGAGCGTCCAAGAATAGAGTAACTGTCGTGTGAGAGCTGAATAGAGAGCACGTGCTGGCTTTGTGAAATAAAAAGCTGTCTTTAAAGATTTCAACAACCATTTTAATATGCGAGTACTTACGTATAGTAGGTACCTACTTTAAAGCAATTTATAATGTAGACTTTAAAATTCCACCTTACTCTATTTACCTAGCCAGAAATTGAGTTAATTGAAAAATTCACACCTCGAAATCAGCTTCAAAAACCTTTGTTCCATGTAGGTAATAAAATATGAGTGTTGAAATAATTAATTTACAAGAACACCAATCTGCTACCAGAATATAACCTGTAAATAAAACTAGAGCGTTAAACCAGACTAACCCAATATAAAATTCCTATTCTCTAAAATATTATATTATTGTTACCTAGTTTGGTACTTACCAATCAAGTAGATAGGACATTATGTTATTATTACGTAGGGCGTAGGCACTTAACTTAAAATTGGTTGAACAACAATGAATATTCAATAGGCGTTCGTAATGCACCGCCGCATGCTCCGCAGAGCCACGGTAGAGCATTAGGCACATCCGATGGATCCGGTTCCGTGGAGCATTGGATCGCTGAATGTGGAGTGCGGAATCTCGAATGTTTACCTCATTAAATCTACCTCTACAATGCAGCCAACTTAACCGTGGAGTTGAGTTCAAGAGCCACTATCGTATTTACTGTAGAAACTGATTCAGGTTGCTGGAAGATTTTAGTTTCGTATTTTGTCCGCCTCTGTAGATAAGCTTGTCGCTCCGTACCCGACTATCTGCATTGAAATAATGCTGGGTTACACTTTATTGCAGAAAGCAGGGAAATAAAGTGAAGGTGTTTTACTGTACTGTTTTAAAACGTAAATAAATATGATGCTATAAACCATAAACTCTATCTTTTTAATTTCAAGGCTACAAATATTTGAGTCTTGTCAAATTTAGGAATAGAATATTACATGTGCAAAACTTAGTGTTTTTCTGTGCTTTGGATCTTTACCTTTCTTATATATTTTTTCTTTCTTATATCCCATCTTTATATATTTTTAACTGTTACGTACATTTCGTATCGTGTCGTATTGTTTTATATTAAAACCTCTTCGCTACATGAAATACGTGTTTTGACCTCTAATAAATCACATAACACTGGCCGAACAGAAGCAGTAAACAAAAAAGCTGCAATTAAAGCTAGGCAATGAGAATTTGAAAGAAGTTTTTATTGTTCCACACGGGCGGCGTGCGGTATGCGGGCTCGCGGCTCGTACGATTGTTTAACGACAGGTCCCAGAGAAAGGGCTCGTTCTTTCTTTTCATTCCGTTTTATTGAGAGCGCCCGCTTGCCCACGGCGGTTTTACCCGCGTGGGGCATAGGAAACTTGAACCACGCATAGAGATCACGTCCAAGTTTATAGCCGCACCGATAGATACCGACGGATCACGACGACGTCAGAATAGCTGGAGGTCAAGTACTAACTTCTATTTAAAAATTTTACTCTCCCTTTGTGCAGTCGGGTAAAGAGAATTCAAATCTAGGGATATTTAGAATTATGAAAATGCGATGTGAATTCTTGATATTATAGTTATTTTTGGATACTTGTTCGTACTTGGCTTTCAGTTGTCATTGGAGCTACAGGAAAGTGCAGGAAGGGCCCAGTCATAAAATTTGACAAAAAACTTTACGTAGTTGAATCTCTTATTTGTAACCCCTTTACCACTTAATTTTACGTTGCCATGTGTTTGGTGAAGCAGCCAGGTAGAGCAATGGCACCTGTTGGTCGTTCGACAACTAAACGGCTGCAAGCCGCGGCATTTTCACACCTTTCAGTTTAGCTTAGCGTGTGTTCGGTAAACCGAGCTTTAAGCTTCCGGGTGCAATCGACGATGTCTGAATGTGATGGCTAATATTTTCTGTAACATTAGGTCCAGTCAGTCCAGTAGATTGTCGAATCTGGTGCATCTTGCATTTTAGTGCTAAAGTAAACTGTGTTTTTTGTTATAATTAAACACGGGAATACTCACGTAAAAATTAAGTCGTCTACTACGACTAGTTTCGGTCACGTTCGGTGACCGAAACTTGTGTTTTTTTGCAGCTCAGTAATATTGTAATTCAACGACTTCTGTTCTCTGATCGACTAAACCATGGTTGTAAACTAAACTATGTGACTAAACGTAACAAAACTAAGGATGTACTTAGGTCCATATTTACTTGTCACCATCAACGGTGGTCGCCAGGGCCGAAATCAGCCACGAACCGTATTTACTTGCCATCACTGTCATCACCAATCACTCAACCACTTCGATAGCTCACTTCATGTTTGGTCACAATTTGACCGTATATGAGTATCTACACAACCGCGTGGCCTTAACCTAGGCATCTGACGCCCAACATCCTGCTTACAGCTCTCTCGCGGAAGCGCTTCACGTCGGAAATATCCATCTTGTAACTCCCAAAGCCTCCAGAGGAAACGTCAGCGCGTACGTAAGCGCTGTCCTCGGCCGTCCCTGAATAGCATCCTAATGATCATAATACCAATGTGTCACAGTAACTGTACGGCCCAGGTACGACTAGTCAAACCGATGACATTTGTATGATAATCGTTGTGTGCGATGATTGTAATTAGCTACGGCGCCAATGTTCTTTATTTTTGTACTGTGCTACATGCAAAAACTGCTAATTTATTTGGTAGACAGCTATTAATTATGGCCTGTCGCTGGAAGGAACAGCGTGGGTAAATTGAAAACGTACGTGCTTATTACTAATGTTGTTATTTTAATAGGTAGGCAGATACATTTAGATACGTAATACTCGTACATGTAGGTATATGAACGCACCTATATAATTATCGTATTTCCAAATTTATGCGAAGATTCGAGACATAATAGTTACAACGATACAAACTCTACTTTAGGTTTCTAAAATTTTATTTGAACATATTGGTTGAGTATGAGCTGTATACCTTTTGAATCTACAACAAAAAGAGGTAAAGTTATAGGTTTGGTAAGTAGAGGCTATTGAAATGTAGCTTTACCTATTAATTGGTAGCATAGACCTTGGCCATGGCACGCGGGTTGCTCACAGGTCATTGATTTGTGAATCGGTTGAAGCTACCTACACTACGTAGATTACATGGCTTTGTATTAAAATTAAAACAAAATCAAAGTCGATGACTCATTCAAGTAATCATTTATCATAGTTTTTATCAATCAGACTGCACGAAATATCGTTTCTATTCATAACAGAGGATAAACTACGTTTATACTTTCCGTGTTTTCGTATCAAATCTCTCTTAATGCTACCTACCATTAGGCTTACCTATTCGATAATTACGTTGGATAATGGATAAAAGAACTCGGCCAAAGGTTCGCGCAAATCGCAGCTTATGACAAAAACCTCTTTCAAAATGCTTTTAGACCTAAATATTACCTGCGCGCTTAATCTTATAAGCCTTTATGGCAACTATGTGGGTCCTAGCTACGTATACAGAGTTATACGCTCCAAGTGTACTTAGCCAAAAAAAAAAATACGTGTAAATAATATAATGTGCTAACAATCCTGAACAAACTCTATTGTAAATTGTAGCAACACAGATATCGCGAAAAAATTAGCTCTACAAAGAAAATGTTGTCGACTCTTTCGAAAGATATTTAATGCCTATATAGCACATTATTATAATATTTAAATTTATTTTATAGCTTTTGTGATTTTATCATGACGAGACTTATTGCTAACTTACTAACCATGACGATATAAAAGGGGTTTGCATCTAACTAACTACTACTTAATATAGTACTGTTTGAATCTGTCAATTTTTTTCCTTTTCTGTTCTCTTCACTTCGCAAAATGAATGCAACAGCTGATTTTATTCCGTGTTTTCAAGGATGGTCTAATAGTAAAAGTTGTTACGTGTGGCTTGGTAGATCACAGACTTACAACCCTGTATAGAGATCAAGTACAAGGCAGGTGGAGCATGGACGTCTAAAGGCAGTAAAAAGTCAGCCGCCAGGCATATTTTGGCGAGTGAGATATTATTTCGGTCACTGTCGCTCTCATCAGAAATGTCATGAGAGTGAGAATGACGGAGATAATCTCGAGCGCCTAAGAATAGGGTCTCAGGCAGCGCCGGTCGCAGCAATGTCGTCAGACCGCGCTCGCAGGAAATACCAGTCCACATGATTTATTGAATGGGAATCTCTGATGCGAGATGATTTTTGGATTAAATCGATTTAATGTGCTCTCAATAAATGTAAGACTCGATTTATTGTTGCAGTGTGACTTAACTAGCCATGCCGTTGGAATGCGACCTACAACTATAGCTTTCAAGGCTTTCAACCCTCTAACGTTTTCCTAATCTAAATTAAAATTTGACTCTAATCTTCTCATAAAATGTAATCATCGGGTGCCGCTTCCCTACTACTGAAGGTGGGGCCATCAGCGGCAGCGTAGTGAACTTCTCCTTATACTGAGACTGGTGGAAAAGCTGCTCGAAGCTGGCTATGCTCATAATAGAAAAGAAAAAAGACGCAGTTAATTATAGTGCTGCCACGTTAGTTTACTTTCGGAAGCACAACATCAGTAGGTGTTTGGATGAAATATCGGAAGTTTTTTAAATTAATTAAAACAAATTTTATAAACCAAGTGGTTTTTTATTTTAGCCGTGTTCGTCCCTGGGGCTATTTTATCAATCAAAAAATGCTTTTTATAGGTAGTTTAGTTATGGAAGTTATTAAAAATGTAACACGTTATCCAAAAGGCTCAAATAAGATCGTTGTCTTCGATCCTCTTTATCCATCCGTTATCTAACGAAACAACGTCAATAACGACCACATTATCGTTATTAGCGGATCGTTGCTTCATCTTTATAAATGCTATGTATCTTCATTGGGGGCTGTATCTTTTTTTGCAGCTGAGTGCCGAGAATAACAAGTTGGTCGCGTGATGGTAAGTGTCACGCTTATTACAATTCAATGCCACCCAGAATTTTGAAATCTAACAGTTTCCTGCGCGGCTACGTATTAAGTTGCTAGTTAATAAAACAATGCAGATCGGTAATAAAATGCATTTATGGTGTGAACAATAAAGAGTTTATCTATCTATCTCTTTGTAACTCCATAATTAAAATAATGTAAAATAAATAAATAAACGTTTCACATTCATAGCTCCCACACTAGGAATAAATCCTGTGTCGGGGATGCCATGGAACACTCACAAAGACAAGAACAACTAACACCCAGACCCAGAACAGATATTTAAATTCATCATTCAAACATCTGCCCGGCCGGGAATCAAACCCGGGAGCTCTGGCTTATATAGATACCATTAATACAATTCAGTAACAAAATAACCGCGAAGCCAAGCCAGATGACTTCCAGTAGGCTTAAAATCTCTAACACACACACACACTCTAACACTATATAGCCTCTCGGCGTATACAATCCAAACTAACTCGATATATATTTTTTAATGTAATATTTATAAAAATACATATTTATTAAGCGGCAACCTTTGGCAAAAAGGGTTTCGGCAAATTAGATAGGCTAGTAGGTAAGAAGCCCAGGTAAAAGGTAACTACCTTTTTTCATTCACCATTAGAATATAAATAATCATAAAAAATAGAATAAGCTATAAGTCCTTCCTTACATCGAGGTAAATAGTTAGAGATGGTGATTCTAACATTGCGTGCCGTTTATGTTTCGTAGTTGTAGCATTGGTGCTATCCGTTGAAATTTCTACTACATAATTATATGCATCGCATTGTAGCGAGCTGCGAGCTTATACTTGAGAGATATGTTATTATGTGTATAGTGTGACGTTTGACGTACACGTACGTCTACTAGCACGAGTAGACGCGAGATGGCGCATGGCGGTCAAACGCAAACCTTTCAAAGTAATCTATATATAAAAATTTTATGTTGGTTTGTGTACGCTTCCAAAACTCAAAAAGTTCTGCACCGATCTAGCTGAAATTTTAGCATGATATACATATAATCCGCATCAAGGATAGTTTTTATCTATTTTTTTTTATCCACAGCGAAGCGTGGCAGGGAACAGCTAGTAAATAATAAAAAAAAGCAACTGCGTTCACGACGCTGTGTACAATGTAGAATTACATGCCTGTCGATATCATGAAGTCGCAGTCAGTACCATTTGAAACGTTTATTCGACCTGTCCTACGAAGTAATATTATACCACTGCTTACTTACTAGATTGTTTATTTTATTTTCATCATTTTTTACCGGACTTCCAGAAAGGAAACGGTTCTCAATTCGACTGTTTGTTTTTTATTTATGGAAAATGTACTCGACTATTATATGCTATTGCTATCCTACTTCTACGTTAAGGTTCTAGATTTATCCATAGATAAATTGTCTCCTTCTGATGCAAATAAGACTGGGTCTCATCCTCCCGGTGGCTCTGGCCGGTACCGGCCCAGATGAATCATAGTGTTTCAACGTCCCCGGTAGCATACAATTAATAAACTAAATACAATGTTACTGAATATATTTTGCTATTGTGCTTATCATGAAAGCACTTGTTTACATAGGTGCGAGTTTTGGTGGTTTTTAATTCACAAAAATGTGTAAACTCAACTTGCTCGTTAAGGGGTTCCGTACCAGCAAAAATAAGAATGGGTATGAAGTTGGTACTAAATAAAAGGCATACTAAAAGAACAAGCCTCACAAACTTATAATAAAAGCTGAATTCTTGGAAAAGCGTAGAAATAAAAGCAAGCGTGGCCAGCTCGCATTCTTGGGGTAAGAACACTTTAATTAAGAATGGTGCCAACTGGCGCTATGAAAACACTCCTTGTTTCGTTTAACTTTTGCATTTCGCATTTAAACTCCTTGAATTTCTAGTTAACAAGATATTTATAAAATAACAGTTACAAGGTACGGTTATTAGTAGCACATAACTGTTAGCGTTATTTTGATTTGAAGGCACGTTCGGTTCTTGTTTCGAAACAGCGGCTCTATGGGCTAATTTTTCAAGTTCGAGAACCGAACTTCAGGTTGTCAAAATTTTTCGATAGGATATTTTTTGTCAACCACACTATTTCATCACTGGTGCCGGGTTTAAAATCATGAAGTTCGAAAATAGAAGCCTAGAGTGACTTTATTTCGGGATTGAGAAAAGCCAGCAATCTAGACACGCGGTAGCGTGTCAAGCCAAGTTCAAGTGACAGAACTGGCGAGCAGCACCGTGTGTATATTACACGAACCATTTGGAGGCACTTTTGACCTCGTCATAACTCAAAAACTATTTCACATAAACGTGTCAAATTTGGCTCATATATTAAGACTTGCGAGATACATATGTGCTCCAAATTTCATAAACACACCTTAAACGGTTATTTAGATATTAACGTCCAAAAATCGTAATTTTTATCACTGATCTAACTATAGACTAAAACTATATCCATGTTCCAGATGACCTAGAAAGTTCAAATTTGGTATGCAGATAGGTAATTAGGTGAAAACAAAGGAAAAAATCTGAAACTGGTTTTGTATCATTTTATTATAATTTTGGAACACTTAACTTATACTTGGTGCCTCAGCAATCAGCAATCAAAACTTATAACAGCCGGTCTTTATGTGGATTTTAAGGTCTTCACGTGAATATACACGAGTAATCAATAGTCTATAAGATCACTACTCATAATAAATAATTATTTTAAATGCATTTCGGTACAACGTCGCACAGCAGTGGGCTGGGAGCAGTGCGTGCGACTGAATGAGTTTGAAAGTGAGAACTCATTGGTAACAAATAGTTTTTCTTGAGAAAATGTCAAATTAAAACGAAACTCTCAAAAAGAGTTCTCTATTTCTCGTTCTCAGTCTTCTTTTTCAAATATTAGTGTTGTAACCAATTAATTACTGAATTTCACCAGCTTCATTCGATTTTAATCGTAATTAAATATTGATCAGCTGGATCAGTCAGGGGAGATTTTGTGAATGATGCCTTACTCGCATTCGAGTCTAAAAGTACAAAATAATATCACGAAGCAATGCACGCAAATAAATTCACAGAGTGAATTACTAACTTTCGCTTTTTCTTCATTTATTGTGATTGAGTGAATGTTTTGTAACTAAAAATATTAAATTAAAGACAAATTGACCTTTTGTATTTGACATTGTACCATTTGAACCATTTCAAAATACCTAAAATATTAAAGTTTAAGTTTAATTTTCTAATCAAAACCTTAATCCAATAAACTTACAATACATAATCAAATCGATCAAATACTCATACAAACTTGAATCGATTTATAGTGAGTATCAAATACCGAGTCGTATGGTAACATCACTATAGTTATGTCGCGTTGACAAACGCAAATTTTTGAAGTATCAAAACGCGCCTCTTGTGTTGACTATAATTTGTTAAATAATTATCTTTTTATTACGTATATCGTATAATACAATGAGTCGTACCATAGAATTACGGGTGGGTGACACACTTACCTTACACCGAATAATTCCAATGCCTCCCGATGGAAGCTGCCTATTCCATTCGATTGCATATTCTTTGTTTGAGCATAATAATATACAACAAACAAATACGTTGCGTGAGACTATTGTAGAGCATTTATGTCGTAACTGGTATGATTTAAGTTTGTATACTAGTGGTCCAAACGGAGATCCTTACTGCTCTGAAGAAGAGTATCGAGCAAGCATGCTTTGTTCGACAACTTATGGAGCTGCTTCTGAGTTAAAGGCTGCAGTAAATTTGAATTCTTTACAAAAAGTAATGATATCCCACCAAAAACATAAATGTAAAAAAGGAGAGCCAAGTTCAATACAAAAAGAATGGAGATCTAAATGAGTGCCAAGTTTGATGGTCAGTCCAGAAATTTATTTATACTATAATATAAAACATCATTTTTCTTATAACTTCGGATATATTGTAGCCTAAGGTTTGACTTGGCTAGTTTTCATATACTTACGAATTACAGGTATATTACATAGCCTTCATAAGTTCTAAACCTGTTACTTGTCGCTTCTTATTTTATTATTATTTCGAAAATTTGGCATGCTGGTAGAATCTAGCCATCGAACATAATAATTTGTTTATGAAAACTAGCCAAGTCAAACTAGTTCTCAACTATCTTTTTCGGGGATTGAAGACTCACAAAGAGGCGTTAATAAAAAGATAAAATAATTAAAAATAACATTCAATTGTTTAAATGTTTTCGTTCTGATATCTTTTCATTTGAAGGGAGAATTTTAAGAAAACTATTTTTAAGTTTTTTTTTCATTTCTCCGTCAAATTAATAGATAACAAAACCAGGATTTGAATAAAACATTTAAAATATTATTAGTGTAAAAATTCGCGAAAGCGATCAGCCCGTAGTAGTTATTCCCCCGTTTGAATCAATGTTCAGATGTTACAAAGCTCTAATATGAATTAGCTTGTCTCTTTCTCGGTGACAAAAACGGAAGAAAGATTATTTCTCCCCGCCGCGTGCTAGGCGGGCTGACGACTGTTTATCTCTTTATTTCAGAAATCTGACTGAGGTTGTAAACCTTTGAATGATAGCTACAATATTTATGCATCATTAATCTCACGCTCGCGTAATTTATCGCGTTCTGGAGGTCTGTAGCTATTTGGAACTTTTATCGGCTTATAAATTTATTGTTCTTGCCGTTTGATGTCAGCACCGCTGGAATACTTTCTCGGGCCGCATTCTATCGAAAAAATGTTTATTCTGTGAACGGAGTTAATGAAAGAATTTGATACAAGATTTCGGAGACATTTTTATGATAATAGACGCAGTTATCAGCGGGAGAGCTATAAATGGCACAGTTATTTTAAAATAAACGTGAAATGTTAGTCTCTTAGTTTCATTGCACGTATTGTGTATTGAAATAAAATTTAAAGAGAAATAAATGTAGTACAGGTATTTATAGTGCGAGTACGATATTGTTTGTGTCATGTATCTATTATTGGCATTAATATACTATCCTGTATTCTGTAAATAGATTATAGTTTCTAGAAATACGTTAAATGCTTTGAGGAGTTAATGCGACATGTCGCTAGATGCTATGAAAATTAATCTGATTTCGACACATTTTTTGAATATTCACGTAGTCCATGTAACTATATCGAAATGCAATATCGCATGCAAAGAGATCCAAGTTCTGATTTTGAATGAAAGTAAAATAATATATTTATAGAAGCGTTTCCTCGCGGTAATTTATTTTCAATAACTGTTTTTGATTTGTTTTTTGTTGAAGGCCGATATACACAGAAATACAATTTAAAACATTTTTTGTGAGTAAAATGAAGTGTGGATAAACTATGAATGAATCTCTGCATTTTTGTTAATTCAGTTTCTACGGTGTTTACTTTAGTAAACTGTTATTTTTATTGTTTCAGGATTGCTAAAATGGCGCTGATCCTGTTCTGTCAGCTGCTTTTTACGGCATTAGCATCTGTATTAAACGCTGCTGGTGAGTAGACTTATATCTTTATGAGAGAATTAAGCCGCAAACCATTTTTGTTTTTGTTTTCTTGAATCTGAACGATTATTTGAATTTGAATGAACTTGTCCTTGGGTTTTTAGATTCAATGATGCTAAAAGAAAGATTTCATTAGAAGCACCGAACCTTGCTACGCCCCGCCGTTTCATTCGATATTCTGGTAGCGCTCGCATTGTAGCTCACGGCTAGTTTTCGGATGGGTGACCGCGACTGGTATTTACGACTGAATGCTACTATGGGTCGGATGACACGTCAATTTGTAGGTCCTGAGTGTTTTTCCTACAACAATAACGCCAAGATTTCTTACTAAAAATAATTATGTTTGCCGACTACTTCCGATCACTTGCCTATTTACCGACCAAAGCTCAATGGATAGAGCTTACTTTTTTAAGTAGACTTCATCCAGACACGGCGCAGCATAGCCCGCGATAGTTTAGCATACACTTTGCTTACTAAACCGATTGGAATTTTAAAATAGACACCGGTTGTATAAATCACATAAATTTCCATGCGGCTCTGAAGCCGTGAGAGCCTCGGTAACCGCACCGCCTCGAACCTTGCGACATCAATTTCAAAGTAAGATGCGGGATAATTACGCATGTCTTAAAACCTGATTACGTTTAATCATCAAAATTAATTGTCGGTACAACCGTACCTTTTATAATTCCGAACAAATTGGGACCTGTCCCTTTCGTAGGAAGCGGTCGATTTCTAACAGCTAGTACAGGCTCGACCGTTTGTCTAGTTCGTTAACCATTCCCGAGTGGGCAAGGTTCGTTTCGAACAGGGTTCCAATTAAACGGCAATGGACATCATGTGGAGTGGTAAAGGCGGGTTTTTTTACTCTATTTTGGAATTGTAACAGGCGTGACGGGTAAGCTCCCGGATACCGCAGGTAGACACCCACACGAACGCATCGGGCTTTTAGTGTTGGTAAATAGAAAAACTTTGTAATAGGGCAGATGGTTCCGTAGATTGTTTGTCTTTCTAAATTGTATTTTGTAACACTGCAGTTACGTTTATTTTATTTTATTCATACACATGTTTTGTGTGGTATTTAGAAACCTTTTACAACTCTTATATCCAAACTTGCACACTGCATTGCCGCCCATGCAGGGTTTTGAAATGTTGGATTTAGAAAAATCTGTTATAACTGTGTTAAATGTCAATGAAAATAATTACCAAAACTTATTAAAAATTTATTTGAAAATCCTAACAAAAAGTTTGATTTAAAAAGCACTATGCTTTATTGTTTAAAGTTATAAAAAACCAGTATAAAACTACGCTCCAAACATTCTCTCACCGAAATATGAAATATTATGAGCCAGTCCATTTAGTTACTCCAAGTTTTTATACGCGTAAAATACGAGCACAATCATAAAGAAGCATCGAGTTTGATTAAAAGTTTCATAACTTATTAAACTTTCAGACCATCGAAATAGTATTATTAATATTAAAGCCCGAGGCAGATTTAACAGAGACGGAGTAATCGAGGTGGAAACTTACTAACTATAATAAATAACAATAGACTTCTCAAGTAAAATAAAACAAAATAAAATTCTTCGCTTAGTAAACCAGCTAAAAAAGTGGACAGTGAACGGGGCTGCAAAACTTAAAAACACTGAAAAACTTTTAATTTTTTTAATATTATTTTCTCCGCTCCAAAGATTCGAAGTTTCATTGTTATACTGAACCCTAAAGTGCACTGTTTGCTTGTGTGAGTGCGTGTATTTACACGAATTTAACGCTAACTCGTCATTAAGTTGTCCGAGTGTTTGTGTTATGTCATTAGTAACTGCCTGTTCGGATTTGAGTTTTTTTCTGCATCTGTCAAGCTTTGTCAGATTATAGTCGCAGATATCTCTTCAACAGTGTTTCTAAAGCTGCTGCTTCGCTTCGACAGAACTCGTTAATACCTTTACCTACAGATATTTTTCTAATAATTCTACTTCAAAAGTCGTAAAAAAAGAAAAAAAGAGAGAGAGAGAGAGGTAAAGTAGAGAGTAGTTTATACCTATCTCCAATATACATAATTTGTATTTTTCTTACGTCTAGTTTAGTCATATTTACATAGGTTTTAAAAAGAAAAATGAAAGCTTGGACTTGGCTTATTTTTTTTTTAAATAAAAATGCCGTAATAAACAGTCGTTAAGCATGTAGGTCAAGCCACTATTGATAAATTCTGGGAAATGCAGAAAAAGCTTTCGTGAACCAATATGCAGCAAAAAAAAACAGATAGCATTTGCTACTCCAGTCTCTACGTCCCACCAACTAAGAGAGAAAACTTTCAAAGTATAGTTCAAAGCGTCAGTAACCTAGTTAACAACTATTGCGTTTGTATTTTCTTTCATACGTTAACATCAAACAGATGACGTTAGTAAACATGATTTACGAATATTATAAATGTGAATGTTTGTATGATAGAATGTTTAGAAGTCTGTTACTCAATCTCTCAAAAAAGACTGAACGGATTCGGATGAAACCTGGTAGCCAATACCCTGGATTGAACATAGGCTACGTAAATTATAAAACAGAAACGTTAACGTTAAACGTTAATGTTATAAATGCAAAAGTGCGTGTGTTAATGCTTGTTATCACGTAACTCTATTACCCCTAAACAACGACCTTCAAAAAGTTGTCCGCGACCTGTGTCTAGACTCTAGACGACACTTATTTACCTACCAGACGTATAAAAACTGCATAAATAGATACAACTTTTAAAAACATCTTAGCCCCTAAATCGATTTTGATGAAATATGAAATGTGTGTTATAATATAAAATGTACGTTTCCTGTGGGATAGCGGATGAAACCGCAAGGCGCAACTAGTAAACCTATAAGTCCATATTTTTCAACGGAATGAGTTTCAAACGCAGCTGACTCTAGCGTTTGTCCGCGTGAAAGCTGACAACTCACTGCATTTCTCAGAATGTAATTTCAAAGCAATCTCGGTGTTAGGGCTCAACTAGACAGTCACAGCTTGTCTCGGTCTCGACCGTAACTTTGTGAAACTAACCTACAAACAAGAGCATCATGATTTAACTTTGTTGTCCGCGACCTGTGTCTAGACTCTAGACGACACTTATTTACCTACCAGACGTATAAAAACTGCATAAATACTATTCGTAACTAGCAAACCGAACCGGCTTATGAATATGAATTTATATTGATAAATTTAAATAAATGATATGATGTATTAAAACTTTTCTGAACAAATTATTTAACCTAAATGTAATTAAAAATTGAATTAAATTTTCTTGCTAGTTTATTCTAGATTTTGTATTTAGTCAAAAAATATAAGAGACACGAGAAGCGACTTTGTTTTATACTACTTATTTGGAGCTGGTGATGATAACCAGTACTTTCTAAGGGTTTGTACACAAATCTGCGATGCGACGCGATGCGATGCCGCAACGCAGAAACTTGCGACGCGAATTTCTGCCATGCGATTTCTGCGGCAAGGAAATTCTTTGCCGCAGAAATCGCATCGCAGAAATTCGCGTCGTGCGTGCTCGCAGATTTTTGCGATGCGACGACGTCGCACCGCAGTTTTGTGTACAAGCTCTAAGAGTCAGAAAGTAATGCACAACTACACACAACATGTAATGTAATGTAATGTGTGTGTGTCTTATGTGTATGGTATTTATCTGCATTATAAAATTGAACTGGTGTGGACTTCAATACAATTTTATTAATACGGCTATGGTCTCATGGAATTCGATAACATTTGACTTCCGAAATTACAAGAATATTGATAAATACATCTCACTCTTTGATAACGGCTGAAATTAGGTCATCGATTTGATAAGCTACATTTCATGACTAAGTTTTGTGACTAATAACCAACAGTTTATAATTTTAAATATTTTTGAAAGACTAGGTACTTCAATTTAAAATTGTTTAAATTATAGGCAGTTTCTTTTTATTACTAGAGAATTATATTTTCTAGATTACCTATATTTTTTTAAAAATAAAGCCAGTTCTTTTTGGAGTAGAAGTTCACAAAAGAATTTAAAAGTCAAATAAATGGAAGAACTCCATATCCATAACCTTTCGGTCATTGCCTGCCGGGCTGAAATCACATAAAATTGTTGCCGGCAACACGAACAAAACAAAACGCAACATCTCAATTAACACGTGGATTCCAATATAAACTTTCACGTGGAGCACATAAAGTCTGATGTAGAATGCAACAGCTTTAGTTCACTTCTTTTTAGTTTGGAGAGGGATGCGTCATACAAGATCGAAATGTGTGGGTAACAAGGTACCAAGGACATCAGGATTTGTTCTCTTATTGTGCCGGTCTGGCTTTTGGTATGCAAATAAAAAGTGGTTTAATTGAGCTGAGTCTCATCGACGTATCATTCCAGATACGGTTTGTTCATCTTCCTCAGATATTGTTCGATTAATTGGCTGCCTCTTAAAAACTTTCTGAAAGGATTTCTTTCCGAGATAAGTCCTCATTTTTGACATGTCATTCGATGAAAAGGGTCAGACTAAAGGCAGAGGAGGCAGATTGCCGAAAGGATAATGTATTTCTGGAAATACTTATTCTAGAGACGCTCTTCGTTTTTATTTTGAGAAGTTATCCTATTTCCTGAATGAATTTTCTCTTATTGTGTACCTACATAACCTCATTTGATTTTCTTTGAGTTACATGACCTAATTACATAAACTTTTGGTGATCACGAATTGTGTTTGTATTTTAAGCAACTAAAAGTCTGGAAGTTTACGAGATCTTATGAGAAATCCAAAAATTACTTGGAGAGTAAAGTAAGCGAAATGTATGCGTATTTACTTTTATTTATTTTTAGACTTTAGATTTGAGCTTGATCCCATCCACTTGTAGTTTTTTACTTTTTGAATTTTATAGTCGCAAACAACGTAAACTTTTTTCATTAGATACTTACGTAACCTGTAGACACTATATACGTATTTATTTAACTAGACAGAGTGTTATAAAAGCGTCTGATTTCTAACAATATTGGTTAGGGATTTGGGCCCAGTTAATCTTTTATTTTATTTAGGTAACGTATGCTTGTGTCTACTAATCCTATTCTACTTAATAATATTATAAATGTGAAAGTTTGTATGTTTGTGACTCAATCACGAAAAAACGGCTGAACGGATTCGGATGAAATATGGTCCGAAAGTAGCTTATACCCTGGACTATTTTTATCCCAGGGAAGCCGCGGGTCGCGACCAGTCCATTTTTATTAGTTTTAGATTCTCGAAGGTCTCTCCATCGACATATTTTATTACTAGTCACCTGTCCCAAAAGATTATTATAAAAGTTTTAATAACATATCTACTTTCATATTACTTTTCCCAATAATTCACGAAAGCTCTTTGTCTTGAGTATTGTTCGGACCCGTGTAGTGGATATTAAAGTAGGTTATGTTTATTTATAGGTGTTCTCAGAAGCGAATTAGCTGCGGTCGTTTTGTCGTCATATCTGTCATTAGAGCTTGCTCATAATAAAATATATTCTACAAAAATCTTTTAAATACAGGTTCTCCTCGTATTAATGCTAAAGAAAAGCAACTAAGAGATTTTATTTTCTGATTATGTTTACTTTTTTGAAAATAACTTACGCATAGCTTGAAATGGAAAACGATTCTTAAGTCCTAGCTTATTTTTAACACGAGAAAAAACTGATGAAGTCTTCAACTGATTCAAACTCTATTTTCATTTCAGAACTGGACATGAAGTACCTCAAATATCCTGAATCGGTGACCGCGCCAGTTGGAGACAAGGTGACTTTTGAGTGCGAAGTGAACGTTCCAGCCGACCGGTTGGCCTGGCGGTGGAAGCCTGGAGACGACCCTGGCACCAAGTGGAAGGATGTCGAAAAGAACGGGGAGAGAGACATGCATTCAACTGCTACGCACACGAGGCTCGTAGTGCATATAAAGGAGAATACGGAATCAGCTGTATTCCAGGTTTGCCACCATTACACCATATCTCCGGTTTCTTAAAATCAGTAGTGTAATTCTAGCTCTAGGGATTTTGCCATGGGTATAAATGACATCTAGTACGGTGATACATTTTTGAAAACCATACGATTATGTCAATTCAATTGATCACTTCTGGTTGAATATTGTCTGTATTAAAAAGACCCGATTTTACGAAATTACATGTTTAATATACATATTATCATCTTATCAATACATATACATATTATTGTCGACCTGTTTGGCTCAGCGGTAGTGTAGCCGCCTTATAAGCCAGAGGTCCCGGGTTCGATTCCCGGCCGGGCAGATGTTTGAATGATGAATTTAAATATCTGTTCTGGGTCTGGGTGTTAGTTGTCCTTGTCTTTGTGTGTGTTCCATGGCATCCCCGACACAGGATTTATTCCTAGTGGGGAGCTATGAGTGTGAAACGTTTATTATTATTATTATTATTTATTATATTTACGCTGAAGTAAGAGTACAGGTCAAGGAGTACTTGAACTAATTGCCTGTCCGGCAATTATGGTAGAGTACTACGGGAAGCGACCCCGGCCTCCTTAGCTACTACTGTCTCCTCCCGCTCCTTCCGAGAGAGTAGTATCCTAAACCCTAACTCCTCTCCCAACTTCCACTTTCCTGACCCCAAATCCACCTCCGACCTGGTCCTTTTCCCTTCCTTTCCGCTAAACATGGCTGCCGTGCCATGGCTAGGCCAAAATAGCCTAAAACGTGCCAATCTGCCCTGGGACCGGGCGACCCCAGAACAAGGCTAGCCTTACCCAAGCACGCGGGGCTCTGTTTGGGTGGACGACCCTTTCCCTAGCTACTCGTGGGAACGCAATGAGGAGCACAAATTTTAATTCTTCGCCAAATGGCGGCGACGTGGTTCGCCACCCGTCACGTCTCGTTTCCCGGGGGGGCGAAAAGTGGGCTGCGGATAGCCACTTTGCTACTTTGAATGTTAGAGGAGGTATGAATGACAAAATTGAGGAAGTATGCGAGATGATGAGTGAAAGACGGATTGATGTTCTTTGTGTGAATGAGACCAAGCGGAAAGGATGCGACACCACCACGCATGGACCCTACACAGCCTATTGGTCGGGAGTCCCCGAAACCAGCAGAGGCTGTCAGGGTGTTGGTGTGCTGCTTTCTGCTAGAATGAATGAATGTGTGACTGATTTTGAATGTGTGAGCCCGAGACTCATGTGGGTGAGGTTGAAGGTTGGATTAACTCGCATCTTCGTGTTAGGAGTTTATGCTCCACAAGATGCTAGTTGGAACCGCTTCTCAAAAGCCCAAACCGAGAGGCAAGAGTTTTGGGATAGTATGAAAGATGTTTTGAATAAATGCAACCAAAAAGAAAGAATTATTATGCTAGGTGATTTTAATGGCTGGGTAGGAGTTAAGCGTGACGGATATGAAAGTGTGCTTGGTAAGTTTGGTGACGACAGAGTGAATGCGAATGGAGAAAGTCTGCTGGAAGTATGTTTGGAGTGGAATCTTGTGGTAACTAACACAATGTTTGACCACAAAAAGATCCACTTGTATACGAGGGAAGAAGGAAGCCTGAGAAGTATGATTGATTTTGTGATTGTGGATGAAAGATTGAGAAAGAAAGTGCTAGACACTCGGGCATGCCGCGGTGTTGGCATCGATACAGACCACTTCCTGGTGTTGAGCCGTATAAGAGGTCTTTTTAAGCGGTGGCGACATCGTGTGCATGAGCCTGTGAGTGTACTAGAACGCATAAAAGTTGAAAAATTGCAAGAGAAAAGTGTGAGAGAAGAATTTGTGAAGAAGTTGAGCGAAAGTTTTGACAAATTAGACGAGGTATGTGAGATTGAAGAATTATGGAAGCCATTGAAAGAACGAATTGTGGAAGCTGCTACTGACGTGTGTGGTGTATGTAAGAGAAGAAAAGGGTGTGAGTTCAGGACTGTTTGTGTAGAAGTGCAGAAGGCAGTGTCAGAGAAGAAGAAAGCTTGGAGAGACTGGTTGGCTACAAGAGCCAATCAAAGAATACAAAAGGCAACGAATGAGGACGTAAGCAAGGCAAGGGAGGAGTATAAAAGATTAAAGGGTGTGGCAAAAGAGGTTGTAAAAAGAAAGAAAGAGAATGATAGAGATGAGTTTGATAGAAGGTTATCTGACGACTTCCGGAATAACATTAAGTTCTTCTGGAAGTCCATCAGGTCAGCCAGAGGCAAAACCACGACCTCAGAGCTGAATATAATCAGAGACCAGGATGGAAATATTATGAGAGGAGAAGAATGTGTTCTAAAGAGATGGAAGGAATACTTCGAAAGTTTGTTTGAGAAAGAGGATATGCAAGCAGAGACCCCACCTGGAGACATGCATGAAAGTTGCGATGAAAGTGAAATTAGTATGGAAGAGATTGTAGAAGCGCTGAACAGTATGAAAGTCGGCAAAGCTGCTGGGTATGATAGGATTACGGTCGAGATGCTGAAAGCTGGACAGGGCCTGGTAGCTAGTCAGCTGTACCGCCTTTTTAACCTTTGCTGGAGGAGCGGCAAGGTACCAGTAGACTGGTGCAAGGCTGTTATCGTACCGCTGTATAAAGGAAAAGGGTCGCAGCAAGACTGCAAGAACTACCGAGGCATTAGCTTACTCAGCATTGTCGGTAAACTGTATGCAAAAGTGTTGATTAAGAGAGTGATAAATGAAACTGAAGAGAAAATGTGGGATGTGCAAGCGGGATTTAGGAGAGGAATGGGATGTACGGATCAGGTTTTTTCCTTACGAAGCATAACCGAAAAATTCTTGGCTCAAAGTCAAAAGGTTTATTGCGCATTCGTGGACTTGGAAAAGGCCTATGACAGAGTGGTGAGGGATGAATTGTGGTCGACCTTGTCTATGTATGGGGTAGGCAGCTCCTTGATACAAGCGCTGAAATCACTTTATGTAGGTTCCAGTGCTTGTGTTAGGGTAAACGGGGCTTACACAGACTGGTTTAGCATCGAAAAAGGTGTTAGACAGGGATGTGTAGCCTCGCCGGGGCTGTTTAACCTATTTATAGACAATTGCTTGAAGGATTTGAAAGAAAGTGCGTATGGGTTAAGAATGAACGATTTAACTGTCAAATGCCTCCTATACGCTGATGATCAAGTTATATTAGCATCATCAGAGGAGGAGTTGCAGGCGATGGTTGATATTATGCATGGTGCCCTAACAAGCAAAGGTATGAAAATGAATGTATGTAAGACGAAAGTAATGGTTTTTGAAAGAGAAGAAAGTATGTCGAATTGTAGAGTTATGATTGAAGGAGAAAGAGTGGAGCAAGTGAAAGAGTTTGTTTACTTGGGATCAAAGTTTACGAGAGACGGCAAGTATGATTGTGATATTGAGCGAAGAGTGTTGGCAGGAAACCAAGTGAATGGGGCCCTGCATAACTTTATGAGCAGCCAGAACGTATCGAAAAGGGCACGATTGGCTGTACATAGAGGAGTGCTGGTCCCCACACTTATGTATGGTAGTGAATGCTGGGTTTGGCAGAAGAAGCATGAAAGTAAGATTAATGCTGTGGAAATGAGAAGTCTGAGAAGTATAGCTGGAGTGACATTGATGGATAAGTTGAGGAACAGCGTGATAAGGGAACGTTGTGGTGTGGTAGAAGATGTAGTGACAAAGATAGAAAAAGGGATGCTGAGATGGTTCGGACACGTAGAGAGGATGGATGAAAGACGATTGACGAAACAGATTTATGAGGCGAGTGTGAATGGACAACCTGGTAGAGGTCGACGTAGGCGAACGTATCACGATCAAATCGAAGACGTTCTCAGTAAAGGCCACGTAAAAAGTACCCGCAACCGACGAGCTTGTATGAAAACACTTATGAAAGTAGAAGAAGCGAAAGACATATGTCAGGATCGTAGCAAGTGGAGGGATGTAGTCTCTGCCTACCCCAATGGGAAAGAGGCGTGATAATATGTATGTATGTATGAAGTAAGAAATTAAAAATAGTGATGGAAATTTTTTAAGCTTACCCACAAATTTTTATTTATTCTCACTATTTATCATTTCTATTCCAGTGTGTAGTGTCATTCAGCTCCATCATCCTAGTCTCTGTCCCGGCCAAACTGAGCATAGCGCGAATAGACACCAGCAGCTTCTCTCCTGAGAAACGAGTCATCACAGCGCCGGTGTCCAACACCGTCGTGCTGCATTGCAAGGAGCCAGTGTCCGAGCCACCAGCTGTCCTCACTTGGTGGAAGGAAAACAAGGTACAATTTTGTAGCATCTGAAAGTAGCAAACGTCGTGAAAGTTGAACGACTGAAAGTCAAGTTAACGAAACAGTTTCTATCATCGTTTACGAATATGAATAAGCGTTATTACTGCATTCTACTTAAAATTTACAGCGCATCTACTTTTCTACTCCTGTCATTTACCTTTAATGTCGTTTGCACATATAAATAAGCGTCGCACAAAGGGTGCGCACGTGAAGGAAATATTTTGCACTTATAAAGTTGCAACAAAGAACATAAATTTAGTACGTTGCTTAAAATTTTTGCAAACTCGAGAAAGGTCAGAAGTTGAAGCCTTTCAATCATTAACCTATTTGCTTCAGGGAGTAAAGAAACAACTGGATACGCCATATGGAGTCCTGGTGATACAGAATGCAACGATCGAGGATAGTGGAACTTACGGGTGTAAGGCTGTGAATGATCTCAGTGCGCAAAGTATTGATCTACCAGAGACGACGTATTTGAAGGTTCAGAGGGAAGGACGCTTTGATGTCAGGTATGTCTTGTCTAGTTATTATTTAGGAACATTATGTTTAATTGTTATTTGCTGAGTACCTAAACGTAGTATTCTCCACATCCCCTGGGGTAACATTAAGATATTATTCATATATCTTCCTGAGAAGGGGAGGTAGTACCAAAAGTCAGTTTATCCTTTATCATGAAAGTTATTTATCAGCTTTTTGTTGTGAAAAACGAACTAGGCGTGCACAGACTGACCACATCTGTCCCATCTCGTCAGGTTCTTAGAGACAGAAGACTACGTTGGTAAGAAAGACAAGGACGGCGTACTCACGGTGTCAGTCAAAGAAAATGGAGTCCTACGTCTGTGGTGCGGAGCAGTCAGTACTCCACCGCCTCGGGTTACGTGGAGTAGAGAGGGCAAAACTCCTATGAGACCGAGGCACGACCATATGCTGGTTATATCATCGTTTACTGTGCATGATGAGGTAAGTTTCCAACTTAGCTTAGAATGTGAATGCACTTTCTTCTTTTACTAAGAATTGGAGAAGTGCTGTTCTATGTTCAGATTCCTACATCTTTGAACCTACCATTAGATTTAAAAGACTAAACAGTAGTGTTTAAAAGTCGTAGAAAAAAAGAGCAACCTCAGCTAATAAATCTGAACACTGAATCACGACAAAAAAGCTTGCGCTTTTCTAAACCTTTCGCTCCATTGCAGGGCATCTACTCATGTACTGCCAACGGGGTCCGGCGATCTTGGAAGGTGATAGCGCTGCAGCCGGCTCGCTGGGAGGGCATCATGAGGAACCTCACGGCTTCTGAAGACGGAGACGTCCACCTCCCTTGCGGAACCCCCACCGGGCAGCCACCACCAGACGTCTACTGGGTACTGAATGCTCAGCTTCTGAAGAGTGGAAAAGGAGTTAGAGTTACAAGTAAGTTTCTTATGTTTTCAATTTTAAGCCCCCAACGCAAAAAAGGGTGTTATAACTTCGACCGCTATCTATCTCTTTGTGGCACAATAAGTAGTTCTTAAACGGTTGAACTGATTTGGATGCGGTTTTTTATTTGAAAGCAGGTTTTCAAGCAGTGGTTATTAGACATGCTTTTATCAAAATCAACGTTGCGGGTTTATATTTATTTTAGTTAGCCTTTTTTTACAAAACAAAATAGAGCGTTCTGACAGTAATGTAACATTTAATTGCACAAAACAAGTTTCATTAAAATCTGATGAATGGTTTTCGAACGAGAATTCAAGTGCGTTTGTTCGAACAGCCCGGAGTAAGGGGTTCTGTTAACTTTTGGCAGTTACGAATTTATCGCTTTTCGTAAGGTTATTATTCCTAGATTTAGTTCGACTATTCAAAATATATTATGTGTATACCTCTATGATCAAGAATATGACTCACAGCCCGGTTGCTGAGACTATCAATAGGTTTTTTAACAAATCTTTTTTTTAACATCGCACTTAAAATTTATTAAAAACAATTAACTGATGAAAATTTATTATGTTACTGTTATGATTTTTAGTACGTGGAACATTTTAATTATCTTATTGTAATGGCAAGACTAGCCGGTGTATGATTGGCCGACTGAAAAACAGCCTTTAGCCAACGAGATGGTTTCCCGCGTGTTTTCAGGCGGTCAAACATATACGATGGAGGGGGCTAGTCGTTGCGCAGTGAAAATTTAGTTGGAAGATCATTCGAGCTTGGCGTGTCACGAGTGAAACCACATTCTTAGGCTGTGTACTGATTGTTGAAAAGAAATAAAGTCTGTTGTAAAAGATTACTGATTTTGATTTATCAAAATTCAGATGTGGTACGTGACCTCCAAAACCCACAAAAAGGTATGTAAATCATAAAATTTGATAGCTATTATTTGTGTCAACGTGTAGCATGATTATAATTATTATGAAATAAAATAAGTAATGCGGATAGTTGGGTTAACGTGTGGTCTGGCTACTCCATGACAATGTTAATCTGATTGCTTGCTGGTAGTACTTGGTGAGAGCTACCCCTGACAGTGCTACTAAGCGATCATTTAACTAATAGAATTGAATAGAATAGTATCCTCTCAAGCCGCTTGCCAGAAGTGGCAGGGCGCCTCGCGCAAATTTTGCGCATTTGCGCCGCGTTCTACTAAAATCGAGATTTATAATAACTTTAGTATCGAAGGTTCTAATAAATGTTATATGATGGGAATTGTATTGAATTCAGCTATTTGATTCTTTAAATAGAATATGCAATTTTTATTCAGGGTATTTTAAACCTAAGGTTAAATTTAAAAATATAAATTTATTCCACTATCCACATTATTTATGTACATAAATTTTTGTATTTTAATAAAGAACCGTTTATTACAAAGTCATGATAACTTTATTTACATTAATAAATATCAATAACATAAAAACTTAACACCTCTCAATTCATTGTATTGACTCAATGGGCTTCTTTGTTTTCGCGGTTCTCAAGTGATGAATAAGCATAGCAGCGGTTTTAGTTTCACACATGTTATTGTTAGTGGGAATAAGACTGGAATAATTGTTTAGTAATTCCCGAAACTTTGGTTGAGTATTATGCGGAGCTTGAGTTACAATCACCACACTACTTATCAAGTGGTCTATTATAAACAATATCTTGTTCTCCGATGTATGGGAAGAATGTAGGTTATGCCTACTATTTGTATCTTTGTCTTTCTTGTGACCAACTGCAGAATGATTTAATGACTTAATGACTATTTTGGCTACGTATGCCCTGACTGGACTATGTATGTCCAATTACGATTTTGACCATGTGAGCCCCGATCGGACTATGTATGTCCAATAACGATTTTGGCCATGTGAGCCCCGAATGGACTATGTATGTCCTGTGATGACTCTGGCCATGTGCGCCACGATCAAACTATGTATGTTTGATGATGACTGACCATATATACTGCAAATGGACTATGTACGTCCTGTGACGACTCTGGCCATGTGCGCCACGATCAAACTATGTACGTTTGATGATGACTGACCGTATATACTGCAAATGGACTATGTACGTCCTGTGACGACTCTGGCCATGTGCGCCACGATCAAACTATGTACGTTTGACGATGACTGACCGTATATACTGCAAATGGACTATGTATGTTCTCCCACCAACCACTTTATTTTTAACCCCCGACGCAAAAAGAGGGGTGTTTAATCATAGTTTTGAGTAAATATAGTCTAAATTATAAGAATATGTTTGAAGTCTATAGGGAATCATTGTTTAAAGGTATTTTTTTGAACGAAGAGACTAATACATTTTTTTATTTTTGGTTATCGAGAAAATGGAACGAGCCAGTCGCGACCGGACGCGGCGCAAAAGAAAACACGTCAGAATGCAATCACCATCATCACCAGGGAGACTCCTTCGCAGAGCACGTAAATGTGCCCCTCAGTCAACATGTATGGTGGAGGAGATCGGGACAAGTAGGCCGGAGCCCGTAGCGGTTTTTCCTGAGCCTTCTACACTACCTGCTTCACCATCACCGCAACCTGAGATGCTGCCGACTACAACGACAGCGAGTTTCTCGGCAGACGAGGTACTAAACCTTTTAAAAACTGTTCAAAGAAGTGATAATAGCAGAACTTTACACAACAATCATATTAACGTAATTCCAGAATTCGATCCTTCTAGTAAAGTCCAAAGTGTAGATAGCTGGATCAGGAAGGTTAATGAGTGTGCGTGTATTTACAACTGGGACGAAAAACAAACCGTACACTTTGCGTTGCAAAAACTTGTAGGACTCGCGAAAAAGTGGTTCGAAGCCTTGCCTTCCGTCAATTTCAGTTGGGACGAATGGCAGAAGAAGCTTCGAAAAGCTTTTCCGTATGAGCAAAACTATGGTAGGCTTCTCGAGGAAATGCTTGCGCGCACTTCACGAAATAATGAAAGTCTACGGGAGTATTTTTATGACAAACTAACACTTCTAAACCGGTGTGATTTAAGTGGGAAAAAGGCAGTAGATTGTGTTATTCATGGTATTTACGATAAGGCTATTCGGAATGGCGCGCATGCATTAAACTGTAAAGAACCTGAGGATCTCCTGTTTTACCTCAATTCGCAACGACCTAATGTTGATACGTTTACTAGGAAGCCTAGTGATGGTCATGGGACCCACTTTAATCGTCCATAGTCTACCTCTGTGTCCAATGTTAATGAAAATGTCATCACGTGTTTCAATTGTCGTTCTAGGGGACATGGCTATCAGAAATGTCCACAACCTATTATTAAGTGTCAGAAATGTTTTAATTATTACGAATTATGACCAACCCGGTCATAATTCGGCCACTTGTCAGCTATAAATCCCTTGGTTTTTCCTCGACAGGATAATGATATAAAATCAAAACAAGAAGTACTTAAAGCACTGACAATTTCTACTAACTGCGGTACAAACGATAAATTTTACAAAAAGGTTAACGTGAACGGTCATAGTCATCTCGCTTTCATCGATTTTGGAAGCGAATGTACTTTGCTTCGTAAATCCGATGCTCAAAAACTGAACTTGCCTAAATCCACTAATGACTTACCTGCGATAAAAGGTTTCGGTAACTTTTCCGTGGTCCCGATATATAAGAGTTCTGTAACGTTACAACTAGACGACGTCGAAGCTTGCGTCGAGGTTCTTGTAGTTAACGATCAGTATTTGCGCACTCCGTTACTGATAGGGCAAGATTTTACAGAGCTTCCTTTTGTAACTGTTTTAAAGGATTCTAGTAGGCTAGTTTTCTTTAACTGCCCATCCAAAGATACGTCTGAACGAGACACAATCTATAAAGCTATCAACTAAAGGTCTTACTGAGGTACATAAAGTAGGAGGTATATTGTTACAGTGGCAAGAGAATCCGCGAGTTTTAAAACCAATAGCATAGCAATAGCAATAGCAGTAGACAAACTACACCTGAAGAACGCCACTTACACTCTTATGAGTTAGAGACGTTAGCTATAGTTTGCTCTTTAAAAAAAATTAGGGTATATTTATTAGAAATTAATTTCAAAGTGGTTACAGACTGCAATGCGCTACGAACAACATTAACTAAAAGAGATCTTATACCACGTATAGCCAGGTGGTGGCTTCAGATAAGCGAATTTAACTTCGACATCGAGTATAGACCGGGTGTTCAGATGGCTCATGTCGATGCATTGAGCCGCAACTCGAATTTGGCCAGTATTGATAATGAATCATCGCTTACAGTTTATAATATCAATACGGAACACTGGCTCTTAACTCTTCAGATGTCAGATCCTGACAGTAGCAGAATATTACAAATTCTTAAGCCGGAAAATGATGAGGAATCTAAAGATATAAAAAAAAAATTCGTTGTTAAGGATCACAAGGTATATAGGACAGTAGACGACAAATTGTACCTTGTAGTCCCTCGTGGCGGCCGGTTTCAAATATGTAAGGCTAATCATGATGATATTGGACACTTAGGTGAGGCAAAGACAATTGAGAAAATTCAGGCACAATACTGGTTCCCTAAGTTGCGCAAATTTGTAAAAAAATACGTTAGGTCGTGTATACAATGTGCGTATCTTATAGAATGTACAAATAAGCAAAAATCTGGTTACTTGTATCCCATTAAGAAGGTAGATATTCCCTTTCATACGATTCATATCGATCACCTCGGTCCATTTATGAGAAGTAAGAAAGGGAATGTCTACATTTTGACTATAGTGGACGGATTTACAAAGTATGTTTTTGTTAAACCTGTGAAAAACACCAAAACTAGAAGCACTTTAAATGTTTTAGAAAGTGTATTCTATGATTTTGGATTACCTACCCGAATTGTGTCTGATCGCGGCACTTCTTTTACCTCAAGTGCTTTTAAGAAATTTTGTGAGCTTCATGGTATTAAACATACCTATATTGAACGCAGTTGCGTGTCCACGAGCCAACGGGCAAGCCGAACGCTTCAACCAAACCATTTTAAACTCATTAGCTAAAAGCAACTCGTGCAAAGATGAACGTGATTGGGATACGCAACTGGGTCAAGTACAATGGGGCATAAACAACACTATTAATACTTCCACTCGAAAAACGGCATCAGAAGCTTTGTTTGGATGTAGACTGCGAGACAGTTTATCTAACAAACTTAACGTTGAAACAGACGTATTACCGCGAGATATTGAATCAGTAAGAAGTGAAGTTAGTGCCAATACCGAAGAAAGTCAGGCAAAACAAAAAACAATATTATGATTCCGGACGAACTCCTGCTGCCGTTTTCAAAGAGGGTGATTTAATTAAGATAACAAGAACTAATTATTACAATAAGGGTAATAGCACGAAACTATTATCCAAATTTATAGGTCCTTATAAAATTGTAAAAGTACTTGGCAATGATAGATACAAAATTGGCAATATCCCAGGTTTTAAAAAGAAAAAGAAATCCTTTCAGACTGTTGTTGCAGCAGACCGAATAAGACCATGGGTAAATATAAATGATTCAGATAAATCAAACGATAGTTCAGTTGAATCTTCAGGTAATGAGAGCGAAGACGATATTCCATTGTCCGAGTTGCAGCAACGGTCCCTAACTGTTAAAATGTAAATTATGATAACGATTTTGTATACTTACCCGAATGTTATGATCTTAATTGATAAATACATATTAATTTGGTGACTGTAAATCGTGTTAGGGGTTACCTAATGTTGATTATAGTTATTGTACCTATATGTTAAGTTAATTATAGACCGTGTCTTATTCTGTTAGAGGTTATTGTGCACCGGGAGGTCGCACATTATCAGATGGCCGAATGTTATGATTTTTAGTACGTGGAACATTTTAATTATCTTATTGTAATGGCAAGACTAGCCGGTGTATGATTGGCCGACTGAAAAACAGCCTTTAGCCAACGAGATGGTTTCCCGCGTGTTTTCAGGCGGTCAAACATATACGATGGAGGGGGCTAGTCGTTGCGCAGTGAAAATTTAGTTGGAAGATCATTCGAGCTTGGCGTGTCACGAGTGAAACCACATTCTTAGGCTGTGTACTGATTGTTGAAAAGAAATAAAGTCTGTTGTAAAAGATTACTGATTTTGATTTATCAAATTACTATACCTATATATACTTACTTCAGTAAATATAGATTATATAGATATTTGTAGATCTACATATTATATTATTGGTACTTCAGGTACTCGATCAATTACTTAAGACCTACTATCGACATGCCAGGTGCTGTTCCCAAAGTACATGCATGGTCTGGTCATTGGTCTTTGGTACTTTTAGTCTTTGTTTTTCTGGTTACTTGCTGATTATAGGCTGATTTCATAACAGTATCTTCACTTACTAAAATAGAAAAACGTGATCACAATTTAGAACACAGAACCAAATCAAGAAACTGAACTAAGGCCCACCTTTGCCCACCGCCAAGCAGTAATGTGCAAACATTACTGTGTTCCGGTTGGAAGGGCATTGTTTCCAGTGAAATTACAGGGCAAATGGGAGATTAAACAACTTATATCTCAGGGTGACGAGCGCAGTGCTGTGCCGCGCAGGGTCTTGAATTCTGCGAATTCAAAATTCTGGGTGGTGCCAACGAGTCACACTGACTCGTTTTGGTGTGACTGGTTGGGAACCCCTCGTGCAGACCTGTTATGGGCAAACGTGACGATTAACATCAGGCGAGCGATTTGCTCGTCTCGTCACTCGATTACATAAAAAAATGGCGTTTAGCTTCGAATTTTGTTAAGGAAATAGGATGGTGACTGTCGTTCCCAGTTAAGTCTAAAGATAAGTTGGTTGTACAATACAGCTGTGACCTGGAACAGTCAAACCAAGACAGGGCAAGGAGACCTGCTCAAGCCGCAAGCCTATTGCTGGGATTGCGGTCTGGCGCCGACCATTCGGTACATAGCCTTAGCCGCTTATGATTACGATTACAGGCTCATGCTCAGGGATACTAACGTTTTCCACAAATTTGCGCCTATTGTGGCGACTGGATTATTTCAATTGCAAATTAGAAGAATGAAACTTGTATGTTTTAGGTTCAAGTCTTTATATTTAAGGGTTTGTCTACAAGAATGCCTATTTTTTAATAATTATGTACCCAATTCCTCTAGATAAAAAAAACAAAAATTAGAGTCAATTGGGGGAGACTTTTGCACAGCAGTAAGACAGCATAGGTGTAAGTAAAAAAAAAGAAAAACACTAGACGATTGAAAGCAAAAAAATACAAGCTTGAAACCAGCCCTCAGAGATCCACAGACCACAAGTTTGATAATATCGTTTCCCCAGACACGGACGTGTACATCGACCATGTAGAAAAGCGGCACGCGGGCATCGTGCAGTGCTTCGCGTGCAACTCGCTCGGCTGCGCGTACGACGCGGCTCTGCTCACCGTGATGCCTCTGCAGATTGTGGACCAGGTCAGCCATCTAATCATCGTCATCATCATATGCAACCTTTAATCCTCCCACTGCTGGGATACAGGTCTACCCCAAAGGGTGATTAGGTCGTATTCCACCACGCTGGCCAAGTGCGGATTACTGGAATTCAATCAATTTTTAATTAATTGCCATCTAATCATTCAATTAAAAAGAAAAGAAAAAAATACAAGATTCAATTGTAAAACTTAAAGAAATGTATTTACTTTAAATAGCATTGAATGTTACAGGTAAGTCACGTTTACAAAAATATTTAAGAATTAAATAAAATGTAGTTGAAAGCTTAATTAAACAAAACGTAATAACTTAAAAAAATACTAATTAAACAATTGAACGTTATTACTACGACCAATAATTATCTATTGTGCTAGCTTAATTTGTATTGTGGACAAAAATGAGGATTTTAAGAATTCCATCACATACGAGTATATTCACTTAATGTGTAGAATGGATTGCCTGCCTGCCTGCATGCCTGTACCCTACCAATATTTATAGATGCGAAAGTTTCTATGTGTGTGAATGTTTGTTTGTTTGTTACCACGTATCTTTGCAACTGCTAACCACCTCCAATTTTGAGTAAAATTGGAATGCAAATAGTCCTGGAGTAATAGATAGGATACTTTTCATCATGATTTAGATCATCGTTTCTCATCACATTGCGTGTGAAACTGCAGGGCGCAGCTAGTCTCCAATGGTCCACAAACTCATTAAAACCTATCACCTCTACATCAGCCCACTGGTAGACATAAGCCTCCAAAGCACGCCACTGACTCTGATCCTTGATCTTATTTTTTTTGCAGGATTATTTAAACGAAACGAGAGCAAGAGAATTCTCGCCACAGCCCCCAAAAAAGCAGACTAAGAAGAACTCAAATAGGAAACACAAGCGTAAGTAACAACACTGCTTCTAAATACTGCTAGTACTCGTATGTCCACTAAAACAAATAAGCAAATGTTGCATCGTAAAAGTTTTTGATACCTTTGTAGTTCTCATATCCTTGGCTACTATAGTCAACGCGTTACCAACTGAGTCGTAGGGTCATAAAGTAGGGCCCTTTTCAGGGCCACAATACTATCTACTATGTTTCTATCTGATTTTATTCTTGTCGATATGCGTCTATAAACATCTTACGCACATCACTATGCGGCTCCATAAGACCCACAAGTGCGAGCGAGATAGACATAGAGAAATGATTTATGACCGCACGACTCAGTTGGTAACGCGGTGACTATAATGAATTTTTATTTTAGCTATTCTGATCCCGCCATCTCGTCCAGACGTCACAAGGCTCACTGACGACAGCGTCATGGTTTCCTGGTCCAAGGCACGAAACGACGGTTTGCCTATACTCTTTTATAAGGTAAGAAAGTTAATCCTACTAATATTTTATTTTAAGAAAGTGTGGATGTATGTTTGTTACTCTTTCACGCAAAAACCGCTGAACGGATTTACATGAAATTTTGAGTGAAGGTTGTTCATGGTCTGGATTTGCACATAGGCTACTTTTTATCCCGGGAAACGCGGGTGAAACCGCGGGGCGCAGCTAGTAATCAGATATTCCGCACTACTGCGCAGACATACAGACTATTGAAGACTTTAAACAAGCATTAATTCAGTGTTTAATAGTGTTGCTTTTTTCGATGGGGTCATATTCAGGCTTTTCGGTCTTTGCCTAGTGTTTATACTTCATTGTACTCTATGATATGACCTCTGCCTTCTCTTTTATCTGGTCTATCAATGCTCTCCTTGGTTTTCCTGTTCTAATTTTACAAAGAAGAAATATGGTACCATACATACATCAGTTTTATTTACGAATATTCTACAAAGGCACTCGTGTTGTTTTTAAAAATACATGCCAAGAAAGAATAGAAATAAACCTGTATAATAAGTTTGGTCCTTAATTGGGGACCGGAAGTCACTCGAAAGTCGATATCACAATCTAACGAATGAAAGACGATACTTCAGATATAATAATAGCTTAGGGGTTTGGACTCGTACACATACATACAAGGTTAACCGGAAAGAGTGTGCTTGACCAAAAGGGCGTCATTAAAGTAAAAACCCAGTCAAGTAAACAACTTAAACTATGGAATCTAACGTGGGTTTCACACAATTTGCAATATTGAACAAACCGTAAAAAAAAATAACGCATTAATTTGACGTGAGTATTATTTAATTATAACAAAACTTGTTCTGTGACCTAAATGGCTCACCTCACAGCATTAATTTTTTCCTCTTACCATACCCAGTCCATAAAACCCCGTATAATCATAATCATAATCAGTTTATTGGTAAAAATCATTACAGGTCAAACAGAAATTAAATAAAAATAATAAATTATCATTGATAGATTATAATAAATGTCACAGTGTAAAAACAATAATCAAAATTAAAAATAATCACATTCAATTAATTCATCATAGCTATAGAAAGTCTGCTTGACAAGCCAGCGTTTGGGCCGTGATTTAAAACTGCCCATAGTAGGCGCAGTGGCGATGTACCTACTCTGAATCGAATACTCTCTACACTACTACTATACTAGGACTAAATCGTTCCTGGTGCAGAGGATGGCCATCGCAATTCGTGACGTTTAACATCAGGCCAACGATTTGCTCGTCTCGTCACTCAATTACATAAAAAAAAATTACATATAATAAAAAATTCAGCTTGGCAATGCTGCGGGTGTGATGGGCACCTTCGCACCGGGAGCGATTAGTTGCGGGTTATTTACTTACTGACTGACTGATTTACTATGTACGAGTACATTGAACAACTTATTTATAATAAATGTAGTAATTTTGTAGTGGTAGGGCTCTTTTGCAGAGCCCGCCTGGGGAAGTACCACACCTTTGCCAGTTATTCCATCGCCAAGCAGTAATGTGCAAACATTACTGTGTTCCGGTTGGAAGGGCATTGTTTCCAGTGAAAGTCCAAGGCAAATGGGAGATCAAACAACTTATATCTCAGGGTGACGAGCGCAGTGCTGTGCCGCGCAGGGTCTTGAATTCAGCGAGTTCAAAATTCTGGGTGGCGCAGACCTGTTATGGGCAAACGTGACGTTTAACATCAGGCGAGCGATTTGCTCGTCTCGTCACTCAATTACATAAAAAGAAAATAGCATAGAACTTATACATTACAGGTACTCAAGTCCTTGTTTTCGATAATAATTGATGTACCTACTGGTTTTCTTTAGGTTCAATACAAAGAAGCGTCAAACACGTCGAGCGTGCAATGGAACACGGCCATCCATGAGATTCCTCCGCACATCCACTCTCACGCCATCGACGGATTGACTCCTGACAAGTATTACAGGTAACTAAAATACCTATCTGCCTAAAGTTGGTATGCAAAACAGATGATACAGTTTTGAGTTGCCACTTCAAAAGTAGCAAGTAGTAGTTTAAACAGTTGATTACAATGAACGGTATTATTTTCAATAAAAAAAATAATATAATCCGACTTCGGCGAAAAATAATTAAATAATATTTTTTAATTTTTTTGCTTTTATTATCTTTATTATATCTTTTTTTTTACAATACTGATATTTATTTTAGATTTAAAATTACTTACATATATTTACGAAAAGCCAATGGGATTCCCATTTCAAACATAAGACATATTTTATTGTAACCTAGCAGAATTCACAAGGGCAGCTCACAGACTCTGTGAGAGCTGTGGACTTATAGTTTAATTATTTTATTATTCGTTTTAGTTTATTTACTATACTTGGTGTACATATGTAAATATAAGGGTAGCACCGCCTTGGTCAAACTAAGGTGTTATCACAATAGTTTCAATAAATCATCTTGGGTTTTTCATGGTCACAGTGAATCATCACTATCGCTTACCAACAGGCGAGCTGGTAGTCAAACGCGAATTTATTAGCGATAAAAAAAAAACAAAAACAAATATGGATCTTGATCTTTTATTATAAAATCATTTGCATTCTCAGGTTCCGAGTGGCAGCCGTTTATTCCAACCAAGACAATAAGCAAGGCAAAAGCAGCGTCAAGTTTTACTTACAGCGCGGTGGTACGCTGCAGGCGCCGCAGCCGCCCGACCTCAAAGCGGTCGTCGCGGCTTCCACCAATAACTTGCAGTTGGAGTGGACCGTTAGTATTTTTAGTGTCTCTTTTATTTATTTAAATGTGCGTAGAGAGTATTCGATAGAAAAGTGTACGCCATTTACGCCTGTCAAAGGCGCCTGAACCAGTTCTTACCCACCGTCCACCTCCTGAGACCACCTGGGTGAACCGTGGAAAGTTTTTTTCACAACGGCTCACCTTTGTCCACCTGGGTGTTCCTTAGGAAATATTTAGTTTCCACCGTCCACCTTGTTAAAAAAACTCTGAAGAGTTTTTATAACAAAAATCAATAAAAAATAATCATGATCTTAATCTTCAGATTTGAAGTGCATAGAGATTATGATTATAATTGGCCTATTTTAAATGTTTTGTTAAAATTTAAGAAATAATTAATAATAAATTTAAAATTAATAAAAAACTCAAATTAAGTATTTTTCCGGTATATTGATCGCTTTTGGATGACAAAAAAATTTAAGGAAATTTTGAGTGTTTTCGGTGAGCGTCACAGAACCAATAATATAGCGGAGACATTTCATTCACAGTTGAAAAAAGATAATAATAAAAGAAATACGTCGATATTGAGACTTTTAGTAAAATTGAAAGAAATAGAGTCCAAAGTGAAATTTCAAACTAAGAATAGAAGGAAAATATATATTGAAAATGATGATGATATTATAATGTTCTATCAACTACAACTTCTAAATAATGAAATAACTGTGGGATACACACTAGAAAAATTGCGTTAGCTAAGTTTTTATTTTTCAAATTTAAGTTTACGAAATAAGTTTTTAAGTTTTTAGGTTATTGTTGCATTTTTTTTATTATAATAAATAAATAAATTAATAATACCTAAGACATATGTATGTATGATGAATAATAAGAAAAGTGAGATGAATGAATGGCTATTGGCTAATTACACAAAATAGGTTCAGGAACATCTTTATCTGCTTAACTGTACAATAAGTCAAATGCTACACTGTCAATTTGTCATCCATAGATGGCCAGCACCAAATTTCTTAGGTGTACCGTCACCAATATCAAGTTAGGGGCTTTCAAGTTTTATCTGAGAGGTAAGCCGTTGTAAAAAAAAACTTTCCACGGTTCACCCAGGTGGTCTCAGGAGGTGGACGGTGTTAAGAACTGGCCTGAACGTACAGTTTCTATCGAATATTCGCTAGGTACGTGTTTTATGTCAGAAGTTATGCTAGGCCCTTCTACAGAAAATATCTCTTCTTAATTAAAACTTAATCAAACTGGTTAAACAATTTAAAGCGTTGCCGCAGATATATGGTGTGCTAGCGCCTTCCTCTTACTATAAATAATTAGCGGCCCGTCCCGGCTTCGCACGGGTATACATTCATTTTTTAAACATTTTGGGATAAACGTAGAGTAAATGTGTCTTGATGATATTTGAGCACGCAATTCAATGTCAAATGTTACATTAAAAAAGTTTACATTGTCCAAAGCGCTAAGTACCTATTCTTAAATTTTCTAATTTTCGCGTATTTTTTTTTTATTTTTTCTTTCATAAGATCGGTCCAGTCCAAGAAGAAATCGGTCCAGCCGTTCACGCGTGATGGCGTGATCAAGGGAAATAGGGATTCATTTTTATATCTTAATATATATAAATCTCGTGTCACAATGTTTGTCGTCAATGGACTCCTAAACCACTTAACCGATTATAATAAAATTCGCACACCATGTGCAGTTCGATCCAACTTGAGAGATAGGATAGTTTAAATCTCAAATTATAGTCGCAATTTTAATTTATTGCAAATTATATATATACTGATAATTTTTACTATAAATTGACAAGTTAGAATCAACATACTACGGTTGCTATAGTTACGCAATGGCTTTTGACAGGACAACGTCTGTCGAGTCAGCTAGTCTATATCTATCTATCTATATATCTATATATATATATAAAAATCAAACCCGTTTTCCTTGGTCACGGCCTCACGCGTGAATGGCTGGACCGATTTCACTAATTCTTTTTTTGTTGTATTTGTTATTATTAGGAGAAGGTTCTTACGGAAAAAAATATTAAGAAAATCTCTCAGAAATATTGAAAAACCCTAAAAACAGCCCTTTTCTTTTTCCCATACAAACGTTTTCTAACTAAAACGAGCTTTATTGCTATTGTATAAAGTTCATATTGAATTGCAAGCACTCACTGTTGTTTAAGCAATGTAGGTATGTTCCTAACGTCCAAGAGTCAATTTGCACTTTATTACCTCTGTACAAAGTTCAAATTCAATCATATCTATCAAAACAGTGTGCGTTTTATACTGATAATTTTTACTATAAATTGACAAGTTAGCATCAACAAACTACGGTTGCTATAGTTACGCAATAGCATGAGAATAGAGGTTATAACAAAGAGTTCCTATAATTATTCTCAACACCTTTGGTCACGCCATCACGCGTGAACGACTGGAGCGATTTCAATTTACTCTACGTTTATCCCAAAGTCTACCCGTGCGAAGCCGGGACGGGCCGCTAGTATATTATAGATATTTAGATTTGTATTTTTCATAAGATGGCTGCCCCGCTTTCGTAGATACGGTGCTCCTCTAGAATGGCAGAGACAGCCTTTTCTTGAACTTTACAGTAACAATATTAACTTTTGTCCAAGCACCGTCAAATTTAATAATTTGTATTGAGAATTTGTCCACCCAAGTTTCAACGATAATTTGTCCTGTGTCCACTCAAGCGTCCAGCCCAAATAAATTTGCCCAGTCAACGATTCCCCGTATCAAAGCGGTTAATGGTTCTTACATATTGTCTATTCGATACCCAGGTAATTTTATTTATCTTTATGGCTAGACTAGAGCATAAGTTTTTTTTTATTGGTTTTTATTCCTTTTGCTTTTGTCTGAGTATTATAAATATATTAATATCTTTAAATAACATTTTAACCCCCATGATTTTATGTATCACATTATCTGAAAGAAAAAAAATGGAGAATATAATTATGCTTATATTTTTCTTTTTTTATGACAAATGCAAAAAAAAGGTCTAATATTATTTTTATCTTACAGTGGTCAACGGGCCCTGACAACGTATCCGCCTCCGGTTTCTACGTGTACTACCGCCAAGTGGACACCGCTGGAGAGTACGAGAAGGTTCTAGCGCCGTTCGGAGCGAGGTCGCTGTCTCTCGACCACTTGCTGCCGGATACTGCGTATGAAGTCAAGATGCAGGCCTATACTGCGCAAGCGCCGTCTGCCTTTAGTAGCATAAAGGTGAGTTAGATTAATTTACAGTCTTACTTAACTAAACGATAATACATCCTCATACTCTATACATGCGCCATCATATACATTTACACCACACACTCTTCCCACACTTCGTCATCGCCAGACGATTTGGTTGTCAACGCGGGATTATTCATAGTAAACAAATCACAAGTGATCTATCTGAGAAGTTCTGTGTCATCATCGTAATTAGAGGCATATAGCCATATCATTCTTCCATCTATGCTTGGAACGGTTTTTTTATTCAGGGAAAATCCTTTATGGATACCATAGAAACCGGGGTGCCCACCCGGCCTACCCTCTAAAAACCCTGGAGTGTTTTACTTCGGCGCCGTTTATATATCGGGGCTGCGGGTGCAATTTTTTATTCGTCCGCGGCCCTAACAGCGCCCTGCCCGGCTTCGCCCCGAGAAGCCTGTGCTCCTCCGTCTCCCCCTCGATGACGATGTGTCGGAACACCGACCGAACACATCGTGCATCCCTCCCAGGGGGGAGGGATGCACGATGTGTTCGGTCACGAAGGAGGAAACAGAGGGCTGTTTCCTCCTTCGTGTCAACCTCTTATATTTGTCCGTAGGTGGCCAAAACCCTGCGCCCCCCCGCGGGCGCCGGCGCCGCCAGCTCCAGCGAGGCGCCGCCGCCGGCGCCGGGCGCGGCCGAGTCGCGGCCCGACCCGCTGCTGACGGCGGGCGGCGCGGCGGGCGCGGCGGCGCTGCTGCTCATCCTCGCCGTCACGCTGTTCCTGTGCCGCCGCGCCAAGCGGGTGCCGGCAGATAGTAAGAACCAAATGTGTTCTTAGACTAAAATTAATTTGAAATTTATTTATTAATTAATTTTTTTTATTTTGTTATAATTTTTAAAATTTTATTTATTGTTATTTAATTATGTATTCGACCAGTTTGGCTCAGCGGTAGTATATCCGCCTTATAAGCCAGAGGTCCCGGGTTCGATTCCCGGCCGTCCAGATGTTTGAATGATGAATTTAAATATCTGCTCTGGATCTGAATGTTACATGACTTTAGGGTTTATAAATAGATTTCGGAACCGGTTTCTGTGTCAAAGCGTTTCGAACTCGTACGAAACGCTTTGATTCCACTTTTATTGTGCGCACTGCCAGAGTGTGGAATACTTTGCCCGAGTGGGTGTTTCCCGATAGATATAATTTGGGTGTCTTCAAGTCGCGAGTGAATCGGTTCCTTCTAGGCAAGCGTGCTCCATCGTAGACCTCATCATTGCTTACCATCAGGCGAGATGGCGGTCAAACGCAAGCCTATAACTGAAAAAAAAAAAAAAAAAAAAAAAAGCGATGGTCGAAAGAGACGGAGACCTTGGCCCTGGAGTGAGACAGCATATGCTTACAAAAAATCCCGGGTTTTTATTGGGTTTCTTCACAGAATTTTGCTCCTGGTTTTAATGTCTTCTGCTTTTGCCATTTTTGTAACTAACCTAATTCAGGTACTATGAGATTAATTGCGTTTTTTTTTTCAGAAGAAAAAGGCTCAGTACCTGAAACTGGTGGCGCTAACGGATACATTCCTGCAAAGGTGCCCATCACCATCACAGCCAATCCAATGCACTCTGAGGTAAGCTAAAAATTATCTACGCAACGAAAATGATAAATCAGAAATTATCATAAACCTAAATAATTATATTTTGTTCTCTTTACAGAGTGGGGACGCTGGAGTAGAAATGGCTTTTTTACATAACAACAATACTGGCAACAATGACGATACCCTGCCACATTCGAGGAAAAATGGCCCCGCGAGACAATACGTGTGAACGCTAAAATAAACTTTACCGACACTAGCATAAGGTTCATATTGAACGACGTTAATGGCTCAGCTATTTTATGTGAATGAAAAATTATTATTGGGACAAAAAACCGGCGTTTCACCTACTTTCCTAGGGACAGTTCTGTTGTAGTGTTGCCAGAAATAAATAAAATCTGCTATTTGGGTAGACAGTGACATTGATTGGGATATTTTGTGATAAAAAAATATTGATTGATTTCTTCGCCATAATTTAAATGTACGAACTAAATGACAGTACAAAATGTATTTATATGAAGTTGTAGAGTATTTTACTATCTTTCATGACGTAATATTTAGTAGATAACACTAAATTTAAGAATACAATTGAAAACTATTCATCACAAGATAAGAAATATTATTAAGAAACAATGAATGCAGGAATGTTTAAGTTGTAACTTTACTTAAAAAAATAAAAAAATTGACAAGGTCATAACGACGTTTGCTTTTAAAAGATCAAAATACAAGACAAGTTGATTGTATAGAATTAAGCTAGATTTAAGGTGTATTATAATTTTTTTCATACATTGTATTTAAGTATTTAAAAACTATTAATAAGTTAAGTTTAAACAGATCTGATGGATTATCACAATGTAATGCCCCAGCAACATTATGCTTATTAAAAAGGCAACGTACTTAACAATGTTTTGTTATATTGTACATATTTATACACAAAACACTATTATTCTATAATAACTAATTTATGAACCTCTAACAACATTTCTGTTGTTCAATTTGTTATTTTTATTTTCTAAGGTTGTGAAGATATGCAGGCATTTATAAATTAGATATAACTAACATTACTATTTTTTCGTTTGAAGTCAAAATTCAACTGTAAAGCTAAAAAGCTTGTAAGAATCTCATTCTAAATTTTAATTTAGAAATCTGTTAATCAAGTTAAAATATCTTTTATGAAAATGTAGGTAAGTCTCAAATAAAGTTTCAAGATTTGTAATAAAGTAGGTCACCTAGTATTAATAGCTGTTAAACTAATTGTCATAAATTTTATAAATTTTAAATTAACTTTCTTTAAAGACTTAATTTTTTTTGGTAAATTTAAAATCAGCTCATTACTCGCAAATAAGACTGAAGAGGTAGTTTAGAAATTAATTTACTCTATGTACCACAATTTTGTAGAAAAATAGAAGACTTAGTAAAATTGTTTGTTGAATTTTTTTAAGTCCCCGAGTATGGTAAGCCCCGAAATTGGACAAATCCTTTGTAATTGGATCAATAGATAATTTTTTTGTTTTAGTTAAAATTTCGGCGAAGAACCTAAGAAAATATGAGTTGTGTTTGTTTTAACACAACTCACATTAAAAGAAAAACCCACTTAGTAGGTCTACACATAATTTTAAGTACCTATTAATATATAGTGTAAAAGGTCCAATTTTAAGCAAAATTATTTTCCAGGGGGTATTTTCTTATTCAGTTGAAATTAAGACGACAATTTTGGGTACGTACTTCATTATTATGAAGCGGCCAAGAGTTTAAAATGCCCTCTGTTTAGAGTTCCGTAGCCCCAAATTGGACTGGTATAGACAGAAGATTTACGATTCCACGAAAATCGTACAAGTAAGTAAAGCCTACGCAACCGATTTGACCGCATATGTATTTATGTAAGCTTAACCAGTGATTCGTAACTCATTGCCAATAAATATAAAGATTCTTCGTACGAAACTCGTTACGATACAAAATACCTAGTGGGCATATCCGAAATCATATTTTCTTAAACAAGTAGGTTATATACTGCCTTCTTAATATCAATACATTTTTACAAAGTACCAACTAAAGTAGTTGTTTTAAAGACAATCACATTTTTTTGTTTAACAAAATTACATACAACAATATAATATGATTTGGGACCCTCAGATGGACGTAAAGCTAAAGGTTTTTCGCTCGTATCCGAAACCCTAAAAGGGCAATTAGTATTATAGCGTTTGTTTCCTTATTGCGTACGGGGCTTATTTAAGCCTGGCAGCTCCCTACTCGGGCTTAAAGCAGAATAATGTGTTATTTATATTAAAAGCTAAGCTATAATAAGCTTCATAATCGCCGGATCCGCTCGTAATATGAATCTAATAAAGTGGCTGTAGGTACAACCCCTCGTGTATTCAAAACATGCAAGCAATTAAATATTTTAATTTATACATCGTAGTGTTTCATTACGACCTTTTTTATTTTTTGTTGTGTTTTATAGACTGTGTATTGACTGCGATATTATTAAATGTAGAGCACGAATTTGATTGAATTTTCTGTAGGTACCTTGGAGTTTTGGAGCTAATTCTCCGGGAATACAGATGGGCAGAGAATCAATTTCGATTGGTCGATCCGATTCAGTCGTTGGTCAGTCAATCTCAAGATTCGCAGTAGCCTATAGACATCCTGCCTGTACCTTTTCGGATTTTGTCGATATAAGATTTTAATAGTTTTCTAACTGATATTTAGCAGCGGGCGTAAACTACGAAGAATTTGCTACTCATTGGTTCATATTTAATTTATTTAGTGTAAAGCTGTTAGAATACCTACCCAAAGTCCTGTGATATGACCGCGTCAAAATAAAGAAGGCAGGTTAGGTTAAGATAAAAATTTAAAGACTTAAAACTTAAAGATCCAAAGATAAATAATGAAAACCTACTTCATGCGAACAACCCCGCAACAAGCCACGTGTTCCTTTCATAGCTGTAAAAATATTCATGAGATTTTTCTGCAGCGTAAGTGTCAATTAACTTTCCAAACACGGGCGATAACGGTTCCATTAGAAGAGTATTATTTTGGAAGTTATCTCGCGTCATGTTTTTTAAACCGTTGATTTATGTTAAGCGTATTCATGGCAATTAGGTTGCGAGGCTAATTTCCATTAGCCCAGCTCTTGTTGTTTGGTATAATGGTATTTCTCTGGTACAGTGGAGAGTTTGTAGTAGGTCCGGGACAACATTGACTCGACCTATATGGTCGTGTAATATTCACACGCGACTCTACTAATGTAAACTCTGCTTTAGGTAGGTGGCTTCTATGTAATGTACCATTTTTAAAGAAGGCAGACATGTGGGTTATACCAACCTAACTACTGGAAATATAGATCGAAACTTCTGGATATAAAAGCTATCTCTCTAAGGGTAGATATTGGTGTTCTAATTTAAGCCAGCTGATGTCCAAGACTGGTCTTGGTGCGGTGCTACTCGATATCTAAATCTCAGGTTTGCGACTCAAAACCGAGGTCTATTCTCAACCTAAGTTTCAATTCAATCAGATGAAAGGTTAAGAAATTCATAGAAGACAAAATTACAAATAAATATTCATTCATTCAATCAAATTCACACACTGTGCTATTTGATTTTCCGTCAGATACACTAGCAATTTCAACAAATAGCTACGTAGTTGTTGTACTGCATTTTTCTTTCAAGCCCGCCGTCTCTCTCTTTACTATAACTAATTGTATTCTTAACTTTTCATTCCGGTTAATTAGTCGCTACGCTCCCGGCGCAGCTCGGGCGGCCACTTCAATAATTAAACTGGGGCCGATATGAATACAATCACGATTATTTGAGAAGAATAAAAATGTTGAGCGTGGGAGATATTTCTTTATGGTACCTAATTTTTTCGGGGCTTGTAGCGTAGACAAGTGATGAAGGCTGACTGAAACACCAAGTAGGGATACAAAACGGGAACAGAGAAACAGATAGCTTGTAGCGTAGCTTGATAAAGTGCTTGTAATCGATAACTAATTAATGGTAAGCCACGGACGACATTTTTTTTTGAGTGACGAGACCAGTATATCGCTTGCCTGATGTTAAACGTTGCGTTTACTCATAACAGATCTGCACTACTTAGAGTTTTGAACTCTTTAAATTCCAGACCCTCTGATACTGTCTGTCTTTGGATGACTGGAGCCGGGGTCCAAGAATAAGGCATCGGTATCCCCTACAGCCGATTCAAAGTTTACCGTTAGGCTTGCGGGTGGTTAGATTTGGGGATCTAACTTCCCAATCAAGCGAGCCCAGTGAAGACAACGGCACGGTGTGGCCCTTGCCGTTATAGAGAATAGCAGGGGAAATGCTTCTAGCATTACCTGGGTTTGAGGGTACCGGTGCAAGTTTCTAGAGAAATCTCGAACTTTCGGTGCCCTCCGTTAGGGACAGAGGCGGGCCACCGAGGAGGTTTTAGTAGGTCAATTCTCCATCACCCGGCTATATCCCAATTACAAAAAAGAGCAAGCCATTGGCCCATAATTATGATCTTACTTTATGTGACGTTTTATGGCATGTATCTCTTAGAGATTCTTTTCTGGCGCATTCGGGTTAATCTCTGAAATTTACAGTTTTACACGCTCATCACATTAAATTTATGAAGAGAAATTGTGACTAAGACAATGTCGAGCGCGCGAGAATTGAGTTGTCATTGAATCACTTGGGTTCTTTAAGGTTTTAAAAGTAACAAAAAACGTTCTTTGCTTTTCAAAGATAATCTTAAAAGTAAGTAAGATGAGGAAAAAACTTGTTTGTATCACCTTTGCTCTCACAATATTTTCTTTGTTATGCCGAAAACATTGCAAACTGAAATTCCTGTATTTTACAGTTCAAACAACTGTACCGACCACTAACTATTCTTGCTCGTTTCTTTAGCGAGTCCCGCCACGTAGCGGCTATTTCAGTAATTAAACTCAGAAAACACCAATAAGGAAGAAATAATTAATTTGACTTAGCAATTCATTGCTTTGTAGCGACTTTTCTCTATTGTTATTGTTCTTTGGAGTTAAGTTGGTCATGAAAGTGAGAGATCGAGCTAAGTAAAGCCGTTTTTCTGAAAAACTTTAGTGTTTGTTTGTCTGTATGTCACAGCCAATATTTGTTTAAGCTATTGTTCCTGGACATTTCATGATTTGTAGTTTTATTGTTAACTGTGCCTTTTATTTAAAAACTTAAATTTCATTTAAAAGGTAAACAATAATTTGTTGGATGACCTAATTAGTAACGTATTGTAGGAAATCTGCACTTACCCATCTTTGAATAACATAGTGATTTTTCACAGCCCTATCGCATGCAAGCTAATTCTCTTTAACGCACCACCGCACCGCATCGGTTGCGGGACAACATATGCCTAACTCAAATCCGCTTATTTTAAAAATGTTTAATCCGTGAAAAAGTACAAACTAACGCACACTCTCTCTCTAACTCACTCGCAATCTTCCACTTATACAGGGCTATTCACAAAGGGTATGTTAAGCCGAAAAGGGCTCATAGTACTCATCATTATAATGATCAACTTTTACTATGGGACCAACCTAAAATTCGCGAAAAAAAATCAGCTGTTCCATAGAAAAATGTCAATGTGACACTCGACAAAACGTGTGGAACACCTGATTTTTCTTCGCGAATTTTGGGTTGGTCCACTATGAGCCCTTTTTGGCGTAGCATACCCTTTATGAATAACGATATATAATATCAGTTTGAAACATCTCTAACACGAACGTAACCAAACTGCTTGAATACATAACTACGGTTCAACCCTACATCTGGGAGCCATACGCCATTGTTCCGCGAGGTTGGCCCACTGCATCCGGCGCTGTTCCGTAAGCCATCCATAAGCACCTAATCTCGATGTAAGCCTTCGGATACGTCATAATTCCGTCACTTCCCCTGATTTATCGCACCCGGCTCACGTTATCCCGGTCTGATACCGAATATATGCAATCACGTACTTCTGTAGTAATTATACACCGTTAAAAGCTTGGGACGTGATAAACCGAAACACGTATACCCTACGTCATATATATATTTCTGAATTTTTACAATCGGGCCGATCCATAAATCGTGAAAAATATCTGTCATCCAAAATTAAATTAAATTTAAATAATAATTATTAGTTAAAAAAACTAAAAAACACGCTTTGTTTAGTGTATTGTCATCGGTCCTCGATATATCTACAAAGTTTGAAAGAAATCTGACCGTTTAAAGTGAAAACCTGATTTCAAATAAACCGCATGCAAATTGGTTAACCTGTTTAAAAGCTACAGCGCCTCAGACAGATACACATACATAGCGTTTAAACTTATAATACCTACCTCTTTTGCGTCTTAGGTTAAAAATAATAATATTAAATGAAGTATACCTATGGAATAGCTGTTTTTGTCGCTACTTTAGGGTTACTCTCATAGTTAAAGTTGTTCAAAATTATAAGGTGCTATGCCTGAGTAGGTTTTCCGCGATAGATGTGATATGGATGTCTTCAAGTCGAGAGTGAATCAGTTTCTTATAACATAGGCAAACGTGTTTTATCGTAGACCGCATCATTGTCAAACGCAGGTCTAAAAAAAAACTTTGAACACCCCAAGTTACCTCGTGCAGTTGGTAACTATCGATTCGGCCTAGTTTCACAATTTCATCAATACACTTTTTTCAAATCTATAGACACAGTATTCCAAACATCAAAAACAGATATTTTGTCCAATTTTATCATCACCTACTTGTACACAAACCCGTAAACTGTGTAGGTACTCGTACAGTATAACCAACTAAACTAGAGAGTTGAATGAGGGAGCCACAATCACATCTTCTTTATAAAACTGTAGAGATCTCGTACAAAATTTTAGTTCACCAATTTACCAACGCACAGATAAGTTGGTCGCTCTATATTAAGAGTTTTGATAAATTCTTGGAAAACTACGACCCGCTTTTTGTGGAGTTAGCATGTTTGAATATTGTGCCGGTGTTGATTCGATTCCCTAAAAAAAAAACATTTAACCTGTCGAAATATTCTTGCAGTAGACAAGGTTTTTTTACTATGGAAACTAACGTGGTTTTGAGACATTTTGTTATAATTAACATGGGAACTAGTAGTTGCAAACGACTTAATTTTTACGTGAGTGTTAATTATAACAAAAAGGTTTTTAAATGTGATATTCACGAATTAACCCTAAAAAATTTAGCCAAACTTATATACCTATGGTATTTTCAGGACTATTTACGGGAGGACAGCCGCGTGGCGCATCTAGTCTCCGTAAGAAGCACGTCTGCTGAATCACAACGAATGCGTTGTCAGCATGAGATTGGGACGAACGAAGGGCTCATAGACTAACTTCGTAAGGACAGGGCAAGGAACGACTCAGTGTTGATCACTATTATATTATGTATGTATATGTCGCAACATTGTGAACTCATTCGCTCGCCAATTGCGTTGTACCAACGCGTTTGTACTTGGTCGTCCTACGACGCCTCGTTTTTAACTGACTTCAAAAAAGGAGGAGGTTATCAATTCGACTGTATGTTTTTTTTTTTTATGTTTGTTAGGTACCTCATAACTTTTGACTGGGTGAATCGATTTTGATGATTCTTTTTTTATTAGAAAGCTGACGCTTCCCATTTGGTCCCATTTCATTTAGTCCAGTTCTGATAATGGTATCCATGAGAAAACCATATAAGTCTTAAATTTGCATTAAGTACGTGCGCGACAAATAGATGAATAACTCAATAGTCGGTCTTTTGAAGTCGGTTTTTGTTTTTTGTTTTGTAAAAATAATGTTCTGAACCACGCATACATTTAAACTTCATACATATTATAACACTACGGCGAAATGACGTGGTAAAGATTTTCTAATAGGGAATATGCATTTGGTTTGAATTGAATTGATTTTTTTCCCCCTTAACTATTTTATAAAGATGTAAGAAGTGAATTAAAAATTAAAAAAAATTACATGCATATTCCCTATTGCGCTCAATTTGCAAGTAAAAAAAAAACATTCGGTCGAATTGAGAACCTCCTCCTTTTTTGAAGTCAGTTAAAAAGTAAATAAGTTCCTAAGTCCCTATTGACCTCTTTCACCTTCAAGTTTAAAGCTGCCCGAAGGTGTCTGTAGTAAATATAAATGGGAATAACGCAGAAATGTTCGGATTACCGTCTCTACACATTTAGCTCTACGGATTGGCTCCACGAATCTGAATTACAAACAAGCTCGTTCCAGAACGCAGACTCGAAAGAAACAAGTTTGCAGTCGGGCTTAGACCGTTGTTAGGGCCGGTATCTGCTTGCTAAGCTTTGACGGAGATAAGTTGAGGTCTTCGGTCAAAGAACATCCTACAAAGAGACTATACGAGTGCTATTTAAACTTCACGATCATTAACTCCATCAAAAGCAGAAAGCTGTCGTACACTGGTCGCGTCATGAGGAACAAGTACAAATCTCCAAGTCATCATCAAAGGAAAGATCGCCAGGAAAAGATGTGCTGGGAGAACGTGGCACTTTTGGTTAAGAAACTTACGGGAATGGTTTGGCTGCAGCACAACTTCGTTCTTCAGAGCGGCAACCTCTAGAGTCAAAATTGCCCTGATATTGTCCAACCTCCGATAAGAGCGGAAGCCAAAGAAGAAGATTTAAACGTTCTCATTTCATTATAATCACTACTTTTTTAGAGATTTTCCTAGTTAAAACTGCGTGACTCTCCATAGCATCTATACTTTATACTAGGATGATATAAAAATAAACCGTTCCGCTCAAACTGTTGTCATGCTATAGCAGACTCATATGTATTCCGAGAAAAACAATGCAATACGATAACATAAGCTTCGAGCATTTTTTACATTTTCATCACAAAATTGAGGTAAATGTAGTTTAGTATTGATTTGAATCGTGTCTCAAAATAAATTGACATTATTTAATTTAAACAGACACCTACACCAATGGGCTATGTTCGCGTAAAAAAACATTTTCTTGTCAAAGTTCTTTTAACGGAAGTATATTTGTAGACATAACTAAACTAATAAACTTTACACAAACCCCTCAAAACTAACAACTGTAAATAGGACACTGAAGTTTAATCCGCTGCTTGAGCAATTCGTCAAATTCCTCGAAGCAACCCATTCGCCTTAAAATCATTGGAAACACGACCTCGCGGGCTCTAATTCACCCTTAGAATTTGACTTACGAAGCTAATCCTTAACCCCGATCTTCCTAAATAACATCGCGTAATTTTATTAAGTACACCACACATGTTTATCTTGAGTCCCTTGCAAACCGCAAGTCAGAAAGACGTATTCTCGTACAGTGCGACACGGATTACAATGAACCTTGTCAAGACGAGGTATTTCTACTTCTAAGCAACCCTATCGGAAATACTAAAACTCCGGAAAGCTTGGGAAAACAAACGTAGAAACCATACGTTCATTTAAAAATAATATTACGTCTAAAATATTGGGTTTTTCACAAAACTAAAAATATAAAAACATCAAAAAATGCTAAAAGCAGGAACATAGGGTTTAAACGCTTACAGAACTGTAGCTGTATTTCAACAAGAAAAAGTCTGGTTTTCGCACGCAGCTAAAACTTCGGTACACTGTGATTTAATATAATCCTTGTCGCATTATAAAGCCTTTCATTTGAAGACGTCGGTTGTGAAGATTATTAACGCGTGAACTAAGTTTTATGTCACAAATTAAGTGGTAAGTGAAGTTGGTTCGTAAATCCGACGCTCGCTCCTCCCGCCTTGTCTCCGGTGACGCCGAGTTTTCGATTGCCACTGTGTCTACAATTTAGCGAATTGAAATGTTTTAATTTAATTAAGTAAGATCGCAGACGTGGAGTGCCTGTGGGTGTAGAACTGAGATCGTCTCACTTTTATTGAGACTTGAACTTTCCTAGCTAAGCAATAAAAGCGTATTCGTTTTGCGAGATACTACAATTAACAACTTACTTTAAGAGTTTCATTTAGAGCCTAAATATAACAAGGGGTGGGGAACAAAGAAATTACAAACAAAAAGATTATAATGTTTAGCCATTCATTAGCTTTAATTTAATTAAATCCTGTGCTGACTAGTATTATAAATGCGAATATGAGAATGTTTGCTTGTTTCTTACGCTTTCAGGACCCGTTTATTATGAAATTTTGCAAATATATTGTCAGGAGTACAGAAAAAGGCGTGCGCTAAGAAAAACGCCCATCTAAATTCCGCTGAAAGAATAATGATTTCACCTAAAGTACGGAGCATACTGACATCACCAAAAGTACGATTTTTTTTTCAGTGTGGGCTATTTCTCATTTTGTCACTATCGCCGTTTTTGTAACGGCGCGTGTGAAACTGCGGGGCGCAGCTAGCCTGTGTATAAAGCAGAAAGGAATTTGATTTGATTAATGAACGCATCTAAAACACCATTCTGCAAGCAAATTTCGTTCAGTGGGTTAGGAATTTAAGCGCGGTTTCGGTTTTACAATTTACATAGACTGTATTTCCATGTTTTGACGATAAAATACTACATATTTATACTTATATCGAAGTGGCTTCTTCTATATTCATTATTCATCCTTGGAAATACACAACAAATTGCGGGATAACTTTATATATTCTAGTTACACTGGCTTAAGTTGGTAATAACTATTAATTTAAACTTATTTTTAACCTTTGACTATTAAATGGTAATAAGATCTACTGGTAGCGATAGATAAACTAAATATATCTATCCTTTGAACAACTTCCATTAAAGAATGCAGAGCGTTTTTCATTTTGAGAATAAACGCGTACCTTTACTTGTTGTAGCAGGAATGCTGCACTAAACATAATTCTCGTAGTACCGTAGCACGACTGCACGTAGTGCTACGAAGCCCGCTACGCGCCTATCCCAATAATAATATTCTGTTGTTCCACTTTAATTTTAAGCACTCACCGAAATCCGCTTAAACGCAGATTTACCTCAAATTTGTTTCCCAACGAAGCTGTTTAATTATGAACCAGTGACGCTAGTTATTTATGGGTTAGTTAGCGTGCGGCCGTGCGTAACGATCCATCTGAAGTCGCGGGAACGACCCGGGAATGACGTGACAAGAGTCACTGTCGAGTAAGAAACGATTCTACGATTCATTTACACTATTGAAATTGCTGACTCACTAAACACGTATTTATAGTGCAACACGGTTTATAATAAACGTACCGCAAAACAAATGCATTGTCGTCGGAGTTACACAATTGTGCCTAATGTCAACTCAATAAGTGAGATAAAAAAACATCTTAGACCACAATTAGACATTAGAGGTGGTCTAAAGTTCAGCTACAAGATTTGATCGACACAGACGTCAAGCGCAGTCAACGCGGCAAGATAAATAAAAGCCTGTAAAATAGCTACCTCCAAAACACCTTGTTTCTAGATTTCTAAATGAAAACAAATAGCTTGGCTTGAAAATTATTTATTATTTATGATACATCTTAAATTCGATACATTTATTTCTATTCTATAAAAGGGTTAGCAGTAAAATTGAGATAAATGCCTTTAAACTGTTTGTTTTATTTGTTTGCCGTATCTCGTAGAATAAAAACTTTCATTATATTGGAATTTCTTGAAGCGTTACTATCTTTATTTTCTTAAAAAAACATCAAAAGAAAGATTATGAAAAGCGCAGCTCAATTTGTTAAATTTTATGCTCTTAGCTAAACTGGACTTTATTAAAAGTTTAATATCTACAGTTTATAACATTTTTTTAATAACTAAAAGCATCAGACTAATATCTAGTATGAATACGAAAGTTTTCGTGTGGGCGTGGGTTGGTTCTGACTAAACTCCGTAACAGCTACAGTATTTAGATGAACAGATAGTGTCCACTTGATATGGACGTGCCGTGCCAGGCCGGACGCGACTGCGAGCGCGTCAAGCTTGTAACTCACCTGATGAAGGTCACCGCATGTGTATGGTATGGTCGTAGTAATCGACTTAATTTTTACGTGAATATTCCCGTGTTAATTATACAGGGTTATTCATAAAGGGTATGCTAAGCCGAAAATGGCTCATAGTACTCATCATTATGAACAACTTTTACTAACCCAGAATTCGCGAAAAAAAAATCAGCTGTTCCATATATTTTGTCGAGTGTCATTGACATTTTTCTATGGAATAGCTGATTTTTTTTTCGCGAATTTCGGGGTGGTCCCATAGTAAAAGTTGTTCATAATGATGAGTACTATGAGCCATTTTCGGCTTAGCATACCCTTTATGAATAACCCTGTATACAAAATGTTGGTAGGTATAGATGGTTTGGACCATTACAAAACAACATTCAAATACTAGTAGTTTTGTGTTTCTTAAAAAAAGGAGAGTTTTGTATTAGGGATTACGTATGAATTAATTATTATCTAATACATATTTAGTGCGTTAACATTATTTTTGTATTGTTGTGTTCTAATTTTATTGTTATTATTATACTTATAAGAAAATAAACGTGAACTGAACACTGCAATATACAGCAGTAGTAGTAGCTGGTAGTACAGCAGTGCAGTAGCTGATACTCCTAACTTAACCCGACAGGGTTAGGATTTGAGGTCAGGCTCAGAATAAACCGGTGCAAACGCGCGGCACTGATATTAGTTGATTCATATAATTTAAAAATCTGATCTCAAAATATTGTTCTTAAAGTTTTTTGTAGGTTTATAATGTTGTAAAATACAGGGTATTAAGGCATCGCACTTTTAATACGAGTATTAAAGCGGAAGATGCACTGCGCTTATATTTTAAGTGTCATGAGCTTTACGAAGAATCCACCGAAGTGCCGTAAGAGTAGAGCGCACTAAACCACAAGCTGCTCGACGAAACACGTCGTTTTATGATCTCTACGAAACATTTTACGGATGACGGAGATACGGGAAAGAATAAGGAAAAATTACTTTATATTAAGTAATTTGCATACGAGATACCTACGTTGTGTTATGGTGTACTTCCTCAAAATATTCGGTTACCTCTTGATTGACGCATACCGCTCGCTGATCCCCAGTCTTGTAAATGCGAAAGATTGGCTGTATTTTTTTTTGTTGTTTCTTCACGATGAATACAGATTACAGACAGTGGAGAAAATTCGAGCCTTTTTGGAAGTCGTACTGAGGATCGGGTTCATTCCGTATCTGTGTTAGAAGTATATTTTGAATTGACGCGCCACCAGAGACACCTGACTTGCGACAAACATAACGCTTGCGCGTGTTAACTTTCCTAGTGGCGCCATCTCTTGACACCTTTACGAACTAAAGTGGTTTATCGAAACCATATTTTCAAGTTAAAGCTTAAACAGACAGCGTATACCTTAGATTAACATATAGGCTATTTTCCATCGTCAACATCATCACCGTTTCTATCATTGCGTCTGTGAAACCGCGAGGCGGCAATTAAAGGAAAAAAACTGAATAAATGTTAGGGACTCCACTGGGTTAAACAAAAGGGTTTATCATTCTGTGCTCGTACCATTTTGCAATAAAGTGTTCTAGGAAGTTCTCGCTTCTTACTCCTTAATAACGAATCTAATAGCTTTTCCTCTAGATTCACCTTTATTTCTTAGGATTAGAGTTGCTATGGTATACACACAGAGATACCACTGATGCTGTTTTAAATATTTACTAGCTGTGTCCCGCGATTTCTGTCGCTACTAGGTCAATTTTGTCGAGATAAAATGTAACCTTTATGCTAATTCAAGGTATAAGCTACGTTCTTTTCGAATATCAATCATATCCGCTACGAGCGTAGAAAAGAAACAAACATTGTAGCCTGTGGGCTTGGGGTTCTGGCCTATCTCGAGAGGTGCGAGGAGTTTTCATGAATGAAAATACCGAACTTTGAAAAAAGCATACACGTTTACTTGACTTCTCGCGTGATACACAACACTCCTTATTAGCAGATACACGGACAATATATAGTCAATTTACATAGTTATTAAATATCAAAAAGGGGCGGAGCCCTACGGTTTCGCTGAGGAAAGCGTGACCGTGTTCGCGGCGGACAAGGGGCGGGAGCAGACTGGGGAGAGTCGTTAATACGCCCTTTTTGACTAAGATTTCGCGCGGTAACGCGCGCTGGCTGCGATTGGCCCATTGCTGCTTGGTTGGTATTACTTTTTAAATCACTGCCACTGGGTTGCCCTGTCACATACTCCCCCTCTAGACTACGATTACGTCCTCGATCGTGGTCTAGCCCTACATCAGGTTCCCCTGGAACAGGTTGTAAACGAGGACGGCCTCGCCTTTTCTTAGGAGCGAGTGGCTGAGCACATTCATCACCACGTGCTCGAAACGGAGTAAGCTCACTAGCGTGGAACTTGCCCAATACATCTTCAAGATTGTTAGCGCTTGTGATGAGATACGTTGTTGGACTCAATTTCTTCTTCACAACGTATGGCCCATCCCTTTTAGGGAAAAACTTTCCAGTTTTGGCCTTGCTAGCGTCACTTAACTGATGTGAAGCTAGTAAAACTTTATCACCCTCTTCATATACTTTTCCTACTCTTCTTGATTTATCACCATATGACTTCCTTTTGTCCTGCTGTTTTTCTACCCTATCACGTACTTCGCTTAATGAGTTTAAGAATTTGGTTAAGTAGGGTGTAATTTGTGGTACAAAATTATCCTTACTAAGAACAGCCTTTGGATCATTGAATACATCTAATGGTGACCTCATCTCACGAGCAAATGCCAGGTATGCTGGAGTAACACCTGTTGTTTCACATACCGCGCTGTTCATGCTAAAACGTACTATTGGCAGCTGTTTGGGCCACGAAGGATGATCCGTACCTACCAATAAAGCCAATTGGGTCTTCATATCCCTGTTTTTTCTTTCTGCTGGATTAGCTTCAGGGTGGTAGTAAGGTATCAAGTCCTGCGTGATACCTAGTATGTACATGCACTTTTGCATAACCGCTGACACAAATTGTGGACCTGAGTCTGAAATTACTCTACGTGGCAAACCAAAACGAAGAAAATACTCCTCTATAAGGACTTTCGCGCAAGCAGCAGAGGTTGCTTCTTTAAGAGCATAGATTTCTGTCCATCTCGTAGCAGTGTCTTCTACCAACAGGATCCACTTCTCTCCGTTTTCACCCTCAGGCAGTGGTCCGAATAGGTCCATTGCTAAAACCTCATTACGCTGGTTAAGAATCGGCGTCTGAATGAGACCTGGTGGTTTCTCATTCGTGGCTTTATAGCGTTGACACGTAGCACAAGATCTCACATAATCTGTGACCATTCTCCTCATGCCAGGGAAGAAAAAATTCTGCACAATTTTGTAATAGGTCCGTTCAATTCCTGGATGGCCTGCTACAGGCGCATCGTGACATTCTCGTAGAATTTCTTCACGCATGCTCGCAGGTATTACTAACTGCGGTGATTCGTTGTCTGTATCAGGGTTATAACGGTAAAGAACTCCACGTTCTATGATGTACCCCCGTTCAGTCCAACGACGAGTCGCTACTTCTTCTGAATCTTCTAACTCCTTAATGATTTTATCGATATCAGGGTCCGCTTGTTGTTCTGCACGCAACTTCGTAAGATCTCGAGTAGGCAAATCTACGATGACTGAACAAATACCGCATGTTTCACGAGAATCTTCTGTGCAAACAGGACGACTGAGGCTATCAGCTACTACATTTATTTTACCCGGAGTATACTCAAACAGAATATCATAGGCCTGTAATCTTAGTGCCCAGCGCACTAAGCGACCTGATGGCGACTTCAATGATAAAAGCCATTTTAACGGCTGGTGGTCACTTCCTATGACCACGGGGTGACCATCTATGTATCCCCGAAAACGATCTACAGCCCATATGACTGCCAGAGCTTCCCGCTCTGTAGTTGAATAGTTTCGCTCAGCTGCTGACAACAGACGGCTAGCAAACTCAATCGGTCTCTCTTCGTTTTTCTCACCTTGAAGCAACACTGCGCCTAGTGCGTAGTTGCTTGCATCTGTGCGAAGAATAAATGGCTTTGAGTAGTCCGCTTGTATAAGAATCGGTGCTGATGTTAAAAGCTTCTTCAAATTGTTGAAAGCTTCAACCTGTTGTGATTCCCACACCCATGATTGGTTCTTCCTAGTCAATCTAGTAAGTGGTTCTGCAACTTGAGAAAACCCTGGAATAAATTTTCTGAACCACGAACATGTTTGGATGAATGTCCTGAGATGTTTCAATGATGATGGTGGTTTCATCTCCAGAATGGCCCTGATCTTATCCTCATCAGCTGAGACACCTTCATGAGAGATAACATGCCCCAAATACTTTACTGTTTCTCTAACAAAAACACATTTTTCTCGATTTGCATGCAATTTAAATTTTGTGAGCTGCTCGAAGACGACATGTAGATCTTCCAGGTGCTTCTGAAATCCTCCTTCAGTGATGATTAATAGATCATCCATATAACCTAGAATAGTTATATCTTTAAACGCTGAGCTAGAACGCATCCTATCTATTAAGCGTTGAAAAGTTGCCGGTCCGTTCTTTAATCCGAACGGCATCCTTTTAAAACGGAACGTACCAAACGGCGTAATAAACGCAGTTTTGTCTCTGTCCTCTTCCTTTACGGCCACTTGCCAGTATCCCGATCGCAAATCGATTGTGGACATGTGACACTGTCCTTGCTTAGTTGATTGTAACAGCTCATCAATGCGGGGCATTGGATAGGCGTCAGTTTTCGTGATCGAATTCAATTTTCGATAATCGACGCAAAACCGAAAGCTGCCATCTCGCTTAGGTACTAACAAAGCCGGTGCACCCCAGGCGGACTCACACTCTTCCACTATACCTTCAGCCAACATCTTGTTGAGCTCCTGTTGCATTATTTCCTTCTTTGCAGGTGTCAGGCGATAGGGAGGCGTCGCTACCGGCGCATGGTTCCCTGTATCAATGTGATGCACAACATACGGTGTAGGCTCCCCAATCGGATCGAACAAGTCGCTAAAATCCTTCAGTAATTGGGCAAGCTCATCACGCTCCTGCTCCTGCAAGCATGTCCCCTCATCGTCACGTAAAATATTCACTGTCGCGTATGAATTTTGACGAGGTGAATTGGGTTCTAAAAGAAGTTTGTACTTTTGTTCGCTACTTTCAGAAAAATGCCACAAGCAATGATTAAAATCGATAACTAAACCAGCTTTCTTTATAAAATCGATTCCTAAAAGTGATTCGTTATTTTTCGCTTCGGGGAAAATTATAAATTCGGTAGGTATAATTTTATGAAAAAGGTTCACCTGTACTTCCGCAACAAGTACCTTCATTAACCGCGAGCAACCATCCGCTAATCGGATGTTACGAGTGCAACGCTTCAGGGGGTGACCTTCCTCTACCAGAACTTTATGGAGTGAGTGACCAGCAATACAACCTTTCGCACCAGTATCCAATAACGCAGTTCCATTTTTCCCCAATATCCCGATTTGCATCAAGGGTCGATTATTCACGAACTCCCCCTGGATCCGACCCTGTCCGCGCGCGAAATTTTCATTACAGCTTTTAAAATCACAATTATCAATAACGAAACTATCGTTACAATTTTTTACATCACAATTATCATTAACGAAACTATCGTTACAATTTTTAAAATCACAATTATCATTAACGAAATTATCGTTACAATTTTTTAGATCACAATTATCATTAACGAAACTATCGTTACAATTTTTAAAATCACAATTTTTATCACTTTTAACATCAAGTATATCTGACCTCGCAATTTTCATTGCGAGGTTACCTGATTGTCTCTCAAAATGCACGGGCGGCGCCGTCGATGACATTGTAGCTCTCCGAGCCACAGCTGCGGCGGCGGCATTATCACGCTCGGTTGCCGGGCGACGTCTGCTATCACCGCGCCGGCCGCGCTCGCCCAATGTTTGGGGCGCCGCGGGCGGCGGCAACGGTTGAGGCTCGCACGGCGCGAGCGATGCGCGCGGGCCGACGGGCGCTGTTATCAGGCCGGTCGCCGCACATTCGTCGAGTTTGATATCGCGGTCGCGCGAAGCGGGAACCTTTGATCGCGATTTATTTTGTTTGCACGGTAATGCCACTGAGTAAAATGCACTTTGTGAATTTACTTTGCACTTTTCACATTTCGATTTTATCACATTAGGTGCTCCACACCCGTAGCACTGAATGTTTTTAGAGACGCTTTTAGCACTTTCGTTATTATTATCGTTATCACTAGACGCACTTTTTAACTTTTTACAATTTAGTTTATCGTGTCCCCACTTTTTGCAATATGTGCAGGAAACTCGACGACTATCCTTGTCGTGAGTTGATGCCGACGCGGACGGCGATGATGCGGCGGCGGCGCCGACGGGACGGAGACTAGCATCTCTGCTCGTCGGTGGCGGCGGCGGCTTTTTGTCGCCGTCTTGTAACGACTCCTCAATCGTTCTGGCACGCTGCAGCAAATTGTCGAATGACCACACTGAGTCTCTGTCCAAGCGCTTTCTGATCCGTCGGTCGAGTAAGCCGTAGACCATATCGAGTTGCACTTTTTCACTCAACTCGTCCTTGGGCAGTTTTGATAATAGTGCACGACATTTTGACACAAATAAATCTGTAGGATCGGTTCCTTGTTTGTATGAAAATAGGTCTAGGTATATACGAAATGGTGGTCGTCGTTCTCCGAATGCACTTCTTAATCTAGTTACAGCATCTTCCCACGATGCCGTACTACTTTTAATTCCCTGCCACCAAATCGCAGCTGAGTCTGTCAATAACATCGATAATCCCTTGATCGCGTTATCATCCGGAATTTGCAGGCAGTTTTTATATACTTCCACTGCGTCGATGAATCCGTCTACTTCTGCGTGATTCCCGCTGAATCGGGCGGTACACTTTGTAAAGTTTGCGGCGGGCATCCTCATCGACACTTCGGCATTTGGTGTTGAAGTTCTAACTTCACTGATTAACCGCGCGAATATCTGTGCTTGACTCTCTTGAAGGCTTTGCATGAGAGTCGCAAACTGATCCGGTGCCATTGTTAACATAGGCTCATCTACTTGAGCCTCATCATCCGATTGTCCTTGAGCTCTTGTTCGTGGCATGGTAGCGCTTCAAAACGAACAGGCTAACGAATAAAATGTTGAGCGTGTGGCGTGGCGTGCGTCGTCGCCGTACTGCGCGGGAGCGTCCAAAATGGCGGTCGATCACTGAATTGAAAAAAAAAATCTCTCGCACTCTCTGGGGAAGGCTCCTATAGTTGGGCGCCAATGTAGCCTGTGGGCTTGGGGTTCTGGCCTATCTCGAGAGGTGCGAGGAGTTTTCATGAATGAAAATACCGAACTTTGAAAAAAGCATACACGTTTACTTGACTTCTCGCGTGATACACAACACTCCTTATTAGCAGATACACGGACAATATATAGTCAATTTACATAGTTATTAAATATCAAAAAGGGGCGGAGCCCTACGGTTTCGCTGAGGAAAGCGTGACCGTGTTCGCGGCGGACAAGGGGCGGGAGCAGACTGGGGAGAGTCGTTAATACGCCCTTTTTGACTAAGATTTCGCGCGGTAACGCGCGCTGGCTGCGATTGGCCCATTGCTGCTTGGTTGGTATTACTTTTTAAATCACTGCCACTGGGTTGCCCTGTCACAACATGCATATAAAATTACACATTCATTTACTCGCTCACTTGCAAACTTTTGCATCTGTTAGCCTAGGTTATCCCAGGAACCGAAAATTTTCCAAGAAGTCTGTTAATAGAGGTAAGCGCAGCTTTGAACTTCAAACTAAATTTCGTCGAAATCCTTTGGCCAGTAGGGAGTAGAATGAGAACAAACACACACGACTTTCACACATCTGTAATTTTAGCGTGTCGTCATGTGCCTCCAGACAAAACCTGATAAAAACGTTGGTAACATCTCTCACTGAATAAATAAGTTGAAATAATATTCAGAGAATTTTCCGAAAAAAACTCTTATGTTGAAATCGGCTAAACCAACAGCAAATACAGAATTAATTAGACAAATAAAAGTTCAAAGTTGAAATCTTTCATGTAACCTCTGAGTTGTGGAAGGAACGTTGTTTAATTTAAGTTCTTCAACTCGGGGAAACACTTATGTAAAGTATAAATCCTTGGGTTAAATATGAAACCTTAGGCTTTACTTTAAGAATGAAGGTCTCGTCAGACTACGCTATAAATAACATATCGCGTCGTTTCACAATTTTTCCCGCACTGCGCTTTCTAATCCCGCACTATGGGTAATTATTTTTTCATTCGCAGCAAACTGGCTCAGTCTAATGGAACTATTTAGGCCAGAGGACTACAATCACGTACACGACGTACGTACGTACTACACGTAGAACATCTAACTGGGTAATCATTTCCGAGCATTTTCTTTTAGACCAACTCTAAATTTTATTTATATATTGTACACGTTCGACACACTGCACTACTACACTACTTCTTCTTAATTACATAAAAAAAACACTGTACCAACTATACAGGGTTGTAAGAAAAGGGTATGCTTAAGCCAAAAAAGGCTTACATTACACACCATTAAGAATAACTTTTACTGTGGAACGAGAAACTGAGAAACCTACCGCTTTTAGGCTTATGATTGCAGGTTGAATCCTCTTCGGTTTTGCATACCCTTTCCTTATAACCTGTACAGTGAAGCAGGCGGAGACACTGCGGGATGCTATGATGCTGTACAAACATACTGTTGTCTGAAGAATATTTTACGTTCAAGACATGTTAGTAGAGACAGCGGTAATACGCCTGTAGGCAACAGCTGTTGGCTTGATTAAGCCATAAATATGCAGCTCGAGTGCGAAACATACGGGCGAGCCCCATTCAACTGAGCCATAGCGTAACATAGTTCCGTTTATAAGGTTTTATTAATTTTGCTTTAGTATCGGGATAATAATGACGAGGTTTAAGATTTACATAAGAAATTCGGAGAGAAAATACACTCATGTATTAGATATTGTGTTCTGAAAATAAACATTTCAAAGGTTTCAATTACACTACTTTGCAGGGTTATAAGGAAAGGATATGCTAAGCCGACAAGGCCTATAGTAATCAGCTTTTAGTATGAGACCAAACCTGAAATTTCGAAATAAAATTTCCTGCTTCACTTTGCTAAATGTCTTAAAATGAATTCTACGTAAGAAAGTCTGTTTTAAGATTAGCCTTTGAGAATATTTTAGATTACACAATATCTTTTTAAAATATTAGACAAAGTACAATTCCAATATTAGTAGACGTAAATACTTTCTTGAAGGATCAGATGACATAATGTCTGACATGGACTCTTCACTTTTAACTTTTCACTTAGCGTAATTTTCATTTGATATTCCGATTGTGCTGGCACTTCATATAGTAAAACCGAGACACAAAGAGACGCTTGTATAAGTAGGTAATACAATTTTCTAAGAAAATATGATTATTTTTGTAGTAGTGAGTTGAACCATAGAGTAAACAACAGTGTATTATGAATACTATACAGTGTAATACGAACTGAATAGTTCTGAGAAAGGTCGCCAGGGACCCTATTCTTGGGCGCACGAGATGATCTCCGTCACTCTCACTTCCATGACATTTCTAATGAGAGCGACAGTGACCGAGATAATATTTCACTCGCCAGAATCATTATACCCCATTTTTAATTAATAGGGCCCTAGATAAATATACTCGTCGATTCTTTGAATTTTGAATTGAATTCGTCACCCAGTGTTTCTATAGTCACCGCGTTACCAACTGAGTTGTAGGGCCATAAACGTTTAAACTTTTCAGGACCACAATACTTTCTACTATTTTTCTATACTCGTCGATTCTTTGAATTTTGAATTGAATTCGTCACCCAGTGTTTCTATAGTCACCGCGTTACCAACTGAGTCGTAGGGCCATAAACGTTTAAACTTTTCAGGACCACAATAATACTTTCTACTATTTTTCTATCTGATTTTATTCTTATCGATATGCGCCTATAACCATCTTACGCACATAACTATGCGGCTCCACAAGTGCGAGCGAAATAGACATAGAGAAATGATTATGGCCGCACGACTCTGTTGGTAACGCGGTGACTATAGTACACGTGATCAGGTATTACTAGAAATAATAAAGAAAGGTTATTTAAGGTTCCCGGGTACAAAGACAACTCAGCGTGGGCGTAAACGTTTTATTGCTATTTTTTCTAAAATAAGAAAGCACACCGAGCAAGAGAAGATGCTGATGACGCATTATACAAGTGTGTACGAGTACAGCTACTTATTTAAAAATTCGTTATATAATTTTACCTCTTAGCTTCTTATTCTGATATAAAACAGTATTTGCCGATTATTATGGATTAATTTAGAAGCTGATCATATAAGCCGATCTTATATCTCAGGGTGACGAGCGCAGTGCTGTGCCGCGCAGGGTTTTGAATTCTGCGAGTTCAAAATTCTGGATGGGGCAGACCTGTTATGGGCAAACGTGACGTTTAACATCAGGCGAGCGATTTGCTCGTCTCGTCACTCAATGACATAAAAAAAATAAAAAAAAAATAAATAAGCACTGTCACATGGGAGGGTTTTATCAGATTCATACAGTTTATCAATGAAATAAATCGGTTCAAAGTGACCCTTAAAAAGTAGATATTTTTCATGGCTCTATTTTTATTAAGGGTGTTTTCAAAAAAAGTATTGACTCAGCTGACAGTGATACGAGTATAGCTCATTTAATTGTACAAACCAAGCTTCATCATAATCTGATGAATAGTTTCCGAAGGAAGTCAAGAGAAATCAAGAGCCCTGAAGGACTATTAAGAACACTCTGAAGCGGTGTAGAGTTTTCTGATCTTAGCGCATCTGATAGCTATTATGTAAAGATGTATATGTAAGTAATGTCACTTATCGCAACATAATTATATTACAGAAAACGCAAAACGCAGCGCTTAGGCCTTAGACCTAGAATGCACTGAGAAAAATGGCCATCTAAATTCCGATGTATTCACCTAAACTAAGGAGCATACTGATATCACCAAATAGTACGATGATTAGCACGTTTTTACGGTGACAACCATCATAATATATATTGTGATTGTCACCCTAAAAACTGGTGCTAGTACTAGTTTTTACGGTGACAACATATTATATCATTAGTTGTCACCGTAAAAACTGGTGCTAATATCATCGGAATTTTGACGAATTGTGTGAAATGAAGTGAATTCATCATTCTTTTAGCTTAATTTAGATGGACATTTTTCTCAGTGTGTTCTTTGTGCTCTAGACCGGTGCGGTGGACCAGAACCTTATTATTGGTCAGAAACAAAGGGTCCCCCATATATGCCTCCGTATTATCTACCAGCTATGTATTATTTTTACATAAAAATGAAAAGGAAAAACTGGGTCGCTTTGTTCTAAACAAAACGAACAAAAAATGTTTGTCTATAACATTTACAATTTGCGAAATTAAAAGCCGATCCGTAGAATTTAATAACGGGAAAATATTTGAATATTCAACAAACGGGGTGTTCACAATCAGAAAACGTTCGATTTAATCTGTTCTCTCAAAATTTGCTTTATTGTATACAGTTTACGCGTCTCTGGGCTTTAATTCACTCCATTAAAAAGCTCTTTAGCATTTTAAGGGTAGATATAGCCAATTTACTACGAAAATAATTTGTTTCTACATTGTGAATTTGTGAAGTAACCGGTATTGGGCGGCTTATAGCCCGTAGTGCCTATTGTTCTAAAAAGTGAATAAAAAGAGACTACATACCAGTGAAGCTCCACATTTTAAACCGCTTATAGCTTTGTTCATCAGTGAGACCGTGGCACTGTAGAAATACTGCCGGAATCACATATAGGTACTACCGGGTATACATATCTATACCTAAAACGGTTAAAGTGACAAGCAATTAAACGGTAAGGTAACAACTAATAAAATCTTAATATATATAAATCTCGTGTCACAATGTTTGTCCTCAATGGACTCCTAAACCACTTAACCGATTATAATAAAATTTGCACACCGGGTGCAGTTCGATCCAACTTGAGAGATAGGATAGTTTAAATCTCAAATTATAGTCGCAATTTTAATTTATTGCAAATTATATATATACTGATAATTTTTACTATAAATTGACAAGTTAGCATCAACATACTACGGTTGCTATAGTTACGCAAATAGAATTGACGCAATGGCTTTTGACAGGACAACGTCTGTCGAGTCAGCTAGTCTACATATAAAATTCACCTTCTCTGTTTTATTGCTAGGTGCGGCTAAGAGTGTCATTGTTATAAACAATGTGAATGTGAATGTGATTGCGCTTTCTCGCAATCCGTACTTTCCTCAAACTATGAAAGAAAAATGCCGCAATAGAGATCTTATAACGTACAAAGCATTCTTGCGGGTCGCCAGTGCGGGACCTATCACCCCCCACAATGAATAAGAATAAGAAATTTCTTATAAAGCGGGATCTATAAGAGATAAGCTGCGGACAGGCCTCACGTCTAACCTATTAATAACAATGTCACCTAGAATCGGAAATTCGATTCATCTGTAATAGGATCGGCACATATCATTATGTCTCTTGACAGAGGAATCCTCCCGATCGAGGGTTCTCTGAATTATTGGTGTCAGGGTTTACGAGTATCCTGACCACAGCAAAGCTCTCATAAACTAGGGAGGGCAGGAAGTCGGCTGGAATTGCGAACATACGAGTATGGCACACTTAACGTTTCAGTGGAAATGAAGTACTACGTTACATTGTTGAGAGGTAATAACTATACAGGGTTATAAAGAATGGGTAAGCTAAGCCGGTAACTCATAGTACCTACTCATCATTATAAACAACTTTTGCTAAGGGACCAATTCTGAGATCGCGGAAAAAAAACAGCTGTTTCATAAATCTTGTCGAGTGTAATTAACATTTTTGTATTCGTTATAACCCGGTCCTGTAGTTTAGCAACTAAATTTTAGTAATCGCTCCTTAAAAACAATAAATGTGATCGAAATTATAGTTGGATATCCGATTTAATTTTAAATAAGTAGTTTCGTGTAGTGAATTAAATGTGCCAAAATCACGTCACAGTAAAATGTAATCTGGGTTTTCCGTCGATCTGGTATACCTACAGTTACGTACTTGAATAGCAAGCTATCTTACGAACACTCCATTATAAACCTCCTCCTTTATGATTATGAACGTCAGCAAAATGGGTAAGATGCTTTAAGATGGCTCATGGTAAATTTGACCGGCCTTTTCCACTTATCACCCCTAAAGGTTTTCCCTTAGGGGTAAAGAACGGGGAAAATGTTTTAGACCTCTTGGGGGATAGACGAACTTTGTAAAAGTCATGCCCGCTAGATTCTCGTTTCTTCTAGGCAAGTGTGCTCCATTGTGGACCGCATCGTTGCTTGCCTTCAGGCGAGATGGCGGCCAAACGCAAGGCTATAACTGAATAAAAAAAAAACTCCATTTTAACGTACCTGCTGTTCCCGTGTTTTTATGTTATTAATTATAAGAAAACGCATACGTAGACATAAAAGTTGTCAACCATGTTTACTTATAATAAATCACCCCTCTTTTTGCGCCGGACTCCAAAAATATCATCACAGTTAAATCACAGATCATCACACTCCCAAAACACTCATTCGATCCAAACGAAATTATCCAAATTCGCCTGAAAATCGATAGCTGCTTAAAATTCTAATATCCATAATATGTGTAGCCGATACCAGGCTATTAGCAGAATCATTTACATAATGATTGCAGAGCACGTACGCCCGTTATTTTGTATTTGTACCAACTACTGGTTCACTAAAAAAGCGTTGTAAACAAATAAAGTTATATTAGATTGGTTGGTAATGTAGAGTTCGATTTTTATCGCCCTACTAATTGCGCCCTGCGGTTTCACCCGCGTTTTAAGGATAAAAAGTAGCTCATAAAATATATAAATAAATATGAAGGTGTAATAAAATAAAGGTTGATGAAATTTGATATGAAAGTAGGTTATGCTACCTTAATTAAGTTTTATCCAAATCCGTTCAGCCGTTTTTGCGTAATTGAGCAACAAACATCCAAAAATCACAAACACCCAAACTTTGACATTTACGAGTATAATATTAGTAGGATAGTAGGATAAATGTTGTACTAAATTATTATCATCCAGAAATTTACGTTTGGAATTCAAATGGTAAATGATAAAATTAAATGTTATATTATGAGATAAATTTATGCAATAATTTGCGTTTGTAAAGTAATTATTACGCCGTTGAATATACCTATCAAAATTGTTTGGTAGATTTATTAGTGATCTGTAAACAGTCGCAGACTAGATTCAGAACAAAATACTTTTTAACTATGAAAATAAATGTGTAGTGATTACACATTTATTTTCATAGATAACGAATTCTTTTAGTCAAAATTCAAATTCAAAATAATTTATTCAAATATGGGTACATCAATGTACACTTATGAATGTCAAATACAATTTTTACGAATAAATTAATACACAATAAATTAAATGTCAAAGAAAATAATATTATTAGAATGTCAAAAATTATATAAAATAATTGCAATGTCAAAATATCAATGTATAAAATAACTACAATAGTAGGTATAATCAGTCAAGTATTATTATTACAGTCTAAATACAATTTACGTAAAGAGACTTTATCACAGATGAAGTCTTCAATTTTGTAGTAAGCCTTTTCAATTAAAAAGTCTTTTAAAATTCTTTGAAAATCTGTGTCTTTCTTATTTACTAGAGTAACAGGCAACAAGTTATAAAATAGTACGCCGTTCATTACAAAAGAGTTGCCAGTTTTGGCTAATCTAATTTTAGGTAGAACAAGTTTAAACTTGTTCCTTGTTATGCTAGTATATTGACTTCGTTTGTGATATTTATGAATATTTTTACGCACATACATAATGTTCAAGAAAATATACAAACATGGTAACGTTAAAATTTTCACCTGCGCAAAAACTTGTCTAAGAGATTCTCCATAACCTAGCCTATAAATAGCCCTAACAGCGCGTTTTTGTAAAATAAAGATGCTATTTACGTCTGCTGCATTACCCCAAAGCAATAATCCATACGACATAACAGAGTGGAAGTAACTGAAATAAACAATTCTTGCAGTTTTAATGTCTGATAGTTCTCTTATTTTCCGCACTGCAAATGCTGCGGAACTCAATTTGTTAGACAGTTCCTTGATATGTGCTCCCCATTGAAGTTTGCTGTCAACGATAAGGCCAAGAAACTTAGCATCCTTCGACAAAGTAAGTTGATCGTCGTCAATAACTATACTAGGCAAGGAAGGATTATTAGTCAATGTGAATTTAATAGCTTTCGTTTTCTTGGCATTTAGCATTAAGTTATTGACGCTAAACCACCTATTAATTAAACTAAGCGACAAATTGATTTTGGATATATCATAGTTTTTCCTATTGATTCTAAATAACAGAGATGTATCGTCGGCAAACAAAATAATTTCACAATGCTTACGCGCTAAGAAAGGCAGGTCATTGATATAGACTAGAAAGAGGAATGGGCCAAGAATTGAACCCTGAGGGACCCCGATTGAAACGTTAGCCGACTCCGATCGAACCCCATTTATGTCAACATTTTGGGTTCTACCACACAGATATGATTTCATCAACATAAACGCATCACCTGTCACACCATAGTGTGAAAGTTTACATAATAGAATTTCATGGTTCACACAATCAAACGCTTTCGACAAATCGCAAAAGATACCTAAAGAATCATGCTGAGACTCCCAAGCCTCGTAGATGCTCTCTACGAGATTCGAGGCTGCGTCCACAGTTGAACAGCCCTTAGAAAAACCAAATTGCTTATTAAATAATAAATTATTAATACAGAAGAATGAAGCTAACTGATTTAACATTATTTTTTCAAATATTTTGCTAAGACATGGTAAGATAGATATTGGTCTGAAATTACTAGGGTCTTTCTTACTACCACTTTTGAACAAAGGTATAATCTTGCTAGTAATTTAGGATCATAAAAAAAAGTTAGACAAAACTGCGTCACAACAGCCAATGATTCGTCAGCTTATAACGTGAAGTACAAAGTACCGAGAGTTGTCTCGGCAAGTAAGAGGAAGTATCCAGTTCAATTGTTCCGAGTTGTGCATTGTCTCGTTGTTTACAATACCTATTCCAACCGGAAGTAGATACGGAATCCGAAGCAAGTTTTACATAATCTAAGTTAGCCGAACTTCTCGAGTCTTCGCTTTGGACGGCCTCGAACACTGTTCTGTGGTGGAGCTAAACTAATTGCGCAAAAAGTGACGTAAAGTTACAAGCTCCTCTGTAGCACGACACGTGTAAGAGACTTTATTTTATTACATTATTGTTATGAAAATAATGTTGTAAATGAAATGAAATGAAAACGTACGGTAGGTGGTTCAGACAAGACCCTTGATTGTTTTCATTTGATCTTTTAGTTGTTTACTCCTTGAAAAATATCAACGAATTGATTGAAACTTCGAAACTCTATTTGGTATATGACTCAGTCTTATATGAGTAGTCTCGTGTATTTTAACAAAATGTGTGTATGTTGTTTAAACTTAATTCTGAAAGGCTAATTCTCGAAAAATAGCTTCAAAACTTCACTTCGATGTTCAACTGTAAATACTCAACTGGAATCATGTCTAAAGTAATAAAAGGACAGGAGAAAAATAAGACAGACATTAATAAAAGTCTATTAGTTATTGAGCACTCACAGTGGCGCACAATCGGGCCAACTTATGTTTATCAGACTGTACCTCTACATAAAGCATCTAATATCAATTACCTATGTCATGAAGTACACAAAATTAATACGAAAACAAGAAAACGAATTCCCCTACAAAGTAATATTAGACTCTATATTAATACAGCCCCGATGTAGCTTTTCATTTCCTATTTCGTCGTAACTTATTTACCAAGTTACGGGCTGAGATTTACTAGGGCATCATATTGGATTAGTATGTACTCTAGGTACGGTCTAAGTAAGATTGATTGGAATTATGTACTGAGACTGGATTAGGCCACAGATGAATTACTTATAGTTTGTTGACTTTGGGACTTCGAGATGGGGAAGAGCCGTTTTGGTCTTGATCGTCGTAGGTACATGGACTTTGAAAGTTCAAGGAAAAAATCTTTGGAAGTCGGCGAGAGTTCGTCCTTATTATTTATGTATTAGGATACCTTTTATTGAAAATAGAGAGATTTAGATGAAGAAAAACAATAAGCCAAACTAACTTTATAGAGTATTTTTTTAGTTTTTGTTCGACGTATGATTATGATGATAATGGATTAAATTTACTAACTGTATATTAATGGCTGAGTCAGTACTAGCATATTAACATGCAATCGTCTGTCTACGCAATTAATTAGTGTTCAACGATAACACACTATGCGGAGAGTTGCACACTTGCACTGACAACGATTGAAACAAAGCGCGGCAAACATTTTCCTAAATTAAACATACTAAAATAACTTATAAATCAAAAACAAGTTGCCATATTTCACATGTAGAATCTTCAACACATAAATAAGTGAATATTCCTCGAGAAAACAAATAAAGCGCTGAAATAAATAACACATTGCAGCTGCAAACAAGCCTTTGAGCACGGATTGCAGGCCGTCTCGCGCTTGTACAAAGTATTTGTCGTACCGTGATGTGTGTCTGGCGTTTTATCTATTGAGAACAAAGAAACCAGAGATATTTCTATTCTATTCTATCTTGGATGTTCATGCAAGACGGAGAAGAGCGACGGCGCTTTCTTTTTAATTTTAGCTTTGTATTTTGTATTGAGTTGAAATGAGGTTTGATTAAAAATACTTTGCTGTGTTTTAATGTGCGATTGATATTAGCTTTAAAAAGGCGATTGGTGATGAGAATTTCTAAACTTTAAGTTTTAGTTTCTCCAGAATCTGTCAGACCTTGACAAAAAATGTGTATGACACTTCGGATATACCTGAAGACCGATCTATTCAAAATTGGTGAAGCTGTTTAGGAATTAAGAGAATAAAAAAAAATTACAAACAGAGATTACAGTCATCTTGTACTTAAAAACGTTAGCTTACTTTCTTAGATGGTCGGGTAAATACAGGTAAATTTAAGCTTCATGACCAAAAAACTCGTTAGACTAAACAGTCACATAGACAAAAAGTCTGTTAAATCGACAAAAAGTCCGAAAGTCGGCGAGAGTTCCGACTCAAATGTTGAGCACCACGGCGTAATTTCAGGGAACAAAAAATGCTTTCGCAAAAACGGCAGTTGAGCGTGGCCATAAATATTTCACTTTGATATAATAATCCTATTTGTGCATATTTTGTAAGCACGTATGCACATGTTGCGGTATGCTGTCTGCAAGCATGTATTGTATACATGCTATAGTTCTTGCAGTGTTGCGGTGCAGATCTTGGCGAGAACAATACGCCGCGATGTTTGTATAATCCTTACATGTTAATAGCTGGGTGATTAGTTGCTCTAGAATCTCAGGTAACACGAATTTGTCCGTGTCAGTGTGTAATAATTTAATCCAAGCTGTGAAAACAACGTTTTGATGTGAGCAAAACTTCAGGGTTAAACAGACATGTCTCCGAAATACAAAGATGATACTTTGTATCGTCAGTATTGTATTTTAAAACTCATTTTTAATAGCCTTGTCTATTTTACCGCTGGGCATAGTAGGTACAAGCCTTGTTAAACATATTAAGTTCTGTAAAATTGAATTTACCTTCTACCAGTGAGATGAAATAAACATCTTAGCATTCTACTAGTTAAATCTAAAAGAGTTTGAAATGTGACTATTTAGCTAAATAAACTTTTTATAGATAAATGTAAAAGAAAAGTATGGACTTATAGGAATAATTAAACATTTAAAAAGTCGTACGAGGATGACATTTGAAACGTTATAAAATATTGTCTAAATCTCAAAAATACGAATTTACTCACACATGCACACCATCACCCCACACACTCATACACACACCCCCACACCCATTTGTTACATTTGTGATAAGATGGCGATTTAGTACTTGGTTAAAAATAAGTAGTATGAAAAGCATCTAGAAAAATTTCATAGAAAATTTCGAATTAAATAACTTTTCTAATATGAGATCATTCTTGGAAACTACCAAGTTATCGTTATAAAATTCCTAATAGAAATTCCGCAAACAAAATTTAACCTGAGATCTATTCTTGAAAGTTTTCTAATGAATGTTTTCAGAATTTCATATCTCGAGCGAGTCATGAGAAACCTGGCATTTTCCGTTCAATCCTGCAGCCAATATTAAACTATTCTTAGTAGGGGAACTCCAGGTTTATAAATAGCTAATCGATTTATAATCAGTTTCCTCGTAGCTCGAACCATTTCTGAGTAAATCGCGAAAAACCCGTTTGGTGACCTTCTACCCGGAGTAAAAAAAAATCCACGTATCGGATCGATGGCTTTTTAGGTTTCATTTATGATGGTGTTCTGAACAATCCTACCAATTTTCAGCTGGGTGGGAATTACTGTGTACCCTCTGATGTCTAAATTGACCACGCTATTATTGTCAAATCTTTATAAATAAAAATGAATTGTTGTTCGTTAGTCTGATTAAAACTCGAGAACGGCTGGGCCGATTGAGCTGATTTTGGTTTTAAAATGTTTGTCGTAGTCCAGGGTAGGTCTAAACGGTGAGAAAAATTCGAATAATTGCCGGGAAAACCCTCAAAACAGCCCTTTTCTATTTCCCATACAAACGTTTTCTTAATAAAATGTAGCCAATTTGAACTTTATTGCTATTCAATAAAGTTCATATTAAATTATAATCACTCACTGTTGTCTAAGCAATTTAGTTGTGTTTCTAACGTCAAAGCTGCTAAACAAAAGTGAATCGCGAACGCGACAAAATTGCATAGTCACAAAATGTAATAAATCATTAGTAGTACTGATTTTCAATCAATTTGGTCGGCTTCGCGAAACTTAATTTGACATTAGATTTGACAACCAACTAATATGTCAATCATTCTGTCGCACTTCAGAACACGGAGATTTATAATAAACTCCAAAAAAATTAATATGTACTGGTGGAATTTATTTCCTTGATGCTCCCGGAGGAACCGGAAAAACGTTCATAATTTCATTGCTTTTGGCGAGGATCAGATCGAGAAATGATGTTGCTCTAGCGTTGGCGTTGGCTTCATCTGGAATAGCTGCGACTCTGCTAGAAGGCGGGCGAACTACGCATTCTGCCTTGAAATTACCATTAAACACCAATTTGCAACATCGCCAAAAATAGCGCAATGGCGAAGATCCTACAGGTATGCAAATTAATTGTTTGGGATGAATGCACAATGGCCCATAAGAGGTCACTGGAGGTACTGGACAGAACATTGAAAGATCTTCGTGACAACCAAAATATTTTTGGTGGGGCCATGATTCTGTTATCAGGTGATTTTCGTCAGACTCTTCCAGTTATTCCCCGATCAACTGTTGCTGATGAACTAAATGGCAATTTGTGGCAATTTGTGGCAGTACGTAAAGACACTGCAATTAACAACTAACATGCGAGTATTTTTGCAACATGATGAAACTGCAAATGTGTTTGCGAAGCAGTTGTTAGACATTGGAAATAATAAAATTGCAATGGACACCTCGACCGGATTCATCACATTACCCACAGATTTCTGTCACATCACAGATTCAAAAGAGGAGCTTATTCAGCGTGTTTTCCCAGATATAGCGCAAAAGTTCAATAACCATAATTGGCTGGGTGAACGAGCAATATTGGCAGCGAAAAATAAAGATGTCGAGGATCTCAATGCGACCATTCAGAATTTTCTTCCAGGACAGTTGGTTTCCTTCAAATCAGTCGGACACCGTTATGAACCAGGATGACGTAGTCAACTATCCCACGGAGTTTTTAAATTCGCTGGAATTGCCTGGATTACCACCGCACAATTTACAGTTAAAAGTAGGATCAGTTGTCATCATGCTGGGTAACATTAATCAACCTCGACTATGCAATGGAACAAGACTGGCTGTGAAAAAGCTGATGAATAACGTCATTGAGGCAACAATTATAACAGGAAAATACAAAGGAGAGGATGTCTTGATCCCGCGAATACCGATGATTCCAACGGATTTACCATTCGATTTTAAACGCTTACAATTTCCAGTACGTCTGGCCTTTGCGATGACAATAAATAAATCGCAATGATAGTCTTTAGAAGTTTGCGGAATCAACTTGGAGTTTCCCTGTTTCACGAATGGACAATTATAAGTCGCGTGTTCGCGCGTCGGAAAACCGTCTTCTTTGTTTATTTACGCACCACAAAACAAAACAAAAAATATAGTTTATGAGAAAGCTTTAAATTGATTAACAAACTGTATCATAACAGTCTTTTAAATTCAAACGGCATATCGGTTGGGATCATCGGGATCCTCGGAATGAGAACTTCCTCACCTTTGAATTTTCCATTCAGTATCGTCGCGTAAATTAAGTACATTGTTCATCAATTTTCTAACCACCCGCGTACCGTTGCACAGTTTTGGTTGGTTTATGTTTCGAAACATGATTACTACGGAGCCAACCTTTAGGCGTAAATTGTGCGGTGGTAAGCCAGCACAGACAATACAAAGGTTGTATTGTCTGTGTAAGCCAGGCACATCCAAGGAGTTTAAAAATTCAATTGGATAGTTGGTGGCTTCATCTTCATTTGTGACGCAGTCAATAGATTTGAATGAATGCATTGTTCCAATGATCTTATTTTGAATTATATAGTTCAGGTCGTCCACATCTTTATTCTTAGCCGCTAAAATTGCTCGCTCACTCAACCATTCATTATTTTTGTAGTTAGAAATAATGTCTGGAAATACATTGTTGATAAGTTCGTCTTTTGATGAGGCAAAATTACAGAAATTATTTGGAAATGATATCAATCCGCTCGATTCATCGACAGGTACTTGACCATTACCGATAGTCAGAAATTGCTCAGAGAAATCTTCAGCAGATGTATCATTAAGCAATGCAACTCTCATGTTTGTTGTCAGCTGCAGTTTCTTCACATAGCGCCATAGATTCGACGATTTGAGGCAAGCGTTTATTTCGTCGGCAGCCGTAGATCTTGGAATTACTGGCAGTGTTTGGTGGAAATCGGCAGACAGTAAAATCATTGCTCCTCCAAAACATCTCGAGTCATTCCGTAAATCTTTCAATGTTCGGTTAAGTGCTTCTAATGCACGTTTATACGCCATTGTGCATTCGTCCCAGATGATGATTTTCGATGCCGATAAAACTTTGGCCATTGCTGAATTTTTTGTAATTATTACACGTTGGTTCTTCAATAGTTTGAAGATTTAACGGTAACTTTAATGCTGAATGAGCAGTACGGCATCCTTCTAACAATGTGGCTGCTATTCCAGAAGAAGCAACTGCAACCGCTATGTTGGATCTCGCACGAACAGTGGCTAAAACTACTGACATCACCACCTACCTACCTACCTACCTGTTCCACCAGGGGCATCTAGGAAATATAAACCACCATTTCCATCATCGATTGCCTTCATTAAAGTATCATAAACTTCCTTATGTTGGGAATTCAACAAGGGTACTAATAATAATAATACTACTAATTGTAACTAATACGACTTTCTTTTATATATATAGATTTATACAAAAGTTTAGGTCTTTTATTTATCGATTGAGGCAGTACGAAGTCTGCCGGGTCAGCTAGTGTCTAATAAAATCAAATACAAAGTCACTATTTCAATCTGAAAACATCACGTCAACCTATCCGTACCTCCACGTCGAAATCAATTGAAATATTATATTTTACCGTGTACATTTTAATTTATAAAAAAAAAAAAATTAGTTACACTAAAGATTCTAGTTTAGAACAATAGTAAAGACATGTCTGTGGCTAAAGAACAACTAAAGAACAAGAGTTACATATCTAAATAAAGTAAAGTAAAGTAAAGCATATTACCTAACTTAGTCCTTTTTGTACGCTGTCTATTATCCAATTCTTATTTGCTTTTAAGTTTAATTAACTGAGATATTTTTGATCTCCAGTCAGTTGTTCCGAATACCCATCAAACATTTACCTGTAATCGCGCTCAGCTAACTTGTATCAGAGGTTTATTAAAATTCCGAATCGTATCCTCGCACCGAAATTCATCAAACAAAATTTAACTGAAGGCACGTAATGCTCAAGTTTCTGACGGAAGACATATTTTCTTTTGGAGCTTGATTTATGAGCTGAAAGTTAATATCTGTGTGGTTCTGAATACCTACGCTTTTTCTTAGCTTTGAGAAATGTGGAATAATGGACTCATTCCATTTCAGAAGCTAAGTTTGTTGAGTAAAGTTTTATGTGTTTCTACTTATTCATTTTCTTTGAGGAACAGTAAGCATATCTACTGGCCAGTGGTGCTTACGTATAACGAATGTTTTTTTAATGAGGGACCTTTGAACTCGAAAAAAAAAATAAAGGAACTAGGTACAGCTGTCTTATTTCTCTCTTTGATATTAAATAGAGACAGGCACAGTAATAGGGCTCGTCAGCGCGCTCGTTCACACTCATTAGATATGTTGAATATCAGAGTCACAGTATTGTTACAAAATTTAATAGAAATTGTAATATTTGTTCTAAACATCGATCAAGTATGTATGTCAGGTTCTATATCATTTTAACCCCCCGCGTAAAACAGAAGTGTATCTACGTATCTGGCCGTAGCATGCTATAGCTCCCAAACAACTGTTTATTTTTTGAAAAGAGACTCAATCGAGAGAGTACTTTTCTATGATTCGAAGAAATCAGTTCAGCCGTTAAAAATAGCATTTCCAGTCGGGGGTTTCACACTTGTATATTTTTTTATGCCAATCGTTCATTCCTCGAGTTAATTCAATTTAAGTTGAGTCCAATACTAAAGATTGTATAGCTACACTAAGTTCACGGCACAGATTAGAGGCCATCCATAAATTACGTATTTAGTCACACGATTTTCATGATTTTAGACCGCCCCCGTCCTTGTCACTGCTGATCTCATTTGGTCACTGCTGGTCGGATAACTTTTAAGTTATTCCATTAAAAAAAAACGAGTTTTATTTCGAAGGTACTAACTTTTTAAATATGGCGCCACGAAACTTAGGACGCATCCCACCCCTTGTCACACAATGTCACACTTCGTCGACCCCTCCCGACCCCTCTCGATAATTAATAGATGGCCCCTTGTGCCATAGCTATATACCGTGTCCGTAACTCGAGACGGTTACCGGCTGCCACCAGCTGGTTAATTAAAAACTAACTACCCCTAGAATGCCGTAAGACGCCGTGGCTTGATTGACGGCGTAACGTTTTTGTGAGTCAGGGGTCCTTAAAACCCGGATAATTAAAACTAGGATAAGCTAGCCAGCTAGTTTAGACCCGGTGTCAACTTGTATCACTAGCTGCGGTGATGAAAAACGTACTGGTGTTTATTCTAGGTTTCTCCTATTTACATTTGACATTTCAGCCGATTCCGTCCAGCCGTATCAGCGTGAAGGAGTAACAAACATACAGACAAACTTTCGCATTTTCTGTTCATTTTTAGTGGGATGATTGATACTTTATGACTTGTTTGCTGCATGATATATTATGCTACATCATAAAGTAGATTTTACTATGGAAACTAACGTGGTTTTGACACAAATTTAATAGTCAATTGGAAAAAAAATCCTGAAAAAACCATGTTTGTGTTCAACAGAATATAACAAAAAGCAAATACCGATTGCGTTCCGGTTTTGCGAAACGAAAGTTCCACAGAATAGTTGTCAATGTCAATTAAACCTCGGACTTGTGGCATGAATGTGGCTATGCGCTGGATATATTTTTAACAGACTTCCAAAAAGGAGACGGTTCTCAATTCGACGAATAAGTACGTTTTTTTTTAGATCACATATTCCACGCCATATCATATTGCGGAAATCACCGCAGGCGAAAAATTGTTTTCATATGACATATTTTTTTCTCCCGGAATACGTTATAAAGGCGGGGGACGTATTCGGGCAGCCGGGAGAAGTTATGACGTAGAATACTCGTTACATACTATCACGAGTATTTTATGGTGGACTATGGTAAACTTACCATAATCTAAACTCTAAAGAAACCTAATTGACTTCATTTTTGTCTACGATTCCAACGAAATAATGATAGTTGCAACCTCCTATATAGCAAATCTGTTTTTATGGTTAGTCCCTTCGGCTATGGTAAGAATTGTTAAAAATACATTGTTATTAAAGACATTACACGTAATAAATCCTTTCTTGCTTATTTCAAAAAATATATTATAATAAAACCACAAATTGCTTATTACGAGCTCAACCCAAACCAATATTCTTAATCCATTCAAACAGAACAAAATCGAAATACCGATTTTAATAAACCGAATCAATGATTAAATTTCGAAGTCAAATTCGCTAAGCTCTTTAAGCACTCAACTTTGGCATTCTTCAACGTTTCGGTACATTTAATCAAAGCGACAGACCTTATGCAAATGGCCTGAGACAAAGCATTATTTTTATCGGAGTCAACTACGGAGAAATAGATTTACAGACAGTTACTTATCTTTTAAATGTGTTAAGTTACGTCACATTTTGAATTAAACTTCTTTTTCTATCAAAACCAGTCATATTATCGAGTAACTACAACAAAAGGTTTCAAAAGGTCTGTTGATAAAGTCTTAAAGTCGTAAAGGTCGACGACGTGTCTGTGACACCTCCAGGTATCGATAGGCAACGCTTTTGCTTATCACTTAGGGTAATCAAAAAAGTTATACGCTCTAAGAAACACCCACGATGTACAAGATCAGTAAGATAATATAATAATCCTTTTATTATTATTATAAGTGACCAAAGCATGTAATTACACCCACGTCTTAACCATACGCAGGATCACTCGCGTGTACGGTTTCTACCCACTACATGTCACTCTATTATAGCGGAAATGGTATTTAATATTAGTATTAACTCGGTACCGACCCTACTCTATTTGTGGCAAAGCATTAGAATGTACGTTATAGTATTATACATAGCAGGATTGCAGCATGATAGACTTAAGGTGCTTGAAACGATGACCTGGGTTTTAATTCAAATGATACCTACACAACAAAACAGGGCCCGTACCGTGAGCCTGAATTGAATCCCATTGAATTTTGTCTAGCTTTTTCTGTAGCTGACGTAACCAGACGAAGGCTGTGTTATCCAATTAAGGGTTCATGATACGGACTCAGAACCTAGAACACGTGATGACCACAGCGCGCTCCCACTCTTTTATTAAATTTATGATTATCTACTTCAATTTAAGACAGTGAGTGCGTATGCGTCTGGTATGACTTTACCTCAATCCAGCTCCACCAGACTGGCCCTGCTTTTGCCCTTCAGCGTAGCAACAACAGCAGCAGCTACAGCCATGAAAAAACGAACTTGGCAGGAATTCCTTTCGATATCGCACCGCCTCCTGCTGGCAGTTCCACGCGTTGCGAGAAATTCTAACTCTCTTGACTAAGTAAGTTTATACGTCCTGATAACACACCTGGGAATCCGTGTCTGTTACCTCCAAGTACTGCGTCACCTCAGTTAGTCAGTTCCGGAGGTTCCGTTGTCGAAGTATTAGGGAACTCGTTATCTGGCGGTAGATCCTCAAGTCCTCGAGTCACGCTGGCAGAGAGGGCGATAACAAAACTTTTTCCGTTAAACCTGGCGATTTATAACAGCACTTCGGCCCTATGGAATTTGATTAGCAAGAGTTCGTACGAAGCAATGTCTCATAAAGTCGTCGAAGATGATGAATACTTTTTTATGCCAGTTTTTATTACGATTTTTGGGAGTCAGCAGGTATCGAAGGTCGTCCTTTTTACTTCCTGATAACTATAAGGGTGAACAAAGGAAAGTACGTAAAAGCGGAGTCACGCTTAGTTTGCTTGTAAGGTTTCATATTTATGGTGTTATGGTTTTTAGCATCGGACTAGGCATGCGTTTGACGAGAATCTCTTCTGTGGAGAAGTGACGATATGGTCGAAGATGTAGCATGCTTGCCTAGGAACAACTCTGATAGTGAGCTTTTGTAATGACATGGTCGAAGATTTAGCATCCTTGCCTAAAGCTTAACGGTGTTTTTTGAAGTAAACATTGTCATAGTCGAATTCATACAGCTTACAGCGCCCTAAATAAATAAGGAAAAAAAAATGTCATGGAAATAGTTCTAATTTCGTCCACCGAACGTTTGGTGGCAAAGACTCGTACACACGACGCACGTTAGAAAAGTCATCCAAGTTATTTTATTTACATTCGTAAGTTTTCCTTTAAGAAATATGAAAATCTTAAACAACCCCAGGCAGTTCCAATTAGGAAATTTTTATGAAAAATGTACGAATGGCACGAAACGAGGCCGATGTTTGGAATTTATTCAATAAATTCAGACCCCGACACCTCAAGTTTTGGAATGTCTGATTAAATCTTTGGACCTTTATTTGTTGGATAAATTAAATCTTAGCAAGTAATAAGGTTCCATCACTCTGAAATTGAGAAAAATGTTTATTTATTTTGTAAAAATGTTAATTTTCGTCCGTAGCAAAGGAATTTAACCCTGCACATTTTTTGTTATAAATAGATCTACTCTACACCTACACATCTTAGCTACGTAGCGCTTACGCCCTGTAGCGCGTCATACCGGTAGCCGTACCATCGTACCAGTACTGCAACACTGAATTGTGTTTCTTCTAATATTTACGTTAATTAACAATATAATTAATCTATGTACGCTACGTGTACATAGCTATCCACGCCTCGTAGCGGTTCATGACACGTAGTTATTCTCGCTACGTAACTGTCGACGCCACGTAGTTCGCCACGCCACGTAGCTATCATATGTAGTTGTCCACGCCGCGTAGCTGTCTACGCCGCACATCTTATTGACCCTACGTATAATATCAGACTGCATACAAACACAACGAACAATAGCCAACTAACTAAATTATAGCGGAAGTTTAGAACACTTCAATCACGACTGTAATCTCCGCACAGTGTCCGATTATGTCAAATCACGTCGACTTAGCGCGTGATGTGGGTGCGACGTACTTCAAAGCATGGACTGTTCGACAGAACTTTAATTAATACGGGTTTATAGGCATCAGGAACAACTTCCAGCTAACTAGGTGCTTGTGTTGCAGCTTTGGGTAGTTTTCCGGTGTTGAAATAGTTTTTTCTGCGCTAGTTTATAAGCTTTATTATCCTTTTGTTTGTCATTTCTGTTGTGAACAAAAAAAAAGACGTGTGGCACTCGGGGACTGCCGCGGTAAAGCTATTGCATAGCATTTTTTATCAACTTATGCAATTATGATTATTTATCGAAACCTTACACTCGACACCTAGAGGCGAGTTGCTGAACTAAAGAGACAAGCGTGATATTTCAAAAAGTCATTGTTCCTGCTATTCATCGATAGATGGATCTCTTAAGATATTCAGATCCCATCACTACGTTTGCTGTCAAAACTTAACGTCAATTTATTAAGTATACGGTAAAAAATAAAGAAAAAAATAAAAAATGACCAAGAAAAAAAAAACACCAAAACCACGACCAAGACCAAGAACCAAGACCAAGAACCAAGACCAATACCACCAAGTACCACCACCACCCCGAATACGGCCCGCACCCCCCCTTCCGCGGTTTTGATACAAATGTGATGTTGGGGCGGTTCGATATAATCCGACTTCGGTAGGGGTGTCAGGTTTTTTCGTTACGGAATTTCTGCATTCCACGCTCAAGGCCCGCGATAGAAGCTATGCAATAGCTTAAAAAGAGTTTAAATTGTTCATAATACTGATAATGATTAGTACTATGAGTCCTTTCCAGCTTAGCATACATAGCTGTGCATATAAATATTTACCGTTTTTTGTATGTTATCATACAAATTAACCGACTTTGAAATTAATGTGAGACTACATTTTGCAGTCGAATTATTTATTTTTGTTTTAATAATATAACAGAGCTTGTTGCTACTTCCTCGAAACTACGTGGCTTCAAATGTGCGACGAAGCTTATTAAAAAGCTTAGTGTCAAAGTTACTTAACGAAGGCAGCCTTTTTAAGGATTAAAGTCTATTATTGGTAATTTATTCAAAGCGATTAAATGGTCCAACTTCTAAAGCTTTTACTCTCGTGTGTCTGTTTCGAGAAATTTTGAAATACAAACTAATTTGGGGGTTACTTTAAATGACTTTGTGTATAATTTTGCCGTTATTTTTTCCATTTTAAATATTTTTATTATTATTTTAGGACTAATTTTTTTCTTGAAGATAAAGGACAAAGGTTTTATCATTTTGATGTTATGTAAATTATTTGGTGTCATTGTTGGGTAAAAACGCAAGCCTGAGGACTTTGGCTTTTGTCTCGATTTATCTTTAGCTAACAGAGCGAGGGTACCTAAAGCTAGGGTGATCCAGTTTAGTTTCACAAATCTACCTACATAGTACATTTTAACTTAATAGAGTTTCTGCTGCCGAACTAGGTTTAGTGCATATACTCGTATTTCAGCGTACATTGTCCTTCCCACATTGTTTTATATTTTTGTAGTCTGAGCCTATACTATATCATCTTAATATATATAAATTACGTGTCACGTTGTTTGTCCGCTATAGACTCCTAAACTACTTAACCGATTTCAATCAAATTTGCACACCGTGTGCAGTTTGATCTAACTTAGGAGAAGATAGGATAGCTCACATCTCAATTTATAGTAAAAAACATGAAAAATTAGAAAATTTAAAAATACTTAAACCATAATTTTATATACCATATTAATTAACTTTAGCGCTTTGGACAATGTAAACTTTTTTAATGTAACTTTTGACATTTGACATAGAATTGACGCAATGGCTTTTGGCAGGACAACGTCTGTCGAGTCAGCTAGTACAATAATAAAAATTATAATATCTGCTTTATGTAATTAAATATGAATAAAAAAATATTAAATTTACGGCAGCGATTCACAGGAAACTTACTGACTGGGTAATTTAATTTAATTAATTTACGATTCCTGCTAAAAGAATATAGTACGTTCTTGTTCAACCAACGTTGTCCGTTGTCATATTAACTTGTCGATTAAACGTGACAACGCCAGTGCGTACAGCACTAGAAGCAGTATGAAAAGTTACGCATTTTTGAAAATGAACTAAATGTCACTGTCATTAATTTTAAAAGCACAAGATTGTGTGAAGTGTCTATGCTTGTTACTTCTTCATGCTTAAATGGCTCAACGGATTTGAATAAAATTAAGTTACGTACGAAGCATGAATGCATGAATGAAAATAAGCATGTGCAAGCTGTGCCTTACGGTTGTAATCGCTATCCTACAGAAACGACTATTTAAGCAAGATAAAAAAAATAGGTATGTGTTAATCCATGGCATTAACTATCTTCATGCCAGTTGTATCGTGAAGAGGTAACTCAGACGCTTTACCGTCTAAATATAACAATCAACACACACAAACACACTTTCGTATTTTTTTATCATTTCTACGATTTGTTTCGTCTCTGGTTTCACGTAGATAAGTATAACAGTGGTGAGAGTCCCTTGAGTGAGACGAATAGCGTAAATGAATTATGCTGAGCTTCCAGAATTAGTTAGTTAAAAAAGTTAGTTTAACAAAATAGTAGTAACTATTCCCACAACCCAACTCTAATCGCAAATCTAATCTCTGACTCAAATAATCGTCTAAACTAAAAGATTAGAAGCGATTGCTTATGTCTATGTCTGATTGTTGACTTAACTTTCTGTCAAGCGTTATCGGATCTACATTTAAAAATAATGCAGACTGCAAATTTGCCGCCCTTTCGCCAAAATATTTTCAGTATTTACATTAGCAGGGCCTGTGTTCTTTTCTTGGGCATTCGAGAATATCTCTGTCAGTCTCATTCTCATGATATTTTAATAAGCTATAGTGACCGAGTGTATTCGTATGTGACGACTGATGGAGATGAATGGAAGAAGTGTACATACTGTACCGACCCCACGTAAGTGGGATAAGGGGAGGCAGATGATGATAGTGATCAAGATAATTTCACACTCACCAGAATAGGGCTCCTAGTTGCTGTTGCCTCCCAGCCTTCGCAACCCGGGACAGTGCCCCTACACTCCCCGAAAATCTAGCACTGCTGTCAAGTAACATATAAAATACATAAATACTTTTTTATGTTTCGAAAGTTTTCATTCTGCTTGGTTGACTGCGTCCGTTTGGTAATACCGTTAAATCAATCATCTCTTTTGTCCCGGCGATTATCGATGACAATGACATGATACGTCAACTGCCTATTAAGTCCTGTTAATTAAGTCGCTTAATACGCCATCTAGTGTTAATGGACACCTTTTCCACAAGATTGCAAATCAGATCTATGCAACGACTCTCTTGTCGAGGCTAAACTGCAAAGTCTTGATCATCGGCGCAAAGTTGCTAGTTTATCAACTTTTTATCGGATACATTTCGGAGTGTGCTTCTGATCTGCATGGTACCCTCTGGCCCGTTCTTCTATCGGACCACCAGATTACAAAAAGGCCTCATCGTTTTATGGTTGACATACCTAAAACCCGAACGAAACGCTTTGACTCCACATTCATTTTGCGAAGCACACGAGTGTGGAATGATCTGCCTGAATAGGTGTTCCCCGATGGTTATAATATGGGTGTCTTCAAGTCGAGAGTGAATCGGTTTCTTCAAGCGTGTTCCATCGTAGGCCGCATCATTGCTTCCCATCAGGCAAGAAGCGGTCAAACGCAAGCCTATATATATAAAAAAAATAAACAAAAAAATAAATGCAGTATTAAGACTTCATTGCATTTGATATTACTTTGTTTAACAGACATTTTATAGAATAATATTATTGATTTTTTATATTATTAAGATTAAAACCCAGAAGGAATTAAGACAAATTAGAGCTATACTAAGACTACAACAAAACTGATATCACGTCTTTTAAAATCATCAAGCATCATTTATTACTCAATTTAAAATCCGCACAATTAACTCTCGTGCACTAAATACTCGAAACTTAAAGATAGCTTTTGAATTCTAATAAAAACCGGAACCTTATCATAAGCGTGTCACGATACGCACTTGACCGGTTTTCCTATCAAGAATTTTACCCAAAAGTCTAGAAACTTTAACAAAATAACCGAACAACTCAATTAAATACTTTTTCAACTAACCGAGATGTACAAATTCAATTATAAACAACACGATAAATCTTTCAGTCTAGACACAGAAACTTTAAACCGAAGGCTCCAAAAGTATATAAATTAATATAAGTGATTACATAACACCGTAGGCCCTTGAATGTTGGGACAGCGAATTTTCGCTCTATTCGCCGACCCGCTAAATAAATTGTTACGATTTTTCTTTGACGCCTCTAGAATGTTTCTTTAGACTGCAGTGTGTGTTATAGACGGACGACTTTTGTAGTAGATAGAGTAAAGTAACGTAAACATACTTACTTATAAAGCCTGCTTAAAGTTTACAATTGTTTAAAGTTCACCGTCTTGTTTTCGCAAATGCCATTCTGCGTCAGCGAGAAGTTGTCAGAGAATTATAAGCAGTGACTAACTTTAACCAGTGTTTATTAGTACCTTTATTGCGTAAAACTGTAGAAACCTAATGGTAGAATAATATTAGCCAAGTTTTAACAGTCTGTCCCAATGTTGTACTAACATTGTTTCGTCAAGTTTTGGTAACCTTTAGCCTTAGTTAGGTACAGCTTGGTGCCTATTAGAATAAATCACTAAATGTATTATTTAAGGGGTATATTATTTTTAAATGAAAAATTGTTTTATCAAGAATGAAAGATTTATCAAGTTAAAGTTTTCTTATAATTCAACGCAGACCTAAGAAACTGAGTTTTCTGAACAGATGCGTCATCTCCAGAAACTTCACGCCATTGCATCGCCCACCACGACCACCCACATCTTTAAAACCCCTCTATTTAGTCACCGCTAATTTCTTCCAGCTTCAGTCAAAGTATCTTAATCTTCGTAGGCGGATGTGTGCTCGAACTTTTCCAACTTTCGATGTAATCACAAGCTCCAATTAACTTCACATGTTGGTTTAGGTCAATTCTTACTATCCACTTCCGATTGACCTGTTTGCTTATGAAAATGTTTGATCTGTGAAACTTTGAACGATAATCAGTCTAATTACGGCATCCAGCTCCAGGGATTCGGATTTCTCAAAGTAAAAGTTTGTTTAGGTTCAGCAACTTTTACGCCTCGCTTGAAGGCCGACATGTTAATAACTTTGGCATAACTGGCTTTGAAATTATCGAATATCATTAATATCTTCTAGGCAAGCGTGCTCCATCGTAGGCCGCATCGTTGCTTCCCAACAGGCAGGATGGCGGTCAAACGCAAGCCTATTTTTGAATAAAAAAAAAAAATATATATATATGCCACTTAAATAACACAGTGGTACCAATCCATACATGGCTCAATTTTTGTTATTTCACGTCTCAGACTCGTATCGTAGGGGAATCTGACAAACGTGTTGAAAAGAGTAGCACCGTAGGTAGCGCTTTGTTCTATTAACATGTCAATCGTGATCATCTGTCAAAAGACTGATCAAACCGAATACGCTCTGTTGAAACCGGTTTATTAAAGCATGATATATTATACCGAGATATATTACTGAATCTGAATCTATTTCTCAAAATTATTTAAACATTTATCGATGCCTATTTTCGCCGTCGCTTTCCATTTGTACCACAACTAGATTTATACCCTCACTAGTTTTTGCATGCGTCTTGACTTGTTCAGAATGTTAAGAGAAACAAATTTTGACCTTACGATACAGTATGTAGGGTATTGCACGATAGATTTTACATTTTGCTGATGCTCCATCTCGAAGACAATTCCAAAGAAATAGTTTTATTCGTTCGGATTGGTTTTTTGCTGTGAGTAAACAAGATTGGATAAATCAGGCCATTTCTGTTGTAGTTTTAATGGGATAGGTCTCTGGAGTTTTTTGTTCTATTATTTTGGTATGCCTTTCTTATTTATTCTTATGGTCCAGTATTGTTCAATAAGACGTGTTAAATGTACCGACGAAATTAGATTGCGAACTGAAAGGTTTATTATGTACTCGAAGGTTTAGGTTGAGAAACAGATTTTTGTAGATGTATGTTGTGTGATTTTCGTATATGACAATTGGAATTTAGCACTATAAAAATCACAAACGAAACTCATCAAACTCTTCATTTATTCTAGAGTACTGTTACAGTTACAGCTCTCGTGTTACACGAAACCCATACCTGTCACGGTTACATTACTGTCAATAAAAACCATCATCTACTTATAACATATTATATCAGTCTGTATGGAACGCAATAATTATAGAGTTACAGTTACGTCACACATTTGAATACGTCGCTTAAACGATCATCCTTTATAAAAAGTAAGACATAAAAGAAAGACGATACTCATCAAATAACTACTTGTGTATTTGTATTACTACTCGTATGAGTACACTAAAAACATTGTACCTCCGGTTCTCGGGGTCTAGTAATCTCGTGGGTGGTCCAGTAAACAAAAACTAAGTTCCCAGCTAAGAGGATTATGTAGGGACGACCATTATAGTACCTACTGTTAGACAGTCGGACTGTGTTCAGAGATTCAACAAATGGACGCAATTTTTCAACCTCACTGAAAATAGGGGTTAAAAATCGTGTCGCGTCCTTTTAATACATTTCGTAATTTACAATTTTTAAGCCAAGAGTTGACTTTGAATAAATAGAATGAAATGCTTTTAGTATTTGGTATAAAGGAGAATGGGCACTTTTGTATGGGCGCCGTCCCCGTGTTGTATCAAGTCGTGACATATGTCATTTGAAAGATGATAATATTAGCTTTATTTAATTGTATGACTCGACCTTGAATGACGTGCAGGGAAAAAGATATGATCGTCTTTAGATAAAAAAAAATTGCTGTATTTTTGCTTTCTAAAGCTATTATAAGGAATTTTATTAACATGTATGTCGAAAATTACTTTTATTATTGAATACGGGGTTATTCATAAAGGGTACGCTAAGCCGAAAAGGGATCATAGTAGGGATTATTTTCATTATGAACAACTTTTACTATGAGACCAACCCGAAATTCGGGACAAAAATCAACTGTTCCATAGAAAAATGTCAATGAGACTCGACAAAATCTAAGGAACATTTTGGCAATGGTTTGCAAGAAATAAAGAGTATTAAGAATTTAGTAAGAAGGGTGATAACTCCTTATTGAAGAACTACAGGCCCATTACGCTTCTGAGCCACGTTTATAAGCTGTTTGCAAGGGTCATCGCGAATCGTCTCGAACGCAGATTCGATGACTTCCAGCCTCCCGAACAAGCCGGTTTCCGAAAAGGCTTCAGTACCATAGACCACATCTACACGCTTCGGCAAATTATACAGAAGACCGAAGAGTATAATTTGCCACTATGTCTAGCGTTTGTGGACTATGAGAAAGCCTTTGATTCGGTCGAAACATGGGCGGTGCTTGAGTCCCTTCAGCGATGCCGCATCGACTATCGGTACATCGAAGTGTTGAAGTGTTTGTATAATAACGCTACTATGTCGGTGCGAGTACGGGAGCATACCTCGAAGGAGATTCCATTGGGAAGAGGCGTGAGGCAAGGAGATGTGTTATCTCCAAAACTCTTCACAGCCACAATGGAAGACGCCTTCAAGCTCCTGGAATGGCAAGGACACGGCATCAACATCAACGGCGAATACATCACTCACCTTCGGTTTGCCGACGATATCGTCTTGATGGCAGAGTCAATGGAGGAACTCGGCACGATGCTCGAAGACCTCAATCGAGTTTCGCAACGGGTGGGCCTTAAAATGAACATGGACAAGACGAAAATTATGTCTAACGCCCATGTCGTGCCCACCCCAGTATCAGTTGCAGGCTCGGTTCTTGAAGTTGTAGACTCGTACGTCTACCTAGGACAAACAGTCCAGTTAGGTAGGTCCAACTTCGAGAAAGAGGTCAATCGCCGAATCCAACTCGGATGGGCAGCGTTCGGGAAACTTCGCAACGTCTTCTCGTCCCAAATACCTCAGTGCCTAAAAACAAAAGTATATAATCAGTGTGTGTTGCCAGTGATGGCATATGGATCAGAGACGTGGTCTTTAACTACTGGCCTGATGGAAAAGCTCGCAGTCGCTCAACGAGCCATGGAGAGGGCTATGCTCGGTATTTCTCTACGAGACCGAATCAGAAATGAGGAGATCCGTAGACGAACGAGAGTAACCGACATAGCCCAGCGGATTGGCAAGTTGAAGTGGCAGTGGGCTGGCCACATAGTGCGCAGGACCGATGGCCGTTGGTGCCGGAAGGTCCTGGAATGGAGACCACGTGCCGGCAAGCGCAGCGTAGGACGTCCACCCGCGAGATGGACCGACGACCTAGCTAAGGTCGCCGGAAGACGCTGGACGCAGGCCGCTTCCAACCGGTCCCGTTGGAAATCTATGGGGGAGGCCTATGTCCAGCAGTGGACGCCCTACAGGCTGGTATGATGATGATGAAAGAGTATTAAGAGTGCGGTCTGATAAAAGGCATTTTATGTCAGTCGCTATGTATCCAGTAGCTGAATATGTCCTCTCTGAAAAACATGAAAAAGCTAGTCGTTTCCATTAACACCTACAAAGCTTTCGACATGGTTTGGCATAAAAGCCTTATAAACAAGCTCCCTTTGTTTGGCTTGTTCGCTTGGTTTGTTGCATAGATATCGAACTTCCAGCGGGATTATTTGATTCGAGCAGTGCATTGCTGGTTCTTTATCTGATTTAAAAGATATCAAGGTTGGTGTTCTTCAGGGGTCGGTGCTCTCCACAACGCTTTTCCTTGTTCACAATAATTATCTGCTAAAACCTAGTGTTTTTGGGTACGCAGACGACAAACCGTTGCCGTTGCATATCCGACGCGCGGTTCAGCGGATGAAAAATCCAGCCTCCGAGAGAAGCCATGGTCAAGCGCATAAGCTTCTCTCTTGGCAGTTTTCGATTGAGGCGGTACTAACCTGGTTAAGTTTGATGCGCACTCTGACATTTTATTGAATAATAAAGCAATACCTACAGTAAAAACACGAGTTTTTGCAATCGGTATTGTATAAGATACACGTTTGAAAGTAGTGTTACTGATGGATTGTCTATTATGGATAGTTTTTTTTTGAGAATGGGGTAAACCTAGAAAATAACCGGCTAAATATAAAGCAAAATCCGTACTGCCAGTCACTTACGAGGTTATTAGCTTCTCGGTACGCCAGGAGCTTGTTCCATAGTATGTTGTCTTGTAGAGTATGAATAAGATCGGGATAGGCGTGTAGTGAGATTCAGCACGACTACCCTTCTCAGTAAATGCAATTCTCAATAAGGTTTCTTAATTATTTTCTAGAACATCAATAATGTCGAAACAGCCGATTTTATCGATAGTATCTCACACCGTTAGCAGTATTGTGACGTTTTGAGCCAAATTCATAAAGATTCATGGCTGGCTCTGCAAAGAAGGCCTAATTGACCACTATTTTCAAAGTCGAAAGCATTTAAAAAGTGAAAATCTCTGCATTTAGTCTATGATTGCTCTCTGCTCTATGCCTTTACTCTTATCTGTAACCATTATTTAAAGTTTATCTCGCTCGCTTTTACATTGTCTTGGCGAAGGGAGAGATAATTTAAAAAACAAACTAGTTTGACGAAAGGTTCGGGCTTTTAACCCTTCGACAAGACAACTTTTAATCTTAATCAGACTTCACTTACAGGTAAGTTCGCTTAATTTTTCAAATATTGATAATATTAATAAATCGATATTATATAATGGCATTATTCAGACAAAAAGACTCGATAATCAGCAATTTAAGGATTTTGGAATTTGCCAGTATAAAATTAAAATAATTACAACTATATAAACGTTTAATAATAAACTATTATTATCCAATTGTTACACGGGAGTGATAAAATAGTCACAGAAAATGGATACACGATAATAAAATTCGATAAAATACATTTATAAAACAAAAAAAACAGCACTTTTTGGAATCTAAAAACCGTCATATCTTTTTCCCTGCACGTCACTCAGGGTTGGTATCATATAATTAAATAATGCTATTGTTATGCTCTTTCGAATGACATATGTCATGACTTGATACAGCACCGGGGACGAAGTGCCCATCATCCTTTAATCTTAGTCACGCAGAGATTTGGGAATACATTTTAAGTAGTAGGTAAAGACTAAGTTTATTAAATTAAAGAGCTGAAATAAATTTTGGATTTAATTAAAATGCCAGTAAACTTTTCTACCAAGAACTGGGCTGTGGTTAATACTCAGGACAATAAAGTAGATGTAATCATGTGGTCGTTCCTATTTTTCAATTACAGTCTGTCTCAGTTTTAAAACTTCTAAGTACATTTATGAACCAAAAAGTAAAAAACCTAGACCACGCACAAAAATTATCAACCAAAGAAAGTAAATCAAATTAGTTCAATCTCAATCAGATCAAACTTTTCCCGGCATCGTCCTCTCCATTTGTGTTAGCGATTGTGTCCGTATCAAAGCAATTTGTGTACTCAGTCCTGTATAGTCTATTCCTGGATTCCAGGATCCTTTGTAGATTCCAAGTGTCAAATCTGTTGTGGGCGTAATTTAACGACAACAATAGGATTATGAAGGATCTTTATAAATCTACACGACACCATCTCTAAAACCCACGTAAACTGATTTAATTTTCTTATCTAATAAATTGAAATGGTAAGCAATCATTTTTGTTTTCGAGGTGGTTACGATTGTGAATTATCATTCGTTAGTTTTGTTTTGATCGTCTGCTGATCACGAGAGGATTTTTTAACACGCTTTTATTAGCTTCACCTGTATGTTTGTATGTATGTTTGTAACCGACTCCTTTGAGCGCGTTTTTGACCCACTTTAAACGGTCAGATTTCTTTTAAACTTTGTAGATATATCGAGGACCGATGACAATACACTAAACAAAGCGTGTTTTTTTAGTTTTTTTAACTATTATTTTTTATTTTCTATATGTTTTGAAATTGATGTGATCGACCAGTGTGGACAAAGGAACAGGAATATGCGAATGTGTTTTATTTTCAACCTTAAGCGGTCCGTTGTTTTACCCGTGCATCTAAAATTTCCCCCTATTTTCTGCCATAAAAACTATAATGCCATTTTTAATGCGCTTTACTTTCTTGCTAAATACCATAAAGATTGGCGTAGCTGTTTTAGACGTAGCAATGTAAAAAATGTTTACAGGACAGTACGGGAGTGGAAGGCATATTTTGTACAGGGGCAGAATCATTTTTGCGTTAGTTTAAATTGATTCAGTTGTGCAAGATGCATTTTATTTGTAAATGAATCATCATCTTCTTATAAATTTATCCCAACCTCTAAATTACAAATACTTAATCTTTGACGCCCCCAATCCAATAAACATATAGATCTCACTAATCGTTTTAGTAAAGTAATTCGGTAAGGCTCTAACCGTTTAGTTTGTACAACGCACAAACAAAATCACAGCTATAAAGGAGTATAAAGCTAGCAAAATAGAATAACAGCCCAGAATAAATAGGTTGGAAGCTTAATTAATTGCCAAGTCTGCGGCATTTTGTATTACGCAGTCTCAGTTGAATGGACGTGCAGTTCTTTGTGTTATTCAATTAGCTTTATTAAAGTTTCGAGCCGAGAAAGGGTTCTTGCTTATGAAGTGCTCGGAATGTCTTTCGAAAGTACGAGTGAGTAAGAGTTGGAACAGAAACTTGTCTTTTAGGTGCGGTTTTAACCACAATTTGTGACTTTTGTTACTAAGTTAAATTAAATTAGAGAGTGAATGTCATTGTTTTTGTTTTAGATTTGATGCATTTCGCGGTTTTTGGTGTCAGTTTTCGGATATTTCACATTTTTTACGGAATATCATTCCTGTTTATATAATATTTTAGCATTTCTTTTTCATATTTATTTATACCTAGTATGCGCTACATTTAAAGGAGATTATAGCCACAAAAACACACATACACACCCCCACACACAGCGAGAGAAAAAGAGACAGAATACAGTCCTCGTACAGTTTGAGAACATTGATTGAAAAACTCTAATAGCCAGCCATAACTTTTAGCATCTCTCCTATAGACTCCAAATTGTTAACCGATACCAAACATAATATAATGTAGAAAAAGTCCATTAATTCCGTTATATTAAGGAAACAATATAAATTTTAATGAAATTGCAACTCCAGCCTCATTCATGCTTTATTTAAACCAGAATAATGTTGCCGCGTGTCCTCGTAACAAAATGAGAGTCATGATACCAGGAATGGAGTTAGTAGTAGGTATGTGGTTAGTAAAAAGTATTAGACACTCTTTAAGACGTCCAAAGGCGTTCGATCAAAATTAATCATACAGACGGAAACTATACTATAGCTTGTAGACGGTACAGGATATTAGGTTCTCACATCAAAAATAATAAATAATTTGCTGCGTATACTTTTAAAAAACGTGGGAAAAAATATCAGAATTTGTACCTACCTACTAGTAATAACATTTTTTACCCTGTTCTGAATCAACTTTAGCTAAATCTTTTTTAAAGTTATTACTAAAATCTAAAAACGCCCCAAAATGTCCTTACCTAGATGAGCCCCTGCGTGATATCGACGATTATTTCCGGCCGCGACCAGTTACGTAAAATTAGATCAATGACCCGGAAACTTTTCACCATTTGTGTCTAATTTCCGCTCAGTTAATAACTTTTCCTTGACAAAACGCTTTGTTGCCACGGCCAGCTTTTATTTAAATTTGTTGCAAATCCTTACAGTTTTTGAGAAAATTGCTCACTTTTGGTTGATTAAGAATTGATGATGGCAACAATAGCATATTTTTTAGACGTTTTCAAGTTTTAATGATTCTTTAAATTGTCTGTTCTTGTCGAACCGAAATGTTAGGTATGTTGTTTTCTTGATAAATTTTAGCTAATTAGGAATTTTACGCGGCTTAACTATTTTAGCAATTTTAAATGTATTCAAACTCGGCACAATTACTACGTTTAATAAATACCTAAAATACAACACTATATACGTCCGTATATTATATATTGATATTTATTACAATAGACAATATATCCTAAATGTGTTTACCCAAAATGGCAACACCATTCCTAAGTGAAATTCAAATCATAACGTAAGCTTTGACCTGATTCTCCCCGAAGTTCGGTTTACCAGGCTCCCCGCGTAGGTGTACGACAAGGGAACTCATCGCTCCATTCGTCGAGCCTTGCAATATGTTACCATTCCGCTGAATCTACAGGGAGCTTTGACAATTAACAGTAGTACAAGTTACAAGGCAGTAAATAAGGTTGCCTCGTGAATTCCGCAACAGAAGATACGGTGGCAGTAACTGTCGAGAATCTGTGGTTCGCTGGGGCTCTAGATTTGTCTGTACAGCAACACAAACTTGTCTTTGCAGTTGCTGAAATATGGAACTAAAATTTTAAGGGTCATATAGTCAGTATTGTTCAGATACTATGATGGTGGCTCTCTCACTTGACTTTGAAGATAAGTTGGTAGCGTTGCCTTTCAGATTTGTCGGTACACAACCTTTTAATTTAACATACGAGGATAGATTGCAGAACACGGATGGGAATGGTTAACAAATCTTTACTAACGTTGATGGGTACGTGTTTGGTTGTCAGGCATAAAACGTAAATTATGTATCTGAGTATACTGAACGAACTTTTGGGATCAAAACAAGTCAGTATTGCTATTAAAAATGTCAGTTTTACACAACTTGTTTTTTTTTTGTACACTTACCTAATTACACCACCGCTATCCTCAGGGAATGTTCGCTCTCATCCAACGGTTGTCTGGAAGTGACTGCTCTAAGCGTTAAGACCACTATTAGTGCTGTTTCTGATGGTTTTACTCATATTAGTGTAATCTATCTAAATATATCAAGGAACAGGTCCTGACTCACTGACAGACAACGCACAGCCTAAACCGGTGGTCGTAGAAATTTGAAATTTGGAGGGTGTGTTTGTCTTGATGAGTGAACGTGTACTAAGAAAGGATTTTTTGAAATTCAACCCCTTTTTTTTTTTTTTTTTTTTGGGGGGTGGGAAATCATCAAATGACCCCTCCCACTCTTTGGGCAGAGCGGAAGGGAGTGTCAGACTTCTACTGACCAAAAACCACCCATGTTCCTTCTACGCCCTTGTGACGCCGAGGCCGCGGTAACTTCTACCCGCAGCCCCGACGGGCATGGGCCCTTTCGGGCCCCTTCCATGTTGCTAACATCTCTTTGAGGCGCGCGTGGAACACGAACGCGCCGTCGACACGGCCTGTGTCGTCATAAGACGGACGGACAGCGAGCTAGCCCAATAGCTCACCGTCCACAGGCCCGCGTCTACGGTGGCCGGAGGTCGTCACGTGACCCCCGACGCCCGGAGCGCCTCCCACGGCGGCGGCTGGGACGAGAGGTTCTCTCCCTCTCACGTTCCGCCACCTCCTTCGCTAGCATCACTGCTTCGCAGAAGGAGGCGACGGCGTCCCATTCCTCCTCGCCCCGGACCATGGCTTGCACCAGGGCCGGACGCGAGAGATCGCCGCCGCCGATCGCCGCTACGAGAACACGGCGGGGCTCCACCCAAGCGGGGCAGACCTCCACGGTGTGCTCCACCGTGTCCTCCGGCCGATCCTCACAGTGGTTGCATCCGGGCGTTTCCTCCCGCCTGATTCGGTGCAGGTACCTCCCGAAACAACCATGTCCGGTGAGAACCTGCGTCAGACGGAAGGTAAGGGCGCCGTGGCGCCTCTCAAGCCACTCCTCAAAGAGGGGACTTACCGCCACTATTGTGGCGTGCCCTGAAATTCAACCCCTAAGGGGGTGAAATAGGGTGTTAAAGTTTGTATGGAGAAGCATTGTTTTTTGATGCCACAGTTTCGAGATTATACAAACATATAAGCTTAAGAAAATAATGGACGCCTATTTCACCATTTTTGGAATATCTACCCTTATGGGGGTGAAATGGTGTGGTAAAGACAGTACGGAGGGAGAATTTGTTTTGATGCCGCGTCAAGAAACCTTTACGGATGTACTAAGCTGAAGGTAACCACAACCCTCGGGAAAAATCCGAAACCTTAGAAAGTCACATCTTCGAGGTGGAACTGCTAATCATCTCGGAAACTAAATACATTTTCACCAAAACACCAATACTAAAAATTTACCAAAACTTCGGAACTTTTTGAGGAAATTGAAAAAAAAAGACATGGCCACCACACAAAATTTGTGGGTCTATATCTCCGAAACGATAAAAGATGGATTGACTAAATGTTATAGCGGTTTGCGAGGGCTCTGGAAATATACATTTCTGGATTACTTTATTTAAGTTTTTAGTTCGTCAATTACTTTTGTACCTTACTTTTATAAAATAAAAATAATTAAATGGCCGCCATTTTTCGAAATGGTCCGAAGGGCCTGATTTATTGCATTCAGGGGTTTTTGGGGTTCCTGATTCTATTATATGACGCTTTTTCCATGCTCTCAAAAAAAAAAGGTTAAGTTAATTTTATTCCAGAAAATTAACGGTTCCTTTATAATAGTCCACGCGGGCGAAGCCGTGGGCAGAAGCTAGTTACAGTATATAGGACGAATTTCAATGAGAGAAGATATTTTGTGTGCCTTGTACTCTTTTAATTTCGAAAACATTTTCTTTCTGTTGAAAGCAGAGCTAACGAAATAGCAGCTAGTAATTTTTCGATTCAAATGGGTTTTGACGAGAAATACTCGTATCTGTGGGTTTGTTGTCGAGTTCATTAACTAATGAAAATGTCGAATACTCTACCAATACTTTACTAGTAGTTTTACTTTGATAACGGAAGTTAAAGCTTATGTATCTACTAATGATTATTTTTATTAATTACTAGCTGCACACGGCGGTTTCAACCGCCATTTTTTTTACGTTTTTACGTTTTCCTGTTTTAGAGCAAACAAAACAAATAAATGAATATTTAAATCGGTCGAGCCGTTCTCGAGTTTTAGCCAGACAAACGAACGGCAATTCATTTTTGTACTCGTATTCAAGAAAAAGAAGATCACTTTGTAACGCATGACACTCTTTATTTTACGCTGAATATGCATTTTGAATCACGTTCTTTATTTCTAATTCTTAATTAAATTGAATTTGCTACTGCCCTCTAGTGAATAGGTTCAAAGATGATACAAGACGTTTGGCCACCTTGTACAGTACATTAATTAAAAGCAAAATTAAAAAGTAATTGAAAAAGCATAAAATAATTAAAAAACCCCCGATTAAAAAAAAATGTAACGCAACATAATAAACATAAAAAGATTTAATTAGTAAAGTTGATCTCTCGCAGAGTCGGTCATTTATGTAAACAGTCGAGTATCAGTTTTCATTTATCAGTACCAGCATTTCTCTACGTACTATTTGGTTCTCGATTATTGTAGATGTGGCATTAACATATTCAACTACCAATAAACTTAATAAAAACCTAAGAATATCCGTCCGGGGCTGCCATCACTATTTTAATACTATAGTCTGGCTAACGAAAGTAGATACTGGAATTTTTTGCAAACTTTTTACATGACAACACTTAAGTGTTTCTACCATCGGTTATTTACCATACAAATTGGGATATTTTAAGCAGAAAGTACTTAGGAACACTTGAAGTACTTACTAGAACATTTTCCTTTTCGGTTTAGGGCTGTCATGCTGATATTATTTAAATTTCCCGCGCTTTATCAGTATCAACTTTCGTTAGCCAGACTCTACACACACTAATCACTATACGAATACCGTCTCCGTTCCGACGTGGGTAAAAAACAGTACCTCCACTATGATTTTCATTAATGATTCAAGATGGAAAGAAAAATAAAATATCAAGAATGTATTCTTAGTTCAGGGCCAAGAGACGAGGAGAACTAGGAAGACCAAGAAAAGTATCCTTAGATCTGATAAAAAGCAGGCAAATATGAGGTTATCCATGTTAACATAAGTGGTGGAGTTCATGGCCTGCCTTCAAGCCTGTCTTCGTCAAGAGCTACAAGCCTATATGATCACAGACTGAAACTTTAACTGCTTGGTAGAATAGGCACTTTAAAGAATTTGGCGATTGATTTGTATATCATCGTAAAAATAAGAAATACACTGTTTCCTTTATTTTTACCTCTTTGCTTTGACGAATAGATTACACGTTAGCCTTAAGCCCGGCATTAACGCTAACCTCATTAATTATCCTGGTAAAACAGACAAATAGCCCATTTCGACAGTAAACTAGTCCCTGAAGATTCAGTGCCCAAGATGTAGTGTTCTGCAGTAAGTATCACGTAATCTGCGGTAGTGCGGTGAGTTGGCGCACCGTTTAAACTTTGGCGCGGGTCCATTTGTGGCGAAACGAAACGCATGCCAAGCCTGCTTCAGACTGCGCTATGCAAACAGTGCGGTAATTGAAACCTGCATATTTTTTGCTGTTCCATAGAGAAATAACGTGGAAACTTGAGAAAACAAATGAAACGGCAGTTTTTACGATTTCAGGGTTGTTTTTTGGTGAAAAATATTCAGTGACGTGACGGCTGTATGGATTTATAGCGAAGCGAAAATTGCCGTATATTGTTTTATCTTCCTTTGTACTGCCCATGATATCACAGCGAATTGCTAGATGTGCTCGTGCTATGAAGTCATGAGCAAGTATTACATATTTTTGCCTGTTATAAGCAAACGTGACGTTTAACATAAGGCAAGTAATTTGAGGCGAGTTTCGTCACTCACAAAAAAACTTACAACCATTTTTTGACATCACAAAAAGGAAATCACAAACATAGTAAAAGACATAAAATAAAGGTACAAAAGGTGAGCTTTTCGCGAAGAGCATGGAATAATCATGCGATATAGGTATAGCAGGTAAGTATAATATATACCTATATTGTAGCGCAGCCTGAAGGGGGCGTCAGTCAACCCCGTGTTAATGACATCAGAGGGTAACAAGTTTTAAGAAGTTATGCGAAGGGCGAAGATTATCTTTATCACGTACATAGGAGTTTTATTGTTATTTTGGAAGTGTTAAGAGTCAAAAGTCTCAAATTGCATTTCATTAATTAACCGAGCGAGCGAAGCGTCTTTGCATCAACTAGCTATGAGTGCTTAAATCTATTCGGCTGTTTGTGTGTTTGTGTGGATGGTATTCGCATGTTTTTCAACGAATCTAATAAAACAACAAAACATACTAACTTATCATAATATCTTGAAACGCGACAAAAAAACTGTCGTTCCATACATTATGTCGGATGTTATTGAACTTTTTCTATGAAACAGCTGATTTTTTTTCACGATTTCAGGGTTGGTCCAGCAAAAAAAGTTGTTCATAATGATGAGTACTATGCGCCCTTTTCGGCTTTGAAAACCCTGTCCTTATAATCCTGTATATATCTATACTTACTTTAGCAGAATAATAAAAATAAAAATACAGCATAACAAAGCTCCACATAACTTAGCATTTTAAAACCTGTAAAGGTTTGACGCTAATTAAAGCCCATAAGCCAACATAATGCATACCAAAAAATACGAGTTTTTTTAAGGATCCCTTTACGGATATTATTTTGCGTTCAATTTTCCCGTAAAACATCTGTTCAGTGTTCATATATAAGTACCTACGGGCAATGAGACGGGAGCTACTGAATTACCTTTTAACGATCTCCGTAATGCTGGGCATAAAACTCCTGACTCAACAAAAATGGCGACATAATAGCTAACATTAAATTTCGCAAAAATGAAATGAACACTGAAGTAAGGTCTTATAAATACTGGATGAAAACTGTGATCTTCAAATGCTGTGAAAGCTCAGAATTTTCGTACTTTTTTTAGGATAAAGATTAAGATTATGAAACTACCCCATTTCCAATATTCCGATCACAAAATGCGAGGCCTTTCGAATCGCCATTGAATTAAGCCATGATTCCACTGAGAAGCATGTATAAGATACTCAGGTTCTAAAATATTTCGTAGATTCTTTAAAACAATGTTGAGACAGGATGCAAAGGACTTATGAATGTATGTAATTTTGTTAATAATACAAAAAATAATCTGTTGAAGAACTGGATCTTTTGCTTGCTTTCCAACGCCAGTGGCGAGCAAAGAAACATGCCAATAAACATTTAGTGTTTACCACAACTGTTTCAGAAATATATAAATTAGTTTCAGATTAACGTATAAATTTATTTCAGAAATATTTAAATTAATTTCCGAAACTTTTGAATTGTTTCTGATTTTTTTTTCTGTAACAGCGCTTATAAACAATTGCTGCTCTGTGAGTTGGTGCCTTAGGGTCAGCCTTAATTCAATGGCAGTCCGAATGTCCTCGGTCTCTCGCTCATCAATCATCCTCGAACCCTTACATTTCTGAAATGTCCCATGATAATTATCAATGTGTCAGACGCATGGAGTATGAACACTGGTTTGATTCGAGTTCTGATTACCATCATGCTAACTGTCTGTTTGTCGCTTTATCTTTAAAACAAAAGTAAAGATTGTGAATAGATTATATTTGTTTTTAATGCTTTATGTATGATTTTAATCTTAACTAACGAAGAGGCAGTAAAAATGAGGTAGTCCACCTAGAGCATCCGTCCGAATAGCACCTGCGCGAAGAGCACCAATGACACAATAAACATGAACCTACATTTAAGAAGAACTACATTTATAATTCATCAAAAAATATAAACCTCAAACAAAATAACTATGATGTCAAAAAGAAAACAGAGTAAAGCTATCCCAGTGTATTCTACACTGGGATTGTACATTAAAAAGCCTTAAATCTTTTTTACAAAAAATTAAAGCTATTTCTTTAGTCCTCCAGCTAATATTTCTGAAGTCTCACATACATTCAGTATACAACAACTAATAACAAGCAAACACCAGCAACTGCATTCATAAATCACGTACCATTCCGCCTCTTCACCGCAACATTATAGCTACGAGCCTTGGTTTTATAAGCCTCATAATGTAAAGCAATGTACAGTTAGTAAACACTGAAATTAATTTAGTTTACGTCTTTTGAGAGCCAGAAATTAATACATTATCAACCCAATTAAACTAAGTTGACCTCGTTTCACCTCTATTTGGGACGAATTAAAGGTTTCATTTAGATTAGTGGCGTGGCTTGTTTTTAACACGCTTTTATTAGCTTCACCTGTATGTTTGTATGTTTGTATGTAACCGACTCCTTTGAGCGCGTTTTTGACCCACTTTAAACGGTCAGATTTCTTTCAAACTTTGTAGATATATCGAGGACCGATGACAATACACTAAACAAATCGTGTTTTTTAGTTTTTTTAACTATTAATTTTTTTACGGCTTACTTCCTTGCTTTTTTTTGTTTACGTATCTACCTATATACACATTTTTTTAGTGTGTGTATTTTTTTGTGTGCATTGGCATTTTGGCAACGCACTCACTCATTGTTCGATCACCAGCTCTTTGGGTCCACGATTTAATAAAAAGCACGATTTGAACCTGGTTAAGATTGGCACAGAACTGAGCTAAGTGTCGTACACGGAGGGAAGCTTATATACTCAACAGTGGAAATTACGGGCTAATGATGATGATGACACCGATAGAACGAATTTGATCGCTTTAATAATTATAATTTTAAATAATAATTATTAATATTTTTATTAATAACGAGTTTTGTCGGTTATAAATATTTTTTAGTTGATCGGACTCCAATCTATTAATCTAACTGATTTAAAACCGATTTAACACTTTTTTTAATACTGCCGTGTCAAATTACATTTGTATAATAGGTATTATTTCGTCAGGTTTCGATACAGTCGTCGATAATATTCCCAAGTCTTTAAATAAAACTCTAAATATCTTTAAAAAACAAGAGCTTAATGTGGAGCGCAGCAACCTGCCCCTGTAAACACAATTAATGCTACAAAGTTAACATTAAACTACGGACATTTTTGTAAATAAACTGAAGTTTTTAATCCGCCATGCAGGCGGACTCATCGTGTGCAGACAAATACGATGGAAACAGTGAAACAATTGCCTACAAAAAAATTAAATTTTATTTAAGTATTTCCATATGAAGCTTTTTGTACATTTTGTAGACGCTTTTTTGCTTTGAAGTTTCGTATAGAAGCTGCTTGGTTTTTGGCCTTACAAGTTTGGGAAATAAAACATAGGTTAAAGCACTCAAGCATAGTAGAGCAATGAGTTGACAAAAAAATATCGCAATCGAATTAGTGTACAGTCACGAGCAATATTTAATATCCATTGTCACAGTTTAAAAAAAACCTTATGTCTAAAATTCAAGACATAAGCGCACGACAATGTGTTCTAAACCATCAAACTGTGTCAACTGTCAACAAACTGTCCACTTATTTCTTAAATGGAAGAAGAAGAATGTTAGAAACTTGTGAAAATGTGACAATGTATAAATCTTATTGCTCGTGACTGTACATAAAATACGAACAAATAAATACACAAACACATAGACGCACACCTTGCTCCTCACAAATATTTTATTATCTAGTTTGTTACCTACTATGGAAACTAACGTGGTTTTCACACATTTTTGTTATAATTAAACACGGGAATACTCACGTACGTACGTGTACGTGAGTATTCCCGTGTTTAATTAGTTTGTTACCTGCTTTTGTCTATAATGATTATCCTATTTTCATCTCCAATAGTTACTTATTTATCGCAAATTCTATCTCGAAATACACAGCCGATCTATTTCCAGACCTCATTATCACTATAGACGCACGGGCTTAGCTACTATTTAGAATCGTATACCAATGCCTCGTATTGGTATAAGGGGTAAAGTGGGATGGGAAAGAGGAAACGGGTAGAGGAGGTAACGTGTTAATGTGGTGGGATTAAAATAAGCCATCGCAAATGTAGAGGGAATCTGAATCCGTATATGGCCTCGGGGCATCGCGCATAGTTGTCGAATGCGAATTTATGAAGTACCAATTGTAACGGCAAAGCTAGCTTAACGCTGAATAAAGCTACTGAATTTTGATACAATTATGTAAATTTCAGTAGCGAGTGCTTATTTTGCTCACAATATGATTTACTTTTAGTAGGCAGGAATTGGACCGATTTCGAAATAGCGTCCCACATTACGAGTACATCTCGATAAGAGGGATTGAGCTCTTTTCAACCTTCTTTTTGTTGGATACCTTTTCACGACTAGGCTCAAATAAATATGAAAATGAAAGGCTGTACTTATCTTGATTACTGGTGCTGGTGTGGCCTAAACATTACTTGTTTTTTATTACGTTTCACACTGATAGCTCCCCACTAGGATAACCTGTGTCGGGGATGCCATGAAACACACACAAAGACAGGGAGAACTGACACCCACACCCAGAGCAGACATATAAATTCATTTAAACATTTGCTTGGCCGGGAATAGAACCAAGGACCTCTGGCTTATAAGGCGGATATACTACCGCTGAGCCTAACAGGTCACCGAACTACACCAAATTCATCATAATCTTCAATTTTTCTGTCTCTCTGCAATAATACGAATCCTACTCTATATTTCATTATGACTGTCAGAAACATAAGTTTCCCATCAGTATAGCAAACTTGTATTTCTAACATAGTAAAACTGAAAAAATGCTTTCTTACCTTCTATAGTAGACAATGGTACAAAATTCGGGTAACTTTCTATCGAGTGCCCAACTCATACACTACTTTGTACGCCGTCGCCAAAAGACATTTTGTATTTCACAAAAGTAATTTTGAAGCGAGTCTGTTCAATATAAGCAAACTTTGGTAAACTCAAGCACTAGTCTACACTAGAACCGCCTACGTGCACTCTTCAGAATACTATTCAGACTACGCTATTATAGCGTTAGATATAATAATAACATTATTATAACAATGGGCCCAAGTTTGAAGGCTTTGTTTGGCAGATCTAAAATAACTAAAAATACATCTGACTTTATCATTGTTATGTTTAAGACAAAGACGTCAATAGTTTTAGAAAATTTAGATCTTACTTATCTTACTTTACTGGTCATTTACACTTTACTGGTCTTAACGGCATAATATGCCGTTAAGACAAGTAAAGTGCAAATTCCAAAGTCGAGTTATAAGTATGAAACCTTTTTGTGTAAAACTTTAGAAAATTCCAAAACATTTTTATTGTAAAAAAATATATGTTTAGGTTATCTCTAACCTAACTACAATTTTTTTCTCTTGCTTTTTATAAATAATGATAATATATTGATTCCTATCTAGCAGTAGCTAAAACTGCTAACAGCAGTGCCTTTGCCCATCATAAGTTATCTTTTTCTGTACTATGCCTTTCTCATTATTTTCCCGTTTTTTGTGTGTGAATGTTTGTTGCCTCTGTAACAACTAAACCGATTTTAATAAATTTAGAATGTAGATAGATAGTTGATGCCTGAATTAACAATAGGTTACTTTTCATCACAGCGTGTGTAAAACCGCGGGATGATAGACTAGTAGACTAAAAAAGTATACTAATACCTATGAGAACATAATATATAATAGACTAGTGTGAGACACTTTAACCACTTAATGAAATCGCATACTACGAAGATGGTTTAAATACTGAGCGAAACTAATTAGCTCTACAAGATTAATCTCAGTTTACTCAAGAAAACTTTAGTGTAAAAGAAACAAATTAATTTAGACTTAATTAAAAATTAAAACGACTCATCAAATGTTTGTTGAACACCAAGTAAATATTGTGGTTACAATTTCGATGACATTCTACATGAGGTTTATTGGTTTTGCTAGTGACACACGTAACATAGGTCACCGTATATTTAGTAATAAACTTTTTTATGCCGTCATTTGCTATTGTTATTAACTGTTACATTTTCGATTGCGAGAAATCCACGGGATTTTGTTGTTAAAAATATTTAGAGATAAACTTTTATCTCTACACGGATAAACAAAAAAATGGTTTACAAGTTTTAGAAAGAATTCGAAGTTAGACCATGATTTGTTTAATTCTTGCCGTTCAAACGTTCTATTTCTTTATATATTTTCTACCCTACAGGCCGGTCAATTGTCCGCCATATTTGCTCCCACTGACAGCTGTCAAATGGAAATGTCAAAGAATCCGTGTCGCCGTATGGACTTTTACCCTTGTCAAGTGGCGTGTTTATTTACCGTTATACCTCGAATTTACTGGATAGTATGGAAATATTATTGTACTTTTATTGACGTCAATTTGTGGTCGGCTTTCATTTTGTAGGATTACGGCTATCGGAGATATTAATTAATGGCAGCGATAACGGCGCGAGTGCTTCGCGTAGTTTGTTCGTTTTCATTGGTTTTAAAAATAAAACTGCCGAAACAAAACTTGCATGTCGAGGGTTCTGAACTATCGTATTTTAAACAACCACGGGTCCTTCTCCGAAGACACCAGTTTAATAAAAAAAAAAAATGCACACGTCTTGAAAGCATCTTGATAAATTAATACTATTACAATAATATTTTTACGTACATTTTAAGATTATTTTATACAGCATCGCAGAAATTCTAAACGACTTTTGATTATTTCACTATACTCATATAATTATGAATTAGCAGTAGCTATCCCGATGATAGTGACAAAGCCTGTCACTAAAGTGCCGACTAATTTTGAGCCGAACCCTTGAGTCTCTACTTTTTCTTTTTCGCATAAGGGATCTGAACCCCCGGACAGCAGCGTGCCCGCTTCTCGCGTGTGTCGGTTGCTGCGGCATACTCTGCAGATCCAGAAAGTGCTGTCTTCCCTCAATAATGGATTGTGAATAGTGGTGTCGATGGCGTCAATACGTAATGGATTATTATTATCATTTTGGAAGAAATTCGCCCGGAGATGGAAAGAGTCGGGACGATTGGAATCGCCTACGTAGTTCATAGTCACTTCCCACGTGACGTAACGGCTGCCGCCTTGGTCGAGGAATCTTCTTGCTTCACACTCGGCCCCGTACCAGTCAGTCGTGATGGATTGGTAGCCTGCGTTGCGGTTCACGCGCATGTTCTGCGGCGACAGGTTGTACCATTCAGCAGGGCCTGAGAACTGCGACCCTACGAGATGTCCACGCTCATCTCCTGTACTCATGCCTGCTTGGAAATAGTTATTCAGAATTCCATATCTGGGAAAGTTGTTTCGACCAGCGGTGTTGATGTGATTTGGTCGGATAACAGCTCGAATGTACGTGACGCGCTCGTGGTCGTTTAGTCCGTAACTTGTGTGGACTTCTTCAATTGGTGAACCTTCTTCTGAAACTGTGAACTGTCGTGCAGTCACCGCTCCAACAGTCAAAACGAATATACAGAAGTAAATAGATTGCATCTTGAAAAACGTATCACTCTGCGTAGTTAACTAACAGTATGATTGTTGGAATGCTCTGTTTCTCTTTTATACATATTGTCTTGTAAAGTTATCAGAAGTTAAGAAGTCATTCTGATGACTTCTTAACTTCTGATAACTTTATCATACAAAACATTCGTTTCGGGAAATACGTGGAGTAATCGATGACCCCTACAATAGGTCAGGATCAGCACTGCTATCTCAACTTATCTAAAACAAGTGACCATATTATTTATATATCTATACTAATATTATAAAGAAGTAAAGTTTGTGTGTTTGTATATTTGTTAAATTGTAAGGGGTAATCTCGGGATCTACTGAACCGATTTTAAAAATTCTTTCACCAATAGAAAGCCACATTATTGCTGAGTGTCATAGGTTATATAAAAAACCGAAAAATAAAAAGGCTTTTACGTGGTAGTCCGTTTTTCAAAGTGAATCGGAGAAAAAACGGTCCGGACGGCGCGCGAAGGCTTCGGGTTTAATTAACATTATGCCCAACGAAGTGGGCACGGGTCAGCTAGTTGATAATAATGTCAAATGACAACTCATTTACAATAGGCAAATGCTGCATTAGTAACAATGATTTTAGGACCAGCGACAGATATTTTGCGGAGCTATTGACTTATTAAGTAATTATATGAGTAGGTACTCGTTAAGGAAATAGCTATTTTTTCCTCATTTCTATTACAACTATGTATATGGTACAAGCTTAAACATATTGTGTGATTATGAAAACTAATATTCGCTCCGACTACCTATCCTTAAGTATAACCTAAATAAACGTTTTCCAGTGAAGGCGGATAGAAGTGGCGAAGCAACAACTTCAAACAACAACTTATTACAGTATTACAGACTAAGGGACCACGAGTAAACAACACTACTACAAATAGTACAACTAGTAAAGTCTTGTAGTTTCCGATTACGGTTTTCTCCGCACTATGTAGAGTGTTAAGTGTATTCGTCATTTTCTTCACCCCCCTTTTCCCCTTTTCCCTTCCAGGATTGTGGCGTTAGAGCAATTATTCTTGAGTGTGAAGTCTCTTCTCTTCTTAGTCGTTCACTCTTGGCAGAGTGGTCGTGGTTGTAATGTTACGTGGAAGTTCTTCACTGTGACGGTAAAGAAGAGATACTTGCTAATTGCATGCATCAAGATTTTAATTTTTTGACATGCTTATTTTTATAGGAGCTAGAAATCGGAGCAAAACGGTCGGCATCATTCTATCGCGCAGAATCACTAATGCGGCGGTGACTACTTACTATTAGGTGACGCGTCGCTTGTTTGCCATATTTTATTTATTTTATTATTTATTATTTTTTGGCATATTGACAGGAACTCACCATAAGGTACCGCACAGTGCATTATAGTGTCCCTTAGTTTCATTGTAGTCGTCAAACTTCAAGAATCATTAAAAGTTAATAAATCCTCACAACTTCTGAAAGCAATATTGATCATCTAAGTTCACTAGTTACAGATTGTTTTATCGTTTCGTGTTCTTTTTTCAGTTATTATTATGTTGTTTTGGGTAGAAATAAATCACATAATGCTGCTAAAGAATTTCTAATTCTTGCGTTTAACTGGGTTCTCAGTACGATTACTGATTTACTCAGAACTTTGTAACTCCATCTACATTTGCGCAAATAACTGTTTAAAAAAAAATTAATACGGCTAACTGCTAGAATTGGTCTTTCTTTTTCGTTATTATTTAGCAAGCAAAATCATTATTCTAGCTTTCCATCGGAGAGGGAAAGAAAAGCAAAAAGATGACCACAAAGAACATATTTAGCGGATACCATAAAAGACAGCAGATATCTTGTTAATGATTGTTAATAAAAGCTTGTAACATTGTGCGAATGTCATCGATATACCTCTATATACGAGGGGCGGCTTTGAGCCTAAGGTACTTGTAGGTACTGTATGTAATAGCTTTTACCCGCAATTCGCTCGCATTGAATCTATTGAAGTAGATAGATTTTGAGATTTATTGACAAACAATGTTTTTATCTTTAATAGTCAATAATTTTTTTTTAAATAAAAAGTATCCTGTGCTACTTCTAATACCTCCAAGAATATGTGTACAAAGTTTCATTATGATCGGATAAGTATTTTTCGCGTAAAAGCGTAACAAACAAACTTACATTCACATTTATAATATTAGTAGGTAAGGAAATTTTACTACGATATGTCTTGATATATTATGGTGTCATACATCTGTTTGAGACCCTAGGCTCTCCTGCGAGACTCAATTACTTGAACAGGTCATCGCGATAACAAGAGTAATGATGTATGAAGCAGCATTACATAAGCTAATGTTAGATTAATACTATTAGTGATGTGTCTCAGGGGTTTTACGTCTGATAAAAACCATGTGATAAGAAAATGTTGTTACAATTAAAACGGGAATACCAACGACCAATTAAGTCGTTTATTATGACTAGTTTCGATAAGCACACGATTAGAACTAAAAATGTGTTTAGTTGGTTTATTGATATGCTATTACAACTACAGTAATACCCCGACTTACGCTACCCCGTTTTACGCGAATTCGGAGATACGCGGTTTTTTATTTTGATCGCAGCGCCCACTCCGCCTTGTCAATATTCGGTTTACGATAGGTTCGAAGTCGAACGTGTTACTACGCGTGAATTTTTTTACGTACGCAGTGCACATTATTGATTATCTTTAATTATGTCATCCAGGAGACCAAAAAAATAAGTTAATTTTATATGCAAAGTTGAACCCCGACTTAACGCGAATTCGACTTACACTGTTATCGCTTGGTCCAACCTATCGCGTAAGTCCGGGTATTACTGTATTCATATTTATTGCCACCTTTTAAATTAATATCTGGTTACAGTTACTTAGTTAGGTATAATCAAAACACATGATATTCTCAGAATCCACTATGGAATTTGACACAAAAACTGAAAGCAGTTCTGTAAGAAAACTTAAACTTAAAACTGTATTTCTCAAATAGATTAGACCACCAAATGCTTCGTAAATCTAATACTGTACTGAAAACTGTGTCAACATTAGGAAATCTAAACCCGTTTGCAAAGCTACCAGCCGTTGCTTGAAACTCGACGAAAACACGACCGATTTGCCGGATGAATATTTGAATTTCACAGTGCGGTTGCGCCAACGAGATTCTACATTCTAAATATTGTAAATGTTTAAAAAAAAATTAATAGAAGCTGCACTATGTGATTATACCTGTATTTTAAATTGATTTCACCTGTTATCATACAGAAACCATTTTTTAAGTAATTTAATATTTTATCAATGTCTAAATGTAGAGGTAATATCATAGGTAAACAAACAACTTCTACTCGTATGTCAAATTACAATTATATCCAAAAACTGAGTTCAGTAGTTACAGTATGAAGAAGTAACTAATAAAAAAGTCACTCACCTTGATTCACAAACTTTCAGAATTCAAATACCTACAGCTGAGTTCTGTGATTTCACTCTTTATCCTCAAAAAATTCTAATTCTATTATTTTTCCATGAACCACTCCAGTATCGAGGCGAACAAAACAAAATAAAACAACAAAAAATAAAAATAGATATACCAAATCGGTCGAGCCATTTTTCAGTTTTTGTGAGACTAATGGCAATTGATTGAATTGAAAAGCTTTTAGATTTTTATAGGTATATCTAGAGAAATAGAGAAAGTGAGAGCAGTATTATAGTTCAATGAGACAGGTAATCATTTTCACAACTTTTGCTGGTTTCATACAATAGTTTCAAACGCATGCCTAGTCCGATGTAAAAAAATAAAAATAAAAAATAAACAGGGTTCTCATAACCAACCCGGAAATTTCGAAAAAAAATCAGCCGTTTCATAGAAAAATGTCAATGACACTCAACGAACTATATGAAACAGCTGATTTTTTTAATGATTTCCGAGTTGGTCTTATCGTAAAAGTTGTTCATAATGATGAGTACTATAAGCCTTTTTCAGTTTAGCATACATTTTTCTTCTAACCCTGTATAACAGTACAAGCAAGCCAATCTTTTCTATTTTAGTATCTATTCGTTCCATGGATACACCTAATGATCCAACAGTTACTGCGCAGTCGTGAAATCGTATCCAACGTTTCTAAGTTTACCGTGGTAGCGAAAAAGATCCTGATTAAAAGGAAATTCGAAAACAAGCCGCCTCCTGCGGTTGCATCCGCTATCTTGCTGGGATCGTTAATTATTCCGAGATAAAAGTACTCATATGTGTTCTTTGTTTCACGTATCATCATTTTCAGTATAAACCTTTTTTATTATATCCATTCATGACGATTATTACACGACATTGCGCAGATTAGCGGGGACTTATTCGTAGACCGGCTCCCCGCCACGACCGGCTGCCTGCGTAGCTTAGGACTCCCCATACTTCTTCTACTTCTATACGTCGGTATAAGCTATCTTGCAACCACATTTCATCTAAATACGTTCCGTTGTTATTGAGTGACTAGCTGTGCCCCGCGGTTTCACCTCCGCGGTGACGATGAAAAGTGGCTGTGAAAAGTAAATGTTAATCCAGAACATAAGCCATAGCTATTCCAAATTTTATTCAATTCCGTCCAACCATTTTAGCGTGAAGGAATACATGAACATTTTAATAGTTTTATTCCTATAGGCTCGCTTTTATCTGAGCATCAAATATAAACTTTCATGTCACATTTTAAATAGTATGTAACAAAAGGATGCATGGCTTTTTTCGCGATTTCTGGGTTAGTCCCATAGTAAAAGTTGTTCATAATGATGACTACTATGAGCCTTTTTTTCGGCTACGAATACCCTTTCCTTATAACCCTATATTAGTATGATAGGTTAAGCGTAGATGAGCTCTTTTAAAAAATGAATGTTTCGTTACAAAAGTTTGCTCTATTATCCTCAAAAATCAGTACTGAAGTTTATGGCAGTACTTTGGGAATACCAACTGAACCGTGCGGTACCAACTACATTTATCGATACAACCCAGACAGCACGAGTCGAGAACTTTCTACGACTGTTTCGAACTGACTGATAAATAATAGCTGTTTATAACTAACCGACTAACGAGTGCTTAAGTTAACTCGCGAATAAGTTTATGTAAAGGATACAAAGTTTGGTACACAGTTGACAACACGTTTAGTTGGAAAATGTAGTTTTGTGGTTACTGTAAGATACTGCCTCTCAGGACTTCATCAGCCATTGTACTAAGTTTTCATTTCCAACTAGCTGCACCCCGTGGTTTCACCCTTTTAAAGCACCACTGTATTAGAGCAAACAAAAAAAAATACCTCGGTAAAGCCATTCTAGAGTTTTAGCAAGACTAACGTACAGCGATTAATTTATATATATTAAGAAAAAGAAAGAAGAAGACTAGCGATACGCTGCTGCTAGGGTTTTTGGATTCGTAGGTTTGAAAATTAGAACCGACGCTATAAGTTTGAATTTGCGATCACTAGCTGCGCCCCGCGATTACCTAGTTAAAAGTGTCTAATGTGTTTTCCGGAATATATAGTTTATACGTTTCAAATTGTATTAAAATAGGCTTAGTAGTTTCGGAGATACGCATCGATCTCGACTTCGGTGGAGATACGTGATAACAAACAAACACACCCATAAATACTTTTAAATATATAATTATAATATTAATAGGATAGGATTTAAAGTAAACCCAGGTCGGCCCAGCCGTTCTCAAGTGATGCGCTTACCGACAAGCTTTCCTGCTTATTTATGTATATTTTCATTTTAATGCCCAATTAATGGTACTGCACAATGATGGGTATCATTAAACATATTAACTACAGACAGCGGCGTAACTATAGGGTGGCAGGGTTGGCAAAATGCCATAGGCCCCCGACCCGTGAGACCCAATAGGACGCAATCTCAGAAATAACTTAACATTTTTAACAAAATTTTGTACATAAGTAACTAAGTTCTTTAGAAATAACTACGCAAGGAATTTATTAAAATTAAATTAAAACGTGACGATTTTTACTGCGAGGGCCCCATCCTAAGAATTTGCCACAGGCCTCAGATGGTATAGTTACGCCACTGACTACAGAGTACCTCACATGAATCATAACTCCCGCCGGCCGTCCACTACTCAAATCATAAGTGTTGTCGAGGGTCGGCATAAATTCGTTAAACCCTTTTCTGGCTTCGTTGGGGTATAGGGGTGGGTAATGCGATTGCTATAAATGACAAGATGAGTGAAACCCGTACTTTTATTGTAATAAGTTGGCACGAAAGTTTCTAGAAGTGACGTACCGAAACAGAGATTAGGTAGTTTTATTTTCGCATATGAATGAACAAATTATATTTAGAAAAATTGTTGTTAAGAACCTACGAGTATAACAGTTCTGTGTTTACCATTATCTACCAGAGGTAGAATGCCAACTGGCCCTTTTGTAGCAGATAAGAGGGTATGTATGTAGGGGAAGCTACGTGAGCTGGTGTGAAGATAATACAAGTTAGTGGCATACAAAGGTTGGCATACAAAAACATATTTACCAGGCGAGGTGCTGGTCAAACGCAGACTTATTCTTGGAAAAACCTATTGTACCTCAATGCGGGTACAAACAAACGTGGGCACAGTGACAATCCCAATTATTATCCCGTTCATTTGATCCGAACAGAGCAAAATTGTACCGCGCGAATAAATAAGATTCCACGAACGGAAAACAGAAAATTAATTCAACCCTGAAAAATACGTACAAAAAGACCCACCGGCAATCCCGAACGAAACCCACTTAACCACTCAATAAATTGACCGAATCCAATAGTAACTTACTGAAAAACGGATGAATAAAAAATCTGGACTCTGAAGCTAGACGTGAATTGACCAGAAGAACTAACGAGCCACTTACTAAGATTTATAGAGATGGGCGGACTGAGCAAAAAACGCAGAGCCCGTCTGCTCGTACCGGCGTAATGGAGGGTTCCGTAATACGCCTGAAAAACATGAGTGTTTAGATTGCATGCAGTTTTGGTGTAGTTTTGTTAATGGTGGGGATAAAGGCCGAGGCGGGAATTGGGCTGGAGAGGCAGAAGGGGAAACTGTCACGTTTATGTGGAGTTATTAGTCGTATACCTGACACAGTGCTGACGATTTGTCCGTGAGGTTACAGCTTTAGAAATCGCATATTCATGCGGGTCCTGTTTTGGCGCGTGGGATATTATAGCGGCCACTCTCACTCTTACGACTTTTCTAACTAGAGAGACACAGTGACGGAGATAATTTCGCATACGCAAGAATATAATCCTAGGCTTGCACGTTTGGTGACTATTTTTAGATTTTCTACTTATATATAAACTGGTAAGAGGTAAGTTAACGTCAAATATGTATGTATTTTTTCATTTAAAAAAATGTAAGATTAATACATTAATAGACATTTGCCTAACATTGAGATAGTACGTAGATACCTGCTTATAACCTATTACCTAACTTTATCGGCCGACTTATAACATAAGTCCGACTTATAGGTAACATAAGTCCGGCTTATAACATAAGTTCGGCTTATAGTATAAGCAGGTACGTGTAAGTCCGGCTTGTAATCTAACTTTAAGGCTGATTAGTCTACAGTGCTTTAACCAACTCATTGCTCAAAAATATCCGTCTCGTGCATTGTCACGTTTTCGCACGTGACAATGCACGTTAACAAATAGTTGTCAAAACATTTTAAGCAGTGTCTAACTTTAAACAGTCTTTATAAGTAAGACCCCTACGTTTAAGAATGCTATCAAGAATAAACAACGTAAAACCTGTTAGTGCAGTGCAAATTAGTTTTCGTTTAAACAGGTCTGGTATAATTCATGAACGGTAATTCCGACACGATAGACTTTTACTGCACCTCCCGACGTAATTTAACTCCAACCTTGTTCGCCAAAATTAAATGAAACTTAACGGTTTACTGCTTACTTTAATTGGAAATAATGCGAGTTACATTGTATTTCGTATTTAAACTTATAAATTAAAAATTTAAAAACTCCCAACATTGAAACGGCAACCGATTTTGATGAAACATGTCTAAAAACCCCACAAGAAAAATGTACTGCAGTAAAAAAAACGCATTAAAATCGGTTGACCCTTTTAAAAGCTACGGGGCCACAGACAGATATACTCACACATACATATTATAGCGGTCAAACTTATAACACTCCTCTTTTTGCGTCGGGAGTTAAAAAAAGAACTACAGTGGAATCCAGGACGAAAAAAGACACAAGCAAGTCGTTTATCTAATGGTAAGCGTGACACCGTAAAGCTAAGCAATCGATAGCTGTCCAGCTGCGATATATTTTGGGTCGACAAAATTAGCACTATCGTGAGTTTGTAGCTAATGACTTAGCAAGAGAGAGATGGAAGGTAGTGTACATCCAGAAGTGCGATAAAGAAGGATGGATGATGATGATGAGGCGTCGCGCCAGTTCAGAATTTCAGAACTTCAATAATTTGGCGTAGCATTGTACCACGCAGCTATTTCTACCAAAGGGACGCGTATTTTTGAGCTTATTTTAATTTTGCAAAGGTCACGGTTCTTTGGTCATGGCCATCAATATCCACGAGTCATTTAATGAAGCACATTCACAGTCCGATTCCCGTCATTAAGCCCACTATTCACGTCGTATCACCCACTCAGCGTTATCCAGTGAGTAATGAACACACTCCTTTATATTGCGTTGTTTTTATACTTAGAATGTTCATACATAAAGCGAGCAAGTTTGATAAGTATTCATTATTCAGGGTACGAGTATATCGAGTTGCATTCAGTCGAAAAATACGAATCGAATATTCTACGGAAAAATATAACAAATAACCTCTTTAATTTCAACACAAATACAGTTACACAAGAAATCACTAGCGGTATAATAAAATTAATAACATACGGCTTTATCGCTAAGACCGATCTCTTGGATGCAACCTTAGAATGAAGTACCTCTAGATACATAGAAGAGTTAGAAAAAAAGGGTGTGCAATAATGGAGAAAACTGTTGTATTTACACCTGCATAAAATAAACAAATGCAAGCTCGAGAGAGCCGCTGTCACATTTTTCATTTATCGAATATTCGGTACGTATCTATTTTCAACATAATTCATTTTCGGAACACCGTAATTCGAATGGCTTTGCGACTCTTGGAGCGGAAGTCCTGAATCAGTCTCAAACTTGTAACTTTCCGCCCCTGTAGTGCGAGTTGAGTTTAGTACACGAGTCAACATCAATATGAGTCCGACGTGTGTATGTAAGTAAGTATACATAATAACGGGTGAAACCATGGGGCGGATCTTGTTATATTTGTGCCGCCGATTTGTATCACCTTGTGTTTGAAGGGCCTTGTGAGTACTTGTGTTCCGTACATACCTTAGACGTACCTATATCTAAGTGAGTTTTATGAAATAAAATGTTTAGACTTTAGTTTTGGTACCTATTAAGTTTAAAGTTTGAACTCCTCTTTTGAATGGAAACGAGAATGCATAAATATGATTTATTAAGTCTTCTGCTTTACGAAAATGTCAAAATTGACCTATTTTTTTATTTACATTAATGACATTCAACAGCAAAAAATTAGCAAAATAAAAATTATTTGTTTATTTATAGAGGTTATTTTAGACTTGATGTTTTATTTGATTTCTTAAAATTATTATAGTGATCTTTATTGGCAAAACCCTTAGCTCAAAAAGCCTACAAACCACTTCTCAAAATGACTGCGTCTGTAACACAAAACCTTTCCAAAACGCGAACCCGGACAAACCATCAATTCGTCGTTAGCAACCAGCTTTCCGCAGTTCATTTACCGCGTTCCCCAACCCGAGAATAAGCTAAGAATTGGCATAATCATCACATTGATTACAGCGTGAATCCCGGAATCCGGGCTGTAAAACGGACATTCCCGGATCATTCGTTAAATCCTCCGACGTAGAATGCCAGGGAAAGCAATAAAATCCGCGTAATCCATACAAAGCTTTACGGCGGGCTCGCTGGCGCAGTTTTTGTTGGCCCACAAATAGGCACGATACTTTCACAACATGATATCGATACTGTATCGCGGGAACATCGATACTTTAGTCAGTAGCCGCATTAGCATTCGTATTTTCCATTCACAAAAATATAGATGCATTTTTCGTTTCAAACATTAACTCAAATAAAAATAAAACTAATAAAGCACTGGGATGTTGCAAAACATGATTAAATTGGTTACGTCAAATTTCCATAAAAAAAGTAGACGTATTTTTGAAACCAAACTTGATTGAAATCGAACTCTTAATATTGCATTTTGCTAAGTGTAAGAAAAGAGGTAGTCACCAACACGATTGTCATAATAAGTGAAAGGCGCCACCTCCTCTTCTGCCAGGTGGTGAGCGCTATTTCGGACCGGGATCAATGAGGGTAGATTGTCTGCTTAAAATAATCTATGACAATCTGCCCGCATTGGTTCGAAATAGAAGTAGAGTGTAGAAGAGGTGACCAGACCACAATCTTCAGAAATGAGGGAACGACTGAAAAACATACACAAAGCTACAAAAAACCTGTGAGTAGCTAATAAAGAGCTGTAACTAAATCTCGTTTTGACTTCCAGTACAAATTATTCAAGTTATCGTAAGAAAAAATTCGACTTTTCATCTCTATTTACAAGTCCGCCAATATAACATCTCGCAAAAATACAATATTTATGTTGATGGAACACATGTGGATCGTCTGTATCGAAGTACTGAGTGATGACGTGTGCGATATGAGTCTTCTATCTACGTACTAGCTATGCTAAACTGAACAGGGTTGTAAGGAAAGGGTACGCTAAGAAAAAATGGCATCGAAATGGCCTCATAGTACCTACTCATCTTTGTAAACAACTTTTATAATAGGACCAACACTAAAATCATTTTTAAAAAACCAGCTATTCCATACGCTATGTCGAGTATCATTGTCTTTTTTTATGGAACAGCTGATTTATTTCTCGATTTTGAGGTTGATCTCACAGAAAAAATTGAGCACACCCTTACCTTACAATCCTGTATGATAGCTATAAACAAAACAATTACTTATTAAATAATTATTTTCGAGACATTACAAAATGTCTGAACGCGGGTATTCTTTTACTTTTTAATTTAAAATTGCTTAACTATGTGAACTAAACAGAATGTGTTAAATCTTTCAACAAGGCAGATCAACTATCTAATTGGCAATTTCAATCTGAAAAATGCTGTACACTGTACAGTACAGTGCAGGTGCCATTGACATTGGAGAACCTTGTTAAGTAGTGTCAGAGCATTACCTCCGACTTACGTTACCCATGGGTATACTACTATGGAGTTTCGGGGAATTATACACTAGAATCACATACTCAATCGGTTCTATGGAAGCTACTCACAATTATAATAATATCACAGCACTTCACTATTCACAATCACAATCAGAGGACAGGCGGCTTAGCCTTCCCAATCTTCCATCTTTCATATCGCCTCCGTATTATCACCGGCACCGCCATCTTGTCGGTGCTCTCACGACTCGCCAGTCGTGAGAGTGATAGGTACAGTCCGGCAAGTATAACTTGGCGCGGCTTTGCGCCACTGTGTTCAATGTCAGTTTTGCCACTGCACAGAAGATGACGCGAAAATTGGGAAAAAAATTAAATTTAGTTCAATGATTTACGGATTTACTAGAGGAGTATTATGATAACAGACCGAGAGCCCATGGACGCCAAACCTTCGTCATTTTATTATTAGTTCCTCAAATCGCCACCGCCAACTTAAACTTGTGGCACTGTACACCATCCGCCAGCCAGCCGACAGTAGTGCCACCATCAAGACGTGGGGGTTGCCATGCTAACAGTAGATAGTAGATAAAATGCTTTCTTACCCGTACCAGTCTTACTATCAGTAGAATCATGAGTTTTTTTTTTTGAGTTACTACTAGCTGCTGTAGTTGTACCACGGGACTTTTTATTTTCAATATTACTACTCGTCATTATCTTTATATAAAACTAGCGACCTACCCCGGCTTTGCACGGGTATAAAATATAGTCTATGTTACTCGCTAATGATGTAGATTTATACCTATTGTTGAAATAATTTTTAAAATCGTCCAGTAGTTTTTAGTTTATCCGTTACAAACATCCAAAAATACAAATCTTTCCTCATTATAATATTAGTGTACTCGTAGTAGTGTAGATTGTGAAAGATAATTTAATTCATTGATATCAACTGAACGCTTCTAAACCTGAAATAACTGACAATGACAAGCTAAGGGTCGGTACATATCTGACGGAAAATGCGTCGCGTATTATCGGTCGCGTAACGCCAGAACAGAGAAATATATAATAAAACATCCAACCTTTCACACTCAACCGATGATGCGCTAGTGCGTCGAGTATAATACGCGACGCATTTTCCGTCAGATATGTACCGACCCTTAGTCCGCGAATATGTAGTAGTTATGTCTTCGTTTTACATTATTAACCGACTTCATAAAAGTAGGAGGTTCTCAATTCGACTGTATGTTTTTTTTAACTTATGAATAATATTTGTCGTACTCATGTTGTTATTCATATGTTATTTTCCACTTTTGCGGGCAGTTACACTTGACTGAGGGCCGGTTCTGGTGCGATCGATTACCTAACTTACTGTCACTCTTGTTGCAAAAGTCATAAGAGAGAGTGACAGAGATAATGTTTAGCAAAATTTCAGGCTCCAGTTTTGGCTATTTCTACCATTTCTACTAACCAATTACTTGTTTATTGCTCGTCACGGTCACGGCTACGCCAATGGTAGCCAGCTTGTGACATTGTCCACAATACAAAGCGGCTATCATGCCCTATTCTATTCAATTATAACAGTCTAGTCTCGAATAATAATAGTAAGCCTTTGGACGCCAGACTCATCGCCAAATGCGAATTGACCAGAGGTTTTAACTGAATTAAAGGGCGTAATCTGTCTGATGCAGCCTTAAGGTATGGACTCACTGGTTAAACAACAAACTTTTCTAATTCAGTTAGGTATTTTTGCAAGACAAAATTTGATGAGTCAGTGCGCGTTATTTTCGACGTGTAATTTATCTGCTCAAGAGTACAACATTAGAGATTATTTTTTGACTCAGATCCACTGGAATTTGACGAAAACATGACATTCGCCATCTTGGATTTTTGTTGCTGAATCTCGATTGTCGTTATAAACCTCTATAATATTTCTTCTAGCACACTCCATCCATCTACAGCAGTTCCACAGCTATGAGCATTTCCTTTTTTTTTTGTTTATTTGTATGACTGTCAAACTTTTTTGTATGGCGGCTATCTTTTTTATCATTTACCCAAAAAAATCCATACTTGATCCATATTTCAAAAGCCGGATATACCCCTCTCTATCTTTTACCGTTTCCGAGATATGAGAGGTTAAATTTTTCGTCAGCCATCATCATCATTTATCCAATTTGAACCACAAGGAGTGATTTTTCAAAGTGTTTCTTGAGATTGTCGGATTTAGCGATGTTGGAAACTTCAGGAAAACTCATGTACAAACTTGTGATATGATCTACTGCTGGCCGAGGCCTCTTAAGAGAAATTGTCATTTTTTTGGTCTGGTCTGAAATGAATATCAACATAAGTTCTATCAACATGCATTTAAAACAATACTATAGAAAATGTTATAGAGAACATACTTGTCTTGAACAGTTTCCTAGTAGCTTGAACTGTTTTTGAGAAAATCGTGAAAAACCCGTTTTGGTGACCTTCTACCCGGAGTATAACTTTTTGCACGTATCGGATCGATGAGGACTTTTTGGGTTTCATTTATGATAGTGTTTTAAACAACCTACCAATTTTCAGCTGGGTGGGAATTAATGTAAGGACACATCTATTTTCTGGTTTAATTTGACCCCACTATGTGAGTTAATATTTTTTTCGTACGGGTTTTTTTACGCCTGAAATAAATGATTTTTATTTATTTATTTTATATAAAACTCTAATTGAGATTTTATTTTTGAAGTCGGCTGATAAATAACATAGTTATCAGACAGGACTTCAAACATAAATACCTATTTACTTATCATTTAGGCAGTGAGACAGCTTAATATAACTGCCCAACTGTTTGCCTAGTGAGGCCATGGCCTTAAATAGTATTGAGGTCACCTCGTCCACATGTAACTTAGTTTCAGTAAACCATATTTATTTATCTAAACCAATATTATAGAGACGTAAAGTTCGTCTCGATGTTTTTTTTTGTTGAGGTTTTTGTAATTACTAGAGCTGTATTGCGAACTCTTATCGCGAGCCTGAATTGAATAGCATTGGCTTTTGGCTCAGTTTTTTCTTGTTGAAAGAGTGAGACGAAAACCAGAGGTTCGTGGTACGAGCACAGGTCTGATTTAAAAAACTTGTGAAAAGCTACATTATCATTTATCACTCATGGTATAGGGTATTTATACCGAGTGCAAAATCACGGATATCACCATTTTTAAAATAAAACCACATAATACGTAAACAGAGCTGTAACCAAAGGGTATGCTTAGCCAAAACAGGCTCATCAATATGAACAACTTCTACTATGGGACCAAACCGGAATTAGCAAAAAAAATGTCAACAGTTCCATACATTTTGTCGAGTGTAAGTGATTTTTTTCTATAGAACAGCAGTATTTCGCGAATTTTGGGTTGATCCCATACTAAAAGCTGTTCATAATGAAAAGTACCCAGCATAGCATACCCTTTCCTTATAACTCTGTTTTTCATAAAATAAACATAAAAACTAGTACTTGGAAATTAAAATTTTCATGTTACTCGTAGTAGATAGACAGGTTATTAGTGTTTTTGCGATTCACCTTTTTCAGTTAAGATTTGTAAACCGCTACGAAACTTTTATTAACCGACTTCAAAAAAGGAGGAGGTTATCAATTCGACTGTATGTTTTTTTTTTTTATCATTTTTTTTTTTATGTTTGTTACCTCATAACTTTTGACTGGGTGAATCGATTTTGATGATTCTTTTTTTATTAGAAAGCTGACGCTTCCCATTTGGTCCCATTTCAATTTAGTCCAGTTCTGATAATGGTATCCATGAGAAAACCATATAAGTCTTAAATTTGCATTAAGTACGTGCGCGACAAATAGATGAATAACTATCAATAGTCGGTCTCTTGAAGTCGGTTTTTGTTTTTTGTTTTGTAAAATAATGTTCTTGTTTTTATCCGGCTTAACTGAAAAGTATTTACTAAAACTTGGGAACTTTGAAAATATTTAAGGAGCTTATCCAAGTTCTGTGTTAAATGGCGCGGACGTTACTTAAAGCACCACTTTAACTTTCAAGTGCAGATAATTTGCATCCTAAAGGAAAAAGGAATTAATTATAGACAGAGTAAGTATTCGTTTGAGGCCTAACTTGAGACTAATTAAAAGTCTAAAGTCTAAACAAGGTACTTGGAGATTAAACATCTTATATCTCAGGGTGACGAGCGCAGTGAATTTTGAATTCAGTTGGATTTGAAGAGTTCAAAATTGTGGGTGGCGCAGTCCTACTACAAGCATCAGACGAGTGATTTGCTCGTCTCATAACTTAACTGCTTTAAAAAAACTTACTCAGCCTAGAAAAGACTCAGCTCACTGTAAAAAGACTGAGCTTTCCATGCAGGTTTTTTGTTCAGCCTCTTTGAGGTATATTTAAAAAAATGTAGTTCTTTCTTCCTAGCTGGGAAATGGTTACCTACTATGGTTAGGTATTGAGGTTAATACCAGTATGGTTAGATATTAACCTCAATACCTAACCATACTGTCGTTTTTAGCAATAGCAATCTATTAGTAATAAATACCGTATTACAAAGTGATTGCTATTGCCATTGTACTCCTATTTTGGTATCTCATTGAGGTAAGATTTGTTACATTATGAGCTTAATTTGAAACCAAGTCGATTGTTCAGCTGAAATAAAATACATTGATAAAATATCTAAACCGCAAAGTTCTGAATAATGAAAATCTTATGTTAATATCTAGTCGTAAAACGTAGGTTCGTATAATTTCATTCTAAGTTAATTCCAAGGACGAATTATTATGATGTTCGTGACACATTCATTAAATTTTGAAGGATCGTTTTACAATGAAGGAAGTTTCGCAGCAGTCCTTGAAACTACAATCTCTGTTAAGCTTGACCAACGACTTCCTACTGCATAGAGACCTGGCATACATAAAGCAGGTAACAGTCTACACATTGGCACAAAAAGTGCTTATAAAGTGTTATGGGTTGATTACACGTAAAGAGAACTGTGGCGAGACAGTAAATGGCATACTCGGCCGAGCAAACAAATCATGGTTCTAGTAACTGTCTCTTCAAAATGTTTATACAAGCCGGGAACTCGACAGAGGGCACTGTCTCACCGCTGCACTCGTTACGTGTATTCAGCCTATTCGACCAACCAATGAAACCTTGAGATGAATGTTTTAACCTTGAGCGTATCCACCACCGTTAAGTATTTCATCCTCTCACATCTGAGTTAGTACTTAATCCAATTTTTCTCACATATCACCATAATGAGAGTAAAAGGCAAAGATATTCCCATATTAACTAATAGAATCGCAATTACCATGTGAAATTGTATCGCGAGATTGTGACATATAGTGTCCAACTGAATCTATGAATAAAAAATTAACAACTTAGTCGCAATAAGTGAGTGGAAAGATATACGAGTAACGTCAGGGATTTTGGGCCGCCTAAAAGCCTCTTAAATGGTTTGGCGATTGTTGCTATTCAATCGAAGTCCATAATTTTATGAGTTATCCGATTATAGTGATGTCTATAGAATATTACGTCGTTGAGTTTGGCTAAAGTTCGAAACCGAAATTAAATTGTCATTACTTATTGCCGGCTCTACCTACCGGGGCTACATTGAAATGGTTTCAGGGATTATAACACTACATATTCCTGACTTTTAGCTTGGAGTTTAAATTATTTCGTGAGTAAGTAAATGTTAACGTTATTTTAGTAATGAGTTAAGAAGAGACGCCACATGTAGTAGTTACACGCGTGTAGTTTATTTTTACGGTTTGTAGTTATTAGCTATATTCATTTTACAGGATAACTGTCTATACGGAGTAAGGGTTTATCTATTTATATTTGGTTATGTTACTTACTTAAACAATATTTGAGAACCAAATATGGAAATTAACATAAATCAATTTATTATAAGACAAAGAAATCAGGTAAAAGCGGTTTGAGGTTGAATCTCCTTCTCCAAATGTATATTAGCATTAATTACGTCACGTAAATAGATAAAATAGATTTATGACGCATATTCAAAATTGGGACTAACTTTACACAGAGTAATGGGGCACTAGAACGAGCCAGTAAGCGGGCAACCGAGGCCCGACTCAGCTGAACTAACAGAAGGGCGGTCCTCGTAGGTTATTATTTGCTAACTGTACTTGTACGACGTCATAACTCATAACATAGATAGATAGGTAAACTTAAATAAACAGAAAAAAAATTGTTACATTATTTATAAGGAAGTTAATTATAAGGAAGTGCAAAAATTGGCAGTTTTGTCGTTAAATTCAATCTCTTTTAGATTATGATACATTGAGCTCTAGATCTGGTTATTTATAAAATAATAAATTAAATATTTAATTTATTTTAAAATAATAAATTTTGTGTCGAAATCAGACTTCTCACTAATTATAAAACGCGAATGTTGATGTTGATTTACTTACTAACTGTGACTCTGTGGCTTAAACTAAAAGAAAACAAAAAACAAATAGATTCAACCATTTTCGAACTTTGGGTTCGAAAGTATAAAATATTATACTTTTCCTGAACAAATATAAAGAAAATTGCGCGTAATATTCCGGAGCGCAGCAAGTACATTATAAAACCTAACCTTTTCTCATTTCGTTTCCTGCAGCGTCAGCTCCGTTTAATACAAAGGCCCTTTATACTATGGCTACCTATTTATAGTTTTACAAACTCATGCCAACTCGACCTAAACACGTTTGAGCATCATTTACCTTATATACCGAACAATTCCGATAGTTCCGTTTGTAAATAATTAATGAAGATCCAATTGAAAATTCAACCCTATTCTCGACATATTTGTCTCGGAAGTATCCTTGGTACGTGTGACGCGAAAGGAATCTATGATGGAAACCCTACCGCAAGGGAATGAGGGAATGACTAATGAAATTCTCCGCAAACGGCTCCCATTCTCTTAATGCGTTCTGTTGAGCCGCGAACACACGATGGAGAAAAAAAAAACAACAAATGACGCCGCGTTCTCGACTGACGGTCACGGAATGCTAACATATCATTGTGATGTGACCTAAGCCCTCATTTGGTCGGGTTCACTGGATACTCACTGACTGATAGCGGCTATCTGTAAAATAAGAGATTATGACTGGTAAATGTGGGTCATGTTTGTAGTTTTAATCGTTTTCATATAAAGACGTACCTGTTGTCCAGTATAAGATTTCAGTCACCTAGTAGTGTGTTTCTAGCACAAACGTTACCAAGAGTAAAAACGCGATCATGCGTGCCAGTTTTCTGAATCTACTTCTTAACTATTTCGATGCTCTCTCCACTGAAATTCGAAGAGGAGTTTAACCTTTAGCTAAGATTTATCAGCAGCTGGTGTAAGTAGGTCCAGTCTTATAATATCGCTCTTATGGTTCTTTCGGCAGATGTGACCTAACCAAATATTTGCCGGTTTTTGCTTTTCAGCCTGCAAAGTGAATCCTTTGTCTGACGCCTGACAGGCGTGTATTGTTGACACCCTTGTTTGCAGAAAAAATATTATTATAATACGGAAGGGTGGCAGAAACACTATTAGGCCAGAAATCAGGACGGCGACAAGTCAGGAATTGAAAATGTATTGCAGGATTTCATGTTTTTCCTTCTTGTTTCATTGGCGCAGTATTTTTCTGTTCTTTTATTTTGCACTAACAACTGCGCACGGTTTTATTCGCGTAAATAATCTCATACACATTTTTTTCATGATCAAGTTTTTCCTGTAGCTCTCTGTTGGATATTCAACTATTTTACTTTACTACTACTATACTACTATTTTACTATTTTTATGCAAAAATCCGCTAGCAAAAAGCGTCGATTTGTTAGTTGCTTCTTTTTGGCGTAAAACGTGGATAACAGAATATACATTTTTGATCTATTCATAATACCTTTTGTATCTAAATATTATTCTTTTGACTGAAGGCTGTTAGGTAATTTTCTGTGAAGAAAACTTGAATTCCATGACATAACTAATTCCCTTTTCTCATTTTCGTGTTCTTTAAGAATTAGGAGATCTAACAGATACCTTTAGCCAACAACAAATACGTTTTGTGCAAACAAAGAGGCTCAAATACAAATTAGAGAATACCTTTCACTGTCAAAGCCTAGGCTGAGTTCGGCCTAAGTCTGTCTAATTAAATATACACAAAATAATTCATGCAAATCTCCCCGGAGTCCCTCGCCTTAGGTTGTTTACGGGCTTCCTTTCCTCGCATCTTTACAATGTGCTTATATGCTTGTCATGTGATTACTAAATCAGACTTTACGGTTGCGTATTACAAGGGCCAACACTGGTGGTCTTGTTAGCAAATGAAACAAAAATAGGTACTAATAGACTAAGCTCCCAATGCGAGAAATCTTATAAGCAAATTATCATCATCCACAGTCTGCTCTCTTACTCTGCTAGGTGTAGAATTGTAGATGTACCAGGTACCTACCTCTATATAAATTTTAACTCTCAGCCTTATAAACCCAGGCGGGAAATACAATACGGTTGCAATCCCAGTGCGTTGAGGTCTCTAAAGAGATTTATTTTAATAGGTCAAACCTGGTAAAGGTTTAAATTTGTAACCTTCTAAAAAAACCTTTATTTAAAAATGAAAAGTTGGGGTTTTCATGAAGAAAATTGGCATCCTACTATTGTATAATAAAGTAAGTGATTTTGCTATATACCTAATTGTTCTATTTTGTGTGATGTAAAGTTTCTTGCATTGGTAGCTTAGCTCTAAACGAATGAAGCACAAATATAGTAAAAAATAAAGACAAAAACAAAGTAAAGTATAAAATTATCACGACTAAATTTCGCGAACTTTCGCCAAAATTCGAAAGGCCATTTTAAATTGATTAAGTAATAAACACCTGACGCATTTATAATATTGCTATTCTATTTTGAACCAGGTTTACAGTTTCATTTTAATTAAACAAATTAATGTTCTCATTACAACACTAGGCATTTTACGGCAGCCACTGATTTAACCTCTATAGATTCCAAACGCAGGGGCATTCAAAACACACTTATATTTATAGCATCGTAGTCATATTTTGGAATCTTATGAGGTAACATTTCTTGCAGTAGGAGCTTCGACTACAATCCCTGCATCCTGGGTTTTACCCTAACTTTGTTGACTTAGGGTCGGTCGGAACAAAGATTTTGTGATGCGGTTTCTATAAGGGGTTATCTATGGCGGCATTCTACTTGTACCCACATTTATCCGATAAATTTGAAGGCAGGTGTAATCAAGGCCGAGGATATTCGAAAGGTCGTTAATATCTGAATATTTAAATAAGGTATTGATTATTCAGGTGCTTAGAATTGTTGAGTTTGAAAGTGCTTCCTAATGGCGTACAAATTGTTTAGGATTATAATATTTGCTACTGTTCCAATTTGGGTGTTTTGAAGTTTCTGCAGTACAGCTCGGAGCATTCGAAATACATCTAAATGTTTTAGGTTTGCTTTAGTTAAGTAATGTGTCTAGTACAAAAACAAATAAGATTGTTAATGAGTACATAAAATACACTATGAAAATTGAAAATGAAAATGATTAAATGATTAACACTATGAAAATTTAATGAAAATTTAAGGACAAATTAAAGTCAAATCAAACTAATTAAAAGATTACTTAAGAGAAGCTATAAATAAACTGTAAACCATTAAAACCTGTACATACATCATTGGATAGCATGTAACAGAAATAGCGATACGAAATCAAAGGAAACACTTTGTGAAAATGATCAAAATCTTGTATTTCACCCGCGGCACGTCGTGCTATGGCAATACACAGCTCTTCAAGTATTTCGGGTTTATTTAGACGTATATCTTGGATGTAAAGATAATGGAAGGGGAAACTTACTTCTTACTATTTCTAATAAAATTGTAACAATTCGAAATGAAAAAGAAGTGCAATACTTTTGAAGGTTGGTAATTTAATTAAGAAGAGGTTTAAACAGAATAGTCACCATATTTATTTTTATAACAATACTAGCTGACTCGACAGACGTTGTCCTGTCAAAAGCCATTGCGTAACTATAGCAACCGTAGTATGTTGATGCTAACTTGTCAATTTATAGTAAAAATTATCAGTATATATAATTTGCAATAAATTAAAATTGCGACTATAATTTGAGATTTAAACTATCCTATCTCTCAAGTTGGATCGAACTGCACATGGTGTGCGAATTTTATTATAATCGGTTAAGTGGTTTAGGAGTCCATTGAGGACAAACATTGTGACACGAGATTTATATATATTAAGATAATGCTTCATAGAATGTACTATGCTCAGTAATGCTCACCTAAATGACAGGATTCATAAACTGAGAAGTCTTCCTCATCTATCTAAAGGAAAAGTTTTAAGTATGCCCTGAGATACTCTGAAATTCAAACGCCGCCGTCGACGCCAGGTGAGGAATCTGCCACTTGGTAAACGACGTAGATAGTAAAGCGTGGTTTAACCGCACCATATCGTAAATCGTAAGACTTAAAGGATTAACTGAAGTGGGCTCGTCTGATCTCTGGAAGATCCGATAACCTTTACGGTAGTTGAGATCACGTTTAGGAAAGCTTCGGGTTGCCCCTTGCCTAAAAGTGTCGGTCTGAATGAGCTGGCGTTTGGCTAAACAAAAAGTAACCTTAATAGGTATATTTATAAGATTTACTTCTTAATGGATGGTTGGATTACGGATTGCGATGTACCTAATTTATATATTTTATAGATGTGCGAAAAAATATTTCGTTTAAACGAGTTTTATAGGCGTTTGACTATATCGCATCTGATATGTGATCGCAGGCAGATAGGTCATACCTATTTTGAATACGAACCAAGCCTGGATCGCTAGCAGGCCAGGGAAACCAGACATGACTATAAATTTAGTCGAAAAATACGTACCGAGTATTCCATAGAAAAATGTCAAAAATAGGACAGAGCATCTTTGTTCGTTGGTGTACACATTTTTCTCTCGAATATGTTTCGACAGAATTCATGCTCGGTTCCCAGAACATATCGTTAAAATTATCACCAGGTTTTAACGTCAAAAAAAGTAGAAGAAAATGAGTATTTTTATGCAATATTTCCAGAAAACACCTTTATACTGATTACTGTAAAGATTGAGGTCATATTCTATCATTGTGATCGAACTATCGCTTTAGAATGGCACCGAAACGATGCCGTGACTCGATAAATGCGTGCTCTATTGTATTCCGTTCAATTCTATTTCGTTTTTGTAAAACAGGGGTTTAGTTGTCTCACAATGAATTAGGAATATTTTGCTCTAAAATGGGAATCTATTTTAGGCGTTTTGTTCATCATAGTTGTTTGTAAACGACTTTTTGAAAGCACCTATTGGGATTCTTCGTATTTATTATTTAAATCTTGTAAGGGATTTATGTTTCCTTTCAAGAACACTTTGATGAGCTATCAGATGCAAATAAATAGGTTTATTATTTATTAACAAGTAACAAACAGTATCAGTATTTGTTATCAAGCACCGAAGTCGGATTATATTATCAAGTAACATTTTGTTGTGAGAAAACAATGGTAGGTCCCCATTGTTTTCTCCATTCCATTCCTCTTTTTACCCGCCGCCCAAAGACTGGTAATTTGCGTATGGTTCAAGAAGCTCTTTGCTTGTATGCCTTTCACTACTCTTCTCCAAAAAAGCTTAGCCATAGGCAATATAATATTACACAAGGGACTGGAACAATTTTATAATTCGAAAATTGGTAAGTATTTGAAACCTGGTCTTACTGCGGGGACTGTTAAATAACACATGTTTTTAATCTGTTAAGAAGTTTAAAAATATACCTCTTTTCAATGTTTTGAATTTAAATCTATACACTTGTTTAAGTCCATTATAAATACTTGGACAGAAATCTCCACAAAACATCCCCATGCGCCTCCTATTGGCAGACGTACAAATGGTTCCTCAACAAATAGACTTTAATGAGCAAAATGTCCGTGATCCCAGATAAATATTGTCAAGAACCCCTTCCAGTACGTCACAGATCCATAGCAAGACGATATACCTACTCGGGTATGTGTAATGAAATACCGCGGGTAGAAAGGAATGTCAAATGAGAGCAAACCAACGGGCTCGAGGCTCTTTCAAATATTAATGTTTATTCTGCTAAATAAACTTGCACATCGGCTAGTGTTTATGCAAATGTAATGGGAATTCACTGAGAATGTTCAGGAAGACGAATTAATGTTATGCGATGAGTTATGTTGGAGCGATGAAGCATGGGAAAGGCTCGTGTTGTGCGGGGTGTATCCGTAATTAAGAAATATGTATCTATGGATGTAAGAAATAAATGGTCGGGTGTTGAATAGGTGGTAGATACTTCTACGTGCTTCTATAAGTTTAGTATAACATCTACGGTGATATCGCCGTAGAAGTTAAGCTGGTTAACCGTAGAATTCTGGAGGCCTTGGGCCGAGAGGAGGCGATAACTGATTAATAGGACTTAGTAAATGTGTAAAAATAAAAAATTGTAATCATAGCGTTAAAATGTGAGGATTGTGTGTATGCCCCGAGCATTCATGCTCACCATCGAAGGCTCCTTCTTACGGCGGCGTCATGTGTCGGGTCGTTCTCTTCCCTCAAATATGGTTGAGGAGGGCGATGGCTGGTACATGCGTCACACTCGTGACCGGGTGCTGCTTGCGGGTCGCTGGTCTGCTCGAGGCAAACACACAATTCTTTTGTAGTTGTAAATATTTAATTATATAAATAACTCTTCTTGTCGCACTGCCTAAATTAAATTAAGTTGTTAAAATTTGTAAATGTTAATAAATTAAATTGTACTAGTAAAACTCACGGACCGTGGAGTCTGTGGTGTTTAATAAACTTTATAAAAAAAAAAAAAAAAACCGTAGAATTCAAATGAAATTCAGTTTGCGCGTTGCACCGAGTTATAAGCAGAACTTAGTTTTGCTAAACTCATTTTGTTTAACGATCGGTGAAATCGATCCCAAGCATGTATGTACCAGAAATAACTGACATTAGTGACTTCTCGTTAAGGTTCTAATTCAAAATATCTGTAAAATTTCTTCTTCTTAAAAAAAACAAAAATAGTAAATTCCTGACTTTATTCTGACGTATTTTTTTGTTAGTTTTTGCGCTACGAGAACTGTTTGTTCGATTTAAAAGTTATTGACTACACATTCCTACACACTCGTATTTTTCAACATTCTGTTTTTTTTTTCAGGAATAATATATTGTGTTTTTATTCCAATTCATACAGATTTGTTTATCCGTCGTGGTCCATAACAAAAATCGAATAAATAAAACCATCAGAATAAATTGAAATAAGCTTTTCAATCGCAGGTTCATGCCAAAAACCGAGACGACTTATCGAATAACTTCCGAATTCTAACAAAACGGCCGTACTCAGGAAATCAGGTAAAGCATGTTAGGCTCGAAATGTACCGGACTAATGGTAATATTTTAATATTACGAAAGTTTGTTTTAATGCAAAAGTTTGTAGGTATAATCCTCAACTCGCCTAAAAATTTAATGGAAGTTGGTCCAGAAATATATTGTTCTCTGGGTAAATATAATATTTAGGACACTAGAGTTGATGGTGAATATTTAAAAATTAGACTTATAGTTGATAGACTAGGTAGGCGTTTAATCACTTTGCTAATATTGAGTTGTCAAACTGTCTTAGCGTGTAAAATAAAAAGTAAATTGAAAAATCAGTGATCAGTGCCTTTTTAAATAATATTCAAATGCCTGTTTCCAAATAATTCATGTCTGAATTAAAAACAATATAAATATTTTGATTTAGCGAATTAATCTTGCAACTTCCCAAAAAAAATAATTAGGAAAGTTTACGGACTTATTCGCCATAAAAAAGCTTTGGAAATTTGGTAGTTAATTTTAAGACTTACAAAATAAGTATGTATTACTTTACAATCCTCGATGTAGTAAAAACCATTACTTCGCCTTAGTAGTGTAGTGCGTATATCGCATCGTATACTATGAAATTTATGATCCCGCAACACCCTAACACGGCCCAAATATTGACTAGTAAATAATTGATACACACCAACCAATCATGAAATATTGATCGGCGTTTGTGATTCCACCCTTCTCACCTGTACGATAACACATCAACATAGTGGAATATTATTGATGATTGTGGAAGGACATTGGAAGTAACGCTTTATGTGACACCGCGGTTTCACCCGCTATCCTAATTCTAATTCTAAGTGAGGCTGATACGACCTGACTGACGTCCCACTTGGAGTGTATTATGCATCGCCTATCAACTGCCAGCAGATTTTTAATCGGAGCACGGCCGGGGGTCGCTGGCATACCTCTTCCACTTTTATTGCGTTAGGTGCTGTGGTACTAGAGACATGTTGTGTAGTTTCTTCAAGGAGCTTCGACCTCAGACTTATATCTTCCGTGGCCTCGCAGTGTAGCAGCACGAGTGTAAACAGCCTCAGCACAGCGGACTGTCTGCATAGTAGCTCCGATTTTACCCGCTATACTAAAGAAAACATTAATTTTCCCGGAATTTAAAGAAGCCTAAGTGTTAATCTGCGTGCCCTTTCAAATCCGTTTAGCCCTTTTTGCGTGCTTTTAAATATACAAAATTTTTTATTTTACAATATTAGTAAGACTAGTGTAATAATCCCTAAACTATGAGAGCATTGAAATTATCGGTGTCTGTTTAAATTTTAGTAGGTAAAAAATATAGCAACTATTTTAAAGCTGTCAGTTAAGTTTATAATTTAGTACAATATTATCATCGATCAAGCTTCTTCGGTGAATACAATTGAAATTCATAAAGGGTATGCTAAGCCGAAAAGGGCTTATAGTACTCATCATTATGAACAACTTTTACTATGGGGCCAAACCGAAATTCGCGAAAAAAAAATCACCTGTTCCATAGAAAAATGTCAATGACACTCGACAAAATGTATGGAACAGCTGATTTTTTTTCGCGAATTTCGGGTTGGTCCCATAGTAAAAGTTGTTTATAATGATGAGTACTATGAGCCCTTTTCGGCTTAGCATACCCTTTATGAATAACCCTGTATATAGTGGGTCAGATGACACGTTAAACTGTGTCAACAAACGCCAAGCCGAATTGAATAAATGCCTATATAATTTATAAAACATATACATACGTATACCAATTTAAGTAATTACTAACTTTGTTTCCATTAGGAATATCAGTAAAAGGATAATTGTTCAACCACAGGCTGCCTTATCGCTAAAAGCGATCTCTTTCAGGCACGTAAATAAACAGGCACATACCCGAAAAAACATTCCTCCCTTTTCTTGATAATGCTGACAATCGAAGTTTTTCGATCGAGCCGGCTTATTAATGATACGGAAACTATTTCGGGAAATAGTTTTTTTACAAAGAAACAGCATTATTGTCTTAATTACCTTCGATACTCTTATATTAACTTGCCGTATTTGTATTATGTCAGTGTGAGTCAAATTTTGCAACTGAATTTTGAACCACTTCCCGATGTACGATTCGCATGCCTGTGTAACTCCGATGACAATATATACACGATTTTTATACTATTTACAATATCTTATGATATTTCTAAAAATATATAAACTTATCACTACTTCTTTTATGATTATCGATACTAATTGAATCTGCGGTAAAACTTAAAACACCCGAAAAAAACCGACAAATTGAAACCGAAAAATTTCAATTTCCCCCCTCTAACTGAGTAGCCTCCAAAGTCACAACGCAAGTTATGTCTCAACTGTGCCTCGGTGAGGTTCGACCCTAACTTCTTGATAGATGACTTGTATCCGATTTCCTGGTACTCGTATAATCTAATCACTTTGTGGGATCGACGGAAGTATTCATTTGCCGAGAAAAAGTTTTTTATAGAGATTAGTGAGTGAAGTAGAAAACAGTTGGAGCCTACCTTTGGGAAACATGTGTAGTATTGAAATACTGTTTGGGTCCGGATTTTTTTTTAAATGACTAAATGCTGTTGGTCACTGAGGCCTCTACAGCGTACCGGGTGTTTGGCGAGCGCAAATGGCGCTGGGCCTAAAGTTTTTGGGGGCGACACGCACAAGGGCACCTCGGAGGTACGAGCCTCGGCTTGGGCCGTCGCGTCGCCCGGGGTTGGGGAGACTGACTTGCTCTGGCACCCCAGAAGGGATGTGCCCTAGAGCCCTAGTAAAATGATCAAGTTGATTGTTTTGATGTGTATTTATTATTCGGCAATCGGGTATATTGATTTAGAACTCTTTGATTATTTAGAACTGGGTTGATTATTTACAGCAAAATCAACTTGATCTGATTGAATTTGGGTCCGGTTTTATTCGCTATCCTTATATAGTAGGCTTATAAGATAATTTTTAAAATTTATAAGCACTTTACTTATAAATACTGCTTGGATTCAGTCTTAAAATGCCTTTTTAAAATATATTATACTAGGTTTTATGGAAAGTGTATGCTAAGTCGAAAAGAGTTTATAGTACTCATCATTTATGAACAACTTTTACAATGGGACCAACCCAGAATTCGCGAAAAAAATCAGTTGTTCTATACAAGTACATTATGTCGAGTGTCGTTGACATATTTCAATAGAACAGCTGATTTTTGCACGCTTTTTATTAGCTTCACTTGTATGTTTGTTTGTTTGTATGTTTGTAACCGACTCCTTTCTTTGGGCGCGATTTTGAAACGTGTTTTTTTTTTTTTGTTATTTCGCAAAGTCCGGGTTGATCCCTTAGTAAAAGTTGTCCATAATGATAAGTAGGTACTATGGGCTTTTTCGGCTCAGCATACCCTTTTCTTACAACCCTGTAATATATTTAAGATTAATAATGATGATCTATTTCTCCAGTGTTGAGTTACTTTTAAGCCACGTATTCACTGAGCAACAATTGTTTATAAACTCTGTTTCAGAAACATAACATTTTGTTTCTGTAAACACTACTTGTTTCTCGTTTGTTAACGTAGTGTTTACAGAAACAAAGTGATATGTTTCAGAAACATGTAGATTTCGTTTCTGAAACAGAGTTTATAAACAATTGTTGCTCAATGAATTTAGCTTTAGATTGACAAGCAGCCATCTTGTACATAAACAAAAGTTTACGAAACGGAACCATTGAGAGATTTTAATCCACATTTCCATAGAAATTAGAGGATTTTGAAAGGGGTTTTCATTATCTCACAACTAGAAGCGGCGGCGACGATTGGTGTGGGCGGACGTGGGTCAGAAACACGAAAGTCTTTTAAAATTTATAATATGCTTGAAGAACTAAGTCCCAAGCTTTGTCTAATAACGTATATCTGGGATGAATACTCATCAAGACACCTCGAGATATTATTAATATTAAATTATATTAAAAAGTATCAAATTTAGAAGGATAGCACCATTATACACTTTAAATACAGAATTCCGTAGGGCCAGGGCTAGGTATGGCCTTCGCAAATTATCTGGACTAGATGGTATCTAAAATATTTCTGCAAGAGTACAGGTCAAGAGGTCAAGGTCAAGAGTACAGTCTTGCATCAAAAATGCCGTTCACTACAAATCTCCAGTTTTGAAACGCAGGTATTTTGTTACGCGAAGGAATCCTGGCGGAATTGCAATCCTTGGCCCAGACTGGTCTAGTTACTGTTAGGTTACAATGTAATCTTCGTCACGCTTACTTTTATGACCTTTTCAATGAGAGGTACATTGACGGAAATCTTATTACACGTGCCTGAATAAGGCCGTAGGTTGGTGGTTATTTGAACTCGATAGATACGAAATTGTTTAGCCACTGGTACAAGGTTGAAGTTGTTTAGTAAAGTGCATTCGACGTATGTACATACTCGTATAATTATGTCTACACGGCAGGTCGTGGGATGCTGGCGTTTATTTGGTCTATACTGTAAGCATTCCCGATCGACGTATAGTAGCGATACCACCAGTATCACGGGTACTCTGCAAAAATAAACAATCTGTCAGTGGGTTTGGGTGTATTATATTATCTTCAGATTTATATTGCGTGATATCGCGTAAAGAAACACGTTTTTGTGTAAGATAAAGAAGAGACAGATCCAAAGTAAGGTGGGAAAATATAGTGTTATGCGCCATAAGAAAGTGTAAGGTTTCTGAAGACAATGTTGAGGATAGAGAAAAATGGAGGAGAAAAGTGAAGAAGGCTTACATCGCCATTATATGGGATACATATAATATGTTATTATTACATATGTAGTTCGGAAGATAGAAAGAGGCTTTACTGTGAAAAGACTCACGCTTTAACACATACACTATCGAGTAAGTATAAGTACGTATAGATAGATCAAAACGAAACTGTTTTCATAATAGTAGGTCCCTACAGTATTTGTAACTGGGGTAAAGAACTAACTTTCAGGCAGGACTGGTTCAAGGGCCGGATACAATACGGGTGTCAAACCACGTTACTAACAAGAACCGTACGAACCGTATAAAAGTGATCATAAATCAACGTCTGCGCGATTCATACACAGTCTTCACACAACCAATATCCCGTATATATAATTAATGGTCGCATTGATTTATTATGAAAATAAATGTATCGGGATAAACCATATTGGTACAATGCTTGTAAGGCAGTGACTGAGATAGCTCTATTGGTTTGTTCGACCCACGCAAACAGACATACTATTTTTAAATATTACTTTTTTTTTTTGGAATGACGAAATGCTGTTGGCCACTGAGGCTTCTACAGCGTACCGGGTCTTTGGCGAGCGCGAATGGCGCTGGGATTAAATATTACTTTAAAACCCATGTACTCGTAGGGTTATTGGCACGATATATACCAATCACGTTTGCCAATCACGCAGTGGGAATTAGTGGTCGCCCAATCACAGTTCTCAGAATGATAACGTTGCAGACCATGATTGGGCGCTCTTTGATCGCTACCGTGAAATGAGTGACGCATGTATTTCGTTATAAGCGGACAAATAATTACATACTAAAATAACAATCATGTTTAGTTTTAAGCAGACACAGTATACTATTAATTTAAAAAAGTTTACATTAAAAATTCAAATAAAATAGCAAGTAGTAGTTTCACGCTTATAGTTGCCACTAGGATTTCTCTGTATGTCTGTGTCTTCAATGTGTTAACCTTAGGTACTGTCAAATATTTTCTCTCATAGACGTGCCTTTCATTGTTACCCTGTTATTTATTGTGATGGCCTTCGCATTCCTGCCGACTGTTTGTATTCCGTATGAGGCGCGATATATCGCCTCTATACTTGCGACTTGACGAGGACTTTGTTACATGTCCGGGATATGTGCCGACGTAAAAGAGGCGCTACGACCGACACCGGTGAACATACAAATGATTGTTACAAAGAGATGTCTTTAGTTTGGATTATGATAACATCTTTTTGTTTTACTGTGAAAGCTAGCGTAGTTTTCACATATATATGTTATAATTAGCAACGTAATTTACTGACGCATTATTTATAAATAGCCATAAAATATAAACTGTAATTACAGGGCAAATAGGAGATTAAACATGAGAATCTTATACATATCTTAGGGCGACAAGCTTAGTGCTGTGCCGCGTAGGATCTTGAATTTTAAGAGTTCAATATTCTGGTTGACGGAGACCTGTTATGGGCACACGTGACCTTAACATTAGGCAAGCGATTTTCTCGTCTCGTCACTCAATTGCATAAAAAAAATTATGACAAAAATATTTGTTTGCCTAGACACAGCTTCAACATTATACTCGTATACTTACCTCAAATATCTCGTAGAAACCGTGAAGTTGTAACTTGAATAAGAATAATAAAAGAGTAAAAGAAAATACAGTCGTAAAACAAGTTTTGTAGTGCTGAGCAGAATTACCATAAAGTTGTACTACATTTTAGACATCTCGTAGCACTTTGTAGCATCGCTCCGTAGAAGCGTAGCAAATCTTCGTAGCACTTTGGTAATTAAAACGTAGTTTTCAGTATGTTTACTTCACGAGAACCATGTAATATTATCATAATCTATATATATGAAAATGTTATGTTGGTTTGTGTACGCTTCAAAAACTCAAAAAGTTCTGCACCGATCGATCTGAAATTTTAACATGATATAATACGCATCAAGGATTGTTTTTCTACATTTTTTTTATTTTTTTTTATCCACAGCGAAGCGTGGCAGGGAACAGCTAGTTTTATAATATCTTTGTGCGCTGGTTTAGTACGTATAGTTGTTCTGAGGTCGCATTAAACTTATTTATTATTGAAAGAACAAGTTTTTAATATTGCAATGATCTTATTTAGGGTAGATAGGGGAAAAATTGGTGCTTGATGTATATATAAATATTTATAGGACAATATCTTGAGTAGGTACTGTCGATCCGTATTCCGTATCCGGACGGAGACTATTTAGCACTCCTGTGCACACTTCGTAATGAAATATATTAAACTTATTTTAAAATAATCAGAAAAATCTTACAAGCAAATTGACCTGCACTGATCTGAGCCAGCACTCACTTGGATAGAATTTATTTATTCAAAATGTTCTGATAACACCTTTACAGTTGGACCAAGGCAGTGCTGCTCTTATATCTATGTAATATGTATTACACAAAAAAAAAAAAAAAAAAGAACTGTAACAACAATAATAATGAGGTTCCTCACTCTGCAGCCTTAACCACCGGTATGCTTGGGCCCTGCCCCGCTGCCAGTGGCACTCTAGTTTTTAAGTTTTTTTATAATATATTGTTTTTTTTTATAATAATCTAAGTATATTGTAAAAAATTTAAAAATGAAGAAAATAAATGGATATGTGTATAATAATGAAACAATGGAAATTATTTAAATTACAAACTCACACCTCTCACAGAGTCTGTGAGCGGCCCTTGTGAATTCTGCCAGGTTACAATAAAATATGTATGTCCATGTCTTCGGAGATCATATTTAATAGGCTAATAGCGCGTGACGTAGGGGACAACATTTGATTGATTCACTTGGGTTTGAATGAAGTGGTAAAATTATTGTGGCAGTGCTACCAAAAGGCGAAGGATGAAATTCTACTCATCCCCTACTCATCCACTCATCCATCCATGGCTAGCAATGTACCCGAACCACCCGATTTTCCTCAATTTCCGCAGGCAAGTACTTAATTGTAATTTTTTTTATCAAACTTTAATGTTCCACTGCTGGGCAAAGGTCCCCCCAATTTTTTCCAATTCCGCCTATCTTGGGCCATTGTAATACAATTTTAATATTCGAATACAACCAAAGTCTGTTAAGGGTTTGCCAGGCCTCAATTCAGCACGAACAACTAGTTATAAAGCGTCGTATTAAAGCAGCACTTTACCCCGTGTCTCACTTTGCCAGCCATTATTTACGCTTTTATCTCAAAGTACTCGTATATTCGACCACTAAAGTTTACAACTTCGGAACGACATCTTTATTGCCGTGTTGTAGTGGGGCTATTTCCTCTTGACAGTACTGTACTACTGTATTCTGGACTGTACTGTACAGTTTTGTAGTATTTGGTGCACAGTTTGAGTTACTGTGTGCTACATAATGGAGATGACAGTATGGTTCGCCTTAACGGATAGACAGATAAACGCTGAACAAACAAAATGTATATAATAACGCTTAAACTTTTGCAACAACTGGTGACTTTATAGATAAGTATGATATTTTTTAAATGTTTAATTTCGATTGAGCTGCTTCACTTAACTTCATTCGGCGGGTTAGACTCTCTGACTAAATATAGCAGGCAGAATCATAATAGGTATAGCAGCAACCGATGATAAATTATTATGCAAGTAAGTTTTATTTTTAGAAATATTAACACGCTTTTATTAGCTTCACCTGTATGTTTGTATGTTTGTATGTTTGTATGTTTGTATGTTTGTATGTAACCGACTCCTTTGAGCGCGTTTTTGACCCACTTTAAACGGTCAGATTTCTTTCAAACTTTGTAGATATATCGAGGACCGATGACAATACACTAAACAAATCGTGTTTTTTAGTTTTTTTAACTATTAATTTTTTTAACACGCTTTTTCTATAAAGTTTCTTTAACTTTTAATACCGTTTAACTTACAAATGGTAATTTCGTCGTTCGTGTCAGAGAACAGAGTGGCGCAGTGGAAGCGTGCTGGGCTCATAACCCAGAGGTCACTGGATCGAAACCACGGGCTAGAAATCTTTTTGCTCAATATTTTTTGTTACGCATCAATTTTATTTTATGAGGTCTGAGGATCGAAACCACGCGGCTACAAATCTTTTTCTCAATATTTTTTGTTACGCATCAATTTTATTTTTAATTTGCTTGAGCAGACGGCCAAAATCGGATAACACCAACACATTTGTACATATTAAGGATGGTTAATAGTTAGCAAATCGAACTAAAAAGCGAAAAATAAATAATAGTTAAAAAAAAACTAAAAAAACACGCTTTTTATAAAAAACCGAACTAAAAAAATAGAAAATAAAATTTTACAAATTTAAATTAAGAATAGGGTTGAAAATTTCAATAAATATAAATTAATAATAGTGTAAATAAATAAATATATGTATTTTATTTTTAAAAAAGCGTGGGGTGCTTTCTAAGATATTATCAAAATGCTAATCACTCTACTCATGTCTGTCAATACAAAATGTATCTACAAAATATATAATATCTATTGACCCATGCACCCCACGCTTTTTAAAAATAAAATACATATATTTATTTATTTACACTATTATTAATTTATATTTATTGAAATTTTCAACCCTATTCTTAATTTAAATTTGTAAAATTTTATTTTCTATTTTTTTAGTTCGGTTTTTTATAAAAAGCGTGTTTTTTTAGTTTTTTTTTAACTATTATTTATGATTGTGTAACTTTAAGATGACCCGTACGCAACGCTTCGCTGTGTTATACCTAGTAAGAGTAGTACGTCATAACAGCTCAATGGTTGCACACTAGTGTCCTTTAAAAGCTTACGGGTTATAGAGTGGTTCGTGACAAGTAACTTGACACACATTTCAAAAGATCATACTGGCCGATACGAAGTGTAGCTTATTATCTATAAATATAAAAATGTTTTGTTGGTTTGTGTACGCTTCAAAAACTCAAAAAGTTCTGCACCGATCGAGCTGAAATTTTAGCATGATATATAATCCGCATCAAGGATTGTTTTTATCTTTTTTTTTTATCCACAGCGAAGCGTGGCAGGGAACAGCTAGTATTATATAATTATGTACATACAACAGGTGTATGTTTGTTTTATAGGTTCACCAAAAATAATACACAACTAAGTGTCCATATCATTTGTAAAACTAAGTACAAATATATGTTGGTAGTCAGACGGTCTTATCGTCTTTAGTGAATTCTTCCAGACAATTTTTTATGCACAGGTTTAACAGGATTGGTTTTACGGATGATTGGTTAAACGGAAATTACCTCGAAAATTACGATCAGTACGCGGAATAATGTCGCGCTAGCTGATTGCTAACGAATTTAATTACTGTTGCTAGGGTACGTAGATACTTAGCGATTGTCAGCTGTTTGTTGATTTTACCCGACTGACCAAAAGGATGGTATTGTGTTGATTTTTTTATGTTTGTAAGTTTATTCTGCATTATTCAGTCCGGTTTTAAAGTCTTACTGCGCCGTGGTACGATATCCACGTGAAATCGCCCACGTCAAATTAGAATTCGGAATTTGACGTGGGTGATTCCACGTTATAAACTCAGTGTTTTTGGTGCAGTTTTTTGGCTTCTAGTTTTACATGCATTTATTATTCACCTACAGTTTTATACCTAGGTGGATAAATAACGATTTTATTTTATATGCAAAAATCAAAACATTTTTTTAGTATCAGCATTATAACGCTCATACTAAACATAGTGACATACTAAAACAACACCTTTTATAAATTTTCGCATTCGTTTATTGAACAAAAAAGACTTAATTATTAACTTTTCCGATGTCTCCGTAGGGAGAAACAACCTTATTTTCCGGGCCAGTGTACCTTAACAACCGAGCCACACGGAGCATACAAAAGCCATTCCACGAGTCAAAGGCAAACGACTTGACAAATCGACGGGCGACGCCGCGACTGCCGCACGACTAACGGGGCGGGATTCAGAGAGGCGGTGGACCGTTTGCCCCTCTGAGCTGCGCGACTAACAATGGCGGCGAGGGGCTGTGGGATCTTCGTACTTTTTATTCTGCTGGGTATAAGTTGCAACAAAGGTATTTAGAAAAAAAATCCCGGAGCTACGCGACTCACAATATCAGAAGGAGGTTGCGGGATCTTCGTCCTTTATTATAATGTTTATTGTAAGTTGCAACAGAGGGTTTTTTTATTAAAATTCCCGATGGGTTCTTTGCTTCTGATTGAATTGATGTTCGTTTTGAGTTTTGTGTTTTAATTTTGTTACGTGAACAGTCATACATATAGCAGATCTCTGATAGACTTAAAGTCTATGGTTTCTCAACTTTGCTACATATTTTTTCAGCAGAAATAAAATTTTATGATTTCTCTCCTATTATTCACGTTTTTGCTCAATTTTATTTTTATCAAATTAGGCGCTTGCTCATGAAGGACTTTAATTCAAAATACAAACGAATCACGATTACACTTTTTTTTCGTCTATGCAGCAGTGGAACAGGCCGACTTCTTAAGACTCGGAAAAGTTGCCCCCTCTCTAAATGAGACTCTGTACACCGCCTGACGACAAACTATTTCATTTGTCCGGTTTATAGCTCGTAAAGTTGCGTAATAGCCGGTTACAAATGGTGTGTCTGTTCCGACGTTAATGTATGGTTTATTTTGCGGCAGTTATTAGGTATCGGCTTATTGATGGCCGCGGTGCGGGTGTCGCGACGTGAATGGGAACTTTGTGTCGCGAATAGCAAGTCACTGGGTGACTCTTTGTTTGAGAATTTCGGAAGAAATGTTGTAAATGGGAATAGCTTCTTTCTGAAAGAGATTAAACTGTTACGCGTGAGGTCACATGAGCCACATAGCTGAACAGAGTAGGTATACCTACACACAGCCGGCAGCAGGTATATACAGGGTTGTTCATAAAGGGTATGATAGCATACCCTTTATGAATATGTGTATGTGTGAATTAGATGTCATTTCAACTATTATGGTAGCCAGATACCAATGACATAATCGTGCAATTTTGATTGTGTATAATAGGTATAATATGTATAATCTAGCATCCAACAAACCTACGAGTATTTCGTACTAAAGGCCGATTTCACCGTAAAAGTTAAACGCTATCAGTTCGGCCTAAACTCAGTTTATTCATTGAACCGGGTTCAAAGCTCTAATTTGTTTAAGCAGAATTTAGTTTTATTAAAACCGTTTAGTTATACGATTGGTGAAATTGGACCTAAGTAGGTCTATGTTTGTCTGTGAGAAAGTCTCGTGTGTTTCAGCTCAAATATGTTAAGGTTTTTTAACTTTAAAACTTAATATTAAAGGCTTTATAAAAAATGGTTCACATATTCTGTGAATTTAATTAAAGACCGTGTCAAGTAAAAGGTGTTAGTCGCTTCCAAGGTTGACACATAGGTATTTGTAACAACTTATTATCACCTCAAGTAACCGTCCTCAGCAACAAGATATTTCACCTATGTTCCTTACAAAATTCCGCGAGTTTTTGACGCCGGTGTGTATTAACATGTCTCTTGGAGTTAATGAAATACTTTTTTGTGAAGACAGGGACAAATAAGCTCTATTTATTAAAAGGAAGTATACAAATAAGAGTACCTATTATTGTACTAAAACGTAGGTTAGATTAAAGCTCCACTTAAATAGTAAAGGACCTCTTATAGTAGTTTTTCGTAGTTTAGTTTAACTAATCGGTCGTAATAAATCAAGCAGCAAACGATATGGTGACATATACGGATAGGTGACCGCCAGTGGCGTGTGCCATTGCCAATTATCGTGTTTCAGATAGCATATTACTCTGTAGGTCCTATTTGTTTATTCTAAAGCTGTATTACATACTCAATTTCAAATTCACAATTCTATCATAGAGTTTGTGTAATGACTAAGGCTGGCCAGTCGGTAGCGGTCTTCTCCGTCAAGCACAGTGGCAGGTCATTGAGAGAGAGTTTAAAATAGTGCATTCCTACATTAATAACCTGGCTATAATTTTACTCAAAACAGCCGAATATCCTAGGAAGATTCCAACCAAAAAACGGGCTACATTTATCGCTTAGCATACAAGGCCCGATTCTCTCGCCAGTCGCATCCAACTGTTTCCTACAATCTTTCTTCAATTTAGGTTAGTAATACAACGACACAATATAAGGTAATCTTATCCTAAAATCTCTGAATTCCGACAGGCTTCCTTCCACCGGACATTAGTATGCCTCGTCCGGGCCGGGCCGAGGTTACTGGCATTACCATGTGGCCAGACGTTGTTGACATTTCCTGGGCAAAGTATAAATACCTACCTTCCGAGTAAGGGCTTGTTTGGGGTGACGCGGCGCATTTTTTTTTAAATAAGTGGCAAACAAGCGACGGGCCACCTGATGGTAAGTGGTCACCGTCGCCTATGGACACTTCATGCAGCGTTTTCTGACGTGAGTCTGAGTACAGAATATATCAAACTAAACGCACATGACTATTGAATAAGCATCTACATGAACACTCTCATAAATTAGTAAATGTTTATTTGACTGCGCGGCGCGACGTTGCATGCATCGAGAAGTGCCCAGAGCAAAATAACCCTAATGCTTTGCCCGATATGATATAGTGCATGTAGAGATCATAAGACCCTTATTTTATAGCAAACTAGCTGCACCCGGCGGTTTTACCCGTTTTTTTTTACTTTTAAACCTTCCCTGAACTTCCACAAATAGTTCCAGATCAAATTTAGCGAAATCGGCCCAACCATTATTTTAGCCAGACAATCGAACAGCGATTCATTTTTATACATAAGAAGAAGAAGAATAAGCGTGTACCAGGCGTCGTATTACTATTATTATTTTTATCGTATTATTATTATTATTTTTTTTATTTTTTTTATTATTATTACAGGAGATGTTTATGGTTTCGGGATGAAAAGTAGTACGAAATTGATATTAAACGGATTAATAGGTAGGTACTAATCTAAAAGGTCAGGACTTATTGAGTAGATACGAGTGGAAGGAGAAAATAATAATGTTTTAATTACCAAGCAGCTTTAATTAAATCCACAAACAAATATATTTTAGATTTCTGTGGGAAAAAATAATAACACAGGAACGTTCGCAACTGATTGAAATATGATTGATAAATAGATACCATAATGGTAAGCTTATTTTTGTGGCTGCTTTCATTTAAAACGTGAGGACCAAATAAATCAAAAAAATAAAAGAGTACGACGATATTTTGTTTCAAATATACTCGTAACTCGCTAGTCAGTAGTGGCGCAAAGCGAGGTTTATTTATCACAGATATTTTTCTTTTGAAACCTAGCACCCATCTAAACCTCAAAAAATGGAACTAGAATAACAAATCGGAAATTTTCAAAGGTTTTGTTACCTGAACCTTTTAGTATTTGCTGCCTCGAACTCTACAAAATATATTCACAAAGCGAAAACTATGTAAAAATATTCATTTCATACATTCAGCGGCACCCGTATAAATACATGCACATACGAAATACGGACAAATAGAGTCCGATCTGTGCCCGCGGTGCCCGATGTGTATTTCGATTTTTTTCGTAATCGAGTCACCACCACAGTTCCCACGTACGCACTTTATACTGAAAAAGGACAAAAAATACCAGCTTGTAAAAAAAATACGCTCGAATGCCTGCGCTCGGGCGTCACACATTGAATTTAAAGGTACTGTGGTCTGCAGAATTGTAATGAGACTCAGTTTTGTATTAAAATTTTACTGCAATTTTTATTCTTGCTGACTTGAAAAGAGATTTTATAAAATTATTTATTTTATAAAGTAAATTAATTCTGATACTCATTAACAACTTTCACTATTAGTCTTGGTGGTTGAATTAGTACTGGCTTGCTTTCTAGTATTTCGCCTTATAAAATGTCCACGATAGGACTCGTTTGCCTAATTAATAATTAATACTAATTCCATTGCTGTTTAAAATTTCTTAACATTATATTATTTGTTTAAAAAATATTTCATAAAACATTTAGGTATAGAAACTGACTCAAATACTTAGCGCATGGCACATTAGAACAGCTTGTATAAAAAAAGTCGATATACACAAACTTTTAGTGAAAATATTTTTGTGGCTCTCAAAAAACTACAAGGCTTTCCCACGTTGGCTAAGGAATCCTAAAAATAGTAAAACTAACAGAAAAATTAAAATGTATTATGAAAGGTTGTGCAAGATAACAAAGATAAGACAAGGTAAGATGGTATATCTATTCGCAAATAGCGTATCTATGTCAAATTTTTCAAACCACTTTTGCACCAAACTGTACCTTAGTATTTGCTTTGTCGCACGACCGGGACGGGTTAAAAACCCCCTGTGGCATGTAAAACGAACGCGGACGGACACGGGTCGCGGTGGCTGTGTCACCTGCCCATCAAGAGATGCTATAGAATATAAACGCTATTCCATCGCAATTTATGCATAATAAATCCTTTAATAATATTATAATTTTATTAGATCTTTTACTTAGAATAAAATAAAATATGTATTTATTTACTTGTATTTTATTTTAGTCTAAGGTCTTTTACGCGTCTATGTAGACGCATTTTCATCGCAATTAGATGTAATTCATTTTATAATGTGACGACAAGAAGAGTACCTTATTTCCATAGATGACCCACGCTACCAATCAGCAAACCAGCATGATGCGATGACTCCGAGTGACGACACAGAGATGAGTATAGTGACTCGAAGAGAAAAGCTCGAGATCAAGCCAAGCTCAGAAGCAGCTGTTCAAGCTATGTAGCCTGTTAAAGAACACAAGTGTGGATGTGGAAGTCCATCGAAGGTCTTTTCGCCGAACCACAACCAGGGGCGTTTTAAAAAGGGCGTCTATAAGCACCTCTCCGGGTTCATCATCATCATCAGGCGCAATCTTCATGTTGAAGTTTGGAGGTCAGTAGGCTAAACTTCTTGCGATCCCATGCTGTGCTTTTTAAATGCTGATAATTTAGTCCGGTCCACTTCTTAATGTCGTCCAGCCATTTCCGTCTCTGTCGTCCTGGGCTCCTCTTCCCCGGAATTCTGCCCTCGAGGATCAACCGTGGGAATTAATATAGGGATCCTCTTTGCATGTGTCCGAAGAAGGCGACTTGCCGTCTCATGACTGAGGACATCAGCCCTCTTCTGCGGTTAGCCTTTTCCAGTACCTTGGCATTTGAGGTGAAACTAGTCCAAGGAATTTGGAACATTTTACGTAGAGTCCACATCTCAAACGCCTGTAACCGGTCACAAATCTCTTTTAATAAGACCCACATTTCGCATCCATATTAGAGCGTGAACCAGACGTAGCATCTCATGATGCGGTGTCTTTTCTTAAAGTTAATTTTGGGATCGCATAAAACTTTGGACATTTCCGGGTTGACAAAGCGTTAATGTTGCAGGTGTTTTCACAGACGGCGGTTCTGTTCACCATGAGGCTGACCACCTACATACCTACTTGTTTTTTTATTAAAGTAAGTCTATATTCAGCAATCGACGAAATTTCATAAGAAAATGTTGACGAAGCCATCATGACCAGAGAAATCATTATTCTAATAGCAGAGCAAATTTGCTTGTGACAAAACCAGCAACAAGACAAACAATTAAAAGTAAACGGAGTCTCAATTTCGTTAAGTACAACCTACTTCCGCTAGGAGTCCCGCTTTGTTTCAACTTAGGACGTGGAATAACAAAAACTTAACTTTAGACCATTATAACTTAAGCTCGAAACTTGGTGACTTAAGAATTCTTAAAGTTGCCATTAAAATTCCGGAGTTTGAGCGTGTAGAATGAGTTATAGTGGAGCAAATGCCTAATTTTCTTCTAATTTAAATAAAGGCTTGATCTAGACTTTAGACTAATGAAAGGAACAGAAAAAGGTTTACTTAAGAAGGGCACTAAAAACTAGGGTAAGGAGGATTTACTATAAAAAGCTTATAAAAGATTCTTTACCCAGTGTCGCACGTACCTTAACTATGAAATGAAATAAAATACTTTTATTCCGGATTAATATATTTATATGACTTGAAATAGAGCTCCAGATGTAATCGAAACTAAATTTGAAATATAGAACTCCATTAAGGTCTAAATTCAGTTTTAAAATAAATTCAGAAGATCAGCGCGTAATTTTAACATAACTAAGCACCACTAAAACTTGAAAACATTGTTTTTGTTTCATTTTGATGCTATTCACTACTTAAATAAGACAAACACTAGAGGCTAGAGACAAAATATAGACATTTCTTAAAAGTATCATGAAGTTTTTCGTCATTTCTTTCCATACTTCCAGTTTATCCTAGCTTTTTGCTGGTGTAAGTTGTAAAGATGAAATTCGATGTACAATAAAGCACTGAAAACATATATATGAACATTATTAACCATATAAAGGTACAGTATTGAAAACGTATTTCAACAACTATAATTACAAAGTCTCAGAATTAGAAAAGAAGAACCACTCCACTATTTTCGTTAGCGAGTTTAAATAAACCATTCCTTATGTAGGGCAGTATCCTGCTTGCGGTTTACCCGCCTCTATTGACGCTCGACATCGCTTCAACCCTTGCATTATACTGAGTAAACAAGTTTGCGAGTCCTTTACTACGCAAGCAGTAACAGAAGTTAGATAGAAGGATAAATTAATTATTTATTGTTCACACCAGAAATTTTTCTCCCAGCCCACGGCAGGTGGCCGTGGTCTTCACCGTTTTTATCCCGCTAGAAAGTGATAAACATATTCATATTCTACCTCTGTTGCTGGCACTTCACATCGTGATTTTTGTTTGTTTATTTGCCAAATAAAAAGGGATGCAACTATACGGGCTGCATAGCTGCGTCTCTTATTATTTGGCAAATACGAATAGCCAAGTGAAGTGCCAACATGTCACATTTACGCGTGGATAATATGGGTGGAGAGAGAATTTGTCACCGGCCTCTGCGAGACGGAGAAGCAGGAAGTCACAACTAATTTTCACTTCAAATCTACCTCTACTTTTAGTCACAAATATTAAAGTATGTATCGATCATTACATCTAATAAATAGATTAATTTATTACTATTGACGTGTTGGTCCTTTACGATTAGGCCAGTTGGCGGTTAAAGATTTATTATCAGCAGATGAAATAAGGTGGTATGAGAGGTGAGGCGATGTGTGAGATATACGAGTATGTTGGTGAGAGTGTGTTGGAGTCTTACACCCATATTCACAAACGTTACTATGAGGTCTGATAGTGTGCGCGGACGCACAGAGTCCCAAAAACCTATTCATAGACAATACTTGAGTAGGGATCGGCACTATGCGTCCCTTAAAATGAACGCACAGCTAAGGTAGCTTGCGAGGTGTATTACGCAACGTATAGTGTCATCTGTCTTTAATCTACTTACGTCAAAAATTTAGGTTATGTTTAATTGCTTTGTTTGAGGTTGTTTTTTGATTATAATAGTGCATTTTTACAATGGATTACAGTAGCGAAGAAGAATTTGATAACTATATAAATGAACAAAGTAGAATAATTACCAGAAAAGTGGTTCGGGATTTTCAAAATCCTTTTGATTATTATAGTTCGGAAGAATTTAGACGACGGTACAGGTTCTCCAAAGATGTGGTACTTTTCATTGTTTTGCCACTGATTAATGAAGACCTAGAGAAATTAACTGCGAGAGGACTTCCAGTGCCACCTATTTATCAGTTACTAGTGGCCTTAAGATTTTATTCTTCTGGCAGCTTTCAGGTACATATCTACTTTATTTACCATTGAAAACTGTAGTTACCATAAGTATTCATTATGTAAAATTATTGTGTTTCTATACTATATTAGAATGTGTCTATTCATTCTACTCAATGCATTTCAACCCACTGCATTGAAAAAATGCTTTTTTTTTTAACCAACTACGGTCACTACTATGTACTGATTGGTATACAAACAATAAAATCACCACGCAAAACACGAAGACGAAATAGTTCTGAACTCGAGTCCCAAGCGCTATTTTCTTCAAAATGTAATAGATAATTAATAAAATCACCACGCGAAATACAAAGACGAAATAATTCTCGATCGAGTCACAGGCAATGACTATTGTTTATTGACTTGAATTTGACATATGAAATGAATGTCAGTTAGTGAAGTGAACTTCGTAACAAAAACTAACCAATCACAGAGCTCTATTCGACGCAGTGCGAACGCACAGTGAAGTGTCGTTTGAGTATTGTTTATGAATTGAAAGGCTTGCCATCTGCAACGCATTGAGAAATCTCTTACTTAGCATAGTGTTGCTGCTTTACTTAGACAAGAATCGTTTGTGTATACGGGCCTTAGAGTTAATGGTAGTGTTCTTTTATGTGACATTTACTTAAAAGACAAACAAAAGTCGATCAATTAGATGTATTATAACCTAATGTCTTGTTTTTTGTAGTGCAGCAAGCAGCAACTCTGTTGTCTTTCACAGCTTTGCGAGAGATGCCATACTGTTATGTTCCGGGCATTGTAATGAAAATGAAATGGACTCGGAAACTTGCTTTACCAAGTATTTCCATAGAATAGATACAAACTGCCAGAATACATACATAAGTCGGTTAGTCGAAAGTACTTTAAAGTAGAAGTAAGCAGACGTATAAATAGTTGTAAGACCTTATGAATAAGAAGCGCCATCTATTTGTACAAAAGCTGAAATGTTCGCAGCAGGAAAGAGGAGCAGGTTTAATCAATGCAATGCAGTATTGCAATTATGGTTTAAATTTTATTTTCTCTAAGAATTAAACTTAGAATTACTTATGTAGATTATTAGCTCAGTATGTAAAAAGGTAAACAATAAATAGACTAAAGTACCTACTTATGGTAGGGTAGGCTATTCTCACATTATCTTATTATCTTAATATAATATATAAATCTCGTGTCACAATGTTTGTCCTCAATGGACTCTTATACCACTTAACCGATTATAATAAAATTCGCACACCATGTGCAGTTCGATCCAACTTGAGAGATAGGATAGTTTAAATCTCAAATTATAGTCGCAATTTTAATTTATTGCAAATTATATATATACTGATAATTTTTACTATAAATTGACAAGTTAGCATCAACATACTACGGTTGCTATGGTTACGCAATGGCTTTTGACAGGACAACGTCTGTCGAGTCAGCTAGTCTTAATATATATAAATCTCGTGTCACAATGTTTGTCCTCAATGGACTCATAAACCACTTAACCGATTATAATAAAATTCGCACACCATGTGCAGTTCGATCCAACTTGAGAGATAGGATAGTTTAAATCTCAAATTATAGTCGCAATTTTAATTTATTGCAAATTATATATATACTGATAATTTTTACTATAAATTGACAAGTTAGCATCAACATACTACGGTTGCTATAGTTACGCAATATTTGACATAGAATTGACGCAATGGCTTTTGACAGGACAACGTCTGTCGAGTCAGCTAGTATACTCGTATAAATTACGTGTCACGTTGTTTGTCCGCTATAGACTCCTAAACTACTTAACCGATTTCAATCAAATTTGCACACCGGGTGCAGTTCGATCTAACTTAGCACATAGGATAGCTCACATCTCAATTTATAGTAAAAAAACATGAAAAATTAGAAAATTTAAAAATACTTAAACCATATAGCGCTTTGGACAATGTAAACTTTTTTAATGTAACTTTTGACATTTGACATAGAATTGACGCAATGGCTTTTGACAGGACAACGTCTGTCGAGTCAGCTAGTTATCTTAAAAAGATTAAACCTCATTTATCAGAGTGCAATACAACAGTACCTAACAATTTTAACAATAATCCAAGGAACCATCATTACAACAGGCCCAGACAAACCCTAGGAAGGCATCTTCCAATAATCCCTTTTCTCCTAGACGTACTTTAATGTAAATATAAAAAAAATATATTTGTTATGTAACGTGAAATACAATTTGTTTTAAATACAAAGAAAAACATACTCTCGACGAGTATGTTTTATGTTTTATTGAGAACCGTCTCCTTTTTTAACACGCTTTTATTAGCTTCACCTGTATGTTTGTATGTTTGTATGTTTGTATGTTTGTATGTTTGTATGTTTGTATGTTTGTATGTTTGTATGTAACCGACTCCTTTGAGCGCGTTTTTGACCCACTTTAAACGGTCAGATTTCTTTCAAACTTTGTAGATATATCGAGGACCGATGACAATACACTAAACAAATCGTGTTTTTTAGTTTTTTTAACTATTAATTTGTTTAACACGCTTTTTCTATAAAGTTTCTTTAACTTTTAATACCGTTTAACTTACAAATGGTAATTTCGTCATTCGTGTCAGAGAACAGAGTGGCGCAGTGGAAGCGTGCTGGGCTCATAACCCAGAGGTCCCTGGATCGAAACCACGCGCTAGAAATCTTTTTGCTCAATATTTTTTTGTTACGCATCAATTTTATTTTATGAGGTCTGAGGATCGAAACCACGCGGCTACAAATCTTTTTGCTCAATATTTTTTGTTACGCATCAATTTTATTTTTAATTTGCTTGAGCAGACGGCCAAAATCGGATAACACCAACACATTTGTACATATTAATAATGGTTAATAGTTAGCAAATCGAACTAAAAAGCGAAAAATAAATAATAGTTAAAAAAAACTAAAAAAACACGCTTTTTATAAAAAATCGAACTAAAAAAATAGAAAATAAAATTTTATAAATTTAAATTAAGAATAGGGTTGAAAATTTCAATAAATATAAATTAATAATAGTGTAAATAAATAAATATATGTATTTTATTTTTAAAAAAGCGTGGGGTGCTTTCTAAGATATTATCAAAATGCTAATCACTCTACTCATGTCTGTCAATACAAAATGTATCTACAAAATATATAATATCTATTGACCCATGCACCCCACGCTTTTTAAAAATAAAATACATATATTTATTTATTTACACTATTATTAATTTATATTTATTGAAATTTTCAACCCTATTCTTAATTTAAATTTATAAAATTTTATTTTCTATTTTTTTAGTTCGATTTTTTATAAAAAGCGTGTTTTTTTAGTTTTTTTTAACTATTATTTTTTTTATTCAGGCTTGCGTTTGACCGCCATCTCGCCTGATGGTAAACAATGATGCGGTCTATGATGGAGCACGCTTGCCTAGAAGGAACCGATTCACTCGCGACTTGAAGACAAAAAGTCGCGAGTGAAGTCGGTTAAAAATGAATAATAAAAATTTAAAAAAGCAAAGATCGGGACGTTGAAATGTGAATCAAGCACTAACCTAATGGTAGTTTCAGTGCAGTATTCACATCAGTCACTCCACAAACAGGTTGACTACAAAGAGACGACTTCCCGATCGACAAACGCGAGCGATCGACAACCGTTCGATCGACAAGTCGTTAGTGCGTCAGCATCGTAGAGGCATTAATCACCACCGCCGGCGGTTGTCAGCCGTCGGACTAACAGCTAATTAATAGGAGCTATTCAGTCTAGTTGTTAGTAAATATGCCGGTTTAAAGACTAGCAAATAGGCCATTTATATAGGGCTTAAAATAACATAAATAAGCATAAATAGATAGAAAATCACTGATAAAAAACAGAGGTCAAGTCACTATCCTTTTTTAACACGCTTATATTAGCTTCACCTGTATGTTTGTAACCGACTCTTTTGGGCGCGATTTTGACCCACTTTAAACGGCCGGATTTCGTTCAATCTTTGTAGATATATCGAGGATCGATGACAATAAATTATTATACAAAAAAAAATATATACTTTTAAATAAATTAAAATAATTATATGAAGCTAATAAATTGTGTTTTTGCTCCGAACGCGATTTCTATGATTACTGTTAGCTAAGCTGTGACTCGGTACGCGAATTCTGTGACTACTGCTGGCTATGCTGTGGTTCCCCATGGCTACTGGTACATATTCTGCTACGTGCCGCGTTTGTCAAAGAGCGATGACAATGCGTGTTTTTTAGTTTTATAAACTATTCTATATTATTTTTGTAATTTCTGGTGTGAACAGTAAAGATCTATATATCCGCGGGAAAAGTAGTAACAGGCTAGCGATGTCGAATAGCAATACGGATTCTCTGGTCGAGGTAAGCAAGTTTGTCCTTTGATAGGGCTTTCAAGTAATACAAGTTTCCATCATCATCATCTGCCTACCCTTATCCTACCTACGTGGGGTCGGTACGGTATGTACACTTCGTCCATTCATCTCTTTCACTCGTCATATCTGAATACACTATAGGTAATACAAGTTTCCAACGAAATAGATTACTTTTGTTTTGTTTAGGTGATTATGGTAGCGGTGATGATGAGTATGTAACAGAATAAATGGTTCTAAAGAACGGTCTGAGCCAGAGTCGCGGGTTGGATCTGATTGGCATGTAACTGAGGAAGATGACATAACGGGAGAGAGACCTATACCCAGCAGGGGAGAAAGCTGGCTGTGGATAATAATGATTATGAAAGATCGGTGTCTTCTTTCTGTTTTAAAAATGGAACAAACAAAGTTAACCTTTTGATCGCCAAAGTCATCTATATACAAGCGCTAACGGGTCTTTTGCGTCATTGACGCCTACCTATAGGTACCTTGTTGACAAAAAACGCCAACAATATTTTACTAAAAATTTTTACTGGTATTTTTATTTTTCAGATTTTTTAAAACTGGCATAATTCTTAGCGTGTTGGGCGTAGCGTTGTGTTTTGCCGTGTATATTTTCGTCCTAGTTACTCGTTTTACGAATTCTGAAATTCTTGTAACCTTCTAATTCTTGTAGCCTAAACGCATTTTATAAAAATATTAAATTCTTGCAATCTACTGATCTACTAAACATTCAAATTACAATGCTTCCTGTATTTGAGCATTGTCTTCGATTATAGATCAATGGTGTGTTAAATCTTAAGATCTTTTACAACTGTGTTTTGTTAAATGACGTCTCCGTCCTTTGCCGAAGGAGTAATACCTGAATATCGATACCTTAATTTGCAAACCTAATAACTCCACTTTTTCACGAAAATGTAATTTTGATACCGGCAGAAACTATAAAAAATCTAGTTTCTGCCGGTATCAAAATTACATTTTCGTGAAAAAGTGGAGTTATTAGGTTTGCAAATTAAGGTATCGATATACAAAAAATATGAATAGGGTTATTCATAAAGGGTATGCTAAGCCGAAAAGGGCATTTAGTACTTATCATTATGAACAACTTTTACTATGGGCCCAACTCGAAATTCGTGAAAAAAAATCAGCTGTTGCATACATTTTGTCAAGTGTTTGACATTTTTCTATGGAACATCTGATATTTTTTCGCGAATTTCGGGTTGGTCCCATAGTAAAAGTTGTTCATAATGATGAGTACTATAAACCCTTTTCGGCTTAGCATACCCTTTATGAAAACCCTGTATAATATTAATACAGCTAAGCCACACTGTCAAGTTCCTCGATCAAGTTTCACAAAACCAACATGCTCGAACTCCGAAAGTTTCTCTATCATTCTACTTACTTCAAAACTCACAAAGATTATGAAACCTGTCTGATCTAATCTATCCGCCAACAATGGTCTTTGACACTGAAGCTCCTAGCAAGCTCCAGCTTTCCTCTGATTGGTTCCAGCCCGCGTTCACATTTGCACCTCAGATGAAGCTAGAGAAAGATGGAGCACTGCGTTACATTTGGGTGTGCTAAGCTGAAAAGGGGTCACTGTAAACCAACCCTAAAATCTCCAAAAACTAAACACCTGTTCCAAACATTTTGTTAAGCGTTATTGACATTTTTGTATGGAACACCAGTTCACAGTTTTATTTTCGCGATTTCCTGGTTGGTTCCATGGTAAAAGTTGTCGATAATGATGAATACTATGAGCTCTTTTTGGCTTAGCATACCCTTTCCTTCTAACCTTGTATACCTCTACTCGCGGCACTCTAGAGCTTGTGAACGAATCAAATTCAAAATTCAAATTCAAATTCTTTATTCGTGCAAAAACTTACTGGCTAAAAACAAGAAAAAACGATGCTACCTGCAGTAGTTAAATAACTGTGTCGCGGGTAGCAACGCCCACCTCCGATGTAAGAATTTACAAAAATTATACTTATAATTACTTACTTATTATACCTATATTTTATTTTATTTAAATAAACAAATTGTTAAATTTAGAAGCAAAAAAAAAGAAAAAACACTTAAAAACGAAAAGAAAGCTAAAGGCTCTATGACAAGTTGTGTTTGTGTGGTGTATATGTGGAGTGTATATACGTATAAGTGTGCATGTAGGTAAGTGTGTGTGTGAGTGTGCGAGTTTGTGTGTGTGTGCGTGTGATGACTTAAGTAGAAACTGTGATAAAATCCTCAGTATCTTGGTATGACGTAGATAGGAGACATTCAACACATTTTAGTTTGTCGTGATTTTAATCGTGAAAGTAGAGGAGTTCTTGGCTTCACCCACATCTAACGCAGTGCTCTATCTTTCTTTCTATTTTTATCTGACAATTGCTAGCTAATGCATGTAGTTGACTAACTTTTCCATCAAACTTGAAGAGTTCGAAGCTCGACACACCTCGCCACGTGATTAAAACTTTCAATCTCCACAGCTGACGTGCTGCAACTAGACACCAAGGAAACTTGACTACAGTTAGCTTAATATACATTAGAATGGTAAATCTAATGAAATTGTAACTCTTAATTGAGTCCTACTATCTTACTATCTCACTAATCCTACTTATCTCATCTTACTTCTTACTAATATTATAAAAGAAAAAAGTTTGTTAGTATTTTTGTCACTCCTTTACAATGAAACGGCTGAATGGAATTGAATGAAATTCGGAATAAACACAACTTATACTTTAGATTAACACATACACCCGTATTCACAAACGTTACTATGAGGTCTCATAGTGTGCGCGGACGCACAGAGTCCCAAAAACCTATTCATAGACAATACTTGAGTAGGGATCGGCACTATGCGTCCCTTAAAATGAACGCACAGCTAAGGTAGCTTGCGAGGTGTATTACGCAACGCATAGTGTCATCTGTCTATAATCTACTTACGTAAAAAAAAAAAAAACTAACCAATCACAGAGCTCTATTCGACGCAGTGCGAACGCACAGTGAAGTGTCGTTTGAGTATTGTTTATGAATTGAAAGGCTTGCCATCTGCAACGCATTGAGAAATCTCTTACTTAGCATAGTGTTGCTGCTTTACTTAGACAAGAATCGTTTGTGAATACGGGCCATAGACTTTTCATCATCACCTTCGCGCGGCCAAAACCGCGGGGCGCAGAATCCTTACTAATATTTTAAACGCGTAAGTTTGTGAGCGTGTATGGATGTTAGTACTCAATCACGAGAAAACGGCTGAACGGATTCGGATGACATTTGGTACGAAGCTTTTACCCTAGATTAACATATAATCTACTTTTTATTTTGGAAAATGTGGGTGAAACCGCGAGGCATAGCTAATATAATAATAAACGACTATTGTAAATATGACGCGCTGTTTAAAGACTCACCAGCAAAATTAGCTTCCAATAAACTAGCTAACTTTATTGTTGTCTTGTTAATAGATACGTATTTCAAGCTACAGTGCGAAGTATACCTTAGTCTGAAACTGCACGAGCTAAAAGTTGGTAGTCAGCTTTTGACCATCAGCAGGCGTGTTGGTAAACGCAGACTTTTTAGCGATAATTAGCGTTTTAATTATTCTAAAAGTAATAAAAAAAATATGAGAATAATATTTATAATGGCGGCAATACCTATTAATATTGACACTACCTAAGCCAAAAAGGAAAAAATACTAGAATATAAAAACTTCATGGTGTAGAACTTCATGGTGTCGCGCATCGTAAAAATTCACTCTCATCATTTTTTTCTATCGCGCCATAAGAAGTATAACTTCAAAAATCTAAATAAAATTTTAAATCTAGAGTCGTCTTTAGAACATTATTATTATAATATGATTATGTACTAAGTTAACCCACCTCCTTACATTATTTACCAAAATAATACACAAGCTAGTTAACTTTCGGGAACGGAAGTTTGGCTTTTTAAAAACACTTAATTAATTTTAATAAACTTTATTACTAGATGTCGAGTCTACGAAGATTCTATTCTGACTGACTTAAGTCTAAGTTACATTTATGAGGAGAGCTTTATCTTACAAGTTGACGCAGCATTCCCGCAATGACGGATGCCACTGCATTCCTGTAACCATCGCGTGATTCTGCGTGGGCAGATACCTACCGCGACGCTCGGTGGCTATAGTGTCGATAATATAACGAGCTTCAAAATGTAGGTAGTACCATAACCCGCTAACAATATATAGACGAATACAAAACCCAATAGCAAATATTGTTTTGCTATTATTGTTGCTCTTTTTGGTTTGCTTAATATCAACACGGAGTTCCGGAAACTCAAAAACTAGATTCGATTAGTCTTCGATTAGCAAACTAATTAGCGTCCAGTGACCCAATTCCTGCTAAAACATTATAATTAATATCCGCTGTACAGAAGCGGATTAACACATAAGCACAGGAAGCCCTGGGGTCGCACTGGTGTCATGGGGCTTAGGAAATTAAACGGTAGACCAATATTAACTGGTAGCCTTAAATGGGATCGTAAAATTAGCACAGTTTTACGATGGGTTTGTTTGTTTTAGTTATTAAGTGTTGGACAAACTGTAGTCGTAAAGCGAGTCGTTTGGGTATATTGAAGTATTTTGGTATAAAGTTTTGAATATATTGTATATATTTGATTTAAAATGTAATATTTTGTTGCGTATGGCTCTTTTGCAGAATTTGAGTTCTGTGTATGTACTTACTCGTAAGTGTGTGGTGGTTTGTTTGGCTTTGCATTGGTGTTTGACCGGCAAAGCGTTCTACTTTGAAATGCCAGGACGCCAGTATTTCCAGTGAAATTACATCAGTGGGGCTAGCACAACTTTGACGTAAAAAGACGTAACGAGTTTTCGATAGAAAAGTGTACGCTAATTACGACTGTCAAGTGTGCTACTGACGGGTGTAAATGGCGTACACTTTTCTATCTAATACTCGCTACGTATTTTTACGTCAAAGTCTAGCACAGAGCACAATTTCTGATTCTGGCAATAAGTGTTATTTGAAGTAGTGTTTTGATTTGGTATTATTTGGTGTCAAAATACTTGATGAATGGCAAAACGTGATACTCGCTATCAGACAAGCTTTTGCTGACCGAGTTTAATAAAAAAAAATCATTCGTGTCAGTGATCGTATCAGGCAAGCGGGATAGGTAGATACACTCTTTATTGTTCACACCGAAAATTAGAAACAAAAGGAAAATAACACTTAAAAGTTGTTCCATCGGTCTTTTTGCTAAGAGCAACCTCTTTTGCTAACATTTTACTCGTCTTTTGGAACGAGTTGTATAAATACTAAAATGCATGTCATATCGTCGAATGCTTTATGTAGAAAGTTTGCCGCGTCTATAAATTGCACAGTCTGGACCAGAATCCAATCTCTATCCATATTCAACTCATGTAAATTTTATTATCATACTTCATGTATTGGAAATCGATTAACAGCTAACCAAGTGTGACAGAATCGTAGAACTTCGCTATAGAGGGAGAAACGTTAACTCTATTTTATTTATTAACTAGCTGTGCCCCGAGGTTTTACCCGCTTAGTCCAAGGCATCAACTAATTTTATCAAGATTGGTTTAGTAGTTACGTAGATACATGGTAACTAACCTTCACATACACACAACAAATTTCGCATTTACAATATTAGTAGCAGTTAGGAACATCACAGTACTCAAAATAAGTGCTGAAGTAACGTGTGTGCATGTCCGTGTGTTTCTTACCTTATTACTACTAAACGGCTAAACAGGGGCCTTTGTGGCCTCTGATTAGCTGTGTTGGAACCGTGGTGGCAATAGTAGTAGCATGTTATTTCGCTCGCTCGTATGGCGCGAGTAAGTTCGCTCGAGCGGGATGGCAGTCGGTTTTTTGATCTTAGTGAAAATTGGCAATGATTATATATACTCGTATATATTCCATGATGAATATTTTGCTTATTATATTTGTAAGCACATAATATTCATCATTAAAATGGAAGTTGAACACTTATTATTTCAGGAAACTGGAAAATAGAGGGTGAAGGCTAAACTTATAGAAGCAAGTTCTAACCAAACCATTCAATCGAAACACACTCGTACTGTCAAAAGACGTTTCTGAACTATTTGCAAATCAAAATGTTTCCTTAGTCCTCCACTGAGCCACTCAGTTTGCTTTGCCAATATTGACTGAGTAGGTATGTCTGCACGACATACCTTGCAGTCAGAATACAGGTAACTAATACATGAACAATGTTTGTAAACCAATAGTCGATATTAAATGGAATATGCTGTTGGTATTTGGTGAAGTCGGTTTTAATACATTTTTGAGTGAACTGAATAAGTAAAAACTTTACTTTATAACAAGCTTTTATTATTTAACTTACCGTGTTAGTATGTACCTGTATATGTATGTTCAACCTTAGAAACGAAGTTAGAACCACTTTGTACATTTAAATGCGCTGAAATCTGGTATACCTGTGACCTGTGTAACTCTAAAGAAAATGCAATAAAAGCTTGTTAACAAATTAAATTTTCTATTTTTTATAAATTACTGTTTTAGTACATAGATATTGGTAATTATTTATTGGGATTGTAACATGTAATTATATTCAATCTTCAGTCAACCTCTTGCTTACGAGAATTCTCACGTGCTCAAACAAAATTTTAATGACAATATCCTTATTCAGAACGTTTCCAAATAATTCAGTAATTCAGAGAAAATCCAAAACGAAACATCAACATCAACACAAAAACTAATTCGTATAATTATGCTACAATAACTTCACAGAAAAAACGAGTCACGACTAAACACGAAATCCACCAAATAATATATTATATCCTTACAGAAATAAACTCTTATTAACACTTCAAAGTCGGAATCGAATTTGATTTGCGGAAACACTATTTCCCTCTAGATTCGTGGCATAAAGCCGCAAATAGGCGCCAATAACCATTGCGGACGTGTTATTGAATGACGGTTGATATTTTTACGGGTCCTTTCAGATCAAAGGGCAGGCGGTCGATTGAGCTGGGCTTTAGGTCACGTATTAATCAGGGGTTTTTTCGTGTTCTAAGTTTTATTTTAGCTGTACCCAGAGGTTTGTTCCGCGTGATGATAAACAATGGTTAATGATGAAAAGTAGCTGTGGTAAAAAATTAATAAATAAATTAATAAGACCGCCTTTTGTGCCTTTATCTTATATACTTTAATGCGTTTATGATACTTTTTGTGGTGTCAATAAAGAGTTTATTGTATTGTATAAACCTTTGTATTTATAGTAGGTACTCGTATTAGTAAGATTCGTATATAGGACTAAAACATCGTGAGGAAACTTACATATAATACGAGAACGTCCGGAGAAGAAATTCTATAGCGTATGTGAATCCACCAATCCGCACTTGGCCAGCGTGGTGGAATACGGCCTAATCACCTTTCGAGGGCAGACCTATCCCAGCAGTGGGAGGATTAAAGGATGCATATGATGATGATGAGTAGGAGAACATTTTGTTGTGCGACGTTGCCCCACTTAAAAGATTTGGATCAGTCAATTACATCTTTCAGTGCCTCTCCATTAATGGAGATAGGCAATCAGCTCCTTAAAGTTTTGTTTCTTTTTTAATCAACTAAAGGCTTGCGTTTGACCACCATCTTGCCTGATGGTAAGCAATGATGCGGTCTACGATGGAGCACTCACAGAGCTCGCACACAAATTATGTCTATCGGGAAACACCCAAGCCAACGGGCAAGCTTTCTTTGTCCAGCGCGAGCCTGAACAGTTGTTCTATCCTCCTTATGCCGGTCCCTGATGTTACCGAGCCACGACCTCTTACGTTTCCGATGTTGAGCTTTCCCGGTATTCAAACACAGACACTCAAATTACACTCCTATAATATAGTTAGTTAGAGTTATAGTGTTATATAGTTAGTTAGTTATAGTTATATAGTTAGATATATAGTTAGTTAGTTAGTTTAGTAGTGGTAGGGCTCTTTTGCAGCGCCCGCCTGGGGAAGTACCACACCTTTGCCAGTTATTCCACCGCCAAGCAGTAATGTAAACATTACTGTGTTCCGGTTGGAAGGGCATTGTTTCCAGTGAAATTACAGGGCAAATAAGAGATTAAACATCTTATATCTCAGGGTGACGAGCGCAGTGCTGTGCCGCGCAAGGTCCACTAGGGATAGTGGAAAAAAATCGATCAAGATTATATTTTTTTTTATTTTTTTTTTTTTTTATGATATTGAGAGACGAGACGAGCAAATCGCTCGCCTGATGTTAAACGTCACGTTTGCCCATAAACAGTTCTGTGCCACCAAGAATTTTGAATTCTTAGAATTCAAGACCTTGCGCGGCACAGCACTGCGCTCGTCACCCTTTTACCTTTCACACCGGAGTTTTATTAAAAAGGCTGCTCAGTGCTCTCGTTTTATTAAGTCCAACGATTATAGTTTTGAGTTCAACGAGTTAACTTACAATAAGTGAGTTTGTTAAGAGTTCAATTAAGCCGCATTTACAATTTTATTGTAGGTACGACCCGGGGTCGAGGTTCGCGAGCGTTAACAAATCGCCAATGTTTTTCGTTTTTTTTTTCAAATTGTTAATCTCGAAAGACTTTCCGTTTTTGAAATGTACCTACTGTTAATTTGAATTTAACAACAGTTCTGAAAAATATACAATACTAGCTGCGCCTCGCGGTTTCACTCGCGTTTTCCGGGATAAAAAGTAGCCTATGTGTTATGTAGGTAATTGAGTGACGAGACGAGCAAATCGCTCGCCTGATGTTAAACGTCACGTTTGCCCATAACAGGTCTGCGCCACCCAGAATTTTGAATTCGCAGAATTCAAGACCCTGCGTGGCACAGCACTGCGCTCGTCACCCTGAGATATAAGTTGTTTAATCTCCCATTTGCCCTGTAATTTCACTGGAAACAATGCCCTTCCAACCGGAACACAGTAATGTTTGCAAATTACTGCTTGGCGGTGGAATATCTGGCAAAGGTGCGGTACTTCCCCAAGCCGGGCTCTGCAAAAGAGCCCTACCACTACACCTATGTGTTAATCCAGACCATGAACGACCTTCATTCCAAATTTCAACACACAAACTATCTTTATAATATTAATAGAAGTAGATATCAGATAGATGGAAAGTGGGATGTTTTCAGGTCGCTGAGAAATGGTGGCCTAGTTCTTGGTACATCAAATTATACGACTTTGGTTCCTATAACGACCCAAACAGAAATCCGCGTTTTTATTCTCGCGGGCATTGAAATCAATCATATCAGTTAAGAAGTAAGGTTGAGTGATAGATCATTTATGATAGCTAAAAACTGCGGAACCTAGCGTGAAAAATATAATATTTATTTCAGTGCCATAAAGTTTTACGACAGACCTTTAGGTCGTTGCTTGGATGACATTGTAAAGGCAACGGGAAGGTAGATTAGACAAGTATAGGACCGGAAAGGATGCCGCGCTGAAAAAGAGCCTATTTGTCTATTGTCTAAACTAAGTATTGAAATTGAAAAAAATACCAAAAATTTAAATACCAATAAAAAACAATGGCTAATAATAAATGAATCAAGTGAGTATGGTGAAACATGTTTGTAGTAAGTTAGATGAGTACAACTTGAATGACTAAGTATATTTTTTTTATTCAGTTATAGGCTTGCGTTTGACCGCCATCTCGCCTGATGGTAAGCAATGATGCGGTCTACGATGGAGCACGCTTGCCTAGAAGGAACCGATTCACTAGCAACTTGAAGACACCCAAATTATATCTATCGGGAAACACCCACTCGGGCAGAGTACTCCACACTCTGGCAGTGCGACGACAATAAACGTGGAATGGGACATTTGTATGCTCATAACATAATAATATAATAAAGAACTAAAAGTATGTATGTATGTGTATTTGTAAAGGGTGATATCCGGCATGCTCCAATTAAAAAACATCCCTTGAATGGAGAGGTAGTGTAGCTTTACACTGTCCCTGAATGCTACAGGCTATTTTATAACCTACTAGCTGACCCGACAGACTTTGTACTGCCATGAAAAAAAAAAACACTGACATTGACAGTTTTTGTTGTTTCAACTTTTTTTATTCAGTTGACAAAAGCAAACACATCCATGAAAAAAAAAAACACTGACATTGACATTTGATATAAAACAAATGAATGAACTATTCGATTTCGTTTTCTTTTTTTTGTTTTATCTGTGCTCCAACGCACACTGTTTTGATAGATATGATTGAATTTGAACTTTGTACAGAGGTAATAAAGTGCAAATTGACTCTTGGACGTTAGGAACATACCTACATTGCTTAAACAACAGTGAGTGCTTGCAATTCGATATGAACTTTATACAATAGCAATAAAGCTCGTTTTAGTTAGAAAACGTTTGTATGGGAAAAAGAAAAGGGCTGTTTTTAGGGTTTTTCAATATTTCTGAGAGATTTTCTTAATATTTTTTTCCGTAAGAACCTTCTCCTAATAATAACAAATACAACAAAAAAAGAATTAGTGAAATCGGTCCAGCCATTCACGCGTGATGCCGTGACCAAGGAAAACGGGTTTCATTTTTATATATATAGATAGATAGATAGATATAGATATAGATAGATAGATTTAGGTGGGCGAAAACGGAGCAGCATTGGCACGTAGTCTCGAGTACACTTTACGCTCGTCGTTTAATGGTGAATTAGTGCTTCACTAACTTAGTATTGGTACATAATTATATCGAAATAGACGAAATTTTTTAAATGTAGGCTTATTTTAATTTAGTTTCATTTTTGTGCTTTTGTTGTATTACTAAAAAGTATTTGGTTTTCGTTAACTAAAGATTTTCGCTAATAGGTTTGCTCAAAAATCTATCCTATTAGTACAATAAAGTAGGACGGTAACACTCACCATAAAAGGCCTTATTAAAGTCTCCAGAAGGGAAGGTGTGTCCAATAACTCGGTATAATAGTCCAAAATGTTTATGTGAATGGAACCGTGTTGGGGAGTACTCTGGGCCGTTCGAGATTGTCTCGGTCACGCTTACTCTCATGCCACTTCTAATGAGAGCGACAGTGACCGATATAATATCTCACTTGCCAGAGTAAGGCGACTGTTCCAATCTGGAAGTAATAAGCGAGGGTCAATGCCGACCTGATTTATGTTGCGCGGAGATTTTCATTAAATTCTATAAAAAGGTTGAAAGATGGATGCAAAAGTAAAGCGTTTGCTGCATAGTTTGGCGAAATATCATGTTTTGGAACATGATAATAACTTAATGATATAAATTTACTTTTTCGTGTTCAGAACTATTAAAAAAAAATTATGAAAAATCTTCAAAATTCTAATTATGCTGAATGTTACATTTTTAATCTTCTACTTTATTTTTCTTAAGTTTTTACTATTTTTCCTATTATTTTCCTTTATTGATTTTTTAATATTTTTTGTTAAGTGACTATTACTTGACTTCATAGCGGCTGAACAGATTTGAGGGAGCTGATTGGAGGCTGGCATGGTTTTTTGTACGTGATCAAGATCTATCTTCATACATGATGAAGATAGACGTTATGTTATGAAATCAAGTCTTGACCTCACAAAGCATTGCGGCGGTAACATGACCTCACTGCGACGTAGGTACTCGTATGCTTTGATGCAGTTATCAAAGTGAGCAACGAGATTAACTCTGTGCTGCTGCACCGCAATTTTGGTCATCAACGACTCAGGCCTAAAATCCAATCAAACATAATTATCGACGCTTCTCAAAAGGCGAGTTGGTGGTCAAACGCAGACTTATTTAATTTAATCCCCGACGCAAAAAGAGAGGGTTTTTAAGTTTGGCCGCTATGTTTGTGTGTCTGTCTATACCACCGTAGATCTTAAACAAGTGAACCGTTTTGGATGCGGTTTCTTTATTTGAAAGCAAGTTTTCTGGCGGTGCGCGGTGGTTCTTATGTGTAAGTTTTATGAAAATAAGTTAAGCCGTTTCGACGTTGGGTTTTTAATTTAATCTATTTGTTATAATCATATATTATAGGAGCATTCACGTACGATAAAGTCGGATACTCCGACAATAGTTTCTGTCACATTCGTCGTGCCACATGGCAGCGAGTGTGTCACACTTGTTCTTTGAAAAAGATCATCGAATGTGAGCGAAACTTTAGTATCCGACAAAATGTATGTATGTATTTGTATTTACAACAAAATGTGTCAAAACCACGTTAGTTCACGTAATCAAACAATACTTGGGTACAATATAATCATCTGTTTACAAATAAACATATCAACAATCCATAATGAACAAGTTAATTTACGTTTAACACATCTGCGTAGAGAAACCTACTTTGTAAAGTTCAAGCCAAAGCCCTCAGGTTTCAGGCTAATAAGCACAAAGGTCAATGCCTCCCTGATTTATGTCACTTAAGATTTTGATTAAATTCGGTTGCTAGGTAAAGTTGTCGGGATTATTTCAGTCTGCGGACTCGGATATTTTAAGACCTTCAGGTTTCAAGAGCCTTGAGTGTTCTCGAGAGTATTTTGTAGCTTACAATTTAAGAGTACTAATTATTAAAAATTTCGAGGACTGTATTACACTTTGGTAGCGATTTGGAGCATTTCAGACTACAAATAAATAATACCTGTTTGTGAGCAAAAAAATGTAAATAGGCCCGAATGTATGCTTCTATTTATGAATAGCAGTTTCCATTCCTGGCATGTTATACCGTCACTTAAAACCAGATGGGCTTTGCACAAACGTTTGGCTTGTCAGTAACAAATCACAATATTGAGCTCGTAGCAATGAAATGGGCATCTCGTAGATACAGCGTAGCACTGCAATCTGCGCATCGTAGAGTAACTATACATCATTCCAAGAATTTCTTCAAAGAGCGCTACGATAAACGCTTTATTTTTTTTGAATTACGGGTTTATAGCAGTAACTTGTTAAAGCTACGCTTTAATAAATATATACGAGCTTTTTTCGCTTCCTAGAACCGTCCTTTGATAACATCGAGTAAGACTCGACGCTATTTAATTACAGCTCAACGTAAATTTGTGCAGAACAGTAGTTTTCATGTTGCATGCTAAACTTAATTCCTTCGCTGTTATTTTAGAAACAGTTACCAGTATCAGCAGTGCAATATGAAAATCTTGCGAGGCATTTCTCTGCTCAGAGAAATTCCTGTTTAAAATACAGAAAATAGTAAAAGAAGGCGTGCTCAACACCGGGTAAACAGTTTGCTAGTTTCTAATCAACATATTCATCATTGTGGCATAAATACTCAGCACGTCAACGCATAAAAAAATTAAAATACTCGTAAAAATCTTCAACTATGAATTATTTTAGTAATTTCATGGGTGAGTTTTTGTCAACGTAGACGCCTTAAGCGCTTGTAACGTTGTGTCTTTGGTGCTCAAAATATTAAAAAGCTGATGATTGGTCAAACCCCTGTTTGACACGAATCAAAGATTTACAACACCTCACCACCCAGTGGTAGGTACTCATCTAATCCATAGCCACTTCAAATGTTCCAGTTCCGATTCACGAGACAAGAAAACAGACTGTATAACAACCAGCCGTTCTATTTTCTTACCTGTAGCCGTATACACGCTCCGAGATCGAGTAAAGCTTGATGCATTAGTAATCAGACGTGTGATTGAGTCGTGCCTTACGGTAGCGATTATTTGGACTACTCTGCGTATGTAATACGGGCAATACGGCTGTTTACCCACACTGCATATTTTATCAACTTTTATTCCACTTTGAATGTCATCAAAAGTTTGTTAATATTGTTTTTGCATTGATAGGCTTGCGTTTGACCAGCATCTCGCCAGATGGTGAGCAACAGATGCGGTCTACGATGGATTATGGTTGCCTAGAAGAAACAAATTCGCTCTTGATTTATTTTGTCAGAGTTTGGTAACGCGCATGAATACATAGAAGGACCTCTTGTGAGTAATGTCGTTTACAAATTTTAATAATAGTTTCGGAATAACTTTTTCGACGCTAAGATATTGGGTGTCATAAGTAATATTACCTATTTAGTTTCTAGTAGAGTATTGACCAACGATTTTCTGAATTCTAGATAGCTTACAAACAAAAGACCAGTATTTTTGATTATGACATATGTAGAATTGTAGATAGATGTGATAAACTCGATAGATAAACTCGGTAGATATACGATTATGTACCTATGGCATAAAAAGAACGTGATCTTCTGTTTACACTGTTGCGTTAAAACTTTTGGCAAAATGGTTTGGTGTCATAATTTTAAGAACCTCTCTCAGCTTACTTGCGGCTTACTATACTCGCTTACTTCCGGCTTACTTCCGGATGGCCTACATTTGGCCTACATACTACCCTCTTCACGTCACTGTGCCTCTAACATGACATTTAACGTCATTTGTCAGTTGCTTTCAACGTGACAATGTAACCGCAGTTTGTGAAGTGTTAAGTCTGTACTGGTGCTGACAAAAGCTGTTGAAATGTTTGTACTTTTGTAACTATCAGTCAGTTATTATTCTTTGCTGAAAAGGTTTTGAATATTATTTAAATACTTCGATTTCAAAATAAGCGTAAAAGTTTTCGTAGAATTAAATCCGTGTCGTTTAAATGAAAATACCATTGAATTAAATTCTATGAAATGAAATGAAAATGATATGAAATATTTATTCATAGCATTGCTTTATGTCAATGGAAAAAGATAATCGTAATAAATTAAAAAATAATTCGTTAATTAATCACTAAATAATAGTTCAAAGGTCACATGTCGAGTTTTCATATTCGTCAAGGTCGTAGAAAGGATGTTCTAGCAACCAGAGTTTTAATTTAATTTTAAATATTGCGGTGGAAGCTGCACTTACTACTTTCTCAGGCAATTTATTATATATTGCGGGACCTCCACGTACACGGACATTCTACTTGACCTAGCCAGCCTATGTTTTTTGGTCTTAAGTTTGAATCTATTCTGGGACCGATGATGCGGTCCAAACTCCTCAAATTCGTTTTTATTACAGTGTACAAATATGTTTATGTAGGGTGTAATAATAATTTTCTCAGTTCTAATGTACTAAATTAAACTAATCTGACAGGTCTGAAATGAGCTGCATCTCGTTTCATTTCAATATGTGAGAAAGGGATGACACAAATAGATCTATAGATTATCTTAGAAATGATACAACTGAATCGAAATTAGTACATTTTTTCCTAAGAAAACTAAACCAAATAAAATCAACTCTGGTGGTATTGTATTGTATTTTACCTAATTGATCGAGCGAGCCGAAGGTCACCGAGTATGGGCATAAGACATAAGACAAATGGGCATTTGTATGTTTGTATATTTGGCCCGGTACAGTTGATTTGATTTCTATAAGTTATGCAGGCAAGAAGTTAATGTCGATACAATTTTTATGTTTTAAATAAGTTAATTTTAAAAATATAAAAAAAAAACTGGTGTTTATTGTTTTGTCATTGGAGTTACACACGTATACCAAATTTCATCTCAATCGGACATGGAGAAGTGTTTCAAAATTGAGTTGCAAGATTCCACCTGAACAAAATATGTACATAGTTACATAGATACGAGTACATAGTTATACACATTCCAAGTCAAATAAAAGCTTTTAAAACTGAGTAAAATCGGTAAAGATATTGAGGCCTGTAGATCGCAATTCAGCGCGAATCACTAGGTAGTATTTCAATAGTTTGATAACTAGCTCATAAACTTTTGTTCTTGATACTACCCAGCACTGCGGTTACGAGTCCATTTGCCCTAATGCAAAGTTAAGGGTGTCCTTGCATAGCATTAAGGGATGAGTGGTTAAAGTACTGCAGTTATAATGTAGGCCTGTTTTGGGCAAATGTAGTGTTGAGACTACACACATTTTACAAACAAACAGACGGTTGGATTAAGACAAGGTAAGGGTCTTAAGACTGTGGTACTTAAGTTTAAGAACGCCATGGTTCTTATACATACAGGGTTATAAGGAAAGGGTATGCTAAGCCGAAAAGAGCTCAAAGTACTCATCATTATGAACAACTTTCACTATGAGACCAACTCGGAAACCTCGAACAAAAAATCAGCTGTTCCATACATTTTATCCAGAGTCATTGACATTTTCTGTGCAACAGATTTTTTTTCGCGATTTCATGGTTGATTTCAAAGTAAAAGTTGTTCATGATGATGAGTATGTGAGCCCTTTTCGGCTTAGCATACCCTTTCCTTATAGCCCTGTATAGTAAGTTAGTGAGTCCATATAGGCAGAGTGGCTCATATACAATCACAGCATCCTATTGCTCTGTTGTTTAAACATAGTCAAAACTTCTTATTAGTAAAAGAGAGGGTGTAACGAAAAGCTGGAGGGACGGAGATAGATAAGAGAACACTTTCGGCGTTCATTTGTCTCATGGAAGCGCTCGTAAAGTAATATTACCAGAAGACAAGAAGACAACATAGATTCAAAAAATCGGACAACAGATAAGAAACAACCACACAAAGTTACTGGTGACATGATCTCCATTATTTTTCCTTTATATCTTCTTTTATGTGTTTCTCTTTCTTATAATTTTTGTTTGTTACACTAAATTATAAACTGTTTTTGTTATTGTTTAAAACAAATATCTCTCTTCTTTATTTCCTTATCGCAACGTCAAGAAAACCAACCGCACACCACACAAATCACAATCACAAAGCAACATTCTATAAAAACCACGCTACCCTATTTATAAACTCAGCTAAAATGAGCAATACGATAGTTTCAAACTATAAATTACAGAGAAAACTAGATGGATATTCTACCTTTTCAAGCTTAGAATATATTATTACGAAGTCTGAAACTCCCAGATAAACATAATATCCTCCGCAATATAACCATGCAAACATAATAGAACAAAGCGTAGTCTAGGAAAGTTATATCCCTTATAAACTCAAGTAAATATTCACACTCCGCATAAACTGTTATGTCTCTATGCCGAAACACGTTAAAGGAACTGGCGGAATTTCTTCAAGTAACAAAATTATTTTTCCTCTTTTGCTGATGTTTCAAAGGAACGTTATTTTGTTTGTGAGAATTATTTTTATTACCTCTATTATTGAATTATTTGTTCGTTCGTATGTGGATTAGCATGAGAACTAAAGCTAAATTATGTACCAGCCGATGAAGCTGCCCGACATGACCAGAACAGGATAATGTCGTTAGTGTCCTATGTAGGTGTAACTATTTAAGTTTATGTCGCTTAAATTGATTTTGGTTTGCAAGCTATCATAGGCTACATTTTGCAGTTGAGTTTTTTGGTTTCCTTTTAACTTGCTTCAGAGTTTTGTTTTTGATTGGCGGTACAGTCGATAGATTAACAAACCTTTCAGTTGACTGAAGGTAAACTGAAGGTTAAAACGCCTAATCGCAAAATAGAGCCTCGAGACGGTTCGGACATGGTACGTAGAAGCCTATACGTACCACAAGCGCCAGCGGTTTTGTGGTACGCCAGCGTTTCACAAAACTAACTCTAACTCGGTTTTCCAAAGAAAAACTTTTTACTTAAAAATTTAAAAATATCACCAGCCTGCGTTGTGATACCTTATTCAATACGAATTCATCATAGATACGTATCGTACGTATCCTTAATCATACATACGTAATACGTATTAATTATTTATGTACCTCTACATTCGCTTCCATTATCACGTCGAAAGATTTTCTCCACAGGCTCACGAAACCTCGTGCGGTCCATGGCCCTTTACGGGGCTCCGGTGTGGGCGCCCGCTTTGAGGAAGCGAGCCGCCCACTACCTGAATAAGCCCCAAAAAGTCCTAGCCGTCAGGCTAGTTCGGGGATACCGCACGATTTCCGGCGAGGTGGCGAATCTCCTTGCCGGACTGCCGCCATGGGATCTGGAGGCGATAGTCCTCGCGCGCCTGCATGAATGGCGCGCGGAGGCGCTACTTCGGGGGGTCACTCCGTTTCCGCGGCACATTGCCGCGAAGCGGACAGACCTCCGGTGCGATCTCATGGCGACATGGAGACAGCGACTGTCGCAACCCCGTGCAGGGCACGCCACAATAGTGGCGGTAAGTCCCCTCTTTGAGGAGTGGCTTGAGAGGCGCCACGGCGCCCTTACCTTCCGTCTGACGCAGGTTCTCACCGGACATGGTTGTTTCGGGAGGTACCTGCACCGAATCAGGCGGGAGGAAACGCCCGGATGCAACCACTGTGAGGATCGGCTGGAGGACACGGTGGAGCACACCGTGGAGGTCTGCCCCGCTTGGGTGGAGCCCCGCCGTGTTCTCGTAGCGGCGATCGGCGGCGGCGATCTCTCGCGTCCGGCCCTGGTGCAAGCCATGGTCCGGGGCGAGGAGGAATGGGACGCCGTCGCCTCCTTCTGCGAAGCAGTGATGCTAGCGAAGGAGGTGGCGGAACGTGAGAGGGAGAGAACCTCTCGTCCCAGCCGCCGCCGTGGGAGGCGCTCCGGGCGTCGGGGGTCACGTGACGACCTCCGGCCACCGTAGACGCGGGCCTGTGGACGGTGAGCTATTGGGCTAGCTCGCTGTCCGTCCGTCTTATGACGACACAGGCCGTGTCGACGTCGCGTTCGTGTTCCACGCGCGCCTCAAAGAGATGTCAGCAACATGGAAGGGGCCCGAAAGGGCCCATGCCCGTCGGGGCTGCGGGTAGAAGTTACCGCGGCCTCGGCGTCACAAGGGCGTAGAAGGAACATGGGTGGTTTTTGGTCAGTAGAAGTCTGACACTCCCTTCCGCTCTGCCCAAAGAGTGGGAGGGGTCATTTGATGATTTCCCACCCCCCAAAAAAAAAAAAAAAAAAAAAAAGGCTCACGAAACCAACGCCGTTTTAAAATCTGCAAAATTCATCAGTCTCTCACATCGCACACTTAACCCTAGATGAGACATCCAAGACCAAGCCCAAAGGTTACGTCTAACAGGGGCTAGATTACTTGTTTAATTAGCCACAACCCGAAAGCGGTAATTAATTCGTAACGTCTCGTCCGGCCTGTCACATAAATACCTGACACCCACATAAGCACTACCCGGTAAAGTAGGGTGGCTACTTACCACTGGCCCTGGGAATATCGTCCGAAATGCACAGAACCTTCGTGTAATAGTGGGATGTAAAGACGTAAAAGTTTTATAGAGTTTGCTTCAGTGATGGCTGTATACAGCAAGCCCATTTTATGGGAGCTGTGTTGTGAATCTGAACGGAATGTTACAACGTGTACTGCGTTCCATGATTGAAATTGCCACGAAACTATGAAAAGAGTTGCTTTGATACTAAATATGGTTCACAGTTGCCCAACGAATAACAACCACAAATACTCGTAGTATTCTGGGGTGAATACCGGAGTTGTTTAGAATGTAATTTAAAATTTTACCTTTGAATTTTCACCTTTCAATACTTTGAAAGCAAATTTAAAGTCATCCATCAAAGTCAATTCTTCATACAAGGTGAATAGTGAAGTTATACTTTTATGAAATAAATCTCGAAATGTAGTTCCTTGATGTTATCTCTAAGATTTAGATATTCAATAATTGACTTCTAAGTAATAAAAGATAAAACTGCAAGTAGGAGACAGTGGATACAGTGGAGAAACGAAACAATACGAATCACGGTTTTAATTATAAAACGAGTACAATGATTAAGGCTTCACTGTGCTTACACAATGACACGTATTTAGAAGTATAGTAGATATGTAGGTACATACCATTTGAATTTGAACACTTTGTTCCTTTATGAAACCTGAAAGGGTTATGGCAGATACATTTCTGTCAAATTGTCTTTTGTAATATTCGCAGTGCTTTAATTTATATCAACTACCTGCGCCCTGCGGATTCATCTGTGGTGAAAAACGGTGATGATAGAAAGTAGTCTATCATAAGCGATCACTATCCTAAAGTTTATCAAAACGGTTTAGTAGTTACGGAAATACCTTGTAACAGGAACCTTGTAACCTCAGATCAAGTGGAAAGCAGATATAATGCTGTCTTAGATTCAGGTGAAGCCAAAAACTACCCGACTGCCCGTGAACGTAGACTTCAAGCACACATATCTGCTTCCTACTTGATCTGAGACGCATACACAGTACACACTGTGGATTTTATTTCCTTATTTTTGTAAAAAAAATTTTTATACATTATTAATTTTTGAACAACTTAATTTGCGTACGATAGAACCGCCCTCCTTTACATTACCTCCTTCTTCCATCGGTTTTCTGTCTTTTATGACAGATCCTTTTTGTTTCTCTGCGTACTCCAAATCTCTGAGCTTCTAAATTAAGTTGATGAAATAAAATACTACATATTCTATCACACACAAATGCATTAATATTAGTAGGAAGTAGGAAGACTAGGAAGGTCTTGTTAGTCTGCTGTAGATCGCGGTATACGAGTAGATAGCTATAATTTAATAACTCTTGTGCAAGTAGCTTCTTTTGTTCGTGCGCGGGGCGGATATGAAATACTACCGTATCTGCAGCCGATTCGAGAGGCGATAGAGGCTTATCAGGGGCTGCAAGAGGGTTATTAGATAAGGAGCGATATTCTCGTAGCTCGAAGGTACTCTCAATAAGAAATATATGTAGGATGTATTTAATAACTAGCCGTTTTCTATTACTATTATTATATTGTATTGAATTTAATACTATTATGTCTTTTTGCACCCTTGACAACGTGTGTGCTATTTTATGACGGTCGGAGTGTGAAAGGGTAGTAAACAAACAAATTCATTTTCGCAAATCTTCTTTCTTCTTCATTTTTCTTTCTTTTTGGATTCTGACCATTGTGGCTTCGCCAATAAATAGAGATTTGAACATAAGCGTATAAGTTTTTTTTCATACACCAACTAATATATTTCTACAGGTAAGCCTCATAATTGTACATAGAAAACGTAGATTTAATTTAAAAAGTTAGATTAAATTAAAAAAAAATATTTAGTAACAAGTTTTTTGCGCGTATTCGTAAAATGAAACATAATATCGACTAGACTTACACTTATAATCGACTTTGAAGATAGGAGCCTATTTTCAGGGTTTTTTTACCTTATAAAAATAAAAATGGCTTACGTGAAAAATTGAGCCCATTTTGGTTTAAAAAATACTTACCTAATAAAACACATAAATAAAAATAAACAAGGATTTCTTTTATCGCGCGGTGATAAATCCGCTATTTCAATAAATCTTTGCTTATACCTTAGGAGAATTACTCGTAAAAATAAATTTTCACTTCTTTTTGGATTGAAAGCTGAAACTCTGGTTTCATGATATTTATTCCAACGGCATATTTCCACATAAAATGTTCGCAAACTTTCCTTTGACATATAAAGTTGTTAAAGATTTTTTTTCATATTTCTTAAATAAATATTTGATACTTTGTGAATCTAGATTTATTTATTCGTGTAGGGTAACTGATATATTTGGTAAGAAGGATCTCAAGATCTCTCTCTTGGATAAACCACTCCACTTACCGTTTCTGGACAGTCGATTTCGGTAAAAGACGACCACAAAGTACTTACTTTAAGTTACAAGTATACGAAAACATTTCTATACTACATGATTATTTGATTTGAAAGCCATTTCTTGAAATATTTATTTACTGTCTACTCCAAAAACTGTTCAAATATATGCCTTTATTATTTATATAAAATAACGTTTGACCACAATCTGAACACTCAACTAGTGTGGTATAATGAAAATAGATCCAAAAACTTTTACCAAAGGAATATATTTCACCATTTATTCGAATTTTGGGTAACATAAATTGTCTTTATGAAACACATTTATCCACGCTATGGAATCATAATTAAATTGGGTCAAATTTTTGGTTAGCCTAATAACAACCCCTTCGCCAAGATACGTAAATCATTCGTCGTTGCTAATTAGTATGTGATATCGCCCCTATTGTCGAGAGTTAAGGGCTGTAATGTCTCAGCAGGTGATTTAGTGAAGGTGGCTGTACATTGTCAAGATAAATGTGACGTTTCAAGACAGTTATGACAGACGCGTCAGCGGGAACGCGTAAATAGAGATGTTTGTTTTGCATGTTGCGTGGTGGTAACTTCCGGGATATATACAGTATTATTATAGACCGGGGGATGCCACCTCAGCGGCTCGTCTTAAGTGACTTAATCTCCGCTCTGGGCCCTATTCTCGCGAGTGAGATATTATCCCGGTCACTGTTGCTCTCGTTAGAAACATGACAGTGAGAGTGAAGGAGATAATCTCGAGCGTCCAAGAATAGGAACCCAGAGCGGTACACCTACGCTCTCTTTATCATCTTCTTAGACTTGAATATCGTCGCGTCAAAGTCATTACCTCACCATCTTAGCTTACAGCTGCGTTAGTAGGCGTAGGTGATGTAAAGCGACATAACCCAAGAGATAGAGCATATTGTACCGTAAAGCTGGTAGAGAGATTTTACTCAAATGTGCTTGGATCCAAGTCTCAATTCTTTTACAGTCGCAAACTGTGTCGCTAAAATAATACCTTAAAGTAAATCCCGTAACCTCTGACAAGTTCGATAAAGCTCTAATTATTGCTAATGTTTTTCAATTCATTTCAATCTCGATTAAAAGCCACTCAGGTAATTTGGCAGTCATGCTGTTGTCAAAACTAGTCATTTGTTTTAAACTGTCTGGCCGTGTTAGCCCAATAATAACAGTACCATCATAACGGCAACAACACCAACTCGATTTTTACAAAAACACAAACAAAAATAACCCTCTTCGTCCAACGGTTCAATTTTGAAAAATGATTAAATAATGACCATAAACGGACATTAACCGGGACGTAAATGGAGTATAATTAAGCGTTGTATATCATCAGTAATCGCCAATAATTATACGCGTTTAATGCGGCAGCTGGCTATCTATCATAACATTACTGTGGCATCAAGTTTCGTGGGCCCTACTTTGTAAATGCTTTTTACTTAAATTACCGTCCACTACCGATACTGGCACGCATATGTGTCACGGTCACGAAGTCTTTATACGGTAAAATGTTCTAGTCATAGTACGTTTTGACACTGGTTTAATTTTTCGGGCCTGATAAAGCTTGCTGGAACTTAATCACTACTTATAATGCTCCGTCTTGTTTTCGCATGGCATATTTCACGTCAGCGAGTTGTCAGAGCATTGTAAGCAATGTCTAACTTTAAACAGTGATTGTGAGTAAGAACTTTCATCTAAGATATTGAATCAATAGATAGTCAAGGAACTTGAGTGAAAATGTTCCGCCCCAAAGCAGACTGCCAGTAAAATTGTTGCACTAGTTTAGAATCGTATTATTATTTTGACTTACTTTAGTAATCCCCACATTTCAGCTACGAATTCTACAAGCTGAATTAGGCATTATTGTGGCTACAACGCGGGCTAGGTTGTCGGTATTTCTAAAATGTATCTAAATTAACGTTGCAAGTTTAGTCCCCTTTCTATGAACATAGTTCAACACCCATACCGTTTCAGAATTGTTTTGTATGAAAAATACATTATTATTACGTACCCAGTACGCATCTCTTCTTATGTCTATTTATTACATTTCCACGACTGCCCTAAAATGATTTAATGTAGTTTTTAACTCTAATAATTTCGGAATAGCTCGAAAATAGAGCGCAAAATCACAGCGCGTAACTTTTTAACCGACTTCAAAAAAAGGAGGAGGTTATCAATTCGTCTGTTTGTTTTTTTATATTTTTTTTTATGTTTGTTACCTCATAACTTTTGACTGGGTGAATCGATTTTGATAATTCTTTTTTTATTAGAAAGCTGACGCTTCCCATTTGGTTCCATTTCAATTTAGTCCAGTGGGCCTAGCACAACTTTGACGTAAAAATACGTAGCGAGTATTCGATAGAAAAGTGTACGCCAATTACACCCGTCAGCTGCACACTTGACAGGCGTAAATGGCATACACTTTTCTATCGAAAACTCGCTACGTATTTTTACGTCAAAGTTGTGCTAGCCCTACTGTTCTGATAATGGCATCCATGAGAAAACCATATAAGTCTTAAATTTGCATTAAGTACGTGCGCGACAAATAGATGAATAACTCAATAGTCGGTCTTTTGAAGTCGGTTTTTGTTTTTTGTTTTGTAAAAATAATGTTCTTGTTGCCAAAGCATGACGTTCTGGAATTTTGAACATAATACAACAAACCATGGAACTGTTTTCAACAAATGTTTCTTATGTTATTGTTTACTTATTCAGTCTGTTATGTCTACCCAAGAGTTAAATTATTAAACAGAAAATGGCGTAACAAAAGTAACGATGGACATCTCCAGCGTTTCCGATTGTTTCGTATTTCGTTTTCTTAATATTGTTATGGTTTTCTCTTATTAACCGACTTCCAAAAAGGAGACGGTGCTCAATTCGACTGTATGTTTTTTTATTGTTTAGTTTACTTTTTTGACACGATAAAGGGACGATGAGACAAACATTCATATGCATATAAATAAAATGTAACAAAAAAAAACTTTTTAAAGTAGCAAGCCGTAAATGAGATAATGTGTTACGAAATGGAATTCCTGTGTATATTTGTATATCCGTCATGCCATTGTAATGGCCACAAACTTTGCTCCGTACTCGTATAAGTATTTATTAGAATAACTCGTTGGAAATAGGTACCTTTCGATTCACACGTTTTTATTGTTGGTTTAACATATCTGTTGCAAAGTCTTTGAGCTTTGTTTATTTACTTAAGCGTAAAAAAGTGAATGATAATAAAATACCACATTTTTGTCGTGATTGAGGAGAACTGGTTCAGCTGCGCCCTGACAACCCTATTTTTTAGACCTATTTTTTTTCCTTTTTTGAACAGTTTTCTGTTTGCAGGTACTATACGAGTATGAGATAGGGTTACCAACGATGCCCGCTGGGTCTATTAGTCTCGCAAAAGCACAAAAATGGCTCGACCGATTTTTTTTTTTTTTTGTTTTGTTCACTGTTCTCAATACAGGTTTAGGAAAATAGCGGGTTTATCTTCTTATATACAAAAATGAATCGCTGTTCGTTTGTCTGGCTAACTCTAGAACGACCGGACCGATTTGAATATTTATTTTTTTGTTTTGTTTACTCTAATATAAATAACAGGAAAGGTTTAAAAGTAAAAAAAAAAACAGCGGGTGAAACCGCCGGGTGCAGCTAGTTAATTAATAAAAAACGCTACCGGTTAAAACCACTGGATGAAACCGCGATGCCTAGCTAATTCTACATTGTTCTTGATTTAGTATTTACATTAAAAATTATAATGCTCCTTATTACGTAATCTATAATATAGTTGTTAATTAGGTAGTAGCTACTAGCAACACTAATTGCTTATTTACGAGCTTTGAATGACTTTCGCTCGCTTCACAGAAAGCTTTCGTCAATTTTACGTTTGATTTCTTCTTTATCATGGCACCGCCTACACGTGTCCTCAATCAATCAATATATATAAAAGTGAAGGTCGTGACTGACTGACAGATCAACGCACAGCCTAAACCGCTTAAGCTACAAACTTCAAATTTGGACAAAAGTTTAATATCAAAAAGCGGACGCACACTAAGAAAGGAATTTGCCCAATTCAACCCTTAAGAGGGTGAAAAGGGGTGTTTAAGTTTGTATGAAAAATTTTTTTTTCTTTATGCTACGATTATCAAACTTTGCGAATATACTAAAGTTAAAAAAATAATTGACACCTATTTCAACGTTTTTTAAAAATCAACCCCTAAAGGGGTGAAACGGAGCAATAAAGTTTGTATGAAGATTTTTTTTTTAATGCTGTGGTTATGAAACTTTGCAAATATACTAAGCTTAAGAAAATAATTGACACTTATTTTTTTGTTTTTTGAAAATCAACCCCTAAAGGGGTGAAACGGAGTATTGAAGTTTGTATGGAGATTTTTTTTTTGATACTGTGGCTACGAAACTTTGCAGATATACTAAGCTAAAAAAAATAATTGACACTTATTTTTTTGTTTTCTGAAAATCAACCCCTAAAGGGGCTAAACGGAGTGTTGAAGTTTGTATAAAATTATTTTTTTCCTAATACTTCGATTATTTAACTTTGCTATTGTAATAAGCTAATAAAAATATTAGATACCTCTTTCATTATTTTTTGAAAATCCACCCCTGAAAGGGTTAAACAGGTAAAAGTGAATGTCGAGACTGGCTGACAGATCAACGCACAGCCTAAACCGCTTAAGCTACAAACGTCAAATTTGGACAAAAGTTTTATAACAAAAAGCGAACGCACACTAAGAAAGGAATCTGCCCAATTCAACCCTTAAGAGGGTGAAAAATTGTGTTTAAGTTTGTATGAAAAAATTTTTTTTCTTAATGCTACGATTATCAAACTTTGCGAATATACTAAAGTTAAAAAAATAATCAACACCTATTTCATCATTTTTGAAAAATCAACCCCTAAAGGGGTGAAACGGAGCAATAAAGTTTGTATGAAGATTTTTTTTAATGCTGTGGTTATGAAACTTTGCAAATATACTTACTAAGCTTAAGAAAATATTAGACACTTATTTTTTTGTTTTTTGAAAATCAACCCCTAAAGGTGTGAAATGGAGTATCGAAGTTTGTTTAAAAATATTTTTTTCCTAATAATACGATAATTTAACTTTGCAATTGTACTAAACTAAAAAAAAATATTAGATACCTGTTTCATTATTTTTGGAAAATCAACCCCTAAAAGGGTTAAACAGAGTGTTGAATCAACGCATCAAAATCAGCAGATACTATACTATACTAAATTTAAAAAATAATCGACACCTATTTCATCATTTTTGAAAAACCAACCCCTAAAGGGGTGAAACGGAGTATTGAAGTTTGTATGAAGAATTTTTTTTTGGTGCTGTGGTTACGAAACTTTGCCAATATACTAAGCTAGAAAAAATAATAAACACTTATTTTTTTGGTTTTTGAAAATCAACCCCCGAAGGGGTTAAAATATGGAATGTTAAAGTTTGTATGAAAATATTTTTTCCCAATGCTATGATCATTTAATTTTCCAGATGTACTAAGCTAAAAAAATAATAGATACATGTTTCATTATTTTTGGACAGTCAACCCTAAAAGGGGTGAAACGGGGTATTAAAGTTTGTATGGAAATATATTTTTTAATGCTACGATTATTTAACTTTGCAAAACTAAGCTAAAAAAATAATAGATACCGGTTTCATTATTTTTGGAAAATCAACCCCTAAAGGGGTGAAATGGCGTGGTAAATATAGTACGGAGAGAGAATTGTAATGACTCACTGACAGACAACGCACAGCCTAGACCGCTGGTCGTAGAAATTAGAAATATGGAGTGTATAGTCTTGATGAGTAAACGTGTACCAAGAAAGGATTTTTTGTAATTCAACCTCTAAAGGGGTGAAATAGTACATAGTACTACATAACTAATAACACAGAATAGTACTACATTATTTTTGGAAAATCAACCCCTAAAAGGGTTAAACAGAGTGTTGAATCAACGCATCAAAATCAGCAGATACTATACTATACTAAATTTAAAAAATAATCGACACCTATTTCATCATTTTTGAAAAACCAACCCCTAAAGGGGTGAAACGGAGTATTGAAGTTTGTATGAAGAATTTTTTTTTGGTGCTGTGGTTACGAAACTTTGCCAATATACTAAGCTAGAAAAAATAATAAACACTTATTTTTTTGGTTTTTGAAAATCAACCCCCGAAGGGGTTAAAATATGGAATGTTAAAGTTTGTATGAAAATATTTTTTCCCAATGCTATGATCATTTAATTTTCCAGATGTACTAAGCTAAAAAAATAATAGATACATGTTTCATTATTTTTGGACAGTCAACCCTAAAAGGGGTGAAACGGGGTATTAAAGTTTGTATGGAAATATATTTTTTAATGCTACGATTATTTAACTTTGCAAAACTAAGCTAAAAAAATAATAGATACCGGTTTCATTATTTTTGGAAAATCAACCCCTAAAGGGGTGAAATGGCGTGGTAAATATAGTACGGAGAGAGAATTGTAATGACTCACTGACAGACAACGCACAGCCTAGACCGCTGGTCGTAGAAATTAGAAATATGAAGTGTATAGTCTTGATGAGTAAACGTGTACCAAGAAAGGATTTTTTGTAATTCAACCTCTAAAGGGGTGAAATAGAGTGTTAAAGTTAGTATGGAGAAGCATTGTTTTTGACGCCACGGTATTGAAACTTTACAAATATACGAAGCTTAAAAAAATAACGAACACCTATTTCACCATTTTTGGAAAATCAACCCCAGTGGGGGTGAAATGGCGTGGTAAAGATAGTACGGAGAAAGAATTTGTTTTGATGCTAACTCAATGAAACTTTACAGATGTACTAAACTTAAGGCGGGTAAACAACATCCGGAAAAAATCCAAAACCTTCGAAAAGTCACATCCTCGAGGTGGAACTGCTAATTAACTCGAAAACTAAACATTTTTACCAAAGCGACTAAAAAGTCACCAAAACCTCGGACCTTTTTGGAGCCATTGAAAAAACATCGCCTCAAAAACATGGCCGCCATACAAACTTTGGGGGTCTATATCTCCGAAACGGTTAAAGATGGGTGGGTGTTTGACTAAATGTCATAGGAGTTAGCAAGGGCTACTTGATGGTGATGGCGAAAATCCAAATGATTCAAAATGGCCGCTATTTTTCAAAATGATTCGAGGGGGCTGACTTATTGCATCCGGGGGTTTTTGGGGAATGGAAGCATACAATAGTCATACAATGGAAGCATCCCTGCTTCCATTTTTTACACGCTTTTTACATGCTCTCAAAAAAGAGGGATAAATTAATTTCATCCCAGAAAAATTATCGGTTCCCGAGGTATAGTCCACGCGGGCGAAGCCGTGGGCGGAAGCTAGTAAATAAATAAAACTACGATTGTATAAAATTAAACTTATTCATCAGACAACACCAAACATATTAGAAACTAGCTTCCGCCCACGGCTTCGCCCGCGTGGACTATACCTCGGGAACCGATTTTTTTTCCGGGATGAAATTAATTTATCCCTCTTTTTTGAGAGTATGTAAAAAGCGTCTTACAATGGAAGCAGGGACCCCAAAAACGCCCGGATGCAATAAGTCAGCCCCCTCGAATAATTTTGAAAAATGGCAGCCATTTGGAATCATTTGAATTTTCGCCACCACCATCAAGTAGCCCTTGCTAACTCCTATGACATGTCATTGTAGTAAAACACCCATCCATCTTCAACCGTTTCGGAGATATAGACCCTCAAAGTTTGTATGGCGGCCATGTTTTTGAGGCGACTATGTTATTTTTATTGGCTCCGAAAAGATCCGAGGTTTTAGTGACTTTTTAGTCTCAGCGCTTTGGTAAAAATGTTTTTAGTTTTCGAGATAATTAGCAGTTCCACCTCGAGGATGTGACTTTTCGAAGGTTTTGGATTTTTTCCGGATGTTGTTTACACGCCTTATGTTTAGTACATCTGTAAAGTTTCATTGAGTTAGCATCAAAACAAATTCTTTCTCCGTACTACATTACCACGCCATTTCACCCCCACAGGGGTTGATTTTCCAAAAGTGGTGAAATTGGTGAAAAATGATGTTCGTCATTTTTTTAAGCTTAGTATATTTGTAAAGTTTCAATACCGTGGCGTCAAAAACAATGCTTCCCCATACAAACTTTAACACCCTATTTCACCCCTTTAGAGGTTGAATTTCAAAAAAATCTTTCTTGGTACACGTTTACTCGTCAAGACAAACACACCTTCCATATTTTAAATTTCTACGACCAGCGGCGTAGGATGTTCCTTGTCTGTCAGTGAGTCATTACAATTCTCTCTCCGTACTATATTTATCACGCCATTTCACCCCCACAGGGGTTGATTTTCCAAAAATAATGAAACAGATATCTATTATTTTTTTAGCTTAGTACATTTGCAAAGTTAAATAATCGTAGCATTGGGAAAAGAATATTTTTATCCAAACTTCAATACTCCGTTTCAGCCCTTTAGGGGTTGATTTTCAAAAACGAAAATATAGGTGTCTATTATTTTCTGTAGCTTAGTAAATTTGCAAAGTTAAATAACCGTACCATTAAGAAAAAAATATTTTACAAACTTTAATACCCCGTTGCACCCCTTTGGGGGTTGATTTTCAAAAACCAAAATAATTATTGTCTATTATTTCTTTACGTTAAGTATACCTATTGGCAAAGTTTCGTAACTAAAGCATCAAAAAAAAATCTTCATGCAAACTTCAATACTCCGTTTCACCCCTTTAGGGGTTGATTTTTCAAAAACGATGAAATAGGTGTCAAATATTTTTTTATTTTAGTATATTCACAAAGTTTGATAATCGTAGCATTAAGAAAAATATTTTTTTCATACAAACTTAAACACCCCTTTTCACCCCTATAGGGGTTGAATTGGGCAAATTTCTTTCTAAGTGTGCGTCTGCTTTTTAGTATAAAACTTTTGTCCAAATTTGACGTTCATAGCTTAAGCGGTTTAAGCTGTGCGTTGATCTGTCAGTCAGTCTTGACATTCACTTTTATCTGTTTAACCCTTTTAGGGGTTGATTTTCAAAAAATAATGAAACAGGTATCTAATATTTTTTTTAGCTTCGTACAATTGCAATGTTAAAAAATCGTAGTATTAGGAAAAAACATTTTTCATGAAAACTTCAACACTCCGTTTAACCCCTTTAGGGGTTGATTTTCAAAAAACAAAAAAATAAGTGTCTATTATTTGTTTAGGCTTAGTATATTTGCAAAGATTCGTAACCACAGCATCAAAAAAAAATTCTTCATACAAACTTCAATACTCCGTTTCACCCCTTTAGGGGTTGATTTTCAAAAAATAAAAAAATAAGTGTCTAATATTTTCTTTAGCTTAGTATATTTGCAAAGTTTCATAACCACAGCATTAAAAAAAAAATCTTCATACAAACTTCATTGCTCCGTTTCACCCTCTTAAGGGTTGATTTTTGAAAAATGATGAAATAGGTGTCGATTACTTTTTTAACATTAGTATATTCGCAAAGTTTGATAATCGTAGCATTAAGAAAAATATTTTTTTCATACAAACTTAAACACCCCTTTTCACCCTCTTAGGGGTTGAATTGGGCAAATTCCTTTCTTAGTGTGCGTCCGCTTTTTGGTATAAAACTTTTGTCCAAATTTGACGTTTGTAGCTTAAGCGGTTTAGGCTGTGCGTTGATCTGTCAGTCAGTCACGACCTTCACTTTTATATATATAGATTAACTAGCTTCCGCCCACGGCTTCGCCCGCGTGGACTATACCTCGGGAACCGATAATTTTTCTGGGATGAAATTAATTTATCCCTCTTTTTTGAGAGCATGTAAAAAGCGTGTAAAAAATGGAAGCAGGGATGCTTCCATTGTATGACTATTGTATGCTTCCATTCCCCAAAAACCCCCGGATGCAATAAGTCAGCCCCCTCGAATCATTTTGAAAAATAGCGGCCATTTTGAATCATTTGGATTTTCGCCATCACCATCAAGTAGCCCTTGCTAACTCCTATGACATTTAGTCAAACACCCACCCATCTTTAACCGTTTCGGAGATATAGACCCCCAAAGTTTGTATGGCGGCCATGTTTTTGAGGCGATGTTTTTTCAATGGCTCCAAAAAGGTCCGAGGTTTTGGTGACTTTTTAGTCGCTTTGGTAAAAATGTTTAGTTTTCGAGTTAATTAGCAGTTCCACCTCGAGGATGTGACTTTTCGAAGGTTTTGGATTTTTTCCGGATGTTGTTTACCCGCCTTAAGTTTAGTACATCTGTAAAGTTTCATTGAGTTAGCATCAAAACAAATTCTTTCTCCGTACTATCTTTACCACGCCATTTCACCCCCACTGGGGTTGATTTTCCAAAAATGGTGAAATAGGTGTTCGTTATTTTTTTAAGCTTCGTATATTTGTAAAGTTTCAATACCGTGGCGTCAAAAACAATGCTTCTCCATACTAACTTTAACACTCTATTTCACCCCTTTAGAGGTTGAATTACAAAAAATCCTTTCTTGGTACACGTTTACTCATCAAGACTATACACTTCATATTTCTAATTTCTACGACCAGCGGTCTAGGCTGTGCGTTGTCTGTCAGTGAGTCATTACAATTCTCTCTCCGTACTATATTTACCACGCCATTTCACCCCTTTAGGGGTTGATTTTCCAAAAATAATGAAACCGGTATCTATTATTTTTTTAGCTTAGTTTTGCAAAGTTAAATAATCGTAGCATTAAAAAATATATTTCCATACAAACTTTAATACCCCGTTTCACCCCTTTTAGGGTTGACTGTCCAAAAATAATGAAACATGTATCTATTATTTTTTTAGCTTAGTACATCTGGAAAATTAAATGATCATAGCATTGGGAAAAAATATTTTCATACAAACTTTAACATTCCATATTTTAACCCCTTCGGGGGTTGATTTTCAAAAACCAAAAAAATAAGTGTTTATTATTTTTTCTAGCTTAGTATATTGGCAAAGTTTCGTAACCACAGCACCAAAAAAAAATTCTTCATACAAACTTCAATACTCCGTTTCACCCCTTTAGGGGTTGGTTTTTCAAAAATGATGAAATAGGTGTCGATTATTTTTTAAATTTAGTATAGTATAGTATCTGCTGATTTTGATGCGTTGATTCAACACTCTGTTTAACCCTTTTAGGGGTTGATTTTCCAAAAATAATGTAGTACTATTCTGTGTTATTAGTTATGTAGTACTATGTACTATTTCACCCCTTTAGAGGTTGAATTACAAAAAATCCTTTCTTGGTACACGTTTACTCATCAAGACTATACACTCCATATTTCTAATTTCTACGACCAGCGGTCTAGGCTGTGCGTTGTCTGTCAGTGAGTCATTACAATTCTCTCTCCGTACTATATTTACCACGCCATTTCACCCCTTTAGGGGTTGATTTTCCAAAAATAATGAAACCGGTATCTATTATTTTTTTAGCTTAGTTTTGCAAAGTTAAATAATCGTAGCATTAAAAAATATATTTCCATACAAACTTTAATACCCCGTTTCACCCCTTTTAGGGTTGACTGTCCAAAAATAATGAAACATGTATCTATTATTTTTTTAGCTTAGTACATCTGGAAAATTAAATGATCATAGCATTGGGAAAAAATATTTTCATACAAACTTTAACATTCCATATTTTAACCCCTTCGGGGGTTGATTTTCAAAAACTAAAAAAATAAGTGTTTATTATTTTTTCTAGCTTAGTATATTGGCAAAGTTTCGTAACCACAGCACCAAAAAAAAATTCTTCATACAAACTTCAATACTCCGTTTCACCCCTTTAGGGGTTGGTTTTTCAAAAATGATGAAATAGGTGTCGATTATTTTTTAAATTTAGTATAGTATAGTATCTGCTGATTTTGATGCGTTGATTCAACACTCTGTTTAACCCTTTTAGGGGTTGATTTTCCAAAAATAATGAAACAGGTATCTAATATTTTTTTTTAGTTTAGTACAATTGCAAAGTTAAATTATCGTATTATTAGGAAAAAAATATTTTTAAACAAACTTCGATACTCCATTTCACACCTTTAGGGGTTGATTTTCAAAAAACAAAAAAATAAGTGTCTAATATTTTCTTAAGCTTAGTAAGTATATTTGCAAAGTTTCATAACCACAGCATTAAAAAAAATCTTCATACAAACTTTATTGCTCCGTTTCACCCCTTTAGGGGTTGATTTTTCAAAAATGATGAAATAGGTGTTGATTATTTTTTTAACTTTAGTATATTCGCAAAGTTTGATAATCGTAGCATTAAGAAAAAAAATTTTTTCATACAAACTTAAACACAATTTTTCACCCTCTTAAGGGTTGAATTGGGCAGATTCCTTTCTTAGTGTGCGTTCGCTTTTTGTTATAAAACTTTTGTCCAAATTTGACGTTTGTAGCTTAAGCGGTTTAGGCTGTGCGTTGATCTGTCAGCCAGTCTCGACATTCACTTTTACCTGTTTAACCCTTTCAGGGGTGGATTTTCAAAAAATAATGAAAGAGGTATCTAATATTTTTATTAGCTTATTACAATAGCAAAGTTAAATAATCGAAGTATTAGGAAAAAAATAATTTTATACAAACTTCAACACTCCGTTTAGCCCCTTTAGGGGTTGATTTTCAGAAAACAAAAAAATAAGTGTCAATTATTTTTTTTAGCTTAGTATATCTGCAAAGTTTCGTAGCCACAGTATCAAAAAAAAAATCTCCATACAAACTTCAATACTCCGTTTCACCCCTTTAGGGGTTGATTTTCAAAAAACAAAAAAATAAGTGTCAATTATTTTCTTAAGCTTAGTATATTTGCAAAGTTTCATAACCACAGCATTAAAAAAAAAATCTTCATACAAACTTTATTGCTCCGTTTCACCCCTTTAGGGGTTGATTTTTAAAAAACGTTGAAATAGGTGTCAATTATTTTTTTAACTTTAGTATATTCGCAAAGTTTGATAATCGTAGCATAAAGAAAAAAAAATTTTTCATACAAACTTAAACACCCCTTTTCACCCTCTTAAGGGTTGAATTGGGCAAATTCCTTTCTTAGTGTGCGTCCGCTTTTTGATATTAAACTTTTGTCCAAATTTGAAGTTTGTAGCTTAAGCGGTTTAGGCTGTGCGTTGATCTGTCAGTCAGTCACGACCTTCACTTTTATATATATTGATTTATAAAACGAATGGTAACAGTATTCACCAAGTCGGTGCTACCCTTACATAAAAACTAAACATAAAATTTACAAAATAAAAACAAAAAAATAATAAATTAATGAAATTAAATAATAATAAATTAAATAAACGTTACACACTCATAGCTCCCCACTAGGAAATCCTGTGTCGGGGATGCCATAGAACACACACAAAGACAAGGACAACAAACACCCAGAACAGATATTTAATCTGCCCGGCCGGGAATCGAACCTGGGATCTCTGGCTTATAAAGGCGGTTATGTTACCACTGAGCCAAACAGGCCGTCAATTAGTTATGGGTAGGTAATATTTACACACAAAACAGTGGCGAATTGGCATTGGTCTAAATTGATTACTTTTGACATTTTCATAAATCCTTATCCTTATCTATTACTCCATTATATTTTTGTCAAACAAATAAGATTAATCTTTTACAACTTTAAATTTTTCGCAGTTTTCTTGTACTATTTAAAACTATAATAATATCGGCATTAAAAACGTCAAACCATAGTAGTTAAAAGATTCAAAGAAAGTACTAGTACTAAAGTACTAGTTCATCGGAGCAAGTAAGGTAAAATTAGCACGATAAAGGCCCCGTTTACTCCTGTCACGATCCAGAGTTTAATTCAAGAGAAATCTACGACTAACTAGGGCACAATCTAGGCTTATTTCATCCTTATTGCTATTTCCCCCACGTATGCCCTCAGACTCCGCGAAGACTATCACGGGCATCGTATTTTCCAATTTCCCAAAATAAGCTGAACTGTTCCCTTAGGAATATTGAGTGATGTTAAACTATTTCCACACGTATGAAAGGAACCTTCAGATTATAAATTGCCATGAGAATAGAGCCCTTATCAAGATTTCCCGAAGCTCGGAATGCTTAGATAGATACCTCTTTGGGTTTATTTAGTTACTTTGATATGTATTGCTGGTTGGTGAGAAATTACCACAAGCTTCTAGGTAATATATTCGTGTCAAGCTATGTTTTAGTTCGAAGAAAATTGAACTAGATGGCGCTTTATAAAGCTTATCATTTCTTCAATTTGGCCAATCAAACATACATAAGTAATGATTAACAATACTCTACCTTTAAAAGGTCTCAAATGAGATCCCCACACGACATACTAGTTATTTATGTAAGTAAAAGTAGCATTAGTGAACAAAATGGATCGATTAATAATGGGGATGATTAATTAGAAGTCACTTGTCGATTAAATTCATTCTGAGCACTGATTCTAAAACTAAATAAACTGATTATGAAACGTCATACTAGTTTCTAAGAGACAATTTAGAGAATAAAGTAGAACAAAAAATATATGTCCAAAAGATTCCTTTTCTATAGATTTCTGTGGCGAGACGAGCCAGCTGTTTACTCATAGTAATTTATCTAATAGATGAAAAGCCTCCAGACTTTTTTGCTGAATAACAATATCAAATTTTCCTGTAAAAAGTTACTCGTCTCTAAATTTTACCTCGCACGTTCCACACAGTGGATGGAAAATAACTAATGTTTACACTTTCAGCATCCTTTGCTCTCCTTGTTATGTTGATAGAGGAAATGAGATGGTATGGCACTTTAGGGACAGGGGAGCAAGGTAAAAAGCTGACGGAGCCTTTATGGCTTTCAGAAATGCGTGCGCATTTTTGAACTGACAATGAGCATTTTTCTTTAAAAATAAATCTTGAGCTGTCGAAACTTCGAAACTGATATTGGCATTTGTATTTTTATGACGTTTATACGCGTTATATTATTTAATTAATTTATTTATTTATCATATTTATTGGCTATGTACATGTTCTTATAAACTAGATGTTGGTACAATGACCTTGTAAAGGTATATCTGGTACTGAGAAGTCACAAAGACGTCCTAGTACTTTCTCTTTTTACCTACAGCTTATATTGGAAGTTGTATTTTTAGAGTTATAATGTTGAATTTCTGTGTGCAGATTATATAGCTATTAACTCACGCTTACCTATATAATTATAGAAGTAAAGATATTATATAGACTTCACTCTTGCAGTTGCACTAACTCTTTAAGCAACGCTGCTGTTGGCTTATTTGTTAGCGAGCCACTAGTTGTTAGACTTTTGAAGTCAGACGGCTGTTGTCGGCCGCGACAGGCTCCATCGTATGCTTTGTATCGCAACAAAATGTCTAAAAATCGTTGAAAACAGTCACCCAGACTTTACTTTGACTTGACGCCGATGGCCAATCTGCGCCAACCCTAAGTCTACACCACTGCTTTTGTTATCCTGTAATATCAGTTTCATAAGCTTCTGATGCCGATCAGCAATGTCTTTGGAATGTCAGAAATTCTTTAGCCAACCTCGCTCAATTACTTTTTGTTAACATTGCCTCGTTTTTTTCTTTTTGCGATCAAATCAATTAAACCTCAGTAACAATTTTCTTTTTGTGAAGTTAACGAAGCGGTGGTCTGTTCAAAACAACGTCAAATACCTACTGTTTTCTTTGAGATTACTATTCGAAAGAAGGCCTACATCGCGGACACTTACATACTATAGACAATAAACACTTATATGGATCTACAGAAGATAATTGGGGAGCAAGAACAAAGGACGGCCATTGAAACAGATGAAAGAGTCTGTGTCATAAATAGAAATCCGGAGACTGAACAAAAAATTCGCAAGAGTTTTTTCCGCAACGTTTTTGTTAGGGTCAATTATTATTATTGCAAAATTAAGGATAAAATATAATTGATAGAAGAATTAAGTCTCAAATTGGAATAATTAACTTCGTTAATGAAAATCAATGGAGGCTTTTTACCTTTTATGCGGAGAAGGAAAAATGTGTTTTATTTGAGAATGCTTGCGATGAATTAGCAATGAGATAAAATATAAATGAATCTTCGTGTAATGAAGCATATTAAAGCAAAAAAGAAATAAAACATAAGCAAATTACTTAAAATAAATTTTAAAAGCCAACAAGTTTTAAACGTACTTTTAAACTTTAATTAAAAACAGTAACAAAATGAAGAGCCCGAAAATTCGATCAAAAAATGTGGCCCTACAAAATACGTTTTAAAGTTCGCTACAGGCGCCGGTACAAAGTTAAATGATTTACATCACCCATCGTCGGCCGATCTTCCGCACTCCGCACACATGATTACGGGCCGCTACAAACTTTGGAGCAATTTCCAAAATTGGATGCTAGAAATCTCGAGCCCAACATCGGATAAGGTCCGTAAAAAACGGATTTATGCTGAAGAAAGTGCCTATTGTTGTAAATTCTCACCCTCCGGCCATCATCTGTTCACGGTTAATCGAACATCAAAATTCGGAAATGCGTAAAATCGTCGAATTTTATGACCTGCTTGCAACCTCCGTTGCAAGCAGGTCCTATGATGAAAGGAAACCTCTGGGATTTTATGCTGATCTTCCGATTTGACACTTCATCTGTATAAATAATCACAGGCTGGTATCAAAGGGCTTTGTCGCGATACGTGGAGAGAATCCACCGAGAGGGCGTGATTGGTTAAAACGCGAATTATTCAAATTTGATGTTGTGGGGGATAAACAGGGTAACGCGGCAATCTTGAGACGTAGTTTCAATTTAGAGGTATTCCTGTGTGAATAAATAGGAAATACGACTTTTAGACGTGATCGTATTTGCACTGCGGGCTTACGTACATACAAATAGAAGTATCTATCTACATGCGAATGTATGCAAAGTTTACCTATCTCAGAGAACTGATGATGAGAATCAAATCATATGAAATCGTTTATTAACGTCGCAAATGAACATTTATAATGAAACTCGAAGTCTTCCAAGTCAAGAGCCGATGGATTTTCTATTTTATACATTTACCTTTAGCTGGCACCTATTCCATTTGCTCATCCTAGTTTCGCTAAGTAGAATATTTTTTTCATTACCGTGAAACTTTGTGTTAAATTACTGAAACTTTCCCTCCGCAAGGCCTCACTGAAGTTTGTTTGGGGATGCACCGTTTTCATGCTCTAAATTTCCGTAGCAACGTTTATCCAATTTAGTCCAGAGTAAGTATGAAGTTCTGCATTTTTAATCTAAGCTTCAGTTTTGCAATATTTCACGAGGACGCTTGAAGTTTATTATTTTTTGGTTCTACAAGCTATAAGAAAATCGGGGCCCGGAAACTAGGTTTATCAAACAACGTTCGAGTATTACAATTTCAATTTATTTCTGTTATATTTTATTTAATCAGACGCGGCTATTTATGCGGGCTATTTATTAGAAAATCGAAATTACTAGTCTTATTTTCGTCACAGTGTCACCTTGAGAAGTCACCTCACTCTCTCATTCTTTTGTCACCATTGAGAGAGTGATACAATAAACTACACCCCATAAAAATTGCTTAGCTCCGTAGCTATACAGGTTATAAAGAAAGGATATGGTGAGCCGAAAACAGTCCGTCGCGTCGTACTCATCATTATGAATATTTTTTACTATGGAACCAACTCTAAAATCGCGAACAAATGCTGTCTCATACATTTTGCAGAGTGTCAATTAATTTTTTTCCATTAGAATTTTCCATTAGAATAACATGTTTTTGTTAATCGGTATTAGGGTTTGTCCCGTTTTAAAAATATTCATAATGACGCAAACTGTACAAGTCATGTTCAGCTAAGTGTTTTTCTTTATGACTCGAAACCCGTAAATGTTGTAAAATCGTACTAAATACTATATTAGGGAAGTTAAAACGTACGAACGTGTGATAAATACCGGTTAAATTACTGTACAGAAAGGTATTAAGCCACAAGCTCGTTTAAAACAGAACAAATCTTTTGTGAGCGCAAAATTTTGCTGCCAAGAATTTTGTATTATGTTGCTAATGTTCAAATTTGATGTTGTGGGGGATAAACAGGGTAACGCGGCAATCTTGAGACGTAGTTTCAATTTAGAGGTATTCCTGTGTGAATAAATAGGAAATACGACTTTTAGACGTGATCGTATTTGCACTGCGGGCTTACGTACATACAAATAGAAGTATCTATCTACATGCGAATGTATGCAAAGTTTACCTATCTCAGAGAACTGATGATGAGAATCAAATCATATGAAATCGTTTATTAACGTCGCAAATGAACATTTATAATGAAACTCGAAGTCTTCCAAGTCAAGAGCCGATGGATTTTCTATTTTATACATTTACCTTTAGCTGGCACCTATTCCATTTGCTCATCCTAGTTTCGCTAAGTAGAATATTTTTTTCATTACCGTGAAACTTTGTGTTAAATTACTGAAACTTTCCCTCCGCAAGGCCTCACTGAAGTTTGTTTGGGGATGCACCGTTTTCATGCTCTAAATTTCCGTAGCAACGTTTATCCAATTTAGTCCAGAGTAAGTATGAAGTTCTGCATTTTTAATCTAAGCTTCAGTTTTGCAATATTTCACGAGGACGCTTGAAGTTTATTATTTTTTGGTTCTACAAGCTATAAGAAAATCGGGGCCCGGAAACTAGGTTTATCAAACAACGTTCGAGTATTACAATTTCAATTTATTTCTGTTATATTTTATTTAATCAGACGCGGCTATTTATGCGGGCTATTTATTAGAAAATCGAAATTACTAGTCTTATTTTCGTCACAGTGTCACCTTGAGAAGTCACCTCACTCTCTCATTCTTTTGTCACCATTGAGAGAGTGATACAATAAACTACACCCCATAAAAATTGCTTAGCTCCGTAGCTATACAGGTTATAAAGAAAGGATATGGTGAGCCGAAAACAGTCCGTCGCGTCGTACTCATCATTATGAATATTTTTTACTATGGAACCAACTCTAAAATCGCGAACAAATGCTGTCTCATACATTTTGCAGAGTGTAAATTTTTTTTTTCCATAGAATAACATGTTTTTGTTAATCCGTATTAGGGTTTGTCCCGTTTTAAAAATATTCATAATGACGCAAACTGTACAAGTCATGTTCAGCTAAGTGTTTTTCTTTATGACTCGAAACCCGTAAATGTTGTAAAATCGTACTAAATACTATATTAGGGAAGTTAAAACGTACGAACGTGTGATAAATACCGGTTAAATTACTGTACAGAAAGGTATTAAGCCACAAGCTCGTTTAAAACAGAACAAATCTTTTGTGAGCGCAAAATTTTGCTGCCAAGAATTTTGTATTATGTTGCTAAGACTTCCATTGTCTCGATCTGTACGAAGATTAATTTGGGAAGCTCAGTAAATTCGGGCTCGATGATATAGAATTCTGATGGAAGCGGCTTTTTTTGTAGTCGGTTAGAACTATATTAGCAAAATCTAATCTAACGTAGCAGTTGTTTTTTTATGTTGTTGAGTGACGAGACGAGCAAATCGCTCGCCTGATGTTAAATAGTTGACTACCAGCTATGATAATGAATCTCTACTACCATTATTAGATATGGGTATTTTCTATTCTTTAAGTAATTTTTCTTCAATCTTAAGTATGCGTGTGGGTTTCTTTAAGTCGAGAGCGAGTCAGTTCTTCCAGGCAAGCATGCTTCATCGTAGACCGCATCATTGCTCCTAAAATCTGTATTATCAGAAATGTGTCGTGTAATATGAAATTGGTCGGAAATAAATGATTGTTAATATAAAATTTTAATACAGTAAGTAACTACGTTTCACTCGATTGTGAAGTGAATCGGTAATAGTCTGGCGTTGAGTTAATAGTAGGTGGACTGCGAGCTTCATCATGAACTACTGATTTATATTTTAGCCTTTATTGAACACTTCAGCCAACGACATTATTCTCGCTCATTTCTAGCTAGCTTCAAAAGCTAGCTCTAGTAACGGTTCACTAAGTGTTTTCTGTAATAGTTTTTTGAACGCCCCGTGATGCGGTCATCGCGCTCATTATTAGGGTGGAAGTAATTATAGTGACCTACATTGGTTCAAAATAGATTTTAACCAGCGAGAAATGTAAATAAACATTGTTAGAAGCAATAACTTGCAATGAAGTGTACCTAAATAACGTGCGTGTTTACGCGTGCTTGCGTAAGTGTATAATTAATTAGAATCAACTTTTCTACGACTCGTGAAATATGAGGACCGTAAAAGTTAAGGTAAACTACTAAGAGAGATGCCATACGGGCGCTGTCGCTGCGCTGTGACGTCGCAACGCACTGAAATATAGGAATGTAGTGCGAAATAAATTAGCCAAAACCTGACTTACCTGAAGGTTCGCTGGGTAAGGAATTAAGGATCGATCTACCATAGGAAGAATAGTACCTCTTACGCGCCAGTGGTTATTAATGATTTTTTATTTCTTTCCCTGTCTCTTTTTTTTTCTTCTGTTTAGCATTGAATAGGAGTTATTTTCACACGAAACAAAATGTTAATTTTTTCTTTTAATTTTTCTTCTCTTTTCTTACCGTACTTTCTTACTTACCGTACATTTCTCAAACAGTATATTTTCTTTCGCTTCGCCGACACGTCAGTATGTATAGGTATTGGTTTTCATAGCTCATCTTTCTACTCAGCGATAGACGAGGTGCTTTAATCACGTAATGCATTTATTTAAAATTTATTTTACTTTGTAAATTCTTTATACTAAACTATTCATTCATGTTAAGCTTGATTGATGTGATAATTTGCTGTGAAACTGATACCTCAAAAAATTTATGGGAGTTTACGTAAGTTTATAAACGTCTTAAACATTTTAAACTTGAATTTAAAAGAGAGGCCTGTTCCAAATTCTCTGTATCTACGAGCAAACCTATCAATCTTGAACGTCAGTTGCACGTCTCGACGATTTTCAAACAATTATGCTTACTTAAGTACATGTTAAGTCGTCCACAAGTATGAGAACTTGGGTTTCGAATGTCGGCGTGATACCGGGCTCTGTTCTGGCGAGCGAGAAATTATCTCGGTCACGGTCGCTCTTATTAGAAATGGCGTGAGAGTGAGAGTGACGGAGATAATCTCGAGCGCCCAAGATTAGGGTTCTTTCTTTTGTAGGCTTAAATGTCAGCCTAATTTGGACTTGAAGAATATTACATTTCAAAGCCTATTACATTGAGTCAATTTAAGATTTTGGATTGTTAATAAACGTTGTCTGACTTCAAGTTCAGTGATTTGACTAAAGTAGGTACTTACCAGTTTCGTAGTTGACTGCGTAGCTTTTACAGTGAAGCTTCCACCGTGTTTAATGTGGAACTGTTTTATGATCTAGAACTAAATCTGTTAACGTGAGAGACCTTTGGATGATCTAAAACTTTGATACTACAAGTAGAGCTTTATAGTTTCTTTACAGTATAAACTTTCTCGTAGTCGATCTATCAAATATGAGACCTAGAGAAAGACCTTTTATTATTGGAACAATAACAAAAATACCTTGAAAATTTTAATAGAAATTCTGCAAATAATGTGTTATTGAATACAGTAGGTATAACCATTTCGGATTTAAAGACGAATCCAAATCAGAAATGTTTAAACGCATTTCACTAAAAAGGAGAACAAGGAGAACACAGTAAAATACCCGAAATACATTACCCTCCTTCAGCATTCGTCTAAAAAACTCTGTTACAGATTCAACAACCATTGCTAGTAAGTGTTTAAATTCCATATAGTAAAGCAAATAAAAGCGTACAATTAACGTGTTCTCTCCACACAAGCTCGCAAACTTTTCAAATACCTCGCAAACTCGGGCAAGTTCTTTACAATGATGAGTAGAGGTTATGCTAACCACAGTAATGGCATCGTTAGCTCACTGAACTTGTGTGAGACGTCATGCCTACTTAGGAGTTAAATTAGTTTATGTGCACTCACTAGGCGCACCATATTGACTTAGAACGAGGATTAATTTTGAAAAAATATTTTTCTCTTGTTTTTTTTTTATATCCGCTTGCTTGCCCGTGTCAACTAGTAATTAACAAATCGAGAATTTAGAATTGACCATGTCAAGTAGTAGTTAACATAACCTTGAAGTCAGCTTTGCCCGTGTTAACTGGTAGTTGACATTGCATGTCACTCAGCTTTGCCCATGTCAACCTGTGGTTAACATCGCTCCCGCCGTCAAAAAAGCTGATTCTACCCGTCTTTATCGCTCCTGGGCCTAATTTGTATTATTTGTCCCGTTTCTTCGTGAAATTTCCCCTCCATTCAAGCATCCAAGCCACAGACAAAAGTAAACAAAAAAAAACAAAAAAATTCCGCTTCGCTCCAGTTCGGTTCATGCTCGTGTCGGTGAGTGATGTGATGGTGATGTGGTGCGATTTAGAGTGATTTTCTACTTAAATTCAGTGATAGATCTTGGAGATTTTTTCAGAACATCAAGGTAAGTCAATAACTAACACGTAGATATAAAAATTCCAGCATGAAACATAAGATTTAACCTTTTTTCGAGACCTAACAACATGCGGTAGGTACCTACATGTAAACGCCCTACTTCTAAGTTCAGCGCAGCATAACTCCGCACCAAAGTCGTAATTTGATAAACAAAAGATAACATTGTTTAGTTAGTTTCATAACAAACATAAATCTAAATAACACTTGACACTTTTTTAAACAAATTGAGTCACAAGAAACGATTGTGTGAAACCCGACCCGCGCGCTGGCGGCGCAAAAAATGGTGGGGCAAAGTAGGGTCGTCTCGTTTTTTTCGTGGGACATTTGAGATAGGCACGCGCTGAGGGCCCGGGCAAAGGCGCGTTGCGCGCGGACCCCCCCTGGGCAAGCAAGCGGATATTGAACTTGCTGCACCCGCGGTTTCATTCGCGTTTTAAAAATAAAAAGTATCCTATGTTACTTCTAATACCTCCAAGAATATGGTGTACTAAGTTTCATGATGATCGGTTACGTAGTTTTCGCGTGAAAGCGTAACAAACAAACTTACATTCACATTTATAATATTAGTAGGGATGATGGGTTTGCGCTTGATCGCCATCTTGCCTGATGGTTAGCAATCAAGTTGTACCACCTGCTTCGGGCCTGTGCTGATCAGATCAAGGTTCGGACCCGCGATTCTAAAGAAGCATTTACATGACCCGTGAAATCGACCACTAACGTTTTTTGAGGGGGGTGACTGGCTCACGGCGAATTTCAGAAGTGGACGAGTCGCCCACTAAAGTTTTTGAAAAGGACGAGTTGCTCGCGTTTTTGACGTGGACGACTTGCCTCCTAACCAGTGATATAGCCCGAACCGGGACATGCGGCCTGCGTCTGTGTAGGTGCTACGGCTGGCGTTACCACGGACGTTTGCTCGTGTAAGCACACGGCGCGGCGCGTGATTTGACGGACCGCGCGTCGAGCTTAACGCGGCCCATGTTATTGTTACAGGTCGTTTATTCCCATTGACACAATTAGTAGCTGGGTGACCAATATTCCGCTTACCATGCCTCGGCCTTCGCCGCAGTCGGGCAAAAAATAAATAGTTTTGAGAAAGTCTCACAAAATCCCGAACCCTAGCGACCCCTAACATACCAACTTACTGCGCCGCTGGCTACGAATGGAGACGACTTGTATACAGAAAGCCTCAAATAAGACTAGTTAAATTACCTTTTAACTCTAACAAGGCCTGCGAGAATAATTCTACTATTAAATGTTACGGTTATTCTGTAGTTAACGGCGGTGACGCAGTTTGTATGCAAGCGTGGTTTGAATGGGTTTCTCGATGTTGAAGCAAGAATTCGAATAGAATTGGATTGGAATGCTCGATACAGAACTGAAATAGAAATTAGTTCTGAATACATTTGTTTTCTTGTTACATAACTAGGTCTGTCCCGCGTTTTCACACGCGCGGTGGTGTTAAATCATGATGATGTTAATGATGGATTAAGACTAACACATAGGCTATTTGCCTGTTTGTTAATCCAGGGTATTAGTTATTATTGTTTCAAATATTATCTAATTCCGCCAAGCTGTTTCAGAGTGAAGCGTAAGCTAACAGTAAGCGCTTTTGCGCTTAGCTTGTCCCGCCACTGACGTGGTGAAGTGTTTGTGAAAGAGAATTTACATAAATGTACCACACCAATTTTTTTTCAGTGAAATAACGTTAAACGTTACGTTAACATTTAAGTTACATAACATACAGTGGTAAATATAATTTAAAAGTATGATTATGATTATGATTTCGATATTTAATTTCAATTAATTCAAACCGCCAATAAACGACACAAATTACTTCGAATAACTGTGCGAGTTACTTACTGTAGTTACTAATCACCACTAAATTCCCTTGAGGTTTAAAATTATCGTTATGGCTTAACTTGGCATATTTTCATCAAAATGTTTGATCGAACACTCAAATGTACATACAAGCTCTACTTAACTATAAGCCGCTCGAACTTTTAATTAGTTTTCAACTTTCAAAAGCAGGTAATGTTGGTTTATTTTGATGTTGACTAACGTATACGTAGCTTTGTAGAGAGTGTTGGATACACTGACATATTTGTACACATAAGGTGTTCTTCTACCATATCTTACTAAATTAAATAATATGACAAACAAAAAAAAAAAAATTAAACAAAAATTTACTTTACTTCACTTATATTTTTTTTAGTTTCTTACTGACAAAACAAAAATTAAATTTTCACCAAAGTTTGATTCGTAACAAAGAAAATGACGACAATCGGACGGTTGTGACGTCAGTCTCCATTGACGGTTCCTATCAGTCGATTTGTTTAAATAGCGAATCTGCCAGTACAGTACTGATCTTCGACCGCTTCAAACACGGACTTAATCGATAAAAAAAACTTTGTTTTGGGAAAAATATAATTATATGTATGTATACGTACAATGTGCCACATACTTTACATATTCCATAACATAGGCAATAGGCATACCTATAATAGTCGGATTTAGAATAGTGTATGAAATATTCTACTAACCTGTATGTCAGTTTTCGAATTGAACATCTTGTATGTGGGTGGGTCCAGTAGTCCGTAACCCTTTTAGCTAAAAATACTCTCTCTTTTTTTTTTTATACATTTCTATATTTTTTAGGAATAAAATAAAATTATCTTACTACTACTATTACTTTATTATGGTTGGCTTTATTACCAACCATAATAAAGATAAAAAAAATAATATGATAAGTTAAAAATATATTGACAAGAATTATTCATTCAACTTATGAATATGCATTCAGCGTAGATATTGTTCGCGTAAAACACGTGTTGAGCATTAATTCCGGTCAGAACACTGGAAGGCCGTTCGTACACAAGGTGACATGCAACTGATCGGATTCGACGACTAACAGTGCGCTGGTATGTGACTTCGCACCACGGCAATAAATTCGAATGCCTATGACGTACGCATGTGTCATGCAATCTGGGTGTCGTCAAGTCGCAAGTGAATCGATTTCTGCTAGGCAAGCGTGCGGGCGCCCTGCGGCCAGGTGGAGCGACGACCTGCGTAAGGCGGCTGGTAGCAAGTGGATGCGTGAGGCAGAAGATCGTGCCTTGTGGCATTCGTTAAGAGAGGCCTATGTCCAGCAGTGGACAAACATTAGATAGGCTGATGATGATGATGATGATGATGAAGCGTGCTCCATCGTAGATCGCATCATTGCTTACCATCAGGCAAGATGGCAGTCAAACGCATGCCTATTATAAAACAAAATAAAAAAAGCGCACGATCAGCGCGCGACCGACGCGCGACGCTCGGCGCTCGTGACGCGGTCGTTTTGACAACTTGCGTCACCTTGTGTACAAACTACCCGTGTAGTGTGTCAATTAACTTGGGTATTGAAGTGAAAAATCATTGTTAGTAATCGCTAGTGTTATGTCCGCAGGATTCCAATTGTACTTCATTTTCCCAGGTAAAATAAATTCATTTTTAGAATAAGTTCTGTTCAAATTATTTTTTTAGAAAGATCGAATTGTTTCTTATTTGCCAGACATCAATATCTTTCTACTTGTATGTAGAATTGTAGACGCTAATAGTTGCGCCCGGGGTTTCACCTGTGCAATAATGATAAGAACTAGCTCATGTGTCATTCCAGAATGTAATCTACCAAACTTTATAAAAATCGGTTTAGTCGTTACGGAGATACGTGGTAACAAACATTTATTTACTCATACAAACTTTCGAATATATAAATAATACTAGCGGCCCGTCCCGGCTTCGCACGGGTAGACTTTGGGATAAACGTAGAGTAAATTGAAATCGGTCCAGTCGTTCACGCGTGATGGCGTGACCAAAGGTGTTGAGAATAATTATAGGAACTCTTTGTTATAACCTCTATTCTCGTGCTATTGCGTAACTATAGCAACCGTAGTTTGTTGATGCTAACTTGTCAATTTATAGTAAAAATTATCAGTATAAAACGCACACTGTTTTGATAGATATGATTGAATTTGAACTTTGTACAGAGGTAATAAAGTGCAAATTGACTCTTGGACGTTAGGAACATACCTACATTGCTTAAACAACAGTGAGTGCTTGCAATTCAATATGAACTTTATACAATAGCAATAAAGCTCGTTTTAGTTAGAAAACGTATGGGAAAAATAAAAGGGCTGTTTTTAGGGTTTTTCAATATTTCTGAGAGATTTTCTTAATATTTTTTTCCGTAAGAACCTTCTCCTAATAATAACAAATACAACAAAAAAAGAATTAGTGAAATCGGTCCAGCCATTCTCGCGTGAGGCCGTGACCAAGGAAAACGGGTTTCATTTTTATATATATAGATAGATTACTAGAATTAAAGTTTAAAAGTCACGAGACGTATTCATACTCATTCATTCATTTTTTATTCAGTAAAACTTTAGTAAGTACCTATAGTCTAAAAATGTGTCTAAAAAGTAAACACATAACCAGACTATCCTTAATAATTATATGAGTAGGTATTTTAATATATTTCAGATATGAACATCGACTTATTTCGACTGAGGTTCATTACTTTCAACAGACGAGGTTGCTGTCAAACGCAAGCTTATCATCGAACAAAAAAGAAAATCAGATTTAAAAATGCTACCAATATTACAAATGTCAAACTCACATAGTTTGGATGTTTGTTGCTCCATCACGCAAAAACGGCTGAACGAATTTCGATGTTTAGTATTCTTAAAAAAATTCAACTTTGCTTGCTTTTAGCTTCAGCTAGTTTTCACGCTGAATAAAACCCTGCTTAGGTTCATCCAATTTATACCCCGTTTTTACAAGTTTTTATTGAATGCCTAGAAAAGATCGCTCTTAGAAAGCCGCTGCACTAGTTTTAAGTGTTATTATCCTGCTTTGTTTGTTATTTCTGATGTGAACAATAAAGAGTTTATCTATCTGAATCAATATATGTTATGCTACTTTTTATCCCAGAAAATGCGGGTGAAGCCGCGGCATGCAACTAGTATATCCATAAGTACTGATTCCCCACAAATGTGAACTTCTCAGAATCGTTTTCAATCATGTGCCCCGAGTTACATTTATTAAGGCTGCAATCATGTTCCGTACACTCAGATTTCGCTTTAGATTTCTGGAATATTCATTACTTTCTTGAATGAGGGAATGGAGGGCTAGTACGAGTAGCGAGTATTTTATTGATGAGAATTCTTGTAAGAACAGATTAAGTCAGTATAAATAACCTAATGTAGAAAAGGATGAAACTGGTGAAGAAATTGTTGTGGTAATTTGATTGTATTAATGACAGTATCTAATACATGTGGGAAAAGCTTACTTGCCGATTGACATTATATATTATTTTTGATGCAAAATAATTAATTGATACTAAAAAAAGTATCGCCTCTTTTAACTATGTTTTCAAAATTGGTAAAAGCTGGTTTACAGGGTCAACTCCATAACACCGAGGACCTTCCACAGCAGCCTGAGATAATTGAAATAAACAATTACTCTTAAACGATTTTCGAAAATTCACAATAAAATACAGCTACCATACAAAAAACATTATTGAGGTTTGACAAAATCAGCTGATTTTTCTTGCGAAGTTTCAAAAGTCGCGTAGGATTAATGTTGATTGGATCAATGTATAGAAGCCACCTTCAAAAGGTTCATTCATCTTCATTATATTCGGGTTGACACTGTATAGCTTTAGTTGATATGATAGGTAGAGACGAAACAGCAATTATTTTTATCTATATAAGAAAGAAGTAGAAAAAGAAAGAAAAAGATAACGCTACATAGATATGTATCGCTCGATTGATCGAATCAATCACGAGTCAGACAGTCCTACATAACAGACAGGTCATTTTCGATCACATCCAAAGGGCGGGTTTTCAAGTTGACCTGAAGAAATACGCTTTCAAAATTAAAACTTTGAGGCCGGACTGTAAACTCTCTGTTTCTCGTTTAAAATCTTCCGCGCAGTGTTCATTCTATTTTTGACGTAACAACCAAAACGCTTCAACTTTTTACATCACGAGCTTTCTCGGTAACGAAGTAATAAGTTTTTTTTTATGTAAATACGTAATTCCACTTGCCAGGTTTATCGTGAAAATCTTGGATGAGGCTGGCGACATGCCAGTCGGATTTTGAGTGGGAAAAACACCTTAACCTCGTTAAATTGAGGAAATTTCAGCCCGACGAAAGTGCGGCGTAAACTCTTTTTAGTGAGTGTTGAAATTCATACCGGGACGTAAAAAGGGTTAATTATAAGGTAAGCTTCACTCGGCTTTTGTATTTTTTTTTACTTTTCGCATTTTAAAGTTGGAAGAAAAGCGCGTATTTAAAATATAAAAATATTCATTTTTGCATTTTTTTTAGTATTGCATCTCGTAGCCTTTTATATTTTTGTAATGATGTAAAATCTAAATACAATGTGTTTAACGAAAACTATTTTTTTATAAAGTTGGCCGAAACAAATGTAAGTGGAGAAAAAGAGAGGTGTTTACGGGTAATTTTCTGGAATTGGTTGAAAAGTCCTTGCAAAAACAGATTATACAGAAAGGGAAGCCGAAAAGAACTCATAGTACTCATCTTAATGAACAACTATTAGGTACTATGGGCTCAACCCGGAAATTGCGTAAAAAATCTGCTGTTCCATACATTTTGTCGAGTGTCCTCGATATTTTTCTATGGAACAGCTGTTTTTTTTCGCAAATTCCAGGTTGTTCCCACAGTAAAAGTGGTCCTTAATGATGAGAACTAGCTCTTTTCGGCTCTTTTTTAGCATACTCTTTCTATATGACCCTGTAAATCTTTTGTTTGTTATAATTTGGCTTCATTTCCAAGAATATTATTATTCAGTGGTTCATAATAATGTCAAGCACATAGTTGGTGTTGCTAGCTACAAAACCAGTGCAAAACAACGCAGCTAATTCAGTAACCAGGTCATGTGCAGACAGTGTTGCTACTATCTCTCTAAACAGTGCACTAAATAGCTTTTAATTAAACTCAAATTGCAATTTAACACTTCAAAATGTTTTGTTTTTTAAGAATATTGGATACCAATTTTACCTATTCTAAATTGTTCGGATGGTAGTAGTGGTTAAACTTAATTTGTACAGATTTCTAACATATTTGACTTGAGTCTCATAAAGTTTGTTAATCTTGTAGGTATATGTAGGTAAACTTTGTGGAAAACTTTTGATAAATCTTAACTTCCAAAATAAATTATAAATTCGGGTATGTGTTTGTTTGTTTCGGTTTCGAACTTTTACTATTCAACCGATCGTCATCATTTTTGCAAACACGTTGTCTGGGATGTAAAAGAGGAGATAGACTATTTTTCGTTATCATCATCATCATCATTTTTCATCAACGCGTGAATGTTGTTAGTTGGTACCTACTTATGTAATTACTTAATCAAAACATTTTTGCAGCATATTTCACATTGAAGACCCGAAATGATTTCTAATATCACGTATACCCAATATTAGTTAGTTAGTACGAGTGTACTAACTAACGAACCAATAACTACTCAGCTCGTTAAATATTTTCTAAATATCCCAATTTAGATTCAGTGTACAACGCCGCATAAATTCATGCATAATCTAAATCAGCTATTTCGCCGGCGAATGTATTGCTCGATAAATTTCCTATTCGGCCGTATTTATTTTGGGCGTAGACACATTATTTTCTGTATCGCAAGCATCTCGAGCGAATAGCTATGGACAGTTTGTCTGATGTGTTGTGCAGGAGTTGTTTAGCTTTTTTTTCGGGAATTCCGGGTTGATGCCATAGTAAAAGTTGTTCATTATAATGAGTACTACGAGCCCTTTTTGGCTTAGTATATCTATCCTTATAAACATGTAGTTACATACGATTTGGTCAGGAATGTGATATGAGGTAATTCTGTCGGTTAATTCTTGTGGTGGTTAATAGAGTGACAACTGGGAACGACTTATACACTATACATGTAACAGCTTACCATGTCTGAATTTTCATTCAAATTCTAATCTTGGTTAGTATCTTCAAAGGAAGGGTGAATAGAGTCTTCAAATGTAGGTAGCGCACTGAATATGCCGTGGGTCTATAAGAAACTATTAGTATGATCAATGCCGTGAGTATTGGAGTTGTCTATCTCTATAGCGGTGGTCACTTACCATCCGGTGCCTCTTTGTGTGGTTGTACCACTTGTTGTCAAAGACTAGTTCAAAACGAATGAATCTCTATGTCTAAAAAATATAATTATAATAGTAATTTTTAAAATGAAAAATACACATTTACAAAAATTAAGAACATATTTAATTATTGATATTGAAATTCACACATATTTAGTAAGGGTTTCAAATTTCATTAAAATACCTGTGTAATTTAAAATAATTTTTCATAAAAAAATGTTTTACAATATGTACTCGTATACCCAATTACCCACACCCAGTTTAGTCGAAATGGTCAAATGGTCGAAATGGTGACATAGATTAGGAACAAAGTAAATCGGTAAGTCCACAAAGATTTCTCGGGTAAAATTATACAGAGCATTCTAGTTAAATCATCGGTAAACCTACAATGGGTTTGCATCAGGGATTTTATTTTAAACCAAAGGCTTTGATATAGTGAACACAAAAATAATCGCCTGAAAAGCTCTTTCACAGACTCTTGTATCCACTCGCGCACAAAAACAACAATACATAAAATAATAATCTCACCAATTTACAAGCTGGGATTAATGTGAAGCAGCGGCTTGATTCTGGAACCTTTCCAGCTTGGCAGCATAGTCGGCAATTTGGATACCCGTTCGAAACGTTTTTTTATCAAAACATCACTGAGATTGAACCCTAGATCCGGTTTTATGCATTGCCACTGTTGAGGATTTTCGCAATGCCTGGAACTACTCGTAGTTTAGAAAATACAATTTTGGAAAATGCACCTGTTTCGTTCGAAGCCGCTTTTCTGGCTATGTGTGGTTATACTTGTAGATAGACTAGAGATGCCGGGCTGCAATATCCTTAAGCGGATATTGAGCACGAGAATCGCTTTTCTCGTGTCCTCTCTTCGAAGGAATTAGGTAAGAATTTTTAATAAAGAATTTTCTTGGACTTTGTAAAACGTCACGGCTTGAGACGTTATTTCGTGTATTTTGTTTACTTAGTGGGTTATTGTGGGCCTTCTACAGCTTGAAATGGGAAGAAACAGAAAACTTGTATTAGTAGTTTTATAATACAAGTAATTATTTCAGCAATTACCGCACTATACATATATACAATAACGCACTATAAATTCGTAATTTTGTTATGAATAATATTGTTTATACGAGTACATTACCTACATTAATAGTTAAGCAACACGTGCTTCACGGAAAACAGCCGTATTGTAAAAAATTCTAGAGAAGCCTCAAGGCGCATCAACTTTTCTTATAAATATTATGATGGAAAATTACTTCGATATAAAATAAAGCAAGAATATTCGATTCCACATTGTAAAAGCAACTGTAAATAAGAGGAGAAGCCCTAGAGCGCTACAACAGTTTCCTCATCCAAGCTTGACAAAGAAATAACAAAATTAGCTGATGTAACCATCCTGAATGAATAAGGTTACCCGAAATTATACACAAATACGATCATGGCCCCTTCAGACTACGCTATAGCATATAAGGACGTTCAACTTTCGGCGTTGTACTAACTGTATTCACCCGAATTTTGAACAAAGATCTTTTTAACGTCGAACTCAACTGGCTTCAAAGCTCGCTTTCCTGGAATTGGCCGGCTTAAAATACAATCATAGATAGGTTACTCTACCCCTGCGGTATTCTTATTGTGAGAGGGGAATAGAAGTGGTCTGTCAACAGGTTATTTGTTTGGTATCTTAGTTAAGCCCTCTAGCCTGGGGAAGGTGGGTGTAGTATTGAACAGTTGCGATTTGATTAAGTCAGCATAGTAAGACATTCTCATAATGATGACTTGATGAGTGAACTGACCTCTCGGGTTCACACTTTGCATAGAATCACAATGTATTATAGCGTAGTCTGCCAGGGGCATCAGATAAGAACCCTATATTTGAATGCGAAGGCCGATCCCCCGAGTCCGGGTTTCTAATCAGGAATAATCAGGATTTGGGGTTATGACTGGAAAGACTTAATTTCGGTCGATAGGTGGTTCCTCGAATAGGCTTCCAGCTGCGCTCTATCAACTAAAATAAATGAAAGGTCGAGGAAATATGACTATTTTGTCGGTGCTTAGGGGTGTTACTGATTTGTCAAATATTTTTTGTAAAGTTTTCTATTGATTTCTGTTGGAAAATGTATTTTAGGAAAAATTATAATCTTAATATTATATAAATTACGTGTCACGTTGTTTGTCCGCTATAGACTCCTAAACTACTTAACCGATTTCAATCAAATTTGCACACCGGGTGCAGTTCAATCCAACTTCGGAGATAGGATAGCACACATCTCAATTTATATTAAAAAAATATTAGAAAATTTAAAAATACTTAAACCATAATTTAACTTTAGCGCTTTGGACAATGTAAATTTTTTTAATGTAACTTTTGACATTTGACATAGAATTGACGCAATGGCTTTTGTCAGGACAACGTCTGTCGAGTCAGCTAGTAGGTAGTATAATAATTATATATTTAGCATAATAATTTCAACAAAAGATATTCCCAAGAAATGATAATTCTAAATCTTACCATTTAAAAGACGAAACAGCAATTATTTTTATCTATATAAGAAAGAAGTAGAAAAAGAAAGAAAAAGATAACGCTACATAGATATGTATCGCTCGATTGATCGAATCAATCACGAGTCAGACAGTCCTACAGACAGGTCATTTTCGATCACATCCAAAGGGCGGGTTTTCAAGTTGACCTGAAGAAATACGCTTTCAAAATTAAAACTTTGAGGCCGGACTGTAAACTCTCTGTTTCTCTTTTAAAATCTTCCGCGCAGTGTTCATTCTATTTTTGACGTAACAACCAAAACGCTTCAACTTTTTACATCACGAGCTTTCTCGGTAACGAAGTAATAAGTTTTTTTTTATGTAAATACGTAATTCCACTTGCCAGGTTTACCGTGAAAATCTTGGATGAGGCTGGCGACATGCCAGTCGGATTTTGAGTGGGAAAAACACCTTAACCTCGTTAAATTGAGGAAATTTCAGCCCGACGAAAGTGCGGCGTAAACTCTTTTTAGTGAGTGTTGAAATTCATACCGGGACGTAAAAAGGGTTAATTATAAGGTAAGCTTCACTCGGCTTTTGTTTTTTTTTAACTTTTCGCATTTTAAAGTTGGAAGAAAAGCGCGTATTTAAAATATAAAAATATTCATTTTTGCATTTTTTTTAGTATTGCATCTCGTAGCCTTTTATATTTTTGTAATGATGTAAAATCTAAATACAATGTGTTTAACGAAAACTATTTTTTTATAAAGTTGGCCGAAACAAATGTAAGTGGAGAAAAAGAGAGGTGTTTACGGGTAATTTTCTGGAATTGGTTGAAAAGTCCTTGCAAAAACAGATTATACAGAAAGGGAAGCCGAAAAGAACTCATAGTACTCATTATAATGAACAACTATTAGGTACTATGGGCTCAACCCGGAAATCATTCGCAATCGTACCGTCAGCAAGAACAGTCGTTTCGTTTGCGGCTATTCTAATGTTGACCGATATTTTTCACCGCGTTTGCTAAACGCGTGAACAATGGCGCTACCTAAGCGCTGCGACACGACGATTGTCCAGGAGCTCCTGGCTTTCGTTCAAAACAAGTTGGACGTGATGGATGAGCTCAGTCTCGAGCAAATCTGTTCGTCCAGCTTCACCGAGGCGGACATCCTGGATGCGAAGAAGGTGCTCGCCGACTCTGCCATCATCACCACGCGCCTGATTACAAGGCGGCGGGACGCGCTGGCGGGGAAAAAGGACCTGCAGGACATTTTTCGTGTTCTGAAGGAGACGGATCCTGACGACGTGCCTACGTATGTGGCTCGCGACCTGAGTCGACTGCCGCCTGTTACGTGGGACCACGTCGACGTCACCCGGTTCATGAAGGACATCCTGCAGCTGAGAGAGGAGGTTTCAGGTATCCGGAGAAAACTGGACGAATCCGAAAGAAATGTCGCCGATCTACACAAGGAGCTGGCGATATTACGAAAGAATGCAGCGTCGACGATTGTGTCGCCGAATACGTCATCGCGGCACGTGAATTCGAACCGCGGCGGCGGCCGGTGTGATATTTCGTCGGTCAGCATTTCCCCGAGCGCGAATGACACCGTTTCGCGGGCCGATGAACTTTCGACCGATGCAACTCCTATTGCTAAGACCGCGTCAACGTTGCCCGTACAGAAACCAGCTTCTCTTCCACCAGCAAGACCATCCAAGACGCAGAAGAAGAGCTACGCTCAGGCTTCTCGCCCCTCTCCTGCTCCGACTGCGCCGCTGCAGAAGACGAAAACAACGCTCGCCCCGGATTTGAGGAAACCCGACAGCGACGGCTTTACATTGGTAGACCGGAGGAAAAGCCGTCAACGTCGTGCTAACCTCAACAAACGAGGTACCTCGACTGCGCCTGGGCTCAAAGCCGTAGAGCCGACATTCCTGATGTATTTGTCGCGGGTTGATCCGAGTACATCAGAAGACAACGTGCACAAATTTGTGCAACATAGACTGGGAGTGGCGTCGCCGATTGTGGAGATGCAGTGCCTGGAGTCAAGTGTCCGTAGGACTTGTTTCAAGTCTTACGTACTCCGGGTTCCTGTGAAGCACAAGGTGGCACTACTGTCACCAGATTTCTGGCCAAAAGGGCTAGTGTTCCGGCGTTACTGGGAGACGGTACGAGTAACAAAGTCCCAGAATGAAGAATGAAAAAAAATTTATTGTTTTATTAATATGTATGTTAGTTTGTAAGGTATTTATTTTCTATGGGCCTCTGTAACTTGCATTGTATGCAAGTTATATTGCCTGAAATAAACGGATTATTATTATTATTATTATTAAATCGCGTAAAAAATCAGCAGTTCCATACATTTTGTCGAGTGTCATCGATATTTTTCTATGGAACAGCTGTTTTTTTTCGCAAATTCCAGGTTGTTCCCACAGTAAAAGAGGTCCATAATGATGAGAACTAGCTCTTTTCGGCTCTTTTTTAGCATACTCTTTCTGTATGACCCTGTAAATCTTTTGTTTGTTATAATTTGGCTTCATTTCCAAGAATATTATTATTCAGTGGTTCATAATAATGTCAAGCACATAGTTGGTGTTGCTAGCTACAAAACCAGTGCAAAACAACGCAGCTAATTCAGTAACCAGGTCATGTGCAGACAGTGTTGCTACTATCTCTCTAAACAGTGCACTAAATAGCTTTTAATTAAACTCAAATTGCAATTTAACACTTCAAAAAGTTTTGTTTTTTAAGAATATTGGATACCAATTTTTTATCCTACCTTACCTATTCTAAATTGTTCGGATGGTAGTAGTGGTTAAACTTAATTTGTACAGATTTCTAACATATTTGACTTGAGTCTCATAAAGTTTGTTAATCTTGTAGGTATATGTAGGTAAACTTTGTGGAAAACTTTTGATAAATCTTAACTTCCAAAATAAATTATAAATTCGGGTATGTGTTTGTTTGTTTCGGTTTCGAACTTTTACTATTCAACCGATCGTCATCATTTTTGCAAACACGTTGTCTGGGATATAAAAGAGGAGATAGACTATTTTTCGTTATCATCATCATCATCATTTTTCATCAACGCGTGAATGTTGTTAGTTGGTACCTACTTATGTAATTACTTAATCAAAACATTTTTGCAGCATATTTCACATTGAAGACCCGAAATGATTTCTAATATCACGTATACCCAATATTAGTTAGTTAGTTAGTACGAGTGTACTAACTAACGAACCAATAACTACTCAGCTCGTTAAATATTTTCTAAATATCCCAATTTAGATTCAGTGTACAACGCCGCATAAATTCATGCATAATCTAAATCAGCTATTTCGCCGGCGAATGTATTGCTCGATAAATTTCCTATTCGGCCGTATTTATTTTGGGCGTAGACACATTATTTTCTGTATCGCAAGCATCTCGAGCGAATAGCTATGGACAGTTTGTCTGATGTGTTGTGCAGGAGTTGTTTAGCTTTTTTTTCGGGAATTCCGGGTTGATGCCATAGTAAAAGTTGTTCATTATAATGAGTACTACGAGCCCTTTTTGGCTTAGTATATCTATCCTTATAAACATGTAGTTAGTTACATACGATTTGGTCAGGAATGTGATATGAGTTAATTCTGTCGGTTAATTCTTGTGGTGGTTAATAGAGTGACAACTGGGAACGACTTATACACTATACATGTAACAGCTTACCATGTCTGACTTTTCATTCAAATTCTAATCTTGGTTAGTATCTTCAAAGGAAGGGTGAATAGAGTCTTCAAATGTAAGTAGCGCACTGAATATGCCGTGGGTCTTTAAGAAACTATTAGTATGATCAATGCCGTGAGTATTGGAGTTGTCTATTTATATAGCGGTGGTCACTTACCATCCGGTGCCTCTTTGTGTGGTTGTACCACTTGTTGTCAAAGACTAGTTCAAAACCAATGAATCTCTATGTCTAAAAAATATAATTATAATAGTAATTTTTAAAATGAAAAATACACATTTACAAAAATTAAGAACATATTTAATTATTGATATTGAAATTCACACATATTTAGTAAGGGTTTCAAATTTCATTAAAATACCTGTGTAATTTAAAATAATTTTTCATAAAAAAATGTTTTACAATATGTACTCGTATACCCAATTACCACACCCAGTTTAGTCGAAATGGTCAAATGGTCGAAATGGTGACATAGATTAGGAACAAAGTAAATCGGTAAGTCCACAAAGATTTCTCGGGTAAAATTATACAGAGCATTCTAGTTAAATCATCGGTAAACCTACAATGGGTTTGCATCAGGGATTTTATTTTAAACCAAAGGCTTTGATATAGTGAACACAAAAATAATCGCCTGAAAAGCTCTTTCACAGACTCTTGTATCCACTCGCGCACAAAAACAACAATACATAAAATAATAATCTCACCAATTTACAAGCTGGGATTAATGTGAAGCAGCGGCTTGATTCTGGAACCTTTCCAGCTTGGCAGCATAGTCGGCAATTTGGATACCCGTTCGAAACGTTTTTTTATCAAAACATCACTGAGATTGAACCCTAGATCCGGTTTTATGCATTGCCACTGTTGGGGATTTTCGCAATGCCTGGAACTACTCGTAGTTTAGAAAATACAATTTTGGAAAATGCACCTGTTTCGTTCGAAGCCGCTTTTCTGGCTATGTGTGGTTATACTTGTAGATAGACTAGAGATGCCGGGCTGCAATATCCTTAAGCGGATATTGAGCACGAGAATCGCTTTTCTCGTGTCCTCTCTTCGAAGGAATTAGGTAAGAATTTTTAATAAAGAATTTTCTTGGACTTTGTAAAACGTCACGGCTTGAGACGTTATTTCGTGTATTTTGTTTACTTAGTGGGTTATTGTGGGCCTTCTACAGCTTGAAATGGGAAGAAACAGAAAACTTGTATTAGTAGTTTTATAATACAAGTAATTATTTCAGCAATTACCGCACTATACATATATACAATAACGCATTATAAATTCGTAATTTTGTTATGAATAATATTGTTTATACGAGTACATTACCTACATTAATAGTTAAGCAACACGTGCTTCACGGAAAACAGCCGTATTGTAAAAAATTCTAGAGAAGCCTCAAGGCGCATCAACTTTTCTTATAAATATTATGATGGAAAATTACTTCGATATAAAATAAAGCAAGAATATTCGATTCAACATTGTAAAAGCAACTGTAAATAAGAGGAGAAGCCCTAGAGCGCTACAACAGTTTCCTCATCCAAGCTTGACAAAGAAATAACAAAATTAGCTGATGTAACCATCCTGAATGAATAAGGTTACCCGAAATTATACACAAATACGATCATGGCCCCTTCAGACTACGCTATAGCATATAAGGACGTTCAACTTTCGGCGTTGTACTAACTGTATTCACCCGAATTTTGAACAAAGATCTTTTTAACGTCGAACTCAACTGGCTTCAAAGCTCGCTTTCCTGGAATTGGCCGGCTTAAAATACAATCATAGATAGGTTACTCTACCCCTGCGGTATTCTTATTGTGAGAGGGGAATAGAAGTGGTCTGTCAACAGGTTATTTGTTTGGTATCTTAGTTAAGCCCTCTAGCCTGGGGAAGGTGGGTGTAGTATTGAACAGTTGCGATTTGATTAAGTCAGCATAGTAAGACATTCTCATAATGATGACTTGATGAGTGAACTGACCTCTCGGGTTCACACTTTGCATAGAATCACAATGTATTATAGCGTAGTCTGCCAGGGGCATCAGATAAGAACCCTATATTTGAATGCGAAGGCCGATCCCCCGAGTCCGGGTTTCTAATCAGGAATAATCAGGATTTGGGGTTATGACTGGAAAGACTTAATTTCGGTCGATAGGTGGTTCCTCGAATAGGCTTCCAGCTGCGCTCTATCAACTAAAATAAATGAAAGGTCGAGGAAATATGACTATTTTGTCGGTGCTTAGGGGTGTTACTGATTTGTCAAATATTTTTTGTAAAGTTTTCTATTGATTTCTGTTGGAAAATGTATTTTAGGAAAAATTATAATCTTAATATTATATAAATTACGTGTCACGTTGTTTGTCCGCTATAGACTCCTAAACTACTTAACCGATTTCAATCAAATTTGCACACCGGGTGCAGTTCAATCCAACTTCGGAGATAGGATAGCACACATCTCAATTTATATTAAAAAAATATTAGAAAATTTAAAAATACTTAAACCATAATTTAACTTTAGCGCTTTGGACAATGTAAATTTTTTTAATGTAACTTTTGACATTTGACATAGAATTGACGCAATGGCTTTTGTCAGGACAACGTCTGTCGAGTCAGCTAGTAGGTAGTATAATAATTATATATTTAGCATAATAATTTCAACAAAAGATATTCCCAAGAAATGATAATTCTAAATCTTACCATTTAAATTATTTAATTCTAACATTTCAGTATATTTTTCACTACACATAAACATACCTGCAATACATCTTTATTACCATAAAAGAAACACGGCAACACTTGAATATGAATCTCAAGTTGAACTTATTTGAATTCTGAATTACGCGAACGTAAACCAGAATACTGAAACTTTGTTTTACAACTTCATAAAGTGGTAGGGTGGTAGCCCTATTTACACTATTTCAATTTCCTCACGCTCAGTGTGAGTATCAAAATATATATTTTTCATTATTTCTCGCTTGGGTCTCGGCGTGGGTACATATCGGCCGAAAGTTTATTTTAGTTACCTGTAACCGGATTTGGATGCCGTAAAAAAAAAGTAAGCTACCCAAAAAGTATTTGACCTACGCTCGCCGACGCATCAGAAAGGCTGCGAATCTCCTCAACTTACAACTTGGCTAGGGGGGACAGGTGCTAAGCAATGGTGCGGTCTTCCATCAATCAGGCTAAGTGGCGAGTCTTGAGTTACTCTTATAGTTATGTAGTGAAGTAAATGATGATGATTTTGCCTGCCGGAAAAATAGGAGCAATCTACTGCAATGTGGCCTGGAATTTCATAATATTACTAGCGGCCCGTCCCGGCTTCGCACGGGTAGACTTTGGGATAAACATACAGAGTAAATTGAAATCGGTCCAGTCCTTCACGCGTGATGGCGTGACCAAAGGTGTTTAGAATAATTATAGGAACTCTTTGTTATAACCACTATTCTCATGCTATTGCGTAACTATAGCAACAGCTGTAGTTTGTTGATGCTAACTTGTCAATTTATAGTAAAAATTATCAGTTTATACGCACACTGTTTTGATAGATATGATTGAATTTGAACTTTGTACAGAGGTAATAAAGTGCAAATTGACTCTTGGACGTTAGGAACATACCTACATTGCTTAAACAACAGTGAGTGCTTGCAATTCAATATGAACTTTATACAATAGCAATAAAGCTCGTTTTAGTTAGAAAACGTTTGTATGGGAAAAATAAAAGGGCTGTTTTTAGGGTTTTTCAATATTTCTGAGAGATTTTCTTAATATTTTTTTCCGTAAGAATTTTCTCCTAATAATAACAAATACAACAAAAAAAGAATTAGTGAAATCGGTCCAGCCATTCACGCGTGAGGCCGTGACCAAGGAAGACGGGTTTCATTTTTATATATATAATAATATATAATATATAAGATAAGATATAAGATAAGATGCACTCCGCTATAGAATCGAGATGGGAAATAGTGTTCTCAAGTTATCTGTAAGATTGCCCTTACCTACATTCTGCAAATAACATCTTGAATCTCACAAGCAAGAAGTAAGCAGTTTCAAATATTATCTTCAGTTTTCAAACATACAAGAGTAAGTAATTCTTAAGAGGTTACCTTCTCTACAAATAAATGAAACACTACCACAAATACTGAAAAAAAAAAAACGAATTCGCATACTTTTGTCAATATATCCCAATGTATAACGTTCAATCGAGGCAAAATTAAGTTCAATTCATTCCCTCTTCAAGCAATCACCAACATACAAAAATAATTCAAAAAGGAAACATTCCAAAGGACATTTCACACGCCACTAAAGGAAATTGAAATAAATAAACCCAAAATGATATGAATAAAACCCACGCACGCGGGCCGAGCGAGGAAAATTGAAAAATATATCCTTTGAATCAAACACTCCACGTGTAGGGAAATTGGAACGCCTATTATAGCTCAAATACATGACCTTTCACTTATTTATAACTACTACAATGACCTTAAATATTATAACATAAAGCTAAGGCTATGCTTGTTACCTGGGATCCAATAGGCAAAAAAAATTTCACCTGTGTACAAAAATAATGGCTGTAGGGTTGACATCGAAAAGCGACGAACTCTGAACCTATTGGAGGCCAAAACGATAGTTGGGTAACTATTTTCTTAATCTCTATTTTAATTCTGATTCTGAGTTATAATTCGGTATACTTGTATTTTATGTAAAAGTATTAGCCGCCTTCGTTTTCTTTAACGATTCTTTACATTTTTAACCGACTTCAAAAAAGGAGGAGGTTATCAATTCGTCTGCATGTATTTTTTTTAATTTTTTTTTTTTAATGTTTGTTACCTCATAACTTTTGACTGGGTGAACCGATTTTGATAATTCTTTTTTTATTAGAAAGCTGACGCTTCCCATTTCAATTTAGTCCAGTTCTGATAATGGTATCCATGAGAAAACCATTTAAGTCTTAAATTTGCATTAGGTACGTGCGCGACAAATAGATGAATAACTCAATAGTCGGTCTTTTGAAGTCGGTTTTTGTTTTTTGTTTTGTAAAAATAATGTTCTTGTTACATTTGCACTTCCACCTTTTAAACTCCATTCCAACCTTTTACTTGTTCAGCATTCAAAAAGTTTTAAAATGTGTGTTTAGGCACGCAGCTGTGGATGCAATGCCCAGCGTTTGCCATGCAAAGGGGCCTGAATTTATATTAAAAGAAAACATTCGGTATTTTCACAGTTTCACACTCGGTGCACTTTGGCAACTGTTGCCAGCTCTACCTATTCTGTAAATAGAGTCCACGCTAAACTCTACGACCGCTGAACTTGTACTTTAACGTAGCTACAGGAAGAGCATTCGAGATTCAGTTAAGCTTGTTCACATAGTTACATACAACGTAAATACATAATCATAATGTACCTACCTACATCTACTAACATAATAATATCTGTACCTTCTAACTAATATATTTAGCTAAGTGACGAACTATTTTTTGATGTTTAGATTATACAGGGTTATTCATAAAGGGTATGCCAAGCCGAAAAGAGCTCATAGTACTCATCATTATGACAACTTTTACTATGGGACCAACCCGAAATTTGCGAAAAAAAAAACAGCTGTTCCATAGAAAAATGTCAATGACACTCGATAAAATGTATGGAACAGCTGATTTTTTTTTCGCGAATTTTGAGTTGGTGAGTACTATTAGCCCTTTTCGGCTTAGCATACCCTTTATGAATAACCCTATATTGGTAAGGGTAGCACCGTCTTGGTTAAACAATACTGTTAAGGTGTTATCATTAGTTTTATGAATAAATAAAAATTATACACCCCTTAATGATGAAAAACGGTGATGATGAGAAGTAGCTTATGTGTTAATCCTATGTCTAATACTAATTCTAAGTGCTTGTCAAAAGCTATCTTTATTCCAAATTTTATCAAAATCGGTTTAGTAGTTATGGATATACGTAGTAACAAACTTTACACCCACTCATACTCACTCGTACGTGAGTATTCCCGTGTTTAATTATAACAAAAACGTACTCACACACTTTCGCATTTATAAAGCTGCCACGCTTCGCTGTGGATAAAAAAAAATATATTTATAGCCTATGTTACTTTGGGATAATGTAGCATTCGAATGGTGAAAGAATTTTTGAAATAGGTCCAGTAGTTTTTGAATTTATTCCACACAAACATACAAAAATACAAATCTTTCCTCTTTATAATATTACTAGCTGTTCCCCCTGCCACGCTTCGCTGTGGATAAAAAAAGAAAAAAGAAAATAAAATAAAATAAAACATAGCCTATGTTACTTTGGGATAATGTAGCATTCGAATGGTGAAAGAATTTTTGAAATCGGTCCAATAGTTTTTGAGTTTATTCCACACAAACATACAAAAATACAAATCTTTCCTCTTTATAATATTAGTATAGATTAGTTTTAGTATAGATAAGTTTGAAGGTTAGTTGACAAATCTAATTTTTCTAAAAGTATTGATGTCCTTATCTAATATGTTGAAATGACAAAGACAGAATATTTTTAGTTAGTTTAGATCTACCAAATAAAGTCTTCAGATGTAGGCCCATTAACTAAACTGTTATCAGCACTCTCTTATCTCTTCGTACTGACGTCATGATAAGGTACCTACAGAAATAAAATAGCAAATACTTAAAAGTCTGAACTCGGTTAAAAAAATCTAGAGACCCACTTTTTAAGTGTAACATTCGTCATATTGATTTTGCTCGAGTAAAATGTATACTACATCACCCTGACCAAAGTTTGGGCGACAGAGGAATTATTAACAGAATGTCCACTCTCCAATTATCCATACAAAGAATTTCCTCGTTGATTGCTATAATAATAAATCGATTGATGCCTCTTTCATTAAAATTGGATTAGTAATTGAGGTGATACGGAAACATACGTAAATACATATATTAGCCTTTTTTATCGCGCCTAATAAAGTCCACCACTAAGGGTCGATACACATCTGACGGAAAATGCGTAGCGTATATTATCGGTCGCGTAACGCCAGAACAGAGAAATGTATAATAAAACATCCAACCTTTCACACTCAACCGATGATGCGCTAGTGCGTCAAGTGTGAAAGTTTGGATGTTTTATACATTTCTCTGTTCTGGCGTTACTCGACCGATAATACGCGATGCATTTTCCGTCAGATGTGTATCGACCCCAACTCGCCTGTTGCTAAGTGACGATATGGTCGAAGATAAAGCACACAAACTTATAGGTACTAAGTATTCAATTTTTTTTAAATAATCCCCTACTATGAAACGTCTAAACTGATTTTATTAAAAACCACCGCTACAAAACCTGTTTTCAATTAAAATAAAAATCGCATTCAAATCGGTTAACCCGTTTAAAAGCTACAGTGCCACAAACAGACACACAAACACATATAGCGGTCAAACCTATAACACCCCTCTTTTTGCGTCGGTGGTTAAAACACACCTATTCACTCTGACCTGTTTTGATAACCCTTCCTCGGTTTTGCCGTCGGGTAAAAAACAGACGACATAACGACGATTTATTGAGAACATCACGTAAACTACAAATTACTAAAACGCTGGTACAGTAAAAAGGTTTTAGCGGATGGCCGGAAATACGGTCTATTCCTTCGGGCAATTTAGCCAACATCACGGCGTGTCACGAACGTCCGCTTCCTGGGCTATAATTAAACTCCTGGACTATGCCGGGTGAACTATTTTATCGACTTCTTTTTAATTAGCCACCTCAAGTTTGCATTACACAGTAATAAAAGTTAGCAGTAGGAATAAATAATTCTAAGCGGTAAGTAGAGCAATTAGCACTTAATAAAAAAAAAACATCAAGTATGCATAATGCAATAGTATTTGTTGAATAACATCTCTGATCTGTGTTGGAGGAGAATACAAACAAACACAAAAAGGTATTAAATGAGTTGCGTAAGTTTTTTGCAAAAAGAAAGTTTTCCTGCGATAAAATGCCGTCCCGCCGGCATAAAGTCTGCCACCCCTACCCATAGCTCTATAGTCTAGTAATTTAGGTAAATGGTTGGTTTGGGTGAAGGGTTAGCTTCATGTAATAAGTAAGTACATAAAAAACACTGCGGTTTACAATTTACACAAAACAATCTATTAATTAATACCTCACCAAAACTTTAATGTCTAATTTGCCGCCCCAATGTTCCGTCAAATCTGCCGCTTTGTGCCGTGGGTCTACTCTACTATCTAGCATTATAAAATACTAAAATTACGAAGAACTATTTTTTTTCCGTAAAGCAAAGTAATAAACGAACAACAACAGTAGAGACAAAACAAATATTATATTATGTTACTATTACCTTTCCTTTCACTTTAAATTGACTTACTAGCCAACCCTAGTGTTATTTGATTAAAAAAAAACACCCATATACTCACACATAATAATAACTCTACATGTACTTTTACTAAATGAAAAAAAAAAATCAGCGCCTTACATTTTTTTCATAGCACGTGGAAATTTCGCCATTTTATTATGATTCTACATTTACTCTACTAATATAAAACACAAATCGCAGACGACATCAAAATCAATTAATATTGCATTTTATATATTACTTTAGTTAGAGTATTACATTAAAATTACTCATTTCAAATTGGTACGTTGAAATAATAGTTAAGAATTTTTAGTTCACTCCGAAAATCATAGATGGCGACAGTAGAAAAGTTAGATCGCGCAAACGGTATTTGCACGGCGTATAGCGGGCTGTGGGACTTTGGTTGTTCGTTGCGTGCGGTTTATATACCGCTTACCATCAGGCTTTTTGAAAAGCTACTCTTGTGCCGCTGTACGAGAGGGCTTATTTACGCTATGTTTGTGACAAGTCGTGTGTGTTACCTTGTGTTGTAACACAAAGTAACGCACGTTAAACTTGTCAAAATATATTATGTAGTTGGAATTCCGGACTTGATCATAGAACTCTATGATAAAGTCTGGATTTCCAAAATTAATTATTGCGCATGAGTCGTGTAATATCAAATACGCGACTCATACAACATAATTTATATTAATTAAAATTCTCGTGTCACAATGTTCGTTCCCGTACTCCTCCGAAACGGCTTGACCGATTCTCATGAAATTTTGTGAGCATATTGAGTAGGTCTGAGAATCGGCCAACATCTATTTTTCATACCCCTAAGTGATAAGGGTTGTCCACCCCAAACATTTATTATTTGGACAAAATTTTTATTTCTTATATTGTTGCATATGTGGCATTAAAAAATACATACAACCCTAAATTTTCACCCTTCTATCACCAACCCCTATTTTTTAATAGTCACTAGAAATAATTTATATGGCAAAACAACGTTTGCCGGGTCAGCTAGTTATATTATAGTTCTGCGAAGTCTGTAGACCGCGCGAGAGTCAGTTTGTTTGCATGTTGGTACTCCGTAGTCCGTACAGGTCGCACTTCTCAACAAACCTCAACGAAACCCGGTATACCTACATAGACCAGGGTAGAAGCCTTTAAAAAAAAAGTTATCGACCCTGGTCTAACAGGCTCAACGATTTATTAGAATGTTTTTCTAATTCACGCGGCTGCATGAATAAGTGCAGTTTGCATTTACATTCGATTCGTTAAATTCATTAGAATAGAATATAATATTTTAGTTTCTGGCCTTATTCCTACTTTTGTTACGTTAGGCACGTCAATTTTAAAATGTATTGTCAAATTTGGAGTGTAGTAATTACAACACTAATTAGTAACGTGAAATACAAATCTTTAGATTTTTCATAGAAAAATGTCATTGACACTCGACAAAATGTATGGAACAGCTGATTTGTTTTTCGCGATTCTTGTTTGGTCCCATAGTAAAAGTTGTTCGTAATGATGAGTACTATGAGCCCTTTTCGGTTTAGCATACCCTTTCCTTATAACGATGTATAAGTTTATGTAACATATTTTATAAATCTAAGTTTTTTATATACAATTTAAAATATAAATAAAACACATTAATCACGTGTAGAAATATTTATTACAACAGAATCGAAGACTATACACAACCTAATATTTATTATAATAATTTATTATTATATTTTTATATTACATGAAATTGTTAACAAGAATACAACTTTGTACACAATGCTGCTAACTACAAACATTTACGAATTACTCAGAACAATTATTTATTTAAATAAAACATTTAATTCTACTTTAGGAGACTTTAACAATTAATAAGGTTATTTGATAAGGTTTTATGACAAAAATAAGTCAACAATATATTTTTTGTTATTTACGCTAAAACTGTCGATCTTACGATCTAATTTCAAAAAAGCTTAAAAAACTGAATTTTAAGTTGATAACAGTTAAGTTTTTGTTTTTGTTCAGTTTTTGATGTTTTGAATTACGTATACGAGTATGTATACTGAACTAAAATAATTATGTAACATTGGAGTTCACAACATTTATTTAATTTAATCTAAATATATCAAGTCGAATTAAAAATATTTATGTTACAAAACAAATGTAGCTTTAAGTTTATTTAGTGACAGTTTTGCAATTGATTTTATTAGTAGGTACTTAATACTTACATATACATACATATATAACAGAGTTCATAATAACGGTAGATCACTTTTTTGCTTTCAAATAATTAGTCACACATTATCCTTTCTCATTATAAACTCATAGTGCTAGGTATGTGACTCTGCATACGATTAACCGAACGGAACAGTACAGTACAGAAAAGTTTATTTAGAGAAATAATAATAAATATTTTTTTGATAAAACAACAACATTTTGTATGTCCACAGTGTCGACAATCACTATACTTACGCCATAACCCTTACACACATACATATCTTATGCAAAAACAGTTGATTGTTGAAGCTGGCAAGTACACCAGACAATTTCTATGGCCACTTCTTTTAGAACGAGACAGTGCGCGAAATAAGCAAAAAGCTGATGTCAGTTAGTTGTTTTTTGTTTCATTCACACGTGTCACATTTCTCGTCAGTCAAAAGTTGACAGAAAATGTTTCAGCGTAGACAAACTTATCGAGCAACAAGGTGATTGATTTTTAAACCAATTCTTTTGAGAATGGTTCAATAAGTTAAATGTCAGTAATGGACGGTTAAACGAAATAAATCTTCATGTTCAATTTGATTTGTTGTTTGATGAGTTTTAGTGTGTTGCATAATAGTTCAAAGTACTTACTATGATAATGTAAAGAAGTAATGAGAACCTTTGTGGTTTTGTTAAAGTTAGGATAATAGATAGGAGTATATAGTTAGGATAATAAAGCCCTCACTTGCGCTCTTTCTTTGTACGATTGATCGTCTTTGTAACACGGAGTCCGCTCAAGACGGTTGGCACCTAGATGTCAAATGACTAATCCTTCCAACAAATTGGGAATTGAATTGATCCAACCTTGTCAATTTTTCAATAAACTTTTTTCAAAATGTTAGGAAATAATTTAAGAAATAAGTATCATAAATCATGTCCTGGAAAAAACCGAAACCGTTACAAAAGCAGTGACACGGCCGTCTACGAAAAACTTATTTTGATTGACTTTTCTAAGGCCGCGCTCGAACTTTAGACACTCATTTATTACTTATATACCACCGAGTTACAAGAATAAACGAGCGAAAGAAATAACAATTCCAGGTCCTATTTGTGTTTTTGTTTCAGAGTGTTTTTCCTTTAACAACTTCGTTTCTACCTTTAACAACGTAATTCGATGCCGCTCCTTTGTTACCTACGTTACGTATTTCCCATCTAATGCTTTTTTTTTCATTTTGCCGTACCTAATATCACTCTCGCGAAGTTTATGGCCTGGTAATAACCATGTTTATTTTATCAGGTTACTTCAATGGAAATGATGATTATATTTATGTGACGATATGACATTCAAATTTACTTGATATACTTCGCTACAGTGATCAATCTTCGACATTTATTACATCAGGCGCAAGTAATGTGTAGACAGATAAACAGACGAAATTAGACTCATTTATCTATGGAAAGTTTTTAACTGAACTAACTCATACCTATATCCTGTCATAAATGCTATGACAAGTTTGACCCTAAGCTACGGTTTTCATGCACTATTTTCTTCACAGATACCTATAAGTTACCAAAATTAAAATGATTTTCTGAATTTCTTCTGATTAAAAAGGCTTAAGAAAAAGCTAATTTAAATAATAATTTTAAAAGGCAATAACTTTGGTAAAATCAAAAGAGGAATGTAGTAAGTAATAGGGAATCGAAACCATTTTACGTGTTATATTGTGACCAGCTAGCATAGTTGTGCCTTACAAGATGTGTTCACTGTTCAGACGACGCATTTAAAGATCAGATGGGTGGCACGGATCGGTGAACAAAGGCTTCTACCAAGGCCACCTTGTGTTTGGGCAGTGACCTATAACACTGGTCCGAGTATCCACCCTTGCAAACTCCCAAAAGTCTTCTAGCTAGATATTTTTAAGTGCGTTGGCTCCGCGAGAATTCCTTCGCAATGTCTAACGCTCAGGTAATCTCTGGGGCATTTTCTTTTATTTGCCGCGTTTAATTCTAGAAGAAAAATGTGTAGCGTAAATTTAGATGGTCGACCACGTTTTCTTTTCGAAACCAAACGAAATATAAATTTTTGAACATTACTAAAATTTGTTTGTATTGTTTCGATACTTCATCGAAATTAAGCACAAAACACGACGCTTGTCTCGTACTCCTTATTATATAATTATGTATTTAGATTGAAACGAACATAGCACAAATAAGTCATTAGGTCTATACTAGAGTAATAATAAAATCTACACCAAGAACGCCATAATCTGTACACAGATAAAACTAATTAACGACTAATATCACAAAGACCTTTGTTTTTCCTTTCAAGTTTTAAATCAACAGCGATAAAAGGAGCAGCAATAAACTAGGAGCTATTTTAGAGACTTTGGAGTAAGCTTTTAACCTTATCTCGTTCTGAACAGGATGGCCGTAGGACTCTTCTATCGTCTCCATCAGTTCTTTCGGACAAGGGAGCATTTCTAGAGGGATGTCAGTAAGTTTTTTATCTTTATTCGATTTGTGTTTCACTCGATCGTTGTATTCGTCTTTATCGTAGTATTCGTAGTTATCGTCGGCTAGTATATTTTCGTCAAGTGTTTCGATGTGTGTGTCGTCGGGGTCCATACGTCTTTCGAGGGTTGTGTCAACGACACACGATACTTTTTCGAGAGCCTGCTTCAGGGGTGCGTCTCTTGTCTCGTTGCGGAGGGTGTAGATCCAGGAGAGGCGGCAGTCGCACTCAAACGGGTTACCTGTCAACAATACATATGTTCAACCGTTAATTTTTGAGCTCTCTGACATAACATTAACATTATAAACGGTAATAAAGTCTGCGAGAGTGTCACATTGTTTATGTGTGTGTTACTTCTTCACATTTAAACGACTTTTCTGATTAGAAGAAAACTCGATATAAAAGAAGCTTTAATCCTGAATAATTAACTATAACATTTTATCGTAGAAACCATTACGATCCCTGTATAATAGCGAGTGAAACCGCCGGTAACACCTAGTTTACACCATTCTAATGAACACAACAGAAAAGTTCTAACTAAATGGATTGGAGTATTGAATAAACGTCTACAGGGAGTTTTTTAGAATAATAAGTACCTACCTACTTAGAAAAAACGCTAGAATTCAAAAGAAATTACTTTAGTGATTTTAGTACCTATAAATTTAATGTTTCTGCTTTTAGGACTGTCACGGCGTGTTTTATTAAGCATTACAAGACAAAAATGGTTAACGCCTACTTTTCAATTGTTTAAGTACTTTGAAACTTGCGTAGGCGCTTTCACACAATTAATTCTATTAAGGTTCTATTTCGGAATACAAACAAAGGAGATCTAGTATCATAATATCAATGGTTCTTGGACTGTTCCATTTGAACTGAGTTTTAGAATAAAGTCATTAAAATTTAACACCTCCTTAACCCAAACAAATACAATAAACCCCGAACTCGAAAACATAACATCTTGAGGTAAAACCGCACGAAGACGAAAAATAATAAATAAACAATATAAAATTTGACATTTCATAAGGAATTGACATGATATTATCCTAATTGAATACTATTGACATTTAATTAAAATTATTTGACATAAATGCATAGAATTTAAAATTGAATTGGAAATTGTTAATTATTATTATTTTTAAAACTACTAAAACTATTTGACTGTGTACATATTGAATGCCCGATGTGGGTACACTGACAATTTCAACTAATGCACTAACACCTAGCTTATAAATTACAATGTATCAGTTGTTCAATAAATATCTCTGAATCTGAATATTTTTATTAACATCTAGTGAGTAAAGCCTGTTCTCGTAATGAGGGTAGCAATACACAAGTGTACTTTATAGGTATATCATGAAGTTAGGTTGCCATTTCAGTATTTTCTTTAGTACCTAAGCCACAGCCTAATTTTGTTTCATAGTGATAAAGTTCATACGATCGCGTAGAGGAGTAATCAGTGTGTATGTGTTATTCATAAAGGGTATGCTAAGCCGAAAAGGGCTCAAGTACTCATCATTATGAACAACTTTTACTATGGGACCAACCCAGAATTCGCGAAAAAAATCAGCTGTTCCATACATTTTGTCGAGTGTCATTGACATTTTTCCATGGAACAGCTGATTTTTTTTTCGCGGATTTCGAGTTGGTCCCATAGTAAAAGTTGTTCATAATGATGAGTACTATGTAAGGTACTATGAGCCTTTTTCGGCTTAGCATACCCTTTTCTTCATAACTCTGTATACTTACATACACTTTTGCACCCAAATTTATACACGAGTAGGAACTGATTGATATACTTTGCATTAGAGTCTGCGGTTAGTTACATAGACTACAGTAACATTGTTAAGTACTACAGTAACATTGTTAAGTACTACAGTAACATTGTTAAGTACTACAGTAACATTGTTAAGTACTGCAACACACCTGCAATCATACTTATACAATTTGGGCTTATTCCAATTTTCATCGCCAAAATAGCCCCATTGTTTCGCTAAATTTCGTAGTGTTGCCAGGCTCAGCGTGCGGTTATACCTTCACAAACTCTAAGATACTGTAAACAATACAATTTCTCGGCTATTAAAAGCAATATTACTTTCTCAACTAGCGGGAGCTGCCTAATTGAGTTGATTTTGGATGAGATAAAATTTTAGGAGCGAAACAGATCGTTAAGGCTCACGTTTCGGCTTGAAAACATTATCACGCAAGTATAGCTAGTTCACAGATACTGTTCGGTTTTAGTAATCGTAATCACGAGTATTTAGAGATAAAACAATTAAGTGATGAAACACTAGCTGACTATCAACTTATGTTTCGTTTAAAATATGATAAGTATTTTGCTATAAATGTTAAGGCTTTTAAATGAAGGATAAGTACATAAAGTTTTTCGTTGAATCGCTTTTTTCTAAAGATTTGTTTAGATTTTTCCAATCATATAGGTACTTATATAGAATAAACTGTTACTATTTGGACTCAAAAAATAGAACCATACAAAAAAAATAAACAGGAAACAGTAGTAAACAATTTGTGGATTTTCGCCTTTGATCCCAAAACTGATCCCAACTCAGCATGTGCTGCCTGTACAGCCAGCGCTGGTATTCTGTTGGGACCGGCAGGTGACGTCACGTACTCACGTACGGTATGTATGGTACGTACGGAATAAGAAAAATTGTTGCAATTTTCATTGTAGGTTTGTAGTCTGATTCACGACGAATTAAATATGTAGGATGTAGGTAAACGAAGAGATAACGCCTGATTGAGAAGAATGGAAATGGATTAGAAAGGCACAAGCTGTACTGTACTGAGCCTACATACTTAAAGAAAACAGGACAATCAATAAATATGATTTCTGTTTGAAATATATAGTACGAAGCCAAATAGGTTTTTAACTATAAGGGGCGAGCGAGCAATGAGCAAAAGGTTTATTTGGCGAGCAAAAATACAAAAGATTTATTCTAGTAAGCATTCCATTAGCTATTTTTCAAAGTCGCGTGATTCATTAATTTTCCCGGCCATTCCCACGATCTACAATCGATGGTTTAAAACCTTTCCTAGAATTCCGTAAAAGGCGTCACGTGGTGGCGCCATTTCTCTTCCTTGGCGAAGGTTCCAAGTATCTGTCGAGGCCAGGTTGCCTTCTCAGCGACTTCTGATAACCCGTGCCAAATGCAAATAAAATACGGAAGAACTTCTTCTGAGACTATTTTAAAAGCTTTTTTTTAATTTGGAAGTAACATTGTTGTAGTTTCTTTCGTCGCGTGACAAGCGGTTTCCTACGCTAACCGGTAACAGTTGTGGCAAGCCTCTTTCAATTTTCGTATAGCAAAACACTGTACTGCGCTCTTCGTCTTAATGTAGGTGGGCGTTTAATCTCCAATAAGCTAAAGTTATCTTCTTCGTGAATTTTAAGAGTATTTATTGCTCTTGTCATTGTAGTGAAAAAGTACTCAAAGGTATCTTTTTTTCCTTAGGTGAACTACCGGCACCTTACAGTTTTACCTGATTTTTTTATGCTATTGCGACGAGACGAGACGAGCAAATTGCTCGCCTGATGTTAAAAGTCACGTTTGTCCCTAACAAGTGTGTTTTTGTAGTGGTAGGGCTCTTTTGCAGAGCCCGCCTGGGGAAGTACCTTTGCCAGTTATTCCACCGCCAAGCAGTAATGTGCAAACATTACTGTGTTCCGGTTGGAAGGGCATTGTTTCCAGTGAAATTACAGGGCAAATGGGAGATTAAACAACTTATATCTCAGGGTGACGAGCGCAGTGCTGTGCCACGCAGGGTCTTGAATTCTGCGAGTTCAAAATTCTGGGTAGCGCAGACCTGTTATGGGCAAACGTGACGTTTAACATCAGGCGTGCGATTTACTCGTCTCGTCACTCAATTACATAAAAAAAAAAAAAGTCTGCGCAACCCAGAATTTTGAATTCTAGAGAGATATAAGATGTTTTTTTTCTAAACAACCCCTGTGTTGAGCCAAAACGTTAGATGATGATTATGAAAACTAACCTATTTTTCGCTCTCGAACAAGCACAATAAAGGATTTAAAAAGTATCCTATTTCATACATCATCTGCGTGAAAGAGTTACAAACATACAGACAAAGTTTTAAATTTTTTTTAATAGGTAGATTTAGGTACTTTCTACAGGGTTATTAGGAAAGCGTAAGGTATGCTAATTGCTAAGCTGAAAAAGGCTCATAGTATTCATCACTATGAAGAAATTTTAATAAGGGGCCGACCTTAAATCGCGAAAAATAATATTAGCTGTTCCATACAAAAATGTTAATGACTCTCGACGAAATGTGTGAAACGGCTGATTTTTTTTCGCGACACCTATTTGTTCCTTTAGTAAAAGTTGTTCACAATGATCAGTACTATGAACCCCTTTTCGGCTTAGCATACCCTTTATGAATAACCCTGTATAGTATGTGCCAGCATGATAAAAAGAGTTAAGTTTATATCCTAAATCGATGATGAAATAAAAACTGCTAGTGTATTGTTTAATGAACAATATACGCTTCAATAACCCAAGGCTCGTTTTTAATAAGTCCCCGAATAGTTCCAATATAACAGTAACGAACTGTAAGTAGATATTCTGCCAGGTAATAAATAGTAATTACACTTAATTGGTCCCTGATATAACGGTGGAACAAAGCTCATTTACTCAAGTAGGGCAATTACGTCGACGTAATTAGAAATACTTATTGGTTCGATTCTATTAGATACTAAGTGCGTCAAGAGTACAATACGAGTAAATGAGTACAAGTACTCGTTACAGGCTTTTATTGATATAATCCTGCTAATATTATATTGTGGGTGTGTAAGTGTGTATGTTCGTTACCGTATCTCCGTAAGAACTAAACCAATTTTAACCCTTAATTTACCTGTTAGGTCCCACGGACTCCCCGCAAAATTTCAAATTGGCCTAAAAACGGTTTTGTTTCCGGGCGTCCCAGTACCTTTTAAATTTGGTATGGAATTTCATCATCATCATAGTTTCAATACTCGCGCTGGTAACACCGCGGGTGCGGCTAGTAATTTCCTATGGCTAAGTAAATAGGTATTTATATTGGCTTCATCAAAACGAACAAAACTCATGCTAAAATAATTAGTTTTATCATATTATATATTCCCAACCTAAAACATTACGTTTCCACTATTCACATGCTGGAAGCTCAAACTAAACCTGTTTTTCCAATATCGTATTTTCAATGGAAAGCTTTAATGAATACCGCCATTTTATTATCGAATTCCAAGTCGAAATAAACGATAAATTCTACGTTTTCTACTCGCAATAGAATGTCCAGAATCCGTAATAAGTGTGTTTACCGATATCTACCCGATAGACGCTGCGCTGGGACAGGATTAATCTTTCCCAGTTAGTTATGTTTTTTGGCACAACTCCAGTAGAAACAGATGCTCAGGTGGCGAGAAAAAGTGCTCGAAATACTTAGATTTTCTATTCGATAAACTGAAATAATACTTTAAAAAAAGAAAGAAGAAAATATAGGTATTCAGGTATTTGATACGACGATGATTCCCTATACAACGGTTTATAAGAACCCTTAATAAGTCGGTACCTGTAAAACAAAGTCTTATTTATTTTATTGTACCTACTAAGCAAAAAAAATATTACATATTCGATTTTTAGGTTTAAGTACTGGTATTATATTCATAATTTTGGATACGTAGCAGAAAATTAACAGATACTTACATCCGAATATATATACCTATATTATGTAGGTACCTACTCAGACATGATGGGCGCACGGGCCCGTGTAACCGCATCATTACGCTCGACAGTAAAGGTTTTAAAAAATGCCAATTGTTCGATTAACAAGTGTTTTTGCGGTATCAATCACACGCAATGCTATCAGTCAACACAAAAATGAGAAGAATGGCAAAGATAAATTACAACTTTATAAACACATACCAATGTACCGCCTACTACCGCTTTTTCTGACCACTATCACTCCACAAGCGAGTGCTTATTTACTACTACGTACTTGTAAGAAAGATAAAATTAATAAATGCTCTACCTCGAATTTCTCTTCTTATTTCCCTAAATTTAATTCCGGAAAATTATTCGTAACTTTATTCTAACTTGTTCTATTTCAGAATCGTGTTCGGGATCAACGCTTTCGGCTGCAATTAAAAGTATCGACAAAGTTATTAGAAGGTAAAGACGTAATTTGAAATGTTATTTAGTCGAGTGTCTTCGCAAACAACGCGGCTTCCGATCATTTTGACTCATCAACTCGGAAACTAATTCGGGCGGAAACAACAACAAACGTAAATGTTTTTGCAAGAAAATACCGGTTATTTTTCATGTAATTTCGGAACTTAGTCTCGTGAAGTGTACTCTAAATTGTAACTAATAATGCGCTTAGTTCTCGCAACAAAGTAACCCGGCTTTAGAACAATGCAGCACAATACCCTTTGTATATAACATTATAACTCTTACTCAAACTTCGTAGTCTTTTCCGGAAAGGTTGATGTATGCTTCCGGAAAGTCGCAGCGAAATTGTAAAGAAAAACAAAAGTAAAATCCATTTGTAGCATAAATATTATCCTCCGCGGGAAATAATCAAAACTGTGTATTGGAATAAAGGTAATAAACAAACAGGTACGAATAAAAAGCTGTTTTCTCGATGGGTGCGAGGAAATTTATCGGGATCTTCCGAAATATATAGCTGCAATTCTGGCACACGGTGAGAGTGATTTAGTACCTCAATGTCTATGTAACGTAAGGAATAAAAGGATTATAATACACTTCGCTTTCGCGAAATATTATACCGTCTAATACGGTATATGTTGGGTGATTTGTGTGGACGAAAATATCATAAGGGCTGGGCACACGTTGTTAGTGACAGTATTGTGGACCTAAACATTATTGAGGAGAAGGCCTACTTTGTCCTCTTCGGCTTTTAGCGAGTATATTTAGGGTTTGCTATTAACGTAAGCTTTTATAGCTTCTGTAGACGGATAATAGTTGAGTAGGCTAGATACGAGTATATTCCTGAATAGAGACCGGAGTATCAGGCCTACACAGTGAGGTTATTAATCATGCTGATATTGTAAATGCGAAATATTGTTCCGACCACATATAAATGGGACAGGGGTTGGAAAATGATGATGGTGATAAATGTGAAAGTCTCTAAGTGTGTGCGAGCTGAGTAATATTTATTTGATGATAGGCGAGCGGCATAATCCTTTTTTTTTCAATGCAATTTGGTGTGGTGATAACTTATTAATAATGGGTACATATCCCTAGGTTTTTACGAAGGCTACATTTTATCCTGGTAAAATTAACAATTTCAGTAGCGTAACGAGTACAACCACTGGACGTAGCTCGTATCACTTCTACAAAATCAATTGGTCATTTATGTTATTTTGTTTTTTGTTTTAATTTGACTGATGTTTGGACATAGACTCATATTTCCACCTATACATTTATAGACAATTATGATAGTTTATCTAGGTCTTATTAAACTAGCATTTGTTGGATATCATAATTATTATAATCACGAACGAAAACCATAACGAAATCACAATAAATAATGACCAAAGTCTAGTTCGTCACGAGTCCTAAACATTTTCAAATAAACGAAACCAAAACCAGGTTATTGATTTCAACTGAACGATATCAAACTAATTAAACATACAAAGCCATCGATTAAGTTAGCGTACCTATAACCATAACCATCTAAGTTACATATCTAAATCTTGGAGGTCGCACGACCCTTTTGCGGCTCCATGAAACTTTAATATGTCCCTAATATTCGAAATCTCACGCGTGTGCTTCTAATATCACAAAAGGGGAAGTTTAAATGTGTGATATTGGTTTGTTTGGTACTGAGAAACGTTTTAATGAATTGTATTATTAGATTTGGAAGTTCTTTCAGTAACAGTTGTTATTTATATAATACAGCCTATTCTAAAGGCTTGCTTGGTAGAAAATCTAAATTGACAATAAAGTGTTTATGTTCTCATCTAATAGATCACAATGACATAGACAGCTATATTTTTGGTAAGTTTAGATCTGTTAATTGAAGACCAAATATTATTATGTTGTTCAGTAACAATTTAATTAAAATGTTTATCCAGATCTTGCAACCAGATTTATTCTAAGAAAGCTACTCTGAACGATATCTTTGATTTACTAATTTTAAATTAAATCTTGTCTGTCCAGTCATTATGTAGTGTGGAGAGAACAAAGACACACCTCTACATTAATGAAGGTATGTCGCTGATTTTTCACAAAACTTAATTTTGTTTACTGATCAAACGATCCCGAGATAATCAAATCAAGGCTTTGATAGCAGACATAGCAGACATCGCTTTGAGTTCGTAATGGATTGGAATTTAATCTTATTACGTCAGCTCCCAATAATTACTTCTACTACGGATGTTGCCATTACCCAAACTTCCTCATATTTTCCTCTAACAATCTGCCTACGAAGCTATCCCGGCCCGCAGCAAATTAAATTGATACTTCCGCCTCACATGGAACGGATAAAATACGGTTTTACGGCGCTAAGCCGACAAGATCTTGCCGGAGAGTTATGTGGGCCAGGTATTTCCGAGATTGTAAACTTCATAATTCTGTCGGTTACCGTTTAGCTTCGGCATTTATCAAGGGATATGGGATACGGGAGTGCACATTTCACGTCTTAAAGGTGAAGTCTAGGCACGCTTCGCAGTCTACACTCGAGAGCCAGAAACTCGTAACAAATTCTGATTTTTGCTTTTGCGCTAGACTTGCAAATTCTGGAATGAAATTTACCGCAACGAGGCAGATGACGTGAACATTTTAAGCGTTGGTAATGCTGACTCCTTGAATATTTTTGGCGCGCTTCTAACATATATTCACATAACTGCCTAATACATACCTATACCTATATACATTTACAAGGGCATGGATAATTGGATATATCAAATTGGTTTACAATAAATTCACGTCATTTTGTAAAATACATTCTACACAAAAAATACCTCAATATTTTGTGATTTTCTTTGCATAATCATTTAGGAAGCGTTACTAATGCTAATTATTCATTTCAATTTATTTACCTACTAGTAAAATTACAAAATTAAATGGCATATTTTAATCATGTTTACTGTATTGATATTAAGTGTTTATGTTACGAATAAATATACCAACTCTAAAACGGACGGACTCTCAGGCACAATCGTAATAAGTAACAAAATCAGAGCTTTACATTCAAGAAAAGTAACAACTTCATTTTCTTCGTCATTTCTTTTTGCGGTACGTAAAAAAAGGTTTACGTACGTAAATTTGGTTCTGCATAAAATATTTTTTTTCAACACGGTTTCGAGCTTTAGATTTATAAACCTCTCACCGAACCATTACCAAATTTACCGAGTTACGTCACTACGTAGTATTTATTTATTGCATTCTCGGTGCGACATTGAAATTTATACGTTCTGCTACGAGTATGGTCCCATTTCTACGTACAAAATATATGCCACTGCGTCCCTTTTGCCGTTATTTTCATTTTATTTAGAGGTACAGTGTTAGTACACTTCTATTATAACGCAGCTCAACAAAAACATTTATTTTGTTGCCTTGTATATTTCTGTGGATTTCATACCTTCAAGGAACAGTTTACGAATATTATGTTGATAGAAATACTGAATTGGCACATTTTTTAGACTTTTACTTTTTTTCATAATAACTGCTCGTTTCAGTATAATGTAAAAATGAATAAAAAACAAGAGTCAATCTTCAAAATTTATTCACGATTTCGTAAATTGTTGGTTTGAAATTATTCAAAACCATTCTTATATCAATGGCAAAAAACCACTGCAGACCGATATTATTTATGTATTGAATAAATTAATAGACAATAATTAATTGATAAGACAATCAAGTCGCTAGCCTAATGTTAACGTCCCACTTGCCAATTACAGCCAATGCAGCCATGCTTTGTAGTGCCACAAAGAATTTAACTACAATCAGCTCAAGATATTGCGTGGCAATTACGCGCTCACCACTATTAGTAGTATGAAATTAAATACTCTATGCCTAGAAACTACGCTGGAAACATTTCCCTTCAATCCTGAAAACAGTATATAGTATTTGCACACCACTGCTTAGAGATTGAATAACTGGCAAACGTGTTGTACAACCCCAGGCAGACCACAATATCAACACTGTTAAATAACAAAAACATGCTTTATTTTATCAAGCTCGAACTCGGCTCGTATTGCCTATTCATGAAAACATGAATACATATGCGAAAAATGAATTGCCGAGTGAAAAGATTAATATTTAGTGAGGACCTAATCTCTTCAATAACAATTACCAAATCCTGTGAAATTATCTGTAATGTCAGTGATTCTTTTCAGATCAATGGTTTATTATCTATTTCCCTCCTACAAAAGAGAAAAGAGATTACCGATTTTCATTGTAAAACGAGTGTCCAATTTACCTCAGAGCAAGATTCGTAAAAGACCTAAAATAACGATAAAGGTAAAGAGTTCTCACCAGTTAAGGTGTCCTTTAGCAATATCCAGCAATGGGCTCGTTGGTTTTAACTATATGTTTTGAATGTAAATGAGAGAGAATTGTATGTCCCCTCATTTACCAGAGCGAGGCCGAAAATTCTTTTATTTTCTTTTTCGATAAGAACCCTTAAGTCATGAAAGACTTCGTTTGGTTTGATAATGAATCGCTTACAGCGCTTTGTGCACAAAGAGAACTTGTCAACAACGGGGAACAGCTCGAACTTCAAGCAGAGTAATGAAAAAACTTCATTGTCGATGCTAGAAATCAAATAAGGCAGAACATTTTGAATGGATTTTTGAGCAATTTGATAGACCATATTTACAATAAATGATCGCCTATGATACGATTCGACATACGAAACGAGCTGCCTCATCTACCTAGTTAATTTAAACCGCCTTTGTGTCTGAATTCGTCCATCTAAATGGCATTCCGACGATGATTAAATTACAGTGAACGGCTCCTGTAATATAGGTGTACCATTGACAAACCATTATCCGGTTCCATCGTTCACTCAATTTAGATCTAACCGAGTTATCGACGTGTTCGCACAGCTCCGATCATTTTCCTTGGTCGGAGCACACACTTACACGTCCGGAGCTGACGTCACTATTCAGTCTTAGTCTGCATGCATGAACGCATATTACCTCGTGTACCAAAAATATTAAGCTTGTTTTAGAAATACCGATTTGTTTCGGGTTTTTAGTAAGATTTTTTTATTGTTTACCTTCTTAAAGAGCATCATTTCAAGGCTAAATCGCTCCTATTTTTTATTTATTGCATTAGCTTACGTCGTATTTTTGGATATTATTGAATCCGTGGATGTGTAAGTGCGTAACCGCCCTTGCGAATCGAATTAAGTAAAAAGCTGCGCGACGACGTGTGAACTAAGCTGAAATCCGTTGTTTGTTCCATCAAGCTCGAGTTGTTTACTGTGATGTAATCGACCAATTTGGTATGGTAATTTGGTCGCACGTATTTTGTAAATTGGTTAAGATTTTGCAGAGTACAGATTTTGTTGAAATTTTGTCGCCAATTTTTTCGAAAGCTAAATTGAGTGTCTAGTTCTATAGGTATATACCTATAGTTAGATAGGTAGGTATATTTTTACTGCGACTCGCGGTTAGTACTCTCTTTACTTTTTTTTATCCTATTAGGCTTGCAGTTGCCCGCTATCGGTCAAATGATGCGATCTGTATTGAGCTTTTTTTATGCCAGGATAAGAATAGTAAAGCTACTGTTTTATTTTAGAGTATAAGTAATCTCCATTCCATTTCATTCAGTAAAATACGAGTAGGTACGTCGAGTCGTTTCGATTTAAAGAAGTAACAACTCACAAACTTTCACGTGAATACTTAATTATAATTGAGAATCCGCTGAATACCTTTTCTACCAAATAACTTTAGTTTTATCCGATTTTATCAAACATAATAATTTAAAACTTTCGAAACATTTCATAAAATATTCGCCTCAAGATTTATTATTAAAGTAGTAAATGACATGAGAAAAGTTCTTACCTTCCAAATAAACTGCAGTCGAGGTATATTTATCGTTCTCGACAAATGGCCGGATCGTTTCGTAGGATATCGTCGACAGCAGATTGTCTCTTAAATCCAAAACTACTAAACCCGTTATGTGCTCTAAAATATCTTCGTAAAACGTCGCCAGCTTATTGCCGGATAAAGTTAACTTTCTCAACTGAGCAAGACCTCCGAACGCTCTCTCCGAGACAAATTCTATTGCGTTGTTATCCAACATCAACTCTTTTAGCTCCCATAAATCTGTGAACGCCAAATTTCCGATCATCGTCAACTTGTTATTCCTCAAATTCAATCTGGAAAGGTTTTCCAGTCCCTCCAGCATCTCCCTTGTCACTACTGATATGTAGTTATAATCCAATCGCAACTCTATCAAATTGTTTAAGTGCTTGAAACATCCCTCGTGTATTAAACTCAAGTTGTTGTTCGACAAGTGCAAAACATGCAAATTCGGTAAATTGAAAAATACGTCCCTTTTCAACTCCGAAATTTGATTATCGTCCACGCTTAAATTTGAGAGCATCATCATTTGAGCGAACGAATGCTTGTCCAGGTTCGTGATTTTATTAGATTTTAGAACTATCTGTCTTATGGAAGTAGAATTCGTAAAGGCATAAGGAGGAATTCGTTTTATAGTTCCAAATTGAATGGTCAGATGTTTCAGCTTGTCTAGTCTTACGATGGCTTTGGCCGGTATGAATGAGAGAGCGTCGTCGGATCTGACGTTGAAGGTCAGGTGATCTATTTCAGATTGAGATGAGAAATTGGGCCAGATAGGATCGTCTTCAGTAATCCCGCCACTGAAAATCCAGCAATCTGCTCTTGTGGCTATTTTGGGCAGGTTGCTGTCGCAGTAGCAATGCACTTTTGATTTGCGGTCCTCGATGTCGCAAACGTTGATGAACATAGGGACGTAGTCGTATCGCACATGTTTAGTTGGTACGACCTCGAACTTGCTCTCGGTGACGGTGAGCTTGACAGTCATGAAGGAGGCGATGATGATCAAGTGCTTGGCGATATGGTTCATTGTGGAAACCTTATCTCCCTGAAACAAATGAGAAATACGTTATTTTTACATTATACATATTTCATCTGAGCTTAACTCTCGAAAAGCGATTTGGAAAGAAACGAATCGTTTTATAGCAATAAGCTAAGAAAGACATAAACTATCGAAGATAGAAGATAATGGCAGCCTCTAGGGGAGGAATCTTATTTTGAAAGTCGTCATATTTTTAGCTTTTATTACTCTTTTAAAAGATTGTAAAACTTTAAATCCCTCTTTGTGAACTATCACGGAAAAGAATCAGAGACTGTGAGAGACATAAACCTGCGATATCTTTGTGCAGATTTGAAACTAAACCCATGTTACTTTAAATTGTGTAATTGAAGGACACCTTTACCCTCAGAGGACCGCCAGCCAGTGATGTATGGCTCTCGTAAATATCCCTGAACAAGGTTTTCACGATACCCCGTGTCACGACATGTGTAAAAATATTGTTTAATTAAAAAGTTTTAACCTAATTAAAAAGCTGATTTATTTCGTTATTTAATGTTTTTCTGCCGGCCCGCTAACGGCTTTTGGGATTTAAAAATAGCAAAGTTACTTTTCAAAGTTTGCAAGCGGATTAAAGCTGAGCCGGAGTTTTCACTGTTCAAACTGCATTTTTTAAAACCGACAAAAGTTTTATCACAAACAAAACGCGGGGCTTAAAAAGGTCAAAATACTTTTCGAAGAGAATAAATTTTAAAATTGTGCTTTCATTTTCGGTTTATACGAAAACATGTTACTAATTCACTATTTGAATTAAATGGAAATGAACATTTCTACAATCTATTAAAAAAAAATTGCATTATTTATTATTATATAATCTATTTAAAAAAACATGTATTATTTATTATTATATTTTTTATAACCATTTTCTCTAAGTGTTGGAGGTCAAGACACAATTTGTGTCACTGCGCCGACACAGTTAGTTTTTTTGTCATTAAAAATATAATCTAAATGTCTACCTTGAAAAGGTTGAATATATATTTTCCCCTTACCAATTTATCAGTGCCCTACAAATAACCTAAATGAGCCTCTATCTACACTATCAACACCCAATTATATCTCAGGTCTACTAAATAAAATGCCGGGTAAAACCGCTAAATAACACGAATGCCTACATCCCAATACCCCGAGCTATCTCCAATCTTCCGACCCGCCTCGCCCTCGCAAATTATTCATTATACAAGCCTCTTTGTGTCAGGTCACCCCGCAAATGCCACAGAGGACGACCCGTCACGGGAACTTAAAATATTTTCTGAAAATAAATCCAGGGTTATAAGGAAAGGTTATGCTAAGCCGAAAAGGGCTCATTCATCATTATGAACAACTTTTACTATGGGACCAATCTGGAATATGGGAAAAAAATATAAGCGGTTCCATACATTTTGTCGAGTGCCAATGACATTTTTTTATGGAACAGCTTTTTTTCGTGAATTCCGGGTTGGTGTCATAGTTCATAGTTGGCGTCATAGTTCGTCAATCATGGTTGGTTGTTGTTTTAATAATGACTACTATGAGCCCTTTTCGGCTTTGCATACCCTTTCCTTATAGCCCTGTATAACTAGCTGCGCCTCGCGGTTACGCTTGCTATCATTAATATTTTGAGGACAATAAGTCTACACAATACAATAACACTTTATTGACGTCACAAAAACGAAGCATAAAACCGGAAAACATTAGAAATAGGCATAAAAGGCTACCTTATCGCTAAGGATGATCTATGCGTTCATTAATAGGGTAAAAGCTTATGATTAGTGTGTTAAGTCATGCTTACAGGTTTTAATCAAATAAATTACTCTGGGTCTGTGTGTTAGTTGTCCTTGTCCTTGTGTGTGTTCCATGGCATCCCCGACACAGGGTATCCTAGTGAGGAGCTATGAGTGTGAAACGTTTATTTATTAACCGACTTCAAAAAAGGAGGAGGTTATCAATTCGACTATATGTTTTTTTTTATGTTTGTTACCTCATAACTTTTGACTGGGTGACTCGATTCTGATGATTCTTTTTTATTAGAAAGCTGACGCTTCCCATTTTTTCCCCTTTCAATTTAGTCCAGTTCTGATAATGGTATCCATGAGAAAACCATATAAGTCTTAAATTAGCATTAGGTACGTGCGCGACAAATAGATGAATAACTCAATAGTCGGTCTTTTGAAGTCGGTTTTTGTTTTTTTGTTTTGTAAAAATAATTATTTTAATAAGCAGCTTAAGTCGTGTAATTTTCACAGCATTTTTTTTCCATCAGCGATATTTTCACTTGACCATATTATTAGTGTTTATATGTTTTGTTGACACTTATTATATTAGGTGAATCGTCAAAATTCGAAAATCTTTGAATGCAGTTACCATTATGATTATTTATTCACAGGCACGTTGTGAGGTAGGGACCATGATAGACAGGGTAAGTTTCAACAAGTTAGATGGTTTAACTCTCAATTGTTTACTTCAGAAGTTACAAGGGATAGTAGAACGGCCATTAGTTTGGGCTGCTCGAACAAATACACTTGACTTCTCATTCGAAAACTATTGTAGACTCGATTCCAATAAAACTTTAATACCAAGGATATAGAATAGACGTCGTTATACTTTTTATGTTCCCAATTTGGTAGTATTCCGTTGTTAAATACAAAAAAAAAAAAAAACGTCAAGATTCCCTCTTCCGAGTGTATCCTCATAGTTCTTTTTTATGTTTAAGTTTTTATACCTTACTTTCCAGTATGTGTTGCCAGGTGTACTTTTAAAAAAATAACCCAATGAGTTTCTATAAACAATCGGAATTAATTTAAAATCAATGATACTTTACTATTCATCAGATTTTGATGAACTGGTCCAACGACGACCGTCTTTAAACGAAGCTATCTTATCCAAGTAAGCGAAATTACTGTTAAGATCTGGAAATCCAAATTGTTTATGCCAACTGCCTTCCCGAAATCTACCAAAGCTTTTACCTTCAATAAAAGCACACATACATAAATATGAAACAACCCTACTCAATAAATATTTTCCGGCAATTATAGGGCCCCAGGGAGCGGCCAGGGGCCCCGGTGTCGACCTGTACGCTACGGCTCACCCATGTCAACCGAATTTGTGTACAGAAAGCGAGTGAAGTGTTCTGAATGGCTTTTTGGGAAAGTAATTATAGAATAGGTAGGTACAGTCGGCTTCATAGGTGTTTATAGAAAATCCCTTGACAAGTTTGGTGGCAATAAAATATTTTTTGAAATAGTATAAGTGGTAAAAATAAAGCGAAGCTGAGCTGAGTGTAAATATTCTTCAGCTAGTATGTCTTATTCTATTTCGAAAGATATGGACAAAAAAGTCCTGACAGTTCTGTCAGTGAAGTGTCTGGACTTTTCTTATCCATTTTTTTCTATCTTAGAACTAATGACATAACAAGAGGTAAATAGAAAATTCCGTATTATATGATTTTGTCATGTAACATTTTAGCATCTCGTGATTGTAAAACAAGTCGTTCAAGTTATGAAACAATAGATACAACAGAAGCATTACCAATAATATAATCATTGTAATGCGATAAAAACCACATACGAGTATTAGTATCGGTACCATTGTAGAGGAACAATGTACTCGTACACTTGTAGGATACATGTACATTGTTACAGGTACAGATTGTTAGCATGGCAACCCCCACGTCTTGATGGTGGCATCACTGTCGGCTGGCTGGCGGATGGTGTGTCACTCTCACGACTGGCGAGTCGTGAGAGCACCGACAAGATGGCGGTGCCGGGGATAATACGGAGGCGATATAAAAGATGGAAGATTGGGAAGGCTAAGCCGCCTGTCCTCGGATTGTGATTGTGAATAGTGAAGTGCTGTGATATTATTATAATTGTGAGTAGCTTCCATAAAACCGATTGAGTATGTGATTCCAGTGTATAATTCCCCGAAACTCCATAGTAGTATACCCATAGGTAACGTAAGTCTGAGGTAATGCTCTGACAAGATGTACCGCTCAGTAAAGGAGACAATAATAATTCCTTACCTTCCCAAGAGAAAGCCAAGTAATAATTTTCAAACAAGAACCTCTAAGGAAACAATCACAAACCAATTAGCCTCCATTCATAAATAATAACTCACTCTTCATCGTGAAGTTGACTGTAAACAGAAATACTTTACAAATCAAATTAAAACTTGCCCTGGCTTCCTATTGGTCAGTATCCCAGCCAATGGTCCTAACTTTGTCAACTACCCTCAAAATCGAATGTGTACCAACAATAATACGGGTCGCAATTCGAAGGCATATTTATTAGGGTAGTTTGTTTTAGTCTTAGTTCAACTAAATCATAAACCAAGCTCATGAAGATAAATAGATAGGAGAAACAAATCAGAAACTGTTTAACTTTCGACTTTGAAAGGTATGTCTGGCTAAATTTAAGCGTTGTTTTTAAAATCAAACCCATAATTTTTTTCTACTATTATGGGCAAATGAGAAAGTGGATGAGTCTTTTTCTGTCTTTTGCCCAGTCTAACCTTTTTCGACCTTACAGCTACATCAGCTTTCATGAAACTGTGCAGAAAAGTTTCGCACACATCGCTCACAATACTCTATATCGCTACCTGCAATAAAGAAAGCAAGGAAGGCGCCACCTATTTAAGAAAAATACATTTCTGACTTAACAACACATTAGGCCCAAGTTTGAAGGCTTTTTAAGACAGATCTAAATTTTCTAAAACTACTGGCATCCTTGTCTAATGGCTTGCAATGATAAAGATATTATTATATATTTTTAGTTAGTTTAGATCTGTCTTAAAATGCCTTCAAACTTGGGCCTAATGAACAATTATATTCTAGATTCAAATATAACATACGAATCGTAGGAAAACAATATTATTTTAAATAGCAAACGCTAACTAAAACAACAATCTGATTCAAATTACATTAATGGGCTCAAAAGTTGTAAGCCTTGTTTGTTACTATTCAAATATTCTGTTCCCGTACGCTGTTTGCGTTAATTTAAACGTCTCTTTGGGACATGTGGTTAAATTAATAAATAAATTAATGCTAGACGTGTCGCGCTTTTTCATAAAAGATTTTTATATAGGATAGAAAGAATGATAAGTAAAAAAAAATTAAGTAAATTTTAAAATTAATTATTAAAATTATTTATTAAAATTTTAAGTTAAAAAAAGTTAAAAAAAAATAGGCTGCTTTTCATCATCATCATCATCAACACCGCTACTGAAATTGCGGGTGCAACCTTAGACAGTGCAAATAATTTAATTTGGTAGAACAACATTATTCTCGTCATGTAGTAAAGCGGTGCAATGCTGGTGACTTCCAGCTTGTTTACTAACATAACACACATAAAAGTGAAGTCAAATAAAAGTTTAATAACAGGAAAACACTTCCCAAATTAAAAGAAAGGATCCCGTATAAAAAAACTACCGTAATAACACTCCGCTTCAAACTGAAAAGGCATAAAACTCTCATGAAATAAGCAAAACTAACGCTCACACGTTACTTTACTGCCATACTTATGAGGATGGCTTGTCGCAAACGTAAAGCGACGCTAGATAGCTACCAATTTTTTTTATACAGGGCTATAAGAATAGGGTAGGCTATGCCGGAAAGAGCTCATAGTTCTCATCATTATAAACAACTTTTACTATGGGACCAACCCGGAATTCGCGGAAAAATAGACAGCTATTCCATATATTTTGTCGAGTGTCATTGATATTTTTCTATGGAACAGCTAAATTTTTGTTCATAATGATACGTACTTTGAGCCCTTTCCGGCTTAGCTTAGCTTTCCCTTAGAGCACTGTATATATATAAAAAAAATGTTACTCATTTCATCTAACAATAAAAAACCTTACTATAAAATTCATCCTTACACTTCAAGCCAAAAGCGTATAACGACACTTTGCAACTCAAAACCGGTCAAGCCGCTTAAGTAGCAAGAGGCCAAATAGAAACAAATATAGGTACCTACTGACTTACCAATCTTCAACAAATACACAAGCATTATATAGGTCTCTAAACTGGGGCAAATAGGCAAATAAGGGTCCGTGTGGACACCAGTCTATTAGTAAGAAACCATATTGTGAGCTATATAATAATAGGCATGACGACAGTATCAAAAAATCGCCGATTCAATGCTTTCAGGGGACTAGCCAGATTAAAAAAATTTAAAACACATGTTTAGTTTTATTTTTAAAAAACAGATTATTAAGATTTTCAATAAATTAAAACATTAAAATACAGCAATCGGCCATCTTGTCAGAAACAACAATCACAGCGTATGACGTCACTCCTCAGTGAACTCAGGTCATCCGCCGCTCATCACGCATAGACACAATGACATGTTGACTAGCCGTGACGTCAAATCGACGCCATGACACAAGCAAGCTGTTTTCGGGCACTGTTGAAAAAATATGTGAAAAATGGCTTCAAACTTCGTTAAACTTAAGTTTATTACCGAAATAAAGGCTTTTTTGTAAATAGTAAATGTGTACTCACGTTATGGAAGAGGATTTTAAAATCTTTCGTCACGCCTATTGTACATTTTCCATATATTTTCTAGGACAAACAATATTTTATGGCGATTTTGTTAAACTCCATTAAGATGTTTACTAAGATTTTTTTCTTTATCAGGATTTATAATAACATTAATAAACAAAAGTTTTGCATTTAAGAACTTAAATACGTATAGATCTACTGCCAAATATTGAAAACAAAAAATCACACCATTATTTCAAAATTTTTACTGTTGAAGTCAAAATAAGTCTTGTGGTCGTCCACATCGCGTTGTTTAGTTAGTTTCCTTTTATTTTTGGCTAAAAACGTCAACAAAACTGTCAAGCAGGTCCTAATTTGCGACAATGTAGCCTGTTTATTCAGGACACAGGTGCACATTCCAAGCATGCACTTCGGAAGTAAATCCATTGTTATTTAACAAAAACAAAACAACGAAATTGTTCAGCATTCTGAAGCATTCAGATATATTTTAGCTCGTAGGTGCGAAAATCGCGTGTAGCAGCTATGGAACTTTTCGTACGGATTCGAATTGCTCAAATTTTTCGATTTTGTTCAAACTATATACAGCGTATTGATTTTATACGATCTAGTCGAATTTAAGATCAGTTTATCGATTGACAAAGTTTCATACCTATATCTATTTACGCTACAGTTACCGACTTGACGTAAACGGTCCTTGGGTGGTCTTTCTTTTCAAAGGTTCATACGCGTTACGTTAAGCTAGGGCCTAAAATTACTTTTATTTAAATACGTAATACAGTATCACAAGTATAAGTCGGCGGCGGCGTAACGAAGAAACAGCAAACTACATTAAGTGTACCATATACGTTCAAATACGTTGGTGTACCACGGTGGTGCGTTTTTAGTTTTTATGTACCAAGTCAACCCATCCGAAGTCAGATAGATTCATCTGTTGCTCAATTTCGGTTGATCTGATACAATCAAATATATAAGGTCATAAGGTGTAACGGAAAGGTGTAGTAATATTTAAGGGTGTTCCTTTATACGTCAAAGTTAACAACTGCTAGAACACACGTTTTCTAATTTTGCACATAACACGTGACATATTTTGCATGGAGACTCCTTATTTTTTTTTATTTAGCAAACTTGTGTCCTAGGAGTGGTTCACTGTAACGTGTAGAAGAAGTTAACACCCATAAGTATTACTACACCTTTCCGTTACGACTTGAGTGCGATTTTCGATAAACGGGTATTATCGTGATACCATAAGGGTGACGAATCAACATCGAGCTGTGCTGCGCTGTACTGAGCTGTGCTGTGCTGTGTTTCTTAAGCTACGTTTTTTTAAGAATCAACATCAAGCTGTGCTGCGCTTTGCTTAGCTCAGTATAAAGCCGAACGTCCACCGCCGGCTAAACTAAATAAAAACTAAACTCACTGAAATAAGCTAAGCTAAACTAGAACTACGTTGTCCGTCCACCAGAAAAGTAATCAGCACATAAAAATCCATAAAAAACATAGCACAGTTCGGCACAGCGCGGCTCAGCACGGCGGGTAGCGCGCCTCGCTCGAGACTGCTGCGTTTTTAAACAGAGCGTAGCCTCACACAGCGCAGCACAGCATGGTTTGTTTCTATCCTCATTGAAATATTAGACGAGCGAGTTGACCAAACATAGCACAGCGCAGTACAGCTCAGCACAGCTCGATGTTGATTCGTCACCCTAAGACTGCAATGATTATTACGGTCTCTGGCAGATTTTGAAACGAAAAAAAAAACTCTTCAGTGATTTAATACAACTAATAAAAATGCTCCTTAAAAATACCCCATATATTATCGCATTATTTAAACAATCGTTTCTGCGAAACTTCTCGTCGGCAAAGGAAAAATCTCCTCGCAGCTGGTACCGATCGCTAAATAATTCACTTTCATATCCAGATGGTGATTCATTCGGTAATAATTCGTTTCGTCGCCAACTTAGAAAATACTGTTCTTGCTGTGATAAAAATCAAGAAGCAATTACAATCTTGGAAAAACTAATGTTGAAAGATCAGGTTGTACTCACAGCCCCTCTAAAATCGCCAACGAAAAGGAAATAGCGTATAAACTTAAACACGGGCGGTATTAATAAAACAATTATTTATCTTTTTCAACGTCTATTCGATACAATAGTATAGGGCGGACTGCCTGTCTAACATCATTCTTTGTTTATCTTAACTAATTTATAGTAACAATCTAGTATTCTGTGGCGCAGGGCACCATTCATAGTTACTATTACGTATACTATTGTATCGAATTGACGCTGAAAAAGTTAAATAATTGTTTTATTAATACCGCCCTTTCTGTCTGACAGTATAAAGATGTGATCATTCACAAGCCCCACGCCGCTTCAAGTTTGCGCCGCCCAGCTACCTACGACTACGACCTAATTTTGTAAATGGCGCACCGCCGAACCGAACCTGCTAGTTGATTTACAGCGAAACTTTGCGCCAACTCAGCGTTTTGTTTATATTTGAACGCTGGAACTCGTTATATTGGATGGCACTTGCGACTTGTTTAATCGTATTTTTGGAGATTATAAAACTTCAAGGTGGCTAATTACTTGAGATGTTTCAAGCTTGCTTAATTTTTCACGCTTAGGGATATTTTAGAAGCTACAATGGGCCGAGTTTGAAAGTCTTAGTTGACAGATCTATTTTTTATAAACGCGTTGATGTCCTTGTCTAATAAGTTGCAAAGATAAAGACAGGCTTATTTTTAGTTAGTTTAGATCTGTCAAATAAAGTCTTTAAAATTGAGCCCAGTGAGCCTTTAAGCTCGGCGTAGACGGGTCACCGGCGACAACCACGAGTGGTTAGCGACAAACTGTATTGACGCCTTTCGAATTATTTGGTTGGGATAAACCGCCCGGGGCGCCCCTGAAGCCGGTTCTGGCCACGCCGCCGCCGCCGCCGCCGCTACCGCGTCTGGCTTCAAACGCCCAGCCACTTGTGGTTGATACCAATGGCTCATCTGCGCCGAGCCTTAATTTACTGTAAGCTCAGAGTGAAGATAATACTAAAGGTGACACTTCTACCTACAGGCTAAAACTGATTATCTACCCGAAAAAGTTGCTCCGCGCCAAAAGGAATGTCACCCCAAAAGGATGCCTAAAGATGTTTTACGCGACAGACTTGAATGAACATTTTATCGTAACGGCGACATTAGGCACGCACGTAGAAGTAAGTATCTTGTATTGTTAAAATCTAAGGAACTTCTAACATTTTTTTGGAATCAAGTAGGTATGTACCTACCTAATGTAAAACGATGATGGAATCAACTTCAATCAAATGAGTGAGTACTAAGTACATACGGTTTACAGGGTAATAAGGAAAGGTATACTAAACCGAAAATGGCTTATACCTATCTAGGTACCTATATAGTATTATAGTACTCATCATTATAAACAAGTTTTACTATAGAACCAATCCAGAAATTCTGTAAAAAAAATCAGAAAAATGCCAATGACACACGACAAATTGTACCCTTTCCTTATAAGTATCGTTTGAAAATTTCTCAGAAGAATGAAATAACATCGTCGACAGCGAATCGAAAAATACACACGAGGACATTATGATGTATTCCGGAATACAAGAACAGTCAACTTTTACTTTAAAAACAGTAATGGAGCATGAAGTTACTTTGCTAAAACAGAAAGAGCAGTGCGAGAATGACGTTCATTCAGTGCACAGCTATTAGGTAGGTAATTGACTGAATGCGATAGCGAATTCATTGTTAGTTGGGATGAAAATTACTACCATTTATGACGTGCCAAGTTAGCCATTACGTAATGCTGGTTGATTTGCTATGCTCGGATTTTGATTCGAATTGGGAATGATTTTGGTTGAATCGAGTAAGTACTGTAGTTCTAATCGAGGTAAATTGACTTTAGATTGTGAGTGTATTGATCATTAGAGTTTATAACTAGAAAGTTTTTTAATAGTGCCCAATTGTTAAGCCATAAACTCAGAAATGGGGCTGGCGGTTGTTGATCGATTAGGTTAATGGTTTGGTTTAGTTGATGGTTAAAGCAGATTGGTGGAAGATTGGTGGGAGGGTTAAGGCCTAGAAGTAGATATACTTAGTGACTAATTATATTGCTATCAGACTTAATATCGAAGTAACCGAGTGCGACCAGAAACTTTATCAAAATTCCGTTTGCAAAAGAACACAAATATGGATACATGTTATACTCGTAATTATGAAATTATACTAAGTAAGTCTAATTTTTTATGTTAATTACATTAAAAATTAAGACTTACTTTGGTGTACAATAAAACTATGTTTTGCGGGTTTACGGTTTTACGGCGATGTAAAATATTTTTGGAATTGAATAAACTGGGTTCAATAATTTAAATTCTAACCAAAATCAATCTCAAAGGGTTCAGTCAATTTCGTTACCCGTTCAGTGACCATCGAAGCGAATGCAACAGCTGCTCCGTATTGATAACTGCACTGCGCTATCTGCGATGTTTCTGAATCGTTGCACCAAAGCTGTTGTATTGAATCACCCGGCTTTTGTTGCTTTATCTCATTGAGCTATTATGTACTAAGTGCTAGACATGCCACAGTACTTTCCGATGTCGAAAAAGTTAGTTCGTATAAAATGAGTTGTGAGTCTAGCTTTATTTTCTGAGATTTTAGGTCTCTCGGCAGCTGTTGTATAACGATCAACAACTGGTGCCTAAAATTGAATGTACTATTTAATAATGTTACGTGTACGTGCACCACATTTCATACGCTAGACAAATAAAACTTATTCGCATAAATATTTACCCAGGGTGTCTTGTTTATTACTCCAATTATGTTTGTGCGAATAATACAAAAGAATATTACATATCACCTACTTGTGTAGGTGATAAGCTTCTAGCGAGTGGACTGGATGCGTATGATAACTCAACTGAAAAGAAACATTTTGGCGAAGTGTGGCGCAATGTCCAGTACATAGCACATAGTTACTCAATTAATCACAGTACTCAATAAATCTGTGTCTTTGTTTGCCACACAGAATACAAGAGAGAAAAGACAGCTAGCAAAGTCAGGTGTTCGATTGTAGTTTATTTTGGATGTGGTAAAATTTGTGAGCACTATTTTAAGGCCGTGAAAATCTTTTGTAATACAAACTCACTCTGAAATAGATAGTTGTAACCTTTATACATATATATATTTCCAAACTTCTACAAACATTTTCAAGCGAAATTATTGCATAATGATAATCTTTTTAATGATTTACAAATTTTTTGATCGATTTATTATTCCAGACCTGATTTCTATTTTTTTCAGAAATAAAACTACAATCTAATTCTGTATAAGTTTAGCTATTCTCAGCACGGGCAAGCAATCTGTTCAGTTTAAATAAGGAGCGGTGCAAATGTCCCCTTGGGTCGCTTGCACAATATGCAATATTGCTCGCAGGGCAAATTGAGCCTTATTTACTACTGCAGTTGAATGTTGATAGCTTGTAAATAGTTACTGTAAATAGTTAAACCGTTTTCAAATGTTTAGGTGCAATTTAGATCGCGTGCTAAAATAAATTTTTAGAAGAAAATAAATGGCTGATTTAAAAGTACATTGCCTCTAGGTTATTTTAATAATAATCTACATAATGTAAATGACAGGCAATTCTTTGAGAAAAACGAACAACTAAGTAATGGCTTATTATGGTTTAAAAAAAATAATAATTTGTGACTTCATTATCACAAATTATTTCATGACACTCATGCGTCATGTGTGTGTGACATCAGAAACCATTTAGCGGACAACAACATAGAGCTTTCCTAAGTGCCTGCCTGACTAACTACTCAACTTCAAGAGGAAAATTTGTCGTACCTAAGTTCGAACAGCCTCAATGAGAGGCACTTTCCTAGTTTCCTAATATTATAAATGTCAAAGTTTGGATGTTATTTCAATCCGCAAAAACGGCTGTACGGATTTGAATAAAATTAGTTTTTTTTTACAATGAAAATAAGTGGTAAACAAGCGACGGGCCAGTCTGATGGTAAGTGGTCACAGCCGTCTGTCGACATCTTCAGTACCCAAGGTATCTTCAGTGCGTTACCTACGTCTGACGACTTTATTTTCCCTTCGTTTGAAGGAGCCAAGATTATAGTTTGTTAGTTAGTAGATGGTATGGAAGTTACACCCTACAATCCCCAGAGCAACATATAGGCTACTTTTTATCCCGGAAAATGAGGGTGAAACTACGAGGTGTACCTAGTAGGCCATAAAATTAACATAGCTACATTTCGGTTTCCAACACAATGGGTATGTACAAATCCCGATCCGCCAATAACAACCAATACCGCGAAACTACAGCCCTGTAACTTCCCAAATTATACTACAAATTGGTCCAATACTTCATTACTTGTCATGCATTAAAGCGGCCATATTGTAAACGTGACCGACACATCAACTCAGAGTTGTAGGTATCAGTTGTGAATAGTGATGGGATTGTTTGACGATAGTTTATGTATCGATATCGATATCGACATTGAAATTCGACATTGCTGATGGAAATGCGGAATTGCTCGATAAATATTTATAAGTGGCTGAAACCATTAAAGATTATTGACTGCCAACCTTCATTAGTGGAGAGGCACTTGGAGAAGAAGAAACAATTAAATAGTTTTGTAGTTACATATTATGCCTTTTTACTGTGCCAATATTGCGGAGTGCATTCGGTAGCATACCTTAATCATGGTTATTTGCATTTTTGCCGATTTTGCATTGTATTGTATTTATTATTTTAATCGCTGGTTTGTAAGAGTTTATTTTCTAATGTCCTTGTTTCACTTATTCAATTTGGCCTTGTACCGTATTGTAGACAAGCTACACCAGAGATTTAATTAAATTCTTTCTTATTTTTTAATATATTATAATTTGAAAATCTTGCTTCAATTTGTGACGTTAACTTTATTTAGCACAGTTAACCTAGAATGAAATTTTGTTCCAATTCATATTTAATTCACGAAACAAGTTTCAAAAACTGCTTAAGTTCCAACTCGATTCAAAAGTTGCCAAGGAAACAATTCACAATTATTCTTAGCTTCGAGTAAAATTATAATAAAATTATTCAAAACAGTCGATGTACTTCAACACCGAAGTGTTTCCTTTGTGAGCAGTTGCTTGGTTCTACCTTACAAAAGCTAATTAAACTGGTTTCCAAATATTAACAAATTAATTTCGAGTTGGAAACTCGATTCATCGATTATGTATCGATGTTTCGCCAGCATTACGGCTGAAGGCGAAGTTATGGGTAATTTGCTCTGCCTGAGGCGCGACCAACCCCGAGGCGCGACAAACAGTAGTAAGGTTTCGGGGTCGTTTAATTTTAAATATAACTTTGTCGTAACTACCAAATTGGTTTGAAAACTAGCGTGATAAATTTCATCAGAATATTTTTTATTTCAACCTAGTCAGGTGTCGTTTCGAGTTTATCAATGGACACTTCTTGTGATTTAGGTGATACTTCCATTTTATGATCATTAACTTTTTCAATAAAGTGAAGAATAAAAACACTAGGTACACCCAGTGAAATTTTCGTGAGCTTCCATAGCTCAAATACCTTTTTCTTTTAGCTTTTGGTACCTTGTGCTTTTACCTTTTACCTCTTTGTGCTTTTAGCTAGTCTTTCAAAGGAAGATTATATTTTTTCGAGTAGGTAATATTTTAGGGTTTGGTGTTTTAAGGATCTGGTTACTTTATTTTTGGCTGACGTGGTTTTAATAGGGATTTCCATCGGCATTTCATTTCAGCAATCGATTTTTCAAAAAGCATTTACTAAAACCTACACATTAATGGCTGGCCTGGTTTACGAGTAGATAAACGAGAAATTGCCCAGAAAAAGGTGTAACTGTACCTATACTGTACATAGTAACTGGCACACTGACATGTGAGATTATGAACCATAATTTTATGTTACTCTCATGACGTAATGTGACAGACCGACATATCTCTATTACGCGTGAGAGTGAGTTACAATATCAACCGTTCCAGAATTCCCCCCTAAATTACAATCAATCTATTACAGGTGCTATTAATTCTGTGATAAGGTCGCCTTTTGTGGCTATACCTTATGTTTTTTTGTGTTTGCACTTTTTTTGCGGAGTCAATAAAAGTGCATGTGAATGACTGTTGGAATGATCCAGAATGGAAAAGAGCGGTATAAGCTCCAGGAGAGGCCTTTACGGTGTCAGGTAAAAGTAATAAAAATTAAATTAAAAAAACTTACATTTGCAAAGCAAAACAAAATAAACCTAAATCTACATCGTATCTTGTAAAATCTATTGCCATGTGTTTTATAAGATTGACAAATAAAGTCTAAATTATTTATAGAATTTACTAGCTGACTCGACAGACGTTGTCCTGTCAAAAGCCATTGCGTAACTATAGCAACCGTAGTATGTTGATGCTAACTTAAATTTTAAATTTTCTAATTTTTCATGTTTTTTTACTATAAATTGAGATGTGAGCTATCCTATCTCCTAAGTTAGATCGAACTGCACCCGGTGTGCAAATTTGATTGAAATCTGTTAAGTGGTTTAGGAGTCCATTGAGGACAAACATTGTGACACGAGATTTATATATATTAAGATTACAATTTTTGAATTGATCGAGTTGTACAGTTTAAACTTCTAAAACCTCGAGCTTCTTTACTGCTACCAACTATAAGGTACCGTGAGTATAGTACGCTTGTCTTTACTTCAGGATGAAATCTAGTTAGTGGAGCGGGCGTGACGTCAGAGGCCCAAACTTTGTTCCATGTGTCATATTAGGTACCCACTAACGGATATTGAGGAGATACCTCTGTGCCAAAGTGGTGTGAGTTTACCCGTTCAAGTGAAGATGTGACGTCAGTTTAACTAAACTAACTGCGGCTCGCGGGTTCATCCGCGTTTTACGGAATAAAAAAGATTACATATTAATTTTGGGTATAAGCTAACTCCAAGCCGGTTTTTATCGAAATACGTTCAGGCATTTTTACGTGATTGAGCATTAAACATCTGAACATACGAACAAATAAACTTTGAAAAAATTATTAAGACTAGCTTCTATTAACGGCTGCGCCCGCACAGCCTGCAGTAAACCATAACGGTAAAATTATTACCCGCGGCTGTTTTTTCATCCATATATTATTATCGTCATTTCACCCCTTTAAGGGTAGAATATTGCAAATTCATTTCTTTTCTTTCTTATATCATACAGAAAACATGGCCCCCAAATTGTATGTTTCTAGGACCAGCGAATTAGGCTGTACACGTATGTGTCAGTCAGGTAATGCTTTCCATACAGGGTTATTCATAAAGGGTATGCTAAGCTGAAAAGGGCTCATAGTACTCATCAATATGAACGACCAACCCAAAATTCGCGAAAAATTTGCTGTTCCATAGAAAAATGTCAATGACACTCAACAAAAAGTAAGGAACAGCTGATTTTTATTCGCGAATTTCGCGTTGGTCCCATAGTAAAAGTTGTTAATAATGATAAGTACTATGAGGTCTTTTCGGCTTAGCATACCCTTTATGAATAACCCTGTAGACAAAGCTGTACTAAAGCTTTAATGTAAAGTACGATAGCGTTCTAAAATAATATATCAGTAAGTACAAGTGAAGTACGTAAGTACATGTATTAAATTCTACACAAATTTCAACTTCGATATCCATAATTTGTGTGGAACTCTATCTATTTTGGGACTAACTTAGTTTCAGAGAAGTAACAAACTAATAACTTAGTAGTCTTAGTACTAAACTATAACTTATTAATAGGGTTTTGATTGTATTCTGAAATTATAGGTTAATTTTGTATAAAATAATAGAATAGAATAAATATGAGCTTATTGCGCAGCAAAAAAAAATTGGAGAAAAAACTAATAAGCAGCATTATATTCGGCAGTTCAAGGGGGCGAATTGTACAGAATTGTAATTGTATTTTAGTTTTCATAATTATCAAAGAAAAATAAATATCACATAGTGAGCACAATATTATAGATAAACATAGGTTATTATAGGTTAACTAGCTGACTCGACAGACGTTGTCCTGTCAAAAGCCATTGCGTAACTATAGCAACCGTAGTATGTTGATGCTAACTTGTCAATTTGTAGTAAAAATTATCAGTATATATATAATTTGCAATAAAATAATATTGCGGCTATAAATTGAGATTTAAACTATCCTATCTCTCAAGTTGGATCGAACTGCACATGGTGTGCGAATTTTATTATAATCGGTTAAGTGGTTTAGGAGTCCATTGAGGACAAACATTGTGACACGAGATTTATATATAATTATTAAGATATTATAGGTTGCGCTAGCGCGGCAAATTTTAAACTGTTGAAGTTATCAGAATTCTAGGGGGTAGTTCATCATTTTGTTTTACCATTTTAGGGTACACGTTACGTAACCATCAGGCAAGCAGTGTTATTAAAATTTGTTGTTTTAAATAAGAATACGGAAAAAACATACGTAGGTAGAAATTATGGAAACTAACGTAGTTTTGACACATTTTGTGCAAGGCGAGACGCAACCGCGAGCGCGTCAAACTTATAATTTCCTGATGAAGATCACCGAATAAGATAGAAAGTATTCGTAGTAAAGTATATCATTTTACGTGAGTATTTCCGTGTTAATTATAAAAATTAGGTAGAAATTATGCAGTAGAGGTCAGTTATTAAAATTACATTTAATCTAATTGCTTTGTAGTCCATTTTCACTACATATATTAGTTAGCTGTATGTTTTCGTTTCTAAACATCCGCTAGTTTTACTCAGCAGTTATTACAGTGGGCGTATGGTTATTTAGAATTTCATATCACATGAAATAGAGGTAGTTGTGTAATAAACACGCGCGTCGTGACGTGGGTTTAAGTATTAACTTTGTTTTAATAAAGGAAACATATCCATCAACGTATGTTTATTTAACTTAGTGTAATGGATCACGGGGTTTATTTATAAATTGCTAGTTTATACTAGACGCGCCACGCGGGTGCACCCGCTATTTTATAGGAGTATAAAGCAATAGACGATACGTCAGTCTTCGGATGGGTGACCACGAGGCATTAAAAACTAAGCTGTCGTGGTTCGGATGACACGTTAAATAATGATTGTAGGGTCCAGTCGTATGTCCTTTAACATCAACTGCTGTCCTTGTCAGAGGTCCACGGCGGCCCAAAAACTGACACCACCACTTGATCTATTCGATCAGGATTTGCACAATGCACATTTTGTATTATGTACATTGTGCAAATCCTGTTACTGCTGGCACAGCTACTGGGAATATTGTTGATTACTATTACATTGGTAAAATATGATTCTGTACAAAGGACTAATTATAACAAGATGTTCTGTTCTATTATTTGGAAAGGACCAACCCCTAGCGTAAAACTACTAATGCACTAACCGACTTGACCTTACCTGTAGTAAACTCATAAAATAACTCTATAACTTCTCACTAAATGAATTCTATTCTCAGATATTTTTCAAGTCCACAAATTCCCATTTTATAGAATGAAACTCAGAAGCTTTATAAGAGAAAACAGGTGCGTTCTAAGTAACTATAAACTTCACTCTCATCTTCCACCAAGAAAATAATGCTCAGAAAACTTTCACAAAGCGAGGTTTAAACTGTGAAAACACTGGGACTCTATTCTTGGGCGCTCGAGATTATCTCTGTCACTCTCATTCTCATGGCATTTCTAAGGAGAGCGACAGTGACCTAGATAATATCTCACTCTCCAGAATCCCTTTTGCATGGGGCTGCTTTGAGACAGGGCTAAGGTTAGTCCCGGCTTGCTCTCTCGGCTCATTTATTTTTTTAATTTAGCCCGAAGCGCTCCAGAGCTGTGTCTACGCGGAATAAACGCAGGAAGGAAAAACTAAGAGACGGCTGTGAAAATAGTTAGATTTCTTTTTTAATGAACGAAGAGCGTTGCGCGCTGCTTTTCTGTGAGAAGATAAAACTCGACGAAATAAAAATCACAGGCTTTATTTAGTCTTATGTTATCCTCTATTTTGCTATACCTATAGGTATAACGAGAACAAGATCGATACTCACGATCCATAGTAAGGTCCACTCATACATATAATAAATAGTACATTTAATATAGTGTACCAAACATCAATAGGGAGATACACAACAATAATTGATCATTGTACTAACGTTCTACGTAACGTACTATAGTTCTGCCAGAGAATGTCACACCTCGCTAGTTACGAGTACCTTGTTCCTTGAAAACCGTACCTTGGTATCCATAGGGCTCAAGTTAATAGACAAAGCCTAACAACGCCGACTGCTTTGTCTTTGGGCTCTCAATAGGTCCTTACTCTCGGCCATACCGTTGTCATCAAGCAATATGATGCCCGAATTTCGTTGTCTAAAAAATTACCAAGCCGTACTTCATTCTTTATGGGTTGTCCACAAAGTAATTGGAAGTAGTAAAAAATACGTTCTTGTATTTTATGTTATTCCGAGTCCATAAAAAATCAGGTCACGGTAGCACCGATGAAATGTTTTATCTGTCATCAGGACTGTAGTCTACATTAGAGAGCCTAAAATGAAAAATAGAATTGTTAATAAAACAAATGAAACAACAAAGCTTCATATGTACGAATACGTTGGAAATGGCATTTCAGTAGCACGTCAGGCTTTGCAGGAGGCTTATTAAGGAAGTTATCTCTAGAGGCAGCTGGTCAGAAGCCTGTCTGACTTTAGGCTGCAGAAAACTGGGCGTGTGGACCAAGTGATAAGCAACATGTCTGTTTTGGTTAAATTGTAAAATATAGATTAACTCTTTATTGCTCACAAGAAATAACAAACAAACAAATAAAATAATATTATTATAGAGATTTTTTATGCTTACCAGAGGATTGGCCCAGATTGACAAAAAGGAAAAACTTAAAATGACACGAAAGATGACTGAAAAAAACCTGACACTTGAAAATTATTGAAATAATTAAATAGAAAACAAACTATTTTGTGAAAATGGTTGGGGGTGAATAAGTTATACAGGGTTATTCATAAAGGGTATGCTAAGCCGAAAATAACTCGTAGTATTCATCATTATGAACAACTTTTGCTATGGGACCAACCCGAAATTCGCAAAAAAAAAATCAGCTGTTCCATAGAAAAATGTCAATGACACTCGACAAAATGTATGGAACAGCTGATATTTTTTTCGCGAATTTTGGGTTGGTCCCATAGTAAAAGTTGTTCATAATGATGAGTACTATGAGCCCTTTCGGCTTAGCATACCCTTTATGAATAACCCTGTATAGTACGTACGGCTAACACATAATTTTTTGTTATGGAAGTTTTCAAACTTTAATTGAGGATATGTTCATAATTCTCAAGATTCCAGAAATAGATGAACATTGACTAACTGATAATGGTATCACTTGATTTACCTACTATTTGATTTTCAAAATCTTTAGAAATATCACTAACTCTCACGTCCTACGCTCATTGTCCACTTACCCATGCAGGCGGTTTCATTATTCACAGCAGACGTTCGCCTAAACACGTTACTGCCCGTCAACGTGCGAGAATAGTTCCTAGCGGTTTTTACTCCCTACGATGTGCAGAGTACCTGACGTGCGATTTGAGGCTTAAATCTTAAGCGAGATTAATTAAATAGGAGTAATAGTAGGAGTAGATAATACAATTTACACTCTTATACTGCAATGTTTGTAAATTGGTTTTAGAAAATCTTAGACCAAAAATGTTAATAAGTGAAATAGACTGTATGTATAGGTATAATGAAGAAATAAAATAGACATCTTAATACTGTACTGATAGTTTCGTTATTTTACAAAAGTTGCTTTGTTTTTTGCTGATACTCCTTGTCTACTCCTGTTCGTTATTTACTCATGCAGACAAATACATCGTTCACAGCAGGCGAACGGCTGAACGTGTTACTGCCCATCAATGTGCATACTGTCCGTCAACGTGCGTTTTGTCCGTCAACGTGCGTTTTGTCCGTCAACGTGCGTTTTGTCCGTTTACGTGCGTTTTGTCCGTCAACGTGCGTTTTGTCCATCAACGTGCGTTTTGTCCGTCAACAGGCGTTTTGTCCGTCAACGTGCGTTTTGTCCGTCAACCTGCGTAATGTCTGTCAACGTGCAAGAATAGTGCTTCCCGGCCCTTACTTTTTTAAATTCGAAATCACTTTTCCCAGCTCGGAGGGATTTTCTTATAAAGAGAATAGTAGAGTAAGCCACTAAGACGTGTCATGTAGAATTTTAAAGTTTAACCACTACGAAAAATGGACTGAGCGGTGAAGGTCATCTCTTCCAACTAAAGCGATCGATAAACCCATTTTGGAAATCTTTCAAATTTGACAAGCATTAGATATGTTTTCAATGAAGAGTTCGAATGGCGTTGACTAATTTAAGGTTAAAGTGACTTACCGTATTACAAGGATTACCTCTAACAAAACGCTGCCAAGATGTAAAATAAATAAAAAATTTAAGTATCTACTTAGAAAACTTCACGCATCCCTGTTTTACCTACCTTTTCTTATTCATGGAAAATATAACTCGGCTGTCAGTCACTCTTTTCAAGTTTTACTATCCTTTTGTTAGTAATTTATTTCCAACTCGCGTCTAATTTAATGAAGGTACTATCTAATTTCAATTACTTCGTTCATACACCAAATATTTTGAAATATCAATTAGTATCACTTTATTATTCTTAACAAAACAAAATAATGGTATAGGCGAAACATAAATGTTACACAAAACGAACATTTTAAAACACAATAAAAGAGATAGCGAAGAAACCCGCCGCCTACTCAGGCATAAAAATTAAAATTATGAAATAACACTGAAACAAATTACAATGTTTTCCCTCACAGAAATCGTCAGAATGTCTTTTATAAGAGTTGGAACAGTCTGAACCCACTAAGCGCTTACATTCCTACAACTTCTTAAAAAGCGTTCGAAATTCCAATATTATCAAAAGCACAAAATGTGTTACTTTGAAAACCCTATAAAAAGTAGTAAATAGTTACTTTTCGGATAGGCTTTGGTTTTTGGTTGCGTACTTCTGCTTTTTCGTTACATCGATGATAATTATGTTTTACATCAATAATGTTTTCTCCTTGTTTGACTATTGCGACCCCACTAAGAGTGGCTTTATATTATAGGTTGCCTGCTTTGAGTTTTGATATTTTTATTTTCTTGCTTATTAGGTTAGTATTGCTAATTTCCAGAGTGACTCACAAGCTTTTTTAAACACAACATATTTATTTTCAAAACATACCCTGAAATGAAAACTAACCCTGACCTTGACGGCCTATTTGGCTCAGCGGTAATAATATCCGCCTTATAAGCCAGAGGTCCCGGGTTCGATTCCCGGCCGGACAGATGTTTGAATGATGGATTTAAATATCTGTTCTGGGTCTGGGTGTTAAGTAGTTGTTCTTGTCTTTGTGTGTGTTCCATGGCATCCCCGACACAGGATTTATCCTAGTGGGGAGCTATGAGTGTGAAACGTTATTTATTTATTTAACCATTTTTCTAACCACAATGTAAAAATGTATATCAATCATAATTAGTGTAAGTCCTGTGGGTTTTGAATCCCAAATGACTACAGGCAACCCCTGTCCAATAAAATTTTATATTTCTCAGAAAACAAAAAGTTGAGGCAAATTTTCTCTCATTTCGACTACTGCCTAACTCGAGATTCAAGTAGAACTTCAAGACAAGGAAACTGGAGGTAGGCTCGTGATATTCATATTCAAACCTGGTACCAACGCGAGGTGAGGCGCTCGCGAATTTTGTTTGTTTACGAGTTTCATTATATAACGTTACTTGAAGCTTAATTAAAATAAGGGATGGAGGCTTCTAGCTAAACAGTGTTTGTTATACTGCCGTCCACTAACTATAATGCCGTTAAGCCACAGGGGGTCGATTTTTACTTTTAAACATGATAGGATAGAGTTTAAAATTCTCTATCTACCTGTCTAACAAACGTGTTCCTATCTGTCATAGGTCCTAAGATAAAAATAGCACAAACGCCGCTACATGACATTTCTTTTCAACATTACACGTCTATAAAGTCGTCATATAACATTACTTAACTAACTAGCCGCTATAATCCCATAACGACATAAATATGTATTAAAATATCAAATAATTGCTTACCTATAAAGCCGTTTATTGTGTTTTGTATGCTAAAACGCAGCTATAGTACTTTAATTACTTTTAAGTTGAGGTGTGTGTTTTAATTTATTGAAAAATTCCTTAACTAAAACACAGTTACAAGAAAAACCTTCGAATAAAAGACGTTAAGGTCGCTTAACGGTTTTTTAGATAAGGATTCACCTTATTCCATTATACAATTTACTACACTTGCAAGTCGTCAAAAGAAATTCGAAAATTAAAATGTTTATTTTTTTATATATTTCCTCAACTTAAAAAACGTTAAGCAGCATTCCTTAATTAAAACGCCGTTATCTGCCATCACCCCGCGCTATATATTTTTTTTGTTACACTAATATTATCACCGTAGAACAAAGAACTAGATCTGATAATCATTATCTAGTTAGTGGTAGGCTTGTGACTCCCGCGTTAATCGTCAAAAAAGATGTCTGGTTTTAGTGTTACTTTGTAATGGCGAGTCTATCGTTTTATTCTGCAAGATAAACACTGGTTTCAACGCAGTAATTTATTTAAGATCTTCGCCAGTATGTTATTGATATTTTGCTATTGTCGTTTTACTTCATGATTTTACTCATTACTTCATCAAACCCGAAAAAAGCCCACGGAACCGACGGGCTCACCGTTGACATCTGCGCTGCAGCTATCCGAAGCGAACGGGAAATCTTCTTAGCGATAGCAAACAAATGCTTGTTGCTGAGGTAGGTACTTCCCCAAGCAGTGGAAAGCGGTGCACGTGATTATCCTACGCAAACCCGGTAAAACAGATTACACACATCCGAAGTCATACCGTCCTATACGTCTCCTGTCCGTCCCTGGAAAAAACGTCGAAAAGCTTTTGGTAAACCGACTCCAATGGCATCTCCTCCCGACCATCAGTCAGAAACAGTACGGTTTCATGCCCCAACGAGGAACCGAAGACGCCCTCTATGACCTGGTAGAGCACATTAAAAAAGGAGTAAACAGCAAAAACATCGTACTCCTAGTCTCCCTGGATATAGAGGGCGCATTCGATAATGCATGTTGGCCCGCCCTAAAAAACAATCTAGCGCAGAAGAGGTGCCCAAAAAACCTCTACGAGATGGTAAACTCATACCTCAATGACCGAAAAGTCAAAGTCAACTATGCAGGAGCAGCACACGAGAGCGAAACTACCAAAGGGTGTGTCCAAGGATCTTTCGGCGGACCCACCTTCTGGAACGTAATCCTAGACTCGCTGCTGCGACTGCTGGAAGCAGAGGGAGTATACTCTCAAGCCTTCGCGGATGACGTCGTTCTCGTGTTCACAGGTTCACAGTCAAACATCATCGAGTAAGTTAAAAGTTGAAGTACGAACCCCCAAACCTGGTCATGTCTGGCATCCAGCTTAATCTCGTCGAAGAAGTCAAGCTGCTTGGCCTGTTGATCGACTGTAGGCTCAATTTCAAAGCACACGTGAAAGCCCAGTGTAAAAAGGTGGCGGATATCTCCAAACAGATTGCACGTGCGGCGAAAGTGACCTGGGGTCTAAAGAGCGCGATCACGAGAACCATCTACGTCGCAGTGGTGGAACCCATCATCATGTATGCCTCAAGCGTGTGGGCGCAGGCGGTAGACCTCGAGGAAAACAAGAAGCACTTGAACTGTTTATAATTGTAGATAATGTAAGAGCGATTTATTGTGTGTATACTTTTGTTTTGTAAACTTACTTGATAAGGATCTCAAAACCATATTTTAAAAAGTCTGATAAGAGTTAGAATATTACTAAACCAATCCCCAAATTATTTGTAAGGTTTATTAATTAATTAATTTATTACTATATTTATTTATTCTTCAATATAAATAGCAGAAACCGAATATTATGGGTATGTATATAATACATTCTTTTTAACTAGAATTGCAAAATTCAATAATAAACATATCTTTTAAGTTAGATAATTGTAGTTTTAATTTTCAAGTTAGCTTATTTTGAAATGGTATTCTCAATTAATAGTAGTAAATGCTTAACTAAATAGTGGCTATGTCCCAGATGTTTTATGTTTAACTGCTTTAAAGATAAGTATTTTAATGTAATTAACGGCTTAAATAATTTTTTTTACATAAGTTATCCTTAATGCTTGTTAAGAATGTGGCTAAAATACATTAACGGCATTTTAGTTACGTAATTTAAGTTAATTTTATGAAACATAAATTTCAATAGTCAGTTACCTAAAAACACTAAGCTAAAATGCCGTTACGGTGAACTTAACTGCATTTTAGCGTTTGGTTTTCACTTTTATCAAAATTTAAAGCACGGCTATAAAGCAAAAAATGTATTTTACATTTAAATAAACAGGTGTATTCATTTTAAAGTACATTTATTATAAAGTACTATAAAAAACATGTATTTCTATATCAGGAAGTCTCGTATAAAGTTTATGGTTATAAAGTAGCATTCATTATAAACATCTCCCGCGTTTTTTGCTGATATCTCCAAACTTGGTTTTGAGGCTTAACGGCATTATAGTTAGTGGACGGCAGTATACGATTCCTGACAGCTGCGACGACATGCCGGTACCGGCAGCAAATTGCCGTTTAATACTTTTTAGGAATTCTGGAGTTAAATTACGGCGTTAATTTTGTGAAATTATAAAGTTTTGGACAAGTAGCTGTGTGTTAGTTGTCGCTACGCAACAAAGGGGAAAACAAATTTGTTCCGAGCGTGACATTTTCTTCAAATGACTTCTCTATTTTTAATCTTCGTCTTAAAGGCATTGTCTAAGAAAAGAACCGAGGTGCTTTTCCAGTTTTTACAAGCGGAAAGCTTAAACTAACTATTGAAGATTGCCTGATTGTTTTTTGATGGACTGATAGAAGATGCGTATAGATTCAAAATTAATAAATTGGGTAAAGTAAGGTTCGGGGTTTATTAGGATTTATGATGCGAATGTTGGCATGTGTTGGCCAAACAGCTCATGCCTTTCAAATTCATTTCACGTTGTATCCTCGCCAAAATTCTGCCACAAACAAGTTGTGTAATAAAAAATTAACACGTTTCAACCGTCGGGCTATGAAGCATCACTTTTTCATTTCAGTTTTTTGAGTGCAGTTCACCGCAATGCTGTGAACTTTTTGTGGCTTTTTTAATTTTGGGGCTTTTCCCTTCGTATAAAATTTTAATAACCCATTGGCGGAATCTATCGAGCGATTGTTTTAAAACTTTGGAAGCTTGTTTGAGAGATTATTATTGTGATCGGTTAACAGAGAGTTTGATGTCTAGGGACTGGTTGTTTTGCGATAGTAATTAAATATAAGGACTTAAATTCGCTACTATGAAAACTGTAATGACAGACTGACAGACAACGCACAATTTAAACTGATGTATCTAGAGTCTAGAGGTATGGAGATTGTGTACTAGATTTCTATTTCCTTATGTTACGTAGAAAGGATTAAAAAAGGGAAATTTCCACTCAAACCAAATCGTGGATTTTGGTATAACATAAAAAAATTCAACATTACCATTTTTTCTTGCTTTAAGTATTTTTTTTCATGAAAACTCGTTTTCACGAAATTAAAGTCAATTCAAAGTTTAATGTAACATGATTACTAGCAACAGTGCATTGCTCCGAGTGAGTTGCTAAGTTATATGCCACGTACCTTGTATGTCAGAACAGAATATTGTCGGCGAAACTTTACGAGTGCATGGTTCGTGATAAGCTCCAGCATTAAAGTAGTTTCAAATTTGCTGTTACATAAATTAGTTTCAAAGCTAAAATCAACAAGCTCTTACCTACTTTCAGGTATATAACTATAATCTCGAGAGACCTAGAATTTGGACTTTAATTAATTTTGTTTTGTTTCAGTTGGATCATTGTTGGATCACTGTTGGATCATCGTTGGATCACATGTTCTGAAAACCAGCAAATGTTATTTCAAAACGAATATCTTTAAATGGAAAGTTAGTACTGAGCGAACAGAACCTGCAGATCACATACAAAATCACTAAGGCTACAAGGAAACTGTCTACGTGACCTGATGAAAATAGATGCGACCTGCTGAAGAAACCTGTTACTCAGCAGTGGCTGGAATCCGAACAATTTCCACCATTGAAAAAGAATAAGAGAAAGAATGAGAATTCACTATCGAAAGATCTATTTTCCAACGAATAGAATCTGCAGGCTAATTATGTAAAGTTGATCGTGACCGGGATTGTAATAGTGAACGCATGCTATCTCATTCTCGCTACTCAACTTGCACCATGCGCTCGCTCTTACCGTAACAGATTACAAATGATCGGTTCCTTGTACCCAAACGTACCCATTGCATACCGATTCATTATTTTATTAGGTGAGAAAACTATGAAAAACCAGAAACAGCACAACCGTAACGTTGTCATCACATTAATTTTCATGTAAATTTTTAAACTTAGCGCTTCCCACAAAACATCCACGCACGAAAGGAAATGAAAATATTACGGGACAGTTTATTTTCAACGCTACCAACAAAACTCTGTAAAACACGAACTGTAACACTACACGGAATGGCAGTTCATTACACAGCCGTGTAATTTAATGCCCCTAATAAATAAACCAAGTACTTACTCGGTAACCAGATTTGCCTCACTAACTATTGCGTTTGTATTTAGTGGTTGTTTTTGGGAGGTTCAGTCTATTTTATTAATTATTATTTGGCTTAGGAACATTTTAATAATTTCGGTTTTAATTATCGTCATCAAGTAACTTCATGATTGATAGTATTTTGGTTTTGGTTAGTTAAATATTAGTTACAAGGAAATTACTGGTTTGATTGTGGTTTACACTGTCTCATTTGTATTGTTGTGTTTATTCAAAGATTTTGTGAACGTAATTATAGACTTGTCATAGATTAGACTTTGCGAGACTTGAATATTTTAAGAATTCAAAATATCTATTATTCGACAAGAATGTATTTCGGGGAAGACGAAAAACATTTTTTCATCTGTTTTCGCGTAGGAGTGAAAAAACCTGAAGGCGTTGTAAAAATAAAACGGAAAAAATGGATATTGATGACTATTTACACAAAGAAACCTAAATCATAAAACTCCAAATAGTAGGTTAAGAATAATATACAGGGTTATAAGGAAAGGGTATGCTAAGCTGTAAAGGTTCATAGTAGATACTCATTATTACGAACAACTTTTACTATCACCCAATCCAGAATTCGTGAAAAAAATCAGCTGTTCCACAGAAAAATGTCAAAACACTCGGCAAAGTGTTTGGAGCAGCTGATATTTTTTCGTTAATTCCGGGGTGGTTCAAAATGATGAGTACTATGAGCCTATTTCGGTTAAGCATACTCTTTCCTAATAGCTCTTCATACCGAAAACTTGCAAAAACCTAAAAATATTTTAGTTTTTGCTGCACATATTTCGTGAAACTTGCTTCTAATTTACATGTTGGCATTTCGGACGAGCGAAATGCGAGCCAAAGCGTTGCTTCTTTGATATGACACAAAGTAACCACTTTGCACACGTTAGGGATTTGGGTACATTTTATTTAGATTAATTTTAAGCTTTTTGATGGAGCAGCATTTTAAAACGTGCCCAGTTTTTAGATCGTAATAAAAACTAAAATGTTGACTTATTTTATTTTGTTCGTACCTTGTGGTTTGTTCATATTTCGAAGCTACTAAGTATATTAATGTTTCTGTATTTATTGAGAGAGTAGGTATTTTTTATGGGACGTTTTCATCAAAATCTAAATTTATCTCTTAATTAATGCTGCGATTTTTCTGTGTTGAAGTGCTACTCGTATGAGACAAGAACTGGACCAATCGAGTAGCAAACTCGAAACGCCCAGTTTAGAAAGCACACACGCCATTTTTATTGCCAGTATTTTGCTCCAGTTAGTCAGTCGGTGGTTTAATCCGTAGTTCGTCCCAAGTTGGCTAGTTGCCGTTTCCTAAAGTTCCAGCGAACTAACCAAACCAACGACCCCACAAAACCAGAAACACGTATAAGCCCAGTGCACCAACCAAGTGGTCACTAAGCTAACGAAGGATCTAACAACTTGCCAACCTTTAACTTTCACCACATTAGCCGACTCTCACGACTTGGTTCAATCAGCTCACCCGAAGCATTTCAAACACATTTCACCAGTTTACGATATTTGACATTTGCCAAACATCCCGGCTCGAAACATAAACTCCAAGTGGCTACTTGCGCTCAATTAACTTGCAAACTGGAATTAATCCGTTAAATTTATTGTTTGTTCGCAGCTCGTAAAGTTCAGGGCTCGTAGCTCACTGTTACAGAATGGTAACAGATTGTTGACTGTTCCAGCGACTGTATGAGCCGGTTCATTTATAATAATTGGTCAACAAGAAAGGGTCAAGTGGCGAAAACTTGGAATTTACTTGTCATGATCCTGAAGTGGGACAAAGCCTGCTGGGCTTTCGGTTTGACCCGGGATTTGATATTACGAAAAAGCAGAAATATTTTTTTTACTATGAGACTGATTTCTGATTTGGATATGAAGTTAAAATCTGTAGGTTTGTTAAACTATTCGAAATTATAATATTAATTTCAGCAAACTTGCGAACAAATTAACTTCCACAGCGAAAACGATCCTCTTGTAGCTTTTCTAAATTAACTTTGACAGACCAGACGTTATCTTCGTCTTCTTTATTTCATTCTCAGTAGGAAAATAACACTTTTAGTGGTGCCGAAACTTTGTTAAGTTTGTTAATTGATTCGAAGAAATCTGCACTACAACAACAGTAAAATATTTAGGGGACACGTGTATCCTATTTTGCTCAGCTGTGACGATTAAATTATTATTTTTAATTTTCTTCTATAAAGTAGTTATACAAGTTATCACAACGTTATTATTGGCGAGTTATTTCTCACGAATTTACGAATAAAATTAATTTCAAATAGTCTAAAGTTTGTTTTGGACTGTAACAATATTTAAGATCCGATTGTAACCACAATTTTAAGCCCTTAAACAGCTTTGACTTTGAACTCGAACAAATTGAAATGCAACGAAATAGAGAAAATACGCGAGCAAAGTTAAACTACTCAAGTTTTTCAGCATATTCATTGCAGAAGCTCAAAATAAGTAATAGAAGGAAGAAGGAATACATGGCCATAAGGAAAGGCTATGCTAAGTTGAAAAAGGCTCATACTACACTTATAATTATAAACAACTTTTACTACATTTTTGTTATAGGTAACTAACATGGGAATACTCACGTAAAAAAAAAGTAAAATGTGTGAAAACCACCAACCCGAAATTCAAGAAAAAAAAAACAACAAATTGTCAATATTTTGTCGAGTTTCAATCGCATTTTTCTATGGAACAGCTGATTGTTTTTGTCGCGTTTCAGGGTTGATTCTATATTAAAAGTTGTTCATAATGAAGAGGATATACCCTTTTCGGCTTAGCATATCATTTCCTTATAAACCTGTTTATAATATTATAATAGAAGCAAGAAATTGGAGTGTATTTTATTTGTGTTTTCATATCTCATGTGATCATGAAGCATCAACCGTTAGTACTACTTTGTACGACTATTTTTACCCACGACGGAACGGAGCCCCCGACGGATATTCCTCGGTTACGTATTATGATAAAATTATTATCGCTACATCTAAGTATATCTTCGAGAAACAGACACGGTAAACAGGAAAAAACTGTAAACATCGATATTCATTGTTTAGGTACTTAAGTATATCTATTACCGATTTCTCGAGATATCAACTCTTTTTTAGAAAGTATTTTTACGTCTATTATAATATTTCGTTACATAATAATTGGGTTAAGTCGGGGGTTTTGAGTTATTTTATTCTTTTTCGATGAGATTTTTACCGTCGTGGGTTTTTTTCAAAATTTTTAATTTTGATCAATTTTATAATATAGTCTATCTATCTGATGAAACTACAGTAGTTTCACTGGTACTTGGGTATAGTGTTAAGGGCAGGGTAAAGTAACATGTCTGTTAAATATTTGATTTCCTTTGAAGCCTACGTATGAGATCCTTCGCTTTGCCCTTTCACATCCCGTTTGCCATCTTGTTAATAAGTAATGTGCCCTCGGTGACACGAAATGACGCGAAACTGTATGGAAACAACAGAATCGTTCGGTTTTCTGAACAAAGAGCGAGATTTTTTATGGTATGATCATGCAGCGTTATAAGGAAAGGGTTTGCTAAGTCGAAAAGGCATATAATACTCATCATTATGAACTTTTACTATGGGGCCAACCCGGAATTCGCGAAAAAAAAATGTTCCAAGAACATTATTTTTACAAAACAAAAAACAAAAACCGACTTCAAAAGACCGACTATTGAGTTATTCATCTATTTGTCGCGCACGTACTTAATGCAAAGGACAATGTCCACTTGTAAGGGGATTTTGGCTTAGAGTGAACAGTGAGTTTTGGTATAATTATTACATAGGCCAAGTACCTTATGTCAGTGGCTAACAAAATATTATAATAACTTTGTAGCAAAGGTTTGGTAAGAGACCTCTTTCCTACATGTAAAACATCATGGTCAGCGGAGAGCTTTTGAAATAAAACAAGCTTATTTTTATTTCTAATCAGAATCATATGTAATTAAAACAGTATCCAGAAACTGGGCAGGTGGATTTATGTTGTCTTCGTACCTGGCCCAGCTTAAGTACCAAATGACGGTCATAATGTGAGCGCAGCAACCCACAGTCTTTCGGCCCACAATGCAATTGCAGCAATAATGTTTTGCAGCCTATATTGTTACAGTTCTTGACTGGTTAGCTGCAAGTGTTGATAACTGAGTTTCACCTTCCTCTCGGCATGCAGGTGTGTGAACAGAATAATTAAGCTGTTCCAATAGTCTGTACAATCAATTACAAATGGTTTTATTAGGTTCCTATGCTTGTGCAGGGAATATGTATCTTTTTGGTACATATAATTTGACATTAACGAGCCAGGTTTGACATGAGGGAAGATATCGGAGTCCAAAGGAGTGCCAGTGTCATGGTGAACGGCGGCATCAGTGTCAATAGGCGGGCCAGGGTCATTGTGAGCGGAGGTAAAGTCGGAGTCCATAGGGAAGCAAGGGTCGTTATCAGAATCCATTGTCCAAAACAAGTACGAACTTCCACAATACACAATCACAAACAATCCAGACCAGAACGTCGAGAGTCGAGAGAGACGACAGATGAAAACAATTTGACGTTAGTAACAGGACATGACGGATGCGGAGTTGCCATACTACAAAAAAAAAATCGATAAACTAATCGATTTCGATTTCGTTTCTGTGTTTTCATAGATATTATGAAATAAATACAACCTAGAGAGTAATCCTCGGTTCATGTGATAAAAACATCAAGTTAAAAATTGTCCAATTGAATCGGTTAGCGGTGCAATATGCATAAGACAAGTGCGGAAACGTAAAATGCCTGATAGACATTCCAGTAAGTTACAAGACTTGGGACCGGGTGTTCAAGACGAAGTTCACCATTTACGAGCACACGCCAGATTGCCAAGATCGCCATCATCGGATGCGACGCGGTCGACATCATTCATCATAATATTCTGTACCAAATATCGAATAATAATAATCGATATAAAATAGATCAACGATATAAAATAAAATAATTTTCAATGGCAACACAAGATTTTAAACCTACAGTTCCGTTTACTACTTTAAACTACTATTTCTTCTGTGGGTTTACTCAGTATAAATACTAATTAAATCTACTTTTTTTCTGTTCACCTTGATACAAAAACATACGAGAATAATTATTTAAAAAAAATAAAAGAATTATCGACAAAATCATTTTTTTATGAGCATCCTGTTCACGCCAAGCCGACTTTGGACAATGTCCTTTAAGACTTATATGGTTTTCTCATGGATACCATTATCAGAACTGGACTAAATTGAAATGGGATGCGTCAGCTTTCTAATAAAAAAAGAATCATCAAAATCGATTCACCCAGTCAAAAGTTATGAGGTAACAAACATAAAAAAAAAATTAAAAAAATAAACATACAAATGAATTGATAACCTCCTCCTTTTTTGAAGTCGGTTAAAAATGTCAATGACACTCGAACAGCTGTTTTTTCTTTGAGAATTTCGGGTTAGTCCCATAAGCTTGGGTTGGCTATGGAGAATGTGTGATTTAGTTAGTTGTAATTTTTTTTATTTCTTTAGCTGCGCCCCGCGGTAACTCTCGCGGTGATGTAAAACGGTGATGAGGACGATGATGACGATGATGAGAAGTATATAGGGTTATTCTAGAGCCGAAACTATATACATTTCAAATTTTATTAAAATCAGATAATAGTTGCGGATATGCGTTAAAACAAATATTCACGTAAACATTATTAGTAGACCAGGCTGGGCGTTTAACTATAACATAATATGCCTGAAATTAAGAGACAATGTGTTAAGTTAGAAGATGGTAAAACATAAAACTTAGATGACGCTTTTTAGTGCTCTTCGTTTTTTTTACTTTTTTCAAACTCACAACAACGGATGTGGCATACTCTTCTATTAAAAGCCGCACGCAACCCGCGCCCAAACTCAAATATACCTAGTTCATAATATTTCAAGCAATATTACTCTACGTCATTTCCAAATTCAAAACTTCGAAAGTGAACTTTGTCAATAATTATAATAGGTACCTAAAAATGTTCGAACTTCGCCAAGTTTCGATCCGATCCATCGCTCGTTAGATAACTTTGGAAATGCCTCGGCTATTTTATACGTAGGCCCGGCGGAGCGAGTATTTTCATGATTTTCTTTATCAAAGCTGCCAGAGGCAACGGGCCCACTTTCGGAATAATTTCCTCGGGTTATTTTCACTGTAAGTAGTGTTATATAGTCCGCCTACGATTTCTGACGAGCGACATGCCGAACGCTATGAGATTTACAGGGTTATAACGAAAGGGTACGCCGAAATGGGCTCATAGTACACATCATTATGCTCCACTTTTACAATGGGACCATCACGGAAATCGAAAAAAAATAAATTTGTGTTTCGATTTCCAGTTTTGTTCCATTGTGAAAGTTGTTCATGATGAGTACTATGAGCCTCTTTCGGCTTAGCTTACACTTTCCTTACAACCCTGTACCTCATTTAGATATTCACAGAAACTTAAATTATGAAAATACACATGAAAATTAAAATGTAATTAAATTAAAATCTAAACCAATAAAACTAAACTAAACTAATCTAAAAGGCCGCTGCCTGCGGGAATTGTTCCCAAAATGCTGGCCCCATTACCACGTTGTATGGCGATGCTCACCCTTTGGGCGAGATAGAGGCCAGCATTTTGGTCACGTGTTGCTTCGACCAGAAGAGAAAAAAAAAGAGAAATAATAAATAGTAAAAATGTATTTAGATTAGGTATATCATTTACCTACATATGAGAAGCGCGCAAATATGTTAAGTTAACATATTCCACCACACTAGGATATTGTACAATATTGTACATTATAATATGTAACATAATTACAAAGGTCACGTTTGTTTGTAGGCCACATATAAGGCAACCTGGAAGAAATTGCTTAAGGTGATAAAGCTACCCTATTCTAGAAAATGTTATTCTGCAGAGTTCGGTTTTAAGGTTCGGTTTTAAGATTCGTTTTTGTGTGTTTCTATTCAATTCTAGCTTCCAACATCTCTTACGAGAAAATAAAATTGAAACTATTTTCTGCTTCACTGCATTTCTAGTAAACTATCGCAACAGTAACAACAGCAACTTTGTTCATACTTGACTGGATTCTCTTAAGGTAATTGCCAGAATCGCTACTGGTCTTGCACTGCCTAGTGACCGGTAAATGCGACGCCACTAATCGTATGTTTTTCAACCAAAAAAAGTTTAGTAATATCTTTTATATAATGCATAAATAACACAAGTGAAAGTAACGAGAAATGGTTAATTTCACTCGTATTGGACTGTATTTTCCTTGAAATAGATTCATATATAATAATTTGTTTTTGAAATTCGCCGTCATATTTTTTTCTTTTCTTGAAAAACTACATGACTGTGTTTACATGTAGGGCAGTTTCTAGTCAGTTTCGAAAGCATTGTTGTTAATTATTAAATATTATCAACTCTATTTATTACATCTCACTGCTTATGCCCAGTAAACTAAACTAGTTTACTGGGTTTCTACTTTTTCCTTTTTTTTTCTTTCTTTTTTTTTCTTTTTCTTTCTTTTTTACTTTTTACCCAGTTTCTAGTCAGTTTCGAAAGCATTGTTGTTAATTATTAGTAACTCTATTTATTACATCTCACTACTTGTGCCCAGTAAACTCTACTGTACAGTATAAGTACAATCTCCAGTTTAACTTTCAACACAAACGGTCAAATTTTAATCTTGATTCAACATTTTTTCGCTGTAAGCAAATAGTTTTCGACCTGATTTTTCTGGCTGACTAAAGCAGCTGACTTTGCAAAATCGTATATCTGGCAACCCATTTACCAATTTTTATGAACCGTCGAAATCATGACACGCCAAAATTTGGCGTTTTGACAGCTATCGTTTTAGAGATTTTTGGCAAATATTCAACGATGCAATAGATTGCAATTGCGGGAAAAGCGGCATGTATTTTACGTGAGTCACTATTGGTTGGGATGGGGTATATAATAGACATACTTAGAAGGTATTTTTAATGGTGTATTAATATTTAAAGGTGAAGTTCTACACGTCAAAGTGAACAACTTTTCAGGACACAAGTTTTCTAAATTCGAGAAGAAAATATCGAGTCTCCATACAAAATATTATTCACGTGAAAAGAACACGTAGAAAACCCAACGTAGTCAATATTAAACTTCCTACTTATAATTACTATAATATATTGTTTAGTTTTACTACTAGATCGTCCTTGAAATCAAGACAAGAAAAACCAACAATTCTAAAGATATGTTACATTTAGTTGATATTTTTCTTTGGACCAACTAACTTTCAATTGCAGGGTCCCATTAGTAAAGATTTTCATAATGCTAATTATTATTTGAGTACTAGTGGGTTTAGTACAATTTTTTCATGTAGGTAACCCTGTATTAAATTCTATATTCAAATAATCAATGAAGAGGTATCTTACAATTACAGAAGAATTACTTCTCTGAATTTTTAGAAAAGCGAACCAAGCGTAATATAAAACTTAATTCTTTATTCTAGAATCTGACATAGTATCACATTATTTAGCGATCACTTTGCAAATGACGGTTATCCTTGTCTAATTTAAGGCGAGCATTTACAATACAAAAGCGTAGTCTAAATAATCAAAACTTTCCGAAAACAAATCCCACCTTTAAACGTCAACCTTAAATAATATCTATCCAAACAAACCCGAGCTGGGAAGGTTCGAATGTTTACTCGCAGTTGATTTATTACATCGCAGTAAGAACCAGGAATTAGACACAATTGCCAAGATTAATGGGCCCGCAACAAATTTTATGCTTCGGATCTTCGCGGCAGAGATTCAACCCGTAACTACCTCCTCTGGGTACGATTGTACCGATGCAGTGAAATTAAGCTTGTTCGTTTAAAGTTCGGGTTCTTTTAACTGGCTTAACTAATATTTGCTTGTTGTATTACTACTTCTTATTCATTCTTCTTAGTCTTGGTTTTTTCTTGTGGTTTGTTTGGTGTGCAATAAAACTATATTCTATTCTTCTATACCTATTATTTCAAAAACTAACCCTTTGGTATTTAATTTAAAGAAAATTGTAGTATTTGTAATCTACGCAAATGTCTTTTGGTCTGGTTTTATTGTATGGTCTTATTGTTGGTTCTAGATTCTAAAACAAAATTTAAAAAAAACTTCACTTCGAATTCAGTTTAAATAAGATTAGAGTAGTTGTTAGTTGTAATCGTATAATGAATAAATATGAAATTATAGTCTTTTTGCAGACTCGTCCAGTAATCAAAAGAGTAACATTACTTTGGACATTAATAGATTTTCGTACCTACTTTTATTGTTATATTCTTTATAGCACTACATCGCACTATCACAACCGGATTGGATTTTTTCTTCATTCTTACATCCTTAAACTTCATACAGGATACGTTAAAACATAGCGGAACAATTTGGATAAATTAATATTATCGGAAAATTATTTTTTAAATACAAACTACTATAAATACAACAAGAAGAAACACATTCTATTACCTTGTTGTATTGTGATTGTAAGTCGTTTGCTAAACCGTATTTCAAATTAATTTAAAAAGTGTTATTTATATCATTGTTGGCAAGCTAACTTGTTCAAAAAAGCGCAGAGCACTCAAGGGTTAACCATTATACATAGTAACAGATTAAAAGGGCTCTGCGCTGTACAGCCGTGTACTTAAGAGACACAAATCTACGACTTCGGAAGTAGAAGCCACACTCCGAGGAAACAAAATTAATACCGAATGGAAAATTTTGATTGGAAATTTGAGAGCACTTCGCGAAGTTGTGAGAACAGGAGGTACCTACCAATAAAATAATTAAAATTATTCTGAGAAAGGTGTAGATACTTATTTGGCTTTGCTTTGGTTGGCTAAATATAAATACAGTTGAAGCTCAAAACGAAGTCAAAACAATAATGTCAATTTCTTTTTAACTTAACTTTAAAACACACATGTTTTGTTAATTTGAAAACCAGTCAGCCCTTGTCCTATAAACCCTAGTGTTATATTAATAAAGATCTTATGAGTCTAAGTTTTTAGACCGCTTAAAAGTCTCTGACATTCGTAAAAAATCTCTTCTCAATAAATAATAAAATGTCTCCTTTCTCAAGCTAATAACATTCCGTTTTACTTAACATTGTTAATTCACTCCGCGGAAAATCTTTGTTGAACATCCCTAAATTAAATTACTTATCTAGGTGCTGCTCTTCTATACTGTCAAATACAAAAACGTCTTTTCCTCGGGCGAAGAGATCCTGTCAGGGACCTAATGTAATTTACCGGCAGCCTCCGAAGATGTTTTTATTCGTTTCTACTTACAATGTGGTTCTAAAACGTATCTGAAAGGCTTTTCTGTGTAAAAATAGACGTTATTTTTTGAGATACATTTTGTTTCTTACTCACATCTTTGGGCTATAGCTTAGAGCAGTTGATAAGCTATCTGAAATTTTGGGTATTAGAGTATTAGTTTTGACATGTTGATTAGAAAATATGAAGAAACGTAAAGAGATCAAGAGTTCTTTGTAATCTTTTTTTAGTTTGTTATTTCATTCAGCCTAAATTGTATTAACCTCGTTATTGATAAGTTTCCATTTGTGATTGATGATTATTTTTTGATGATAAAGAAATAAACTACTTTTATAGTGCGCAGTAGTAATGTATTTCATCGTTTATCGTTTGTAATTAACTTTATTAGCTAGTTTGTAAAAAAACGATAAGCTAGAAATTTAAAACAAGAAAATTAAATAATCTATTTTATGAAGATTCCTTGAAGATGCCTTCGATATAACTGAAGAGATAAGTAACAGGTTTATATAAATATAACAATCAATACCAGAAATTATGATAGACTTTTCATTCGGGTGTTAAAATGCCTGTGATAGCTGAAGAACAATTTACACAGCCTCGAAAAAATCGCTTCGGCCACAGAAACTCCCAAATCTAAAACCCGCACCGACCAGATCAGGCATTACTATGTATCCGTCATATATACACTGAATTGTGAGCACGCGGTCACTTAACTTTTGGAGTTATTTCATAATTTAACTATGTATTTGTTCCCGTTTTTAGAGTGTTTTTCCAACACTCCGACCGTCACCAAAACATGACGATATATAAATGTAGCCTAAAGACTGACATAATTAATTTACCTAGCAATAGAACACACAATTAAATCAATTATCATCTCGGAAATGAAGATGATTTTCCACTCTGAAGACCTATTCTGATGAGATATTATCTCTGTCGCTCTTATTAAAAATGTCATGACAGTGAGAATGCCCGAAACAATCTCGAATGACCCCGAACACTTCCCTGGTCAACTAGCCGACAATTACCACCCACCAACCTCACCCACTGACCGACTGTCTGTGGATTATTATACGTCTCCTTCGCATTTACCTGTCTCAGGTAAAACTTCACGTTTCCCGTGATAGGCCTCGTAATCTGAGCCAATGGTCAGCCAATTAACAGTTTAATGTCTAAGTAACTATTTAGTCAGGGCTCTCCAGCAAGAGCCCTGACTAAATAGTTACCTACCTATAGGTATAGATGGTGACTATAGTCACCACGCCTATATAGCCTTTTCAATAATAGACGGACAGACATCGAAGTCCCTTCTGAAAGGTTCTTCCCGAAAAGAGGTTCAGGACCCTAATTACCTGCGCCACTTAGGTCTCGTGGTGTAGTTTCGGATTCGCAATGATTTTATCGAACCAAGTATTTTTATATTCTACTCAATTTTATATCAAAACCAACGAACTAATACGCCTGAGTAATTATCTAAGTACCCTAGTCAAAATCTTTTCTATGAGATTTCTAATGGAATAATTTTCGGTAAAACTTTACGTGCTTTTGCACAAGTAATATGAAACAAACAAAAGGAAAATATAAATAGTTCCATCAAAAACCCGCATGTGCACATGTGGTCCTGATCAAGATACGTATAGTATAAAAAAATACGGTTACTTTAGTACCGAAAAAACTACGAAAATGGGTACTCGAACTCGAAGGAAAGATCGTACTATTTGTTAAATAAATCAATGATACCGAATAAGTTTTATGTTGGGTGAGTTATGAATATATTTTAGTCTAGCTTTTATACTAAAAATTCCAGCTCATAAATATATTAATATAAAATATCGATTATATTTTATAACAAATTATAGATACTCGTACCTATAATGTCTTAGAACCCACAGCAGACAACAGTAACTTAAAAAACTTTTAAACCTTAAAATTACCAAAATCTTAAACAACTTAGTGAATTATAAGAAAACTTTCTGAATTAAATTAATGGCTGTTAAGTAAACTCCAAACCAAAGCAATTACGGTAACAATTGAAACTTTTTGGACAAAGCCACTTACCTCAAAAAAACATAAAGTCCATAAACAAAACTGCCACCATAAAATAACTGGAAGTTCTCAATTTAAACGTAACACCGTAGACGTAAACTTGGCCGGAGCGCACCGAAACACGTCCATACCTCACGGGGGCTCAGAGTCTACTGAATTTAGGACCCTCTGTAAAATTATCTGTTGCACTAAGTTCTATACATGCGCAATACTCTGCCGTCAACTCCACTATACTCCCCATCCATTGCTGGGTACTTTCGTAAGCGTACATAAAGTCACAAAGGAAAACTCTCAATGGTGTTCAAACCATGCAGTATTGTAAAAGGAAATTTTAATGCCAAGGAAATTATTTGTCGCTTTGTTTAGCGATATACGTATTACGTAAAATTTAGGGACAGCGGTGTTTATGCTCTTTCGACGCCTTTTGTTCGTTTTTTATAGGAATAATAGAGGTCATACTAAGGCTTTTTGTTCGCGCTATATTTATGGCGTAGAGGTCAAAAGGCCATCCGGTCGAGCGAGGAAGAATATAAATGGGCTTAAAAAATGGACTTAGTCAAGTTTTCGTAAAGAGAAGGTTTTAGTACTGGAGCAAGTACCCTTCTTATCTAGCTCTACGGCTTCTAGAATGTTTTCACGGTAATTTGACGCAGGCGTATTTCTCTGGCTCCATTTCTGAGAGGTTTAGTCGAGATTTGTAAGATAATTAGATTAGGTCGAGAGATTAATTACTAAGAACTAAAGATAGCGCAGTCTGATTATCTTCTATTTTATGTTTGATTCGTTTTTTTTATTCTGTTTTTTTTCTTCGCTCGGGCCCGCTGAGACTGTTTCCACTTCTGATAGTTACCGGAGTTTTTGTAAGTCTTCAATTTTTGGTAATTGTTCTTGAAAGGTCTATATTGCACTGTGTTTGACTTCAATACTCCATAATCCTAAAATTCTAGGTGCCTATAGGTTTCTTGCCTCTCCTCTCTCTTCTGGTTAATACCTCTTCTTTTATAAAAAAATATTTAGGTATATTGTATACCTAATAAAACAAAATTACTTTGTCCAAAATTTCTGAAGGTGAAAGTGTAAATTTCTTTTTCCTCGGCACGTAAGTAATTCCTAAAGGAAAGCGAAAGCACCTATTTAAGTACCGTGTATACCATATTTATCGAGTGTTACGGACGTGAAAGGTCAAATTAACATTTTTTTAATATTTCATACACTTGAATTTCATAAAATAAAAAAATAAACAAGTTTCGTTGTGACATAAATAAGCACCTGACGGCTAACAAACGACAGCAAAATTCTAGGCAGTCACGGTACCGAACCTAATTTTCAGGTAACCGCTTTTTTCATTAATATTTTTCAAAGAACCTAATCAGTATATCTACTAAAATTCTTATTCACGTGTCCCACGCACGTCCCGAATTAATTCTATGTTAATGCTATAATTACCGGAATTAACTTTGCCTACGAAACACCATATGGGTCTACATGTACATTTTTCGGTACATTCATACCGCTTTTGGGGCCGAAATCCGGTATTATGAACATTTACGTACATTTACGCGTCGGCTAATCTCCGGAATACGGTAATTTTGAAAGTCGAATTGGGCTAGCTGTTTAATTATGTTTATTCTAATTTAATTTCCAACACTTCGTACTGGGAATTAGAAGACAATGGAACAATAGCTAGAAGTGGCTCTATGGAAGTTTTTAGAATTTGGGCTATAGAGCAGTAAATTTAGAAAATTTTATCATCATTATTGTTTTTAAAGCTTAGCTCTTGTTGGTGAAGAAGTTTCCCAACTTGGCGGACTTCTGCTAGCGTTTTTACCTCCTTGACATCTTTTTGCCTCATATGTGGTCCAAGAATTTTTAATTGGGCCTTTGCAAATGTAAATTTTAACTCCTATGGACATTGAATAATTCAGTCTTAGTTTTTGGTAAAATTTGATTTCCATTTTATTTATTTTCTCGTACTGTTTTGAATTCGAGAAATGGAAAAGCATTGCAAGACGCGCAGCAGCCATGGGAAAAGGCGTCGCGATGGTAGCGACATGTGACAACATTATGACCACGACAACTCTGCCAAGAGTGAACGATTAATGAGTTGATTACACGTAACGAGTACAGTGGCGAGACAGTAAAGAGGCATACTCGGCCAAGCAAACAAATCTTAGTTCTAATGACTGTTCCGCTTCGTTAAAATGTTTATCCAGACCGACTACCCTGCCGAGGGCACTGTCATGCCACTGTATTCAACCCATGAGAAGAAGATCTCAAAAAACATTACAGTTCTGCAGGATAGTGGGTCAAACTGGGTACAGCTATCTGCTTATATTTCATACAAACTTTTGGACTAACGTACCTAAATTCTACCTAATTAATAAGCAAAACCATCCTTGTGTTCTTTCGATAGGCACAGTATAATTTCATTCGGTCTATTGGCAGTATTTTGGCACCTTAATTAGAGTAACCTGAACTATTTTCCCTTGTATATTGCTCCTTATTAACATAGTAATGTGTCGGCTGCGAAAACAACCCTCTGTTTGCAAAGTAAATAGGTTATCAGATACTCGGTATCGACTAACATTTTAGTTAGTGGTTTACGAAAGCCTAGACCTAAATATACCTAAGCGTGAATTTTGGAATGTTTTAAGATATGATATTATAGCTACTGGCATTACTTCGCGGTTTTACTCGCTATTGTACAAGAATTAAGTGGTACCTCGTGGTTTTATTCAGTATTCTTGGTACTGTTAATATTTGAAAGGTAAAATATGTAAATGTTTAGTCTATGAATTATTCGGGATAAAAACTATCTTTCTACCATTGATACAATCTGTTAAGCCGATTCAGTGTGAAGTAGTAATAAACTTACAAACGCCCCTTATAAACATACTTCCAAACTTTTGCGTTTTTAATGTGTTTTAGTTTGACTCTATGATTAAGTTAACAAGCATAATTATATTATCCTGTTATTAACTCATATTAAGTGAAAATGTTTTTAAAATAATGCTTAGTTCGTCTCTCTAATTAATTACCTAAATCAGGCGTTTCGTTGCAGAAGCTCCATGGCTTCTCCAACACAAGAAATTATAATTAAAGCTATGTGTGTGCAACGTAAATAAGTTAATTTGAAAAACAAGCTTTTATTGCATTGTCATCGGAATTACACACGTAGGTAACTATATCAAATTTCAGCTCATCGGACATCGGGAAGTAGTTCAAAACTAAGTAGCAAAATTCCATCCGATCAAACATTGTTTTGTTACATACATTGTAAGTAAATAAAAGCCTTAAAAAAATAAAGAACTGCTTTAAGGACAGTGGACTGTAGGGACTGTGTGTGTTTTTTGAACTGTTTTAGGTGTTGTAATCCTTTTGTTTGTAATTTATGGTGTGAACAATAAAGAGTTTATCTATCTATCTATCTAACTGCAAAATTAATCAAAAAAAATCTAGGTGACGTTGCAGTCAGCACCGACCCACATGCGACAGCTATATGATCAACAATTCGCACTCAATTCAAACTAGTAATCGAGTTTTGTGTCGGTTTCAATAAAAGCTGCGTCAATAAAACTGTACATGTATTGGTTTACACGCAATATTCGACGCTATTCCATACTATTGACAGTTTTGGATACTATTGACGCTAATAAAGGAGAACGTGATTTTGTTGACACTATGTAGACTAAATTGAGTTTAGTTCGGTTCTCGGACAATGTAGGTAATACGAAAAGGCAACGATCGACACCACTTGCTAGTCGCTTTCCGATAAATTTGCTTGACGTCAAATCAAGCCACCTTGTCCGCGAGGAATTGCTACAAGAGCTATAAAGTATATAATATAGTAGCTGATTTTCAACATACTACCCTACTAAACTAAAAAATATTAAGGAAGTGGTTTTTTGTTTTGTTGAATCTTTATTTTGTTTATTTTAGATTTTATGCCTGGTACTACATTTTTTTTCATTTTTGTATGTTTTACACAATACGAACACAATAATATATCTTGTCCTATAGTGACCGTCCTATACGCACGTATAAGTTATTAGCTAGCGAGCGCAAGAATTATGTATCCAACCGCACGACGAGGGCCGTGCTCTTACCGAGAATTAAACAATGTTAGTTGGGGACAAAGCGAGTAGAGGACCCTCCACGCGAGCCTTTGTTCGCTTGCGCTGGTGATGTTTCTTTTATTAGCGGTGCAAGGCATGAACTGGCATGTTCATGGACTATAAGGGCTATAAGCCCTAAATCATCTTCTAACCAACTTTGCTAGAGCAGTAACTTGAATTGTGTTTTGGCCTCTGTTGCTAAATGCCAAGTGCCTGGTGGCAAGTGGATGCGTCAACGGAAGATCGTGCCATGTGGCGATAGGAGTGACCCATGTTCAGCAGCGGACAGATAGGTTGAGGTTAGGTAGTGTACATTTGATAGGCCACTGATGGATGAGGACTAAATGCCAGCGCAAATTTCTTGTATTGTCGTCGCGTCGTCATCTCACTTTAGATATTTTTTTTGTAAATTCTTTCTCTTATCACCATGTCTACATTGGACGTCATTGAACTACTAGAAATAAAGAGTTTTTTCATTTAGTTAATATCTATGGAAACTGTATTTGTTCGTGTAACAGTAGACTTGTTGTGAAACTTTTCAGACAGCTCGAAAATTGGGCGTGTTTTAGCGTTTATTGTTCTAACATAAACAACAAACACCAATTATTGAAGTAAAGTAAGTCTTGTTGAGAGAATCTTCTCTTATTCATCTAACTTACTTGACTGACCTTACATCGTTCGTCGTTCACGTGTAAGCGATTTACACCTTTAATGAGAATAAGTAAAAATATGTTTACATATACCTCTGAACTTCTTCTCCGGACGGAAGCAAGCCTAGCCTACAAATAAATAATTTGCCAGTGAGTTTAGTCGTAAATTCTGAGCTTTTTACTAGTATGTAATATATGCAAAACCTGTTCTTATTTCTAATACAATTATACCGTGAAACTAAAGAATAGTTGTTCCAGTTTTTTCATGCTAAATGTAGATTTTAATCAAATAACAACTTCCGCACACATGTCAAATTTAACGTTATAATGGAAGCATTTCCATAAACTTTTGATTATTTCCTGAAAAAGCGGTAAAAAATATTTATAGCTTTTGTAAGCCTTTATTCAAAAGGTGAAATGGGTTCAAAGACTTATGCGCTGACCCTCGGCTTGTGTGAAGTAATTGTTATGGTCGAACAAGTCAGCTGCCTTACCTGGTTGTAGAATAATTTTGTTAAAGAGTGAACTGCCCAAACTTTATTCTTGTTCTAATCTAAATTACTACTTTTGAATCCAATCGTTTAGGTTGAAATGTATCGGTTTTGGTTATATTCGTTACTAAGAATAGTTCAGTCATTGCATTTATTTATCTTGAATGTTATCTGAAAGTTTGACAGCTGCAAAGAGTGCTGTACGGATGGACCGTAACCGAAGTGTAAAGAAAGAAGACCTTGGTAACTAAATAATGTAGAGATTTCTAAAACTTTGGCTTTGGCTTTAATTTTTTCCTGATTCGTCATTATTGTGTGCCAGTACACAATAATTAGCAGGTCATTAAGCCATTATCATCACCCACAGCCTTCTCTCTCCCATTACTGGGTATATCCCTCTGTCACGTTATGCCAGCTGCCTCTTTCACATACCAATCAGGTCCAGCTTCGACCCCGACTCTGACTATGTCGTCGACCCATCTCGTCGCTTACGACAAACTCTCCGCTTGTCTTGCTTCGGCCACTACTCCGCCACTGGCTTACTCCACCCAGCATCTCCCCGCCTAGCTACGCCTGACGTGACCATGTTTAAGTAAAGTCACATAATTTTTATACACGCTTGAAAAAAATATCGTAGGTAGACGGTTTTTCCCAAGCAAAATTGTTGCGGTCACGGAGTCACGATGCGTTGAAATGTCACTAATCTGGACCCGATTTATCGAACGTAGGTGTTGACAGGTAAAATCGTGAGGCCACGGAGAAAATTACAGAGCGATGAAGTGATAAGCAAGTTTGTATAGGTCAAGTGTCTAGCCTACTTGATGCCAAAGCTTTTAGACCGCTTGGTTCTGATATCTAGGTAGTTGTTGTTATAATATATGCCGATAAAAAACCACTGCGGCTATTTTCATTTCATTTCATTTCATTTTCACTGCGACAGTTTTCATATCATCAGACATACGGTAGCACTTAATTGTAAACGCCACAATTTTATAGCTACAGTATTTTTTTTTATTAAACTTGTGGTGAATACGTACGAGTAACTTATCTAACTATATTTGTTTGGGTGGAATCTTGCAACTCAATTTTGAACCACTTCCCGATGTCCGGTTGAGCTGAAATTTTATATACGTGTTTAACTTCAATGACAATGCAACAATATATATATTTTTTTTTGAACCAGCTTAGAAAATGTACAAATTGCGCTTAAATTCCTTTATACTATTTACGCACGACTTTCTACCGCCTAAGCGATTGAAGGCGCTCAATCCTTCCTTAAAAATTTCCACTCACGCTATCTCCTCGTAACTTAGCCCTCATATCCGGCACAGACAGGAAGTGGAGCACCTTTAAAACAGCCACACGAGACAAGATTGCTTTTGTATACGACGCGGCGCGGTGTCACTCGATCTTTAATTTTATTCCCCTTTGTCGGATAGCTCAGGTTGAAGAGAGGGCCAGACGTGTATTTGCTCGGAGCTGCGTAGTACTGATAGTTTGACGAAGTTTGTGACTGGAAGTTTACAGTGTTTCGATTTGCAAGGTTATAAGGAAAGTGTGATAAGCCAAAAACAGGTCATAGTAGGTTCTTATTTTTATGAACAACTTTTACCATGGACCCAACTCTGAAATCGTGAAAAAGAAAAATCAGCTGTACCATAGAAAAATGTCAACGACACTCAACAAAACGTATGGAACAGCTGATTTTATTTTTGCGATTTCAGGATTGGTTCTATGCCTTTTTGAAAGTTGTTTATAATGATGCATACTATGACCCTTGTTGGCTTAGCATATCTAGTCCTTACAACCCTGTAGTTCTAGTATATCTCTAGTAGATTGATGCCTACGTAAAGTTTTAAAAGTGGGCTTTCGAAACTAAATCACTGCGGACAGGGTATTTGAAAAGTTGTCTTCAGAAACTTTCTAGAACTCTCCGTTTAACTAGTCTATGTAAACTTGAAGAAGAAAGTGAAATGAATAGGTAATGGAACTTGTAAACTAGCTACGTTTCGAGGTTTTACCCAAGTGGTGGTAGAAAACGGTGATGATAATGATAAATGACTTTATGTAATTTTCTATACCCATGACGACGTGTATACAAAATTTAACAATGATCCGTCGTGAAGATGTGTTAGCGTGAAAACAAACAAGCAAACTCACTTTTATACCTATTTATAATGTTTTACTAGGATTAGATTAATAAGTGCACATTTAGTCTAAAATATTATAAAGAGGAAAGATTTGTATTTTTATATGTTTGTGTTGAATAAACACAAAAACTACTAGACGGATTTCAAAAAATCTTTCACCATTAGAACTGACATAGGTGACATAGGCTATATGTTATTCTAGTGCAAAGCCGGGGCAGGTCGCTATCATTTATAAAGTGACAAAACAAAGTTACAAAATGGTAATACTATGAGATAATCTCTTTCACACGCATGATTGTATTATTAAATTGCCAAAATTTTGGCAATTATTATGAGTTTAGTACAACATTAACTGAATATTGCCTGTTTCTGCCAAACAGCAGCTCGTTGGCACCAGCGTACCTAAAGTAGAGCGATGTCGATTTGCTGACAATAAAAGCAAGCAAGTTTGTATAGTGGTATAGGCCGAGTGATTGGCCCTACTGTCAGTTTTGAAGCGATCTAAAGACATCTGTCTCAAACGTGTCCATTCAATATTTCGGTCACATTGCTAGAAACAAGGCAACAACCTGGAGAAGTTGATGGTGATAAGGAAAGTCAAAGGAAAAGGCAAGGGGTCACGAGGCCACAGCCCGATACGTTGGTCTGATCTGATTCGCACCACTCTCGACACCTCGGTCTACGATTCTCTATACATTGCTGAAGATAGGAACCGTTGGCATAACATCGTAAGAGAGAAACTATTTTTAGGTGGTGGTCACGACCCTCAGACACGAGGATCCGATTTGAGGAAGAGGAAAGACTTAGCTAAACGGTTGTTGTATAGTCATACAATCAGATCCACAGTAGCGCTAAGAGTATGATCGCGGCGCGCCGCGGTCCGCAGTGCCAAGCGAGACATAACCGCGAGCACGTCACGCTTGTAAACTCACCTGATGAAGGTCACCGAATGTGACCGAAACTAGTCTTAGTAGACGACATAATTTGTACGTGAGCATTCCCGTGTTAATTATAACAAAGAGTTTGATCGCCAAAAAAATACTAGAGGATGCATGCTAAGGTCGATTTCTTTGGAACTGAACGCCCCTGCAAAGTGTTGACGTTCACGTGCAAAGTAGACAGTGTACAGACAGTGTACAGACAGTGTACAGACAGTGTACAGACAGTGTACAGACAGTGTACAGACAGTGTACAGACAGTGTACAGACAGTGTACAGACAGTGTACAGACAGTGTACAGACAGTGTACAGACAGTGTACAGACAGTGTACAGACAGTGTACAGACGCACACATTGACATATCAATACTCTACTCGCGGCACTTTAGTACTCATGGACGTACGCACGAAAGCAGAGGAGTTCTTGGCTTCACAGTGCTCCATCTTTTCTCTAGGTTTAACTGAAGCCGTCACCGGCATGCACACAAGTAAAGTTGGGGGGTTCCCAACCAGTCACACCAAAACGAGTCACAGTGTGACTCGTTGGGAATTTTTTTCCCAACCAGTCACACTGTTACACGAGTGTGACTGGTTGGGAACAAATTTTTAAATAAAAATAGGTAAAAAAAATTTTTAAGTTAAACGGTTTTATAAAAAAATAAAAAAAAATGTACTAAAAACCAAAAAATAATAAAATAGATACAGTCGTGGGAATTATAAACATATGCATAGACTAGACTAAAATAAAACCGTGGGGCAAGAAAACCGTGGGACGTGCCCCACGGTTTTATTTTAGTCTAGTCTATGCATATGTTTATAATTCCCACGACTGTATCTATTTTATTATTTTTTTTTAGTTAAGTAAAGGGCATTCATTTTAGATTAGATGAGCTCTACCTACTAACAATAGGTTTAATCCAACTTTTTGTTAAATAACTATTACGATTACATCTAAGTTCAAATAATAGTCAAATATCTCAGCCAGACTAAGTCAAAACATGTACGTGTTAGCAAAATACTATCATTGCTTTACATGTCCTATCAAAATAAGCCGCAAATGGATAATATGAATACGTTCAGACTCAAAGCAGATAATCTTGTGTCTACAAGTTAGTATAACGTAAAATAACATCGCTCAGTTAACGTGGTCCTACTATATTTACTTACGTGTCTATCTGGCGATGTGCTGTAATCCAAAGATATTTAAACCTTCGACGTAAAAATAAAGAAATGAAATCTTCGTCTTCGTGTAATAAACTTTTACGTGTTTATCTGTGTGTCTGTTTATAGCGTCCTACCTCCCAAATGGCTGAATTGATTTCGGTAAAGTTTTCTTTTTGTTTGTAATGTGACTCGATCGAGTGTTTTTAGCTGTGATTAAAACTTACATTACGCTGAAAAATATTTTCCTCTTTTGGGGAGTCTGGTTAAAGTTGGTTTATATAGACTGAGCGGTAAGCCCTATTGACAGACATATTAAGCCCTCCTAAGATTTTTAACGATGCTTAACTGTTTTTGTAATGGATAAACAACCGGAACCTACAATTTAATTTCAACCATATCGATAAAATAAAGAAAGCAGTACAAACAGTTTGAAAATAAAAAAATATTGGAACCCATATTTTATTTCTTTAAATATTCAAATAACTGTAAGACATTTCTATAGAAATACCTGGAAACAGAAAATCACAACTCATTACGCAGCCTTCGTAGAAATAAATAAAACATTCGTAGCAGCAAAGTGCTACAAAAACGCGTAGACACGTCTACGAAAACCGTAGCGGCAGCTACGACACACATAATTATACCTATCGAAGTATAACCACATCATAATACGAAATCTCATAACCACAGGACATAACATAAAGAACATTGCTTTCACGAATCGAATTTAAGGTCCCTCAATTCGCGCCTATAGTCGTAAACTGCATAAATAAATGGGATATACGAGGAAAAAACTGTGCCACTCACTCCTGATCTTTATTGTTTCCCCAAGTGTTTATAAAAACAATTTTAACGAAAAAAAATATTTACTGGAATATGAATCGTATTTTGTCGTGTTAAATGTAGTGGTGGTGGTATGAATATTGTGGTTGGAGAGGCGCGGTGCCCATGACACGTTCTTTGTGCGAATTCCCTTGCTTTGTCTAGACTACCATTGTTCGTTAACTGGGAGCTTATTAACTGGGCGACATGCCGTGCTAGTTCATAATTAAAAGCTGTTTTGACATCTCAAGGGTGTGACTGAGAAAACAGAGAGCAATTAACTATAACCAAAAACACAAGAACTTTCGAAAAAATATTCCATGTGTATTCAAAAGGAAGCGTAAGATATTTTTAATGCTACGGAAAAAAGATTTTTTTTTCGGCTTAGTATACGCTTTTATTAAACTCTGTATTTCTAAAAAAGAACAGTTCCTATGGTATAAAAAGTGAAATTTCGTGCGCAGCTAGTATCCTTACAATATAACTTTGTATAAAACTTGTAGAAGGTACTATGTTTAAAGCCATTAACAAAGCCTTTGTTCCCCGGCAGGATGTTTATAAAAATGTAAAAAAAGAAAATCATTAGCTCTTTGAAACGGTAAAATCGCGTTCGTAACATATAATGAGACTTTTAATTAGTGTTTTATTGTTCTCCACAATCTCGTAATTCTTTTAGAAACATCTAATAAATTCATTAAAATAACAGTTTGTTTTTTTAGTATTATTATGAACAGTCAATATTGAATTACGATCATACGACTAGAACGTAAAAAGTGCTTTTGTAAATTAATGGCATGTGAAGCTGCACTCGGTTTTACCCGCTGTCTTTTAAGTAGGTAGGTAGGTACAGTTTGTTCGGGACAAAAGGTAGCATATGTGTTAATTTAGGGCATAAACTACCTCCAAACTATACGTCAAGTAAATCCGTTTAACTTTTTTGTTTAACAAACATCCAAACATACGAATTCACAATCAAACATTATCCAATTCAGATACATTCATTGAACAACTGATATATTGTTTATAAGCTAGATGTCAGTGAAATAATTGAAATTATCAGTTTACCCTCATCGGGCATTCAATATTAACATGTACACAGTCAAATATAGATTTTAAAATATTAATAGAAAACGATTATCAGTAGGATAAGTACAATGAAAGCTTTTCTTTTGACCTTATTTTAGTTAGTCTTTAAAGCTCTATCTTCAAAGCATCTAAATACCGTCAAAAGCTTGGATATAATTCAAATTAATAAATTAGCTTGAATTTCAGGGTTGTTAAGTCTTAAACGGGAAATCGGAAGCAATAAGATTACGAGTGTTTCGGTCGGATTTCCCATACATACCGACTCTAATATTGATGGCATTCATTTCTACACAATCGCTGTCGGTACAGCTCAGATCATTACCAGCATAATGTTACATGTGACCGTACTTAACCATTCAACCGTTCACATTACTAAATCACATAGAAACCTCTAACTTTAAGCGCTTAACTACTCTCCAATACTACGCTATCGCTGTAACTCAAGTATCAACAACCATTGCTCTCTGCAGAATCGTAAACTTTATAAGTCAAATAGTGAGCAATCAATGGTTTGCAAATGGAAGGAAAAGGTTGCTGTATTTCGTGTACAGTTGAAGGAAATTTCAAGACGCGGTTCGGGTATTAGGAATGAGGGGCATATTAACTGGAATTCCTTTCAGATTGGCTCGAGTCGACCCACGTCAGATTGGACACTGTCATTACACGTTGGATAATTTCGAATTGTCTTACGCTATTCAGTGGGAGGGTTGATAGTAGAATGGTTATATAATTATACCATTCAGGATTTATAAACGTTACTCACGTTAACGTTGCTTGGCAATTGGTTAGATTAACAACTGTCATGTAACTTTTTTATGCAATTGAGTGACGACACGGGCAAATCGCTCACCTGAACTTAAACCACCCACAATTTTGAACTCTTAAAATTCAAGACCCTGCGCGGTATAGCACTGCGCTCGTTACCCTGAGATATACGAGTAAGATGTTTAATTTTTAATTGCCCTGAAATTTACTGGAAACAATGCCCTTCAATCCAGAATATATGTAATATTTGCACATTACTGCATGGCTTGTGCGCAATACAAAAATGTAGGGCACAGTACTAACTTACTTTAAGCAATCTCTAATAGTAAGACCTTTCATCTTCAGTAATTCTCTACCTGTGCTAAATTTGGACGAGCTTGCTGATTCCGTATTGGATTATACAGCTACTAACGAGGTTGTCTTTAATGGTCACAGATGATGCTTTAATTGTCTGCCAAAGCCGGTTATGGACATGAATTATGTATGTATAAAGAGTAATTATACGAGCTACATTCCGCGGTTTTGCCCGTGCAGAGATCAACAATGACGATGACGATTGTAATAAGAAGTACGCCTATGTAAACACGTCTTTTTCTGTACTCCTGACAAAGTGTATGCAAATTTTCGTGATGACCAGTTGAGTAGTAAGGTGTAACAGTATACCAAACAAACTCACTTTCGAGGCTATACATAATTCTAGCTTGGAATAGCATTTATTTGCGACAAAAAAAACACAAAATAAATATTAATTAAAAAAGAAAGAGAAAAGCAATGGAAATAAATATGTTTTAAAAGCTTTTATTTAACTTGCAATGTATGTACATAATATGTATATAAATAAATAAGTATGTTGGTTCGGGTGGAATCTTGCAACTCAATTTTGAACCACTTTCCGATGTCCGATTGAGCTGAAATTTGGTATACGTGTGTAACTTCGATGACAATGTAATAAAAGCTTGTATTTAAAAATATTTTTAATTTTATTTTGTAATAAACCAGCACCAATTACGCATAGTACCGGCTGTAGACAACTGACGCTGGCTGAATGCTCACGATTCGAACCAACAGCAATGGGTAGGTACTTAACAAACCAAACACATTATTATTTATTTATATCATTCATCAAAATTGCTTCACTCGTTTAGTAGCTACTAGATAACAAAAAACCGGACAACATACAAACAGGACAAACACATAATCCACCTTTTTTGGATTCACAGTATTTGGATATAGAAAAATAGATACTTAATATTTTTAATAACACATTTCTACCAACAACGCTTTACTAATATCCCGGAAACTAGCTTTACTACGAAATGCGTGACAAAACGTTATTTAACAAAAACTGTTTCAAGGAAAAACATTCGCGCTGATGTTCGATGTTACGTGGATAAATAGAATCTATTAGTCAACTTTCAATTTTCCCAAAACTAGGTCAAAGTAGATCACTGGCACGAACTTTAGTCGAATGGGTTCTTTCGCTAACTTCGTCCTCAACTATGTTAATGACTTTTTTAATAAGAAGAGCTCTTCGCGGCTCCTCGAGTGTAGGGAAAGTTGGTGATAGTGGAATGATATACCTAATGTAGATATAAGGAAATTGCTTTAACTTGAAAATGTTGATGATAAAAAAGCGATTTCACTTTTAGCAGTATTTCTTTTTTCGTGTTCTTTTTTAAATTTATGTCTAGAGATAGGAAGGTGAAAATATGGAAAGTACTGGTTGATGCTTTGGAACTTCGTGCTTGTTCTTTGGCGTTTCGGTTCGTTTCGTTGTTGCGCACAGGTTCAGGGCTATAAAACATAGTCTATAGCACTCAGGTATAGCCCTCGTAATCCGACTTCGGTGGGTATAACATAGTTTTCTATCGATCCAGTTCCAGAAATAACCCTCAACGATCAAACATTTATACAAAGTTTTCTCTATTCCTAAAAAATAATAGCCCTAACAACAAAGGTTACGAAATTTAAATTTTTTTTCTGTAAACAACGAAATTCTAGTATTTATGCGAAACGAATATTTCATAAATGAGTATTTTTACATGAAATAAAAGTAGCATTCACATGAGAACAGCCCGCAGGGCACACAGTCCATTTCCAATAAAAATATGGCTCAAATTCGAAACAAAAAAATACACTTTCACTTATATTAAGTACGCTATTACGCGCGTTCCCTAAACCAACATTTATACTAAAGTGGCCAAACAAGGAACTAAACAAATTTCGAAGAGACTTCATCCGTTTCGTTCTGAAAATGTGATGGAGGCTCCTCTAGCCAACTGTACAGATAAGTTGGTGTTACTGTAACGCTGTGTAATACGTAACAATGGCACGCATTAGGGCTGTGCGATGAACCGCAGCGGTCTGGGGACCGCTTGATTTCCCCGAAGGCGGGATCTGTCCGAATCTTACCCTTCTCTGTAACCTGATAGGTGAGCCACACTTTCGGATAGATTAGAAATACTTATAAAGATTATGAGCGAGTTTTTAGTTTATTGGTTGACCACTATCCTATGCTTGGCTAAGTGCGTACGTGCGTAAGTGCGTGTGTGCATGAGTGAGTGATAAAGATATATTACATAAAAATTTAAGGCTTTAGTTGACAAATGTAAAATCATTGAAATCGAGTCTTTGTCATTGCTGGTCATTGGACAAGTACATGAATACTTTTAGTTAACACCAAGTTAGAAGTTTCAGAATAATATGATTAATTCTGTAGTTAAATTCGTGAAGATATACCTAAAACGAGCCCTCCCATAATACCACATTTTCGTTATTATCCACATGGGGTAGTTTTTGGTGACGCACACACGTTTACAGATTTTAGTTCAACCAGTTATTAATAACTGATAAAATAAATTAGGACCATAAGGTACTAATTTTTCAATTTAAGGTTTTACTCCGACCACGTTTTTAGTCACAACTTGAGCTCAGAAATAAAAAAAAGCATTATATCAATGGCTCAGACCGACACACGCGATCAATCATCGTTTAAGCAAAATTGATTTTGACCAAAACAGACATAACCCTAGAGCTATGACAATAACTTTTTTTTTCTCATGGTCAGTCAAATTCGATAACCCAAATCCACGTTATGAGTTATGTATGAACATGATACGCCTTTTTCCTCTTCTGCCAGATCAGTCCGTTTGCTGTTCCGAAAGGGATCGTTTTCCGGCACAAATTTACCCGTTACTTGGATTTTCGCCTTTGCTTTAATAATCCATGGGGTATTATTGTGTATTCGAATGGAGTGGAAGATTATGGAGCTATGTTTTGATGGAAATATGTTTACAGATATGTTTGTAGGTATATCTACGTTTGAGCACTAACTCGCTTGATGGTAAAGATGGTGTACATTTTGATCTTCGACACAAACAGAGAAGTTAGAAGTCTAATGTGTGTTGATGTGTGTCTGTCTGTGGTATGGTACCCAAATACGACTGCACTGAACTTTAAACGTTTTTTTTATAGATTTTGGATTCAAGAAAATCAGTTCAATCCTCTGAAAATATCAGGTCTTTTTTGTTTAGGGCTTTCAAAATATTTAATTGAATTACTTGTTTAGTACCACGTCCGTAAAACTTGTAAAAATATGGATGGCCCAAAGATATTCATATTGGGCGGTATGTTTTATGATTACAAGTTATACCCTACATCATACCTATATAAATTATCTTCTTAATTTACCTTACGCGTGTAAATATAAATCAATACATCATTCAAAAAGAAATCAGAATCAAAATTTAACGCATGAATAGAGGTCACGGACCAACCCAATATTATTAATTCAAAAAAAATTGTGTACAAAGGAACCAAATGTTGAGCTAAAATTATCTCACAACATTTTTACGTAATCCCATAGGACCTCATAGGACTGAATGTCTGATATGAGAATGTTTGATTATGATACATTTTTGGTGCATCATCCGAGTCCTGAGAGATCAAAGCTGTGCAGGGTTGTTGTACACTTGCCATAAATTCGTCACGAAAAAAGTATGTGTAAATTCGTCACAATTAGATTGTGTCTGATTAATTATGGCAAGATTTTTTTATTATAGGGCCTTAATTATAAAGCCTGCTTAAAGTACACGGCTTTTCTGACAACTCTTCGCTGACGTGAAATATCATGTGCCAAAAAGAAGACGAAGAATTTAAAACAATGCTTTGGTTTGAGCAGCGGTTGTAAGGAAGGTAACAACCGGCCAGTATAGTAGGTATAGTTTATGCTAATGTTAATTATATACAGGATAATATAAGTTTGGATCGTAATAAACCAATACACGTGTAAGAAACTATTCATAATTCTGAGTAACTATTATTGGGTCAAGCCTGAAATAGCGGGTAAATCAGTTATTGTTACATACAGTTTTATTGAGTGTCGGTGACATTTTCCTAAAGAATAGTCAGTTAAAAACATTTTGGGGAATAGTTGTTTTTTATTAAGTTTAAGCAAGCTTTACTAGTAATTAATGCCCTTTTTTACTTCACATCATAATTTTATCTTTAATTAAGAATAATTAATTAACTGTAATTTTGAGATTTTTTTTTCGATTTTTTATTTTATGTCACATTGTATTTACGACTAATATAAATGATTAAATATGATATAATAAATAAACAATCTTATAAACGCGAACGTTTGTAACATTTTACTTTTTTTCTCATAATTATCAAAAGACCAGCGGCCCGTCCCGGCTTCGCACGGGTAGACATTCATTTTTTAAACATTTTGGGATAAACGTAGAGTAAATGTGTCTTGATGCGGGAAATTATTAATTTTATTAATCTTTAATTTTCTAATTTTTCCCGTTTTTTTTTTAATTTTTTCTTTCATCGGAACCTTCTCCTGACAATAACAAACACAACCAAGGCGTGACCAAGGGAAATAGGGATTCATTTTTATATATATATAGATTTATCAGCGAATTTCTCAGAAATCCACAACGTTTGGTTGTAGCTCGAACAAATTGCTTTTGAAATTACGATTATGTTGAAGCTGATAATTCATTCGGTCTGATAGACTAAGTTTCGAGATTTGTGTGATTCAATCAGATAACACAGCCTCAGATGTGTCTGCGGGTTATTGCATAGTTTTAATTGGGGATCGCCCTGTAGTTTCATAGTTTGACGTCTATATCTCTAATCTCTATACAGGGCTATAAGAAAAAGGTATGCTAAGCCGAAAAATTATCATTACGAAAAACTTTTACTACGGGACCAACTTGGAATTTGGACTTCGCGATAAAAATCAGCTCTTCCATAGAAAAATGTCAATGACACTTGACGAAATGCATTAAACAGGTGATTTTTTTATTTCAGGGTTGGTTCTATTATTTAGTAAAAGTTGTTCATAATGTTTAGTACAGTGTTAACCTTGAATACTTTTTTTTTCATGCCATAGGTGCCAGACAAGCAAACGCGCCGCCTGATGGTAAGCGATCTCCGTCGCCTATGATGGATACCTGTAACACTGGAGGCATCACATACGTTAAGTGTCTCACCACTCACCAGTCAACCTGTATAAATCTATACTAATTGTGTCAGTTTTAACCTTTTTTAACCGACTTCAAAAAAGGAGGAGGTTATCAATTCGACTGTATGTTTTTTTTTTTTTTTTATGTTTGTTACCTCATAACTTTTGACTGGGTAAATCGATTTTGGTGATTCTTTTTTTATTAGAAAGCTGACGCTTCCCATTTGGTCCCATTCCAATTTAGTCCAGTTCTGATAATAGTATCCATGAGAAAACTATATAAGTCTTAAATTTGCATTAAGTACGTGCGCGACAAATAGATGAATAACTCAATAGTCGGTCTTTTGAAGTCGGTTTTTGTTTTGTAAAAATAATGTTCTTGTTTGTTTGTAGAATAAGATTTTTGGACATTGTTCTTTCCCTTAAAATCGTTTCCGTAAAAAATATACAGAATAGATAGTTTTCCAATAACAAAATGACCGAAACCTCTCTAATACAACAAATGACTGAGCTATAGGCTTTGGCACCACATTACAAGCGGCTTTAAATAAAATAGGCGCAATCTTATGAAAATCTCAGAAATCTGCTCAAAATTTCGTAATAATATTAATTCGAGTCGGCAACCGCCGTGGTAGGGAATGTAATTTTGAGATAACTCTGCCGCTTTTCCTTGTAGTGATACACTTTCCTTATAAAAGCTTTTCCGGCTCTAAATGGATTTAATAAAAGTTCTGGGTGTAATTTACACTTCCGTTTTTCTCGTTTGTATTCGTATTTTTTTAATGGCACTCGAAAAATTTTCATTTTTAGCATCATAATCATCATCAGTCTTAAATACTGCAGCTGTATATTCTTGCCATTAACAGTAGTACTAGTTACTGTTAGTTCTACTGTATACGAGTAAGTAAGTAAGGGCTTGAACACAAAACTGCGATGCGACGTCGCTTCGTAAAAATCTGCGAGCTCGCACGACGCATAGCAAGAACTTGCGAATTGAGACCCTGGGAGACGCCTTGCCGCACGAAATCGCATCGCAGCAATTTGTGTCGTAATTTTCTGCGTTGCGAATTCGCATCGCGTCGCATCGCAGTTTGTGTACAAACCCTAAGTAGTTTTATTTGTACATTTGACTACATTATTATATTGCTGTATGCCAAGCTATAGTATGCAGTTTAGCTGAGTCGTATAAGATTACAATGTGATTCGTATTTTAAATAATGCATTAAAAAATAGTTCCTCTCCTTGATTATACCATTATAATTATTGATTGATTATTCCTTGGTCCCTTACTAAACGAATAAACGATGTGCTTTTTGGTCAGTTATAGAAATGTTACAAGCAATTATACAGGGTTATACAGGGTTATTCATAAAGGGTATGCTAAGCTGAAAAGTGCTCATAGAAGTGCTCGCGAAAAGAAAATCAGCTGTTCCATACATTTTGTCGAGTCTCATTGACATTTTTCTATGGAACAGCTGATTTTTTTTTCGCGAATTCCGAGTTGGCCCTTTAGTAAAAGTTGTTCATAATGATGAGTGCTATGATAACCTAGAACATTTAAAGTGTCTAACCAGTCAGCCTGTATAATTTTGTTATTTCAAAAAACTTAGAGCTAAGAAGTAGAAATAAAATCTAACCGCATCAATCAAAATTTTCCTATTCCAAACTGAAAACCTCTTTAAAGTTATTTTCAATGGAAATCGTTAAATATTTATACAAAGCTTGAACGATTTCACAGCTGGCTGGAGCTAGCTCCCCTGAGATACGCCAGACGTTAATAGATAAAGCAGCTGTGCCGATCTATACTAATCTAGGTCAAGAATAAATTGTTGTAGAGCTTTTTCATCATTAGACTTAGTGATTTTGATTAAATTATTGAAAACTAGCTGTGCCCCGCGGTTTTGCCCGTGAGGTGATGAAAAACAGCGATGATGAATATACCTATTTTACTCTATTTTATTTCCATATTTTTTTGATTTTGGTTTAGTCTCACGGAGATGCATGATGATAACAGAGATGCGTGGTAACAAGCACATACGCATACACACAGAAAACTTTCGAATTGATCATATTAGATGGATATCCTAGCTAAAAGTTTTTAGTTTAATTCAAATTTGATTTTTAGTCGAAATATTATTATTAATGACGTTTTGTTTGATTACTAACACACGATTGTTGTTGGTAAATATTGGGTAGTTAAATTTGGGTAGTTAAAATTGCCTTAAAACAGCATTTTTTTTTCTCGATTTCAGGATTTCACTTTTGTTCCTTATAATGCCTTCCCTTATTGTATAAACAGGTAAACAAAATAACCACAACGAAAAAATTGTGTCAATTTTCATAAAAGCAAGAACACTTCCGGCAATCTTCATCAATCCCCTTTCTAATGGCCCCTAAAAATTCCGTGTAAAAATAAATTTAATTGTTTTTATATTTTCTTCAATTTTTTCCCGAGTTTAGTGCCTACATAATGTAATTGGCTTCCCAAAGCTAAGGGTAGGAATAAACTTAATTGGGTACAATTATAAAACGCTGCGGGCTCAAAAAATATAACGTAGCAAAACGTGCGCTTGAGTGTCTGGATGTGGCTTTTATTAACAGTTTAGTGTTTTACTTTGCATTGTGATAAGATAAATTATAACTGGCCATAATACTGACCTGTTTGGCTCAGCGGTAGTATGTCCGCCTTACATGCCAGAGGTCCCAGGTTCGATTTCCGGCCGGGCAGATGTTTGAATGATGACTTTAAATATTTGTTCTGGGTCTGGGTGTTAGTTGTCCTTGCTTTTGTGTATTCCTTGACATTCCCGACACAGGGTATCCTAATGGAGTGCTACGAGTGTAAAAAAACGTACCTGACAATAGTGACAGTTGATGCCAAAAATGATAAAATTATCAAAGTCTCAGATAAATTGTTAAGCTTAATTTAGAAAACCAACTTAAGGAGATAAACGATGGACAGTTATCCCTTTCTAAGAAATAAAGTAAATACGAGTTGGTATTAAATATTTCTTAGAAGTCTTCATAAGAAAAAAAAATAGAAAAGGAAAAAAATGAATGATGAATTTTCCTTTAAGTGATAAACTCTTGTGCGTATTTATCCCTCTCTTCTCACCAGCAATACGCATAGCATTTGACACCTTTTACTGTCTTTGATTTATTGCAAAGGAGAACGATGGATGATAAATGACAATTAATTAAATGATTCTTCTGCTACTCTTTTCAAAATCCAGTAATAAATTTTATTAAAAAATAGCCAATTAGTGATTTTATATTTTCAAAATTATATAAAAGTACGGAAGAGATAGCTTACAGCCTTTTTCCCTTCAAACGATAAAGTCTTGGAGGCCTATTTTGGTGAGAAGATTTTATTTCCGTCTCTGTCGATCTCATTAGAAAAGTCATGATAGTGAGGATGACCGAGATAATCTCGTACGGCCCACAAGAGTCCGCCTGTGCGTTATTTATCTCTTCCCTTCCCGCCAGCAGTGCGCATGGCCGGTATCCCAGATTTACGCTAACGTTAACGTCTTGCCGGACGGCCTGGCATTTGACAGCTTTTATTGTCTTCGAGCTATTGCAGACCCTTTAGTGGGTTCGAGATTTCTACACTTGAAATAAGTATTCTCTTACTCTATAATTGCATGTTGGATATATCGTTAACATGAGTATTATTTTTAAAAATCTACTCTCTACCTAGTGATTTCAATTTCTTTCCAGATAATGTTTCTCATAATAAATATTAAATCAAAAAGTATATTGTCTTTGGATGTTTATATTATGTTTGTTAGTTTTTTTTTAGTGGAAATTTGGAGATGTTTAAACACAGGCTAGGCTAAAAGTAAAAATATTTTCTGCACATTAGTGGGTAAAATCACAGGCCACCGCTAGTAATTGAACATCTAGTTGATTTTATCTCTCGAACGTTGATTTTCCAAGTTTATGCTCGGGCAGTTTGTGAGGCTGCCAATTTTGCTCTCCACGTCTCTCTATGCAACCTTGTTTCATATAACAGTAACTGCCAATTAGGTTCCTTTTTATTGAACGTTACGTCGTAGAATTTCCAGGTATCGTCTGTTAATTAATTTGACTAGTCGTTCGCTCCAAATTGTGACTTCAAGAAGCCTTTACTTGAATATAAATACTTGAATCAGTCAAACGATTTTGCTCGTATTCGTTCCTATAAACGTTCTATTATTAGTTGTATATTGAAGCAAAACTTAACGACAGACAAATTGGCACATAAACTGGTACCATTGTTAATTGGTATTTGTAATTGACAGCTCAAAAAAGGTATCACGTTATGTGAGTGATATTAGTAGATATGTAATTCGTCATACCATTGAAATTATTTGAAATGGTACGACGAAATAGGTAACACTGTTTAAGTTTTTATTATGCCAGTAATCATTTAAGAAAATTAGCTTTTGGCTTTGACACAATTGGCAAAGCGGAAATGTTTCACCTTTCTAACTCCTTTCTAAAATAAACCTTCCGCATTGTCTATTAACAAGATGCTGTCTCACTCACTCCTAAAGATACTAGTAGCAATTTACGGCAGCTATCTCGTTTATTGTAATATCAGTTAGTTGTGCGATACAACTTCATTACGAAGTTTAAACAAAGGATAATTTGTCTATTCATTGATCAAAGCTGAACTTGGACCGAGTTATGCTTTTGTCAAACGCCTCAGTCCACCGCCCAGGCCGAGAAGTATTGCTACCAGACATATTTTGAAAACAACGCTATTCCTACCTATTCCTACGGCTTTAGCAGTAGGGTTGTCAACACGATGATGCTATTCGAAATTCGAAGACAGAACGTTGAAAGTCATTAATAAGTGCTGAAATTGAAAAACTAATAGCTGAGCCAACAATATCGATGAGGCTAAAAATCTCATAAGGCTTCGCCAGTTTAATTGCTTTGTGCTTTACTTATTCTTAGTTTACATACAGTGAGAAAGAAATAGTCGAGATACCACGTAAGGTATAGAATATAGATAGATGCCACTGAAAAAAACTGACGACCCAGATTCCGCTTCCAACATCAAGTAAAGGATTTGTATTCCGATCATCACTTGTAGTAGGAAACTGCAGTAGGTAGAGGTAGATACGTGGCGTCTTTTAAAAACATCAAAGGAAAGATCATTTTTTCACAAGCAAAATAGAAACTTTCATTGTTTCGCACTCTAAGCAGAGTGAGATAATAAGTGAAAATGGGGTAACAAGTACGTTTTGAACGGAGTATAAAATTTCCTCGTCAACACAAAGGACGGGGGTGCCGCCACAAAAGTTTCGAATAAAGCCTTTTTTCTTTTTCCCGTTGAAGTTGACAGCCCTGCTGCGAGCGCCTGGAGCCAACAATGTAATTTTTGCTTTTTTAATAGAAACCGCGGGCTGACAAACGAAACGCGGCGGCAGAGACAAGCCGGCAACTTTGAACGAGAGCCTCGGTTTATGGACAAACTTAATTTTAAAATCGGCTGTAGTTTTATGCGAAGCCTTCTTTAATTTTACTTTTTAAGTTAAGTATCTACACTTTGTTGAGGTGGTACTAGTAAGGGGCTCCGTTTATTATTTGCCGTGGTACACTTGTGGTAAGACGGGTGTTTTTGTTTAGTCTTGATATAGACCTACTATAGACCGTCTTTGTAAGTAATGTAACGTGAGCGTGGCAAAACTAGGAAGTGCAACAAAACCCCGAAAATTGTTGAAACCATATTTCAGTGGGCCTAGCACAACTTTGACGTAAAAATACGTAGCGAGTATTCGATAGAAAAGTGTACGCCATTTACACCCGTCAGGAGCACACTTGACAGTCGTAAATGGCGTACACTTTTCTATCGAAAACTCGCTACGTATTTTTACGTCAAAGTTGTGCTAGCCCCACAGAACCTAGACGACAGTGGTGTAACTAGTTTTATTTTTGAGTATGTTTATTCTGTTTTGTCGCTCTGTAAGCGCTATGAAATTATAAAATTTGACTTTGAAAAATTTAAGGCGTGTTCCAGAAAAATCTGAATTTTGGCATACAATTAATTAATAATTAAAAAAAAAACACGCTTTGTTTAGTGTGTTGTCATCGGTCCTCGATGTATCTACAACGTTTGAACGAAATCTGGCCGTTTTAAGTGGTTCAAATCGCGCCCAAAGGAGTCGGTTACAAACATACAAGTGAAGCTAATAAAAAAGCGTGTAAAAAGCTTCTTTGTGTAAAGTAAATAATTATGTAATGAACAAAATTCCAGGAAATTTAGACAAAAACGTACTCTATAACAAGGACTGAATAGAAATACTAAGTAGGCACCCAAGTATATTTTGACTGAAAGCTGTGTTGTGAAAGTACTTCAACTTGCTTCAATGTAATACGTTCATTAGGTTCTCTTGAGTAGTCATACACATACATACATTGTTACATGTTTGTTTCTGAGCTAGTACTGAACTCAAACATGAAAAGCCTTCTAGCATATAGATTAGTAAAAACGAGATGAGTAACTTATAATATTTCGAGAGACAGCCGACTGACTTATTATTTAACACAATAATAGGAAGGTACGAGTACACTACATAGTTAGAAATTAAAACATGCTAAAACTTGACGAAACTTTTTTTTTAACGTGAACAAGTCCGCTTTTGACCACCAACTCGCCTGACGGTAAGCGACGATGTGGTCGAAGATGGAGCACGCAGACTTAGAAGATACCTATTCACTCTGACCTAAAATAAAGCATATATTATTATATATTGCTTAACGGCTCATAAAAAATACTCACACTTTTTACAAAATTTGAAAACCTTTTGGGTTCAAAAAACACAAAGGCACTTGGGCTAACTAGGCTCTACCATAATACGAAAAAATATACCTCTGTAGAGTTGTCTATTAGACATTTTTAATCTGCTATTATAGTTGGCTTATCAAGCACGCCCTAGGCTTTGCTGACGGGCGGAATAGTGTGGATTGCAAAAGCTCGTTCCAGATTAGCACTAAGCATTCGTATTTCGTATTAAAGTTTGCACATTCATTAAAAGGGGACATTTTGAGTCAGAAACTGATGAGTTTGTGCTTATTTACATTTCTAGTTAGAGATTACAATTTGTAAAAGGACGAGATTTCTAAAAGGGCATAACTAATGTTTTAGATAGAAAATTCTGGGTGTCGCGGACCTGTCAAACAACAACAACATGTCGTTTAACATCAGGCAAGCGATTTGTTTGTCTTGTTACTCAATTGCTTATAAAGGCATAGTCGTGATCGGGTTCGTAAATAGAAACGTGCTAGTAAAGAATATGATATATTTTTATGTAGATTATAAATTGGTACTGAAGTCTGCTGCTGGATCCGTTTCCAAACTAAAAAAGCTTTACTCTAACCAAAAACACTATTCCCTCAAACTAATAACTCTGACCTGTCCGCAAACAGAATTATCTGGAACATTCTGTTTGAAACCGTTTATATATAAAACCTGTCATAAATATCCAGCGACAAGGCCGTCCGGTGGTCATAATCAAGTCTATGCCCATTCATTTGATCGGCGACGGCAAAGGGACGCCGAACAAAGGTACGGACAAGCGCAGGACCGGAAGGGATAACTTTTCATAGACACTGGGCAGAGGCGATATAACACCGTCTATAGTATACGAGTTGCTATTGTGCGTGATATATATCGTGCCGAGGAAATATAAATACACGGGAATAAATATGTGAAATTGTATAGCTTGTAAATGTTTAAACTGATTTGTTTGGACAGCTGATTAAAATACGTTCATTTTATGGAAAAACTTGATAAACGAATACAAGTAAGAATGGGACTTTTCTATTTACTTGGTAGAGGAAAATCTGGCTAGAATATCGGAGCTGATGAAATCTATCGTAAAATGTTATTGTACTGAACTCAGGATGAAAATATTTTTACCATAATTATGAAATACGAGTAAACCGAATATTGCATTTGTGATTTGTTACATTTGATACTTTAGATATCATTAACATCATCAATCATCATACTTAAACAAGTAAAAATGTTTTTTAAAGCAAGCCTTTGTTGCATTTGTCGGAGTTACACAAGTAGATACATCAAATGTCAGCCCAATCGAATATCGGGAAGTAGTTTGACTCAAGAAACCAAAATACAACAAACAGCTAAATATACCAGCTAAATAAAAGTAATGTAACCTAATCTTAATATATATAAATCTCGTGTCACAATGTTTGTCCTCAATGGACTCCTAAACCACTTAACCGATTATAATAAAATTCGCACACCATGTGCAGTTCGATCCAACTTGAGAGATAGGATAGTTTAAATCTCAAATTATAGTCGCAATTTTAATTTATTGCAAATTATATTATATACTGATAATTTTTACTATAAATTGACAAGTTAGCATCAACATACTACGGTTGCTATAGTTACGCAATGGCTTTTGACAGGACAACGTCTGTCGAGTCAGCTAGTTAATTAATAAATTGTAATTCCATGTAACCGTACAAAGCGTTTTCATTCGTCTTTTTTAATCCGAACAGCAGAGGTATGGAACTCACTACACGCGTCTGTTTTTCCTAGAAAGTACAACCCGGGGATGTTCAAAAATAGAGTGAAAAGGTTTTTCCTAGGCAAGCGTGCTACATCTTCGACCACATCGTCGTTTCCCATCAGGTGAAATTGCGGTTAAACGCATGCCTAGTCCGATGTAAAAAAAAAGGAACGTTAAAATAAAAAGCTGGTAAAAAAATATGCAAAACATAGCTAAACAGGCTAACATTTCTCGAAGTCTAGTTAGTTTTCGGCAAATACTTGGCTCTGCTACATGCCGTGTGGAACTGGCTCGACTTGTAGAATATTAATAATTTATGGTGAAACTTCGGTCACGTTCGTGTTGCTTACTTTTCTCGTTATCATAATTTTAAGGCTGTCATGTCTCTTTTCACTGTAAAAGCCTCGGAAGCAGATGTAGGGAGCAGTTACATGGCTTTGCTTAAACGTGTTTTAGATTTATTAATATTTTCTTGTTTAGGTTTTTGCTACTGATATTTTTGATTTGGAAGCTAGTAAAACAGGGATTTATAAATTTTTTGGCCATTTTTTTATCGATGTGGCATGAGAAACAGCAAAATGATTTATTTCTATTCAGCTTAAAAGCAATATTTGATGAGAAACTTTAATGTGTGTTCTTTGTGTGTCAGAACCGATAAATGTTATACCTACTTAAAAATATCAGTTGTCTGTAAAGTCGGTTTACTGACGATAATTGAACGTGACAACGTCATAAGAAAATACTGATAGAATGTTATTTCGATCGAATAGTAAAGCATTTGATATTTTACTCATCGTGAAATAGTTCTGTTCATCATGTCTCATCGTGAAATAGTCGCGGAGGCCGTTTGTGCCTCTTTGTCGCTCGTTGCGCGCTCTCGCTTGCACTTCAAGCCTTAAATGGAACGCCTCAGAGCGACGGTAACGACGGTAACGCCGCATGCGTCATGTTTTTTCGTGCGTGCAGCCGGCTCCATCGAATTATAAGACGTTGTCACGTCAAAAATGTGTAAATGTTAAATCTAAGGTTTTGAAATTAACAACCTTCGAGTCCAATTGAATTGAACAAAACATGGTTAGCTAAATAACTGTCTATCGGTCTATATCTCAGACGACTTTATTATTTCTATAACGTTTTACGTCCTTTTATACTTAGATGTCAAAGGCGGCGTAATAAATCTTCAGAATCTTCTTGGGGTTGAATAATCAGCAGAATATTCCTTAAGGTTATGGAATAAATATGTAGGTGTTTTGTCAATATTTTTCTTGACTTTCTTATCGGGACAAAAAGCGGTCGCTGTGATTGTTATCGCGACTTTGATCCCGAGACTTTTTGTCGCTTCCGTTTTTTGGAGTTTTCTATTTTGGTGAAAAGATTGAGATTTATTATGTGGGAAACCCAGCAGATACAACGATTACAAAGATCTTTCATGAAAATATGTTTACTGTAATATCGGCTTTACTTAAGAATATAGAAGTATATCAAAAATGTTTTACATTGTAGTGTTTTTATTTAATATTTTGATAAATCATAGTCCATTGCTTTCATATAATGTTTTATTTATACATCAGCTTTATCACTTTACACTAGTCTATACCATGTGTTATATTACATAATGCATTTGCAGTTCAATAACAATGAATCACAATCATGATATCGTTCCAACGAGCGGATCTCGAATGACCCTCACCAAATCTAATTTTTGTTCAACTTCCTACCTTCTTGCTTGGCTGACAGAAAAACAGGCGGGAAACGATCTGATTGGCTAAAATGCACGACCTACTGTTTTTCTATAGGCCAATCATACCTAGTTGGTCTTGCCATTGTAAGAATTATATTAAGTTATTTAAATGTCACGTAAAATATGCCATAGACTAAAAAATCATAACAGTAACAGTAGTTTATTATATCTGTTTCAAAATTTAAAACAGGTAGGTATTTGAAAGGAATTTTCATTTGACTCATCATTAACTTCTCGAAGACTATTCTATTATCTTAATATATATAAATCTCGTGTCACAATGTTTGTCCTCAATGGACTCATAAACCACTTAACCGATTATAATAAAATTCGCACACCATGTGCAGTTCGATCCAACTTGAGAGTTAAGATAGTTTAAATCTCAAATTATAGTCGCAATTTTAATTTATTGCAAATTATATCTAAACTGATAATTTTTACTATAAATTGACAAGTTAGCATCAACATACTACGGTTGCTATAGTTACGCAATATGACATTTGACATAGAATTGACGCAATGGCTTTTGACAGGACAACGTCTGTCGAGTCAGCTAGTTACTATAGAAAATATAGAGGTACTCCACTTTATTGTAGTAAATCTATTACTTTATTCGTTTTAGCAAATAAATATTTTATAGTTTATAATATTAAATGATTATTTATTTCATGTCGATCTTAACAACATTCGAGAAAAATACAAATACAGGTTGCTACGGTTTTCTTATGTGGTAATTTATTTCTTCGTTCGGTATCTAACTTCTTGATGAGATTTGTCTTTGTTCCGAAATGTCACAGTATGCACAAAGTTTTAGGGTTCCGTACAAAATTGAACCCTTATGGAAAGGCTGTGGTGTCTCTCCGTCCGTCCATGTCTATTTGTCTACATACCACGGCCAACAATTTTTAAGGTCATATGTATTTTTATTTTATTCTTAGTGGATTAAATAATTTTGTAAGCAAAGGTCGTTAAACAGTCGACGACATTTCGAAAACAAATAGTCATGAAGAAAAATCTGAGGTATAATTTTTACTCCACCAAAACCTCATTTAGTTCATTAAGCCACCAGTTATTTACGATTACGAAGGGCATTGTTCAAGACAGACAAACAATTAAATGACAAAGGGCCTTTAATTGTCCAATTTAGATACGAAATACCGAAACTCGTGGCTTTTGTTGTTTGTTTTCGTCGTTGATAATCACCAGAGATGCTTTGATAAAATAGAGAGGAATTATTTTGTCGCTATTGGGTCGTGCAGGGCGCTGGAGTCGATTAGTTGTAGGCACAGTCTATGTGGCCAGTAGACAGATCATACCGGTCCTATCAAGAAAACAGTAAACTCAAAGAGCCTTAACTTGTATATCTAAATTATTCTTGATTTGTAAATAATGCGTTCACCCGCAATCTTGTAGGATCGTTAATTTTTCAAGAATAAAAGTGTATGTAAACTTATTTGCTAATTTGTTGTATAAGTACGAGTAAATCTACTATTAATATCTACATACCTATATATTATTAATACAGAAATTAAAAAAAAAATATCCAAATCCGTTCAGACATTTATGCGCGATTCACTCGTTTTATTATCTTTGGTCGACTAGTCGTGGATGAAAGTCGTTAGGCTACACGATACGGTAAAAAGCGCTTTGTAGTCCATTTTCAAGAGTACAATTTTATCCACCTACAACCTATGTTAGATACAAAATAATACCTACTGTTACTAGTATGTTTTAAAACCAGTACATAGTCGCACTAGACAAAACCGGTATGGATAATAACATCAACACAAATTAAATGACATCCATCATACTCGTAGGTTTCATAACTTTGGCGTGATCACAGTGTTACACATTAAAACTTTAGCATCTATCGCATTCATGACTCAACTCAAGTCGCTAGTTACTAATATACTTTTTAAATTATAACCCTTATTATTGTATTTAGAGTAGGTATTGTTTTATATAGTGACTAAGGCATTACGCCAGCCCCTTTACACAAATCAATTAAACATTCAAAAAGGACCGAAGTCTCCACGATAGGTATTTCCGCGACCACGACTCACAAGGTCTTCGCCGCATCTCACGTAGTTGCAGACAGATTGCCTCGGAACCTAATAACGTCTCGGAGGCTGAGTATTTATGTAACATCAATACAGTGCCGGCCCTAGCTCTCAATCAGGGTGAGCAATCATTCCGCTCACCGCTCGCTTCACCTTTTTTGTTACGAGGGAGAAATCTTCACGAGATGCCCGACTGCCATGGGTGCAGCTGGGTTATGTGGGATTGTATAGATACCTACTAAAAAAACCCCGGTGATCTGCCTTGATGCTTGTTGGAGGGCTCCGAGCTCTCCCGAAGAACTGACCAAAGACCTCGGCACCGCGCTGTAGTTCATCGCTCGCTCCATCTAAAACATCCTCAGGCCATGCAAAAAACGATTTTATAAGATGTTTCTTCGCTTTAAACATTTTAGGGCCATGCGTCTAGGACGTTCGCTCCTCTCGCTCTACCGCAGGACCGGGTCTGCATCAATGCTTTCCTATATTTGTTCTGTACATTTTCGACTAAAGGTGAGAGTTTCTGTAGAGAAAGACAGAGTCACTAATATTCTAAAGTGCGATTTGTGTGCAAAAACAAACACGTTTTCACATTAGCACGAACTACACGGACTATTACGGAGTTCCGAGGAAATAAACGTCCAACGAACCAATCCAATTTTAGCTCGTTTGGAAGAACACAAAAATAGTTCTATATCCCCACATTGTCAAACAACAAAGGTGAGTTCAGTATAAACAACCACCATAATAATCTGAGCTTTGATTCTTCCTTGAATACCGAGAATTTGTCTTTTGTTGGCTCAAAGAGATTTTATTTACGTTGCCCGGGCGGGTATGCGATTGCGAGATTGTTTGTTTGTCTAATACCGCGTAACTTTCGACAGTGACGACGCAGTACACGAAACTAGCAGTAGCTCTATTTAGTGTTTATTTGTGAAATGTACGTTTTGGGTTGTGAATTTTCTGAGTATTGAACTCAATACTCAGAAAACTCACATCCCTCCACTGAAGCAAAACTGGAGCCCTCCACTGGTTAAACCGATTGGCCAACTCCAGTAGAGTTTTCACCTACGTAATATAAGAAATAAGCTAGCTCTGTTTTAAATTTCACTTAAATCTACAGAGCGCGGCGTTCATCATTCCTTCACAAAGTTTTGCATTCAAAATATCAGTCAGATGTAAGTAATTTGTAATATTGTGCTTTACTCAGCTTTTTTAATTCTACTGCAGCTGTTTACGTTATACATGGTTTACGTTAAGACTTACTTTAGGAGTACTAATATGGGTAGATCATAATAGCATAGTTTATTATTATTTATTGTTGAAAAATGTTATACTGTCCTTTAATGTAAGATCTCATTCCCGGTATTTATTTTGAACCAGAAAGGTCCTCATTTTACAAAAACAAACACATCATTACGGTTTTTAAAATGGTAGGTACTTTTGCTAAATTACTCTCTAGAATTACTTCCTTGTTTTTGGAATGGCTTCTGGAAAACAAACAAAAAATAAAGTAAGGTAAAAATAAAAATGCCAAGCATTTATGGTAATTTATTGCTGACGTATATTATGGTGATAGCATCGAGACGAAGGTTGCGTATCTTGGCAATGCCCTTGATAAATAATACCTTCAATTTACAATCATGGATTGATAAGGTTGAGGTAGGCATACGCTGGAAGAAGAAAGAAGTCTTGATTGTGAAACATCCGAGAGTTAACATGCATAGAACTGCTTTTCTACTATGTTCAGGACAATTTCGCTACACCGACGGTCAGCATCTATTAGAGCAGATGATTATGATTATAGTAAAGTTTTTACTTAGATAATCCTAGAATTGTGATGTAAAACACCTAGCTCATTTCATAGTTTTTTGATAACCTAACCTGTACATACATATAAATACAATGGTCATAGATAAATGAATATGATTTTATAATTGTTGATCATTGATCTACATATTATTATAATAGTTCCTGAAAGTTGTTAATATTGGAAAAATAAAGTTACAAACAGGATAAACTTTTGCAACTGCAAAATTTCCGGAAGCAAGCTTGTCGATTGTTCCCAGCGTTTTGGAAACGTGTCAGAAGTGTCACAGATGTTTCCTTCAGCAAATTTTCTGGCAAATAGGACTTTGCTTATTGATTCACATATATCCAATCCAATAAAACGTCCACCTTTTCTCCTAATCGTTTACATTACAGTAAACATAATTAATATACACATTACAGTGAGTGTGCTTGTGATTAATTAATTTATCTCAGGCGGTGTGCCCATGCACAGACGCACACATGAATAATTAAGTAATCATGGACAGGGCCAGTAGCAGAACCACACTTGAATTGTAAGCGATTAAAAGAAAGGATGAAACTGGTTTTCTTAGTTTGCACTATTGTATTTCTAGCCGAGTAAATATCGCAAAAAGTAACGGTTCTCGGGAGTATTTATTTTTAACCGACTTCAAAAAAGGAGGAGGTTATCAATTCGACTGTATGTTTTTTTTTAAATTTTTTTTTTAAGTTTGTTACCTCATAACTTTTGACTGGGTGAATCGATTTTGATGATTATTTTTTTATTAGAAAGCTGACGCTTCCCATTTGGTCCCATTTCAATTTAGTCCATTTCTGATATTGGTATCCATGAGAAAACTATATAAGTCTTAAATTTGCATTAAGTACGTGCGCGACAAATAGATGAATAACTCAATAGTCGGTCTTTTGAAGTCGGTTTTTGTTTTTTGTTTTGTAAAAATAATTAGACGATACTTTCTACTCGTACACTATAATTTTTGATGCAGAATAAGAAACGGTGTGTTAATAACTTAATAAAGACGAAAAGGAAGTTATTATGTTGATGTTTGAGTTACATTTTAATAACTTATTAACCTGAGTCTACATTTTATTTTCATTCACAATATGCTCTAGGGTTCCTTTAAAAAGCCGAAAAAGCACTAAAACAAAAAAAAAATACCAACTATACCATAGAAAGATGTCAGACGCTCGACAAAATGTTTGGAGCACCGAAGTTGGATTTTACATACTTACTGACTTACTTGATCGGTTTGGTAAGTTGATTTTTTTTCTCGAGTTCAGGGTTGGTGCCATAGTAAAGGTTATTTATTCATAATGATAAGTGCTATGAGCCTTTTTTCGGCTTAGCATGTCCTTTCCTCACAAACCTATATTTTGTTCTACTATTACACAAGCGAAAAATTACCCAAGGCTAGCTAGCACGACAAACAACTAACAAACAAGCCACGACTTGCCTATTAACCCAGTCCGTACTTTACAAACATTGAGTGATGGGTTGACATTTATTTCCTAAATACATCACCCCACCATTGTTGCTTCCCTTTATGAAGAAAGATAAAATATTTCCCGAAGCAGGACCGGCATTGTGGGAAATGTCGCGGGAGGGCGCGTGGCCTTGGCATGGATTAAACTATAGGAGAAATGGGGTTTTCAAATTATGTGAGGAAAAATAATGTGGGTCGGTGTCGATATAAATAGTTTGTTTGATAAGTCCGTAACTGGATCTATTCATGGAAGGAACTTAATAAACACTACAAAATAGGAAAGTGTGAATGGAATAGACTATAGAATATACCTTTATTGTACACCAAAGAAATTACCTACACAGGAAAAAAATTAGACTATAATGTTTTTATTTTTATGTAATTGAGTGACGAGACGAGCAAATCGCTCGCCTGATGTTAAACGTCACGTTTGCCCATAACAGGTCTGCACCACCCAGAATTTTGAACTTGCATAATTCAAGACCCTGCGCGGCACAGCACTGCGCTCGTCACCCTGAGATATAAGTTGTTTAATCTCCCATTTGCCCTGTAATTTCACTGGAAACAATGCCCTTCCAACCGGAACACAGTAATGTTTGCACAACAAACAACAGTAAAACATTCGGTAATACGAGGTACGTAGCTAGGTAATGTAGTTACAGGATTTTTGTCGTAGTATAGCCTTAATACCTTAATATATTATACAACAACAAAAACCGTTTTTTTTAAGATTTTATTCCTGTGTAATTCGAGGGGTCGAAATCGTGAGCGTGCCCACGCTCTTCTTGTAACAGACCGCCGCGCCGGATGTGGCTAAACCATTCTCGGAAGGACCCGACTACCCACGCATAACTACGCAATGGAAAATGTAAGTACAAAACTGTAAGAAAACCACATTAAATTTAATATTGTAATGAAGTTTTATATAAATAAATTTTAATGAAAGCTACTCGAGGTACCTAATATGACTTCTATTTAAGATTTCTAAAAGGCAGCAAATAGGCATGAAGATAAAGCACTAATACGTAAGTAGTAGGACTTTTTCTGGCGCGTGTGAAATTATAGGTATCGATCTCCGTCCCTCTCGTTAAAAAAGTTATGAGTGTGAGAGTGACAGAGGCAATATTGCATTTACTAAAGAGCTTTATGGTTTAAAAAAAATCCGTGGCATTCAGTTTCAGTAACATCTTATCGCCGCTTCAGTATTCATTCTGCACCAAAGCCTTTTCCCAGTGAAGCTCTAACAAAAGCGTCAGACGCTAGTAAATTGACGAATATTCATGTTGAAAACTTGGTATATTTCAACACATTCAATAGAGAACAACATATCCCATCGGTACGCATCGCGGAGCCTTTTCATGGCGGCTCCGATAAATCGATACCCATAGAAATAGATAATCCATATTCGATACTAATTAAAATGTTGTCAATGGCCGCGTCCTGCAGTGACCTAATATGCTTTGCGAGGCATGTTTCTGTCTCGCTCTGGCTGTATAGTTTATCACCGGTTTTGGTGTAGTATTTTACCCGTTCGAGATAATCTCGATCTCTCTCCCTATCATGACATTTCTAATAACAGCGATAGTGACCGAGATAGATGCGTGCCTCACTAGACATGCTAATATTAGAGAACAAAACATTCATACTGTTTTATTACTTATTCTGTGCCAATATTAAAAAATTAGGTTCATATAAAACCTAATAATTTCCTAAAATATTATATCAAAGGAAAGAGCGAAATAAAAACACTCCAATTGAGTAAAAGCTCTTTACTATCTCCTTAAACTCAAATAAAGGAGCCTGAATCCACAAAGATCACACAAAAGCTATACAAGACACAGATGTTTTGTCTGATAAAACTAAATACTAGAGAGGTAGAAGTACCACACTAAGGTAAAAGGACTCTTAGCGACCTTATTTAAGAGAATTTTCTAGAAATAACTCTTTGCACAAAGGGAGGTTTCAGAAGTACGGATTTTCTTTTGATAAGATTTTAGGCTTTAGTTATAATGTAGTTATTAACTGCGTTACGTAATTTCACCCGCTATTATATATGAACCGTTAAGTTTTCTTAGATAAAAAGCCTTTACTATGTTACATTTTCAATCCAGGTTATAAGCTACACTGATGCTAAATTTCATCCGAAACCATTCAACAGTTTCTGCGTGATTATGTAACAGACATCCAAACAATTGAATATATAAACTTTTTACATACCTACATAATATTGGTAAGAGATTGTAGTAGAGTAGGACAGGAACAAGTTTTTATTTAAAAATAAGCTTTTATTGCATTATCAGTAGAGTTACACAGGTAACAGGTACATCTAATTTCAGGTCAATCCATCGGAAATCGAGAACGTGGTTCAAAATTCAGACGCAAGATTTGACCCAAAAATCCACAAAAACAACAAAAAACAGGACAAGCTAAATAAAAGCTAGTAAGAAACTATAGTGTTCTTGGAAAGGTAAGTTTCACCGATGTTGCAGGATCTTACGCACGAGCACGCTCGAACTCGAGCCGGCGCTGGCGAATCATTCGAATCAATTGAGTTTTTTGTCTTCCGCCTTTATTTACGCTTAGATAAATTAGATTTCAAAAATGTGAGAACAAAGCGTTCAAGTTTATCGAGAGAGCTTTTATTAGCTCATTGTCTACGGAAAGTCACGAAATCATTAAATAGGAACTCGCGTTAAGTTTTTCGCGTTGTTTTACAGTCGCCTTTTTATACGAAAACCAATCAAAACCTTTCACAAACCAAACACGTGGCATCGGTATACAAAGACTAAAAAAACGCGTCAGCGCGTTTTAGTTTTCATACAGATATTATATTTTATGCATGATATGCTAAATTTTCATTTTCAAATATCAGGTCTGTTAATGCAAAAATATGTATCGGCACGCAAGAGAAGCGCTTTAAAGAACCCGTTTTGCGCTTTAGTGTTTGTATAAAGAATTGTATGAACCATTACACTACGCTTGAGCAGTACAACCGCGGAACAATACCTGTATTATATGAGTGTAATTATATGAGTACCAGTTGATAAAGTTCTTTGTATAACGAAATCTTCGGGACTGCGTTCAAGAAGTGTTGACGCAGAAAATGAAGCATTTATTGTGCCAATTCACATTGCGCCATAGAGTTTGGTAGTGCGCACTACATTTTTGTATTGGGCACAGATTAAATGACATTTGTCAATCTAAGCAATTGCTAAGCAACGTTTATAAGCCTATTGTGCTAAACTAGTAGGTTAACAAAATAAAATTAAAATAATGTCGGAAAACTGACGTGATTTTGAAACATTAGGTATACAGTGATCGAAAGTAGTCCGGGTGGCCGATCCAATATTACGTAAGTGCTCTCGCATTCATTACAAAGAAAATAATGTTATATTATATGGATTACTTTTCGAGTTCCGTCAAAGCAAAGTTGTGTGAAAATTTGGCCCTCTGTTTGCCCCCTACAACTGTTAGCTACAGCTACTGCAAAAGCACAGCGAGTTTCATCCCCCTCAAACAACAGCTGTACCGAGACACGGCCGATACACTCGTACCCAAAGAACACTTCGTCTTCGAGTTTGTTCTTTGTTCACTCACTTAAAACTCGAAAATCGTGGCCTTAGAATATTTAAATATGTTGGAATAGTAGTACATAAGATCAAGGTGTCGCTGCAGGCATGAGCGGTTTGTCTAAGAAAACGTCTCCTTCTTCGTACCTCGTTCGTTTAGCAATAACTAAAATCAAACAGTAGGTATGTTGTGCAAGTATCCTATTTAAATACCTACTCCAGCAAAAATACCACAGTGCTTCTTACATTGTGACGCAACGTGCAGAATAAAACTGTATTCATTCATAATTGTATAAGTTGGACAGGTAAACAATGACAGATAAGTTTTTTTTTGTTACAAAAACAGTCCTTGCTTGAATATCGAAATAAAAGGAGACGCCAATTTTAGTGTTGTCGGATTAGCTTTTAGTTTACAGAATGGCACAAGAGTTTATACGTAGTTTATTTTATGCTTTAGGCTTTATTTACAGACTGAGCGATGTTAATGATACCTGGAAACTCAAAAGTGGAGAAATACATTTTCACCAACGCGACGCGATTGTCTGTGGACGACCCTTCCAGCTACTTCTTATATTCTATGCCGCGGCGCTTTCTAATCTTTCACGGCTGCGAAAGGAAACTTTTCAATCGGATTTAACACCATTCGTTATCTAATCGCAAAGTTTGGTCTAAATTGCAAACATCTCTGAGATAATTCTGCGGTTTGAGATAAATACCTACATCTATCAATCGCACTGGGATATTATTTGATATTAAAAGGTATAATTATAATTTTAATATATTGTTAGAAATTAATTATATGCCTGTCACTTGGATATTAATACACTAGCCGTCCATTGTGACTCTGCGTACCATATAGAAAAAAGTATTCTTTCTAGTATTTTGTGCTTGTCCATTATATCTTTGAAGAAACATCCAACAGTTTTATACAATAAACGCCGTGCTCTAGATTATGTTCTAATGGTACATGTCTCATGTTAATTTTCTTTATAAGTATGTTAACACTTAACAATAACATTATAGAGTGGCTAGAATTAAATAAATAATGCAATTGTAGGCTCCAAATTTGGTGTATTACAACAACTGCGAAGCTCGACTCCAGCACTAATCACTCTGGGCCCATATAATTTAATAACTTTATAAGTAGTAAATCTGGTTATAGAACTCTCAAAGTTATTAAATATTTAATCATCTACAAACCCAGTAAATAGTTACCAGTAAATTGTTAGAATTTAAATTTGAACTCAAATTATATCAAACCCCAACCCAGCTACTAAACAAATGATAATAATTGTTCAAAAACTTTATTTTAACTTTGTTTCGTTTTACAGATACAGATAAAAGCACTCTGAATTATACTCGTAGTTGAGCCGGCCGCAGCATACTTCTATTCGAAATTAGACGTGTGTGAGAACAACTCTCGAACTGTATACCGCAGGCATTATCGGCCTCCCTCTACTAGTATTAAGGAGGAGCCTAATGGATTAAATTTTTGCACATTTTTACAGCTATTAAGATATAAAATAATTAATAGTTAAAAAAAACACGCTTTGTTTAGTGTATTGTCATCGGTCCTCGATATACCTACAAAGTTTGAAAGAAATCTGACCGTTTAAAGTGGGTCAAAAACGCGCCCAAAGGAGTTGGTTAGATATGTACTTATATATGTACATACATACATAAAGGTGAAATTAGTAAAAGCGTGTTAATCACTGAGAAGAGATAAAAGAAACGCTAAATCATTTAAAATAACAAACCTACAACTACATGTATTGTCTTTTACATACTTACTCTTTTGGCCCAGCGACCCAAAGTGGGTCTTGCCGTCCGACACCAGAGAACGCTATTGATCTCGATCTATCGCTGTCTCATGCCAGTCGTCGGCTTGACACACACACACACGTGCACACATGTACACTTATACAAATACATGTATTGATTAATTATTTAATTAAAACATTAACATTAAAATTGATTAATTTTACGAAAGAGTTAAAAATAAGTTACGTTATAACTAACTTAACTTATTTATTAAATATGTTATAAATATTAAAATTATTGCATCAGATTATAAGACGATAGGTTTTTTACAACATTTTTTTTTTTTTTTTTAATTTTTTTTTAAATCTCTATTTAATAATTTTTTAAATTCACTGCGCAAAAACGTTTCCTGGCAATCATTTATCTCTCCCTTAACGTTAAAATATCCAAACTTTACAAACGATGCGCTCTACTTTCGTAGTTCGTGTTGCGAACTCTATTTTAGGCTTTACAGTTTTTGTTTGAGTGGTTTCGAGCTCTACGAAACCGACATTGGATTTTCGAATGGTTTATTTTGTTGCGGTGACATTTGGAAGTTGTGCCTGATATAGAGTTTTTAGGCTGCGGCTCTGCTCTGGATATAAATAGGCTGTACATGTACAATACAGAAATAATCAATTAAAAATCGCGGGTCAAACCAAGGAAAGATTGGTACAAAACCGATATGAAAGACATACAAGAAGAGAAGAAGAACAAGAAGAGAGGTCGATACTCAGCAGTATGCAATAACGGAATAATGATGATGAATATCACGATGAAATTAGTCTGTGAGATTATTACCGAACACCAAAAATATGCATAAATTAAAGATCTAAACTTTTTTAGATTTCGTCCTATACTTTGAACATAATAATATTTATTTTCATCTTAGGAATCATAGGATGTAAGTATGTATGTATGTTAGTTAATATTGGACATTTTACCAAACGGCTAGAGCTTTTTTGGATTGTGAGGTGACGTTAAAGGTTTTCTTTGTATCTCGAGTGACACAAGAGTCAGAAGCTCCATTTCGACTGCCCCTACGTATCTAAACTACAAGTGGCATTTTTAAAGGAGAGCAATTTAAAGTCAAAATTTGACCTAAATTATAAGTTGAAATGTGTAGAATTAATTTTATTCGATTAAAAAATTGACGAAAGCAATTTTTTTAATTATTGATTTTTCAAAAAGTATGTTAAATATTTGTATAATTTGTACAATGTTAAATCGTGATTTTGCAGTTTGGATACTGCACGACTGTACGTAGCAGCAGTCGATTTTACAGTAGAGTTTTTTTATTTTCTATTCCTTTTTTGATGCTTGAATAAAATTATATTATTAATAATTATGTTAATTAAATTTTGACCAGTATGAACTGATCAAATACCCATACAAAAATACAAACAAAATTATGATTTTTGTCGAATCGATTTGTTACGAATTCGTGCTCACTTCATCGAATGTGCAGATCCTTAGGTCATAAAATCCAGACGCGATACAGATCAGATCAGGTAGATCTGAACATAAAGTCACTCTTGTGTCAAGCCTTTATTTCTTTGGAACCACTTGGAACGGTTATAGATAGATAGATATAGGTACTCTTTATGGTTCACAGAAATTACAAGCAAAAAGGTAGTGGATTGATTACACGACCATACGTAATGAGTACAGAGGCGAGACAGTATATGGGCACACTCGGCCGAGCAAACAAATCATGGTTCCAGTGACTGTCTCGCCTCGTCAGAATGTACAAACCGAGTACTCGGCCGAGGACTTTGTCTCGCCACTGTACTCGTTACGTGTAATCGACCCATAACGTTAAGTGGGTAAACCGTGCTTTGTCTATTTCTACTCAATTAAAAAATACTGCTGAGAATAACTTAGAATATACTTAAGAGCAATATTTAAAGCCAAATTTGTTCATTGTGTATGTGTGTGATGATATTGTGTTAAGACAAAGTTTATGTTCATTCAGTAAGGTCCTTAGGCCGTAAATTTCCACTTTACAAAACACAATAACTACAAGTTCAATCGTTTATGTACACACAACAAACGGAAATAACTCACACCAGACCCTACCGACAGTCCGGCCATCTCAGTCTTAAATTAAACCGGACAGCCCGAAAATATCGAAAGTACAGAAGTGAAGCTTCAGTAAACGCGTTTGAGCAACGTCGCTCACGGACACGAGTGTTAGTCACGAACAGGGTTTCCAGATTGGGGGTTTTTCCCGCGATTTTGGGAAAAAAATTGGCTCTTGAGGAAATTTTGGGGAAATTACATCGGAAATAAAATATTCTATAATAGGAAATAAAAAAAATAAACTAGTTCTGGCAACCTTGCTTACGAACAATCTCCTGCGCGAGTTCACTGATGACAGATTTGAGACCCGTGTTCGTGAGTTATGTCTAAGTGCGCGTTAGTAATAGGTACAAGCATATATTTTATATGAGCTTTACTTCTGTACTCTCTATGTTTTGTGTTACTCTCTGTAAATACAAATAAATCGAGCGAATCCATTCCGTATATCCGTTCCACGCCGAAATATTATTTAGCACCAACATTCGCTTATATTTTATGACATTCGCTCAAATCGGTAATGGCATTCAATGACATTCAATTTCCCGCGATGCCTTTCCCTGTAGTCCCTCGTGTAGTAGTCCTATCATACTTCATTTTACTACTATTAAATTACGAAAATATAACACAAAAGGGTATGAGGTAGCTTATACAGGGCTATAAGGAAAGGGTATACTTTCCTTATAACCCTGCTGATAGATAGAAAAACTCTTTGTTGTTCACGCTAGATTACAAGCAAAAAGATAAAAACGCTTAGTGTAGCGGTTTTGACGATTAGAGCTATTTTTTATGGTCAGGTTCTTCCTTATATCCTGGATTAATACATCTTCTTCTTCAAGTTCTGCTCCTATCGGAGATTGGACGAAATTAGAGCAATCGTAACTCTAGAGGCTGCTGCTCTGAAGAGCGGGGAAATACATATATGCTGTTTTTATTTCAACTATTTACCAGTGCCTGAAAGATACCGGGTTACACCTCGTGTCGGAGTTACTGGCAGTTATTTTATTTTTGGTACAATTTTACCTTATGACATAAAGTTTGTATTGTAGCGGCTTATGCCTCAGGACAATAACGACGAGAATATAGTCCCTCTCACCTGCCCCTAGCGACGGGCTCCGTAGAAATCACTCGCAACTCGTAGTCTCATTTCTAAAATCTCTTGATCACCTAAAAAAATACAAAGAAAACATTCCAAAGGTATGAAATCACTTCAAAAAAAAAACTCATTATTTTCTCTAACAAATCGTAAAATGTGTTTAAGCAAGCGACAATAAATGGAAGTTAATGATATCATAAAAACAATTTATTTCTCGTGAGCATTTCATTCTATCAAATAAAGGTTGGTAATACCATATGCGTATGTCTCTCTTTATTTCGAACATCATAAGGTCGAAAATAAATAAAAAAAGCTTGTTACCATAAAATCTGTGAAGAATATTTGAGAGTAATTTCTCGTGTCGTTATGGACTTCGTTTCTGTATCTCGAAGCCATTGTGTTGCGTTTGGAGTATTCTTTTTTTCAGAGGCGAGTAGTAAAAACCTCGGCAAAGAAGGAAAAGTAAATTATCCATTATGGCGGCGTGTTGGCTTAAATATGTTTGAAGAGAAGCATAAAGCCTGGATTTGGCTTTTAGCTCCATACACGAGCCTACGACTTTGCTACGAGTCCTACTTAGTATGAGAGTAAACTTTATGGGCAGAACTTTTTTGTACAAAACGTAAAAATGTGTACGTAAAAATTATGTAGGTACATTTTTCTCTGAAAGCAAGTTGCAGTAGTGTACTATAATGAAGCGGTACTTATATATAGCAGTACTTATAATGAAGAGGCAGCCAAAAAAAGCGTCTTGATTTTTTTTTTTTTATATAACCGAGGGATGAGTCAGACCAGTTACTGGCTTGATGGTAAGCGCTACTTCTGTATCAGATCAGCCGCACCGGTACCACCTGGTAGGCGCTGGTACCTACCAGTAAATATTTTGAACTTTATTTCTTTGCACTCGTAACTCTGAGTTGCTGCAGAGCCGTATTAGTTATGACCCTGTAATCATTAGAACATGACTAAACCCAAAAACTAAACCCAAAAAAAACCCCGACATTTTGATAATCTTCAAACGGCTAAACGATTTTTTTAAATAAAAAACCTTTGAACACTCTCTAACAAAAAAAAAAAATTAGTTACAGACATAGACAAATACACAAACCAAAATTACACCTTTTGTTTACGTCATGGGTCAAAAATATTCCTTCAGCACGTTTTGAACCGAAATCCATTTGCTTGTAAATCAATGTCTCCAACCTAGAATGCGTTTTATAACAGTAACTTTGTTATACCCAGCCAAGTCACGTTCAACAGCCAGTAATCTATCAATAAAATGCCTATCATGTTTTATCGATAAATATTATGAAAGTAAATGTAAACAACCCGGGACCTTAACCCTGAGACCCATAGACCCTAAGGCGAAACATTAGAATCACAAAATAGTTCTGGACTAAGCTTAACTTATTCTCCCTTTCTTGTCTCCTGGAAATCAAATAGAGTGAAAGAGACAGCACTAACTGGTTATTGAGAATAAACCCCGTGAACCGGACGGCGAAAATACCCGAGGGATTTAGAATTTGACTTTAAAATTGAGGTGATAAGCCAAGAAGTGCTTACGCGCTACCTGGAACATCGGTTTTCAATAAGTTACCCGGAGTTGTTATTTTTGGGGGTCGGGAATGTACCTAAGGGTTGGTTCACATTGAAATAACTACATTATTTATCATTATACGTTGTGCACATGTGCACTATCGTAATGCAATGTCCAGCCTTTGCTAATTTTAATTCCTGGACTTGGCAGGCGATTCGTAAAAAAATGGCCACCAGTATTGGTGTATAAACAGTGGTTTTTACAAGAAAGTATTTGAGCATATTATATATTGTGCGAAAATACATTTTCATCACAACTGCTCTGCTTAAAAAATAATGAATGGCAAATTCGTTCTTTTAACAAAACACCCATGACGTAACCCTGTCCCTTAACTCAATTATTTCTCCTTACTTCACAAGTTATTCCTGGATGCCTACGGGTAGAGCCCACACACTATGGCCTCATATCTCCAGAGATTGAACACTTGCAGACTCGTTTGGGATAGTACGATAAATCGCTCCAAGTTATGGTCCCCATAGTCCATACCCCACGTCCCATAAGTTCGATTGAGAAGACACTATTTCAAGGCGAAAATGTGAAAAAGACTATGTGCGTAGTAGATAACTTATGGGAAAATGTAGTTTGTTCATTTTTGTTTCGTTTCATGTAAAGTATAATAAGTACCAGAAAATAATTATGCTGATAAATTATAACTGATTTACTTATTGTTTGTTGTAGTCTAGGTAGTCTCTTTTTAATTTTGTTACAGAAATAATTTTGTTTAACATTTTTGTACGGATTGTCAGAAGAAGTTAAAGCGTTTTGTTAATGATTCATTACAAAAAAGAGTCATAGTATTTAAGTATGTATTATCTTACAATAAAATCAGATGAGATGGCGGTTAACTGACAGGTAATAAACTTTTGTTCAATTATGTGGAACTACGCTAACGTAGTACGTCCTTTACAAGTCAAATCGACGCGTTGATCAAAAGACACGTCAGTCTAGACAACTTTAGCAGTTACCACTAGTTAAATATTCCTTAAATGCTTAAAGAAGGACAATTGTGAAACGAAGCTAGTTTCAACAGTTTTTAAACAATGAAAATTTGAATAGTCGGCTATTTTTAGATTGATTTTGGTTTTAGTAAACGTGCCCTTACCAGACCATCCCTAATGGTCCGTACGGAAGTTAGCAGTTTGTCAGAAAATAAATCCCTTTTACTGCCAAAGCGGATTGCAAGGCCTAAGCCACGAAAACGATCACGGACCACTGATTTTAGCCCTTAGTAAATCTTAATTAGGAGGCCTTCAAGCAATGTGCCAGCTGTTGCTTTAATTAATTTTTGATCATAATTTCCACTGGATTTATTTCCAACTAGTCTATCTAAGGCTTTGTTGGAGTTTTGACGTTTTGGAATTATTGTTAATTAGAATTAGCTAGTAGCGTTCCGCAGCTTCATTTATTTAGACAAAAGGAACATTGCTGATTTTTTTTAAGTCCTTTCTCCTTAATCCACCGAAGTCATACTAGATCGATGCCTTAATCATATGTACACACACACACACTAAAGGTCGATTCACACATATCAGTGAAGCCACAGTTCCGACACAGTACCGGCACAGTGCGAAATATTATTTCATACATTCTCTATGAACGCATCCCCACTTGTCAGTGTCAGTGACGATACAGTGCTCTCAATGCGTTCATAGAGAATGTATGAAGGAATATTTCGCACTGTGCCGGTACTGTGTCGGTAAAATTTACTGACTTCAAAAATGGAACAAGTTCGTATTTTGTCTGTAATTTTTGGCACCTAATAATATGTTTTGCGATATTATCACCAATTTTGAATCAATTATAATGATGTTCTTTCTGAATAGCTTTCACAAAATTTCATTTTGAGCATCGATCTATCCGACTTCGGTGATTTTGAGGAATATATTTTTGCCACTATTTCTTTTATTCACTATATTTTAAAAAGTTTACAGCCTTAACTTTACCGAAGGGTCATTGATAGTACTAAGCAATCCGACAGAGCTCTGACCTCCATCTCGTATCGGACGCGGCAGAAAACGGTTATGAGGACCAATGAATTCGAAATGGAGAGGCATAAGGTTGAAGAACGGTCGGACGGACTGTTTAGCTGAGTTGTCAGCTCGGAAATTATCATTCAAATGTAGTTCATTCCGATTTTAAGGGTTCTGAACTTCCTTCGGGGAAGAACCCTTAGAACGAGGTTTCGGTGTCTGTCTGTATGAGCCAACTATTGAGTCAGCCACTGTTTCTTATAGCCAAACTTATATCTATTATACGAGTACATTAACTTTAAAAACTATGCCTGAAATAAATATGGTGTGGTATGTATACGAGGTTACAAACCATATTATATAATTTATGCTAAGCTAAAAAAGGCCCATAGTACCCATCATTTTGAACAATTTTCACTATGGTCCAACCCTGAAAATGAAACAAAAAAACAGGTGTTCCATGGCCGACTTTTCGCGATGTCAGGGTTGGTTCCTTAGCAAAAGTAGTTTGTAATGATGATTACTTCTACAACTGTTTTGGTTTAGGATACCCTTTCCTTATAATATCTCTGTATGTATTGTGTATGTAACTAGTTTTTCAATGAACGCGTATTGATAATAAAGTTCGTGTTGGTCACTAACTCACCTGTTGACGACGAAGACAATATTGTGTTTCATCAAAGGTGTATCATGCTTGAAGATATCTTTTACCTCTCTCTTTTTTTTACTTTTACCTTGAAATCGCAAATCAATATCTTTCAGGAATCACGAAATTTCTTTCAATTGTTGGCTTTAGTGTGAAGTAACACGTGTATCTTCGTCGTGATGACATAAAAGTGCCTGACGACATCACAAGTCAAGGTCTCGTTATAATCAATTATTCACAAAAGTTACATTGTGTGCTATTTTGGCGTCTTGAAATATGGTAATAATTCATTATAGCGTTCCTTTTTAGTATATTACGTAGCCATGTGAGTATCAATGCTAGAAATCATAATGGTTCCAATTTCGTTAATAGCCAAAAAAATCCAACGAGTGCGGAAAAATAAACGATCAAACGACATTGGAACGTGGCAGATTATAGAAAGAATATTGATTTACATGGCTGATTAGTTAGATACCTACCAGTTATATGTTTCATATAGTTCTTCAAAGTTGAAGGACAAATAGGAGATTAAAATTAAAATCTTAATATACACATATTTCACGGTGACGAACGCAGTTCTATGCCGCGAAGGGTCTTAAATTTTAAAACTAGGTGGACCGGACCTGTTATGGGCAAACGTGACGTTTAACATCACGCGAGCGATTAGCTCGTCTCGTCGCTCAATTGTATGTAAAAAAAAACCTTTATTTGGAATCAAAGCTAACAACAGGAAATACTTAACTTTCAGAACGCTCCACGCAATACCCCTATTTATAACATCACTTCTCTCAGTAGATAAAGTAACAAATTGTCCGCGCTACAAAATCCAATGACACTTTTCCGCTCCGTGCAAAATGTCCCGTAAGTAACACTATCAGTAGACTTAAGTGCAATAAGTTCCCACCGTTTAAAGTCACGAACCACTATCTTCGATTACAGAACATCGGATACACTAAATAAATTGGCCTTAAATAGCTCCGATCTATTAAAACCGGGTAAACGGGTTACGAACTTGGAAAGTAGTAGTTAGTGTCCGGAGGGCATTCAATAGATTCCAGTAAGTAGACCGTTACTTCCACACCAATATCCGGTCTTAGCCGGAAAAAACCGGATTAAAAAAGGCTACGTTAATGGGCGGGACCGTGAAAAGTGATGCAATTACGGCAAATTGATTCTTTTCTTTGTTCCATTCTGTTTGATGTATTGTAAGTGGCGGCGATATCAGGGACCCGGATCTTGATATGTTGCGATCGTCGCAAAGTTATTTTTGGCTCTGAGTAACTGTACTACTGGATATGATGCCTTTCCTCGCTGCAATGTTATATTTTAATTGAGCTACTTTACTCACCTCTTACCTCACATATCATTTAACCTGCAAGACGCTTGCCGTGTAGACCGTGTTGTGTAGGTGTGTTCTGTATTTTCTCAAATACTCGTATGTTATATCGAGAAGTGGACTACAAAGACCCGGAAGTATTTTTTGGGAATTTGTAAGGTTTATTTTTCCAGCAAGTAATTAAACTTAACTAATGTGGCATATGTGTCAGTATTTAATGCTCCTATGGCTAGATCGGTCCGCCAGTATAATATTTTGTCAAAGACTTCCGACGCTGACATTTTTGGCGATAACATAGGTATATAATTTTAGAAAAATTTTAAGAGCTCTATTTGATAATATTTTTTTTCTCTTATAATTTTAATTTTGTATGTCTTTATTGTTTTATTACAATTTTTAATTTAATTTTAATCACTTTAGCAAAACGCAATTAATTTTTGACATTTTAATGAAATACTATTTTCTTGACTTTAATTATAATTCTTTTTACTTTTAATAATAATTTTTGACTTATATTTTTATATTGCATGCTATCTTCGCCTATAAATGCTGTGGCCTTTGGCCTAAATTTTGTTTGTTATAATTTTTTTTTGTGAATGTTTTAGTGTACGTAGTGTAGGCGGTCTTAAATAAAATAAATAAATAAGTACTAAATGGAATATCGCAATACACGGCGGTGTCACCTCTGGTGCAAAGTACATAACAGCTCAATGTTTTGGCAAAGGGGCCAAAGGTTCTGTTGAATTACTTACTAAGGGTGTCCGTCCCTTGATGCGGAGTGAGGAACCAGTTCAGAGTTTTCTTTACAAATAAAAATTTTACTACTTTCTTTGTGTAAACAGAAAACAAACACAAAACAGAAATACTTGAGACTGTAGTTAAATCTTGCGATTGATCTTTCGGTCAATAAAGCCAAGTTTTTTTTCGATTTTTATTTCATTTCTGTAGGATAATGGGTGCAATCACGGAACGCAGCTAGTATAATATCTATCTATATCAGCCACTTCCTGTATTTTGAAATATTTTCCAGAACGGTTAATAAAATTCTCTGAAGATTTCAGAATAGGTTTTCCTTGATGCCAAGTTTCAGGCCACTGGTCCAAGTTAGAACGCTTACAAACTTAACGAATAAAATATCATTCGATTCTAGACACGTTCGTTTGCTACGTCTTGTGGATCGTGGGTTTTAGTTATCTTATCGACTGCAAGTGGATTTAGCATAATTTTATTTTGAGCTTGAGGAATTTATATTTTAATCCTTACCAAATAGTATCATATGGCTCTGCTGAAAATTGTTTGAAAATAATAATGGTTTCGGGATTAAAACTCCCAACGTTTAGGAGTTTAATTACTATCTATCATGATCATTGGCCTAGTAACGTCTATAAGATATGATTATTCTGTAGCGATTATTGATTAGGTACATCTGCGCCCGTGGCTAAATAATCCGATGCAAAAGCCACAGGTACGGTCACGTTTTTTTCAGAGCAGTTCAACAACTTTTTTACTATTCATACTCGTATTACTACGAGTATGTTCTTGTGAAAATATTTTTGAGCCTACAATTAATTCTGTTTTTTTTTTTTTACGAACCCTTACAACACTATTACGAGTTGATGTAGCAAACGCAAGAATGACCAAATTTAAATTGTATAAATATGTAATAATACAAAATTGAAACATACTTAAGCACGTGTTTATCCACTCAGCATTAGTTTCGACATAACATCTTGCAACCTTCGCCCAAGCCCTCAAAGGGCACAGAATCAGCCACCAATATATCACGGGAACCGGCTGGTTAATAACCAGTTCATACCAGCTCACACCGGTTCACACCGACCCATAACTCACGACTGACAGTTTACGGTAAAAGCGAGTAATTAATTCCAGTCGCGTCTGAGATAGCTATACTGCAGGTAGCGTGTGGAATGCAGTCACCGGGGATTACCGGGCTACCTCTGAAGCATTTTTATTTCAGTCTTACAGTGATTGTTTTGTCACTCTCCGACTACTGTAGATAGAGCGAGAGCAAAGTCGAGTTTGACTTAATTTTTCTCTTTAATAAAGAATGCGTTAAGAAAACGTGACCCCTTGGTACTTTGGCGACACAATTTCACTAGAAAGAACAAGAAACAAGTCTATGAAAAGGATATGACAATATTTGCTTTGTTTTTTTTTTTTATAAAACCAAACTTCAATCATCAAAAAAATCAAAGTTTTAAATTCTTTAAAATGTTGGCCATTATTAACAGATTTCAGTATCTGCCACAAGCTTTTAGCTACATAGATATAAAGGGCTCAATTGTGACGTCACTCATTTTTACTATTATGTCAGCGTGAGTACAACGTAAAACATTTTATTTGTTTCAAGCCATCTACAGGCGGAATATCGTAAAATTTTAATAGCCTGCCAGTAAAACGTTGTCACTCAATAAAGGTCTTGATATTGCATAAATTTTCATAAAATAGGATGTGTACAGCTTAATATGTAGGCGGATTATGACTTGGTTTCTTGTCTATTTCAGTTTACTGGCAGTGGTTTCACATGTAACTTTGCTTGTGGGTTAAAATGTAAGAATAATTAATTTTCAAGGAAGAGTAGGTATAACCTGTGACATTAGGCTATAGACAAGGACAGGCCCAGGCCTATGATTTTTTCTCTTTTTAACCAACTTCAAAAAAGGAGGAGGTTCTCAATTCGACTGTTATGTTGTATGATTTGTATTTATTTTATTTCCATAAAATATTATGTAAATGTTTTATGATAATAATATTGTAACTTATGACACTCTAAAAACTGAGCCGAATTAAAAAAAAAATCAAAATATTATTTACTGAAAACTCAGGTTTTAAAATTAATTAACCTGATTAGGCGGATGGAGGTCACATAAAAATAGACAAATACAAGTAACTACATACACTTATATACGCTCGAAATACACTGTCTACCTTCCTTTTAGGCAGCCGATAAAAAAAAAACCGCAATAATTTCTCCATAAACAATGTTCATTATTCACTAAACAAAAAAACTGGATGCAGACAAACTCTAAATGGTCCCAGACGGTCCGTATTTCGCGAGTTTGCGACGAAACCCATAAAATTCAATTCACAACTCCGCACATACCCGCGGGACTCACTCAAACAAAGCTACCGAATATGAATATAGTTAAAAAAATTGGATCCCAGGCTTTTGCGGAACATTTCGAAGGGAAATACTGAGATAACGTTGCGTTGTACCATTTCTTGGTAGTACATAATTGTGAATTGTACTCTCGGTACGTTTATTTCGCTGTTTGTTGTTAGTAAAAACAAAAGCTTCTCTTGTTTTCGACGAGATCAAAGTTAAGGCTTAACAAAGTAATTTTTTGGGACAAAACATTGCTTTGTGTATGGACTTACGTTGTAGGTGGTGAAATTGCAGCTCTCTAATTGTAAGTTAGTCAGTAAGTACGTATTTGACTAAATACTACATTCTGAAGATGGTGCCACACTTGTCGCAATAATGTTCCATTTTAGTTGAGTTACTTTACTCATCATTTACACAGTCTGTTGAGTTGACCCACATAAGATAATGGAATGATCACTATGACATTTCCCGGTCATATTTATCCGAATAAATGTATTTTTATCGAATGACTGAGTGAAATGTGGCACATTAAATGGAACATCGCAATATATTGCGGTGTCATTTCCAGTAGTAGGTATACATGTAATAATATCTCAATGCTTTCAAATTGAGACTCAATAAATGTTCTTTCTGGTTTTGTGAAAACTGTGTGTATTACGTGTAAATACAGGATGTATATTATTTTGTAAAGTGGATTAGCTAGCTGAGTGATTGAGAACTTCAATCACTATCCACTATTATGTAACCAACCCTATTCTTGGGCGATCGAGATGATCTCGGTCACCCTTACTGTTATGTCTTTTATAATGAGAGCGACAAGGACAGAGCTAATATCTTACTCGTCAGAACACTGGGGCCATACTGCAAATTCTTAGCACGAGCCTAAACTGTATCGCATTGGTTTTTTCTCCTTTTTGCTGATAGAGTGAGACAAAAGCCAGCGGGGTTCATTTCTGGCTTGTACTAAGAGTTGGTGGTACGGCACTACAAAAAAATAAAAAAACAGTTTTAAGTACATATGGTATTATGGTATAGTGCATGCTATATTAAATAGTAAAACTTAATCAGAACTACTTTGGATTCACTTACTTACTAGTTTAACATCCAATTATTATTTCACTTTTATAAAAATGACTTTTCCAGTTTAGTAATACAAAAATGTTTTCCAGACTGCTTCAGACTCTTAGAAGTTAAAGTTAATGGTTAATATTTGGCCAAGTTTAGCCGTTAAAAAGGAAGATACTTACGATTAAAAAAATTACAGTCGTTAAAAAAACTCGTAACGAAAAAGGATTTTAGCAAGGTCAGTAAAACTGAAGTGAAGTTGGAAATATTTTAGGCCAGAATTGTTTTTTCTTTTATTCGTGTATTTTTAATATTCAATCAGAAATATCTTTCAAATAACTAGCATCTTTTTTCATACGGTGCCCGTGATCCTACAGCTTGGTTCTCCTGGTAGTGTCACGGAACTACGAGTAGTAATTAATAAATAGTAATTAATTCTATCTATAGTTCTACGAACAATATGATTTTTATTAATCGTAGTAGTAGTAGGTACACCTAGGGTTACCAGATGAAAAAATCAAAAGACCGGAGAAAAGGCCTGATTTCCATGGAAAAGTCCTGAGATTTTATACAGTTTGAAAATTTACTTTCAAAAACGTATTATGTATTATCGTTTTATACACTGCCATCGATCTAGTATGACTTCGGTGTACACTGCGGATCTAGCTCACGCGTTGCAACTTGCACATTGCACTCAAAGCGGCGGGGCGGGGGGTGGCAGCGGCACCGCCCGTCGCTACGTACGCAATTAAAGATACATATCTTTAAAATGTAACCTGTGTTTTATGGAAAATCCTGAGATTTGCAAAATCCAGCCGCAATCCTGAGAAAGTCGAAAAAATCCTGAAATCTCAGGACATATCCTGAGATTATGGTAACCCTAAGTACACCTGAAAAATTAAATTACACTCATCGTCGCTCATCAACTCTAAAACATCACATGAAGTGAAGTTCAAATATCAGTTACCTGGCATATTCACTACAGGTATCCTAAACTTGCCAAATGTACTAAGATTTATCTACGGAATCAATCGAGCCGCGCTCGCACGTTTATCCTTCAGTCTTTCATTTCAACCGAAGGAAATCGTCCAAACTTCCCGCTGTAAAAACTTTAAGGCGTATCAAAATTTAAAGCTTATTTATGTACAAATACAATTCAAATTTTATATCGGAAGTTGCTAGGAATTACGGTGCTATTCGATTTCTTTTCCTGCAGACTATTCCAATCTGTTTTACGAGAGGGATCGAAAGAGGTTCGGGTTGGCGAGTTTAGAGCGGCCGACACGATTAATTACATTCTGTTTTATTTTAGTAATATACAATTACTAATATATATATATATATATATATATCCTCTTTCACGCAAAAATGTCTGAACGGATTTCCATGAAATTTATGATGGTTGTTCATGGTCTGGATTGACACATGGCTACTTTTTATCCCGGAAAACGCGGATGAAACCGAAGGGCGCAGCTAGTATACAAATAAATCCAAATAGGTACCCGTATACCGCTAGATAGACGCCGTGTAAACGAGCCCCCAGAAACTCAGAGCCGTCGACTGGTAAGAGACGGTGCCAAACCTTAATCAACTTTAACCCACTTTAGTTTATAAGATGTAACTATTTGACAAAAAACAGAATTGGAACCTATAATCCCGCTTGGTAAATAAAGCCATTTAAAAAATGCTTACAATGATTAAATAACTTATACTAAACTGAGTACCTTATTATTTTGGTATTAATCCCAGTCTGTCAACAGCTGAGTTATGCCAGACATCGGATCGCCAGCTCTAAATACGTTCTGTAGCCAGTATATAGCATCAATGAAGCTAAAGTGTTTATATGAATATCGCATGGCCTTCGGCTTGGTTCTTTTTGCCTATGTTTTCAATGAAGTGGATATTGGCTAAACGGGATACGATAGCCCAACGTCGGTATTGTGTTTCGGTTAGTACTAATACGCTGTGTAAGCTACGAAGGGTTAACAAGTAGGGTCAGTGGTTGTGGCTACCCGCTTTTTAAGGAGATGGAATTTTTTAGAAAATTTAGCTAAAGAATTTCGGTAATTTGTGGTGGTTTTCATATTAAACTGCGCAGTGAGTTTAATTTGGGTAGAGTAATAAAAATAAGATGATGAAAATTGCTGATACAAAATTACACAGATTTTTAAAGGGTGAGTCTTGTTAACAATCTTTACCGTTTATTACCTTTCTGTTTCTTTTGTTTTTTATGTTTTCAACATTAGACGGTGAAACGGATCTGTACAAAATGTGACATTATCATCATCTTAGTTACCTTATACATCATAATACCGTTTAATTTTTTTTCTTAAAAAATAAATACCACTACTTAAACCCTAGACCGCTAAGTAGGGCAGCAATGGGATAGCAGATAAGGTGTAAATTTAAAATGGTTGCTTTTGACATAATGTCAGGAACGAAATGTCAAACGTGCTTGACATTTGAGAATGTTTTCGTCTCTGTCAAGACAGTAAAATCAGACTTCTCCATTTCTGCACTCGCCCAACCATAAACCGACGACAATGTTTTCTTTATTAGTTTTTTTATTGAAGAAATATTTGCAATAAAATCCCGAGCAAATAGTGTGGACATTACGATGGTGGCTTTTAGTACGTATAAAGTTTATGATTCCGAGCGATTCCTATTTATCTGTGAACGCGGTGAAAGCGATTTCGACTACAGTGGGTGTAGTACAAATTCTATGAAAGAAAGAAAAATACGTTACTTTTTATAAATAAAATAATTGTATGTACTAGGTTTTACTATACTGCATTTTTCGAAAATTGAAGTTGATCCTTTTAAAAAAAATCCTATTCTTTAAAAAAGTACGAAGATTAATTAGGCTGATGAGTTTTGAAAAGGAAACAAACTGACATAAAGACAGACGAAGAACCATTACTCACTTCCAAATTAATTAAGTGAAAATTAAGTTCGTACAGCCCGAGTTGTTAGCCCTGGTGTCAAAATAAGATAAACGTTTCACACTCATAGCTCCCCACTAGGATAAATCCTGTGTCGGGGATGCCATGTAACACACACAAAGACAAGGACAACTAACACCCAGAACCAGAACAGATATTTAAATTCATCATTAAACATCTGCCCGGCCGGGAATCGAACCCGGGACCTCTGGCGTATAAGGCGGATACACTACCGCTGAGCCAAACAATGTACACATACATAGTGTAATAATTTGAAGAGAATTACATTCAATCGTGAAATACTTTTATCCGTCAATGCTAGCGTAACTTCCGTAACAAAAACTAGAAAGAGTTTCGTACTCCACCCACAGTTCGCTTGCTTCGAATGGATTACGATAATGGAATCGTAGAATAAAATTTAATGTTTTAAGCCGACAGAGTTCACTACGTAGATAAGAAGAACGGGATTATGATAATATATCGGACTTGCTCTCGTATAATTTCGATACATGTCTGATGGAAATTTTTAACAATTTTTTAAATTGCTTTCACATTTAAATGTTGTTGTACAGATACGAGTACCTATCAGACGAAATGATCTGACGAAAAGTAATCAGAATTTTTAAGCCCCGAAGCAAATAGAGGGGTATTATAAGCTTAATGTCTGTCTGATCTGCATGTACGAGTATATCAATGTGTGTGAGGATGTATTACGAGTATGTCTAAAACTTAAACTATTTTAGCTTTTTTGGACAATGATTTGATCGTATTGAGTAGTTAGTTAGCCATTCATTGAAAACCTGTTTCACCCTTTGATAATCAGCTCTTGTAATATATGGAAGGTTTTATTGAACGAAATTAAATCACTTCATCATTCTGACAAAAAAATAATCAAGATTTTTCATTCTAACGAACGGAGAATCTGTCCGATATGCCATCATGATGATTTCAACAGACAAAAACCTGACAAATTTAGAAGAAGAAAAACATAATCTGAATACAAGTGTATTATGGCGATTGACGTCCACCTAAATCCAGATATAGCATTTCGCGCCTTTAACGAATCAACTGCCAAAAAATCTCGTTAGCGACCGGTATCTATCGAACTATAAAAATTCAACTTTATTTTCAAGCTTGCTCCAGCTTAGTATAAATAATCGTACAGGATAGAGCGAAGCAGTAAATCAATACAGAGAATGAACAGCTACCACCTCCGCAGCGCTGTATTTACTATTCAACAAATTACAGTTACAGTGAGTAGTGAGATATGGTACCTACTCGGGAAGTTTGGGCCAATATCATTTCTTAGTGGTTCGGTAGAATTTATTGCTGCATTTGAATTTCAAGTTTTGACTGGCTACTTTTTAGTAAGTTATAAAGATTAAATAGTTCTTATTTTTTTGTTATTTGTGTTCTTGTTAAATGTAGATATGGTTCGTCCAAAACTCCAAACAATATGTTTGAAAACCACTAAAGTCAGTCAGCTTTTTATTATTATACATAAGTACCTATAATTTTACTATGGAAACTAACGTGGTTTTCACACATTTTTGTAAAAATAAAAAAAAAAAAATTAAAAAAAAAAACATTAAAATTTAATTAAGTTATTAATTAATTTAATTAATTTAATTTTAATTTTATACCTATTATTATTAAAAGTCCCAACTTCAACATTTTACTATGAGAATTGACGTGGTTTCAGAGCTTTTGTAACCGTTCCTTGAAAAAAGTCACCGGACTTGATTGAAACATTTACTCGGAGTATGGAACACAATAATACGTGAATAGTTTCTAATTTAAGGAGAAAAAATAACTCATAAGTTTAACTTCTTATTTTTATGCCTTGAAATAAAATACTTATCTTGTATTGTATGGTAATAGCGACATAAACATTCAACGCGAGATTATCTTGGTGGCTACGACATGCTACGGAATGCTACGTCGGCGTTACGTGGCACCCGCTGCGGCGTTTGACGTCTCGCTTTCACCGGAAGTGCTACGTAACAATTTTGAATATGATAATTTTACGTCGGGGAAATTCTATACGGGAATATTTTTGATAATACTGTTATAATGTTTGTATTCAAGATATTCACGGTAATAAATTCACTTTCGTTGTGTTATTTTATTATTGAACTAGCGGCTCGTCCCGGCTTCGCACGGTTGGACACTATTGAAGTTTTAGTAAGGATCCCTAATTTTTTCAGGTAATAAATATAGCCTATGTCACTTTGGGATAATGTAGCATTCGAATGGTGAAAGAATTTTTGAAATCGGTCCAGTAGTTTTTGAGTTTATTCCACACAAACATCCAAAAATACAAAAATACAAATCTTTCCTCTTTATAATATTGGTATAGATAATATAGCCAAGAAAAGTTTACAGCACACAAAAATTGCCGATAAGTGTTTAAAAGTCTTTGCTTTATACTCGTAAGTTATCGTAATTTCGATCAATTGCCATGAGCCGTTTTAAACAGAACCACTTTTATTATAAGTAAATAAGCAGTCGCGAGGGCGACACGCTTGTATAGTTACTCCTTGAATAAGACACAGAATGTAATTGACTGCAATCAGAGTGTCTAACTCAATAAGACGTGAGTACGATTTCACTCACCATTGCTCTGTGATAAATGACAATCACTTAAATCTTTGCCACCACAACATCGAAACGTTAAGTTAGACTATTTACACTTGCACCGTTACCTTCCCAAGACGACTGCTTCTACAAAAAACTTTGAAAAATTACCTTAAATAAGTACCACACTTTCTACGACCTTGTTTATTACTGTTGACAAATAAAATATTTCATTCCACAGTAAATAATAACGTTTTTTCTACCTAAAGTGTTACAGAAGCCACTCTGCAATTTTTAATTGGAGAGGGCCAAATGATTATTCATGGACACGTCCGTCCGTTTCTCTGTTAACTCGAGAGGGTAGAAGCACCCTCTTTTAGCGTGTTTTTAAACAAAACACAGGTATAAGGCGGTCGTTTCCGATAATAACGGTCGAATAAAGGGCGGTAAGGTGAAAACGGCTGTAATAATCGCCTGTAGACAGTATTTTAGTAGGTCTTAGAATTGTGTTATCTACCATCATAGCAATGAGTGAGCACTAGCTGAGCTACGTAGTTTTACACCGTTTGACACATGGAAAATTCGACTCAACGTTTGACTCGTTATTAATTTATTTGACGAATAATTAATTAGTAAGTGACAGATTTAATTATTTATAGTAGTATTGTGAATGATGAAGATGTAGAAATGAATTATTAATTTAAAAGTATGAATAGGATATTCGAGGCCTTGTTTAATAGAGTAGTACTCAATTATTTACAACAATAGTTTAAATGTAATAAGTACCTCTATAATATGTATGTACTATGTATGTATGTAAAGTGTATATGGCAAATTTATATCATAAGTAAAAAGTGCGAGCATTAAAAATAAATTTCACCGCAATAATTGCGGAAGCAAAAAAGAAACAGGCGCTTAAACCTATTCATATTTGTTTTTATACCAAAGACGTTGTTTCGCCTTTGATCGCAGTTCAAAACATAACCGAGAATAATGCAAACAATTTTTTGCAACCCAGCACTTCGGCCGAGTTCAAACTTTTCCTTTTTTCCACAATAATCCATGACAGGTACTTTTTGAAAGAGGCTTTCATCGAACTCTTGCTTTGTAATCAATGTTCGACTCATGGACGGAGCTAGGAAGCCGGGAAGGGGCATCGATATGAGACGATATGAGTTGTAAAGTTTTTTTGTGCACGTCGATGGGAAGGGATAAATTTCCAAGGTTCGACGGCGCATCAAAGGATTTTTTTTCCTCTTTCTTTCTGTTTTCTTTATTATTTTCTTTTTTGTTTAATCTCTTGTAAATATTTAAATATTGACGATATTAATGGACAACATTTCAAACTACTGCATAATGCGTTTGAAGACATTTAATAAACAACGAGGACCACTTTCATGTTGTATAATCAAAAATTCTCTGTAAATAATAAATCAACTGTATTTTTTTATAAAAAATGGTACATAGTATCCCTCACTTATGACTTACCTAAACCATTTTCACCAGAGCATTAAAATTAAAATTAAAATTTATTTATTGCAACACTGTACAAAAAGATCTTAAAATTAGGTAGTCTCAACTCAACTCTAGCCTCATACTCGTATCGGGCGTACAATATTTAGTATTGTAAGTATCAAAAACCTTTAAAAATAACTATAGGAACCGAAAATTATCTTATGGAGAACTCAACTAATACCAAAAAATATATATATAATAAAATTAAAATACTCTTTTATTTTATAAAATCCCTTTGACTATATCCATTTTCAATTTAGTATCTGCAGGTAAATTGTTAATAACTCTTTGCCCAATCCTGATTACGGCCGCGTTCAAGATACCTACGTATCCGTGAACCGAAGCTACTTTTCACTCTCATCTCAATACAAAGCATCTCAATACAAAGGAGAAACAAGACCGTTAAAAAATCCCTAATACTTCGACACTGATCGGATCTTACATTCAATAATACTTTATCATGTTTTTTGTTAATGTAAATTGTACTCGTATGATGTACTATTTATAGCGTTTGTTTTTGTCTAACGTAGCAATGTGGTAATAATGTCGATTCTATTATCTTAATTTCTAATCTAATCTATTACTATTTTCATTTATTTGTATTATGTTTTATTGATTGTGATTTGACATGAATAAATAAATTGTATTTATCCAAACTAAATAAATTAGTTACTAAATTTAAGATACTAAATTTGACTTAACTGAAATTGCTGCTATCCCTGCAGGGATAGTAGCTTAATAATACCAAGCTACCCTCTAAAACCCCCTCAGTGGCCAATCTCTGTGCTTGATTGAGGACACCAGGATCTCCGTAAAATGTACCAGTGCCTGAGACGTTTCCTGAGGAACCATTCTCAGGCCGTTGCTCCCTCTTCACTCGCAGCGATACGGTCACACCCCGCCGTTGTCTTCCCTAGGCTCAGTGGGTAACCTAATCACCACTTTTACCCTATTAATGGTTTAATGGTGGCACTTACTCTTACAATAGATAATCCCTGAAAACTAGTAACAAGCAGTTAGCGAAACGTAAGCTCTTGAACAAACAACCAGACTCAAGGGTTCTCCAAGCCGCTTGATAAGCGGTTGCACTGTATTTTAAAGTAAAATCGATGGCAAAATATTCAAAGCGCTGGCGAAGCTGCTTCGACTTGCAAATGATACGCCTTGTTGTGTACTGCGTTGTTAAGATGCAGATACTATTCGAAAGATCTAGAACTAAGCAGGCATCTAGAACAAACAAACATGAAATATCAAAGTAATGTAAACGTAGTATGTAACATAGATTTAAGTTTGGTATCACACGGCCAGTAAAATAGATACTTAATTTTGATTATGCCATTTCTATGGCTATGAAGCAACAATTTTCTTTCTAAAATAATCTTATGGTAGATCAAATGCCTACACCGTTTTTTGGTCTTAGTGTAGCTGATTTAAATTTACGTTTTTAAGAAACACCAAGGGTATTGTACAATAGAATTACAATCTAGTCTCAGGCTACAAATTTCTAATGACTAAGAACGTGTAAAATAACACTTTTCTTATCGTTTACGTTTAGGCTAAGGCTAAAATTTCACGTGTTTTTAATAAAATGTAGTCGGAACACTACTTTGTCACTACTGTTTTAAATATTCACTGCCTACCTTTGCATCTATTCTAAACAACCATTATCAAAGATTGAAACAAAACTTCCTCAGCGATGAAAACAGTTTCAAATATTCCCGCCGCCTACTTACCGTTCTAACCAGTAATTTCCCCCCAATTAAAATTTTAAGAGCGACTCCAGACGGGAAAGTTATCTTGCCGCTATTTTCCCCAGTTTTCATCCAAATCTATTTTTTAATATTCTTCAAGAGTTCCAGGGACCTCAGCGGTAATTCAATGAAGGCGCTTTGTCAGCCTAATCAAATTCATTTGCGAAAAGTCCAGTAGAAATTGCTTTGTAATTGAATGTACCATAATTAGGGGCAATTAGTTTTTATTTAATTCAAATACTTTTAAAACTGTTTTTATTCGCTGATGTGCTGACTTAACTAATTTTACATTATACCTATTTAAACATTACTAGCGTACTTAAAATGACTATTAGCATCATCATCATCAGCCTATCGGAACCGACAGATGGCGGTTTATCCGTCCCAATTGGCGTAACTAAAATAACACAGTAGTGTCGGGCAGCAGCGACATTGGTGCGAAAGTTACGCTCTGCGATTGCCATCACGTCTGCCCAGCGTGGCAATTACGGGCAACTCCTCCTTGACTATTAGCAATTGCCGTAAAAGGCTTAATACAATTAAAATAAAATAAACTATTTAGGGCCAGACACGCATAATTGGTGTGCAAATTAAAATTACTTTAATAAAATATTAGCTTTCAATATTATAGATTGAAAACTATTTGATACCTAAATCGAGATGCTAAAATCGATAAAGCTAGAAACTACCTACTTATAATTTTCTAAAATTAATAATTATGAAAATGAAGAAAAAAAATTACAGACAAATCGAACCGAATCGACACTGATAAAATATGGTTTGTATAATTTCGGAATTTTGTTGTGTAGCTGGGCAAAGTCCTCCTCTGACTTTTTAAATGTTGATCTTCTTCTTCTCCAAGTGCCTCTCCACTATTGAAAGTTGGCAGTCAGCTTCTTAAAATTCTCTTTGTCCAGCGCGAGTCTTAACAGTTGTTCCACCGTCTTTATCCCAGTCCACTCCCTGATGTTACGGAGCCACGACATCTTCCGTCTTCCGACCTTACGATTCCCGTTAAATTTTGATACGAGTAGCTTAATCAATGGTTGATGGTTTTGTGTTCTTAAGGATATTCCACCTATGTCTTGGAGTTCATCGCGCCATCTCTAACAGGGCATTCTGAGTGGCCGCAACTTTAGAAGGATAATAAGCCCAAGTTTGAAGGCTTTTTAAGACAGATTTTCTAAAACTATTGGCGTCCTTGTCTAATGGCTTGCAATGATAAAGACAGATATATTTTTAGTTAGTTCAGATCTATCTTAAAATGCCTTCAAACTTGGGCCCATTGACTCAAAGCTCTTCCCACTTACAACTAATATAGCTTAGACCCACTTCAACAGCCAAGCATTTTGTGCTACTTCTACAAGACTTAACAAATAATATTTTCTAGTAGAACCATCTCGTAACTATGTAGTTAGCTTAGCAGATCTTTCTTGAACTGCCACACACCAGCTTTGTGCTAGACGCTTTTAACGAATTCCAACAGATGGCAGCACCGACGCAAATGACTAGCGCCATCTATGAAAACTACTCTAATGTTACTCTCTTATGTGGAGCACAGTGCCGCACACCCACGTCACGTTATTATTTAGTCGAACTTTACATCCCTCTGAAATTTTCAGCCTTCAGTTAGTTATAAGCCCACCGAGAGATGGCGCTTGATGTTTTTAAACGTCTTTGGATGTAGCATTTAGGCCTTTGCAAAATTATCGTATAGACAGGTTTATAGGTGAGTTTATTAAGATAAACCTATGTATCTTACAAGTTTAACGGACTGAATTAGATTAAGTACATATCTAGCTAAAGAATCTTAGAGTATCGTAAGGAAATTACCTACGTCTTTGTTTAGGTACAGCCTGGAAAAGATCGCTCTAAGCGATAAGGCCGCCAATTATTGCACTAGTTTTAAGTGCTATTATTCTTTTGTTTGTAATTTCTGGTGTGAACATCTATCTTTCCTATTTATTGTTTATTTTGAGTATGCCAACAATGGTTTTTTCGGGCCTGCCAACTGCTAGAGGGTTGGTAAAAAAAAAGTTAAGGCAGAGATCTGCAGTGAGCGGAAACCAGTTGATTAATGATGACTATTGCTCAACAAAACAAGGATCGGTAGAGATCGTAAAAATACTTTAATAAAGGTACTACATATTAGGAATCATTGACAGAAATAAAACTGCATGTAATATTCTTAAAGCTATGTTTATTTACTTTAGTGACTGTGAGAGTTTAATTTAAACTTATAACTGAATGTTAATTTGGCAAACAACTTTGTGCTTTATGCTTTTTTATGCTTCATTTCTTTAAGATATATAGTTTATTACAGTTAACTTCTGCGAGGACAAGGCACAAATTTGCTAGCCAAATAATACGTAGGCATAAACGTATATATTATACTTTTTAAATTACAAGCAGATTAAATATTAAATCTTAAATATAATAAAGTGGATACAAGCAATGAGACACAGCCTACATTTTTATCTGCATTATTTGTTTTGGAATCTTCAAAGCTAGCAGGATATTTGCTTTCTTCTTGAATGCTCCTGTGTGCTTTACCTTTCTCTGGTTTTGCTTCATCTGAAGCCATTTTTTCATAAATTTTAGTTTCTTCAGGCTTGGCAGATACAGTTGCTAATCTCGTCGTAGTAAATGCTCCTTGATTTGTCCCGACGATGTTGTCTTTTTTGTTGGTATTGGTATTTTCAGTCACTAAGGCAGGATCGTTGCTATTGGCTTCAATTGCTGTGGTAGTTGAAACAGTGCTAGATACAGCAGCAGTGCTTACTGCCACATCAGTGGTACTACAATTAAGTAAATATCTAACATCTGAGTAGAACAGTGTGCCATTGAGTTGTGTATCGTCGTAATACTCGTAGTCTCCTCCTTTTTCTTGTGCTATTTCTTCTTCTAGTTGTATGATTTTCTCGTTGTATTTGTTCCAAGTTTCTCGCAGCTTATCGTCCGGTCTGCATTTAAGGTTTTGGATGACCCTCTTCAAACTCGTGTTCTGGGTTTCGTTCATTAGAGACATAAACCATTCTAAATTGCAAACACAAGACAAGTCGTTATCTGAAACAAAATGAAAAAAAGTCGGTTTAATACCGATTATAAAATTTTGCACCCACATCGGGCTTTCAATATTAAAATATACACAATCAAATACAGATTTTAAAATAATAATAATTAACAATTTCTAATTCTATTTTGAATCAATTACATCATGTGTTATATCAACTACATGATCAGTATGTACATCAACACAATTGACTGAGCGAGCAAAATATTTCTGCAACAACTGCAAAATGTTGTTGTAGATGTAGGCACTCGCATAGGTCCCCTCCGAATTGGGTTCCCGCCTTTCCGTGGCGGGGGGGATAAGTAGCCGGGCCGCCTTGCCCGGTGAAACTAAGAGGAACCCTAAAGGTGGAGGCTCGGGCCGGCGCCCTGGACATTTCGGGAAGCGGCGGTCTGGGCCTAGGAGCCCTCCCGTATACCTCTCCGTGGAGAGGGAACGTGGTAGGGCTCGGGGTCGTCTACGGACGACGACGGGGGGCACATTGTGCCCTCCAGAGGGGTAGACTCGGCCGGCGTCCTGGACAGTCCGGGTAGCGGCGGTCGAGTCCCCGAGAGGGAGAGAGCGGGAGAGAGAGAGGGACCCTTTCTCTCACCCGCTCCGCAGAGAGAAGAGCGGACACGGGGGCGAGTCAGGCCAGTGGGGCCAGTAAGGCTCGCACTCCGTCTCCGCTAGGAGGGCCTGGAGTGGCGGGTGCGGGGACACCCGCTGCTTCGCATTGGGCCCTCCAGGGTGGTCGACGCGTCTGATGTTCCGACGCGTCGCCACGAGAGGGAGGGGGTGGCCACCCCATATCCGAGGTGGGTCTGCCTCACGGCGGACATAGGCTGGGCGGGGCTGCGGTGATTTAATGGGCCCGCGGCTCCGTCCATTGCCTGGAGGAACTTCCCAGGGTTTTTAGTGGGTATGCCGCCACTAGAGCGGAGACTCCCACATAACCACCCTGCCCTCCCCGGGGCGGGCGTGGTTTCCATAAAGGATTTTCCCTGGGTCACAAAAAAAAAAAAAAAAAAATTGACTGTGACGCTATTTGCCAGCTGATTTTGATTAATTTTGCAACCTATTTCTAAGCAAAAACCTAACTCATGTTTTTTGTAAATATCCAACAATTTACCTTCCACATCCAAGCTCCCTTTGAGTCCATAGAAGTTGCTCATAATAGGTTCCATTGTTGATCTCTTCAGTTCCTTGAGTTTATTTCCTTTCAAATTCAGTGAAAGCAGTAACGATAATGCTTCAAAAACCTTGTCGCTATCTATATAATTGAGCTTATTATGAGCTAAGGATAACGAGATTACATTTCCCAAGCCATTAAACGCTTTTTCGTCTAGCATTTGAATGTTGTTCCCGTCTAAATTTAAAGACTTCAAATTTGGTAGGGCATAGAACGTATTATCTCCAATGACTTCTAGACTATTGCTGCTCAGGTCCAACTTTTCCAAATTCTGCAATCCTTCAAACACAGCAAAATTCAAACTAAACACATTATTTCTGTCTATTTCCAGTTCTCTTAAATTTACCAAATGAATGAAAGCTCTGTCGTGTATTGTGTTTATCTTATTGCCGGTTAAAAACATCCTTTCTAATGCTGGTAGATCTACAAATACGTTTCTATTTATTTCCGCTATATTATTCCTATCCAAACTGAGATATGTTAAATTTTTATGATGAATAAATGCGTAAGGATCTAATGTTTCAATTTGGTTGCCTCTTAATATTATATCGTTCAGTGAGCTGAGATTTGCAAATGCAAATGCTCCAACCGTGCTCATTGTTCCATACTTGATGCTTATTGTCGAAAGATTGGGTGTTTCTTTTAAGGCTTGAGTGGGGATGTAGGCTAGTGGGATTCCCCTAGTACTCGCGAAGCTGATTTTATCGAAATTGTCAAGAGCTTTGAATGTATTCCAAACAGGATCATCATCAAGGACATTCTGAACTGTTAAGAAGCAATTAGCGGTTCTTAAGGGTGGTGGTCTTGTATTGTCGGTGGCGCAGAAGCATTGAACTTTGTTGGTGTTGTTATAGTTGGTGCTGCAGAGGATTGGTGGGTGTTCATCATTTTGTCCAAGCGTTATGGCTTCGACGATGATGGAGGCGGTGAATGTTAACGTCACAATCTTCCAGAAGGACATGGTGATCTGAAACGAGAAAAGATTTTTGTTAATTTAGGCACCAAGCTGCGCAACTTGAATTTAAGCGATTTTATAGTCTTTGCATTTTTTAAAGATCAAACATACGTCTATGCTTGCACTTGTTGCCAGGTTACTTAAAGACCAGTTATAATTATAGTCACAAACAAATTAGCTCACAGTAGGTCAGCCAGAACTAGTTTCATTAATAACATTTAGTGTGATTTCTTCACAATTATTCGAACTAAACGCCAAAACAATTACGATTCAAAGTGTTTTCAAATTTATAGCCACATAATAATTCCCTGCTATCTTCAAAGGTTTCCGTTAATATAACAATTATGAATAAATGTCAGTTTGAAGGTCATGTTACGATGCGAAAATAGCTAGCTTTTAAAGAATTACCTACAATGTAATCTAAAGTGCACATGTGAGTCATATCCGTTGAGTGACCAACTTTAGAACATTTCGTGAACTGTGACTTCATCTGCTAATCAAATAAGTTGTATGTATGGCACGGAGGACATAATATTAATATTACAAATGTATGGGCCTTTGTACCTTTGTATGTTATGTGGTGGACCTTTGTATAATCGTAAATGTATCTGGTAAGACCAGTATTTTTCAACGCGTGGGTCGAGACAAGACCCTCTCGAGAATGGGAAAGACTCTTTAAAAGAGTACAGTAAATATTCAGTTAAGTTAAATTTTACGAAGCGCAACCAGTTAAACGCTTTAAAATTCAGTAAAAGTGTTTCATAATGTTATATTTACTAAGAAAAGTTTATCTATGTTCAGGAGCAGTAGACAGTATAGAATAAACTGACTCGACAAATTCGTTAAAAAAATTTAACTTTTGTTCGGATAAAATTATGAAATGTTTACGATTTATTCAAGTTCAAACGTCAGTATGCCGATTGTCGATCCATAAAGCTCATCATCATGCTTGGTCGCGAGATACGTTTCACACTAAAAGGGTCATGCCATTAAAAAGATTGAAAAACTCTAAGACAATGAATGAGCGTGGACGTAATATAGGAAGAAAATTAAGAAATTAGTACACACACTGACGGACAGATTTAAAACTGTTTGTTTTTCTTTGATTGATCGTGGATGTAACTGGGTCATTAAACTCGCTGATGTGTAGGTGTTTTTGAGCCATCACCAACATTTCTGAATATTAAACTACAGTTCACGAGTAGATACGTATCAACATAAAACTCGTAACAAAAAAATACGCAAATTTTAAACTCATAAGGTGCCATTTTCGTGAGGTCAACTAAGAAACTTAACGATTCTTGGACTATTCAATTTATTTAGTTAACATGTCAAACGTATATTTTTGTAGCTTAGATTAAAGACGCAAAGTTAAGAGTAGTTACAACAAATAAGAAAGATGAACTAGAAAAGTCAATGAGTTACAAAGTCTAAACCTATACTTAGAGAGAAAAAAATAAAAATCAAGCATTACAAATATAAAGGAGAGATAAATCTTTATCTAACATAGGCAAAGAACTCATTCTACTCATAGATTAGGTACATACATCATACCGTACCAAACCGGACGGAACCAAACCAAACTAACCATATAAAGCCATTTAAACCAACCGTTTTAAGTCCAGGCGAACTTAAAACTAAGTATTAAACTATTTTAAGAAGACTTAAAATGAAACGAAATCCGATTATCTCATCTGTCACCGCTCAGTTATCCAGTGCACGTGCACTAAATAGCCAGATTAAACCGAAAGCTAATCCCGAAGAAGACAAATCGCTCGTTCGGTCCCTACTTCCGCTTTTTACTTCGTCCGGATCGTGGCCTGAATCATTTTTCAAACGGGATTTCGTTCAAACGCCAGGTGGCAGCTAACTTTGTTGAAGTCAGAAATCGAATTTCTATTTGTTATTTTATAGAATTCAATTCGTGAAAGGAATTGGGTTGTACGTCGGGATAAGAAAAGCTTGGGTTTACGTGGAGAGAAAATTAAATTTTGTGAAAGAATAACGTTTATCTATTGAGCAGTTGTTCTACTTAACAATGGTGCTGATTCTGGGTCACTGCTTTATAAACTACTTTGACCAAAATTATCTGCATCTATATTCGTCAAATATGTCAACAATTTTATTATATAGAGATGTCAAATTTATTTTAGTTTAAAAACCGATTCAACTGAATTGACGTCAGCTTTTGCGTAATTATTCAAAAAATATTTGGTTTTTATTATTTTCTACCATATACTATTTTGTTTAGATTGCTTTTATAGCTTAACCCACTTGAAAACAAGGCCTATTTGTTTGTTAAAATTTAACATCCATGTTTTGACGTCTTGATTTCACATAAGGGTAATATAATCGTAAATGCCAACAACAAATCAACTTTAAATAGATTACATTGATGATATCATCGCTCCCAATTTATTATTTTGGACATTAATACTCCAAATAAAGAATAAAAGTCACATACGCCCACTATAAGTGGGCTACTCAATGGCATAACAAATTATACTCATTATAAGCTATAAATTATTCGAAACAGATCACAATGAAGACATTATAGTGCGGGTGGTCGATTCTTTTGAAGTTGTGAACTAAAATCTCTGATAAACCAAGATTGAAAGATTGGAACACTGCGTTAGATTTTGGTAGTGCAAGAACTCCTCTACTTTCGCGCGTATGTAAACACGTTTTAAGTACAGTGACGCGAGTAGGAAAGTACTGAAATGTCAATGTGTGCGTCTTGTTGTACGCGCGAAAGAGGAGTTCTCGGCTTCACCCAAATCAATCGCAGCGCTCCATCTATCGCTAGATTTATCTGAGTCTATAATGAAGACATTTCGTTTCAGAACACAAGCAGTCAAACGGTAGGGCATTCCATAAGAGCCCTTTGAAAGTATTCTATGAAAGAGCGCTCTGCTACTACTCTCTGCTACTCTGTCATTTAAATAATTATGTATTGACAAATAATGTCTTTTACAGAAAAAAGAGAGACTTCCCTAAACAAAGTACGAAAATATGCTTTTGGATGAACTAAGTCCTGACATTTTTGTGTTTTAATTTATTTTTGTGTATATTTATTTGACCTACACCGCTATCTTGCCTAAAACTAGACTATCATAACCAAAAGTTATGAATTTACAAAATTAAACCATAACATTTAAAAACATCTGCATTACTATGTAAAAGCTGTTATTATACGAAACTTATATTAATAAAGTGTTCAAAGTTCGGCCGCTTTGGGCTAATGTTTAGAAATTAGCTGAAAATTAACTCGTTATTCCCACCTGCTGCCAGTACTAGCCTAAAGCTGAAATAACAGTTGGAGCTTGAAATATAATTCTTGGATATTATGATCATGACTAAGTATGAGAATATTAACACAATTATTATTCTCATTTGGAACTAGCTGCTACCGCGGTTTTATCCAGCTAGCGGTTAAGGTTTAGCTATTAACATGGGTCTTCGACAAATTTGGCCTCACTTTTAAAGCCTGCTTAAACTTAATCACCGCTTTAAATTTTCGGTCTTGCTTTTGGACGTGACATCTTACGTCAGCGAAAAGTTGTCTGTATTTTAAACAGTGACTAACTTTTAGCATGCTTTATAAGTGAGACCCTTTATTCATACTCGTATGTATTGCTATACTCGTACTCTACGGGTTTTCTAAGCGCGGACAAAAACGACAATTTATCCACGGCGCATGCTAAGGCTGCAAGAAACATTAACTTTTCCGGGGTAGAAAGTATTTTTATGTGAATGATATAAAACAAATAATTAATTATACAATTTTCATTAAAATCTATTCAGTAGTTATAGCGTAATGTGGTAACAAAGGGACAGACAAATCTTCCTCGTCTACAGTTTTATTATTCTATTATTTTTATAGACGTAGATACTCGTAGATATAGATTATAATAAAGCCCTGCACCACTGTCTGGGGGACGTCCGCCCCGAATGCATTGTGCATAACTAATTAGAAAGGACTGAAAAGCACGAAAATTAAATTACGGATAAAGTTTGCATTTTCAGATAAACTAAGCGGTTTTGGTCTTTGTGTTTTTGAATGAGTTTAAAATAAGAACAAGAATTAAAACTTGGTGGTAGGTGCTGGCTGTGGCAGTGTGAAAAAGGTAATTGTTTTTAAAAGTATGACAAGTAGGTACCTAGGCGTATCTTAAGCTGGTAAAGACTGAGTCAACTGTTGTAGAGTTAATTTGACCGTTAACTGTCACACCTCCGAAACAAGGTAACGCTAAGTTAAGACTGCCACTAGCACTACGTATCGTGGAAACAAGGTGTGAGCTTGTTTGTATATGCGAGAAAGCTTAGATTCCGTGAGAAAATCTACACAAATCAACTAACAAAAGTATAGTATAGTATATTTATACTATATCTAATGTTTTTAAAAGTCATATTACACTGAACATAATAAAGAATACAAGTTTCAAAAACAACATATCCACCTCTATAGGCCTTGACAAAGTAGAGCGTTCGGCCCTCACAAATAACAAGCAAAATAGTAGTACCTAACAAGCTCCATATATTTTCTGAGTAAGTACTTCCTTACTGTCGCAGACAGGGTTTTTTAAACCCTATCTACAGGTAAACTTTGGGCTATTTCAGCTATTCTCCAAAATTCATAGTATATACCTATATGTATGTGTGACATATGTGTTTGTGCTACAAAGAGATGCAAATGGCACTCGGATACGAGATGCATACGAGCACAGAACGCCGTCGATTCGTTTCAGTGGGCATGGTAGAGCGTATCGTGTTTTTGCGTTTATGCCTGATACGTACGATATAACGTATTAGTGAACAGAGACCTTTAAGCTTAAAATATTTTTACACTGCAAAAACAACAAATTGCGGTAGTACATTAAATTCAATTTACCAAGGTGAAGATTGACATAAACCTCTGTTTATACTGGGATGTCATAAATCTAGCATTAGAAATCTATCCTCCTACACAACGAGACGTTTTGTAAATCTAAAGAGATTGATAACGGTAGCATATTATGAGCGATATTGATTTGAACCGGTTATTTACCGTTAATTATGGGCCAAAAACAGTGTAAATTAGTGTAGACCTTTCTTACAAAAAAAATTGTTTCGTCCAATTATTTCGTTAGCTTTTATGCCATAAATTTAATTAAAATGTTGTGGCAAATTTTCTTTTAAATTATTATTTGATTGTGATTGCTTGCTTCAATCTCTACAAGGTAACTTTTGCGATGGGGTGATCTGACAGGATAAAACCTAAGGTATGCAATGAAATACAATAATAAAGACTATGACTAACTATTAATATAACCGTCGTAATAAATAGGATTAAGTTGGTAACTCAATTATTTTTCCATAGAATTCATTCAACTTTTAATCAATTTTCAATTTCAAATGTCAAAGTGGCAGAATACCGTTATTAAAAGAACAGCGGTTATTGAGTCCTCGTTATGTGCTGTAAAAGATTGTTTACTAGACCCAAATAGACCAAGTTGCCATTTTGGACACGCTATTAATCATTCTTCCGATTTTGAAGGATGATGAACTCATGGTAGAGTTTCCGTGATGAAAGATAAGGTCAGTGTTCTAGATTCTCAGATGGACATAAGTCGACTAACATACCAGTGTTTACTTTGATGGGAATAAGTAGTTTATCCCTATATGGATAGAACATGTATCTCTTATCATTGTTTCTTCTTTGTCAAGTTTGTCTTCTCGTTGTCACAAGTACACTTTGTATTAACATAAGAATGTTTGTGGTCGAAATACATATCGACTAAAATCATGTCGACCGCCATCATCTGGTAAACAATTTTAAATAAAACTAGCTGACTCGACAGACGTTGTCCTGTCAAAAGCCATTGCGTCAATTCTATGTCAAATGTCATATTGCGTAACTATAGCAACCGTAGTATGTTGATGCTAACTTGTCAATTTATAGTAAAAATTATCAGTAGGTATATATATAATTTGCAATAAATTAAAATTGCGACTATAATTTGAGATTTAAACTATCCTATCTCTCAAGTTGGATCGAACTGCACATGGTGTGCGAATTTTATTATAATCGGTTAAGTGGTTTAGGAGTCCATTGAGGACAAACATTGTGACACGAGATTTATATATATTAAGATTAAGCTGAAGAAAAAAAAATCTTATTGGTTTTGTATTTCACTAAACTTCACCAATTATTTTCAAACTTCACGAAAGGTATTCCAATTTTGAAAAGCGCATTTATATTATGTTATTCCATTGTGTTATAGTGAACATAGGTTCTTAATTATTGCCTAGATAAATAGGCTGAATTGAATCGAGCATGAATAAAAAGCTACAAGATTAAGCCACAAAACACCTCATCAGAGACAGTTAACAATATAAAACTATACCTTAGTCAATTATACTCAAGTCAAGACACATCAAAATCACTTCAATTAAAATAAGTTGCACTGTTTATTACAAAATAACTATTTAATAGTTATTTCCTTAGCTGTTACAAGATTTAATATCTCAGCTCGAGTCGATCCCGAGTATAGTTAATTACTCTCGCTTGTCAATTACTGCCTCACTGGAATCCAATCACGTCAACGTAAGATAGTGTACCTAAAGACGTATAGACACAAATAGTGTTGTCTGGAAATACTGTTCTCGAGACGTGTTTAGTTCAATTGTATTATGCTATTTACGTTGATTATTTATGTCTTATTTATGTTAAGACAATTATGCAAGAAGCTTAATAGCAGTAAAGCAGTTTTAATTATCTATTTAAAATAGATAGATAAAAATTGTTTATGGTGTGTTATTGTGCACACCATACGGTTACCTCTAAATTTCGCATGCGTAATTAATTCATCATGTGAAAGTTTTTGTTGACCTACAAACTATTGGGTAATTTTGAAGTCCGCGGATCTAACTCCTGGTCGTCGTGAAAATTTGCAGATAGGTAAAGATTTTACTATGGAAACTAACCTGGTTTTCACACATTTAGAACTCGTCGTAGTAGACGACTTAATTTTTACGTGAGTATTCCCGTGTTTAATTATAACAAAAATAGGTAAAGATTTTTACTTCAATTTAGTTTACTCATCCAGCATCAAAATCATGTTGAAGTTTGAAAGTTGAAGGCGAGAGGGACGCCACCTCGAATTTGAGAAAAGTCAGATTGGCTAATTTTGAATAACATGGAGCCAGAGTGTTGACAGTGACAGAGTGGTGGCTGAAGCTAGTTAAGCGGAGCTTTGGTCGTTCAGCGGTGAGATGGGTCGACGATATTGTTAAAGTCGCAGGTCAAACCTGGACCCGATTGTCGCAAGATCAACATTGGGCTCATCAAAACGCCTGTTAATAGAATGTTAAAAGGTCGCTTACCATCGGGCAGCCTGTTTCCTTGTTTGCCACCGATGGTATATAAAAATGGCAGAGTAAGAGAGAGGCCTATAGCTAAGAAGACTGAAAAGAAGAAGACCAAGAAAGCTATCATCATGATGATGATGAATTCAGAATCAAATTAGAGAAGTCAGGCGATAGTGCCACTTGGAATAGTTAAGGATCCGTGCTACTGTAGAGACAAGGCACTCCACAAATTCAAACTATGCGCATGTTATAATAGACATGCCACCTGCTCTACTCTGCAAAGCTAGATAACTTATGATACGGCCACACCGGCGCGGTTGCAGTGGCGGTGGCGGGCCAATTTCCGTTTGGAGCTTAGGCTCCAAACAGAAACCGGCTCTAAAGCTGGTTTCTATCGAAGCTACTGTGTGTTATATGGTGAAAAGAAGGTTAAATTGTCTCATTTCTTGGGCATAAAAGGAATAATCAATAAATACAATTGCCATTATCTTTAAAAACAATTTAATATTTCAACCCGATTACTCTCCAACATATCTTTAGAAAAGTGCCTAGGGCGATGCCAGCAGTGCCCAGGTGTTTAGACCCTGAAAGGGCTCAGAAATAACCAGACGAGGAGCTTGAAGCCACTAATTGAAGATAGTAGCACCTCGCATCGAGCACATGATAAAATAAAATACGGCACTGATTTGGATTAGTTTTGCCATTAGTACAGATTAGGCCGCTAACTCCGCATATACTCGTAACCGCCGTCACAGCAACTGCATTGGTTTGACTGTAACCCTTGGATAGTTTAGAGCCTAGAGCGACGTAACTTAGGCTTCCTAGCATGCATCGGAATAGTTTCATTATTCAGATATAGCCGAAAGCAATTTGTACATGCTTTACGTTTCTATCGGATGTTTTATTCACATGTATTTGTATGTGTTATTTATATGTGTTAATTCAAATTTTCGGTGTCACTTTTGCCAATATTTTAACTAATTTTCGATCAAAATTTATTTTATTAAACATGAAGAATAAATTAAGATAAGAGTAAGATGAGAGTCTAACTCTCTAAGCGATAAGAGTCTAACTTCTGTTTTTATCGTATTTTTTCTTTCCTTTTGTGGTGTTATAAATAAAATTATGATGATTATATTGATTGATATATTTATAAGATAAATGGGTATTTAAAATTATTTTTTTTTACTATTTTCAATACCCACAAATAATTGTAGTATGTTTGTTTTGTGAAAATGAAAAATTTCAATCGTAAACAGAAATATCGTTCAACTATTTTGCTCTCACGTGAATAAACATTTTGGTTCTGGCGTGGCTATTTTAATTTCATTGAGTAATCAAAAGCTTTTATTATTATAACGGCAGCATATTGGTCCGAATGATCAGCTGTTTTTATAAACCTTAATTTTATTCATACCCTAAATTATAGATCGGTAAGGGTGCTTAAGTAAAGACCAAACAGAAAATGTGACATTAAAAAATGTTTAGCTAAACTATGGTCACTCTAGAACAAGCAACTGCGATATGAAATTTGGTAGCACTCAGTTATCGTCAAAGCTAGACTAAATATTACCCACTAAATAATGATATTAAATTTTATAACTTCCCGAATTTAAATTGACTAGTAAATTATTGTCTTATACAATTACAAAGATTAGGTTTCGTGGAGAGTCTAATAGTGGGCGATAAATCCGCTCCACACAAAGTTGCCACCACTCAGGGTCATTCATCTCTCTGAATATAATATATCTAAAATTTGCAATCATCATAGAACAAAACAAAGGAGAGAACAGAAGACCAAGAAGAGTATTTTAGAGATAAAAGATATGAAAGAGAAGGCAGATGTCACATCGTAAAAGGAAGTAAAACCTATAACCATCTACCCAGAAAATTACTCTACGGACAAGACACAAGAGCGACGCTCGTAAATGTTGTATGAATGAAAATATGCAAAGATCTGAAAACATTTACGAGTAAATCACAAAATGATTGTAAAAACCAACAACTAACTAACTATGACAATAATTTTATTCATAACAAAATAAACGTAAACAAAAATAAAAAATCACAAATGAAAATTAGCGCTACAAGTAAAATCCACGATAAAATAAGTACATACGAACAAGGTAGGTGACGTTACCTCACCTAACAGCTATTAAGTGTTGATTCTATAGAAACTAAAGTATTAATGCAAATTCAGCCGCCTACTCCACCCGGCTCTAGCCTGGCTTTAGGCTACCTGCACATGCATTGAAATCGATTTATTATACAGACTGTGCCAAAAACTATACATACATACTCCCTGCTAATACTTATAGCTACTTAAACTATTATTTTTACTAATAGCCGTGGTTACAGTAAGTAGTTAACTACGAGTAAGGTATGTTTAATGACTAACACAAGTAGCAAATTAAAATGACAAAAGATTTGTGTGAGACAGCACCCACTGTATTGTATTGATATGTCACGAAAAGGAATAGCTAATTTCAATTATAAGCTTCTAAAGGCGAGTTTTGACTTAAAAACTATTAATGGCTCAGTATTTTCAATATTTGAAAAATAAATCTTTATAATTCAATCAAAAAATTAAGTCTATATGAACGCACTGTATACGGAGATTTTGTAAAAGAAATGTGCCGAAAAAGCAAAATTAAAAATAAATTTGTAAATTATAAACAAACAGTCATGAAAACAATTTATTTTAAAAACATGCTGTGAAGAATTAAATGTGGTTATAAAACTACTTTAGAATTCAAAATACTAGCCGAAACTTTAAAAACCATCGTCAAAAAATAATAAAATAAAAATTCTAAAGCACCAAAAAATAAAACTAACATATTCTCAACTTACTTTTTAATGCCCAAACTCCGCAACTTCAGTTCAACATCCAAACAGCATCATCAAACGAAAAAGCACAGAAACAAACACTTCACTTCATTTTACGAAATATTCGAATTATTTTCATGAAACGCCGACGTGTGTTCCCTCCGACGAACAAGCTTAGACTAAAGGAAAACCAGTACCGCAAGTCAATCAAATTCTACTTTTCTCGCTGCGCTTTCAGTCCACAATCGAATTGTTTTGTATTACCTAATTATGTGATATCAGCATCAATTGTTACAACAACTTCCATAAATATATTATATAGTAAACAAATAATGTTATCTACTACAGCTCACGTGAGAAGAGTACTATTGTTTCGTGTATTGAATGGTACAAAAGTTTACAAACAAAATGTTAGTCAAGATAGTTTATATTATTAGTTGAGACTAAGTCATACTTCTGAGGCATTATTACGATAATGTTATGTCTTAGCTTTTGAAATGTTAGATATATTTGCAGAGAGTCGTATGTAGTTGTAGGTACGAGTATGCTGAGAAAAAAGAAAAACAAAAACGCAGTATATTTTTTTTTTATTAATGAAAATTATCTTGTGTTGTGTATCACCAACATTTTGTGGTTAAACGCGGACTTAGTATTGAGGATAAAAAATATGCTCGCAATTTTTTAGTAAAATTCTTTGTCTATATTTTCATATTTTCAACTTTGTTTACTTTGTAGCGTCCGTGTTTGAGTTGCATCAATGCGCCATATTAGAATGCGATTGCATTTCTGTCATGAAACTGAACAGTGCACGGCGGTCTTTTTGGTCAAATTCCCCGATGTCTGATTCTGGTTTCATGAAATTAAAAATGGGCCAATATGCCTTCTTCAAATCCGAGGGAGGTGACGTCACTCTAGCCTTGTGAAGTAGGTACTGTACTATAACTCTGTGCTGAGATGTAAAAATATCAGATCGACTTATTTTATCGGTACCCTTATTTTCGATCCTTGAACTTCGAAATTAGCTGATATTATTCGTTGTTTGTGAACGGTGGCGGTTGAAGTGCTTTAGTTATTACTATTCGGAACTTACCTATTCACCGGCTCTAGTACAAGACGTTGGGATGTAATATGCGTGTTCAATTGTTCTGGTTAGGTTACTCGTTTCGTGGTAAATGTGAATGCAACTACGGTGACAAGGACTTTAGCATATTGTAGTATAGGTATAGAATTTATAATGTTTCTTATCCATCAAAACGTTTCCATTTGTTCTATAAATATGAGATTGTATGATTAAAGTAATTTGATTTAGTTTTTTTTAATTCTATGATAGGCTTGCGTTTGACCGCCTTCTCGTCTGATGGTAAGCAACGATGCGGTGTACGCTGGAGCACGTTTGACAAGAAGAATCCAGATCACTCGCAACTTGAAGACACCCAAATTATAGTAATTCAATGTTGTCTTATGCGAATATAATTTGATAGCATCATTCTTATACTAAAAATATTGAAGTTGTTGATCGTGTGAGTGGGTCGCTGTGTTACTATTTGTTAAGTACTTTTTCACGCTGAAACGGCTTTTTTATTTTATTTTAGGATTTTTGTGAAATTTGGGATGAAGATAGCTTATACTCTGAATTAATACAGAGACTACTTTTGAAATTGCAATCATCGATCATTGCAATTTTGAGGCGCTAGTAGGTATTTTAAAATTAATTGCAGATTTTATTTATTGTTTTTTTTTTATTTTGTCGGCCTGTATGGCTCAGCGGTAGTGTATCCGCCTTATAAGCCAGAGGTCCCGGGTTCGATTCCCGGCCGGGCAGATGTTTGAATGATCAATTTAAATATCTGATCTGGGTCTGGGTGTTAGTTGTCCTTGTCTTTGTGTGTGTTCCATGGCATCCCCGACACAGGATTTATTCCTAGTGGGGAGCTATGAGTGTGAAACGTTATTTTTTTTTTTTTTATTTATATGTTTTTTGCTCATGCAAGACGTGGACACTGTATAAGAGGGGCATCGTTTTCTTTACGACCGTCTTATAATGGACCGTGAGGTGAGCATACCTCTCGCGTAATCTATGGAAGCGATACATTTCATTCTTGTAGTAAAAATATTACGCATGTTTGTAGAATTTATAGGTTTGGAGTTTCCCTGAGGGACTATAACGTAACATAAGGTAATGTAGTGTAACGTGACTCGACTAGGTGTTCGTAATCAATTACTGAATTCAGCTTCAACTTCAATTTTTATAAAATGGCTTCTGCGGGGTTGCCACAATTTAGCCAGTGTCAAGTGGATAGAGTAGAGTAGATACATGCCCCAGTAAAGTAGTGGAGACTTTACTAGAGGCTTTTCTAAGGAGTTTTGGGAAGCAACACGAAATGACACGATTCACTGCATTTTATGATTTGCCCACACTCGTGCACGTCCTCAAGCACTTAATGGTTATTTTCCCCACTTAAAATAAACATTAACACTCAAAATTACACAAGTTTAGTAAAATAACAAAATGAAGCAACATGTCTCTTCCACGTTCCCGCCAAAACTCCCGATTACTGAATTTACTGATGTTAGACGACGGATGACAAGGTCGGTCTTGGGGTAACCGCGAGTGACATACCTATACCGCTGAGTACTACTGAGGTGTATGCCACGTTAAATAGCATGTTATTTGTCTTATAACAACAACAACCGAGCCATGCAAGAGGCCTTGAAGTGGCCTAAAAGCTGTCACGAAAGCTAACAAAGTTATTCGGCCTATACGAGCTTTAGAGAAAAAAAGGTGTGTAAAACGCTATGCGGATATGAACCCGCCCACGAAGCTATAAAACCTTATTTTAAATCTAGACCAGTCTGCTTTTACAAGGCTACTTCTGAAGTTAATTATAAAGCTGCTCAACTTTAAAGTTGCACGTTGCCAATCTATTTCTAGTTTACAACGTAATCTTCATAACCCTATTCTTGCGCGCTTGAGATTATCTCCGTCAGTCTCACTCTCATGGCATTCTTAATGAGAGCAACAGGGACCGAGCATATATCTCACTCGCCGGAATAGGACTCCAGTTCAAAGATTATACCGGCGACGTATCGTAAACACGGCTGTAAAGAATATTCAATAACAAAAACGTAGATGTGAAACATTTGGAGTCAAAGCTGCGTTAGTCAGTGGAATAGTAAAGAACTAATTCTTGGATTTTTGGTTTTGTAAGACGTTTCTAAATAACTAGTAAGTAGTAGAATGTGTATTCTGTATATTTCAATCGCTTTTTCATTCGATGATATAATGTTTTGCTTATTATATACTTACGTTTTTCTGTCATCTAATCATCTTGCATGATGATGAGTTTGATGAGCAATAAAACGGTATATGATAGAACACGCTTGCCTAGCAGAACCCTATTCGCTCTCGACTTGAAAACACCCATACCACAAAATATATCTATCGGGAACATCCAATCAGGAAGAGCGTTCCACACTCTGGCGGTTCACGCGATAAAAGTAGAATCAAAGCGTTTCGCGCGAATTTTTGGTAAGGAACCATATCCTTAATGTCCTTAATGGTCAGATACAAAAACAGAACTTCGAGGAATTGTCATAATTTTGAATAGTGACGGTATAAAACTACCGCTCAATGTGTTTATTAGATTAATTAACCTTATTCTGTAGTAATTAGCAAGAAAAATACAAGTTCGCTAAGCTTCTTACCTTTGCGCGCTCACTTAACTTGCTGAATACACAAGCAGAGCGCGATCTGAAAGATTTTATATACTTATATTTACGCGATCTCTTTAGGTATACGCTAAACACAGATTTGGATGCATGTCTAACCTTTGTCTGTAAATTTTGTAGTGTAAACATACTCTTAGCATCGACGAGATAATTTTGACAAAACTTCCGAAATACGATAAATTACAAACTAAATAAACAATTCGTGAATTTCAATGAAATTCTCGTGTTCGGCCAAAGAACAAACTTTTACTTAAGTAAAGGCTTACTTGCTTCGTTTAATTTTTGGCCAAATATTAAAACAAACAAAAATCTAACAAACATGTAAAAATGTCCAATTTAAATTAATTTAGTTTCTAATTTAATTTAGATACAAATATATCTTTGTAAAAGTGATACACAATAAATATTTTTTACGTTCAAAAAATATTTCTGATTCCTGATTCTATTGTCCCGCAATAAAATGTAGGAAAACTGGTGATTTTTATTCCAGTTGAAACTGTGAAACTCAGTCATCAATAAAAACTAAATGAAAAATATTACAGCAGAAAAATGGGAATGAAAAATCATTGCTCGGAAAATTTATGCAATCGTGGCGTTGTGAAATTGTGAATGTTTTCGACTGGCCGGTGACGTCGTGATTCGCGTGTTTTAACAATGGAGCATGCGAATTGTTATGATTGTGTGATGTGTTGCATTGTGAAGGAATTATTGTTGTGTTGGACAGCTTGTTAGGTGCTGGACACTTGAGTGAAAAGTTTGTTTGCTTTATCAAAACAAAACTGACAATATCCTATGATCCTTACGAAAATGTACAGATAGATATATTATGTAGGTTTTTTTGATTGGGTATGGTTACATTATAGATAAATCTTTATTTTTTTAATAAATTCAAACTCATTAACACGCTTTTATTAGTTTCACCTGTTTGTATGTATGTAAACGACTCCTTTGAGCTCGATTTTGCCCTACTTTGAACGATCAGATTTAATTCAAACTTTGCACATCTATCAAAGGCCGATGACAATGCGTGTTTTTTAGTTTTTTAAACTATTTTGTCATATTATTTTTTGACTGTTTTTCTTGATCATCGTTTAATGTTGAATATGGTTTATACATAGGTGTACATGTACCCTAAGATGTTTTTATTTCATCTCACTGCCTCAACCTATCTCTGTAGACAATGTAGCAATTCAAACAATGTCTGTCGATGTCTGCGAACGACAGTTTTTTATTGGATACGTAGATTACAGACACCTTTGGCGTTGACAATATAAAGGTACAAACAAAACGCTTTACGTAATGTGTACTCGACGTATTCGTAGACAAAAGTATTTTTATAGCTTTTCGAATTGAAGTTTAAAAATAGTATAATGTAAAAAATTGTAGAGTATTTTGAAAATTTTTAAAATTCAAGCTGAAAGTTTTATGAAAACAAGTGTTAAAAATGATATTAAAATCTTTCATGGACTAAGCAAAGACTTAGAAGAGCATAAAAGCTTTCCGCTTGGTACTTACCATTCAGGGTTATAAGCTTGGGGTGTCCTGAATCTAAAACATAGATATTCCGCCGATTCACTCGAAAACCAAAAATACAAACTTTTACCGATAATTCTAAACAGCTTTTACTAAATTCCAAAATTACAAAAAATAGTTTATTTTGTCCCACCAAATGTCTCTCTGTGAGGAATACCTAATGTAAAACTGCTGTTCCATATTATTTCATTGATTACAATTCAAAACAATACTCTTTAAGTACGACACCACAAAAAAGAACTCACAATCATAGTAAAATAGAAAAGAGGAAGGTACAAAAGGCGATCTTATCGCTAAGAGCCATATTTTCCTCTATGGTGATATATATTTTTCTATGTTACAGCTGATTATTTTCGCAAATTACTTTTTGGTTTGTACTACTATCTATTCTGAGCTTTAGTCTCAAAAGATGTATTCTCGGCTAAGTAGACCCCAAGCATATACCCTGTAAACCCTGTATACTTAAACTTGTTTTACACAGCTTTAGCCGGTCCACACCTGAGCTTTGTGCCGACCGCCAGTTTTTGCGCTCCGCCGCTATCAAAGATACGGCACGAGCTCTAGGAGTTTAGAACCTGGTATTACGTTGAGAATTCTTTTTTGGGTCATTTGCAAAGCCACAAATGTTGCCATATCGCTGTAATACTCGTGAAAGCTTTTAGGGAGTTTTGCGCATATTTTTAGTATGGTAATAGGGTAATGCGGAATTGAAAATAAGGTTGCACGTGTTAGAATCTAACGGTCTAAATAACAAAATCAAGGAATTAGCATAATTTGCAGTAAAATATTTTTGTTTTAATCGTATTTCTAGAAGGAGAGTTTCGCATTGGTAAATAAGTATTATGACTATTAGAAAAGGTTTGGTTTGGTTTCAGAAAAGGTGCTTGAAGTGATCATTTTCGAATGTAATGAATTAACAAGTGAAATTGGACCATTTGATGGTTGTTTTAATTGATCCCCAAATTCACTGTTTTGTTATCAATGGTCACTTTTGTACCAGCAGAGCATCGTTTTATCAGTACTAAAATGATCCATATAAAATACTCTACGTTTTTGGTCATTCAATAATTATAACCAATATTGATAAACTCAATATAATGTTTATGTTTGAAATGAAAACCTATTTATTTCAAACGATATCTCTTTCATGGCCACGAACCTGTAAAAATATTCACCCTTTATTTTAGTAAAAACACAGCCGATAATTACGGAAATAGGTTCACGTATCAACTTAACACAAGCCATATAACCCGTTGACAGATCCTATCTATTCTCTTAGTACGAAAATAGTACACTCAAGACAGCGTACCCAATCGTCTATGATTAGTCGGTGCTTAGAGCGCCGACCAATCTCAACGCAGTAAATTTTGAAACCGACCAATCACAAGCGCGTATTTTTTCCTTACCCCGCGACCGCGAGTTGAACATTAAAGAGAGTTTCTCTTCACACGCCAGGGCTGCTACTTAACAAATAAATAAACCCAAAATTGGACATTTACATAGAAATCGCGTTATTTACATACGTTTATGAGACAAAAGCCGTGTTACGAAGGTACCTGCTAACTCCATTAGGGTCCTAACCAAGGATACAGGGTGTGCTTTTAATTATGATTAATTTGTTTGACCAAACATTTAATTCGGGAAGTCAACAAGGTAACGAGGATCCGGGAAACAGGTTTTTGTGCGATCCTTTTAAAGGTTTTTTGAACTTTTATAAATTACAGTGTGTTGATGTTTTGGCCTTAAATTTTATTTTATTTGACATCACATATTTAGTTATACCTAACAGAGAATGTATGTTTTTATTAATTATAGTGAAAACATCAAACAAAACATACCTATTTTCAAAGCTCATCTATAAATTTTTCTTAATTTGTTTCAATTTTTTTTATTTAGGTATATTCTTTTATTTTTTTACGAAACTCAATTTCTGTCCAATTTAAATATATTTAGACAATCAAAAGTAAATTAGATTCAAGTGACTGCTATTTATTCTATAACTTAGATACCTATAAATCATCATCAAAAACTCGCCATAAAAAAAAATAATTCTTAAATACAAACATAACTCGGTTTGGTTTCATAATTTGGTAAAGCCATTCTAAGATAAGATGTAAATGATGGCTACCGTAGGCACAAAGGGCTTCATTATCATTCAAATGCAGCCCTCAAACCCAATATAGATTACAAAGATATCATCTCAGCCCGTCATTGTTGACTAAATCGTTTTTCATAATTGTGACCCGCATGTTTTCATACGGGAGATAAGCCGGACTGATAACTCAATTGGCTAATTTCAATTTACTTTTTATAAAAATATAAATTCGTAATATTTTACATACCTATACACATAATATAAATATGATAAGAGGATTCATGACATTCTCGTCAACACAACATACAATAAATTCTTAAATCTATAAAAAGGAAATATGAGTGAAGAGTCTTACTACATACATGTATTAGGTACTTATCTATTGAGTCTATCTACCTACCTTTATTCCATACAAAGCTTTTCTCAAGCAGTCGCGTCTTTTGCTCACCAGCTCCTTGGGTTGATCCTAGTCAGATTGGTATTGTAAAGATTAAATTAGGATATTAAGATATGGGGTGCAAGGTCGGGTAACCTCCACGTGGTGCACCCTGGGCAACAGCGTGCGGTAATACTGCAGCTTTTATGCAGTATTACCGCACGCTGGCAAATAACCCGACACGGTGGGCCCATCCGCGTGTCCCTCTGACTAGCAGAGGGCACAGCGTGATGGTTTGGACGGTGGCATTGCTGCCATCAGGGGGGTTTTCCTTGTGCTCCTCGCCGCGTGTGGGTCGCGGTCGGGAGTGCAAGGAAAGGAGGAGGGGATCGCTCGTTGCCGGGCGTGGTGAAAGCCATGCTCGGCGGCGAGAGATCGTGGCAGGCCGTGGTCTCCTTCTGCGAAGAGGTAATGTCGCAGAAGGGGCCGCGGGGCGGATCGGGGAGGACGACTCCCGCAGGATCCGCTCCGGCGCAGACGACGGGGAGGGAGGAGGGGGCGATCCGATCATCGCCTCCTTCCCTCTCCGTAGTGGGGCCACTGGCGGAGGGTCGGGGGGCTCTCCGCTGGCTTGCACCGGCTCCACACGTCTGGGGGCGGCCTTGGGTGACCAGGGCCGTCCCTCTCTTGACGCACGGAAGACGGGGCCGAAGGGCCGACCCTGGCTGAGGGTGGCGGAGACTCCGAAAGGGAACCCCGCTGCCCCCGGCCACAAGGGAATGAGGTCAACTTCCCAGTGGTTTTAGTGGGTATGCCGCCGCAGGGCGGAGACTCCCACATAACCCCGGCTCCCCCGGGTTAGGGGTATCCATAAAGGATTTCCACTGGGTCAACAAAAAAAAAAAAAAAAGGATATTAAGATATCCCCCCCGAATGGGTTCCCGCCTTTCCGTGGCGGGGGGGATAAGTAGCCGTGGCACTGAGCCCGGTGAAACGAAGAGGAACCCGAGGTGGGGCCTTCCGCGTGTCCCTCTGGCAGCAGAGGGCTGATTAGCAGAGGGCACAGCGGATGAGCCGGGGTCTGAGCGATTGCTCGGACCACCAGGAGGGTTTTCCTTGTGCTCCCCGCCGCGTGTGGGTCGCGGTCGGGAGTGCAAGGAAAGGAGGAGGGTCTGAGTGTGGTGGACGCCGGCTCCACACTTGGACGGTGGCACTGCTGCCGCCGGTGACGAGTGTGGTATACGCTGGAGGAAACGGCGCTCCAGGCTCGGGCGGTGACAGCGGTGCCACCAGGAGGGTTTTCCTTGTGCTCCTCGCCGCGTGTGGGTCGCGGTCGGGAGTGCAAGGGAAAGAGGAGGGTTCCTTTTGCACCTCGCCGCGTGAGGTTTGCGGCCGGGTGTGAAAGGAACGTGGGCTTAAGGCGGGGTGGGTGGAGCTAACCACACTGCCCACCACGTGCGAGCGAGCGGGGCTGGGGAGCGAGGAGGCGGTTCGCCCGTCTCCTCGCTCCTCGGCAGTGGGGTTGCCGGGAGAGTCGGGGGACTCTCCCGGCCTGCACGACCCCACACTGTCTGGGGGGTGATCCTGGGGAACAGGGTCACCCCTCCATAGGTGCAGGGGGCCCTAATCGGGTCCGTCGCCGGGGCAAGGTGGCGATTGCTAACGCGACCCCACCTTGCCCCATCTCAGGCGGATGCCGAACACCCCAGTGGTTTTAGTGGGTATGCCGCCGCAGGGCGGAGACTCCCACATAACCACCCTGCCTCCCCCGGGGCGGGCGTGGTATCCATAAAGGATTTCCACTGGGTAAAAAAAAAAAAAAAAAAAAAAAAAAAAAGGATATTAAGATATGATTAAGATTAATTAATGTGATTCTTTTGATCAAAACGTTGTAGTAATATTCAGACATGGCCATAGCACTCTTTTTCCAAAAATCCGTAGGAAACTCTCGGTTCTAGATGCCGACGACGCGACTAACATTCTACGTCTAGCTAAAACGTAGCACTTTCCGTCATAAAGTGTCACAACCTAGTTTTTAAACTAATCCCTTTGAGCTGGCCAACTTCACCACCACTACACACTAGACACTAGAAAGAGAGGCAATGATTAAAACTTTGACATTTACAAATGGCACGTCAAAAAATAAGAACCAGTCAAAGACTTATGGATGCTTCCGGGTGTCCACTTAGACAGCCCGAAAGGAACTCTCCAGACAGCTTAATTTATAATTAAAAGCTATTAAAATAATACCACTAATAAAATAGATAGAGCTCGGAATTAATATAGCACAAAAGCGCTTGTGCCAGTTCGTTGAACCAAGAGATACGAACATAGTCGCCCATTCATTTAATAGTACTATTATCCAACGCAAAGTTAAGGGCAACATTGTAATAATTTATTCCATCTAGCTACTCGTAGATATATAAAATTGTTGTACTACTGACAAACTCACTAACTAACAAGAAATAAAATAGAGAGTAAACTTATGTATAAAATGTTCATACTTACTTAGTTACTTTGTCTTTAAGTGAAATAAATGTTTAATATTATTAAAATATGAATTTGAAGATTAGCTTGTTAATCGAAACGGGATTTTTCGATTTTATTGTTTGGGCCTTTGGGAGTTTAAATTTGACGTTATTTTATAAAATAAGTGACGAAGCAGTGATATTTGTGACAGTCAGTACGAAGTTGTAAAAAAAATATAAAAATACGAAAGTTAATTATCTTCGAAAAACGAGTTCAATAGCCGAACATAAATTGTTTTGAAAAATTACCGCCTATGACAACCAAATATAATCTCAAAGGCAGGTCCAAACATTTTTGCCCAAAGGGGTAGTATCTACCGCTTTGATATCGAGCAAAGCTGCGGGTATCACTTAAGTAGTTGTACAAAATTAGGAGCAACATTCTATTAATTTATTTTTAGTTGGCGACAAGTGTTGCTCGCTTGTGTGCTTAACTCTAGTTCGAGAGGTTAATGTTATACTACCAACTAAGCTGTAAAAGTGACCAAACGATAAAACTAGTTTTCTCTACGAGAACTTATCAGTCTTGCTATGAAAAATAGTATGGTGGCTCCCTCATCAGCTTGTCTGATAAGTTGGTCGTTTAAATAGATGGTTGGGTTGATTTATCTGCGGAGTTACCGCAGGGTCCGTACTTGAATCGTAGTTATTTCTAATTTATGTTCGAAGTGTCACTTTTATGCAGATATTAAAAGCGTTAAGCAAATTATTTGAACAATCTATTATTGCCTTTATTATGAAAATATTACTACCCTCTGTGTGAGTTAATAGTGACGATTTACGAAAATAACGCCTGGGTAAAAATAGCCCAAAGCGGGGCAGGCTTTGTAGGTTGATGATGAAAATATCAAAATAAGCAACTTTGTATATGTAATACTAAATAATAAGAAATGTGCTTCCAAATTCTTAAAATACGTCTTTCATTTCCTTTAATCTTCAAACATCAAACGCCAGCTCTGCGTACCTCGGTACAAAATATGCCTACAAATAATTCCTATTTAAACGAAAGACTTTAAATCTTTCTATGAAAACGCTATCTATCTGAATCTAAATAGATACTAGAAATAAGCGAGCCTATCTTAAACACGAACTAAAATTTATCATTCAGCAGTACTCTACTATTCTATTAGAATAAATTTTACCTCTCCTCCGTGGCTATAACTAACACAAACGGCCCATTGCTAAAATTGTTATTTTTTCGGCAATACATTACTGGCATACGCTGTGCAAACGATTGCCCATAAACTGAGTGAGTAACGCCCAGTCGTGACAATATGGCCCACTACTCTCAGTCTACACGTACAGTACAACACAAACTTATTGACGCCGTTGATACAGAGAGCCACCGTTGTATTTTCAACAAAACTGACTAGCCTACCTTAAACATTTTTAGTTCGCTGGTTTCGCCGCTTTTGATTGATAAGTTGGTTGTGCTGTGCCTGGTTTGACAGGAATATAAACTTGAAAATGTACTAAAAGTCTATTTATGGATAAAAGTATGAGTGCACGTAAAAATTAGGAAGCTTCGGCTGCGTTTGGTCGCTATATAAAGTTAGAAACGTCTGTTAATAGACTTGTGAAGTCAATAATTTTTATATATTGCTAACGATTTTTCTTTTATTTGGTTCGTAGATCATAGAAAAGAACTATCTGATATAACGATGCTCACAGTCTATTATTATTAAAGCGCGTATTGAAGCTCGATTTCTAATTTCACAAAGAATGACATCACTTCTCATGCAGTAGTGTAGAGTTGACTCAGACAGCAGGTCGCGCGATGAAATCCATTATGCAAACATATTTACCCTGTACGAAGTAGGTATAGCACACTCATATGCATCGTCAGAACCACAACTATGGGGTTATTCAGAAAGAGCAAGTAAAAAACTTACGCAGTACAAACAGCAAGTAGGTATAGTTTTTATTGTATCAACAAACCTAAGCTAAATAAGTTTTTAAAAACGTTTGTTGTTCCATAAAAATAGCAATTTAGACTACAGTGTGAAATGAACGAACAACGATGTGTAACGAATATTTTTTTCCTTTAATAATTAAAAGGCTAGTCTACTGAAATAGTTAATGATGATGGCCCCTTTTCGTTTAGAATACCCTTTCAGAATAAACTCACAATGCATAGCGTCAGAATCACAAATATAAGCTTGTTTGAGTCGCTTTCAAGGCCGGTGATTCATACACTTGTCTTCACGTCTGTAACGAATTACATGTATCCCAATACCCAATCTAAACAATACAAGAACATTATTTTTACAAAACAAAAAACAAAAACCGACTTCAAAAGACCGACTATTGAGTTATTCATCTATTTGTCGCGCACGTACTTAATGCAAATTTAAGACTTATATGGTTTTCTCATGGATACCATTATCAGAACTGGACTAAATTGAAATGGAACCAAATTGGAAGCGTCAGCTTTCTAATAAAAAAAGAATCATCAAAATCGATTCACCCAGTCAAAAGTTATGAGGTAACAAACATAAAAAAAATAAAAAATAAAAAAAAACATACAGACGAATTGATAACCTCCTCCTTTTTTGAAGTCGGTTAAAAACGTGCTCCATCGTAGACCGCATCGTTGCTTCCCATCAGGCGAGATGGCGGTCAAACGTAAGCCTATATTTCAATAAAAAAAATACTTTTAACGCATCTCTACAAAACAATTTGACGATTTTTAGTTGACTTCCGAAGTATTGAATATTAAAGTAGTTATTTGCTATAAACGTTCCTTCCGTGACAAATTCAAATAATCAAGCATTGGTATAACCTTTGATCTCTATTTAAATATGCTGCAGATAACAGAAGTATTGGAACCCTTACTTACCGTTAGCTAGTATGTGCCTACATTATTACGAGTAATTTTTGTACGTTGGTACGTATAATATATAACTAGCTGACTCGACAGACGTTGTCCTGTCAAAAGCCATTGCGTAACTATAGCAACCGTAGTATGTTGATGCTAACTTGTCAATTTATAGTAAAAATTATCAGTATATATATAATTTGCAATAAATTAAAATTGCGACTATAATTTGAGATTTAAACTATCCTATCTCTCAAGTTGGATCGAACTGCACATGGTGTGCGAATTTTATTATAATCGGTTAAGTGGTTTAGGAGTCCATTGAGGACAAACATTGTGACACGAGATTTATATATATTAAGATAAGATATATCATCATTGGTACAAGAGATACAAGGTACAAGAGATTGCTCTTCATATTGGTTATATCGATTAGTTTTAGTGATTTTGAAAACAATTAAAAATATTTTATCGAAAATGTTTATCCTAGTCCTAGTATATGAAATTTCCTCCTCGTAAAGTTTCCATTAACCTTTTCCTGAACTTTCGGACATTAGGCAACGACTTCACGAACCCTAAATCAGTAAGGCAGGACTTCCATCAAAAAAAAAAACACCTGATGTGACAGCACTCTCTCTATGTTTTTATACATACCTTACATATGTATTTAATCTATCTATAACGTGCTTCTGTATTTTTTGACAGAACTCACGCTAAATCCACGCATCTATATAACAATACTCTAAATAGTCAAGAAATGATTAAAAAATAAGTATGTAGGGCTGTAGGTTTCCGATATGAAGGGCCAAAGATTGCATGCAACAAAGCGGTCAAGCACTTATCGTGCCGGTAAACAAGAGCTATCTCTTCTAATAGCCCTTTTTATTATGCAATTATTGGTACTTGGGTCGTGTGTGTTTAATCTGTTTCCTAATTAAAAGTTTCTTCACTGACATAGAAGGACTTAAAAGGCAATAAATTGTATCTACTCGTAAAGTTTGTCATATTACTAAATTAATTTAATTAATTAACTATTTTTCATGATAAAAAAGTGATTGGTTGGAATGCTTATAACTTTAGTGTCATAATAATACGTACATTATCATTGAAATGTAATTTAATAAAATGATTGTATACTTCTCTACAAAATATACCTCTGCTAGTCTACTACTCAGCCTTTAATCCTCCCACTGCTGGGATACAGGTCTACCCTCGAAGGGTGATTAGGCCATATTCCACCACGCTGGCCAAGTGCGGGTTGGTGGATTCACATACGCCTTTGAATTTCTTTTCCGGACGTATGCAGGTTTCCTCACGATGTTTTCCTTCACCGAAAAGCCAGTGGTATGTAAATTCGTATATACATAAGCCATTCGTACCTCTGCTAGTGCTTTTATGAATATAATAAGTTTGTGAGAAACCAGCAGCCGGCCACATGATAGAAAGTAGTTACCGCCTCTGCACTTTTAAAGTGTAATTACAAAGGTGTCTATTGGTGACAATTCTTGACCTTCTTCTTCCCATTTCGTAAATAGAAATTCCTTGCATCGTACTAAGGCAACGTAAGACTTTCCTGCCCAAAAATAAGTGGATGTACCAAATGACTGCATGTGTTTCAATAGCCGTGTAAAAATGTAGTGTGCGATCATTTTATCTACAGAGTTGTATCGGGGCGTTACAATCGTATTTCCTGAGCAAAACTGACAAGCGCTCATCGTATATATTTAGTTCCTTCATATATTCACCTCTGACTATAGATAAATTGATCGCGCCGTACCGGCACTTATCAAAGTGTTTCGACTAGCTATCAAAGGAAGTAGACGATCGTAAAGCTATGAATAAAATTATATCGATACATACACGTATGCATATTGAAACTGCCACAGACTCAGTTCCTAGAAGAAACAGTTATGAATTCGATATTAATCAATGATGTCACACTTACATAAACTGAAGTTATAAACGATGTAATTTGAGATAGGTATGTAGGGCTAGAGAGTTGGGGTGACTGAAATAAGTAAAAGACAATTTATGAAATTAGCAGATTTTAGTGGTTTGTCTGCTAGAAGGGTGAAGGTTATGTTTACAGCAATGACAATTAATCCTAGTAGAGTCTTGTAGTTATCTTCTTGAATTTTTGCACGCCGCTATTTTATCTAGAAGGCTAGCCGATAAGTACCTACTGCTAGATAGCCTGGAAGTTTGCTAAGCTAGCAGTGGTGATACGCTGGGGGCTTTACTTTTGTCTTTTCTTACTTTTGTCTTATTTTTTTCTATTTTTCCTTCTTTTCATTTAGATTTTTTTGGTGATACGACGTTTCCACCAAAGAGTACATAATGTACTCGTAAGAAGGTACGATATGAGAAGACTTAATATATAAGTCTGCGTTTTTAAATATTATTAGACATGGCTTATAACAAAAGTGAAGCTAATAATAAAGCAGGCTCTTCAAACATTGAGTGTCTGAAATACTTTCATCTTAAATAGAGTGTATTTTATATTCTTGGTAGTCACGCATAATAATATTTATCATTTCATTTGGGGAACTGCCAAGTTAATTAACCAGTCATCATCGCGTATTTTAACTTTTGACTTTGGGTTAATTGGAAAATATATGGAGTGAGAAAAATATCAATATAAAATAAAGTGTAACAGTAATTTCTCTGCCAAACGTTTTCTAAATTATTGAGAAAAAAATGTAATTTAAACGACTAAAGCCTACGACGAAAGCCGTAGGCACCTTATTGGACGATCTTTTGATGTTTAAATCAGGTAATTAGAAAAATAATCAAAAGATTAATTCCTCGTAGGAAAATAAAATTAAGGAGGCACTTGGCAGTAACTGGAAAATAAAAGTCTAGTAAAGTGACAGGCCTTAGGACATCGATCTATATAATCCGACTTCGGTGCCTTAGGAGAGGTTTACGTCTAGCGGTGGACTAAATATCCCTAATAGATGGATGACGCGTAAATCTGGTAATGTAAACCAACAAGAAAAAATACCAGAATTTTTTTATAAGCATTTGAATAAAAAAATATATATATCTTTGTTTCAGGCGAGTGGCCATATTGCGTACAAAAACAAAAAAGTAAAATACTAAAATTAAAAGTAAAAGGTTAAAATGTGTGAGTAAAAATATTACAGTCAGTCAGTCTAGCCTTTTTTGTTCGCACTCTGGTGCACCGTCAGGGCGATGGTCCGGCTGTATCATACTCGCATCATACTCGTATCATGCTCGCAGAAATGAAAGGAGTCCTACCATAGTCAAAGTTTCTAGAAAGTTCTCAGGTCTAGGTTTAGCACTTTCAGTATACATAATAATGGTGAAGAAAAATAATCATTAAAAGTAAGCATCAGTATTAGAAATAGCTGATGAAATTAAATAATTTTCATTTCAGATTCTGGCCTTCACATTTTTAAAATAGACAATTTAATATGAACTAGATAAATATATTAAGACGTGATTAGTAGCTTTACAGGTACAACAATACAACAAGAGAGTAAAGCTGCTTCCACCATGTCTAAATGTAACATCGTAAACACGACTGTGGCCCACTATTTATATGACCCACTTGAGCTTGATGAGTTATCAGTGGGATAGTGGAGTAGAGAAGTAAATGTGCAAAGAAATTGCTCCTTAAAAACGCAATGTTCAAGTGCTTAGTAAATGTCACGCTGCTATGTTCATATTGCGAATTACTTCATAGAAAAGCTCATTGATCTTCGACAAAATATTTGAGACAGATGATTTTGATCGCGATTGTAGAGTTTTATCGCATAAAAAAAAAACTAGAAATTGTTTACTAATGATGAGTATAATTATTTTTACAAAAAACAAGAACATTATTTTTACAAAACAAAAAACAAAAACCGGCTTCAAAAGACCGACTATTGAGTTATTCATCTATTTGTCGCGCACGTACCTACTTAATGCAAATTTAAGACTTATATAGTTTTCTCATGGCTACCATTATCAGAACTATAAGAAAAGTGTTCTACAATAAGAAAAGTGTAAATGGACACATTCTTAGTAATTAGTTACCTAGAAATTTAAGTTAGATTTAAATTACTTATTAGCCTGAGGCTAGATTCTAATTTTATTAAGAAATGTTCTTTTGACACTTCTTAAATAATAGAAAGATAGAAAGAAAAGATTATCAGAACTGGACTAAATTGAAATGAGACCAAATGGGAAGCGTCAGCTTTCTAATAAAAAAAGAATCATCAAAATCGATTCACCCAGTCAAAAAAGTTATGAGGTAAACAAACATAAAAGAAAAAAAAAAAAACATACCGTCGAATTGATAACCTCCTCCTTTTTTGAAGTCGGTTAAAAATACTGTTCTTTGGATTAAAATATTAGGTATAACATAGGAACCTGTACTCGTATTCTGTATGGTCAAAATTTTCGACAGCCGCAAATTTAAAGTAGATGAACGATAATTGTTCTCTAGCTTTATGAATAAAAGACATGCGTCCATTGCCACACAAGCGTACACGTTGACCATGTACTAAAGTAACCCTAGTTTCATAAGCTGTATCTCTGAGCTCTACTCTGTACAACTGGGATAGTCCGAGACATTAAACTTGGTACAGCTGATATCTAAATCTGTCGCCGTGAGATCATGGCTTGTCAGTTTATTTGGTGGACTTTAGGGATGCCAGCCAACTAATGAATGAGAATACAGTTCCGTTTTATTGACTCCACAAGTGTTAGCTTAGAAAGGAATTTTTAGTAAGGATTAGCTGTACTCCGCGGTTGTACCCGCTATCCTACAGGAACTGTTGAGTTTTCCGGGATTTTTTTTATGTGATTAAGTGACGAAACGAACAAATCGCTCGCCTGATGTTAAACGTCACGTTTGCCCATAACAGGTCTGCGCCACCCAGAATTTTGAACTCGCAGAATTCAAGACCCTGCGCGGCACAGCACTGCGTTCGTCACCCTGAGATATAAGTTGATTAATCTCCCATTTGCCCTGTAATTTCTCTGGAAACAAATAAACAAGCTACCTCCACACCAAATTTCATCGAAATTCGTTTGGCCGTTTTTGCGTGATTGAGTAATATCCAAATATTCAAACAGTCTAACATACAGACTTTGACATTTATAATTTTAGAAGGATTATTTGGTGGGATTAGTTGCTTCAGGTTATATTCAACTCTCCGAATGCTAGTTTCCGATTTCCTTATAACTGAGATTGCTTGAATTCTTTGGAACGTTGTTTAACTTTATAGTAATGTTTGTGTGGGTAACCTACTTTAACACAGCTATTTTAAGAATTATGAAGAAAAGGATTAAGAAAAGAATTAAGGACCGAAAAGGATGGCGCGCTGAAGAAGAGACCTATACTTAGCAGTGGGTAGAAAAAGGTTGATGATGATGATGACTGGTGCTTTAATGAAAAAAATAATAATTTCATGCAAAGTGCATTATTATTTTAAAAATTACATTTCCACTTGCGCCCGATACGCTGTCCCATATTTCATAGAATATTATAGATATTTGAATAAAAACCTACATATCGTTTTTGTTATAATGAATACGGGAAAACTTAAAAGCTAAAGAAAATTAAGTCGTTTATTACGACTTCATTTTCGAACACATTCATCATAAATGTGTCAAAACCACGTTAGTTTCCATACTATAAATGGTATTCCGAGCGCCATTTTAGTGGTATATAGGCACGCTACATCAAAGTGTCAGCCCTATCCAACTCCGATGATTAAACGCACATAACATTAAAACAAGTGACAATTAATATTAATAAGTTATGAACGCATAAATACTGGAACGTCTTTGTTTTTTATTATAATGTCCCACTGTTTATTTTTCCTAGAATTGTTACACAATTGTGGCTTTCGAATGTGTTTCTGACGATGTGTATGTTTGTCACGCGTTTTATTGAGCAGTTGCGCATTCAATTGCCTATATTCCTATAAATAGGTTAGGTTTGACAATAAATTTCAATAAGTCTGCCTTAAAGTTACTTGCTACCATAAAGTATGCGCGAAAAGCGTTCCAAGTTACATTCTACGGTCTTTCTCAAGTGTCCAAACGGGCCTCTTATTTTGTGACGACTATAGCCGCGGCCATGAACATAAACCCTTAATTTTTTCGAATAAAAAAGCCCTTTTTGTCAATCCAGAGTCCTGAGCTACTTTGATTTTGGATACGATTTGATATTGTATTCAAATGTATTCGTCCAAACTTGCGCGAGTAACAAACACCTAGTAGATTCTTGTCCAAATCCATCAATGATTAAATTGATTACGCAACTATTATTGCCCAAAAATGATTTCCCCTAATAAAAACACACATACGAGTATGTTTAAATCGCGTATAGAAGGTATAAATTAATCCACTTTTGACCAACTCGCCTGTAAGCGACGACGTGGTTAAAGGTGGAGCACGCATTTCTTAAGTTTTGTGACGGCTAAGAAAACTTTTTAACTAATTTTTCACATGACAATTTTGCTGTTCACTTTATTTAATCTTATAGGTATACGAGTAAAAAATGAATCGCTGTTCGTTTGTACGGCTATAACTCGAGAACGGCTAGACCGATTTCGCTAATTTTGATCCTGAAATATTTGTAAAAGTTCAGGGAAGGTTTAAAATTAAGGGTGCAGCTAGTGCATGATAATAATTTAATAAATTAAAATAAAATAAATTCAAACGAGCAATCCTTTGAATTCATTTAATTTTTACCCCATACAAGCAGCGAAGCAGCGCTGTAATATTGAAATACCTCACCCGAAAGGTTGGTATTTCATCTTAGAAATTGATGGTATTCGCACCAAGTCGCATGGGTGTGTAAAAGGTAAACGTACAAAGTATCGACAAAAATATTTGCGTTTGTTCTTTTTCCTATAACTTATATAATTATTATTTATTTATTTATTTAATTATTAAGTATTTATTATTATAATGCACGTAAAGGTAGTAATAGGTAATTAACAAGTGATTCATTTCAACTTGTATAAAAATCCCAACCCTTGCTGTTCGAAGGGAGCTGGAGCTGCCCAAAGGAAAGCGGGGAAGAGACCAGAACTTAACCAGACGACAACCCAGGATAAAACGTCCTGGCGCAAGCTTATCAGCCCACCACACTTAACGTGGGAAGGAAAAGAATATGAAGAGAAATGATAAAACTTCCGGCTATAAAAAAATTGGTAATCTTCAAACGGCTGACAGGTTTTCTTGAATTCATACATAAAAACATTCTAGATAGAGTTATTATTCAAACAAAAACAATATCAAAAACTGTTCAGCCGTTTGTGAGCTTTGATGTCACAGATACGAGTACACCGGTGAAACTTAAATCTCACCCCTCTCTTTACATCGAGGTTAAAACTAAGTTTATCATGATGTTGTCGGTTTTCATAACAATGATTGATGGTTGTTTACTACCAAATGACATATGAATATGATAGACACTTAAGGTGCTAGATGCTCTTATTTTTTGTAAGAGTGCTCTGAAAATATAAAATGTTTGTAATAAAAAAACGTTCTAGACTAGTAAAAGGAATGGGTAAAAATGTAATCGAATCAATGAATCAGTTTTCTTATACTTATTACTATGGATCCACGTTTAAAAACTTTAGTTGACAGATTTAATTATCCAAAAATATTGATGTCCTTGTCTATTATATAGTTGTCACAATATAAGATGCCCGTTATGACACTTGAGAAAGACCGTAGAACGTAACTTGGAACGCTTTTCGCGCATACTTTATGGTAGCATGTAATGTCAAATTAAAACGAAACTCTCAAAAACAGTTACTTTCTCAGTCTTCTTTTTTCAAATATTAGTGTTGTAACTTATAACCAATTAATTGACGATAGCTCAACTGACGATTTTGGCTCATCATCCGAAGAAAATTATTGAATGAAGATTCAATCACTTTCGTTTTTTCTTGTTTATTTGTGATTGAATGAATGTTATTGTAACTAAAAATATTAAATTAAAGACAAATTGACCTCTCGCACCATATCGTATCATTTCAATATACCTATAATATTCAAGTTTAAGTTAAATTTTCGAATCGTAACCTTAATCCAATGTACTTTACAATACAAAATCACATCGATCAAATACTCATACAAACTTGAATTGATTTATCGTGAGTATCGAGTACCGAGTCGTATGGTGACATCACTAGTTACGTCGCAATGACAATCGTCATAACGGGCATCTTATTTTGTGACGACTATAATAGGTTGTAATGACCAAGACAGATATATTTTAAGTTAGTTTAGATCTGTCAAATAAAGCCTTCAAACTTAAGCCCAATTTAATTGTAAAAGCCGCCGTTTGAAACTTATCTATTCTTTACGCAAAAATACTCTGAATCTATAATAAACGCTCTAAATTATTTTACGATGTCCTAACAGACGCGATGTCACAACAAATTTTACTAGTTGTGAGAAAACGTATTAATATTCTAAACGTATAACTGAATATAAATAGTTTTAGAACATAGTGGCTCTGCGGTATAGTGAGGTCAGGTTGTAGGTTCGATTCCCTTCTCTATAGGTATAGCCAGGTTATGATAAGCCGAAAAAGGCTTATAGTCATAGGACTTATCCTTATGCACCACTTTTACTATGGGACCAAACCGGAATTCGCGAAAAAAACAGCTGTTCCTTACATTTTGTCGTGTGTCATTGACATTTTTCTATGGAACAGCTGGATTTTTTTCGAGGATTCCGGGTTTTGCCCATTCTAAAAGTTATTCATAATGATGAGTACTATGAGCCCTTTCCTGGTAACCTTTTATGTAGAACTTGCTACTTACATCATCATCATTACGTGCGTTGCTTTTTTGGTGAAGTGATTTCCTAGGCTTGAATGTATTCTGCTAATGTTTTTAGAACACTAGCTGACTCGACAGACGTTGTCCTGTCAAAAGCCATTGCGTAACTATAGCAACCGTAGTATGTTGATGCTAACTTGTCAATTTATAGTAAAAATTATCAGTATACCTATATATAATTTGCAATAAATTAAAATTGCGACTATAATTTGAGATTTAAACTATCCTATCTCTCAAGTTGGATCGAACTGCACATGGTGTGCGAATTTTATTATAATCGGTTAAGTGGTTTAGGAGTCCATTGAGGACAAACATTGTGACACGAGATTTATATATATTAAGATAGAAGCATACTTAAGTTTATTACACCTATTCTTGTTAGGTTCATTTTTTTCACTTACTAAGTTTAAGCTTGATTCACACGAGCGACTCTTAAATGTAGCTTAACGATTAGAGCTGCTGTTTAAATGATAATGAAAATGCTGAAAATGCTTTTTAATGATAATACTTAGTTTAGTGCGTCTGTGTAAGCTGTACAATCTCAATTGTTGTATTTATATTTATTCATAATCATTGTACTTTTCATCATTTTATTTTCACCTAAGCTCTGGAACGCCGAATGAATCCTGACAAATATATGGTAGAAAACGTGCCTAATTGGACAAAATACATATTTTTATAATGTAGACGAAGCATAATCTTTTATTCTCGTTTGAGAGATTGTCCATGTATTTCATTCGTTCGAGTGTTGTTCTACTTTTGTCTCGTAACTTGTAACATTGTTAGCACTTTGAATGCTTTTCGTGTTGACTTTTTTGGTCAATGAATTAACAACACGTGTGTGTTCTTTGAAAGACTTGTTAAGAGGGTATTGAGAAATGTGAATGAATAGGTGGTAAGTGTCGAGAACTTATCTTGTAGGATTTCATCTTCGTAATACATATATATATATATATTTTTGTTTCATGTTGTTTGAAATTCTGTTTAAATAAATGATTATTGTGCACATTTTGCAATATGTTCAAATTGACAAGTTGCCATTCTTTTGGAAGAGCATTATATAGTGCTTCTTATTGGCATTTTAGGAAGAGCAAATTTCGAACCTTATTTTTTTTTCGTTTTTTAAGAACCGCTTTTAGCGCATTTCTTTAGAAAATTACAATTTAGCCTCAAACTAATAAGTAACTTAAAGTAACTTTGTAGGTAAAACCTAGTTGTATTTTGTTTTTTTTTTTTTGACGCCCGTCTCGCCTGATGGTAAGGAAATTGATCGAATATAGTGCTCTATAGTAAATCTATTTGCCTAGAAGAAACCGATTTACTCGCAACTCGAAGACACCCAGATTATATCTATCAGGGAACACCCACTCAGCCCGAGCATTCCACACCCTGTCACAAAACTGGATCAAAGCGTGCGAGTTTTCGTTATGTAGGTATACCATGAAACAATGTGAATTTATACTGTGGTAATAATACCAATACTACCTACTTAATTTTGTTTTACAAGTTTCATTATAATAATAATCTTCAAGACTGTGAACTTCAGGTTGTAATAATATTATACCTACTCCATAAAGTTTGTAATGATATTTGCTATTTCATACAATTTTCAGAGAATTATTTTATGAACAGTAAGAAATTGACGGTGTTATTAGCTTACATTTTGTTATTATTGTGGTAAAAGTTAAGCTGCTGGTTATGTAAATATCCAAGGATTCTCCGAAGTATTAGAATCTAGGATCGAATGGTAGACGAAACAGATAATAGTATGACGATACTTCGTGAACTCTTTCAGTTTACGCAAAATTTAGAAGTGTCATGGAGAATAAACCAAAATTGTTATTTGACATCTCATAGAGCCATTTCGTTCAGGCTGTTTAATTATTTTTTTTCTGTATGTACAGAAGCTCTTGTCTGTTTTCTATGTACCTGCATAACTTCTTTTGAAAATTATGTTGTGAGTCATCTTCTTCTTTGAGTTTCACTTCTATCGGAGGTTGGACAACATTAGGGCAATCTTGACTCTCGACGCTACCGCTCTGAAGAGCGAAATTATGTTACGAGTATTCGATGGAAAATGTATGAAGAAATGCAGTTTCCATTTGCGCCTGACAATAGTATGACTGTCCTACTTTCATTATATAAATTTATCTACTAAATACTCGCTATTCAAGCATTTTTCATCGGAATTCGTGCTCGGTACCCGGTCAATATTGGCAAAAAAAGAACATAAACCGTACACTCCCAAAAAGTACTATTTCGACTTAAGAATTATTTATTAATCTCAGAAAGAATATTGCAATTATTCGCTCATTAAAATTCCAAGCGTAGGTATGTACTAATGTATACTTGTGCTGCCAAGCGCAGCGTGCAAGCTTAAAAATAATATTATGACAATTTTCAGTGACAAAACAAAACTTAAACAACTTACTGAATAATGAATAATCCTACGCTGAATTGCAATGGCCATCCTCTGCACCAAGAACGACCCGGAGCGAGAGTCACACCCCTAATCCGCGAGCTTTTTCCTGATCTCTCTGATAAGCTCACCGGCTTCACTGCCCCAACTGCCCATGATCTCCACGGCGATGGGATCAAAGTGGTAAAGTGTGTCCATGGCGGCGTACTTAAGCCTCTTCTTCTAACTGGCGTTTTAAGCGGCGGCTGACGGCGAGTGGACGGTGAGACCCAAGTACGTTTACGTTTACGGGGACGTTTACTGATATAAAGGCACGACGAACAATGTCATTCGGAGCATGGTGGCGCGGAAACCTCCATGTGCAACGTCAACATCTCAAATCGTATTGGCCGCAGGTGCGTACATGAGATTCAACTCCTTGCAGCCCAGGCGGAGAGCCACCGCCACGCGCATAGAATCGTGGTCTAGTAAAATGCCCAGGTTAAGAGAAGGCAGTTCAAATAACCACGCCCCAGATTCAGGCTGCGACACTGCCCACAGTCTGGCCACATCGGCTTCTATAGCACCCTCTACTAAATTATCCTGGTCCCGTTTCACACCTACGTAATCCCACGCCCGCCAAAAGGTCGTCTTCTCTGGGAAAGCCACACCCGAGATGACCGAACGTCCCACACAAAGGGAATATTCAACTCATCACCATCAGCAACTAACACAGAGACAAGGTTTGAAACTCCATGCACCGCCGCCAGGAAAGCCGGCAAGCCGACATCCCGTGCACCACGTATCCCCCAGTTCCTCATTACGGATTGATAGATCGCCTGATCCCACTGGCGCTCCCCCAAGGAAACATTCAATTCAGTTCAATCAATTCATTCAATCAAAGGAGAGTGTGCAAATTTCATGCAAAGTTGCCCCAGTCCCGGCGCTGCCGCTGATGGAACCTGTGCCATATTTCAATGTTCTCACTTAGTTTAAATCCTTACATATTTAGCAATCTTAAGCACTTTTAATCCACGGACGTCTAAAACCATTTTTAGAATTTATCGACATTTTCCTGCGACTGAGCATTGTACTGATTACTACTGATCATGCAAAGGTTTCAAAATAAAGTACTGAGGGACATAACAGATGCACCATGGTACGTAAGAAACACAGACCTCTACCGGGACCTTCAAGTCGAGTTTGTAGACAAAGTTATAGATACAAAGGTAAAGGTATGCAGAAGCTCACGAAAACAGACTTCACCACCATGTGAATGTCCAGGCCATCCAGCTCCTCGATCGTCAGATATTGTTAGAAGACTTAAGAGAACAAAACCGTTCGAGCTAGTGTAGTGTTAGTCATAAGTGTCTAGTGTAAAGAACACGTGAACATCATGTCTTCGCCTTAATAGAAACAATAAGAAAAGTGTTATTGGACACATTCTTAGTAATTAGTTACCTAGAAATTTAACTTAGATTCAAATTACTTATTAGCCTGAGGCTAGATTGTAATTTTATTAAGAAATGTTCTTTTGGCACTTCTTAAATAATAGAAAAAAAATCCTGCGAAATGGACGTCACCTTCTACGCTTTTTCTACCATGTTGTCCGTTTGTTCACTGTTGAATATAAAGGCTTAGATCCTTTTAAAGTGTTCCATGTAGTTTCTAGTTAATTTCATCGTAATAATTTTTACAAAATATTTAGTCATCGCTCTGCTTTGTCTGTTCTCTAATTCCAAGCTGATGTTCTGGAAGGAGCAATTCAAAATTTAGAAAAATGAATAGTGGAATAGCCATTTTTTTTAAATTTTGAAATTTACTTTTGTTTTGTTTTGTATTCATTAAGCTATGGAGCCATTACACAATTATTATAGTACTTCTATTATTTATACCTTAGGCTTAACTTAACTAACTAAGTTAACTTTTCAAGCGTCACTAGTATCTCGACATGACCTCATCCAGACAGCTCTCAGAATTTTCCGAAATGCATAATGAATAACAAACCTAATCTTACACGAAGCTTCCTGTCGGTGACTCCTTCGGAACACAAGTAGAATACGTAATATCTACTAAATGTGCACCTTCCAAAATATTAGAATGCATTGCCGATTAGTTCATGTGTTGCGTTCCATATTTTTGAGCGGTCAAGCGAAAAGGGACTTGAAACTGTAATTTTTTTTTTCTTTTTTGATGATTTTGGATTCGTGGTCTCTTGACTTCTTGACTTGACAGAATATTTTTTAAGTGGAGTAGTATTTTTAAGTTAAATTATAAAATGGATCTCTGTTGTTTGTCCTTTAAGAGGAAAGATGTCGCTGATATTAAAAAAAATAGATATTTGTCAAAGTTATTTCTGTCGTGTCGCACGCAACATGTGTTTTCTTTGTGTGGTTGAAACAAAGCTGAGTGTCGCATGCATGCGACTCCGCCGCCAGACGCGAGCCGATTTGAGCCGGCGCGCGGCGAGTTTATCATAAAGGGTATACGAGTAAGTGGTCTGTATGTCAATGTGGGTCAAATCTTGCAACTAAATTTTGAACCATTTTCCGACGCCCGATTGAGCTAAGTAGTTTTTTTTTTAATTTAAACAAATTTTGAATCGATTTCAAACCATTTTCTATATAAACATGTTTGTTAGCTACTAAACTTTGAACGCATTTATCTCGAAACTTATTATTTTTCCGTCAGGTCCCTTTTAGCTTCACCGCTCCCATCTATGTCTAAAGTGCTAAGGTTGGATCGCAATGCAGTCGCGATTATTAATTTTAAGTAATGACAAATCAGTCTAAGCTAGGTTTATTCCTGTCAGTCTAGGCTAGGCCACATTGTTTTGATGTAAATTTCTTATGCTCATTTTGGTATTAGATAGTTATTATTATAAGAATTTTTGAATGTAAATTATAGAGGCAAAGTATTCCTCTTCATGATGTTTTAGGGGTTGGCTTAGTTTCAGGCGGCTCGTTTGTTTGTTTACCACTTAAGGCTTATAAAAGCGAAAACGGTAGGTAGGGAACAAATATCAAAGTAAATTAATCAAAAATAATAAATTTATCTGAAATTACTTTTATAAGGACTCTTTTTAACAAACGGCTTTATAATCATTTCCAGAGATGTATTTAAGCTTAACAAATTAGTCACATGCATGACATACTCTGTGCGACGGTGCCTAATGGATAACAGCGGTGGTAACGCATTATTTATTATGATTGACGCAATAATTATTCTATTAGCGATTGATGACTCATTTCTAATTCTTTATCAGGATGTGTAATTACGTATTCCAAGACTGGCAACATTGCTCGAAAGTTAACAAATATTGTGATGAAAATAAAAACTGCAACGAAATTTTGCTTATGGCATTACTGATATAAAATCAACTATAGGTACACAAAAAACAAAAATTGAATCACCTCATATATTGAAGATATCGACGAATCAACGACACTTTGCAATGCAAAGTTGATCTTGCCATACAGAAGGTAAAAATAACACAGAAATTAAATATACATAAATACACACATAAAAGTAAGCAATCCGTTCAGTAGAACGCTATGCGTTATCTTTATGTGTTTTTTTTCTATTACACTAGTTTTTGTTGAAACGTTATTATATTATTCTCAGCAGCGCCTTAAGTTCGTCATGCTATCGGTTTTGGAACGCAATATGCTATGCATTTTTACCTATAAAAATGGAACGCAATATGCTGTTTCATATGTGCTTTAAAAGTTTAACCTGTTTATACGTTAACCCAAAACAATTAAGATTCTACCTGTTCTTAAAAGTTAGAAACAAAAAGCCTAGTTACTAATTCACAAGTTCCTCTAGCGGTGGCTCCGTGTTAAGTGCCGCCGCGAGAGTTTTGTGCCTTTCCGCATTAGCTTTGTGAATAAGTTAGTAGTTCCTAGGGCTTTAGGCACTTGAGTACTAAACTTTCAAGGTAACATGTGCCATCGATGTCTAAGTACTGGTTCCACTTTTCTTATGGAAGACTCCTCTCTTCAGGGTTCTCCTTTACACGATTTATATTTCCGAACAAAAATAAGTACTAAAAATAAACTTCTTCCACATCGACTTCCAGGATCATTTACGTCCTATAAAATAATAGTTATGTCGTCTATACCAAGTTTTATGACATCTGTTCACATGTTCAGCCGTTACTGAAGCCAATCATAATATTTTTTATTGGCAAAATAACAGAAATTAAGTTAAGTTTGTAGTTATTTACTTATACAAACTTTAGCATTAATATCTGTGTTGCTTTTGAGCCATATTTTATCTACCTGAGTACTCTACGAGTACCTACGTGTTAGCTGGGCAATATTGGGCATGGAGTTTATTCAGAGGTTCTCAAAGTTGGCGATAACGCCCCCCCTAAGAGCGCAAAGCTTAAAGAGCCCATAAATGTGAGGCAATTGCTCTCATTAAAATAGTTCATTCATTGAAAAGTTGTTAGTTTGAACCCGGAAACAAGATTATACTCATAAATGGCGGGATGTAATTAAATTTGAGTTATTAAAGTAAAATGAAGCTATTGTGATTTTAATATAAAAAATATTGATTCCCAAAGTGGGTGCTTGACAAAATAAGTATGACAACATCCGATCTAGATCAAGAAATTACTAGTTTGTTAAACAAGAAAAAATAACGTGTAAATTAGTCCACATTCAAATCAACTGTGTCTGACGTAAGCTGTGATCAAGCCGTGGCTCCATTTAGTCTGGCTATGAAGTTATAATATAAAGAAGCTAGCTCAATTGGCATAGTCTAAAAGTAAGTGTGAGTCAATAACAGGCAGGCTGGATCTCTGTCCAGGCACGAGGCTAAAACTATGTTTGCATAATTTTTAAATTGATTCTCCAATGTGCTTCGGAAACAATAGAACATTTTATTTGCAAGCCTAGAGGTTGTCTAAAGGACATTTTAATTTGCATTTATGCATCATTGACTTTAAAGTTATATCATTCAGTATCTCAACAGACTATGCTCTTGTAAAAATATTATAATAGCAAATGAGAAGATTAGCCACTGCGCCAAAAATCTTTTTTATGAATAAATATTATGAACAACTGGTAGTAGGTAATTCTTTAGGTAGTTTACAATGTTAATAAAGTGGTCATAGGTATTGGTTTTTAAATCAATTCTTTGCGATTCTATTCCGACTAGTTCTCATGTAGAATGAACCTGTATCAATAGTTTCTCGTCATAAGTGAATACATATTCAAGATGTTTCAGAGTATAATGCTGATGATATCATCGACGCCCGATCCGACACTATTCCAAGAATTACGAGAATATTACAAAATAAACTCCGTTTAACACATTCTTAAAACTTTAAGGCCATCCGCTCTTACCAGTGATTTATTGAGAAGTAATAACCCAGATTGTGAAATGTAACGAGGGTTAGTAAACCGGTTGTTTTGGGTCATCGTTTTTAGGCGCCATTTAATCAGATTCCAGAAACCCTATAACGCTACTTTAATTAATATTTCTTCCAATTTTTTTAAGACCATTCTAGAGTGAATAGGTTTCTTATAGGCAAGCGTGTTCCATCTTAGACTATATCATTGATCATTGATTTATTATAGCTATGGACATTGTAATCCGAAATAAATGAATTGAATTGAATTGCTTACCAACAGTCACATACAAGCCTATCGTCAATTTGAACAAAATATCTTAATATATATAAATTACGTGTCACGTTGTTTGTCCGCTATAGACTCCTAAACTACTTAACCGATTTCGATCAAATTTGCACACCGTGTGCAGTTCGATCTAACTTAGGAGATAGGATAGGTAGCTCACATCTCAATTTATAGTAAAAAAACATGAAAAATTAGAAAATTTATTAAACCATAATTTAACTTTAGCGCTTTGGACAATGTAAACTTTTTTAATGTAACATTTGACATTTGACATAGAATTGACGCAATGGCTTTTTTTACCTATTCGAATGAAATAGTCATCGTTAAGACAAGACAACGCCTGTCGAGTCAGCTAGTAAAACCTTATAATTAACTATTTTAATCTGCATCAAAATCAGAATTTAAGTCATAGAATAAATATACTCAGCGAAACTTAAGTAACAAATAAAATATGCACGTTTTTTTATTGCATACAAAAAATTGCCTTACTTATTATAGTACGTTCAAAAAAACTAAACAGTCGGGCCCTAAAATGTCGTTTTTATCGACGATATGCTCATATTAGGTGGGCTATATTCTAGTACTAGGCTCAAGTTTACATACCTAAGCTATCGCCTCTGACACAAGTTTGCCCACACCTTGCCTACACAGTCGCATGAATTATCAATTTGCCAAGTTTGCAGTTTTGCGTCACCTTGTGCCCTTGTTAGTTTAGGGCATTTTAGTGCTCAATTAATAACTAATTTAATGTCCTGGCTATTGGTAATAATTTGCATAGGTACCCAGAAAATATGGGATCCCAATAGATGTTTGTATCCAGATTTTATGAACGAGCAAACTGGAACCATTTTGATTTCGCAATATTTTTCTCAGTGGTTAAACCGATTGGAGCAAAACCAAGGTAATATAAGCGTCTTTTTATTTCATGATTGTACCTACCTCTAAAATATAAAACAAATTTTAGCCCAGATAACCATTTTTTACTGTTGAATTCTTTACAAAACTTACAATCTGTAACAAAATATTTGCAAAATCCTCCGCCAGCTTCAGGAATAGACTTAATTCCAGATTCAATTTCAATTCAATTTCCCAACGATTTAAAAGTCGTATTTCAACTTTCCTACTAAGAAAGTAAACCTAGACGTCCAATCGGATTAAAACGGATCCAATACGTAAATCTGAAGCACAAAGACGGATCCTATCCTATATTATGTTCCTAAAGTTGGAACTTAATCCGTATTCTACCGACTGCGTCAAACAAAACTTCCTTTGAGAGTTTGCGAAGACGATGTTTGACCACCCAGCTAGATTAAATACTAGTTACTATGGAACCGGTCGAAGTTTGTCCAACAGGGGACTGTACGTGAGGACTGTACGAGGGGGCAATAGTATCTACCGGGTGGCAGATTTTAAAGAGCGGCATTAGAAGATAGCAATAGGCACAGCTCACTGCCAACGTTGAATAATTTGAGAAGCGTCCTAAGATGAAGATTTTTTTGGATTATTTTTTAACGTTTATTATATATCATTCCACGGTCAGTGAGTTTTTAAAATTACAGGATCTTTTTAACTATTGCAACATTTTTAACATTTTAACAACTAAATTTTCGTTAAACAGTGCAAGAAGAAGAGGTAAGAAGTGGTAATTTACATTATTTTTACAACTACATGTAAAAACCCCTACCCTATTAATTAAAAAAAACATATCTACTTATCTATTTATATCTATCCTAACTATCTATATATGCAAACTATGTATTACTAGCTATACCTAAATTTTCCGATTGCTAACGTTAACCTACTGTTTTGGCCAAGTGATTGTCTAGTGGGAAAACCATGCGTTGTGATCGTAGAACCTAAGTTACGAATAAGTATGAGCAACCGAGCTACCTGAATAGATTTCCTAACAAATTGACTTACTATAAGCTACAAGATTCCTACTACGTAAGTTATATAGGGTTATTCATAAAGGGTATGCTAGGTTTTAACCCTTAACTATTTTCTTAGTATTCCTAATGTAAAATTGACTTAAATAATTATCAAATATGATATGGAATATATTCTAGATTATAGTTTTGGACTAGATTCAAGCCTAATACGTTCAGAACAATATTTTACTAAGACTTTACTAAGATTTTACATCAAATATTTTTTTGTTATTTATTTTATGTGTTTTATGTATTATGTTTGTATGTATTTGTACACATAAATTACTGTGGCTATGGCCGCCGCGCCTCCCCGCGACAAAGCAGTACGATTCGTCAACCAAACTGGGCTCGTCCCTCCACATTACGTGTACAAATACACACCTCTGTGTGTTCCTAACATGCTCTAAGCCAATACAGCAGCTTAGAGCGCCTGACTTAAACGTCGTTATCATATTCAACTATCATATTTAACATATTTGAATATTATAACAACCCAAAAGCTAAGAGAAGAGGACATAATCTTTTGGCAATTGTCAGTCAGTCTGTCAGTCAATACATACTTCATCTTTTACCTTTCACACATTTATTCTTCAAAGAGCTTACTCATTACCTTAAGGTAATGAATCTGGTCCCGGAAGAACGAATGCAATCCCTTTTATCCATCATCTTTTTATGTGGAGGTCGCCTTGATCTTTCGATCAAGGCTCTCCTGGGCACACTGCCCGATCCCTACCTAACCACCTAACTGCCTAACTCAATATAGTACTGCAGTGAACATCCAACTAGAATATCGTTTTATTCTGAAGTTAGCGCGTAAATACATACTCCGGAACCTTTATCTAAAAGCATCTAATTAGACAACCAAGTCTAACACATAGTGTGATAAAGATGAATGTAACTCTCCCGTTACCATCTCAAGTCGTCAGTCTCAGATAGAACTTTCTATCAGTAGATTAAATGAAGAAGACTAGCAATTAAGAAACCATCAGCATAATGAGGTGCCTGTCATCCCGTTGGAATCAAGGGTAACCTCGGAAACATAGTTCCATGCTTAGGTTAGATAATTACCAGTAAGGTACTTTCCGTGGAAGCCTTTAGTATCTTACGAAGACAACCAACAATCACTAAACCATAGACATAAGAGGTGCCTGTCATCCCGTTGGAGTCAAGGGTAACCTCGGAGATATCGCTCCATGTTACAGCTCAGATAATTATCAGCAAAAGGATCTTTCCATAGAAACCTTCGATAAAAGTAGTGTGTAAAGAAAGATCATCGTTGACCTTCGAATTGAAGAGGTAAATTGACTTAAATGTCATCGTGTCGACTCAGAACCTATGTTCCATTAAATATAAGACTTGGTGAGTCAAAATATAATATGTAAGACTTGGTGAGTCAAAATATTATAATATGTAAGACTTGGTGAGTCAAACAATACGTGAATTCACGTTGTGTAAATATTATTAAAATAGTAAAGAGATTTCCGATCTACTTTACATTTATTCGTATATTAAATAGTTACTCGTCAAACTATAGTTGGCCGCTCATCTGACAGCAACTATTGTCAACCATTCGAGATAGTTCGTATAACTTCGAATGGCTAACATGGCAAACTGGTCGGCTGTCCGATTTACTTTATTTGTAGGCATGTGAATCTTATAATAGATTCGGCAAACTGATCGGCTGTCCGATTTACTTTAATCGTAAGCATGTATATCCTATAATAGATTCGGCAATCTGATCGGCTGTCCGATTTACTTTAATTGTAGACATGTGAATCGTATAATAGATTCGGCAAACTGATCGGCTGTCCGATTTACTTTAATCGGTAGCTTATATATTTTATAGTAGATTTGGCAATCTGATCGGCTGTCCGATTTACTTTAATTGTAGGCTTATGAATCGTATAATAGATTCGGCCAACTGATCGGCTGTCCGATTTACTTTAATCGTAAACGTACCTATTTACTTTACAGTAGATTTCTACAAACTGATCGGCTGTCCGATTTACTTGATTTGACCAAGACTTAAATTAAGACTTGACTAAGCTTAACCTTAACTAAGACTCTGCTAATAACATATCGACCGGGAATCGAACCCGCAACCGAACATAATCGTAAGCGTGTATACTTTATAGTAGATTCTACAAATTGGTCGGCTATCCGATTTACTTGAATTGACTTGACTAAGTTTAGTCTCGACCAAAACATATCGGCCGGGAATCGAACCCGCGACCTAACATAAACGTAATAGTGTATACGCTACAGTAGATCCTACCAACGCCCAGACTCTAATAACATATCAGTCGGGAATCGAACCCGCGACCTAACATAAACGTAATCGTGTATACGTTATAGTAGATCCTACTAACGCCCAGACTCTAATAACATGTCAGTCGGGAATCGAACCCACGTCCTAGCATAAACGTAATAGTGTATACGCTATAGTAGATTCTACTAACGCCCAGACTCAGAACAGGTACTCAAACTCATCACTCAACAACCGTTGGACCAGGAATCCAACCCGGGACCCTCGGCCCGAAAGATGAACATAATACCACCGGTCCTGATAACCCTATTTTATTGTACTTTTATTTATTTTATTATTTAACTGAACCGAATTGAGCTAGATTGAACTATTCTAATTTATTTTATTTTATTCTGATTTTACTTTATTTGTTCTAATTTTATTTAATTTTATTTAGTTTAATTTTATTTGATTTAATTTAATTTTAATATAATCTAATTTTACTTTATTTGATTTAATTTGATTTTATTTTAATTTAAGTTAATCTAATTTTACTTCATTTGATTTATTAAGCATGTTATTTACACTAGATATTTTACACAATTAACAACGCGTTACGTCCTGAAAACAAACACACATCATTAGGAGTAAATCATATAAAACAGATAGAAGTAAAATAAAGTCAGTAAAGTGAGCTCCCCGTTGAACAGGACCTATAAGAAAACACATCCTATAAACACAAAAGGGTACAAGTATCTTCAGTCAGTGACTAAGACTATGTCCTAATCGCTCCTTCTTTTGTATTTACATAATAGCAGACGGGTACCATCAACCCGAATTTGCAGTGTAAAATTCACACAATTTGAAACCTCCATATAAAATTTGTTGTCAGACCGAAAGGAAGTCCAAAATCAACCATCAACGATGTTTATGATCTTTGCTTTTTGCAAATACACGATCCTAAATCAAAACTATTGCTCAATAAGTATGTGTAAATACCAGACCTCTTTCTTTAGTGGCCCACATCATTACGTTATGAATTTAACTTTTAAACTATTTTAAAATGATCCCTGAATTCTAAAACAATGTAATCACTGATATGGAAGTACACATAGTTAAAATGAACACAAGAACAGACTCCTCAAGATATTCTAAGGTCACTCACCCCGTGCGGCGATCTCTTAGGTCTCTTAGGTTACCTAGGTCTTTGCTTTGGTCTTAAGACTCGACGTCATACTTATCTGGCAACTCCCGATGGCTGGAACATCGCTTACCTATCTTCTTTTCTACCTGTACCTATTGAATCACACCTCAATTCCTATTCCTTGAAACAAAACCCATCTAAAACACATGGCCCGTCGCTGTCTCCGGCCGGCATTTCCAACTCCAATTCCCGGTGATACGCTCGAAGATTCGATCGCTCCTTTTCTCAGGGTTTCGGCACCATTTTATGGATAAAATTCCATAAAACTATTTACTTAATCCTGTTTTAATTTGTTTTTTCATTGCCCCTTTTTTAAAACCCAAAATGTCTTCCTCCTTATCCAAAGTAAAAGTTGCCATCCCTCCATTTTAAAAACCCCAGAAAATTAGAATGTTGCCATTGCATTATTTTACGAGTCTACGTTCTAACCTGAGCAACCTTTGCAGAACACTAGAGCATTGCTATGATTTATCAACAAACCAACTTATTATAAATATTTTTATTTGTTATTTTTGTGAGAGATACGAAGGCTGTTTCGTTACATACAAATGATGTAAAAACTAATAATATTATGTTTAATGATGCATCAAACTGAACATTAATCAGAAATAGCTTTTCAAAGTACCTAATTTAGTTTAATATATACTGCACATTTAGCATCAGCATCTAATTAATAAGGAAGTGGCATGATTGAGTGCGGCCCTGGGTGGCAAAAGTCTTTAGTCCGCTTTTGCTGTCCAATGACAAGTGCAAACACTTTGCTTGAACAGATTTTATGAATAGCTGTGGCCAAGTCTTAAAGCTTTAAGTAGTACTTACGTCTTAGTAACTTTGTTCATTTTGGCATAAGGGATCTATGTATTTATATTTATCCTGTGATAGTGCTCAATTAATAACTAATTTAATGTCCTGGCTATTGGTAATAATTTGCATAGGTACCCAGAAAATATGGGATCCCAATAGATGTTTGTATCCAGATTTTATGAACGAGCAAACTGGAACCATTTTGATTTCGCAATATTTTTCTCAGTGGTTAAACCGATTGGAGCAAAACCAAGGTAATATAAGCGTCTTTTTATTTCATGATTGTACCTACCTCTAAAATATAAAACAAATTTTAGCCCAGATAACCATTTTTTACTGTTGAATTCTTTACAAAACTTACAATCTGTAACAAAATATTTGCAAAATCCTCCGCCAGCTTCAGGAATAGACTTAATTCCAGATTCAATTTCAATTCAATTTCCCAACGATTTAAAAGTCGTATTTCAACTTTCCTACTAAGAAAGTAAACCTAGACGTCCAATCGGATTAAAACGGATCCAATACGTAAATCTGAAGCACAAAGACGGATCCTATCCTATATTATGTTCCTAAAGTTGGAACTTAATCCGTATTCTACCGACTGCGTCAAACAAAACTTCCTTTGAGAGTTTGCGAAGACGATGTTTGACCACCCAGCTAGATTAAATACTAGTTACTATGGAACCGGTCGAAGTTTGTCCAACAGGGGACTGTACGTGAGGACTGTACGAGGGGGCAATAGTATCTACCGGGTGGCAGATTTTAAAGAGCGGCATTAGAAGATAGCAATAGGCACAGCTCACTGCCAACGTTGAATAATTTGAGAAGCGTCCTAAGATGAAGATTTTTTTGGATTATTTTTTAACGTTTATTATATATCATTCCACGGTCAGTGAGTTTTTAAAATTACAGGATCTTTTTAACTATTGCAACATTTTTAACATTTTAACAACTAAATTTTCGTTAAACAGTGCAAGAAGAAGAGGTAAGAAGTGGTAATTTACATTATTTTTACAACTACATGTAAAAACCCCTACCCTATTAATTAAAAAAAACATATCTACTTATCTATTTATATCTATCCTAACTATCTATATATGCAAACTATGTATTACTAGCTATACCTAAATTTTCCGATTGCTAACGTTAACCTACTGTTTTGGCCAAGTGATTGTCTAGTGGGAAAACCATGCGTTGTGATCGTAGAACCTAAGTTACGAATAAGTATGAGCAACCGAGCTACCTGAATAGATTTCCTAACAAATTGACTTACTATAAGCTACAAGATTCCTACTACGTAAGTTATATAGGGTTATTCATAAAGGGTATGCTAGGTTTTAACCCTTAACTATTTTCTTAGTATTCCTAATGTAAAATTGACTTAAATAATTATCAAATATGATATGGAATATATTCTAGATTATAGTTTTGGACTAGATTCAAGCCTAATACGTTCAGAACAATATTTTACTAAGACTTTACTAAGATTTTACATCAAATATTTTTTTGTTATTTATTTTATGTGTTTTATGTATTATGTTTGTATGTATTTGTACACATAAATTACTGTGGCTATGGCCGCCGCGCCTCCCCGCGACAAAGCAGTACGATTCGTCAACCAAACTGGGCTCGTCCCTCCACATTACGTGTACAAATACACACCTCTGTGTGTTCCTAACATGCTCTAAGCCAATACAGCAGCTTAGAGCGCCTGACTTAAACGTCGTTATCATATTCAACTATCATATTTAACATATTTGAATATTATAACAACCCAAAAGCTAAGAGAAGAGGACATAATCTTTTGGCAATTGTCAGTCAGTCTGTCAGTCAATACATACTTCATCTTTTACCTTTCACACATTTATTCTTCAAAGAGCTTACTCATTACCTTAAGGTAATGAATCTGGTCCCGGAAGAACGAATGCAATCCCTTTTATCCATCATCTTTTTATGTGGAGGTCGCCTTGATCTTTCGATCAAGGCTCTCCTGGGCACACTGCCCGATCCCTACCTAACCACCTAACTGCCTAACTCAATATAGTACTGCAGTGAACATCCAACTAGAATATCGTTTTATTCTGAAGTTAGCGCGTAAATACATACTCCGGAACCTTTATCTAAAAGCATCTAATTAGACAACCAAGTCTAACACATAGTGTGATAAAGATGAATGTAACTCTCCCGTTACCATCTCAAGTCGTCAGTCTCAGATAGAACTTTCTATCAGTAGATTAAATGAAGAAGACTAGCAATTAAGAAACCATCAGCATAATGAGGTGCCTGTCATCCCGTTGGAATCAAGGGTAACCTCGGAAACATAGTTCCATGCTTAGGTTAGATAATTACCAGTAAGGTACTTTCCGTGGAAGCCTTTAGTATCTTACGAAGACAACCAACAATCACTAAACCATAGACATAAGAGGTGCCTGTCATCCCGTTGGAGTCAAGGGTAACCTCGGAGATATCGCTCCATGTTACAGCTCAGATAATTATCAGCAAAAGGATCTTTCCATAGAAACCTTCGATAAAAGTAGTGTGTAAAGAAAGATCATCGTTGACCTTCGAATTGAAGAGGTAAATTGACTTAAATGTCATCGTGTCGACTCAGAACCTATGTTCCATTAAATATAAGACTTGGTGAGTCAAAATATAATATGTAAGACTTGGTGAGTCAAAATATTATAATATGTAAGACTTGGTGAGTCAAACAATACGTGAATTCACGTTGTGTAAATATTATTAAAATAGTAAAGAGATTTCCGATCTACTTTACATTTATTCGTATATTAAATAGTTACTCGTCAAACTATAGTTGGCCGCTCATCTGACAGCAACTATTGTCAACCATTCGAGATAGTTCGTATAACTTCGAATGGCTAACATGGCAAACTGGTCGGCTGTCCGATTTACTTTATTTGTAGGCATGTGAATCTTATAATAGATTCGGCAAACTGATCGGCTGTCCGATTTACTTTAATCGTAAGCATGTATATCCTATAATAGATTCGGCAATCTGATCGGCTGTCCGATTTACTTTAATTGTAGACATGTGAATCGTATAATAGATTCGGCAAACTGATCGGCTGTCCGATTTACTTTAATCGGTAGCTTATATATTTTATAGTAGATTTGGCAATCTGATCGGCTGTCCGATTTACTTTAATTGTAGGCTTATGAATCGTATAATAGATTCGGCCAACTGATCGGCTGTCCGATTTACTTTAATCGTAAACGTACCTATTTACTTTACAGTAGATTTCTACAAACTGATCGGCTGTCCGATTTACTTGATTTGACCAAGACTTAAATTAAGACTTGACTAAGCTTAACCTTAACTAAGACTCTGCTAATAACATATCGACCGGGAATCGAACCCGCAACCGAACATAATCGTAAGCGTGTATACTTTATAGTAGATTCTACAAATTGGTCGGCTATCCGATTTACTTGAATTGACTTGACTAAGTTTAGTCTCGACCAAAACATATCGGCCGGGAATCGAACCCGCGACCTAACATAAACGTAATAGTGTATACGCTACAGTAGATCCTACCAACGCCCAGACTCTAATAACATATCAGTCGGGAATCGAACCCGCGACCTAACATAAACGTAATCGTGTATACGTTATAGTAGATCCTACTAACGCCCAGACTCTAATAACATGTCAGTCGGGAATCGAACCCACGTCCTAGCATAAACGTAATAGTGTATACGCTATAGTAGATTCTACTAACGCCCAGACTCAGAACAGGTACTCAAACTCATCACTCAACAACCGTTGGACCAGGAATCCAACCCGGGACCCTCGGCCCGAAAGATGAACATAATACCACCGGTCCTGATAACCCTATTTTATTGTACTTTTATTTATTTTATTATTTAACTGAACCGAATTGAGCTAGATTGAACTATTCTAATTTATTTTATTTTATTCTGATTTTACTTTATTTGTTCTAATTTTATTTAATTTTATTTAGTTTAATTTTATTTGATTTAATTTAATTTTAATATAATCTAATTTTACTTTATTTGATTTAATTTGATTTTATTTTAATTTAAGTTAATCTAATTTTACTTCATTTGATTTATTAAGCATGTTATTTACACTAGATATTTTACACAATTAACAACGCGTTACGTCCTGAAAACAAACACACATCATTAGGAGTAAATCATATAAAACAGATAGAAGTAAAATAAAGTCAGTAAAGTGAGCTCCCCGTTGAACAGGACCTATAAGAAAACACATCCTATAAACACAAAAGGGTACAAGTATCTTCAGTCAGTGACTAAGACTATGTCCTAATCGCTCCTTCTTTTGTATTTACATAATAGCAGACGGGTACCATCAACCCGAATTTGCAGTGTAAAATTCACACAATTTGAAACCTCCATATAAAATTTGTTGTCAGACCGAAAGGAAGTCCAAAATCAACCATCAACGATGTTTATGATCTTTGCTTTTTGCAAATACACGATCCTAAATCAAAACTATTGCTCAATAAGTATGTGTAAATACCAGACCTCTTTCTTTAGTGGCCCACATCATTACGTTATGAATTTAACTTTTAAACTATTTTAAAATGATCCCTGAATTCTAAAACAATGTAATCACTGATATGGAAGTACACATAGTTAAAATGAACACAAGAACAGACTCCTCAAGATATTCTAAGGTCACTCACCCCGTGCGGCGATCTCTTAGGTCTCTTAGGTTACCTAGGTCTTTGCTTTGGTCTTAAGACTCGACGTCATACTTATCTGGCAACTCCCGATGGCTGGAACATCGCTTACCTATCTTCTTTTCTACCTGTACCTATTGAATCACACCTCAATTCCTATTCCTTGAAACAAAACCCATCTAAAACACATGGCCCGTCGCTGTCTCCGGCCGGCATTTCCAACTCCAATTCCCGGTGATACGCTCGAAGATTCGATCGCTCCTTTTCTCAGGGTTTCGGCACCATTTTATGGATAAAATTCCATAAAACTATTTACTTAATCCTGTTTTAATTTGTTTTTTCATTGCCCCTTTTTTAAAACCCAAAATGTCTTCCTCCTTATCCAAAGTAAAAGTTGCCATCCCTCCATTTTAAAAACCCCAGAAAATTAGAATGTTGCCATTGCATTATTTTACGAGTCTACGTTCTAACCTGAGCAACCTTTGCAGAACACTAGAGCATTGCTATGATTTATCAACAAACCAACTTATTATAAATATTTTTATTTGTTATTTTTGTGAGAGATACGAAGGCTGTTTCGTTACATACAAATGATGTAAAAACTAATAATATTATGTTTAATGATGCATCAAACTGAACATTAATCAGAAATAGCTTTTCAAAGTACCTAATTTAGTTTAATATATACTGCACATTTAGCATCAGCATCTAATTAATAAGGAAGTGGCATGATTGAGTGCGGCCCTGGGTGGCAAAAGTCTTTAGTCCGCTTTTGCTGTCCAATGACAAGTGCAAACACTTTGCTTGAACAGATTTTATGAATAGCTGTGGCCAAGTCTTAAAGCTTTAAGTAGTACTTACGTCTTAGTAACTTTGTTCATTTTGGCATAAGGGATCTATGTATTTATATTTATCCTGTGATAGTGCTCAATTAATAACTAATTTAATGTCCTGGCTATTGGTAATAATTTGCATAGGTACCCAGAAAATATGGGATCCCAATAGATGTTTGTATCCAGATTTTATGAACGAGCAAACTGGAACCATTTTGATTTCGCAATATTTTTCTCAGTGGTTAAACCGATTGGAGCAAAACCAAGGTAATATAAGCGTCTTTTTATTTCATGATTGTACCTACCTCTAAAATATAAAACAAATTTTAGCCCAGATAACCATTTTTTACTGTTGAATTCTTTACAAAACTTACAATCTGTAACAAAATATTTGCAAAATCCTCCGCCAGCTTCAGGAATAGACTTAATTCCAGATTCAATTTCAATTCAATTTCCCAACGATTTAAAAGTCGTATTTCAACTTTCCTACTAAGAAAGTAAACCTAGACGTCCAATCGGATTAAAACGGATCCAATACGTAAATCTGAAGCACAAAGACGGATCCTATCCTATATTATGTTCCTAAAGTTGGAACTTAATCCGTATTCTACCGACTGCGTCAAACAAAACTTCCTTTGAGAGTTTGCGAAGACGATGTTTGACCACCCAGCTAGATTAAATACTAGTTACTATGGAACCGGTCGAAGTTTGTCCAACAGGGGACTGTACGTGAGGACTGTACGAGGGGGCAATAGTATCTACCGGGTGGCAGATTTTAAAGAGCGGCATTAGAAGATAGCAATAGGCACAGCTCACTGCCAACGTTGAATAATTTGAGAAGCGTCCTAAGATGAAGATTTTTTTGGATTATTTTTTAACGTTTATTATATATCATTCCACGGTCAGTGAGTTTTTAAAATTACAGGATCTTTTTAACTATTGCAACATTTTTAACATTTTAACAACTAAATTTTCGTTAAACAGTGCAAGAAGAAGAGGTAAGAAGTGGTAATTTACATTATTTTTACAACTACATGTAAAAACCCCTACCCTATTAATTAAAAAAAACATATCTACTTATCTATTTATATCTATCCTAACTATCTATATATGCAAACTATGTATTACTAGCTATACCTAAATTTTCCGATTGCTAACGTTAACCTACTGTTTTGGCCAAGTGATTGTCTAGTGGGAAAACCATGCGTTGTGATCGTAGAACCTAAGTTACGAATAAGTATGAGCAACCGAGCTACCTGAATAGATTTCCTAACAAATTGACTTACTATAAGCTACAAGATTCCTACTACGTAAGTTATATAGGGTTATTCATAAAGGGTATGCTAGGTTTTAACCCTTAACTATTTTCTTAGTATTCCTAATGTAAAATTGACTTAAATAATTATCAAATATGATATGGAATATATTCTAGATTATAGTTTTGGACTAGATTCAAGCCTAATACGTTCAGAACAATATTTTACTAAGACTTTACTAAGATTTTACATCAAATATTTTTTTGTTATTTATTTTATGTGTTTTATGTATTATGTTTGTATGTATTTGTACACATAAATTACTGTGGCTATGGCCGCCGCGCCTCCCCGCGACAAAGCAGTACGATTCGTCAACCAAACTGGGCTCGTCCCTCCACATTACGTGTACAAATACACACCTCTGTGTGTTCCTAACATGCTCTAAGCCAATACAGCAGCTTAGAGCGCCTGACTTAAACGTCGTTATCATATTCAACTATCATATTTAACATATTTGAATATTATAACAACCCAAAAGCTAAGAGAAGAGGACATAATCTTTTGGCAATTGTCAGTCAGTCTGTCAGTCAATACATACTTCATCTTTTACCTTTCACACATTTATTCTTCAAAGAGCTTACTCATTACCTTAAGGTAATGAATCTGGTCCCGGAAGAACGAATGCAATCCCTTTTATCCATCATCTTTTTATGTGGAGGTCGCCTTGATCTTTCGATCAAGGCTCTCCTGGGCACACTGCCCGATCCCTACCTAACCACCTAACTGCCTAACTCAATATAGTACTGCAGTGAACATCCAACTAGAATATCGTTTTATTCTGAAGTTAGCGCGTAAATACATACTCCGGAACCTTTATCTAAAAGCATCTAATTAGACAACCAAGTCTAACACATAGTGTGATAAAGATGAATGTAACTCTCCCGTTACCATCTCAAGTCGTCAGTCTCAGATAGAACTTTCTATCAGTAGATTAAATGAAGAAGACTAGCAATTAAGAAACCATCAGCATAATGAGGTGCCTGTCATCCCGTTGGAATCAAGGGTAACCTCGGAAACATAGTTCCATGCTTAGGTTAGATAATTACCAGTAAGGTACTTTCCGTGGAAGCCTTTAGTATCTTACGAAGACAACCAACAATCACTAAACCATAGACATAAGAGGTGCCTGTCATCCCGTTGGAGTCAAGGGTAACCTCGGAGATATCGCTCCATGTTACAGCTCAGATAATTATCAGCAAAAGGATCTTTCCATAGAAACCTTCGATAAAAGTAGTGTGTAAAGAAAGATCATCGTTGACCTTCGAATTGAAGAGGTAAATTGACTTAAATGTCATCGTGTCGACTCAGAACCTATGTTCCATTAAATATAAGACTTGGTGAGTCAAAATATAATATGTAAGACTTGGTGAGTCAAAATATTATAATATGTAAGACTTGGTGAGTCAAACAATACGTGAATTCACGTTGTGTAAATATTATTAAAATAGTAAAGAGATTTCCGATCTACTTTACATTTATTCGTATATTAAATAGTTACTCGTCAAACTATAGTTGGCCGCTCATCTGACAGCAACTATTGTCAACCATTCGAGATAGTTCGTATAACTTCGAATGGCTAACATGGCAAACTGGTCGGCTGTCCGATTTACTTTATTTGTAGGCATGTGAATCTTATAATAGATTCGGCAAACTGATCGGCTGTCCGATTTACTTTAATCGTAAGCATGTATATCCTATAATAGATTCGGCAATCTGATCGGCTGTCCGATTTACTTTAATTGTAGACATGTGAATCGTATAATAGATTCGGCAAACTGATCGGCTGTCCGATTTACTTTAATCGGTAGCTTATATATTTTATAGTAGATTTGGCAATCTGATCGGCTGTCCGATTTACTTTAATTGTAGGCTTATGAATCGTATAATAGATTCGGCCAACTGATCGGCTGTCCGATTTACTTTAATCGTAAACGTACCTATTTACTTTACAGTAGATTTCTACAAACTGATCGGCTGTCCGATTTACTTGATTTGACCAAGACTTAAATTAAGACTTGACTAAGCTTAACCTTAACTAAGACTCTGCTAATAACATATCGACCGGGAATCGAACCCGCAACCGAACATAATCGTAAGCGTGTATACTTTATAGTAGATTCTACAAATTGGTCGGCTATCCGATTTACTTGAATTGACTTGACTAAGTTTAGTCTCGACCAAAACATATCGGCCGGGAATCGAACCCGCGACCTAACATAAACGTAATAGTGTATACGCTACAGTAGATCCTACCAACGCCCAGACTCTAATAACATATCAGTCGGGAATCGAACCCGCGACCTAACATAAACGTAATCGTGTATACGTTATAGTAGATCCTACTAACGCCCAGACTCTAATAACATGTCAGTCGGGAATCGAACCCACGTCCTAGCATAAACGTAATAGTGTATACGCTATAGTAGATTCTACTAACGCCCAGACTCAGAACAGGTACTCAAACTCATCACTCAACAACCGTTGGACCAGGAATCCAACCCGGGACCCTCGGCCCGAAAGATGAACATAATACCACCGGTCCTGATAACCCTATTTTATTGTACTTTTATTTATTTTATTATTTAACTGAACCGAATTGAGCTAGATTGAACTATTCTAATTTATTTTATTTTATTCTGATTTTACTTTATTTGTTCTAATTTTATTTAATTTTATTTAGTTTAATTTTATTTGATTTAATTTAATTTTAATATAATCTAATTTTACTTTATTTGATTTAATTTGATTTTATTTTAATTTAAGTTAATCTAATTTTACTTCATTTGATTTATTAAGCATGTTATTTACACTAGATATTTTACACAATTAACAACGCGTTACGTCCTGAAAACAAACACACATCATTAGGAGTAAATCATATAAAACAGATAGAAGTAAAATAAAGTCAGTAAAGTGAGCTCCCCGTTGAACAGGACCTATAAGAAAACACATCCTATAAACACAAAAGGGTACAAGTATCTTCAGTCAGTGACTAAGACTATGTCCTAATCGCTCCTTCTTTTGTATTTACATAATAGCAGACGGGTACCATCAACCCGAATTTGCAGTGTAAAATTCACACAATTTGAAACCTCCATATAAAATTTGTTGTCAGACCGAAAGGAAGTCCAAAATCAACCATCAACGATGTTTATGATCTTTGCTTTTTGCAAATACACGATCCTAAATCAAAACTATTGCTCAATAAGTATGTGTAAATACCAGACCTCTTTCTTTAGTGGCCCACATCATTACGTTATGAATTTAACTTTTAAACTATTTTAAAATGATCCCTGAATTCTAAAACAATGTAATCACTGATATGGAAGTACACATAGTTAAAATGAACACAAGAACAGACTCCTCAAGATATTCTAAGGTCACTCACCCCGTGCGGCGATCTCTTAGGTCTCTTAGGTTACCTAGGTCTTTGCTTTGGTCTTAAGACTCGACGTCATACTTATCTGGCAACTCCCGATGGCTGGAACATCGCTTACCTATCTTCTTTTCTACCTGTACCTATTGAATCACACCTCAATTCCTATTCCTTGAAACAAAACCCATCTAAAACACATGGCCCGTCGCTGTCTCCGGCCGGCATTTCCAACTCCAATTCCCGGTGATACGCTCGAAGATTCGATCGCTCCTTTTCTCAGGGTTTCGGCACCATTTTATGGATAAAATTCCATAAAACTATTTACTTAATCCTGTTTTAATTTGTTTTTTCATTGCCCCTTTTTTAAAACCCAAAATGTCTTCCTCCTTATCCAAAGTAAAAGTTGCCATCCCTCCATTTTAAAAACCCCAGAAAATTAGAATGTTGCCATTGCATTATTTTACGAGTCTACGTTCTAACCTGAGCAACCTTTGCAGAACACTAGAGCATTGCTATGATTTATCAACAAACCAACTTATTATAAATATTTTTATTTGTTATTTTTGTGAGAGATACGAAGGCTGTTTCGTTACATACAAATGATGTAAAAACTAATAATATTATGTTTAATGATGCATCAAACTGAACATTAATCAGAAATAGCTTTTCAAAGTACCTAATTTAGTTTAATATATACTGCACATTTAGCATCAGCATCTAATTAATAAGGAAGTGGCATGATTGAGTGCGGCCCTGGGTGGCAAAAGTCTTTAGTCCGCTTTTGCTGTCCAATGACAAGTGCAAACACTTTGCTTGAACAGATTTTATGAATAGCTGTGGCCAAGTCTTAAAGCTTTAAGTAGTACTTACGTCTTAGTAACTTTGTTCATTTTGGCATAAGGGATCTATGTATTTATATTTATCCTGTGATAGGCCTGCGTTTGACAACAATCTCGCCTGATGGTAACCAATGATTCTGTCTACGATGGAACACGCTTTTTGTATAAGTGACTTTGGCGGAAGATGTAAAATTCGCAAAAAATAGATAAGTTACGGATCCTTCCTAACTCGTAAACCGGTCAAATTAAAATTACTAGACTATTGAAACCGATTCGAACATTCCAAGTTAAAAATTACGACCCTTTAAAGAAAGATTTATTTAAATTCATTCGACCATTTCCAATTCAGGGTGTAAAACTCACTACGTATCGAATTACAAACAGTATTACAACTCATGTCAAGTCTACAATACTCTACATTTTGTAAAAGCTGAAGTGAGTTTACTTTAGATAAATACCGAGCCATATAATACCTAAGTAGGAAATTGTGGTTTTGACATATTGCATTAAAATTAACTGGAATACTCACTTATTACCTATACTCATATTCTGACTGATTAATTATATTAAAACGCGTAAGTAGATTTGACCAAGAAAAATAGCTATTTTTTTAACTGCTCTTAATTCCGATATCAAATATTATATTTATTTAACGAAATACCTTTTTCTTTCTCCTATTATTAGCAGCCTAATAAGCACCAACTGAGTTACTGATTCAATAACTCCTTTTCTGAAATGCCTGTAGATTTCAAAATTCAAACAGTCCCCTTTCACAAGTTTTCGAAATAAAACCAACAACGGCCTTCACCCTTTGAATATTCCACCTGGAATCTCCAATATTGACACTTTGACGATTCATAAAGCCAGATTGCTTCAAGTTTCACTTGATTGACGACGTTTTCGCAGAATTTCTAGAAAGAGGCAGGAAAAGGCACTTTTTACGGATGACTTATTTTCGGGGACAGAATTTAATACATATTCAAGTGAAAAGTTTTACGGACTGAACTGGAATTAGGAAAGGTACCTATAAAAGTCAGAGGGCCGCCGTGAATGTCGATACTTTTGTAGGATTATAATGTTTTCGTGTCCTATTTCGGTTCGGGGAAAATGATTCTTACAGTTTCTACTTGGGAATATTAATGAGGTTGTTCCTGAAAGTTCTTTGTCAAATTTTGGTAAATAATTTCATATTCGAGAAATGTTCGCTGTGGTTGAATGTTACGCCACTGTGTCGGTTAAAATTCAAACAATGAGAAACGGAAATATTGGGAGGGACACTGTCCTTTTAGGACCTAACCTATCCCTGTTTGCGAAGCGGCACTTTGGTAGTCAGTTTCGTCATTAATTTGAAATTCAGTTCCGAAATCCAATAAAATCTTGATCATCTAATCTTCTTCTTATCTCATTGATACTTACTTAGCATTAGTGTGTTGTCAAACGTCTAGCCAGTCTGTCGAAAGAATATTGAAAAAGTTTGACAAAGAAAACATAAGAAAACATTTTACAGAAATACCCCTGCATTTTGCTAGCATCCAAAGTTTGGAACGAGAAGCTTTGACGGCCGCCAGGTGGCTCCGGAAATATTGGGTTTGCAGGAGTAGTGATGAGGTCGGAACATTTTCGTGTTGCATTGCAAATTTAAATTCTGACTTACGTTGTTTGTGTCCACAAATGTGTAGGCAGTTATACGATAATGACGTATGTACGAATTTGAATTCTTAAATTATTACTAGCTGACTCGACAGACGTTGTCCTGTCTTAACGATGACTATTTAATTCGAATTGGTAAAAAAAGCCATTGCGTCAATTCTATGTCAAATGTCAAATGTCAAAAGTTACATTAAAAAAGTTTACATTGTCCAAAGCGCTAAAGTTAAATTATAGTTTAAATATTTTTAAATTTTCTAATTTTTCATGTTTTTTTACTATAAATTGAGATGTGAGCTATCCTATCTCCTAAGTTAGATCGAACTGCACACGGTGTGCAAATTTGATTGAAATCGGTTAAGTAGTTTAGGAATCTATAGCGGACAAACAACGAGACACGTAATTTATATATATTAAGATTATACCTGTTTATTTGTTTTTCACCGAAAGGTCCGAAAATAAATGAGTGAGTCGATATGAAATCAAAAATTGAATTACTAAATTGGGCATCTGCAATTTTTTTATCTTTTCACATAAATTTGGTAGAGATTTATGTCTCTAACTTAGTCATCACCAACATAGTCTAGAATTAAAGTAAGTTTTTCAAGCCGAAAGGCAATTTAAACAACCTTAAACTGAAACTATAATTTATTATGTCTTTTGCTACGTTTATAAACTTTTTTTAAGTGACGGGACGAGCAAATCGCTCGCCTGATGTTAAACGTCACGTTTGCCCATAACAGGTCTGCGCCACCCAGAATTACCTGCCTTGCCTGCCTTGCCTTTATTTACTTACTGCAAATTTGTTTTTAATTTTAGACAGCTTCAATACCTACACATAAAAATATTGATCTTGTAATGCCGTCGCTACTTATGTGCTTCAGAAATCAATTGAAATGGAATGCTCAACAAAATGAAACCCCTTCTAATATATATTGCCTCTCCAAGACGCATGGTTCGATAAAGCCGTTTGATTTCCTTCCAATACGTATAGGTATTAAAGGCATTTGTACCCTTTAACTTCTTTGAAATATGGCCCATAGGCTAGTGTTGCCAGTTAAGAATTTACTTCTAGTAAAATATGGTTCTAGAGACCACTGTACTTTTCGCTGTGTAATATGGATGTATAGCGTCGGGCAAAAGACTAGGTAAGCACTCAACTCCCGTAAAAACATACTAATGCAGGTAAATACACTTTTAAGTTCTTAAAATAAATCAATAACGTTCACTCTCTCACCATTACGTCAATTTTTTTTCATCATTAACAACTGTTTTCTATCCACTGCTGAATAAGTATAGGTCTCCTCTTCTGCACGCCATCTTTTCCGGACCTGTGCCGCTGTGCCACTCTTATCCAATACATTTCTGCCGCTTTTACAATGTCATCCGACGGGCGCAGCGAGCCGCTTGAGTCCAATCAAATCTCATACCTAATGAATTTGACAGTACCTATTATAAATGACATAGTCTTTCTTAATTTTATTTTGTAAGAAAAAGTAGGCAATACGTTTCAAACGGAGCTAGTTTTAAAAATGGTAGACACAACCACACCATTAGCATTTATTGCTTGACTTCAATATGTTTTAATTTAAATAAGTACCTGTTACAATTTATATTAAAACGATACTAAAATAGAAAGCCTATGGCAACACTGTCGTAAAAGATGGACGTCAAGAATAATGTCTTACAACACAGCGCCTTATAACCATGATGCATAAAATAATAAGTAAATCTTTATTGAGGGTAGAACAATAAATTTCGTATAAACTGAATAATAGGTTTTTGTAGGGAGGTTTTACGAGCTCTGCTATGTAGTGAGATGGGCTTTTACGGCTTTCCTTACGTTTATTGATACAAATCGCAATTTAAAATGGGGCCAGATTTATTAACTCTCTGAAATCTTCATTACATTTATTTTAATTCTGATTAAAAATGTTAACGAAAGAAATAACACATTTTAGTTTAGTATTCATTTGACACAACAATTAGCACAGTAGTAGACTAGTAGGTAATTTAGAGTAAAATATACAACGCTAGTTTTCGGATGCCCTTCAATTCACATAGCTAACGTACTTTTTTTTTATTCAATTATAGGCTTGCGTTTGACCGCCATCTCGCCTGATGGTAAGCAATGATGCAGTCTACGATGGAGCACGCTTGCCTAGAAGGCACCGATTCACTCGCGACTTGAAGACACCCAAATTATATCTATCGGGAAACACCCACTCGGGCAACCAGGCAACCAGCTGTAAGCAAAGAAAAAGGTAATATTTGCTTTTTTTGTGTTATCTTCGAAGTTACAAAGGTATACCAAATTTCAGCTCAATCATCAGTTTTCATCGAGAAGTGGTTTAAATTCAGTTGTATGATTTGACCTTGACGCACGTACATACTTATAAACATACATAAAAATCATTGCAAGTTAAATAAAAGCTTGTAAAAAAATACTATGCTGGTTTGCTTGAAACTTAGTTGTCAAAGCAACCGGAGAGGTTTTTTTCGGGTTCTTCCAAGTCGTGCCATTAACACTGTCATCACTCATCTCTCAAGTGGTATATTATTACTCGCATCCTCTAAGCAGGCATATTTTCTTCTCACAATTTCACATGAATATTCAAAGGAGGTGGAACATAGCTGGTCTGTCGGAAACCATTAGTCTTGTCGGGCAGCGGGACCCGGCTGATGTATTAAACAGCAAATTATATTACTGGGTCGGTACGTGTTTGTATGAGATTACGAAAATGCGGAAATAAATCGTGATTTTCCTTTTTGGGTTTTGGTACAATGGGGAATGATACAAAATAATATAATAATATGCATAGGACTGCAAGTAGGTACTTAACACTAAATACAACTACTAAATACTACTTTACCTATTCTGTACCCCGGGTCAACATGCACAATAAATATAGTTTTGTATTTATAATTTAAATCTATAACATGTGAATCTTATTTTTTTGGCGATGGAACACAAACGTGAAAAGCATCCAGTATTTTCTATATTTGTTCAATATTATCGGCTCTTTATCTAATTATCTCGTGGTAAAAGAATGTTATTATTTTTACCATAAATGAGAGATCCATAGATGAGAGCCAGCTCCTAAACCGAGCTCGTCTTCTACTCAATGATATTTTTGTAGTGTTAGCCAGAACATATCAGCATTATATCCTTGCCATCATTACATAACAAAACTTTTTAAATTATTTCAGCTGAAAAACTATTGAACGCACGTAAAAATTACAAAGTTACCGGCGAAAAACTGCCAGGCTGTCAACAAATTCAGTAGGTAAATTTCTGCCGAAACATTGATCTAATATAAAGCCAACCACTAGACGCATCAAGTAAACTCTGCACAGTAACCGACGTAATAAAACGCCTCAGCTAGCTTTACTGCGCAGAAATGAGTAAAACACACACCGATTCCTAACTTTACTAGTTCTTAAACTCATCTACTTAGTTTAACTTGTACGTTCTTTGCCAGTTTATGTTCTAACTCTAGAGAAACATTGATTTACTTGGAGTTATAAAACTTCAGTTAGCAACTTTGGTAGCTTTATTTTCTTTACTTAAGTTGATTGCTTAAATTCTGAGTGAAGATAGGTTTACGCCAGACTAAGTTAAAGTTTTATCTTAGTTTATTATTGTAAGCTATTATGAGCTGTCAGAAAAAGTTACATAAACTATACAGTTGGTGAAAAGTGAATAGCACTCACTTGTATTACCTAAAATTTAAAAGTATGTCTTTGTAGGTACAAAGGTCTTAGCAGTGGTGTGATTTTAGTGGGGTATGTTTCAAAATGTCAGCACAGGTACACTGATTTCGGTCTACTATACTTTCTCGTAACAAGGCAAAATAAATGTACCCACACCTCATCATTTTAACCAACCATTTCGCCTGTACTGCTGATTTATTGGTCTTTACATTTTTAGTTCCATGCCAGTCTCATCCACTGCCTTCATTCCGCCTTCACAATGTGGTACGACCAGCGAGCTGATGGTCAGCTATGTGATCGCTTTCCGTTCCGCTGCCACTATTATATGACTTGCTTACCATTTATTTATTTTTTCAGAATACCTTACGACTAAAAGCTGTTAAACAAGCCTATCCAGTGTCCAGTGCTGAACAGAGCAACCAGACAAGATAACACATGCGTATAATAAAACTATTAACTAAAGTTATCTTGTACATAATAAATCTCTATTAATTTATCAAGTAAAACTGAAGTTGTGTCACTGCTTCTTACAAGCCCGAGAACGTCTAAAGTCATGTCTACTAGGGTAAAACGAGACGAAACTCCCTGAATTTCTTATAAGCTGTCGCCTAGACAGCGCTAAAGTGTCTTGTATTCCGAAGTTTACGATGTTTTGTGCTCAAGTTTTTACAATTTTCACTTTTTATTATACTTAAGTAATGCGGCAAAAAGCCTTGAATCAGATAAAAAGTCTACCTAGCTTTAATAATTCATACTTCAGTCAAGGATGTTTTTAGCAGAGAAAAACAAAAGAAGATAACTCGATTATTGTAAGTCCCTTGTGCCTGTCAAACCTTCACCATTCCACCGCTCACTCATCAATATCGCGCCGTTATCGCCTGCATAAAACCTCAGTGGAACCAAAAACCTCTGAATCCAGCCCCCCTAGCCAAATTACAATTCTATAAATCGAAACGCTGTGGATAAAATATAAAATACAAATGAAATTAACTTTAATATTCCTGTCACCAAGGCAATTTTTATTCCAATTTCCATACATAGTCAGCTTTGTTAAAAAAAAAAAACAAACAGCCTTTTAAAATGCGTAAAATAAGCCAACCAGAAATTTCATTTTTCACAAAATATCGTCGATTTCATGAACTGCAAAATAAATCGTTCGCCATTTTGCCCCATATTGAAGTAATTTGATATCGACGCCTGAAGCGCCGTCAGCGAGCGCCAAAATAACATCTACTAGTATGTAGTATAGCATGCAACGTAATTAAGGACTGCATAACCGGAAAAAAATGATATTTGAGTTCATACATCATCATCATGCATGCTACATTCACACATTGTTTTACAATTTGACGTGGGCGTTAAAGCGATCCAAAGCGACACCATTTAAAAAATAGAAGATGTACTAGTCTTAAATCTATATCTTGAATACGAATAAAAAGAAAAAAGAAACATGAAATTTATCAAAGCAAAGCAAGCCTAATTAGTGCTGACTAGGAATGGATTTTTGAAAAATCATCCTCTACGCGGCATTAATAGCTACAATTATAATAAATCGCAATCAACATCTCTATATTTGTTTCGCGGAATAGCTTTTTTTTTTTCTAGTTTCACAATATTTATTAAAAATTAAATATTATTCGAATACCTAACCGGACAAGCTGTTAACTCTTTACGGCGTTCAGTCCTAAAGCGAACGTGAAAGGTGCTGTGTTAATGACCTTACGTTCATTATTGAATTCACGTTAAACTCATTGGAAAATACTCCTGTAGGCCTAGCACAACTACGACGTAAACTTACGTAGCGAGTATTTGATAGAAAAGTGTATGCTATTTACGCCTGTCAAGAGCGCCCCTGACGGGCGAAAATGGCGTATACTTTTCTGTCGAATACTCGCTACGTAAGTTTACGTCAAAGTTGTGCTAGATACACTGCTAAAAATTCACGGAGAAAAGTTAATAACTGGTTTTAACAAAGCTTAAATAGTATTACAGCGGTTTTACCTACTTTATTTTTTTTCCTCTTACACATTTTTTCGATTAAAGTGATTTTTGACAAAATGAACTCACAATGTACAATTGTCAATTTTTTTTTATTATTATTATTAAGTTTTGTTCAAATAAACTTCAAACTACATTTAGGTAATTTAATTCTTAAGAGCTTTTACACTTACTATAGACATAACGTTTATGGCTTTGCCATAGTTCCTGACAATTCAGTCTCAAAGCTAAGTTGACATGATAACTAAGTTAGTGTCCGATGGACTGTAACAGATAAGCTTGAGGTCATAGTTAATCAAGTTACTGCAACTCCTATATTGATTTGGATCACTAAATTCGAACTAGAAGTAGGTACGAATAAAGCCCGGCGTATTTTACCTAATACTATTGTTATTGTTTTGTAACATTAGGTTCTTAAGCAGAGCTAAAAACGCAACGCAATTTATCGTAACGTACAGCCATGGTTATAGTATGATATACAATTTTAATTAATCATTATTTTCTGTAGTGGTAAGGCTCTTTTGCCGAGCCCGCCTGGGGAATTACACACCTTTGCCAGTTATTCCACCGCAAAAGTAATGTGCAAACATCACTGTGTTCCGGTCGGAAGGCCATTGTTTCCAGTGAAATTTCAGGGCAAATAGGAGATTAAACAATTTAAACATGTTAAATCTCAGGGTGTTGAGCGCAGTACTGTGCCGCGCAGGGTCTCAAATTCTAAGAATTCAAAATTCTGGGTGGCGTAGACCTGTTATGGGCAAACGTGACGTTTAACATCAGGCGAGCGATATGCTCATGTCGTCACTAAATAGCATTAATTTAAAAAAAAACATGTATTTTTATTCCTAAAAATTTTGCGGTTCTTGTAGAACAGCGAGTAAACTGTGAGGAGTACAGCTACTTAGTAAAAAGAATTAACGATGAAAGATATAAATAAAAATGTATTTAGAGTCGTGATCAATTAGGAGCAAACTCTTAAAACTTTCAATAAAATCAAAACCGCATTCTCAAAAACACAAGTCACTAAAACAATTCCACAAACCTAAAATCATTGTTCCGCTACAATCGGCGGAACAAACAGCTGTTTCCAAAAATACGATCTATTGAAAGAGCACGTTTCGAATATAAATCCGGGACAGATCAAGGGTGATTCATCAATCTGGCGTAAAAGCTCAAACAGCGTATTGACAGTAGGAAAACTTTGTACAAATACATAAATCCACACTAAAAAATAAGCTCGTGTTAACCAAGCGTTTGGTCTATGTTTGACGATTGGCAAAGCCTAGCATTTAATGAGTGCCGAACTTTAGCGTTTTGTGAATGACAAATCTAGCAATTTAGGGGTAACCAAACGTAGCTAAGCGTTTTACGATAACCAAAGCAAATGTTTTATTTGACTAAATGTAACATTTTACAAGAGACCAAACCAAGCGTTTTACAAGAGACTTAGCGTTTTACGAAAAGTAAATATGTATAGCATTTTGCGTCTATGACTGAGTCTAAAACATGATATAAAAGGTCGATGCCATTGTGTTACTGTAAATGTGCAGTATGATGACCTAAAAGCTACACCTACGTGTTTACCGCTCTAGTCCGCAAGGTTTCCCGTAAACCGGTGAACTTTATAGAGGTTGGACAAACATATATTTTAGACTGATTGAGTCATAAAGTGTGGACTAGACTTGTGAGCCGATTTGATGGGCTGTTATGGGGGTGATTGAACGGTACCTGTTGAGTGAGAGATTTTATGAGAAGAGTTTTGTTTTTTTTTTTTACCGCGTTTGACCACTAACAGGCTGTTTAATATTGAAGTGGAAAAGTTTTTATGGAAGCGACCGCAAACGTGCCAATATTAATTTATGCAATAGAAACTCATTTTGTCTGCTTCGTATAAAAATAAACTACATAGAAATATGTTGTTTTTTACATAATATATACGTATACAAAAAATACAAATTTTTTTAAACATTTACTTATTTTTTTGCAAATAAAACATCAAGTATGCACTACAAAAGGCGCAGCCTATTTGCCTCGCTCAAACAACAAAACAAACCCAATCTTCTTATTAGTATTCCGTGATTATACTCACAAGCAATATGTGTCGGCTTAAACTTAGCGACCTGAGCCAAAAGTAATATTAGAGGAAAGACAAGCGCAAAGAAAAATGAGTTATGAAGCTTACTTACTTGGCAACTTTAGGACGCTTGAGGTTTTGGTCGTGTTTGGTTTTAGGAAGGGAAAGAACGGCTTTTATGGAGGAAAGAGTATGTACTTTAAAGTATTGTAAGCACATTGTATATTATGTAATAATTTTTTTTTTTTGATGTGTTGTCGAGTTTCTTAGAATTTTAGGTATTTATCTGAATACAGTTACAAGCACTAAGTTTTATATCATAAAAAACTACATAACAAAAAGAAGTTTCAACTTTATGTCCACCGGTAATATTTACTCGTATTGTTTTGCTTGAAATTGCAATCATCATGAGCTTCCTTTTAGAAACTTTTAGTTCATCCATCATACACAGCTTTCTTAATCCTACTGATATAGTCCTCTCTCTCTCTCTTGCTATGCCATCAGGCTCAATCCTCGCTAACTGGCTAGGCGAAGTAATGACAGATGGATTAAGGCAGTGACAGAGTAGCAGAGGCGAGGCAAGGCAAGGTAAACTTTGAGATGATAGAACAAAGCCAATAGATATTATTTGTTTCATTTATTATTATTTACTAGTACCGTCCTCCGGAATAAAAGAAGCTTATATGTTAATCAAGGGTACTAAAATTGTGGCCAATTCCTAGACTAATTCCAAGATTGTGGCCGTTGGCCAAGAGTTACTACCCCACTTTGAATTTAACTTTACACTAACCCCATCTTGATATCTGAATAATAAAATTGAGTCTTGAGACAAATTCACGCAAAGCCCAAAAAAAATAACATTTCAATGGCGTATATCTTATACTCATACTTATCTTGAATTTTTAATTTCATCTAAATCCGTATAGCAATTTTTGAGTGATAAAGCATTCAAGTGATTTTTGACATTCAAACGCAAATGAAATGAAAAATAAATTTTAATGATATCGATAGAATCAGAGGTAGATTTTTTTGTAGAATCTGATAATAGTTCCTATTTCCTCTATAATCTAAGTACATGCCTTAGTTTGAATCTTCTCACTCCAACTTCGCCATACATAATGTATCAGTCGCATAAACATGACTGTGAGGTCGGACAAGTTTGTATCTCATCCTCGGGTTACGAGGGGCTAGTTCGACACAGCCCCTGGGGTACAATTCGCCGGGCCCAGGAGACTCCTAACAGAGGCTTTCAACCCTAACCAAGCTGACATGGACTCGAAGCAATTTCAGTAAATCACATGCTTGCTTGATTGGAATAAAGTTTGAGAATACGGAAAGAAATGAAGAAATTCGCTTCGCGGTGGGGTTATGTTGATTCCGAAAAATATTTAATTTATCATTTCAAACGTATTTCAGTTTTAATAGTAGCAAACACTTTAAGCGCTCTGGGGTTAAAGTTATTACACTGTCGTTACTCAGTAGTGACTGGTTAATAAATGGATTTACCTAGTAGGTTACCTTCTGATTGAGCTGGAATTTACTATACGTGACTACTTCAATGGCAATGCACTAAATTCTTTTTTTTAAACATAAATTAAATACATCTCTCAATTTATTTTCTTGACCAAGAAAATCAACGATTCCAAAAAAAGCAATTAGAATTAAAAAAGTCAAAATTAATAAATCCAAGTGTTTCTTCACAGAAGCAAGCACACCACTGTTGACATGACGCTGCATACATTACGTGCGTGCACAAAGTGCGTTACCACGTTACATGGTGTTGCCACACCATGCGGCCTAATATCCAGATAACCTCCGGCACGAGTTTCGCTGACCTATATCGCAGCATATTTGAATAAGCTGTTGTCAGTGGCTGTTTAATTGTTTGATTTATTTTTATGGTTATCTTGTCGCAAATTAGTGCCGACATGGAAATTAAGTTGTACAATACATGGCGTGAAGTGATTTTTAGGTTTACGTCTTTCAAGCTGCTTTTTATTTTTTAGGCTGTGGGCTCCATCTTCAGTGTCGCATATTGTTAATCACAGACTATTTATATGTCACAAATTATTCTTGCCCTCAATTAAATGAAATGAAGCTAGGCTAAATTCCAGTTAAAATCCAGTTTCCTTTATTATTATTTTTTCTCTTTTTCAGCGCGCCATCTTCTCTGATTCTGTACCAGACTCGTTCACTGTTTTTGCCGCTATAAAATATTTTCGAACAGCGAGCTGACAGTTTACCTGATAGATGATTCTACGAGCACCATTCTGTGACTGTTTTGGAAAATAATTGATGTAACTGAATGTTTGAATGGTACTAAACAATTGCAATTCAATTCTTGTTGTGTTAAAGTTAAATTGTTGGTGTCTGAAACTCATAAAGCACACAAATGAACGACTCTACTCTACGTACGCCGGTTCTATTCCGCGACAGAATATGGTTTATAACCGACACTCAACAGATACAAAGCAAACGTGAATCTTTGTTTAATCTATTTCATAAGCATCGCTCTAAATATACTCAGCATTGTATCAGAATCGAATACTTACGTACTGTAAGTGGTTATTCTTGACCTAAAACTAAAATGTATTGGGGTAGTCTTGAAATAATAATTACAGAATACGGATTGGTTTATTTACGATAAAATATAAATAAAATATCTGTAGTATACTAAGTAGGTACTTATAGTTAAATAAATAAAATAGAAACATGATATTTGCATACTTAAAACAAATATTAAATTAAAAATGAAGTTCACGTTTGTCTACAATATTGACACAAAACGGATCCTAATTCAGCATATTGCTGGTAATTTTTATGGTACGAGTAGATCAATACAGTTATTAGTTTTTAGATTGTTTTGGACTAAAACCACCAAGGAATATTTTAAACAAATATTTTTCTAACAACTTGGCGGGCATTTTCTCTCAGAGTAATATACATACATAGTCACATGAAACTTGCAGACTAAGTCCGGGTGCAAGAAATTTTACCTCATAAGTGACATAAGATTTCTAGCAGCCGCGGCTTATAGCGTTATAGTCTATTACGTCCACCCCGAAATATGACCCCCTATGTCGTTTGAAGGATTAACCGTTATAGCTTTACAGAGTAGCTTAGGTCCATGCACGCCTGATTATATTTGGTGGAGTCAGTAGTATTTAAAAACAATAATTAAGAAATTTCACACATTTGTTTAGCTGACCACGCCTTTGTAGGCATTTTGCAAAGTATAGAAGCATTGTACCTACTTAGTGCGTTTCTTACTTAAGATTGGGCCAAACTGTATTCACAAAATAAGGCTAAACCAGAAATCTTATTAAGTGAAAATGGGGAAGGTACTCGTAGATTACATCAGAGAAAAACATATTACTAACATGAAAGTCTTGTTCGGCTGTGGAATAATTACAGATGATAATGTGAGGGAAGTATCAGTGTCAGTGGATGTGATACCAGCGCTTTCTTTACTGAAAAACCATAAAGGTTGTACCAATTTTCTTTTAGGGTTAGTATAGCTCCTACTATAGCCCTATAGGTACCTTTATATATATTTATGTTGCCTCAATGTTGTTGTTGTAGCTATAATATAAGTTTCGTCAAGTCGAAAGTGAATCGGCTTCTCTTAGGCAAGCGTGCTTTATCATATACTGCGTCAAAAATAGCGGTCAAACCTATCATGGAAAAAAATAACAAACTTACGCTATGTTATCTGGTTTCGATGAGTACCTATGGCATGAAGTTTGCTTCAACAAAATTTTAAAATAGTAGGTGCTATATGTATCCTAAAAGGAGGTTGTCACAACCTTTATGGTTTTCAGTGTTGCCAGGTGATGTAAGTATCGTTGTCACTGGAAGTAATACCAGTGTTTCCTCGTGGAAACCGCTAATGGAAATGTCGCATAACAAGGAACTAGATTAACTAGCGCCATTGTAGTCCATTAGGAACAATGTCACGGCCCAATTAAACGCATTTGTTCTATTAGCTTCATAAGGGTCGAAGGGGATCGTTAGAGGCGTGGTGACTGTGAGTTTGAGAAAATTGAGATATTTGTGTTTTTTTTTTCTTTAAAAAAAATGGTCGATGGTCTTTTTGATGTTCATTTTAGTTGTTACACTAGCTTATATTACTGTTTTACTCAATCAAACAATATGTCATTTAAATGTGTCTTCTTCTTTTCCTTTTCGTGTGGTAACTGAGAAAAGCTAATTTGGGTGGGTGGCAGTTCGAAGTTAATTAATGCACCTAGATGGCGCTTTTCATAGACTCACTTTTTATCTCGGAAAACGAGTGAAACTGCGGGGCGTAGCTACTACTAAATTTTGTGACAAAACAATCTCAAAATGTCCTACAATATGCAAACGCGAGGCATCCCACCAAGTCAGACTTCGTTAGAACGTCGGTATGGGGCCGTGCTAAATGGCAGTTAGTTAGGCCCTCAGAACCTCCGAAGTCCGATACATAAGTCAAACTGCTAAAAGGGTGTAATTAGCACTAAATATTATCTAAATAGTAGCTAGCAGCCTCTTTGGGAGATATGATTCGATGTATCTGATCTATGCATCTGCAACTCGTGTATGTATCTATAGTAAAGTTATATAAAGGATTATAAAACAAGGGTATGCTAAGCCGAAAAAGCTCATAGTACTCATTATTATAAATACTACTATTTTTACTATGACAACACTGAAATCGAGATTAAAAAAAGGCCTATTATGAGCTTTTTTCTGCTCAGCTTACGGCTTTATAGCCCCTATCTTAGAACCCTATATAGCAGATAAACTTAGACAGTGAAAATAGTTGAATTAACTAAACTAACTAATTAAGTACGTACGAGCCAGTCTCAGAGAAATTCTAGATTTCCTGTGAGTTCTTAGGAAACAAGTTTGACTAGGGTTGATCCAACTGAAAAGCTTAATTTGCTAACTGTTTAATGAAATACTGTCTGTAACTTTCTTGAATGAATGAAAGAAAGTTCTTCTTGAAATATTAATTTAACTTTTGTATGTTCGCTCTTCATTTCAACTAATTTTGAGTAAGTAAATAATAGTAGTCAAATTATGTTGACCGGAACTACAGCTAAAGTCCTAAAGTCTATAGGATCTGTTAATTCTTTAAAGGTATATAAAGTAGCATATGTGTATACTGTTAATTTAAGGTATAAACTAACTCGATACCTGTGTGTTGCAATGAATAAACGTTTTAAAATTTTGCATTCTGTTACACCAAATACATAAAGCCGTTTCAGCGTTATAAAGTTACAGACATAAACACGCACCCTCACCTTCATTCACAAACTTTCGCATTCAAATTATTAATGTAACAAGTGCTATTACAATAATAAAACAAAAACATGCTAACTGTTTGACCATGACACTTCTGTATTTAGCACGTAAACAATATGCATACATTTCGTCACGTACAACCATCTATCAAATTCTAATTTAGGCATAGAGTAAACAACAGCAGCCCTTTTAGCACGTGTTTGTGAGTTTGCGTTCGCAGTCACACGTTCCCACGCTTATGAGTGAAGTTTACCTACTGTGTTCATGTGTATGTGTACAAACTAAAGGATGATCCATAATGAGATTTTGATATGTATTTGAATAAAGAGAGAAGAATGTTACTGATAACATCACAACTATAATTATAGTTATAATAAGTTCTGAGTTCGTCTTCATGGTCTGTGATACAATACGTATGTACGATACAATCTATCTATATTTACACCACAAATACAGTAAAATCATAAGCGCAAAAGGTGCTCTTATCGCTAAGAGCGATCTGTTCTAGACTGATATCTTTTGTACTGAGATCTGGGATAGATGTTGGTAGTCGTATCGACAGAGGCTACAGAATTCTATTGTAGCATAACTACTAAGTAGTAATTAGCAGTAAGTAGTGTTTATGTGTTGATTTTTACAAAACAAAAAAACAAAAACCGACTTCAAAAGAGTTATTCATCTATTTGTCGCGCACGTACTTAATGCAATGAATAATGAAATAGGTCATCAAAAAAAGAGTCATCAAAATCGATTCACCCAGTCAAAAGTTATGAGGTACCTAAACACACAGTCGAATTGATAACCTCCTCCTTTTTTGAAGTCGGTTAATAAGCAGATCAGAGTAGGTACATTGAGAAAGCCTCCCATAGCAAAAAAATAAAGAATTATCTGTTATTATTATCAGACATCACCTGAATCAGTTATTCAAACGTAGCAACGCCAGATAGGTGACCGTAAGTAGCATTTACAACTAGCGCCATGGATGCGTTAAATTGTTCACACCAGTTACAGAACAACGATAATAAAACAGCAGCAGCATTTGCTTACCATTAGACGTACTATTTACTTCTATTGCTTGTCTGCTTGTTTATAGAACTCCGCAATAGGCAGCTGGCCTAGATAATCTTCAAAGCCAGGTGTTATAGATGGCTCTACTAAAATGTCGAGTTGGCGAAATTTAGGAACATTCAGCGTCAGTCGTGATCGTGACAGATATCACACCAAACATGTCATTCAGATTGAATTATTCAACCCGGATCCACTTCACGCACGTCAAGGCATCGAGGTCAGCTCACCCCATACCGAGATATTTATAGGATACCCTACTAAGCCTCCCCACCATATAAAACTAAAATATAACAAGGGATGGACAAGGATTCGCAAAAACCTGAGTTGTCACCTTCAATTATAGGTACAATCAATAAGCATAGAGAGTGATACACAAAGAACAAAAATCTGATTTAGGAAATGATCAAACATGAAGGAAGAACTTTCAAATTAAAGTTTTTCATTCTTTGACTTTGACTTCTTTTGACTCTTTGATTCCGCAATAACTGAAATAATATCTGTTGATGAATTTAACCTACTCAGTTTAATAAGTAGTCTTAAAACTAACTCTGAAGAAATTAACTTACTTTTAAAACAGCCAAAACAACAAGCATATTCATTTTATTCTTTACGCTCAAATACTCTACTCGAAGCTCTAATTTCTTTAACAATAGGCTATCATAAAATCTGTTACGATCAGACAAGCCGGCCTCAAAGTCCTAGTTTTGCGACACCGAACAGTAATAGATCATCTGATGAAACCGATGATCGTAAACGTCCATCACAATAACTCATAAGCTCTCATGACCATAAAGCGATGACAACATCTCTTCTAATTGAGGACTTTTATTTGTCACGCCCACATACCGCACTTATGGGAATCCAAGTTATATAAAGATAGGTAAGTTACGTGTTTTTGTATGTTTGTCTGTTTAATCTTCTTCAGTACGTGAATAGGTACCTTCTAGGACTGCGTACATCATTTTCGACCGCATCGTCGCTTACCATCAGGCGAAAAATACAAAAAAAATAAAAAAAATAAATGGCGAGTTGCTGGTCAAACGCGGACTTATTCTAGTTAACAAGAACATTATTTTTACAAAACAAAAACCGACTTCAAAAGACCGACTATTGAGTTATTCATCTATTTGTCGCGCACGTACCTAATGCAAATTTAAGACGTATATTATGGTTTTCTCATGGATACTATTATCAGAACTGGACTAAATTGAAATGGGACCAAATGGGAAGCGTCAGCTTTCTAATAAAAAAAGAATTATCAAAATCGATTCACCCAGTCAAAAGTTATGAGGTAACAAACATAAAAAAATAAAAAAATAAAAAAAAAACAGACGAATTGATAACCTCCTCCTTTTTTGAAGTCGGTTAAAAACAAAAACCGACTTCAAAAGACCGACTATTGAGTTATTCATCTATTTGTCGCGCACGTACTTAATGCAAATTTAAGACTTATATGGTTTTCTCATGGATACCATTATCAGAACTGGACTAAATTGAAATGGGACCAAATGGGAAGCGTCAGCTTTATAGTAAAAAAATAATCATCAAAATCGATTCACCCAGTCAAAAAATATGAGGTAACATACATAAAAAAAAAAAAAACATACAGTCGAATTGATAACCTCCTCCTTTTTTGAAGTCGGTTAAAAAAATAAAAATGGTGCTCGGTGTGTTGGTGGTGGTGCTGGTGCTCTGAAGATTTACCAGAATCTTTGGAATGGGGATTTTTTGGTGGTTTTTTTTTTGTTTTTCTTTCTCTCTCCCTCTCTCTCTCCCCCTTGTCCGTGGAAAGCATCGTTCGAAGCTTCAAAATTGACTTAATTTTTCTAGTAAATGCCTTCAGACACACTTCGTAGTGTGCAACTTTCTCCTACATCTGAAACATGGAAAAGTATGCCTATATCAGAACTTTGAAGAGTGAAACGAAGATTTCATTTGATGGTCTCACTAATTTCACTGACGTACCTATGAGTAAATCTCTGGTGATTCTACACGTCATGGCTTATGCAACTTACCCTAACATCTGTACCACGGGAAACATTAATGAAACAACGCAGAGGGCTATTGGGGTACAATTTAGTGAACAATCTTAGAGAAACGTTGACTCGGCAAAAATGAAACTACATTGGGACCTGTGGTAATCTAAACGCTTTGTCTTTGTATTATCAAGCAAGAAGTAAAAATAATGGAAATAAGAATGGAAGTAACTAGTTTTAGTATTAAAATGTATTTCATTTGAATGTATTTCTAAGTATTTATTACATTTTTTTATGTAGGTTTCTAAGACACAGTTTTCTTCAATATTGCACATCCCGTTTTTCTATTTTTTATCTATCCTCTCCATCTTAAGGTTGCCTAGAAGAGATCGCTCTTAGCGATAAGGCCGCCAGTTGTGGCACTAGTTTTAGGTGTTATAATCCTTTTGTTTGTAATTTATGGTGTGAACAATAAAGAGTTTATCTATCTAATATCTATCTAGTTCGGTATTAGTAGTAGGTACACTGTAACACCAAATCTACAGGAATACAGGGTTAATCATAAAGGGTTTGCTAAGCTGAAAAGGGCTCCTAGTACTCATCATTATGAACAACTTTTACTATGAGACCAACCCGAAATTCGCGAAAAATAAACAGCTGTTCCATAGAAAAATGTCAAGGACACTCGACAAGATGTATGGAACAGCTGATTTTTTTTCGCGAATTTCGAGTTGTTCCCATAGTAAAAGTTGTTCATAATGATGAGTACTGAAAGCCCTTTTCGGCTTAGCATACCCTTTATGAATAACCCTGCATAATGGAAATAAAAAACTTGAGAGGAAACCCACAAAATACAGCTAGTACACACATACGAGGGAGTAGAGTAGAACCGACCGTCCTTAATGTTTCAAGTGTTATTCGAGAATTCATGTCAACAAGTCGAATGATGGATTTGGATGAGAAGAATGTTAAGAAGTTACAATTTGACCACTTCAAACGGTTAGTGTTGATTTATGTTTGTTAGGTAGACTTTACTTTAAACATTATTGGAAGTTGTCGCATATTTTCACAAGCTTTTATTAAACTTGCCTTGTTCGTAAGATCTGTGTACCTTATGTGCTGGGTCGAATCTTGCTATTTAATTTTGAACCACTTCCCGATTTCCGGTATGCTTGTGTAACTTCGATTAGGTACAGCGCACTAAATAGTTCGGAAGCTTATACCTGTAGGTACTTAGAATTGGCTCTCAAGAGTCTCAAGTGACAAAGCAAGTTGCAAGGACGGACCACGTGCTCGCAAAATAAAATAAATAAATAAAAGTTTCACACTCATAGCTCCCCACTAGGATAACCTGTGTCGGGGATGCCATTTTACACACACAAAGACCCAGAGCAGATGTTTAAATTCATCATTCAAATATCAGCCCGGCCGGGAATCAAACCCGGGACCTCTGGACCCGGGACTCGGGACGTGTTTCAGTATTATGTCCTTTACGAAGAAAGCAATAAGAAATTGCAGAAATAGTAGCACAAACTATACTGTTTCTAAAACATGAAACTATATTCTTTAAAGCTAATTTTTAAAGCCATACGCTATTAAATGCCACGTTTGAACGAGCCTGTAGGTAAAATTTACTCTAATCTACATTAGTACAAACACAACGAACAATTTAAAAGTAACATCATCAACATTAGCAATTTAATCTCAGCGCAATTGTTAAAAATTTCTCTTAAAAAACCCCTAACACCAAATTTTTTTAATATCAAAACCTAATCAAGCAGCAAAGCTTGGATCTACCTACAATCCTACATTATACACCACAGCTAGCACCTGTTGAAACCCCATCATTAAGCCATTACGCCTAAACAGTTCAACCGAGAGCCCAACTCTGGCTGTAAACAAAAGACTCGTAAAGACTATGACGTAATTCAGGCCACTATGCCCAGAAGGGCTTTATGGCTCTGAAACGGGTCACTGTGTTTCCGCGATCGGCCCAATTGGAAGATTGGGCGGAAAAATCACAAATCTTAATAAGTGGAGTGAAATAATAGTTTGGAAACGGTGATTTGTTATTTTTTGTTGTACCTAATACATTTTATTGTAAAGCATTGAACTGGCAGAGCTATTTTTACATGACTGTCTCTAATAAAATTATACTCGTAGGTACTTAAGCATAAAACGCGTGTTAGAAAAAAAAATAGAATGACCGAACTAAAACAAAAATAGTTAAAAAGAGAAGACAGTAACTTTAAATGGCACTTTACATGCCGCAGAATCTCGGATTAAGTCCAAAAAAGGCAAGCTGCACTAAGTGCACTATAAAACTTATGAACAAACATTACTTAAATGTTGGTGCACACTAGTTAAAGAAGTTAAATCGGGTCCTTTGCACCAAGCCCTAAGCTGGACAATGCTTCATTATTTTATAGTTTTTTAAGTCCTCGTGGATTTTATACTCGAAACTTAATCCAGAGTAACCTAATTCCGCTTGCTCTAGAAATTTGTAATTGGACTGCTGTAAAATTTTACTACGCACTTCAAATAACACAAGAACTTTTGTCTCTTGAGAGGCAATTCTATTCTTTGTTCTTATTTTTTCATCCTCGTAAGACCACCTACAGCCACTTAACCTGCTCCCTTTAAAACCACAGATTGTGAAACAGTTTCTATCGCTAGAACCACAGATTCTTTTAACAGTTACTACTAATTCCACAGATTATAAGAATAGCAAGTACGGCTATTCGCATAGATAACGTAGTAGTCTGTATTGTTGATGCGAAAGGTTACATAAAAGTTATAATAGAAGGTAGTTCGGAATACGGCGTGCGGTTTACGATGTTATTCCACCGAAATGTGCTGGAATTACGGTTTCTGAGATTGTGTCGAGTTGCTATGCGCTTGGGAATATAGCACGGGGCTGTATTCGATTTCTGGGCTATTAAATTCTATTGTTAAAGCTTGCGTATCGGTACATAAATTTGTTTTATGGGGTGACAAATTTGTGAAGAGGATAAAATATGGGACATAATATTTGTCGTGCGTGACATTGCATAACATTAATTCGAACAATGTAAGAATATCTTTTGTCTTTAAGTAGTTTACGAAACATTTAGGTGGCGGCATAGATAGATGGATCAAATGGACATCGGGAAATGGCTAAATATTCAGTCGCAAGATTTGACCCACACTGACAGTAATACCTACTAACACGGCAAGTTAGAAAAACATACAAAAATTTACTCTTTATAGTCTCCATCAGAAATTAAAACTGTGGAGAAACAAATAAAATCATAACAACACTTTAAAACTACTACGACAGTAAAATTGCTTCTTTTTGTTAAAAGAGATCTCTTCTAGGACAATTAAGATGATATGAAATAATGCAACCCAAAATTATACATTATATTAGTTAAAAATTTGACATTTGAACAGAAACCTTGATACCTCTACTAATATTTATACCGTGGGCGATACTAACTCATTCCTTATCAGGTTTTGATAAAGGGACATAAATCTTGCTAATTTTGAATATCTCATTTCCAACTGATGTTATATATTGAAATTGAATGAATGAATGAACGCAATGAAAAATATTAAACTTAGTTCGAAAGTATTTATGTCTCTTTGATCGTTGGTCACATTTTGAGGACAAAGCAGCTGAACCGACCTTGATGTGATTTGGTAAAGAAGTACCGTTTATGAGAGGATGGGTGTAAAACACTTTAGTATCAGAAAATTACTGCAAGCCGTATAAAATTGTATCAAGTCGCAATGTACCTAATGTTAGTAGGAAATATTTAACGGGTTCTACATTTTATTCTAGTCGAACTCTATTATTTTATCTTCTTACTTGGTTTATAAGGAAAGAGTTAAAAAAGGCCGAAAAAGGCCCATAGTTCATAGTTCAGTTTTTCATCATGAACAACTGTTCCGTACAAAAATGTCAATGACACTCGACAAATGTATGGAACAGCAAAAATTTTTTTCTTAATTCCAGGGTTGGTCTCATCGTAAACGTTGTTCATAATGATGAGCCCCTTTCCTTATAGCCCTTTATTCAATCCAAACAACATTCGCTCAACATCCAGAACTCGATAATAACTGTTTAAAAGTTAGAAAAAGAATTACCTACTCATAAATATAACCAAACTCTTAAACATAATGTTTTTTGCAGAAAACTTTAGTTTGATCAGTTTACACGCATCCATTATAAAGAAGTTCTAAAATTATAATACCATCCAGTTTTTAGCTTTTTACTCAGTATAAGTAGATGTTCTAAAATTAGTGAGCTAAACTCTAAGCACGAACCTGGACTAAACCGCGCAAGCTTTCGTCTCGCCTTTTGTCTAGTTGACAGAAAGAGACGAAAGTTTGCGGTGTAATTCCTACACATCTATTATAGTAATCGTCACAACCACTAGCTCCATAAAAATGGCCGGAGTAAATCTCTGTCCAAGGCGGCAGGGAACATTTTTAATTAAAAATTCCCGCCACGTTGAATAGCGACATTTTTAAATTAATTCATTTCGTCTTATCGCTGGCAACACTCCTTCGTTAGAGTGTTTATTTACAAAGTTGTATCAACGGGTTGGGTAATCAAAACTTGGTTGAGAGTTGAGTGTTTGATGCTTAAATTTTTGGCCCTTTGTAATAGGTTTGTATACTAAGAGATTAGTATTAAGTGCTTGTTGTCTATCTTTCTACCTAAAGCCTAAAGTTTATGCAAAAATTTTCAGTTAGATTTTTCAGAAGTCACTCAAACGGAAAGGCGAATTTTTTTATCTGTTCGACTAAGTTAAATGATAATCTTAATTCTGAAATTCAAATTCAAAGTACGTCCAACAATCGTGTTAAGAAATCCATTTATAATCCAGTTTCTAGGTCGCGGTCTGATTGGAGTTTCGCCTGACGAGAGCCCATCTATGCACTAAGAATAACAGCCAATAAACCTCTGTCTAACGCCGCTCATACTCCAATACCAATCCATTATTGAAACTATAGGGCGGAACAAATTGTTCCAGACTCGTGAAAGTTGACGGGTTTACCTCCTGCAGTCATATATTGACTTGTAGATCATTGTTGATTCAAATATCATCATCGTCATTAACATTTCAATTTAAACAAACAAACAAATTCAAACAATTCTGATTCGAAGATATGACCAATTTACTCATATTATTGGAAAAGTTCTAGAGCTCTTTGATAGCTTTTAAAAAAAATTGGTTGCCTGTAAAGTCGGTATACGGGCGAAAGTTTTACGTGACAACGACTTTGAGTGGTAAAATAATTTTAATGTGAATATTCATTCGTATAGTAGGAAGAAGGATGAAATAATAGTAACAATTTAAAACATTTATTTATACAAAGAATTATATTTAAAACATTAATTTATACAAAGAATCTCGCACTGAATTTCATATTAACAAAATTTTATGTCTGTCTCTCTCGCTCTTAGGCGGGCTAACCATGCCCGAGTGGAAGGGACGCGTGCCTCTCACTCGCTCTCATTGTGAGCGCATAACGTGAGCGGAGCGTAACGCAGTTTCTTGAAGTGTCACCCGGCAAACCAATTTATAAGACGTTGTCACGTCAAAATGATTCAAACAGTAATATTTTCGTGCATAATTTTTAATGATTACAATTTCTTTCAGGAAGAAGCATGCTTCTGATTTATAAATTTTTTAACCAAACCCAAAGAAAAACTATTCCGAAATTTACAAAATAATTTATAAAGGCATAATAATATGACCCACAAAATCAATTCTAGAAACTCCCGAACTAGTTTGTTTCTCTGTATCTGTTTTATGAGATCGAGTAGCGGACAAACACACACACAAACTTCCACATCTTTTATAGATAAAGCAAAATTTCGCCTAATTTGGGTGGCCATTAACCGAAATGACGGCTTTTGCACGAAACAAGCGGTCCGAAGGCCTGACCTGCCACAAATCATTCTGTAATAGGAGAAGAAGTAGGTAACGGTGCGACACAGAAAATGTGTTAAGCGTGGAATTAGTGGTATTAAGTAGATTAGCACACAGAAAAGATCCATAGAAGAAAAGTATAATTCATTAATTATAAAGATAATTCCGTATAAACATTAGAAAAATAAATTCAGTGGCGTTTGTGGATCCACCAACGTTTTCGAGAGTAGACCTCGTAGTGGTGAAGGTTGATTGGGAAAGAAAGTTGTGTTGACGATGATGATGACGTCCGCTTCGTGTCCAACGATGACAACCCTGGCTATCTCCTGGTACACGCCAGGAGATAGCCAGGGTTTCCCGTGTGGCTGGCATATCTGAACTTCGACCGGGCCGCTGGTCATTAGGTATTAACTACAGAAATCACAATCTACATCAATGTTAAATCATTGAAATATAGGTGTAAAATTTCAAAGTGAACTTACCAACTGACTTAATCTGGTACTTTTCTACTTAAAGCTTAGTTTTAGTCGTTATCCAACTGCACATTGAAATTGTACCTACTTATAACTAAGTAGAGATTTTCAGCTTTTAGCAGCTTTAGCTTTTAGCTGCATCTCGCGGTTTCACCCGCTATTCCACAGTAAACGTTATTTTTTCAGAGAAAAAAGTAGCGTATTTAGTACAGGCTATAAAATATCTTCACACCAAATTTCATATAATACGAGTATATCCGTTCAGCCATTTTTGCGTGATTGACCAAAACATCGAAACAACGCAAAAACATCGCAAAAATTTAAGAAACAGCTGATATTTCTTCGCGAATTTCGAGTTAGTGTCATAGTAAAAGTTGTTCATAATTATGAGTACTATGAGCCCTCTTCGGCTTAGCATACCCTTTATGAATAACCCTGTAATATTAGTACGAAGTAGGATAGGATAAAGAGATTAAATTAAAAAAATACAAGACACAAAGAGAACGTAAGTACTAATTAATCTTTATCGGACAAAAGGCAGCTCTACCTCTCGATTTAATTTTATTTCTCAGGGCACACTGAGGGCAAAATAGAAGAGCTCTTGACCGCGGCTTTGTCACAAAGTTCATTAGAGCTTAACTTCGCTGAGCTCACGTTAATCCGTGGAGTAGGTACTCACTTACCCATTTTGTACCTGGAAATATTAGATATTTTATTAGGGATGAACTCCATTTTCAACCAGTTACATTTTTCAATTGTCTTTGTTAAAAAGGAGGGTTTATATAAACGTTTTGCTTCTTCAAAAAAAGTTTTGGACGTATTGAAACCCCTTAAATTCAAAAATTTTAACAATGAAGTAGGTATTAGGTACGAGTACTGTTTATTTTTGATGTGTGAAATTATTTAAAAATAATTGGTAAGGGTGGTTTATCAAATCCACCCAAACATTTTGTATTTGTTTCTTTTTCTAGTTTCCAATGGCTTTATTTGAACGTCTGTACAAATGCTTTTTTATTTCTTAACATTTTATTGCCATCGAAAATTTTAACATAAAGTAAAGCCAAAAGTTGAAGTTTCTTAGCTAAAAAGCGATTAAACTTAGTGGTTTACATCTACTATCTCAAATAACTTCGTCTGCATACAGGTTTCAAGGCTTAGCGTATGCCGAGACGCAGGACGCAGCACAGCACAGAACAGAGTTTAAGAGGCAAAGCAGGCGAGACAGACATAGGGCGCAGAGTAGGACAGACGCATGTCTGCGTCGCACGTGCCTACACCGCATCTCTCTCAGTACTTTCATGCATTACAAAACTTGTATGCCTAGCACAAATTTGAAGGCAAATACGTAGCGAGTATTCGATAAATAATGTATGCAAAATAGGACAGCGCCCCAATTTTTACGCCCCTATCAGGCGTAAATGGATACTGAATTTTCCATACATTTTTCTAAGCAATACTACGTATTTTAAGTCAAAATTTGTGCTAGGTTTAAAATTTTTTGCCCTGCGCGGCGTGGAACTGCGTCACTTGCGTTTCTGCATACGCTTAGCCTAATAATCCCACTTCCACATCCTTCCGTAGGTCGTGATACAAAGAACCGGAAATGTAATTTGCATCCATTATAGAGATAAGAGTTTGTAGTCTGTGAGACTCGGGAAAAGAGAGAAATATAAGCTTAACTATAAGGAGTAGCCAACTTACTAGTCAAGCTTATATTGATTCCTGTGTAAGCTTTAACTAGGCTACAGTAACGATAATGAGGGAAATATATTTCATCTGCGCTAAAAGAAAAGGAACTGAATAAAGGAAACTGTTGAAAATTGTTGTTGAACTGATCTGTTCTGAAATTCTGACTGAGCTGAACTAACTACTAAATAAATAAATAAATAACGTTTCACACTCATAGCTCCCCACTAGGATAAATTCCTGTGTCGGGGATGCCATAGAACATACACAAAGACAAGGACAACTAACACCCAGACCCAGAACAAATATTTAAATTCATCATTCAAACATCTGCCCGACCGGGAATCGAACCCGGGACCTCTGGCTTATAAGGCGGATATTATTACCGCTGAGCCAAACAGGCCGTCAACTATCGAATAAATTTGTAATTGTATCGAGGAAGTTTTGGGATCTACTTCCTTACATTACTTAATTAACTGATACTAATCTAACAATGTAAGTAATAGTTAAGCCTATCAATGTACCTACCTATGTTAAACAGCAAATTTTGAACAAACATCATCAACCAAAACTCACCTTCGTTTCTTTCGTTTTATTGAAGAGAATTTCTGGAAAACCTTTTCAAAAACGGTAATAAACAATGTATATCATCAGAGCAGTTTAATTACAAAAGTATCATGTTCAATATTAAATTCTCTATCGATAAGACAAAGCTAAACAAGCAGCTAATTAAAGAATGAACACTCGAGATATTCATCAGACGGTTTTCAGAGAAAGGTCAAAAGCTCGAAATCTGTAGAGTAGTCTCAATTTCAAGTACTTTTGTTTGTAGTACCTACCTACTGTTTTTAACCGACTTCAAATTCAAAAAAGGAGGAGGTTATCAATTCGACTGTATGTTTTTTTTTATGTTTGTTAGGTACCTCATAACTTTTGACTGAGTGAATCGATTTTGATGATTCTTTTTTTATTAGAAAGCTGACGCTTCCCATTTGGCTTCCAATTTAGTCTATAGTCTATTTCAAATAGAGAGCGAAAAACGGACATTGACCTTTTAGTGTTGCGCAGGGAAGACCAACCTTCTTTGCATCAATAAATTGTTTTAATAGTTAACAACTATTTTGTCACTATCAAAATTCAGGTTTTCAGTTTTTACCTAACAATTATCATTACATTACTATTATCACTATTTAACTCAAAACTGTAGATCAAGTTTTTCGTGTAACTATCTACCTACACATTAGTAAATTAATCATCTGACATTGGCAGGTGTAATTAGTTTAAGATTTAAGTGTGTGCCAAATAAACTATTTATAATTATTATTACCTATTTATAGGAAACGATTATGAAAATAAAATCAAACGAATAAAAAAATTACATTATATTAAATCTGAATCAGAATTACTATCGTCTGACGAGCTGCTGTCTGATGTTTCGCCTGTTACGTTTATGATAAATGAATCCACAGTTTTATCCACTTCCTGGTCTAATGAGGCTAATTTTTCTTCTTCTTTTTTTACATGGCTTATACAGTTTTGCCATTTTTCGGGGGTAATGTGGCTTAGCGCTTCATGGAGTAGCTTTTTTACATCCGCTAACTTGAATGTTGTATTTTTTCTTGATACGTATCCCTTGACATCTGCCCATATTAATTCAATAGGGTTAAATTCACAGTGGTATGGAGGTAATCTCAATACCTCCACACCAACTGCTTTAGCCATTTCGTCAATGACGTAACGCTCGTGATGTTTTTTTATATTTTTTACTTTTTCCAACAACTCTACTTTTGTTTCCTTTTCTTCGTATGAAATTTTTTTCGCCGACAGCCATGTTTGAATTTCATTTTTTTTCCAACTTGTTACTGGTACTTTCTCCTGGCGTCTTGAGTGGTAGCTGGCATTGTCCATTACTACAACAGCATTTGACTCCAGTCTCGGAAGCATTTTTTCAAACCACTGTTCAAATTTGGTTGCGTTCATTGACTCATGGTAGTCTCCTGTGTTTTTGCATTCAAACACAAGTTCGGACTCTGGGACAAATCCTTTGTCACTTCCTATGTGCAGCACAATTAACCGGTTTCCTTTCGAAACAGGGTTTTTAGCACCGGTGGACAGACCCTCCAAAAAAGCTTGTTTACGAGACTGTATAGTCGTGTCTTCCCAAACTTTACTTACAGTGTGTCCTGAAAAAAAAAACCTATGTCAATTTTTCGTTTAACAAACAACATCACAATCATGTCAGATTAATGCCAATCGTTGTTTAAAGTCGACAGTAAAATAAATTCAAGTAAATACATTCAACAGGAAAATTATAGAATCGTTATTAATTTGTAAACAAAAAAATATGTACCTGCATTGACCCACGTTTCGTCCAAATAATATATCGGTCTTTGTTCTTTTCTAAACTTCATAATTGTTTTCAAGTACTTTATGCGCCACAATACAATATCGTGTCTCTCGATTAAGGCACTGTTTCTTTTTCTTTTAAGATATTTGAATTTCAAATGTTTTAATAACCGCCACAGCGCCGTACGGCTAATATTTGGCAGCATTTCGTCAGAATTAACTGCTTCCAAAATTTTATTTAATGTCGGGACCTCGCTGTTCAAATAAAATTCATGAACTTTTTTTCTAATGCATGACTTGTCAAACTCGTCAATCTTTTCAATTATATTCGGACCACGTTTTGGTGATGCAGGCGGCCTTATTGTATCCATTTCTTTATATTCTTTTAAAACACGATATACAGTTGCCTTGTTTATTCCCAGAATATCGGCAGTCTTTATTTTCATTTCCGTTTTGGACATATATTTGTCTGAAGGACACGTCTCTTTCACATATTTATAGACGTTAATTGTCATCATTTTTTCATTTTCCGACAGATGAGATAACTTGCGCTTCTTTCTAGGTGAGTTAAAACTTTTAAACGGTCTTGATGACGAGGAAGACGACTCCGATGATTCCATTATCACTCACAAACAAAAAACAACACAAAACAAATATATGTCCTAACAAAAACAGATATAACTAATTTAACTCAACAAAAAATAACAATTAACAACCAAACATTCAAATAGCACACTAAAACAATCCGAATCCAAGCGTATTCCAGAGCGGAATGTGGGCCCCAGCCATATCTTACCGAAAAATGTCAAAACAGGTTTGCAATATCTGATGGACCTTGTCGCTCGCCTCGCCCGGTACCACGAAACACGGTAAATGCGTAAGCGACAGGGAAACGATACATAAATGTATGGATAACGATACGCATCGTTTGTTTTCGGTGCTCTCGTGGTACCGTGGCGTGAACGTACGTTTTTCGCTCTCTAGTTGAAATAGACTATAGTTCTGTTAATGGTATTCATGAGAAAACCATATAAGTCTTAAATTTGAATTAAATAGATGAATAACTCAATAGTCGGTCTCTTGAAGTCGGTTTTTGTTTTTTTGTTTTGTAAAAATAATTATTATTTATTTTGTAGATACGAGTATGTGTGAGGGTCTTAGAGTAGACGATATCTGAGGTCAACGTTGGACCTTCGATTGATTGGGTTTTAATTTTATTCGCACATGAGGACAAAGGAAAACATTGTTTGACGATTTTGTTTGAAACGCTTTTGTATTAGGTGCTTTAAAAAATGTTTCTGTGATTTATTATATTGTGAAGGTGTTTTTATTAGGTAGGTACATACCTACTAGATGCGTACCAGGTTTACGTGCTAGTTTGGAAGTAGCCCTTATTTTTGGGATAAAAATGTATTGATGAGTGCCTGTTTATCTACATTTATGTTAAGATTTAAGTTCAATTCATTTCAAATTTATGTCTATTTCCGTTAAGACGTTACCGCTCGCATTTACCATATTATTGGTCCATTAAAATTAAAGTTATTCTATCATAGTTCACTCATGACTCTGAAGAAAATTGATCTTTGTTTCTTCGTCTTCAGCATTAGAGTATAATTATTGTTATTCTTTGGTTCTTTGAGCGTATGGTTAACAAAACGGTGTGACCTTGGAGTTAGGATATAGAACTTGCCAAATCTGGTATAAGATTAAACGCTCCCAGACTGCAGCTAGCCATAAATAAATTTTGCTCATAATTTTAAAAAATGTAACATAAGTATAGTTTGATTCTAAAAAACTTGTACTTAGGCTACACCTGAAATATATTCCCTGTATTTGGAAACCAAACAACGAAACTTTCGTTGTAACCAAAGATATACCGCATCCAATAATCTCCACCCTCATTTACATGCACAAACTTATCCTGCCAACTTTCCAACATTCCCCGCGCCGCAGCCCCTAAATATTCCGAAAGCGAAGCGTTACATTACCCGTTTAACTCCAAGTAGTATTTTATTACCCTCTGTTTAAAACAAGCCAAATAGTTCCGCCGAAGCGGTGAACCGAACACGCTTTCCGTGAACCAAACTTGCCATGCCGCGAACGAAGCTCGCTTTGCCGTGGATTCGGAACTTGTCCCACTTGCGATAGTGAGGAGCGTACTAATATAGCGAGCAACAAGAACCGTATCGCACCGAAATCTTTTGCTGACAATTATGTCAGAATCTGCCCATAACATACGAGTAATTTACTGTCATAAATGAACTGAAAATATGAGGAAAATCACGTTATGCTGTACTAAGCGTTAGGTATGTGTTAAGCGAGAGTAGTTCGAGCATGTTTTTCGTTGATAGCTTTTTCCCCGTACACTAGTGAGGTCTCTTAAACAGTTAGGATGAACAAAATTTTAGAATCTGCTTTTTACAGTTGCCAATGGATTTAAACGGCCTCTTTATGTTTTTGAGAGAGCAAATAAATGATCGGTAATAGCTTACTTGTCAAGTGCTGGGACAGGTACCTGTAGATGGAAGCCGCGTTGAAATCGAGTTAAACCACAATTCATCTGCTCTTCGATGGAATATTCCAGAAAAAGTTTGGTGCAAAGCCTGGAAGTTGAGTAAATCTCGGATTACTGAATCACATCATGTCTGTTCTTGACTCCGAAACTATTTTGTGGAAGTGGGATTTTATTTATTTCTCACACAACAAACGTGTTTGACTTCAGTTAAAAAGCTCTGGTTTAGAAACGTAGGTACCTAGTAGGTACTTATACTAAGTAAGGCTACCGTTAGAACATTTTTACTTAATTGTTTCTTTTTTCACGACAATAAGTAAGTAGGTATATGAATCTACAGTCTATGACGTCCGACCGAGCCAACTACAAAAATAACATCCATAAAAATATATTAAGGTCTGAGACAAGTAATTAATAGTATACGTGGGTTAAACTCACAATCAATCTACTCTACAATACCTACTTATTTTTAAAGCACCAAGGACGTTTAAGCTTTCCGTTGAAGCCAAAGGATAAGCGCAGCTTACAGCGTACATCCATCTTCGTAATTCATTGCACCATTACTCAAGCTTCAAGTTGCACATGTTGTGACCTACATATGATGTTAACGCCCCGCTTTACTTACAAGTAAGGCATCTCGTGGGTTATATTTGACCAGGGGCCGTACCGTAGCTCTTAGCACGAGTTTGATCCTAATCGTATTAGCTTTTGTCTCGGTTTTTCTCTAGCTGCCAGATCCACGCGAAAGTCTGGGCGATCCAGTTTAACAGATCGCGGTACCGGCCCTTGAAACTACGGCTTGACCATACTTTTTAATTGTGAATTTCTGATTGTCCGCATGTTTAATCATTTCTGCTGTTTCTTCAGGATTGAAGTGATTGAACCCCAAAGGAAATTGTACATAACCAGCCCTTGTTAGATAACTTTACCTATTAGGTAAAGTTCATAGAACAAGGGATGCTTAATTACTTAGTCTAGTGTCTTATTTATTGTTTATACAAAATTATTAAATAACGTAGCAATTGCTTATTTATCTAATGTCTTAATTTCTTTCCATATAGGTATATATTCTATATATTTGAGTACAGTAGTCCAGCTTGAACATACTTTATTCTGGACATAGGTAGTACGTATTTAAATTTCCTAGCCGTGAAAGTTTTAATTCCTACCTTTGCTAGCCCCATGTGAGGTAGTCGGAATAATGCTTTTCGTAGCCACTTTTGAAAATTTGAGAAGCGAGTTTTTGAACTCACCTAATCTAAATATTTATTACTAGTTGCGTTCCACGGTTTCACCCGCGCGGCAGTGAAAATGGTGATGATGGTGAAACGTAGACTGTGTAATTTTCTGTACCTTTGAAAATGTTTATGATGATCGGATGAGTAGTTATGGCGTGAAATCGTAACTTAACAAACATACCTACCCACTATCTCATTATTTTAATAAGTAGAAATTAGTAGTTAAGGTCAGTTAGGGTTTGTTACCACTCAACTTTAGTTTAGTTAGACCCAGATCATCAGAATTACATCCATAGAAATATGATAAGCCACAGGTATTTCATTACAAGTTACAAGGCCAAATAATATCGGACCAAATGCATATACAGGAATGTAAAAAAAATTATACTACTTCCGACTGCTCAAAATAGACCTGCGATAAGATAGATAGACCTCATTTACTCTCTAAAAGTATCTGCGATGTATCTTCAGATTTGGAATTCTTTTTGTCCCATAATCGTGCAACAGCGAATAAGAAAGGCGCCCTGTCTCGGCACATAAAACCATGTCACTGGATGGCTCTAATGAATCTTAACTCCCTTATCAGTGTTCTTGAGACGCATCTCGCGCCCAGCGTTGCATGAATGACCCAGTCAGCCCAGTCTTATGAGATAACATTATTTATTGTTTGTTTTGGTAATAAGTCGCTCGCTCGTTCAGCTTTTAAGTAGTAGTCTTGTTTGAAAAGGCACGTCATTGTATTAGTATGTTATTGTATTGTATGTTATCTTGAATTGGAGTAATCTAGAGCTTTCGTTAGTAGAGAAGGAACTGTCTCAGCGAGACGCAGCGAGTTTGGTGACTTTGAATTTAAACCCGAAAATACGCTGAAAGCTAACTACCTAGTATATTTCTGAAAACCATTACAGGGTTATGATAATTATGTTATGTTATTTTGAATAGTTTCACATAAAGTTGCTCACTCAAAGAATTAAAAAAAAATCAGTGAGGGTAGATAGTAATTATTGGCGGATAGTAATTATTGGCTGTCAGTTGTGCCGCGACAGAAACAAAAATAATGATTTAGACTCTCAGCGACTCTACTATCAGAATTTCATTAATTACTAGACTCCCGGCGGTTTCACCCGCTTTTTTTATACTTTTTAACCTTCCCTGTATTAGCGCAAACAAAACAAAAAAAAATCCAACAAAGTCAACCAAGTGACACTATTTTTTATTTCTAAAAAGACAAAAGAGATCGGACATCCCGAGTTTACCGTACCGATAGGACAAACTGCAAATGTTTCACAGGTAGGAACAGTTTGTATTGGAAAATTAAACTGTCGATTTTAGTATTTTTCTTTAATATTATTCTTGTTTCTCACCGTTTAAACCTTCCCTGAACTTTTACAAATATTTCAAGATCAAAATTAGCAAAATCGGTCCAGCCGTTCTCGAGTTTTAGCGAGACTAACGAACAGCGATTCATTTTTATATTTTGAAAGAAGAGAAGAAGAAGAAGATTAAAAATATAGCTATAGAGTAGGTAGAGAAGAAACGTAATATAGGACACTCGACTAGATGACTTCGATAAATTTAATATTTTTTATAGTTTTAATATCTTTATAGTTATTGTCCATAGATAAGCTTCGTCTTCGTTTTAGAATTCCTAAGAGATGCGTACGCTTGCGTGTGTTCATCATCGCGTGACTCAATCTTTCTTTGACGCGCCGCTTCAGAGCTAATTACTGAAATTGAACTGCCCTAAATTTTGATTTGTTTTTAGTTGTTTGTCGGTTAATTTATAATTATCCGACAAACAACATGAAAATACCGACATCTGGGTACATGGCTAAAGCATAGGTAAGTTTGTTTTGTGGTGTCTCCGTGAAATATCTATCTACTTAACTTACACCTACGTAGGTACTTAACTTACTTGTAGTATATAGTTTTATCTAGTTATACGAGGATTATAGGACTTACTCTAGATATTTTCATGAGGCAGGTTGGTAGATGACAATATATAATATTTTGCACAAATTCTGAAAACTTTTATCAAATTCAACAAGTCATTGACATAAAACAACGAATCGTTGTTGATAGTGTTTCCAGAACTAAAACAAACAAACTTTTGTATAATTCCTTTTCCAATATCTTAAGTTATGGCGTCTATAAAAATAACAAACATTCGGTCAAACTTCCGCATAACATCAGTTGCATTAGTAAAATCATCTAAGAAGAGTATACCGGAACTTGATTTCAATCACATACAAAAATAGACATTTTTGTGCATTATCGAAAATAGAAAACACAGTGCGGTAACGCAAACAAAATTCACGCAACATAAATAAATATTGGCGCAACATTAGACTATACGTGAATACGGGATAACTATTAGTTAGCATCGAATAGAAAATGTCGTAGAGAACAACAACAAGGAGGGCTCTTACATTGTACATACACATACATACATACATTGTTGACAGAAAATTGCTGAGTAAGTAGCTACTGTTGTAAAATTCTCTATTTATACAATTACAATTTTAAAAATTATTATTTTTTCTTTGGGATTAAATGTGTATCATATGTTAATTTGTCTATGGCCTCTTCTGGTCTATCCAGTTCACTCACACGTATTTTACTGAATTATATGTTTTTATATTATTGAATTAGAGAAGTAGAGGTAGCTGCTTCTCTGCATGATGTTCTCCTCAATGCAGACAGCAGTACTGTAATAGTTTCCGAGAAAATGTGCGGTATGAGACTTACGCAATGACCAGAGCGAATGTAGCGCTCCCGTTCGATGGTGAGGGGAAAATAAGCAGATGTGTTATCAACGTGGAATTAGGTGGGGGTATACAATGCGGAAGTTCAATCAAATACCTACTCACCCAGTTAAAATATTTTTTTTCTCATAATTTAAAGAATAGAATGTAACAATAAATTAATAGTTAAAAAAATAAAAAATAAAAACACTTTGTTTAGTGTAATTGTCATCGGTCCTCGATATACTGATCCATATATTTATTTATTTATTTAATTTTCTGGAGAGTAGGTAAAACAGTTTTTATGTATACTAATAAAAATCAAAAAGATTTAATGACCATAAACCCCCTCTGAATTACAATTAACATTTTAAACTATAGCGAATTTTTAAATTAATTATTTAAGCAGGTAAATGTTTGGCTCGAAGACCTGCCCTTAAATATTTTCCCAGTTTTGTCAGATAATCTTGAGAACCTTTCCACCTTCTTATCAGGCGCCCGTGACTCCCGTGACCTCAAAATTACATTATTTGTATGTAATGTTTACCTCAACGGTCTCTATGTAGGTACCTACAGGCCTTCAACAAATTAATATGTAAATTTTACCGTGATTTTACCACAGCATTAGAAAATATTAGTAGGTAAAGCTTTAAGTCGCTTAATCTTTTGGTTGTTGCTAAAAACCCTTTAAAACCTACTTCGATAAAAAGACAACCTACTTCACACGACCAGGACCACCAGGATTTATATTTCCGAAACAAAACTACGTATCTGTTTCATACTTCAGAGTTTCTTAAAGAGTTCCTTGTTAAACTCCGGAATAAGAACGTGTACCAAAACAAAACGTTTCAAACGCCTAACCAGACAACCACAAAAAATACACGTACCTATGTACCTTCTGGTCAGGGGCGTAGCTACCGCCGTATCTGCCGTATCAATTATACGGGGCCCCGGTCCAAGGGGGCCCCCGACGTGCGTAAGCAAAAATTAATTTAAATTTTGAAATTTATTTTTATTTCAGAAATGACAACAAAGTAGTCGATAATTTTAGAAAAAATATATTATAATATTATATCTTTTTTTTCGTCTATTTTGTTTTCCCCATACAAAACGCCAATTTCATAGGTTAGGACCTAATAAATCAGTTTGCCGAAAAAAAGGCAAGAAGAGTGTATAAGAGTGTAATTTGAATTGTTATGATGAATAAATTTTTATTTTTATTTTATGCAAACATTTTCTTTTCTTTTGTGAGAAATCTTTACCCGTCATAAGGGCCCCAAATATTTTTTTTATACGGGGCCCCGCCAAGACACGCTACGCCACTGCTTCTGGTTGTATAATTAAGGTATGTACTATGTACCCATGTAGGTCTGTATGTGTAGCTGCTAGGTCCTCTAATTCTGTGGACTCTCATGCCCATAATGACATAGAGCAGGGTCGAGTAATTCGCTTTACGTAAATATTTGTACTGTCCGCAATTTGTGGAGCAACGCACACAAGTCACACAACGGAATTTCAGCCATTGTCGGTAGGTACCTACCTACTAGGTATCTAGCGAACTAGAGGCCGACCTATTTCTACCTATCTCATAAGCCTAATTTAGTCGGGCCAAAGAGAAATATAATTTTTTTATTTCGACTTTTCTAAAGACCTACAAGAATTCCTTGTATTTTATCTACGAACACTCTGAGCCGCGAAATATTCGCAAGTATATTTATTTACCAATCATACAGTAGTCATGCATGGCTGGAGCTTTGTCAGGCGGCTAAGGGAAAAAACAAGGGTAGGATTTACATTTTACAGGTATTTAGGGCGCTTTTGGGGCGCCCGGAGGAACTAGCTTGAGGAAACTTCAGCCTCCATCTTTGCTCCTGAGCCCATCCACCTCAACTGTTATTTTAAACTGCAAACGACGTTAAAAATCAAACGCCACGATTTGCTTAATATTTGTTTGGATCTACCCTATTTAGTATTTTTGTAGGGTTTGTAACTATTAACGGGGCCAACGACAGCCGAGGTCCCATCCCGATCCTGCTAGGTTGCAACTTGCAAGGCAGGCTCATAAAAATCTGATCTGTTGGACGGATTTTACTACGTTACTGTCATAACCACAACTTTGTGCGACATCTAGACATTTTTAGTAAAACTATAGCAACAACCGAAGCGGAAGACGCTTAATAAAAAATATTTTTAGCGCCATCTGGTAAAAATCTTATGCGCCCGCCACACACTCGACGAGTGGCGTGGGAAGTAGCGAGGAAAGTAGGCAGAGACGTAGTGTGGCCACGTTACTCGTCATGCCACTCGTCATGCTCCTCGTCCTCGCCCGCCACACCGCGAGTACGACCGGCAATACGAGCGCGAGTGACTGTCCACATACTCGACTCGCGCGGCCGCAGTTCGTGCCGAGCGCTCACGCGAGACGCACGTCTTTGTTTTCGTCATGTCGTCGCCGCGCAACGGAGAATGGTCGGAAGAAAAAACATTAATTTATGTTCCCTTTAAAATTGTAGATCTATTTGTAGATAAATTATTACTTTACTGTAAAAAAAAAGTTTCGTAAAAATTAAAGGCACTAAAAAAAATCTTTGGTCGATAATTCAAAATTGTCACTACCGTACCCAGTCTACCCTAACAAAATTAAGTTGAATTCAAATTTTCATTTAGCTCCATGCAACTTTCCTTGTTTAAATTGAAGACATACTTACTACAAAAAAATATATAATTATAGATATTACTTAAAATCTCCATAAAAGAAAAATTGCGGTAACTGCTACATATCTAGACGTCGCGTCGACGCCGACGATGTACTTATATTGCTTTGTAGCATAACATAGATATAATTAGCTATACTACAAAATACACGCACTCGCTGCCACCCATAGATTTATTACTGCCACCACAGTTTCAACGTCCATTGTGTAGCAACGACGAATAGACAAGTGCGGCGCGTAGCGATTACTTGCGCGAATAATCGCGCGATTAATCGCGCGAGTAGAGCAGTGTGTGGACAGACAGGGCAACATCGCGGCAGCAATGCGGCAGCGCGAGGAGCATGACGAGGAGCATAGTGTGGCGCGAGCATTAGAACTTTGCAGAATTTCAACCATAGACATAGATTTATTACCTTAAAGATAGAGGCAAAGTGTAACCGCACATGCGACAGCTATATTCTTGAAATAATGCCAGGATAGGAATGCTTCCCCCATCTTAGAGGAAAAAATTTCATAAAATATTTCTAATCTTTCTTTATCTTCACAAAATAAAACATTGTTATTAATTTATTGGGTACAATCCTGGGGAAACATAATTCACAACCTGGCAGCTACAAATCGTAGACGGCTCACATAGTAACTATTATTCATAATCTGTGGTTTGCCCACCTTGGCACGGTTACAGCGACGGGGACAAAAAATGAAAGGTCTGTCTCTCTTTTTCAACCGTGTTTTGGCACTTGCCATCTTGCTCTTTTTTACAAAGTAGCTATTATGGTTCTGTCTTTTAGTCTGAGACCAGAGACATTTTTGTTGCTCAAATATTATATGACTGTCACTGTCAGTCAAAGCTAATATGTTACTGTCAGTTGTCAATCTAATCAATGTCAATTTTATGTCAAAATTCTCTTGTTCAATTTCAATCGACAGTATTCGACAATTCTCACATCTTTCATAAATTTCGTTATTTTCGTCATCTTCAAGGATAATTTCAGCAAAAAAATTCTAGAAGTAACTCGACACCGATCCATTTTGAAAACATACAGCACTCGAATATTTTAATCAAACGTAAATATCGTTATGTTCAGGCCGATTAGCACAATCGGTCGCAGAATTTCCTTCGAGGGTCATTCCAAGCAATTCGTCAGAAACAAAGTAATTCAACCCGCTTCTATCTTGAAACAGGTGGAAAAGATCAAACTATACAACAAGGAGAACAAACAGTTATTTGGCCCATTGCTTGAAACGAACAAACAACGCAAACGGAACTTGAAGGCTGGTAAGTGCATTTCTATGGTTTCCGTATTCATATTGTCTCTCGTTTGCATTGAATAAGCACCTGACTACCTTCTAGCCTTCTACTTTCTAAAATTACGACTAGATTCAATGTATTACATGACGTCGACCTACAATCCAATCACTTCAATGTAGTCGCGCCCGGTTTCGAGTTGTTTACATTGTGTCTCCTTTCGCTCTCTATAATACGTGATTCAAGCGCGTGCTTCGCGTCTTGCCAATTAAAATCATATGACATTTCGCATTTAGCGCCATGATACACGCGTAGAAACGACCTCCTATCTATTTTGCAGCTAAAAATAAGTCTCATCAAAACACTGGCGCCGCGCCTCCCGCCGGAAACATATCAAAATACGTTGACGCGAGAAATGCAGTAAAATCTCACTTCTCCGGATATCTTGCTTCTCCTGTGCTGTGTGGTGAAGTTGGGAAGAAAATGTTGCAAAAATCAAGGAACTGTGTCAATATTGTTGGTGTGTTGCTGAATAACACTGCTGTGAGGTGCATACAAACTTCGGCAGTTCAAAATGCAGTGGGTAGTTCGGCTGCCCAGCCGGGGTATGCAAGTGAAGACAAGATACTGCAGATTAAGCAGCATCGTAATGACTTCACACAGCAGTATCCTTCGGTGACTCTGATACTGAATAAAACCATGACAGAAGACTCACGGACTGCCTTAGAAAAATGGAAACAGGAGAGAATTGCAGAGCTGGGGCCAGAAGAATTCGAAAAGTTTTACCAAGGTATGTAGTTATCCAATTCATCATTATTATCTCATCCTTATTTTCCTACAAATATTATGTTTATCATTTTATTTACTAAATTAAAATGTGCTGTGTGATTGTGATTGTGTGATGATTCAAAGTCATGTTACATTGTTGAGATTAAACTAAACTTGGGATCTAATTTACGCCCTATATTACGATCAAGTGGTACTTTAAAAATCGATAAAACAAGTTCTATTCTCAAATTTTCAGCTCAAATGGCAGTTGGCACCAAATTCCACAGCACTCTGAAGAACTACTTCACTCAGCCCCGTACTCAGCTCCGCATTGAGAAGGAAGTGGAGGGTGTCTGGACGTCAGTCTCTGATGTACTCAAACACATATCTTCACCCAAGGCAATAGAGTCCAATGTCATACATCCAGTTCTGAAATACAGAGGGATATTTGACGCTATTGCTGATTACGAGTAAGTAATTTTAAATAAGGCTTATAACAGAGTCCACTGTCTGGAAAGAGATTTGGTAGACCTTTGCTCAGAAGTGAGATAGCACAAGTTAAGAAAAAAAAGTTGAGACTGGAGCTATTTCTGTGGTTTTCCTCGATTTTCCAGTTTGCTAAAAATAACCCGATCCATCATTTGCTGCATTGGTTCAGCATAGTAATGAAAAGGTAACAAACCTACTGTACTGAGTATTATAGCCGAGATATAATAAAACTATAGTTCTTTGCTGTGAATTATCTATTAATGACTCAATCATTCTGATTCATTGGTTTGTTTGAGGCCCAGTATAAAAACAAATAGTGCTGCTACTCTTCAAACAATGCCACATTATTGGGTGTGATAGTTTGTTTTATTCAATCAAACAAGCAATATATAAATGTTTCAAACACATTAGCATGTTTAGTATGTATCCTACTAATCTTAATATATATAAATTACATGTCATGTTGTTTGTCCGCTATAGACTCCTAAACTACTTAACCGATTTCAATCAAATTTGCACACCGTGTGCAGTTCGATCTAACTTAACAGATAGGATAGTTTTTAGATTTTTTTTTTTTTAAGATTTCAATTTATAGTGTCTATCCATGCGAAGCCGGGACGAGCCTCTAGTTAATTATAAATGTTAAAGTTTGGGAATTTGGATGTTTGTTGCTTAATCACACAAAAACGGCTACACAAATTCGAATGAAATTTTAGCTAGCCCTTGATTAACATTTAGGCTAATTTTTATCCCAGAAAATACTAGGGGCAACTAGTTTGTAAGAAGTATTATGATCTTAAAATATCAACTGTTTAAACTCATTGTTATTTTCTTTTATCATTGCTTATTACTCAAAATGTTGACTTACTACTTTCTTTATAAAGTTCATTAAAAATTTATCATACAATGTCATTTTCTTCAATTTCATAAATACTGAGGTATCATTGTTATTATCATGTTTAATGTTAGTAAGAATATTTCGTTCAACTGTTGCTCAAGCTTGTTTACTAATTTTGAAATGTGCTCTATCACTATAAAACTCGCTTAATCTAAAATTCCAGAGAAAGATTTCAGAAAACGTCACTAGAAAACAACATTATCAATTACGGCGTATCACACGCGCCTCTGCGATAGTAGCTGATAGTGAAGAGTCAATGACATGACGGATTTGGCTTTTGAGTTTTGTATAATGTTAAGTCAAGGGGATATTTCAAGGTTATCTGTAATTGGCATAAGAATCTTTTTCAGAGCTGAGATTTTTAAATATTTCAGATGAAATCTTAAACTTTCAAAAACTCGTGTTTCTTGTGGTTCTTAAATCTAACCGATCTTAATCGGTTACTTATGATTAGTCTTTCAAAAATATTTTTATGAAACAGAGCGACCCAGTATCTTAGTATTGACACAACAAAAAACAAACGAAACAAATTAGGTATCAAAATAATGATTGACTGCAAAATATAGGTATAGGGGATAAAAATACGAACTTAGAGATACCTTGCTAACCCATACCGGTCAAGCGGTGAGGGGTCTAAGTCACATGAAAACAGCTATGCCTACTTTATACATACACATTAAAAAAAGCAAAAGCATGCTCCATCGTAGACCATATCGTTGCTTACCATCAGGCAAGATGACAGTCAAATGCAAGCCTATTACTGAATAAAAAAAAACATTACCTGCTCAGGCAGTTACGAAAAGAAATATTAAACACAAGAAATAACTAACAACATACAACATTCAAGATGCTTAACAAATTAATGTAAATATTTACTTGAAACAAACTTCTTCTATCATCCAATATGTGTATACCTACAATACCAAAATAGGTACACACATATGTATTATGTAGAAAGCTATGTACTAGTCTATCCATGTGTGATAGTATACCTTATCTCATGTAAAGAATTTACGACTCAAAACAAAGCACAATTCTCATATCTGTTGACTTCCAACTACGTCCAAGTGTCAATAAGGCTATCAAACGCAAAACAGCAAACGTGACTCGTCGTTTAGTACTTAACTCGCAAAACTAGAACTAGTTTATGGTTTTTTAAGGTGCTTTACAGCTCCGCTAATGTCTCACAGAGTTAGTATGGTTTTCAAGTTTTTGACCGGTAAAATACAGGATTTTTTTTGAGCAATGAATATGAATTACATCTGATAGTTAAGAAAGAGCCCTTAATCAAATGTAAACATTTCACAAACTACCATACCATACATTTTCCTACTTTTCTAGCATTTCGATTATATAATAGAATTGCAACTTTGCTTGGGGAGGGGTAAACTGATATGTAAAAGTTACTAATCCAAAATCATCTCAATTACAGAGATAAACCGACCCTAATCGAGTGGAAAAAGTCTGACAAGCCGCGGAAGTCGCTTGCACTCACATACGACAACCCCGTCCAACTGGCCGCTTACTTCGGCGCAGTTTCCAACGATTTGAACTACAAGCATTTGAACGTACGCGACGCTCTTTTAGTCATAGCCTACACTGATGGATCCAAGGCAGATGCATACCACCTGCATACAGACAAATTGAGGGAACATTGGGCCCAGTGGCTGAGCCGTCTAGAAAAGTTTGTCAAGAACTATGGAAATGATGAAGAGAAGATTCTGAAGGGTGGCAAGAGACTGTTTGAGGAGGATATTGGCAATCTCCAGTAATTTATGGTAATTGTTTTTTATGATTTTGCTCTGTGTCGATTTGTCTTCTTTATTATTATATGTATATTTATTTATTACAGTATATTTTTAAACAATAATTGCTTTAAAACTCAGTCAGGCCGGGCTTTTTTCTTTATAAAGAGTTTTAAGCTTGGAATTTACCAAGCCGAAATAAGGTGTAAGTAATCAGAACTCTGGATAACTTTACGAGACTAACTCAGAGTCGTGAAAAAATATAAAACTCATTGACACTCAATAGGCGTGACGAAAGATTTTAAAATCCTCTTCCAAAATGTGAGTACACATTTACTATTTACAAAAAAGCCTTTATTTCGGTAATAAACTAAGTTTAACGAAGTTTGAAGCCATTTTTCACATATTTTTTCAACAGTGCCCGAAAACAGCTTGCTTGTGTCATGGCGTCGATTTGACGTCACGGCTAGTAAACATGTCATTGTGTCTATGCGTGATGAGCGGCGGATGACCTGAGTTCACTGAGGCGTGACTCATACGCTGTGATTGTTGTTTCTGACAAGATGGCCGATTGCTGTATTTTAATGTTTTAATTTATTGAAAATCTTAATAATCTGTTTTTTAAAAATAAAACTAAACATGTGTTTTAATTTTTTTTAATCTGGCTAGTCCCCTGAAAGCATTGAATCGGCGATTTTTTGATACTGTCGTCATGCCTATTATTTGCGTGGAATAGCTGATTTACTTTCGCGATTGGATGGTTGGTCTCATAGTTAAAGTTGTTCAGAATGGTTGTTGGCTCAGTAAACTCCATGCTTCAAGATGCCTATTAATTACCTTTTAATGTGATTGTAATCGCGATATCCGCTTGTGACTGAAGGAGGTAGCACACTATCACAAATATCATTGCATTGCAATTTTGCGATTCGCGTGCGAATCTAGAGGTCATTGATAACAAACAAGGAAAAAACATTAAAAACGTGCGCTAAATAAAGATAAACACGATTAGCAGTATGTTGCAAACTGCAAATCTAAATCACAAAATCTCTAAAATTTGATTTTATCTTAATTTTTTTAATAGAAGCATGTTATCTTATTGTGCATTTTTCAAATTTCCAGAGGTGCTTCGAATAATCAACACTGGATGTGAAACAAGAACAGGGAAGTGTCAGCTGATACCTACGATTCTTTATTCGATTCCCAAGAATCCGAAACTATAAAGTTCCAGCTGAATATTTAGATGCCGCCTACAAAACACAGACAGTTCACTAATGTACCATTATGACGTTAGCACACTCATGGTTTACGAACGTGATGTGATTCTAACGGGTTCTTTTGCACACACAAACGTAGAAAACGCAGCATTTGCATTGTGCTTGCAACGAACAGCGATCGCGTTGATCGACCGTCAATGAAGTGTTGATCTATTCGAATCGTTCGCATTGCGACAGTGTGATAACGTCCTAACTGATTTTGCAATTTAAATGGCTTGACGATAGGAATCGTATGCCATTAAGACTGGTAGTGTAATTGCTGTAACGATGTATTGATATTTCGCCGTAAACTTGGCAGGACTTACAATGTAAGTCAAATTTTATGGCCACTGTCCTCGTATTCGTTTTGGGAACGAAAACAGTTAAAAACGCCACTTATGCCCACAATCGTTAGTGGGTGTGACATACGAATGTGTATACAATACACATGCAAACGATTTTGTAATTTTTAGCCGTTACTTTTGTCACCGATTCCAAAACGCCGCGAGGCGTAACACAAGATATTGACAGAGTCAAAAATGACAGTTGTCAACTGAGATGTTCAAGTTTGGGGCTCGTCACAGTTTTGAGTGGTCATAAGTTTTGGCTTGGACATACATTTGTTTGACCCTAGGCCACATTCTTGGCGTTTTTCGGCATTTTCGTTGTCTGTCGGCGAGATTTTCATACAAATTAATACGCTCTGCAGCCCGCTGAGAAGATTATTGTATCTCCATTACTCCATTTTGCCTAAATTACGGCATGCTTACTTTATATTTTTAGGCCATCTTAGGATTAAAGTACCAAGAAATGTTAACCGAATTTCATTAAAAATTAGTTTGAATGTTTTGCGAACATTTTATAATTATAATAATATGTTGTAGAATCCTTTTATAGCGACGTCTTACGTGTAGATGAATTTTCGCTATATTAGAGGCTGTTTGTTTACTTAGGACGAGGTTGAGTGTCCTACCTTGTTACCTTTATCCTACCTAAAAAACAAACAAAGGGCCTTACTTATAAGCCCAATATTAACTTAATGAACAATCTCTTGTGTATGGATATACTTTTATAGATAATTTCTAAAAGAATTATCAAGGCATCTGTAGCACTGTCGTGGATAATAAATGGATTCTACCACAACTAAAAGAACCGACTCTTATGCTATTGTTAAGAAAGACAGTTTGTTTCCTATTGCCTATTTTGCTTATCAATTACATGCCAAAAATAGTAATTTACTAGTCAGACATCCTGCATTGGTACAAAACTATTGAATTAGTAGATACTTATGTATGATATTGCGATCAGAGTAGTTAAATAAGTAGTTTTCATTAAATTTACAGTAACATAAAAATTATTGTTCTTGGTGGCATTCCAATGTGAACGACCGAGATCAGATATCTCCCGTAAATTTCGTTTTCAAGTCGCCAACCGTCTTCGGTCGCCATGTATGTGGCATTTTTGCTATGGCGTGATTTCAAAGTGCACGTTTCCATACTGCCGTCCTTACGATAAGTGTGAAGAAGTGAAAGTGTGAAACTGATTTCGAGAAAAATGCGTTTAAGACTGTAAATAATAAAGCATGGACCTTCAGTTATGCTTAGTATTAAAACCGTCATAATTAAGTAAACACTGTCTAAAGAAGATATTATACAGATCTCGTGCTGATTTCGAATACCTATGTACTTAACTCAATTCGGCAAAACGAGTTCGAGTTATTGCACTTTTCATAAAGACGGCAGCATAGTGGGGCGTACAACCTTGCTAAGAAGTTTTGCCGCGACGGCTTGTCTACGTCGGAATGCTACCATAATGTCAGGGTGAATAATCGCGTAAACGATACATCAGAAATTCAGAATACCACCTTTTCAAAATTAAGAAAAGTTGGTAAGTCTGTAATTTTCCTTTCCTTTAGTATGAGAAATAGAAAATTACTTTAGCGCTTTCTCTCGTGAATGTTTTTTCGTTTTTAGGTAAGTATATTTAATTATTATTCAACTATTAAATTTTAAACCTTATGTCTATATCTTATGTGCTTTGTTTGACTATAGGTAATTAATTATTTAAAAATAAATGTATGTAATAACTTGATGGACATACTTTATTTCTAAAGACATTTTACATGTAGTACATAATCTAAAAGCTAAGCACAAAAGCTTTCGAAATATTATCCGTAACTTCCTAGCCTTTTAGTAACTTCGCATGATGACATGATTGATCAACGCGAACTAGGCGTATAGTTTTGAGAAAGTTTTCGTACTTCCGCCAACAACCTATGAAAATAACTGCCTTAATTTTGCCATACTTTTTCAGACGGCTTCCAATCTGATAAAATAATGTAAGTTGTAAAATTAGGAATTATCTAATGAACGCTTCTCGTGCTGATGATTGAACGACCCCAATGACGCACAATTTATGTATTGCGCCTATAGATCAACTTTGCATGAGCGTAAACTCATTGGAGGTTAGTTGGGCGTTGAATCATAAGCGGCCTCCAGACTCCCGCGAGATTCACGGCGTGAAGTCGCGCCGTGATTCGTGCGCGAAATCTCGCGCGTACGACGTCGGCTACACATTCACGCTAGGTTCACAGTATAGTTCGCGCACTCGACCACGATGGACCCCGAAATTGCTGCTGCGGGACTTCTTTAATTTAATTTAATTTAATTTAATTAATTTAATTTTAATTTTAATTTAATTTCTTTAATTTAATTTTTTTTCTTTAACTTCTTTTCTTCTTTTCTTTTTTTTTACTTCTTTTTTTTTTGCGCATTAGCTATTTATAACTACGCTTCTGTCAAGCTTCTGTCAAATAATTCTGGAAAATATAATATAGCCTAAAAATATATTAATATAAATAATATAAAATATATTATAGCCTCGAAACACAACTTCACCAACACTACCGCTCTCGACACTCGACGATGCACGACTGAGCGGCCTGCGAATATGTACCCAAGACAAGTTCGCGGCAAGTTCGCGGCCCGCGAGCCCTTTGTCGCGGGACAAAATACCGACAATTTTCGGGGAACGAGGCGCGAACCCGCGAAGAATATGCGAATCCAATCTACACTCACGGTTCGCGGGAAGTTCGCGGCTTCGCGCGCGATCCGCGCGCGAGTGTGGAGAGGCCTATAGACTAGACGTGTAGACGTTTTCTACAGTGCGACTGAGCTATCTAATAGGAGTGGTAAGCCAAAAAGAAAATAAATGACTAAAGTCGTTGATAGTTTTATTCAAAATTTCGATAGTGGCTCCCTCGCTTAATTCTACATTCTGATAACTTGATTGTATTGTACTAAATGCCACGTTTCTTAGATTTACTTTACTTGCCTGCTGATCGTCTCATTTTGATAAGTTTTATTGTACTTGTAACGACGTTAAATTAAATAAATTGATTAAAAATACATGTGCTACCTATTTTATTTCTCACGCGTCCTTCCTGCTATTCTTTTGGCTCATTACTTTGTAAAGCTGATAACTTGTACCTTAATAAACATTTTTCAAAACTTGTAGTTTTCTACAATGATTTATCAATAAATTTCAAAATCCCATCAAAATACTCGACACTGGGGAATGAACCGGACGTGCAACGCCAAAATCCACTACATATCTCATTTTGTTCAGACAAAGAAAAAAAACAATCCTCAATGGCCGATTGACATGACTGACATTTGACATGTTTTTGTTTTAAAATTTAAAAAGATGTTTTTGTTTCTATTGCTATTGATTGACTGCTTGCTTTCTACTTTTTAGTGCAAAGTAATTTTATCATAGCTTTTTATCGTCATTTGACAATCTATTAGATTTTAACTGCTAATTTTAATGATAAGAACTATGTAACTACCTACCGGTTTTAGTGAAAGGCACAGGCACTGTTCAAAGTCCAAATTCCAAGGTCTACGCTACCGCAATAATTTTTGCGAACAAAACAAAACGCCGACAATATATTAATGTAAATTCTAGTTGCGTAAGTTCTCTGAGCTTTGTTTACGTTGCCAGCCTACAAGTGGCGATTATAATTATGTATATATTTGACGGTGCTGTAAAGATTCGTCAAGCATAAGCCGAAGACACAAAACTCAAGTAAAACAACTACAATAGAATAAACAGTAAGTTTTAACATTTAAAAACACTCACAGATTTGTAAGAACTAATAACGCTACCGACAGTACCTCTCACTGAACAGGTAAGTTGTCAAAAATTATCTAAACATCTACTTTTCGCTATAAGTATTTATGTAGGTAAGTATTACAATTTTTATCTTAGCATTACTTAGCAGTAAAAATACACCTACTATGTTCACACCAGAGTTCACCAGACTACCAATATCATATCAGTTGTGTGCTAGATTTTGGACTAGAAGGTTGTTAAAACGCGCGTGTAAAACGTTGTTTAGACCCACCCAGAATCGCTTTCCTATAAATAATATAAAAGGTATTTATTTTATTTGCCTATCATGAGGTAATTTTTTTTTATAGGTATGTTGTAAATTTTACTATTTGTTAATTATTAGTGAATGTTTTTAAAATATTTTATCATTCCGGCTGGGTATAAAATACCTGTGTGCAATTCAAAGTTAATATTAAGTTCTAAGTTCAAAAATCATAACTTGGTACCTAACAATTTTTTAATGATTATAATGTTTTTTTTTTGTAAAACTAGCAGCTCTACACCATACTTTATCAAAACTCTGGCTATTTAACTTCCATTAAAAAAAATAACAAAAACCATTATAATTATCTAATTGAAATGTTTTTTTATTTCCAGCCAGTAGGTAAACATAGCGACAATGGCGAGCAACTTCAGACGGTCAACGCTAAGTCTATTGAGAGCAGCTAAAGAAAGACCAGCTTTGTCTACGGCAATAAGACTTAACAATACTGATGCCAAGATCCTCACATCAGTATTTAAGGAAATAAAGACACCATACAATACAGTCAATGACTTTGTTTGGCAGAATCTGGACAGATGGCCGGACAAAACTGCTGTGGTATGTGTTTAATTTTGTATTCATATTTATTACTTACTACATACATCCCTGTTGCTGGCCTTTGGCCTTGCAGGTTTGGTGCTATGAAACAGTGCTTTTAACACTCGAAAGTTTTTGAAGTTTTCTATTTGTGAAAGAATTTTGAATGAGTTAGAAGTTGATATTTATGTTTTCCACTAGCAACCTGCCCCGGTTTTTAATGGTTTTGAAATAGTATAGTCTATGTTACTCGCTAATGATGTGGCTTTATATAGGTGAAAGAATTTTTAAAATGGGTCCAGAAATTTTTGAGTTTACTTGTTACAAACATCCAAAAATACAAACCTTTCCTCTTTGTAATATTAGTGTAGATATGGTATTGAAAGCCAAGACTGACTAAGTCAGTTTTTCAAAAAGAAGAAAAAGTTAGAGAACGAAAGATAAACAAACATAGGAATGCTATCATGGGTACAGTTAATTGTCAATAAAACAATAGCTAGAACATTGACTTATTATTAAGATCATTCGGACATCTGCCTCATAATATGCTTGTCAAACTTTCAATTGTTTTGTGTACTACAAACTTATATTTCTGCTGTTTTATTACATGCATTTAAAAACGCATGTTAGACATTTGTGATTCTAAAACTAGATATCTGCCAACTTTAAACCTATGATAAGTATTATCCTTCTAACCCTCTGATCAGAGTTGTTGATAGTGCAACAAACAGCTTTCTAGTTAGATTAGGTCAGTGGCAACATAAACAAGAGGTCTCAGACTCGATTCTCGGTCTGGCAGATATTTAAATGCTGAAATATTCTATTTTATATTTCTCATATAAAATAGAATATCTTCGATTCAGGTTCTTCAGGATTCAGAATCTAAGTAAAAGGTTAAAATGTGTGCATAAAAATATCACAGTCAGTCAGTCAGAGTAGTCACTTTTTGTTTGCACTGGTGCACTGTCACGATCACAATTTAAAAAGGGGGCTTCCGAGGTAGTTTCCCAAACATTGCGATATGCAATTAGTTGAACTTCTCAACCCAGCCCATACGTAATATGGTTAGACATATCTTCTCTAGGACTCAGTGTTCCATGGCATCTCTGATACTGGGAATCCAAGTGGAGAGCCCTGAAAATAGATAATAAATCCTGAAAGGGAGAAATGTACAATAATACTCCATTATATTATGCCCTTGTAAAAAAAGTCAATATCAATCATGATAGCCAGACAGACGCGTGCGCGGCTTTTTAGATGGATTTTCCTATATAATTGATTTTGTAAATAGTGGATTACTTTATATTCTGTAGAAAGTAGTCTTATAATATGTACTAAACTGCATCCACAGATTACCAACTAAATATATCGCATTGTGAGCTCTTCGTTCCGAGCAAAAGTCACCGATGCATGAAAGTGCAGGAGGTTTTGAGGACTACAATGTCCCATATCTTAAGATTGCGCCTAGCCGCGCCTGGCAAGCTGTTAATAAAATTAACAAAATGACATAGCACTAGTAGCCCGAGTCCAATGCCAAGAACAAGCATCGCAAGCACGATTCTACCTCTGTCTAGACTGTGGTGAACTTGGCAGTCCGAGCAAAATAAAACTCGCGAAACATGCTCGGATCCGGGTAATGATCGTAAATAGATATTTTATTCTATTGGTATAGTATTTTTTTTGACCGATGCGTGATGCGCTTGGGCCGTATTAAATGCGGAATCTATGGAAGGTAATTTGTGAATGCATTGTACAAATCTATGCAAGTGCATGACATGACATTGTGGATGAGGGTACAGTTACTACGTTTGTCTCTCTTTAACACTAAAGAGAAAATGAGATGGCAGCTGTAGTTTCACTTTTCGTTCATTATGAACTATGGTTCAACGTGCCTACTTACCTGCCTATTGTTACTAACAGATAAGCGATCATTGACACATTTATCGAGTCAGTTTCGAGTATGTGGGTGATAATACGCTCGCGGCTTTACCTGCAGTTTTCTTGTTTTTAACCTCGCTTTCGTTTTGGAATCGGTGACAAGAACAACAGTTCAAAATGTCATAATCGTTTGCTTATGTACTTGTACAAGTTCGTAAGTCGATTGTGAACCAAAATGGCGTTTTTAACTGTTTTCGTTCCCAAAACGAACGCGAAGTAAGTATGTGACTATAATGATCATTACGTTAAAATTATAATCCGTTGCTAGAACTGTATTTAGTCACATTAGGCTTAATGTCGCATTACGCATGATGCTACGTGACATTCTGATAACTCATTAAGCTGGTCATTAAGCGAAGATCCGTTCATCTTTCTAGGTTTTCATACACAAAAAGGGGCAACCTTGTGAATAGGAGTCATGCCGCAATCTAGGCTTAAACTGGGATCTCTGGCTTAAATTGAAACTAGAACGTTTGTCTCGTTCTGTCGGCTTGAAAAATAGAGGCAATTGCTAACGCGATTCAATTCAGGCTCGCGCTAAAAACTCATGGTACGGGCCCATAGGTTTTTGTTACTAAACCAGTCTCTCTTTCCTTATAGGGCCATATTTTTAACAATAGTAGGATATTCATCTGCTTTCACCTGCAAATGTGACCGTATCTGTGGCTCTCGCATTGGTTTATAAATACCTATGCCACGAGCGTAGATGTAACCAACCGGACGCTACAGCATAATCATCTTTTATAGATGGAATATGGCCAATGATGAGGGTATTCAGTTGTAATTTTGTTCTGGGTCAAGATTATTTTGATTCTTTACTCTCCTTTGTTCCAGGTATGCGCTCTCACAGGCCACGGCTACACATACGCTCAAGCGCACCAGATGTCCGTCCGATTTGCGGCCTCCTTACGTTTAAAGCTGAAACTAAAGAACGACGATAAAATAGCCATAATCTTGCCAAATGTGCCTGAGTACCCGTGTATTATATTGGGGGTTCTGCAGGCGGGATGCGTAGCTAGTATGATGAATCCTGTTTATACTTCTTGTGAGTTATTTTGCTAATATAAATAGCCTACTTGGCCTTGCCTTTTCTTCTGTCTGAGGGCCTGATCCGCTGTAGTGCCTGCTCATTGCCTTAGCAGTGGCACTGCGTTGTCTTACATGATAAAAAATCATGATAATATACGACACGATGAAGTCCGATGCCTTATTAATATAGCCGCCAATAGCTTCTTTCCTATACACAATGTGGTCTCACTGAATACACGAAACTATAAGAAAAATATGAACACTTATTCACAATAATTCTCCTTACAGATGAACTGCAGCGCCAACTAAAACTCATCGACTGCAAAGCAATAGTCGCCTCAAAATTATCCTACAAAAATATTAAAGAAGCATGCGACGCTCTTCAAGTCAAAATACCAATTGTATTGGTTGACAACGACGAGCTACCTGAAGGAACTATCAAGGTAAAACATGTGGCTGTATATTTTTATGGCGAGAAGCCAAACTGAGGAGGCAAACCTGTCTCATAAGTTAATTTTAATAACTTTACAAAAACATGAAATGGCTCAAACTAGGCTATAATTATCTCTTCTTCAGTCGTTTCCTCATTGCTGAGGATTGTGGTCACCGGAACCCCTTATCCGGACAATCTGCCTCTATCCCGAACCAAAGTTGACCTCACCGCCTGGTAGAATTTAGAAGAGGATGTGGCTTCTTTCACTGTGTCACCGTCATCGGCCAACATAATGAACTAATTATATTTATATTTTCTTTAAAGTTTGCTGAACTAGCCGAAGATTTCAACGTGGATACATCTTGCTTGAAATCTGCTCAAAGAGGACCGAAGGACGTCGCCATTCTACCATTCTCAAGTGGCACCACAGGGTTCCCTAAAGCAGTAGAGCTGACGCATGAAAGCGTGGTCGCTATGAATCAGATGATCGCCCATCCAGATGTCATCGTTGTTAAGGAAACTACTGGTAAGTCAAGCTTTGCTTTATGGTCAACTTACACTTATTTCCATCGTGGTTCAGTGTGCTCGCGATGCAACCAACCGCCAGAAATGGAGAAGCATTGCGAGACGCATGGCAGCAGTGGAAAGGGGCGTCGTCGACAGTGAGGAGCCTCCGTGTAACATTACAACCACGACCACTTTGCTAAGAGTGAACGACTAAGAAGAAGAAGAGACACTCATATCTTGTGTCTGAAATCAGAATTATTTTTTATATATAAAAATGAATCGCTGTTCGTTAGTCTCGCTAAAACTCGAGAACGGCTGGACCGATTCCGCTAATTTTGATCTTGAAATATTTGTAAAAGTTCAGGGAAGGTTTAAACGGTGAGAAACATTAATAATAAGTAAAGAAAAATATTAAAATCAACAATTTAATTTTCCAATACAAACTGTTCCTACCTTTGAAACATTTGATGTTTGGTACGGTTAACTCGGGATGTCCGAACTCTTTTGTCTTTATAGAAATAAAAAATAGTGTCACTAGGTTGTTAAATATTTATAGGTGTGTTCAGAAATTGGTCCGATCTTTGTTATTGGTTTTTGTTTTGTTTTGTTTGCTCTACTACAGGGAAGGTTTAAAAGTAAAAAAAAAACAGCGGGTGAAACCGCCGGGGGTCAGCTAGTCAAAAATATTTATGGACCTTAAATAACATTGATGGTACAAAAATTGAAATTTTAATTGAAATTTTATACGGGGCTGTAAGGAATGGCTATGCTAAGCCTAAAAAAGCTCATAGTACCTAACCACCTATTCATCGTTGTGGACAACTTTACCATAAAACCAACCTTGAAATCGCAAAAATTTCATTATAATTACCAAATTATAATATCATCTAAGTTTGCGTACTTCATCTTCGGCCACATCGTCGCTTACCAACAGGCGAGTTGGTGTTTTTTTTTTTTATTTTTTTTTTTTATGTAATTGAGTGACGAGACGAGCAAATCGCTCGCCTGATGTTAAACGTCACTTTTGCCCAAAACAGGTCTGCGCCGCCCAGAATTTTGAACTCGCAAAATTCAAGACCCTGCGCGGCAAAGCACTGCGCTCGTCACCCTGAGATCTAAGTTGTTTAATCTCCCATTTGCCCTGTAATTTCACTGGAAACAATGCCCTTCCAATCGGAACACAGTAATGTTTGCACATTACTGCTTGGCGGTGGAATAACTGGCAAAGGTGTGGTACTTCCCCAGGCCGAACGAACGTAAACTAATTCGCTTAAAAAAAGCAGTAATAAGTCTTTATTCTATGTTTCAGCCAGTCACCAAGCAGCCCTCCCAGCCGTTCTCCCTTTCTTCCACATATTCGGCTTCAACGCACTCCTTATGAACCAAATGACGCTCGGCTGCAAGCTGGTCACGATGCCGTACTTCAAACCAGACCTGTTCCTCAGCACCTTAGTCAATCATAAGGCTGCAGTGCTGTTCATAGTTCCTCCTATGGGTGAGTGATATTTAAATAGATAAGATAATTTACTAACCAAAGAATAAAGTACAAACAATGGAAACTTAAAAACTTAAAATAATAACAATAAACTAACTATATATATAAGGTTAAACAAAAAAAATCCATAACTTGCTGCGGCCCCACACTCGGCACAAGGCCCGTATTGTGGAGACCAAGATACATAATATAACTTTTTGAAAAATGAAAGTCTGGAGGTGTCCTAGATCAATAATTTCAGTTTGAAATACTTGAAGTTAATATCTTCTTATATTATAAAATTCTCGTGTCATGTTAGTTACCATACTCCTCCGAAACGGCTTGAGCGATTTTTATGAAATTTTATATGCATATTCAGGAGGTCTGAGAATCGGCTACTATCTATTTTTCATACCCTTTTTTGGACAAAATTTTTATTTTTTTATGATGTGGCATTAAAAAATACATACAACCCTAAAATTTCACCCTTCTATCACCAACCCCTATTTTTTAATAGTCACTAGAAATAATTTATATGGCAAAACAACGTTTGCCGGGTCAGCTAGTATAAATATATAATTTGACTAAAAATATGGTTACATATTGATTGTGGTCATATTTAATTTATTGAATACGCTTAATTCAACTTTGCGGCAGTTCATGTTCAAAAATCTGTTTTTCGTCTGTATTTTTAGTGTATTTCCGCTTTCAAATCGCGTCACATTATATTGGACACACCTTCGCAACATCTTGAGTATTGCGACAATTACATAGCCTATTGTCACATTATTGACTATGGTCACAATAAACTGTAGGTACTCATAAATTAAATGACCCTTGCCACCTCTCAAGATCATCCTGAGCAACCCCGATCTTTGCAATTTTCTTCTTTTTTTTTGGATTCAATACTTTACCCGAGTGGGTGTTTCCTGGTAGATACAATCTGGGTGTCTTCAAGTTGCGAGTGAATCAGTTCCTTCTAGGCAAGCGTGCTCCATCGTAGACTGCGTCGTTGCTTACCAGGCGAGATGGCGGTCAAACGCAAGCCTACAGTAGAGAAAAATAATATTGATGTTGAATTTCCCTAATTCCAGTGGTATTCCTCGGCAAGCACCCAGCAGTAAAGCCTGAACATCTGAAATCGGTGTATGGCATCATCAGCGGCGCGGCGCCGCTTTCATCCACTGACGCAGCCGCGGTACTCGAGAAAAACGTGAGTTTCTCTGTTGCTATGGCATAAAAGGATTTGCTATGGCAAACAACTCAAACCTATATAACCTACTAGCGGCCCGTCCCGGCTTCGCACGGGTAGACTTTGGGATAAACGTAGAGTAAATTGAAATCGGTCCAGTCGTTCACGCGTGATGGCGTGACCAAAGGTGTTGAGAATAATTATAGGAACTCTTTGTTATAACCTCTATTCTCATGCTATTGCGTAACTCTTTGATTATATACTCTATAGATACCGCGTCACGTATGCAACAAAAAGTGGCCAGGATTTATGAACGTGTGTGCGTGAGTCACGCACACACGCATAGTTTAGCTATGTCTTACGTCAGCGTCATTTGCATTTGGGAGTTACCAGCTAATGTATCTATCCCTATAAAATGGGGAAAATCTGTAAAATGATTTCATAATGTTAATAAAATCATAAATTTGAATTAATTTATGATTAATTAATTAATTTTTTAATTAAGAATTTGATTTTATTTTATTATGTTGTGTTAATGTGTTTTGTAAATATTGATGTTAATATTGATGTTATTCTATATAATTCATATCTACATACGAGTATATAGGTACGTAAATCATAAATTATAATTTCAATTGAACTTGTATTGTCTGCTATACACAGCATCGTATTGAAACGCTGAAACTGCTTTGAAGACGGTAACTTCTTTCGGTGCTGAGTGACGGTCTTTGCATTACGATTAGAATAGAAAATTTTCGAACATTTGCAGAAAGCATGGAGAAAGAACGTGTTCAAAATTTAACAAGTGGCCGCCATTTTGAAATTTTTGGTTATTGGACCGAATTCTTTCAAAATCGATATCTGACCTTTTTAGCAACCTTAGAAAAGGAAACTGATGTCAAAATAAAAATAAATGGACGCCATTTTGAATTTTTTTGTTAGTGGACCGAAATGTTTCAAAATCGATATAGGGGGTTCCCTATGATCATAAAATAGGAAACTAATCTCAAAATAAAAATAAATGGACGCCATTTTGATTTGTTTTGTTACTGGACCGAATCCTTTCAAAATCGACATCTGACTATTGCAGTAAGCATGGAGAAAGATTCTGTGATCACAATCGAATAAATTGGCCGCCATTTTGAACTTTATTATTATTTTTATCTTTTTTATTATTTTTACCATTAATTTTTATTTTGACATCAGTTTCCTTTTTTATGATCATAGGGAACCCCTTATATCGATTTTGAAATAATTCGGTCCTGTAACAAAAAAAAACAAAATGGCGCCCATTAATTTTTATTTTGTCATCAGTTTCCTTTTTTATGATCATAGGGAACCCCTTCTATCGATTTTGAAACAATTCGGTCCACTAACAAAAAAAATCAAAATGGCGCCCATTAATTTTTATTTTGACATCAGTTTCCTTTTTTATGATCATAGCCTCATAGGGAACCCCATCGATTTTGAAATCGAATCGAATGATTTTGATATCGAATGATCAAAGTGAGCTCCAGGTACCGAATGTGAAAGAATTCGATCAATTAACAAACAAATAAAACAAAATGGCGTCTCTTTGTTTTAATTTTGACATCAGTTTCGTTTTGGAAACATACCCCATACATAGGTAGTACCTTGATCAGCTTTAAAAATACAATAACTACTATTGCACCATACGGGAAAATTCTAAATTCGGGTAAATGGCAACACCTTAACACGACGCGTCGGTTAAGTGGAAAAAATATATCGTTATAATTATTTTTGTTATTGTTAATTACTATTCGTTTTGAGTTACTTACCGATGGTAAGAAATTTTATTAATTGTTCGTAAGCGTCCTCTGTAGTTTCTACATATTTTTATTGCACAACTTGCCATTTTAATGCCAAAATAACTCAAATCAAAATTAAAGCCGTGCGTGCGTGTCTCTTGAAGTGAGAATCGACACTGAGGAGCGGGGAGCACTTTAGACGTGAACAGTTCTCGCCTATTTTTTTCGACGCTTTTGTTCCCCTAATACTCCGTCTATAGAGTATATAGTCAAAGGCGTAACTATAGCAACCGTAGTTTGTTGATGCTAACTTGTCAATTTATAGTAAAAATTATCAGTATAAAACGCACACTGTTTTGATAGATATGATTGAATTTGAACTTTGTACAGAGGTAATAAAGTGCAAATTGACTCTTGGACGTTAGGAACATACCTACATTGCTTAAACAACAGTGAGTGCTTGCAATTCAATATGAACTTTATACAATAGCAATAAAGCTCGTTTTAGTTAGAAAACGTTTGTATGGGAAAAAGAAAAGGTCTGTTTTTAGGGTTTTTCAATATTTCTGAGAGATTTTCTTAATATTTTTTTCTGTAAGAACCTTCTCCTAATAATAACAAATACAACAAAAAAAGAATTAGTGAAATCGGTCCAGCCATTCACGCGTGAGGCCGTGACCAAGGAAAACGGGTTTCATTTTTATATATATAGATCTATACTAATATTATAAAGAAGAAAGATTTGTATTTTTGTATGTTTGTGTTGAATAAACACAAAAACTACTGGACCGATTTCAAAAATTCTTTCACCATTCGAATGCTACATTATCCCAAAGTAACATAGGCTATTTCTTTTTTTTTTTTATCCACAGCGAAGCGTGGCAGGGAACAGCTAGTCTTATAAATATATAAAAATGAATCGCTGTTCGTTTGTCTGGCTATAACTCGAGAATGGTTGGACCGATTTCGCTAATTTTAATCTTGAAATATTTGTGGAAGTTCAGGGAAGGGTAAAAAAACAGCGGATGAAACCGCCGGGGGCAGCTAGTTTAAAATATAAATAAAATAAACTAGTAAATAGCTGGCAAACCAGCAGAAGGGATGCCTGACAGTAAGTGCCTTTTCACACGTACCGGTTGCCGGGTAGCCGGCGCCGGATACCCGGTGTCAAATGTACCCGCCTGCCGGATAAATAACGCCGGTACATGTGAAAGCTATGTACCATGCCCATACACTTCACCGCCGGGTAACCGGCGCCGGCTACCCGGCAACCGGTACGTGTGAAAAGGCACTAAGCGGTCACCGTCGCTTTTTTTGTATGTTCAGCTGTTATTAAATGAAAATGAAATTAAATGAAACATTAGCATTGCTACAAGTCAATGGAAAAAGATAATCGTAATAAATTAAAAATAATTCGTTAATCAATCACTAAATAATAATTCTTAGATCACAATCAAGTCGAGCCTTCATATTCGTCAAGGTCGTAAAAAGGATGTTCTTTACTGGCAAAGGTCGGAGACGATATTCAGCAAAACACAGTTGTCGCTTTTGACTATCTGTAACATCGAAAGCTTTATACAAAGCCGACCTTTGAGACTATTTTGAACCGCATGTTATAGTTACTCGGAAATACTTCCGATGAGAGCTCTTTTCATATTTCAATTTATATTTATTTCGTATTCGAATGTATTTTATTTGAATGTATTTCTAAGTTTTTTTTGTAGGTTTATATGACACAGTTTTCTTCAATATCGCACACCCTGTTTTTATATTTTTTTTCCATCCTCTCCATCCTAAGGTTGCCAGGAAGAGATCGCTCTTAGCGATAAGGCCGCCAGTTGTCGCACTAGTTTTAGGTGTTATAATTCTTTTCGTTTGTAATTTATGGTGTGAACAATAAAGAGTTTGTCTATCTACCTTATATTTATTTAGTGAGCCAAACAAGATCGCGTAAAACTACAAAACGTATTTCTTTTAACAGTAGAATAACTGGCGTAACGAGTTTATTGCGGCCTTGAATTACGGATTCCGCTCTTATGTGTTGATGGCAATGTTTATTGTCACCCACGCTACGTGGCCCTGTGTCTCGAAATATCATATCATACTTAACACTTTGACTGCGGAAAACACATACCTTGTCTTTTCCTTTGTGCGACGCGAGCGTCGCTGCACACGCCAGGCGCGTAAAACACAACGCATTTGACTATTAGCCGCACCTAAGGCAAGCGCGTGTGATTATTAGCCGCAGTCAAAGTGTTAATTCTTGTTTGGCCCAAACTTAAATGACGTTCACAGATTTAAGAGGCGTGGTAATAATAGTGCAGTTTGTGTGCATTTAAATACAGGATTATGGGGAAAGGGTATGCAAAGCCGAAAAGGGCTCATAGTACTCATCATTACGGACAACTTTTATTATGGGACCAAACCTGAAATCGCGAAAAAAAATCAGCAGTTCCATAGAAAAATGTCAATGACACTCGACAAAATGTATGGAACAGATGATTTTTTATTCGAGCTTCTTTCCAAGAGTTCAAGACAACGGCATCTATAGAAAAATAATTGATAATATTTGCTGACAAAGTATGACAAAAGTAAAAGTGATGTGATATCCATTAGGGTTACAAGATTAACGTGATTACTAAGGATATCGGGTTCGGTACTAGATCGTATCAGTAATCGATCAATTGAAGAATTATGAGAAGCATAATCTTTGCAATATACAGGGTTATTCATAAAGGGTATGCTAAGCCGAAAAGGGCATACATACATTTTGTCGAGTGTCACTGACATTTTTCTATGGAACAGCTGATTTTTTCGCGAATTCCGGGTTTGTCCCAGAGTAAAAGTAGTTTATAATGATGAGTACTATAAGCCCTTTTCGGCTTAGCATACCCTTTATGAATAACCCTGTATAGAGCATTGACCTTGAATTTTTTTCGATAATAGGTACTTCATCCAAGTGAGTGTTCATTCAAAGAGTGTCTAAAGTTACTAAAATATTATTCCTGGTTGGTGCCCGGAATTTCATACATGGTGCTTAGTCTTAACACTTTAACTGCTGCTAATAATCACATGCCTTTGCTTAAGCTAATAATAAAATGCGTTGTGTTTTACGCGCCTGGCGTGTGTAGCTGCATTCGTGTTTCACAAAGGAAAACACAAGGTATGTGGTATTAGCAGTCAAAGTGTTAAGAACGCAGGTTTGAGGCTATAAAGTTTAGTCTGTACCACTCAGGGATAGGATATTAAATCGGTTCAGTAGTTTCAGAGATTACCCTCCTACAAACAAACATACAAAGTTTGCCTCTTTTAAATACATATTACTCGTGGTATAGATAAGTTTTTTTTTATAATTATTATTTTTTATGACTAGCTGACCCGGCAGACTTCGTACTGCCATACACAGTACTTCTACAGTACTTCTCTATGGTACTGCCTAATTAAATTGCAATAACTTTATAAACTTACAACCTACATTGCTTAAACAACAGTGAGTGCTTGCAATTCAATATGAACTTTATACAATAGCAATAAAGCTCGTTTTAGTTAGAAAACGTTTGTATGGGAAAAAGAAAAGGGCTGTTTTTAGGGTTTTTCAATATTTCTGAGAGATTTTCTTAATATTTTTTTCCGTAAGAACCTTCTCCTAATAATAACAAATACAACAAAAAAAGAATTAGTGAAATCGGTCCAGCCATTCACGCGTGATGCCGTGACCAAGGAAAACGGGTTTCATTTTTGTATATATAGATAATTGGAGACGAGACGAGCAAATCGTTCGCCTGATGTTAAACGTCAAGTTCGTACGTTAAGTTCTATCATAACAGCTTTGCTCTTAGCAGCCAGACCAAGGGATACTCGGTTAATGAGAACACGCCTACTTACTGTTTTTTTTGCTAAACCAGATAGTAAAAGTGGTTAATATTGATGAGTTTAATAACTTCCTTAAGGCTTAGTACCACCGTTCTGTGTAACCACGTAGAGGCCTCAAGTGGTTCCAAAAACCAAAATCAGCTTTCACACTAACCATTTTTTAATTTTATTTCATAAATATTTTACTATCTTGTTACTTACTTTCGCTAAGATATCTTATATCCTTTTCTAATCGCTAGATAAGGACCCCTCGTTCATAGTACAAGTGTTGTAATAGATAAAACGTTATCAAGTTGTTATCAAATCGAATTTCAAGTATTTGTATTGGAGCAAGCAATCTCTAAGTCTGGTGCCTGATTCTGGCGTTTGCGATGTCATATCGAACACTAACAGCTAAGAAGATACTTTCTAACAAGAGACTGTGATCGAGATAATATGGCTTGCCCCAGAATTGGTGCCAGTTTTGACGATATTATCAGACATGAAGAAATGTGTCAATAAACTTTGTTTGAAAATAAAGTGGCAAATAAACATGTTTTTTTGTTATTGCCAGAGAAAACAATACACTTTAACTTTGCCAAAAAAATCTCAAAATACCTGAATTTTAATACAGGGTTATTCATAAAGGGTATGCTAAGCCGAAAAGGGCTCATAGTAAATTAACGAAAAAAAAATCAGCTGTTCCATAGAAAAATGTCATTGACACTCGACAAAATGTATGAAGACAGCTGTTTTTTTTTCGCGAATTCTGAGTTGGTCCCATAGTAAAAGTTGTTCATAATGATGAGTACTGTGAGCCCTTTTCGGCTTAGCATACCCTTTATGGATAACCCTGTATAATATGTATTATCATATGAATAACATCCCATGTTTGAGAAAATTAATTCTTAACCTTTGACAACGTGAAAATTTTTATGATGATCGGTCTGAAATTAGGGCGTTACAAACAAACCCACTCTCGCATTTGTAATATTACTTAGGTGTATGTACTTAGATAATCATGTCCAAAATAAATAACAAAAATGCACACGGAATTAAATTATCTGACATTTTAAAACTATGAAATCTAACGTGGGTTTCACACATTTTGTTAAAACTCACTATAGTCACCGCGTTACCAACTGAGTCGTGCGGCCATAAATCATTTCTCTATGTCTATCTCGCTCGCACTTGTGGGTCTTATGGAGCCGCATAGTGATGTGCGTAAGATGGTTATAGGCGCATATCGATAAGAATAAAATCAGATAGAAACATAGTATTGTGGCCCTGCAAAAGGCCCAACTTTATGGCCCTACGACTCAGTTGGTAACGCGGTGACTGTAGCTGACCCGACAGGACATCAAATTCGAATTGTCATACATTTTCTAATGAATAACGAAATATTTTATACCCTTTTCAGAACAACATTTTGTTTCGACAAGGCTATGGTTTAACGGAGACCAACGGGGCCATTTCCGTCGCAGACAATAAGGACTCCAACCACGATGCGGTGGGCTACGTTCTGCCTGCTTCCGAAGTCAAAATCGTTGATATTAACACGCAGGAGGCTTTGGGAGCTGGTGAGGTTAGTATATAGGGTTATTCATAAAGGGTATGCTAAGCCGAAAAGGGTTCATAGTACTCATCATTATGAACAACTTTTGCTATGGGTCCAACCCGAAATTCGCGAAAAAAAAATCAGCAGTTCCATAGCAAAATGTCAAATGACGTTCGACAAAATGTATGGAATAGCTGAAATTTTTTTCGCGAATTTCGAGTTGGTGCCATAGTAAAAGTTGTTCATTATGATGAGTACTATGAGCCCTTTTCGGCTTAGCATACCCTTTATGAATAACCCTGTATTGTCAGTAGGTATTTCTTAAGGCTGGCACTGAACGCTACTGAATTCTAGCAGAATGCAAGCGTGTACCGCTGGGTGATTAGGGTGAGACTGGAGCAGGGATCTTAGAATACAGCTTCGGTATTCCCTGCCTATTGTAAGAATTGACTAAAAGGAGCCTTTATGCTTTTGGGTGGTCAGATTTGGGGATCTGGACATCTTCCACAAATCCAACTCACTACGATGCGGTGTAGTCCGCATCGTAGTGAGTTGGGAGAAGGGGCCAACGTCCTGATTATGGTATCTCAGGCATCGTGCTAGGAGGCACCGTTCCTATGGAGACCCCGTTCCTATGGAGACCCCGGTGTCTTCAGTCAAGCATAGATGCTGGCTACCAAAGGGGTTTTAACGAGTGAAACCTTACATAAACCGGTTGCTCCCCAACGCAACCGCATCTGATCAAGATTTACCCGCGACAACAAGAGAAAAGCTTTTTTTTTGTCAATGCGTCTTTGACGTCGTCTTTCGTCGGACTTTTGGAGAAAACTGTCAACTCCATATAATCTATTTTTATTTCCAGGAAGGTGAAGTGTGGTCTCGCGGTAAACATCTGATGACAGGCTACTACAAGAACGAAGAGGCGACGAAAGAAGTAATGACAGAAGACGGCTGGTTCAAGACTGGAGACATTGGGAAATATGACGAAAACAAATACTTGTACATTACTGATCGGTTGAAGGAATTGATTAAGGTGAGTCGAGTTTACAATTAAAGATAAATAAATTAACTGTATCCCAGTATAAACACTAGGGAAAAATCTTTATAACGCATTCGATATAAAACGTATGAAAAATGTTTCAGCAACAGCACATCTCTGGCTAAACGGCTAATAGATATAAACGTGCTATTTCATTTTTCAAACAGGTGGAGAAAAAATTGGGATAAAAAATATTGTGATGAATCGCCCGAAATTTTACTGACATTAAAATTTCTTCCAAAAAAGGCATCAGGCAGGTAAATGTATTAAAAATACATCTTTAATACGTTTGTCTTTTAAGACCGTTTTGCCGAAGCTTACGACTTTAGATGGTTAAGATAGGTGATCTGTTTCATTTTAATTCTTCAATGTTTTATACCCTGAGTGTCATCAACAAATAACCTGCTTCCAAAAAATCGACCAGCGCTTTTGTATGAATTGCTCTGATGCTAGAATTATGTCCCGTTACAGGTAAAAGGCTTCCAAGTGCCTCCAGCAGAGTTGGAAACAGTTCTACGAACACACCCCAAGATCCTAGACTGCGCAGTCTTGGGCATCCCCGACCCAATCTCAGGGGAAGTTCCGAAAGCTTTCCTAGTACCCCAAAAGGGACAAAAAGTAGCCCCCGAAGAAATCATGGACTATGTGAACAGCAAAGTGGCGATATTCAAGAAGATAAAAGAAGTACAAATCGTGGAGGAAATTCCTAAGAACGCAGCTGGAAAAATCTTAAGAAAAGCGCTGAAAGAAAAGTATGTGGTTTAAGCTTTATTTATATAAAAATAGGGTTCAAAATGCAAATAACAGCTGGAGTAGCATTTTAGTAAAGGTGTGTGGGATGAATCAATCAATCAATCAATTTAACTGTATGATATTGAAATTTCAATTTGTATGATAATTTATATTCAAATTCGCGAAAAAAAAAAACAGTTCCATAGCAAAATGTCAAATGACATTCGACAAAATGTATGGAACAATCAATCAATTCAATAATTGAATCAATCAATTCGACTGTATGTTTTTTTTATGTTTGTTACCTCATAACTTTTGACTGGGTGAATCGATTTTGATGACTCTTTTTTATTAGAAAGCTGACGCTTCCCATTTGGTCCCATTTCAATTTAGTCTCCAGTTCTGATAATGGTATCCATGAGAAAACCATATAAGTCTTAAAGCATTAAGTACGTGCGCGACAAATAGATGAATAACTCAATAGTTGGTTTTTGTTTTTTTGTTTTGTAAAAATAATTATATGATCAAATATGACATTTTTCGACCAAAGGCATCTCCGAATTGCAAGTTTAAGACATTTTCTGCTACACTCGCGTATTTCCTCATATGGAAGTGTGGCGTTTCACAGGGTGTGTTTTCTACCAAAACTGCTAAAATTCCTAAATGAATTACCGAGTGTGTCGGAATAACCAAATTTTACTTTTCATTGTATAGGATGCGGCAGCAAATACGTAAAAAAATGTTTTTAAAAGTAAATGACAAAGATATTATAATTTATGTGTGCAAATACATGAATATGTTGTGCATTTTAATTTTTCATAAAGTTTTGTGCAATAATCTACTCATTTTTATATTTTATTTGATATTAATTGTAATAAAATACTAGTAAATAAAACATAATTTTCCAAACATCTAGTTGGTAAGTTAAATATAATTTTTGACAATCTTTACAATTTTTGGACCAATTTTTTCTATACTACGAGTATAAGTATCTAAAAATATCTTGGAAAATGTGCCTAATTTTTTTAAATGATATTATAAAATGATATTTTATTCCACATTTTTTAAATTACAATTCATATGAAATTTTGTCTTATTTAGATATACTAAAACGAATAAGTTTCTTTTACACAAACTGGAAGAAATCACTCTTAGCGATAAGGCCGATAAGTTGTTGCACTAGTTTTAAGTTTTACTATCGTTTGCTTGTAATTTCTAGTGTAAGCAATAAAGAGTATCTATAGCTCAATTAAAAAAAAAATATTAACGCTTTTAATACAAAAAAAATATATTGAAAAAAGTTTATTTACAGACAGATTACACTGAATCTTATACTTAAGTAACTAATAAATAATCTATTAAATACATTTATATTATATAATAACTTATACATTTCTGAGAAATAATGTATTTAAGCATTTACTATGTTTATGAGAAAGTTAATAGTCAAAAAGTCCAATATCTTCAATGTGTAGTCAAGTAAATATATAACAAAAATAATTTAAATTAGTCTTACTGTTTATATACCATTTAACTAGTCTTTTTTTATATGTACAGAATATTTTTTGATATTGTCACATCACGTTACATTTATTTTATTATATGCATAATATTCTAGTTGTAATATACATTATTACATATTTCTATGTTATTTTCCACAGTACAGTATTTTGTTAAGTTTGTAAAATATTTTAGCGTTACGTTGGTGCTTATATCAATAATAATATAGCCTTTATTTCCCGAAATGTTTTACAATTTTTAAGCAAATTTTTAATAATTTGAAAAGGAATAAAAATATTGAAGATTTTTACTAAAATGTTTCATTTCGCACTTTTGACTTTTATAAAATGTCTTTTATTTCGGTGTGCCTTACGGCAAAGGCCTCCTCTAACTCTGTCCACTGTTTTCTGTTTGCTGTTCACATCCAAAAGGGTCCTGGGGTCATTTTTAGTTCATTTTTTTACTAAAAATGACGTTGGTTCTTACGTACCTACCTACGTGCAATTTATATATTAAAATACATTTTGTAAATGAAATGCGTTTTAAAAATATCTCTTAAGATTAAAATTTAAGGCGCAATGCCGACCTAGGTAATGTTAACTTTTGCTCCATAGCAACTATTTTAAAATGTCAAGACTAATGGCAAACCACGTGACTTAAAGCTTTTAAGATCCTACTTTACTAAGGTGGACACAAGGTCTAAAATAATAATATTAATTTTCTTCTGTAACAATAAGACGTACGTCATCGTTTACGTAGGTTTATGATTTAAAAAAATCTGAAAGTCACATTCCATACATCATTGTTATATAAGTAATTTCCATACAATGCATAATTAAAACTTACAGAAGTGCCTAAATTAACACATTATCATTCTGAACTGGCTGTTGCCCGCGACTTTGTACCCGGTGAGTGCTGCTCGGTTTTCGGACTAGCACGTTTGGGATTCAAAACCGAATCTCGTCCAATCGAGTAAATGCAATGTTTCATAACAATATTGGAGGAATCAATTGGTGTAAGCAGATGACGGACATACAAAGAAACATTGATTTTTATTGAAATTTATATAATACATATAGAATAGATGATTGTTTAGTATCTCATCATGTTTTACGGGTTTTTATTTAACGTGTACTGTTTTTATCGGGTTTTTTTCCTTTTATTTAAAAAAATATGTTTATAATATTTTTTATCTCATAATAATGTTCCTAAAAACTTGACTTAACCTGCTTTGGTTGACCTATGTATTGTATTGTAGAGAAAAAATATTGTTTTTATTCAGGACATAAGGTGGGTATTGCATACTTTAATTTTATAATTTATGCTAATTGGTTTTGTTAAAATTTTTAATTTAAATAGGTAATTACAACATACGTATTACAACACACTTATTAATCTGCTCTGCGTCGACTCTTAAAAATATAAAATAACATTAAGTATTTTATGTTTTTTTACACATGAACAGACGTTTAAGTCATCATGTGAGTACTATAGTTTTATTTTATAATATTAGCAAGGTTTCAGCTTGTGTTTTTTCAACTAAATAAAACGCATAAAATAGCACTGGAGTCGTTAGAGAAAAAACTCAATGTCAATTGAGTTAAGTATGTATTTCCTTGTCATGCTAATGGTTTCTTGTTTGTAATTGAAACAAGTCTGGTTGCGTGACGCGTGACAGATTTTCCACTTTGAATACTATTTCTGGCTTACCTCTGTAATGATGAAAATGCTAACAAACACACAACACATAAGACACCGTTGCTAAACCACAAAAGCCAAAAAATCTGTAACCTAGAACAAAATTTTCAAAAGGTAACTTTCGAACTGCACATCTTTGATCTTTTGACATTTTGTTATTGCAAATTATACTGTAAGAAACACGAAATATATTATGATTCATATTCATAATTCTTTTATTTGCTATAAGTTTCGATCTTGAGCTGTCTCGGCGAGAGTTCTGGGGGGGAGCCACTATCATGTTTATGCTACATATTCCTAAACAAAACTACCAGTCGCCCATAGAACATTTTTAGTTGCCTCATTTGATCACCTCTACAAATAAGTTTGTTCTATGTAAATAGATTTTTAGTGAGAACTTACTGAGTGACCCTTTTTATATTTATGGCACTTGGTTCAAAGTACCTATTTATCTCGAATATTAACCTAATTTCTTAAAAAAAATAAATGCAAAAAGACTGACTCGTGAAGGATTTGAACCTCCGCCCTCCGATGGTCAAGTAAATTTTTATATCGGTGCTCTAACCTACTGAGCTAACGAGTCTTACTACGCCGTTGGCAAAAACACATACACTATCGTGAAAATGATGTCATAGCTATTGATGAGTCAAGGTGGGCATAACTGGAATAGTAAAGTTGCTATTACATTTTGAAGGATGATACAAACAGTATGGACTAGGTTATTTTCCTGTTTAGCATTCTCATAATACAACATTATTTTTACTTGAATTTAGGTAAGTAGGTACATACGAGTAAGTATTTATTTTATAAATTCCAAGACTATAGCTATAGTAATAATAATATGGGTAGGTATTTGTACTACATAATTATTTTGCTTTATGGAAAGAAAAATCGAGCATTTTCTTAGATAATTTTCAAATTCGGGATCTCGACACTACTCCGGGTACGAAATTTCAGAAATCAGCAGGTCAATGATACATAACTAGCCAGGAAATTCAGAGCTAAGTATCAGTCGAAAAACGGTATGTTTATTTAACACTTTAACTGCGGCTAATAGTCTAAAATGCGTTGTGTTTTACGCGCCTGGCGTGTGTAGCCGCATTCGCGTTTCACAAAGGAAAACAAGGCATGTGTTTTCCGCAGTCAAAGTGTTAAAATAGTTACGCCACCGTCCACACTCTACATAATGTCTAACCTCTCATACTAATGTTGTCTTAAAGAGATCGCTTTTAGCAATAAAATCGTTCTGGCTTTCTGACACGTATTTTAATGTTCGTGCTTTCCTTTCTGTAATGTCAAAGCATGATATTTATTGTACCTATTGTAGGTGTTGTTGTGTTGGTGTTGTTGGTGTTGTTGGTGTTGGTGTTGGATATAAAAATAAACTGTATTACTTATGGCTACTTTGATGAGTGTATCGTCGGGTCATTGTATGATTCGTTACTCGTCTTTTATAAATCGTCAACGCTGTTTGTATAATGACGAATTATACAATGTGTCGACAAGTACCTACCTACCTACCTATTACACATTGGAAGGTAATTTACCCACTGAGTGATACTGAGAGACACGTTAAAGTACTTAGATAGGCACGGTACGTCCCGGTTGTTGATTTCAATGTAAGTCTTGTTGAAAAAAATAGGGATTAACCTCAATTGTAATTGACATTTTTCTATGCAACAATCTTTGAGAAGATGTTTTTTTTCTCGATTTCAGAGATGGTCCCATTGCAAAAGTGGTTCATAATGATGAGTAGGTAGGTACTATGCGTCCTTTTCGGCTTATCATACCCTTTCCTTATAACCCTGTAGAACAGGTAGTCCATACATTTAGTGTTTGCATATTTTCACTCGAGTGGTTCTATCGACAATTCTATAGTCTTTTGAGTGTTAACGCTCCAGTGACCTTCGTTGTCTTCGTTATCACTATTATGAACATTGTCTGGGTAATCCACTCTATCACTTTACAAACAAACTCGAGTTTTGAGACCTACTTTTCTGTAGATTAAACTTTCTAGAATCTAGACGATATATTTCGGGATCATCCGGCGCTCTCGATTCTGTCGCGGTTTTTCGCTATTCTAGAAATGTCATCAGAGAGAGCAATTATAAAATGGAAATAAAAAATAATTAATGATATAAACTCATTTACTAGAATATCTAGAATCAATCTTATTAATTAAAATTATTTTTTATTTTCCTTAGTAAATTGGAGGAGAACCAAATCTAAAAATAAAAAAAATGTATTGACTTTAAATATCACTAAATTTGACCGCTAGTAGGTAGATACTAATATAGGTCAGTCACTTTAACAAAAATGTTTTCAATTTAATTAAAACTAAATAATTATAGGTATTATTATTTTATTATTTATCGTAAGTACCTACATGGATTGCATCGGGTAAATTCGGATAGGCATACACATACATGCCTACCTGTATAATTATACCTACATGTACAATTGTATAGCCGTATATGTGGAGTTATATCTCCACATAGCCCGGCCAGGCTCTCTTGTTACTGACGAAGGACATTAGGATATTTTCATGAGAACACACCAGTACCTACTCCTCTAACCAGTAGCATGAAGTATCACTCCCGGAAAATGCTGCAAGCATTAATTTTTCTTCCCGTTACAACGACACGGGCCACATTGCCTACTCCGCGCTGTTGTCTTCACTTAAAATACCCCCAAATTGAACCACCCGCGAGCATAAATACTTAGATATTCTATCTGCTCGTAGTTTTATTTAAATACGCATTTTATTTACATTTAAACGATAAAAATATAGCGTTTTAACATAAGTTGTTCGCACTTGTCGTAATCTAATAAATGAATAGCAACTTTTTATCACTACTATCAATTATCAAGTTCAAAGTACATAACAAGATGTTGCAAAACAAACCAAGTCAAGTTACGCGGCAATCCACTATTTCCAGCCAGTCGTTGGTTCATCGCTAAATCGCGCGCACCATGTCACGCTTCGCGCGAAAACTGATTTTACGCGAAATTAAAAATGTAAAGTCACATAGAAACGCGTCTGTCAGTGCCGCGGGGAAAAGTGATAATTTTCTCATCAAATCGACGCTAGCAGATTTCCCGGAACCCAACACGAGGTTTATAGAGCGTATGTGGAAGCATCTTGATGGGTACAAGAATCATGTTGCGCTTGTGAGTTTGAAAACTAGTTTTTGTTATCTTGTTTTAAAGCTGCGAAAGCTTGTTGAAATAGAAAAGAAATTAATGAAATGCTCTCCTGTCTAGAAGTCCCAATAGAAGAAGTACCAATTAGTCTATAATGCAATAAAAATGCTTTCTAATGTTTTGTGAATGAGATTTAAAATTCATTAAGTTGCGTTATTTCCAGCAAAAATAATATCAAACTAGCTGACTCGACAGACGTTGTCCTGTCAAAAGCCATTGCGTCAATTCTATGTCAAATATTGCGTAACTATAGCAACCGTAGTATGTTGATGCTAGTAAAAATTATCAGTATATATATAATTTGCAATAAATTAAAATTGTGACTATAATTTGAGATTTAAACTATCCTATCTCTCAAGTTGGATCGAACTGCACATGGTGTGCGAATTTTATTATAATCGGTTAAGTGGTTTAGGAGTCCATTGAGGACAAACATTGTGACACGAGATTTATATATATTAAGACTAGCTGACTCGACAGACGTTGTCCTGTCAAAAGCCATTGCGTAACTATATCAACCGTAGTATGTTGATGCTAACTTTTCAATTTATAGTAAAAATTATCAGTATATATATAATTTGCAATAAATTAAAATTGCGACTATAATTTGAGATTTAAACTATCCTATCTCTCAAATTGGATCGAACTGCACATGGTGTGCGAATTTTATTATAATCGGTTAAGTGGTTTAGGAGTCCATTGAGGACAAACATTGTGACACGAAATTTATATATATTAAGAAGATTATAAATCATGGCTTAGTTAAAAAAAAATTAAAACCTTATTTTAAAAAACCTAGGTAGGTATCCAAAAATATTTTTTAGTTATTTTCATTCCGTAAAACTATTTTTATCTTCTTATTAATATTTTAAATTGTCAAGGTTTAAGCCTACATTACCTAAGTATATTACCTAGTCTAGTACCTATGTAGATCCCACTTACATTACCTTCTTTGCTGTACCTACGTCATTTTATTACACACGTCTCAAAGTACTGAACATAAGATGGCTTCGATAAAACGCAAATTCAATGTAAAATTGTAATAAATTTGATTGAGTAGGTACGAGTACAATGAAAAATCTAAATAATGGAAAAACAACTGTAAATAAAAGTTCACTACTGGAAAAAAATGGGAATTTCCTGAAAGTCTACTTAATTATTTGTTACTACTAGATACATAATATCACGCGTGTATAAACATTTAGAGAACTACTATGTCTTACTTACCTGCTTATTTAATTGTACCTACTATTACGATGTCTAACACTACATAGTTTGTCGAAAAAACGTACCTACCTAGAGTTCAAGGTAATTAAATAATATCTACTCAAGCACGTACATCACATTATTCTTGTAATTTTACAGTTAAATTCATTATAATTATTTATTTTAATAATTTACGATGTTAATCACAGTAAATTAACTTTAATACTACTATAATAATTCTTGAATAATTTATGTTCTAATTCAAGCTGAAATATTAAAGTTAGTTATAATAATATATGATGAATATAAGTACCTGCTAATAAAGTAGGTATTTTTTTCTGTATTATTGTAATTACCATGATTTTTGTGTAAATGAAACATTTTTGTGTACCTACATGCCTAAAATAGACCTAACACAAATTTTATGTTAACATGTGTGTTGCGGGAATAGGACAGACCGAAGGACCGTCTCCTTTTGAATAAAATAAAAGCTTATGACTCAAAACTTTACCAGCTGGCTTAATTTTTTTCAGTACGTGTTTTCAGTATCTACTATCCCATTGTCAAACATTCGAGTATGTCCTACTTGTTTGTTTGACAATGGTGGACTTTGGAATCGAAACACAATCCACGTAGCGAAATAATCGCTTTACCTATCCATTATACCTATGTAGGTACTTATTAATACCCATATTAATAGTACTCCTTCACAGATAAGAATAATTAAAAGGTTTACGTGCATTTATCTTAGGTAAGTACGTAAAGTCATGATAAAAGCGCACTTTGCAATGTATTTGCCTTGACATACGAGTATGAATAGTTGAGTACTCACATACGATGGCATTGTAGATAAATATAAACTCTTTATTGTGCACACCATTAAGATTTAACAAAATTGAACAAAAACAGAAACGACTAACAAAATAGTGCCACTAACTAGTGGTGACTTTCTGGCTAAGAGCGATTTCTATTTTTATTTTTCTGCATAGAGCCACGAACTTTAATATTTTGACACTTAGAAACCCAACGACCAAAATGTACAATTTCCCTCCAAATGTTTGTCTACCTCCCTGATCATACAATTAACATTTAAAGATTTAGATAAGGCAAAATGACAAACGATATTATTCTCATAAAATATTTCCGATGTGTGTTTATGTAGTCTTCCTTATCCTGCTGGGTAGATATAAGACTATCGATTAATGCCACTGGCCTCGATCCTAAGTTAGAAATAGGCATGTCTAGGTTTCTACTCTACTAATTACCCTCCTACTATTAACAATATGAAAAAGTTTCTACGTTTGAATGTTTACATGTTTGCACGTAATCACGCCAAAGCAGTTTAAACGCATTTTGTTGAAATTTTGAAAGATCCATACCCTAGATTAATATTCAGGCTACTTTTTATCTCGGAAAGTTTAACAGTTCCTGCAGAATACAGAAAAACCGCGGGGTACATCTAGGGTAACAGAATAGAAAACGTCTCAAACTAAGCAGTTAGGTAATACCTACCACAGAATAGCTAAGAGTGTAAAACTCGATCTTTGCACTCAATAAAAATAAACATGACCTTAGTAGGAAGCGGTGAGGTCAGACGGTCTGTCTGTGAGGTCGAATCGTGAAAATTGACCTCAGAACCAGATAATTTGCGACACACGAGGCCTTAATTGGCTATGGCAAGGATTTTATTGCTAGAATAGTTAATTATAAGTTGCTCTACAATATTTACCTATGCCTATTTTAACAGGGAAAACCCGCATGATAAACTTATTAAGTAGGTACTGCAAAACGACGAGTCTTGGGAAGAACTCAATCAGTGCTATTTTCTCTTGCAGGAAAGTGCGGAAACCAACAAGACTTACACCTACCTCCAACTGCAAAGAAATACCGCGGCCTTTGCTACATCCCTGCTCAAGAAGTTAGGTTTGAAGCCAGGAGATGTCGTGGCTGCTATGTTGCCTAACAGCCCTGAATTCCCTGTGGTCGCTTTTGGAACAATACAAGCTGGATGCGTCTTGACGACTGTGAACCCTATTTACAAAGAGTGTAAGTTTATTGTTAATTTATTTATGTAAAGTTATTCTGCGAAAAATCGCGGTTGGTTGGTTGGCTAGAAAATGTCGTAGACGCCATATTCCTCAACTGCCCTGAAATCAATGGTGGTAGCTTGCATTTACTAGTCATTAGGGGTTGATTACACGTAACGAGTACAGTGGCGAAACAGTGCCTTTGGCCAAGTAGGTACTCAGTTTTGTATGAACAGTTTGACGAGGCGAGACAGTCACTAGAGCCATGATTTGATTGCTCGGTCCAGTGTGCCAATTTACTGTCTCGTCTCTGTACTCGTTACGTTTAATCAACCCAATAGGGTTGCATGTTATATGTGCAAAAATCATGAAATAATCAAGCCTGTGAACAATCAACGATAATAGTTACTTAACAATGTAGTCATACAAGTCATTGCTCTATTCGCTTCATTGCTATTCAGCTGCAAATCTACTGAATATATTAACATTTTTCTCCATGAAAATAACGACATATACGTAGGTGCTTAGCATATTATTTTTGTGGTGGTTTTTATTTTTGTGTCTAAGTAACATAGCGATAAAATAAATCTATACTAATATACTAATACTAATATACTAATAAAAATATAATAATATAATAATAATATTATAAAGAAGTAAAGTTTGTGTGTTTGTATATTTGTTAAATTGTAAGGGGTAATCTCGGGATCTACTGAACCGATTATAAAAATTCTTTCACCAATAGAAAGCCACATTATTGCTGAGTGTCATAGGGTTATATAAAAAACCGAAAAATAAAAAGGCGTGGTACGTGCGTTTACGTGGTAGTCCGTTTTGCAAAGTGAATCGGAGAAAAAACGGTCCGGACGGCGCGCGATGGCTTCGGGTTTAATTAACATTATGCCCAACGAAGTGGGCAAGGGTCAGCTAGTAAACTATATATTGGTATAGCTGGTCTTATTGAACACAAGATACTTTATTGTTACTGTTGTTAGATTATGTCTATGTTTAGAGGTTCTGAAGTAGGTAAAGAAGAAAGAGATACCAATGAATGAGAAAAAAAACGTAGGTGCGATGGTAACGTATTTTCCTGTAAATAGCAAAATCCTTAGTTTTCGAATAGGCTCAAAAACTAAACAAAAATTGAAATAGTCACCTATTTTTTGTTTACATTTTTTGTTTGATTAGTATCCACGACCTCATTATAAGTAGTAGACTAAATTCTTAAAGTTATCTGAAAGTTACGTACCACTTAGGTATAGCTAATACTTTTTCTGTCGTCGATATACAACCTCCATAAAAATAAAAATATTCAAATTTTGTCTATCGATTTTATTACATCATAAATAAATGTATAATATATCCTGGTTGTTGTTTCTAAGACCCCCTAGGCCTTTGGAAGGGGGATTATGATAAAAACGATATCTTTATTTCTTACCACTAAAACTGATATAAATACGACACAATCTTATCGAATAGCATTCTAAATTAAACCTGGAGTTTGGGTTATCTGTAAAACGTAAAAACCTTATTTATAGTCATACTTACTTGCAACTGTAAAAATTATCATAGACGGTTGAATTTTCATTGACAGGCGTAGAAAAATCGCCAGAGTTAAAAAACAAATACACTGAGAAAAATGGCCATCAAAATTCCGATGAATTCACCTAAAGTACGTTTAGGTGAATTCATCGGAATTTTGATGAATTGTGTGAAGTGAAGTGAATTCATCATTCTTTTAGCGGAATTTAGATGGACATTTTCCTCAGTATAGAACAATTAACTTCAAGTTAAAGTAAGAAAGAAAAAAAGAGAAAGGGAAAGTCCGCTGACTGAATTCAGGGTTCCAAGCTTAGAATAAGCGATATTATTCGAAGCCAATAAGTATCTCTAAATAAACTTGGCATTGGCGAAAACGTTGTCTTTGGCTATTTCTTGCACAAGACAAAATCTGACGAATTATTTCCGAGAAATAAAGTGAAAAAATTTCCGAAAAATAAGTGCTTTTGCATGTAACTACCAACTTCGTTTCCTTCTTAACGTTCAGGTACCTATAGACTCTCTTTAAGTAACCATACTTATCTTTCATTCCAGTTGAGATCAACCACCAAGTTACCATAACAGAGCCAAAGGTCATCGTCACCATACCACAATGCTACGAAGCAGTCATGAAAGGGATCAAAAACAAGAACATCAAAATCGTCTTCATAGACAATCCAAGTGACCCAGTCCCTTCAGGAGTTATCAGATACTCTGAAATAGCCGAATCAGGAGAAGTAGACCACAGTCTTCTAGATAAAATAGAGAAGAAGCTTGATGATGTAGCTTGTATACCTTTCTCTAGTGGTACAACAGGACTGCCTAAGGGCGTGGAGATCAGCTATTTGAATCTCATGGCGGCTATTGAGTGTATGCAGCAAGGGGAGACGTGTTTCCCGAATATGACACAAGGTAACTTTGTAAGCACAAATTTTATGTACCCGGCGATAAATATTGCATATCGACCTTTGGAAAGAGACAATCGGCTAATTTTGGCTTCGTAGAGCATTATCTGATCATTTGTTTAGAACACTAAACATGTCATTATGAATGAATGCAACTGTGTTAATCTTATCTAAAACCCTTCAGATTTAGTAATTGTACATCTTTCAAAATGTAAATTACATGAAAAATATAGATGACAGCCAGACGTCTATTAAATTACCTAATGGGTGGAAAGTGGATCAATTCAATGATAAAGTTTCAGTGAAACGGCTGTTCCAAAGCGAAATTTCAAACAGTATCTGTCTTGACCGCCGACCTAGAGTATTTTCAATACATTCGTTATAATAAAGGGTCTTACTTATAAACACTGCCTAAAGTTAGGAAACATTAGTTTATATCTAAACTGTGCACGTCTTTTTCGTATTGTGCAAATTATATGTAATTTTTTTTTCTATTCTATTGTTTCGAAAATATTTAAAATGATTCATTCAGTATTTTTTGTTCAGAACCAACATTACATCGCTCATAGACAACTTACATTGTCAATACGTCCATACATAATTTTCAAATTAAATGAATCGTTAAAAACATCTTAGTTTGCAACTCAGACAAAATAATTATTTCCGTTAAGACTGAACATGTTTGTCACAATGATAGAGCAACTTTAAGCAAGATAATAAGAGGGCGAGACTTCGTATCTTCTCTGCCCGATAATTTAGTTGACTCCAACGTCAATAAAAACGACAATTTCCATCTTAAAAACAAACTCGGCCCTGAATATAAATTTTAGCTGAAATTATACGAAAAACTATCCATTTTCATCATCAATATGACAGAAACTGGCTTAGAAACGGTCAAAGTGTTGAAAATGATCCAGTTTGTGTTAATACTATGGTACCAACCCAAAATTCGAGAAATAAAAATCAGCTATTCCATAGAAAAAAGTTAATGACACTCGATAAAGTGTATGGACCAGCGGTTTTTTCTTTCGCAAATTTCGGGCTGGTCCCATACTAAAAGTTGTTCTTATACGTATCGTATACCTTTTTGTTATAGCCCTGTATATCTGGCAACTAAAGCTTGAAAGGTGAATCAGTCGGGTTATTAGCTATATTTTATCGGGGTTTTTAAAATTTCATGTAATTTATTACTTAATTTACTATTTAATTTGTCTAGAAAATTATGCCTTCTTTCTCAGGAAACAACCAAGACGTCCTACCATGCTTCCTGCCGTTCTTCCACATTTACGGTCTTGTAGTGACATTGATTGGTCATCTAAACCTTGGATGCAAGCTGGTCACCATGTCGAAGTTCTCCGCCAGCCTTTACATGGACATATTGAGGAACCAGGCTGTAAACCTGCTGTATATTGTTCCTCCTGTCGGTAAGTACTTAAAAGTTACAATAGTTACATAATAACGTTTAATAATAACGTTTCACACTCATAGCTCCTTAAGATAAATTCCTGTGTCGGGGATGCCATGGAACACACACAAAGACAAGGACAACTAACACCCAGACCCAGAACAGATATTTAAATTCATCATTCAAACATCTGCCCGACCGGGAATCGAACCTGGGACCTCTGGCTTATATGGCGAATATTATTACCGCTGAGCCAAACAGGCCGCCAAAATAACAGAGACAATTTCTTGCTGACGTGTGCGGAAACAAGAGAGAAAATGTTAAGCAGTTTGTAATTTGAGTACCTATGCTAAACCGGAAAAGGCGCTTATCTTTATTAACAACTTTTACTTTTACCCAAAATTTGGAAAACAAATCAGCTGTTCCAAATGTTTTGTCGCGTGTCATTGACATTTTTTATAAGGAAAATTTTTTTTTCTCGATTTACGGTGTAGCCTCATAGTAAAAGTTGTTTTTAATGACGAGTGCTCTATGAGCCTGTTTCGGCTTAGCATGCCCTTTTCTTATAACCTGTACTTTTTCATTGCATCACATTGATAAAAATAGATACTTGCCCTGTAGTTATTTTTAAATATTAATTTGTGGGGTGTCCTAAGAGTCTCTAAAACGCTCATCGCCTGTGTGCAAACCGCTGCTTACAAGTCGGCCGCGCCGATGCGCGAGAGTGCTACGCAAGCGTCGCGCCGCGTCAGTTTGAACTAGGCGACTGGTGACGTGAAGATTGCTCCGCAACATTCTTTTATATTTATATTTTAATCCTTTATTTCAATACGTAATAAACATATAAACATAGTGAATAAACTAACAATAATACCAACTTATCATTTACCCAGACTATGAACTTCCTCCCATAACTGGTTTTTTTTTTTTTTTTTTTTTTTTCTCTTAGGACACCCCACAAATTCATATCATCCGGTTAGTAGGTACATTTGAGCAATAAAGAGTTTATCTATCTATCTAAACTTTATGAATTTAATCCAGGTCTGATAAATTTGAATTGGAGCTAGCCGACTACAATAACTGACTAATATACATTTTAGTACACTCACGATGAAATATATTATTTTATGGATTAACAATATTTATCAGAAACTCCTGAACAGCTGCTTTGTAACACAGATAAATATGTATTTGTTTTTTTAACCCCCGACGCAAAAGACGGGTGTTATAAGTTTGTTTTTAATCCAGACGAAAGTTTACCTCTGCATTTTAAATAATTATAATACTTAGTAAAATTTGACTTTTAAAAACTAAAAAAGTTGGGTTATTGTAAAATATTTATAAATCATTATCATCAACCTTTCAGGTCAATACTATATAAATACTCATTTCCATAGCCACACATACATAGCTCACAGCTCCATGGATACAAAAATCCTTAAAATCATTTTAATCCTTGTGTCTTATGTCGGTGGTTACTTTGACTAGTCCGCAACTTTATTCAATATCCTAACGTTATTCGTCATTCCATCAAGTTACAATGCGAGGTCTCTTACGATACGATACCTACATTTTCTGATCTCGATCTTCCAAAAAACACGTAACGAAATAGAATAAACTAAGGAAACTATAGTACATAATAATATATTTGTATTTTTATACGCAGCAATTCTTCTGGGCAAGCATCCGGATATCAAAGCGGAACATTTCAGTGATGTGAGGCACATTTGCTGCGGAGCCGCGCCGCTGGCTGCGTCCGATGTTTACGCGATACTCGAGAAAAGCAAGGTAAAACATCCCTAATCGCTTAATAAGCGTTAAAATATGATAGCATTGTAAAATTTAAGCCAGTATTTAAGCACATTTTTTATGGACGATTTCGCTTTGCTCACATGTTAGCGAAGCGAAATCGTCCAAGCAATATGACAGTTGCAAACGTCTGAGCGAAGCGAGTGAAATTGTTTATTAATTCAAAACAATTTCGCTGTAGTGACGTTATTTGCTTTAGCTTCTGAAAAGGTCAAGTTAAATTGTAAACTATATTATAATTCATTTTGCATTAAGACAATACATTTTAAACAAAAAAAAAATTATGGATAAATAAATAAATAAATAAATAAATAAATAAATAAATAAATAAATAAACGTTTCACACTCATAGCTCCCCACTAGGAATAAATCCTAGTGAATAAGGTGAGAGGTATCGGTATAGGTAGCATTATATTCACGTTCAAAGTGCGATTTGTTATTATTCAACTTTTACGTAAATAATATGTAAATGAGGGTGGGATCTTTAACATTATTTTTAACCGACTTCAAAAAAGGAGGAGGTTATCAATTCGACTGTTTGTTGTTTTTTTTTTTATTTTATTTTATTTTTTTGTTACCTCATAGCTTTTGACTGGGTGAATCGATTTTGATGATTATTTCTCTATTAGAAAGCTGACGCTTCCCATTTGGTCCCATTTCAATTTAGTCCAGTTCTGATAATGGTATCCATGAGAAAACTATATAAGTCTTAAAGCATTAAGTAGGTACGTTAAGTAGGTAAGTATTTATTATAATTTTTTTTTTATGTAGGTTTATAAATATGACACAGTTTTTCTTCTATATTGGACACCCCGTTTTTAATATTTTTTATCTATCCTCTCCATCCTAAGGTTGCCTGGAAGAGATCGCTCTTAGCGATAAGGCCGCCAGTTGTCGCACTAGTTTTTAGGTGTTATATCCTACTGTTTGTAATTTATGGTGTGAACAATAAAGAGTTTATCTATCTATCTATCTATCTACGTGCGCGACAAATAGATGATTAACGCAATAGTCGGTCTTTTGAAGTCGGTTTTTGTTTTTTGTTTTGTAAAAATAATGTTCTTGTCGACAACACTTTCGACGCTGTCGTACTGAGAATAGACTATTGTCAGAGCATTACTTCCGACTTACGTAACCTATGGCTATACTACTATGGGGTTTCGGGGAATTATACACTAGAATCACATACTCAATCGGTTTTATGGAAGCTACTCACAATTTTAATAATATCTCAGCACTTCACTTATTCACAATCACAATCAGAGGACAGGCGGCTTAGCCTTTCCAATCTTCCATCTTTTATCTCGCCTCCATATTATCACCGGCACCGCCATCTTGTCGGTGTTCTCACGACTCCCCCGTCGTGAGAGTGACGCACCATCCGTCAGCCAGCCGACAGTGGTGCCACCATCAAGACGTTGGGGGTTGCCATGCTAACACTACAATAACTCCTAAACTTGAAAATACCATCTCACTATAGGTACTCCATCTTAGACTATAAGATACCTATCCTTATAATTTTCCTTCATCGGCAGCTCAATCTCATTTATGGGATTTCTACTCACGCCTACGGGTTCTGATCTAAACGCTCCAGTTTCTGGGCTTGTATTATTCCATAAATACTTGTATATTTTTTTTAATTCTCATTATAATTTGGCACTATCCAGAAAGACATCGAGTTCAACCAAGGCTTCGGCGCGACGGAAACCACCTCACTCGCCACGTCTACCTTCAAAAAGACCCAGAATTTGGATTACTCGGCCTGCGGAGTGCCGATGGCTGGAGTCACCCTTAAGTTCATCGACCCTCTCACTGGTGACCCCGTGCCTGTTGGTCAAGTAAGTGGAAATATTTTATCCTCAAACGTTTTCTGCTCGTGCGCGTTTCTAAAGCTAGCGTGCTGTCTTCGAACAAATTGTCATTCGCAGAAATTGTGTCAAAGTCATGCCTTGTCCGATGTATTAAGTTTCGATGGCAAATAGCTAAGCTTATTGTATGACATCTACGATCTATTTATTTCGACTACCACTTACCGCTACAGCCATCTATTGCAAAACGGCGGAAGCAAAGTTGTACACCTATGTAAAATATATTTTTAAAAACCAGCTTTTATTACTTTGTCATCAGAGTTACACTGGTATACCTAAATTAGCTAAATTAGACAACGAGAAGTGGCTGAAAATGTAGCTATTAGACCTACACTAATAAACTAACATAGCAAGTTAAAGAAAATCTTGTAACAAAATGCACGGATAATGCTGACAGAGGCAATGCCGTAATATATTGCTAGTTTTACAACATTAAATTACGTTATGATTATCTATAATGCGATATTATGCATTAATAGGCGACAAGCCTGAAGCCTAAATAAAACTTAACAATCATAAACCTACTCCAAATTCTCCATAGGTCGTTATTCAATAACTAAGGGGTCTTTAGACTTTATGTAATCAAAATCCAAAATTGCATAAGTAAGTTTAGACTCTAGACTAATAGACTAAACTATTAACTTAATATTGCTTTTTAACATAGAGGTTATCTACATGGCACGAAAAGTATGGAATAAAAATATTTACTGAAAACCATAAAAATGTCTTTGAAATTCTGTTCGTGACATAGTAAAACATAAATCTGCGCAAACGCTCGCACGCTTTGAAAATAATCAAAGCAATGTGACGCAAGTTGGGTCAACGACCTCACGACGCAACTGACTGGTCCGGTCAGCTGATTGGGTCAACAAATCGTAGGGTTGTCAACCTAGGTCAAATGTAAGATAAAGATAAGATAAGATAAAGTTTATTTCATAAAAGATATTTACAATGAACAGTGAAAACTTAGAAAATAAAAATACCTACTTACCTAACAACAAAAAATAAATGGTTCACAAAACTTTTTTTTATTTTTATTTTGATTTAAAATCTCTGTATGCATCACTTAATCGAACAATCTGTATAGTTTGTTATTTCTACGAGTATCTTTGTTCGGGTGAAGTCTTGCAACTCAATTTTGAACCTCTTCCCGATGTCCGGTTGAGCTGAAATTTGGTATACGAGTTACGTGCTTGATTTTGAAAATAAGTTTGAAATAACTCATTTCTGATAAACCTTTTTAGCGGGTTTATAAATCTTGTTTTTCTTTACAGTCAGGAGAGTTGTGCGTGAAAGCGCCTGTAGTCATGAAGGGTTATCACAAAAACCCGACAGCCACGGCAGAGACTATGACTGAAGATGGATTCTTCAAGACCGGAGACTTGGGCTACTTCAAGTCTGGAAGCGGGCTCTTTATCACTGATAGGATAAAGGAGCTTATCAAGGTAAGTTTTTTTTCACATAATTTTTTCATACACTTTTTTCAAAAGAGTTTTTATTCTGCCCAAAATAGAGTATTTTCATTACGTCAAATTCGCATTTAATTAATTTAATCATATCCATGAAAATAATTTTTAAGTAAGTGCTACTACTAGATTTTAAGGCAATTAGGTTTTGATAGACCTTATGTGTGCCCCGGTTTCACCTTGGTCCAAATAATCCCGTTCGTTTATTGACGCGTACTTGCCAACCGCTAGTTTAGCATAATCTTTTTATTTAAAATGTAATATTTCGATATTCTCTCGATTACTTTCTAAATTTTCTACTAATTTCGAAATCAACAGTAAATAAACGGATCTTCTAGTGGTTCAAAGAAAAAAGCAGCGGCCTTTGATATTACTACGAAAATACATGTATTTATATCGCTCATAACAACCAACCTAATCTACCGCCTACAGCGGAAAATAAAAAAATATTATATTATTTACATATTATTATTATATCGCCCCCATTCCGAATAAAAATATTATATGCTGGCAATCCGCTACCTACATTTTTATATTCGCCTAATAATATTACCCGAACTGCTACAAAAGTATCAAAGTAACACCACATAAAAAAAATAAAAATTCACCTTTCATCCAAAGATTTTTGGGACGATCCCTTTCAAACAAGTTTTGGATGAGAGGGCTTTTAGCGATAAGACCGTCTTTGGTGTTTTTAGTGTGCCTGAATTTCCTTTTGTTGTGAGTAAAAGTATTATTGTATCGCATTGTTTCTAGGTTAAAGGCATGCAAGTAGCGCCGGCGGAGCTGGAGAGCATCCTCCGCTCGCACCCCGCGGTCGCGGACGCGGCTGTCATTGGTGTGCCTCATGAATTCTACGGAGAAGCGCCTAAAGCCTTCATCATTAGGTATGTAATTCTACGTAGCTCTTCCTATTTCTTAGTAAATATTTGTAGTTTACTGATATACGTATTTTGACGTAGATCTTCGTAGCTCTGCGTAGGTCTGTATAGTTCGACGGACATCTGTGTAGATATTTGTAACTCTTAGCAGCTGTGCGTGGATCTGTGTATCTCTTTGTTACTTTTACTAGTTTTTAGTTGGTAATCTGTGGTGCTGCTTAGCTCTACGTAAGTCTACGTCAATCGACGTATGAGCTCGTAGCTCTGCGTAGATCTTCGTAGCTCTGCGTATCTCTATGCCGTGTTTCGTAGTTCTTAGTAGATAATTATAATTACGTAGATCTTAGCTCTACGTAAATCTGCGTAGCTCTGCGTGGCTCAACGTAGCTCGTCATTTTATTTTCCAGTTGTAATAATCGATTATTATTCTCTATTTATCAGGAAAAGCGGCAAAGACGCGTCAGAAGAAGAGCTACAAGACTTTGTTGCCGAGAAAGTGGCCGTGTACAAGAAGATTGAAGAAGTGGTGTTCGTCAAAGACATTCCTAAGACTGCTTCGGGTAAAATATTGAGAAAGGATTTGAAGAAAATGTATGCGTAGCTGGCTGTGATAGGTTAAAATAATGTGGTGATATAGGATAAGTTACCTTATTTGGTAAAGTGTTTGGTTGACGTGTAGAGCATTTGTTTGAAGTCCACTGTCTTAGGCGGGTGACGGGTGGCTACAACGCGATGCCATGTAATTTGAAGATCTATCCATAGGCTAAAGCACTGGAAAAGTTTGACTAGTGAAAACCCGGGAAAAGTTCCATTTAAAAAAAAGACGAAAAGTGATGGCAGAAAAGAGAAAGAGATGGAGAAAAAAATAGTTAAAAGTTTATCTGTCTATCTATACAGGGCTATGAGGAAAGGGTATGCTAAGCCGAAAAAGGCTCAAAGTACTCATCATTATGAACAACTTTGGCTGTGGGACCAACTCGGAAAACAAGAAAAACCCATAGGTTGGTCCCATAATGAGTACTATGAACCTTTTACGGCTTAGTATACCCTTTCCTTATAACCCTATAAATCTGGCGGAAAAACAGGTTTTTTAAATATTTCGTTTCCGTTGGGGCATCAAAACTAAAATCGTGCCCCACGTGTATCGTATAATCCTTTTTATGTTATTGCAATTGTTCTGCGTCATTGCGTTATCACATTACCTTAGGTACTCTAAGACAATGGATGATAAGAGAAATTGGTATCATCATGACTAAGTAAGCTGTTATTGTTTTTGGACACAAAATAACAAAACCAATTCCGTTTTTTAATCTTTCTGATCTCTGCCAGTTACTGGGATGATTACACGTAACGAGTACAGTGGCGAGACAGTAAATGGGCACACTCGTCCGAACAAACATTTCTGTTTGAAAATAAATAAATTGATAAAAAATTGCTATTCCAGTTGTTCCACTAAAGTTAATTTAATACAGAAATCGAAATAGTTGTTGTTGTTTGTTTGTGAAGTACTTAAATTTATAAATGTGAAATATTTAAATTGTGTCATGCTTGGAAAATGGTGCTTCATTTATTTGATACCTACATACCTATTTATGATACAAAATTAAATCGGTAAAATATTGCCAATTATAAAGGCTTTTGTTAACAAACGTAAAATCAACTAAGAGTGTTGATGTCCTTGTCTATTGGGCCGTAATGACAAAGACAGGTATATAATTTAGTGAGCTTATTTAGATCTGTCAACTAAAGCTTTTAAAATTGGCTATGTCCTGCTCATTATAAAAAGCCAACACGATGCACAGTAGTTTACGCAAAAATATTTTTTTTCCCACATTTTGATAAACACGTTTTTTTTTATTGTGATGGGGGTGACAAAAAATATTCTAAACCCTATAATATTGTGTTACTTGTGACATCGCTTGATTGTGGTTATTTCAAATACAGTACAACAGCAACACAGATATAATAGATGTGGTTAAGTGCAACTACAGTTGTCCAATTGTTTCTTTATTGTTTAAAGAGAGACGAACGTAGTTACACCGCCCAATCAACGACAAGTACATTTATTTGACGACCTACTGTAGAAATGTGGCATGTTCATTGTTCATAACCCAGTGTTTGCATTACAATAGTGTGTAACGGACTTAAGTAGGTAAAATTAAGGATATAAGTTAGGTAAGGGTTGCAATATTAGATGTATGTACTTAATATATTTTTGCAATAAAATATTTCTTTGTAACGTTTATTTTGTCTTTTATTGTTTTTTAGTCTTTTGACCATTTTATAAGGGGTCCAATTCTAAAATACTATAAAAAAATAACGCTTCTGTTAACAGCAGATCTACAGCACCCTTTGCAGGCGGTAAAAACATTTTGTGGTCGGGTTTTCGTTTTTATTTCAGCAATTCTGAATACTTGTCTATTTATGGACTAAGCTCTGTCTACAAGAAATCTTATCTCTAATTGCGGCAAAATAAAACCATGTGGTACCGATAGCAATGAAATAGTGATAACTAAAAAATAGGTAAAAAAAAATTTATAATAAGATATAAAACCGTGGGGCAAGAAAACCGTGGGACCCCACGGTTTTATTTTAGTCTAGTCTATGCATATGTTTATAATTCCCACGACTGTATCTATTTTATTATTTTTTGGTTTTTAGTACATTTATCTTAAACATTGCAATGTATGTTTTTTTTAACCTAAAACCGTTTAACTTAAAAATTTTTTTTACCTATTTTTATTTTCTAGTTTTTAGTTTTTATTTTATATAGTACATTGTATTATACTGGTTGAGCACTTTCATTTGATACCCATATTGATGGGATCGATAAAACCTACGTTATCCGCCATTTTGTAGCGGCCGCCATCTTGTATTTCAATTTTTTATAGTATATTGTATTCTGCTTGTTGAGCCCTTTCATTTGATACCCATATTGATGAGATTGATAAAACCTACGTTATCCGCCATTTTGTAGCGGCTGCCATTTTGGATTTCAATTTTTTATAGTATATTGTATTCTGCTTGTTGAGCCCTTTCATTTGATACCCATATTGATGGGATTAATAAAACATAAATTATCCGCCATTTTGTAGCGGCGTCCATCTTGAATTTATAATGATAATGAATAAACATAATTGTATTGTCACCAAAATCCAAAGTGTATACAAAATTTCAGATTAATCGGTTAACAGGAAGAGGGTGAAATTTGAATATTTACTTATACCTATATCTATCTACTACTATACCACACCCGGAACGCTGTAGAGGCCTCAGTGGCCAACAGCATTCAGCCATTAATAAAAATAAACGAAAATTAAAAAACAAAAACAGGAACACGCTGTAGTCCTCAGCACTGTTTTGACTCTTTCCGGGACACCAACGCTTACGGCAACATGGGTTTCCCAAAAACATACTCAGTAACACAATTACTTGGAAGTATCGGTTATAATATAAGGTAATCACTATATTACGTGTCAGATTGTTTCTAGAATATGTAACAGAAAACGACATCAAAGTAAATTTATAATAGTGGTTGAGGATACCTACCTACCTTTTTTTTGACGGAGGGAAATCATGGAAAGATACCCGGCTGCCATTGGGAGCAACCAAGTTATGTGGGGTTACAAAATCACTAAAACCCCGTCGATGGCCAGCCTCTGTGCTTGATTTAGGGCACCAGGATCTCTGACGAATTCACAGTGTTGCCCCCCCATCACGGTACCCGAGGCAGTATTCTCAGGACGTTGGTCCCACTTCCGCCTCTACAACTATACGGGCCACACCGCACCGTTGTCTTCCCTGGGCTCGTTCAAGAAGGTAGCCAGATTCCCAAATCAGACCACCCACGAGCCCAAAGGCCCCTTTTAGTCGGCTCTTACGACAGACAGGGGATACCGAATCTGTATTTTAAGACCCCGGCTCCAGGGTCAACCCACCTATAGGATACCTAGGATATCTTATTGAGGATACCCACATTATAGAACACTAATTGCTTATCAGGTAGGCAATATGGTGTTTTTTTTTAAATTCCATCATACATGTAATTATCTAGGTTCACTTAAATACTCACCTACCTCAATGGACTGAAAGAAAATCATGGATAGAGCAGGTAACATACGAGTACATATATGTACAATCTCATCTTCATAACTCCTTTAATAAAGTACAAGCAATTCACTTCGCCGTAAATAAACATTAAAAATTATCAGGCGCGTGCGAACTTCCAGAAACCACTAACTAGAACAAAATAATTAAAGTAGAGCTCGTATGCCAGGCGCTGAAAACGCAATAATTTGACTTCAGACTTAAGCTTAACTGACACAAATACAATTTACAATTTATTTATTTTTAATTACCTTATATTATCTAATGCTTAATTGCAGACTCAGAGATCCATATTATACAAGGTCCATAAAGGGGCTTACCATAAATTAGGTCACACGTAATTTAAGGAAAGGGGGGGGAGGTCGACTAAGTGTGACATTTTGTAAAAAAAAATATTTAAATTGCTGAAAAATAGTTTTTTTTATAAGTTGAAAAAAAACGTCCAAACAGATTCTAAAGTACATTAAATTCTATTTATTATGTTGAGTATATTGCTATAGGTACAATTTAAAAACACGGAACAACAGCTACATTTACTTTTACAAGCGCTTACCTAAGTTAGTTAGATAAGAAAATAGCAGGTGTACCAACTATTTTCTAGTTGTTAAACATTTTCTGGTTATACCTACAACAAATTTAATGGCCGTTATACTCGTACAACATGTAGTAATTTAAATCATAATAATTATGTACCTACCTATATCATAATAATAATAAAAAATCTTTATTATAATAATTTATTGTTATTTTATAAGCAGGGTTATAAATAAAGGATAAGCTAAGTCAAAAAGGAGTCCCCTCAACCCACTCCTCCTCACCTGCTTCTAATTGTAAACCACTATTACCACAGAATACTAAGCTTTTACTATAGGTAGAGACAAACCTGAAATTGCAACAAAAAATCATTTTGTCAAATAATGCCATTCATATTTTTAAAAGCTTTTATTTAGCTTGCAATGTTTAAAACTACCTAATATAAATGTAGTAACTATGTTTGTTCGGATGGAATCTTGCAACTCAATTTTGAACCACTTCCCGATGTCAGATTGTGCTGAAATTTGGTATACATGTGTAACTCCGATAACACTGCATTAAAAGATTGACTTTAAAAAAATTTTTAAATTAAATTTATTTTATGGAACTGCTCGTTTCTTTTTTCTCGGTCGCAGAGTTGGTGAAATATTAAAAATTGTATTAAATGTAAATATAGCTAACATAATAAGTTCTATATCACAACACAAAGCTTACTGATAGTCAGATACCTAGAAAGAGCTTCATTTCGTTTATTTTCGCGTGTGACAGAATCTTGTCAACCAAAGGTTGACACGTTTTAAACTTGCTACAGAACTTGTAACTTGTTATCGAAGGTTTATGAATATTTTAGTAATAACAATAAATGTATAATATCTACGAGTAGTTTATGTGTAGAGAAAAAAAAACATTCTAGGATTTTTTGCTTATTGATTTTAAATCAGTTAATGATAATTGTTCCTGGTTAATATTTATGTTCAAATAATGTTATGTGGACATAATTAAAAGTTATGTGTATACCTAAGCAGGTAAATGGGCAAGCAAAATGTCAAAATAATCTAAAAAACTATAGAAAAGAACTAATGCAAAAACATTGCGTAAATCACTATATTTCCAAAGTGAGCGAAAAAGATAAAGATAAAGCTAAACTACTTTTAAAATTGGTGAATTTTAAAAGATATGTCTTACAGGTGGGGTTATTTATAAATATATAATTATATAGGTAGGATTACAAGGAAGTATTGAATAATATTTAAGTATTTATAATATTTAATATTTAGTAAGTATTTAATATTTTAGAAAGTAATAATAATATTTAAGCTGCACCCCGTGGTTTCACCCTCGCTTTTCGGGATAAAAAGTGGCCTATGTGTAAATCCAGACCGTGAACAACCTTTTTTTCAAATTATAGGTAAATCCGTTCAGCCGTTTTTGCGTAAAAGAGTAACATACATACATCCATACAGAATCCATAATAGAAAGTAGGATAGGATTTATTATTTTCATAATTTTCATGGGCATTACTTACTGGAGGAATTCCTTTGTGTAAATAAGTATGTAGAGAACCGCTTTAACAACTAACTGGCCCCAACTCAGCAAAATGCCGGTTGTGGACAGCTACCTATATAGCACCGGTCTTTTTTTTCAACCGGCTTTCTGCTATGATTCCCGCACATGCACATTTATTTGTAGGCTATGTAATTGTGTTTTTTAATAGAGTTGACAACAAAGAGATGTGGCAATTCCTATAAAAGAGCACCGGCCGGTTGCGGTTGGAAACACAACATCGCGTGCCTTGAACAATAAAAGGCTCCTACACTCATCCATTTATCCTGTATGTATAGGTATAAATTACCTACTTACGCAGCTGTAGGCACAAAAATATTTTCTCTGTCTGCCTATTTTAGTACATCGCCCCGCTTTACGGCGACCGCACGTCTCTCCCTCGCGTTGTTGTTATTTATATTTACAAACATTGCGCTGGTTTTATCAATTGCTACGGATATAAATGTAAGTAGATTTCGCGTTCCAGAATTTATATGAGATTTAATTAGTTTTTTGTTGGCGTGATGTTAATAATAAGAAGGCTATGCATGATAGTAGTGGTACATTCATAACCGATGAGACCGGTAAGTGATCAGTTCAGCGTAAATTGATGCTTGCGCGATTGTTTGGTTAGCAGCGACGACGCCGCGTCCCGGTTCAATGAAATAAAATGGGATAAACAAAGTTATAAGGAAATATGCTAAGCAGAAAATGGCTTAGAGTACTTCATCATGAATGAACAAATTTTACTATGGGACCAAAATTGAAATCGTGAAAAATCTGCTATTTCATACATTTTGATTTGACATATTTTATAGGACAGCTGATTTTTTCCGCGATTTCAGGGTTCGTCATATAGTAAAAGTTATTTAAGGACGAACCTTGAAGTAGCTTGCCTTTTCGGCAGCATGCCCTTTTGTTATAACTCTGTATATAACTCTGTATAGTTAGGAAGTTATTTATTTGTGAATATAAAATTACCTACATAATTTTCACTTAGGTATTTTATTGCTTCGAAACTTGGATCAGATTTGTCTAGGCAATAGATTCTCGTCAAATAATATAACAGTTAACTAGTTAAGTTAATTACTACTCAAAAATACTCACAATACTATACTGAATTTTCGTAAATTCACAAAACAGCCGTTGAAGGTATAGTAGCAGTAGGTAGTAGAAAATATACAGTTGTTTAAATATTAATATTATGAAATAAGGTTAAATGTAGTTAGGTACACGTGTTTGTGCTTTGACCTAATCTATCCCTATCGATCCTGAAATATCAAATTTGAAACCGCACTTCTATACTACGCTACAACTTTGTACAATTAATAAACTATTTAATCTACTAGATAGCTATTACATGGATAACACTCTTATCAATGTCTTGTTTTCAGTCACAACATAGCGTTTGTCCTCGTTGCTAGTGAACATGGCGTCCAAAAACATTTTCACGTTAAACAGAACTTTGTCGACGCTGAAACAAAGTTCAAAATACTCCAGCGTAGCTGCCAGGCATCAGAGTGTATGGACGCCAGACAAAGTCATACAATCTCCATTTAAAAGTGTTGAAATTCCTAATTGTACGCTGTACGATTATGTGTGGCAGAATTTGGATAGATGGCCGGAGAGGACTGCTGCAGTAAGTAATTTTAAATTTCCCAATTTGGCAACGCAAGATTTTTCTTCGTCAATCTCACTCTCATTCTTAATAGTAGTGCCTAAATTAATCTCAGGCGCGCTTAAATAAAGCTCCAGTACCTTACTTACATACATTTCTTAATCCAGAAGCAACTGCGACTCTATATAGTGACGATTTATGAAATACAATCGGACGGTGACTGGAGAAAAAATAACCTGAAGATTGGCCTAAGGATTTGTGTTTTGAGAGAGGCTTATGTTATAGCTCAGCAGTGGGCTCATGTAGACATTGACTTACTGCTAGCTATAGATATCTCAAAAAACGTAATAACCCACTCAAATATGCAGCTTTTCAATTTAAGTTAACTGTCACAAGTAGGTACCTTTCGCCAAATCATCAGTTCATCGTGCTATAGAGCATCCTACGCTCATCTATGCTTGCTGATGCGTGATTTCCGCTAAAGAACACGCTAACCCCCAAATATTTCTGCTAGCAATGTAGCCGCCCACTGCCACTTGGTAAATGCTTAAATGCTAATAAAACAAATGAACCGTTTCCAGGTCTGCGCTATCACAGGCCGTGGCTACACATACGAGCAAGCCTTCAAGCTATCCAACACTTTTGCTGCCAACCTTCGAACCAAGATAAATGTTCGAGATGGCGACGTCGTGGCCATCATGCTGCCTAACATACCTGACTTCCCCCTGGTTGCGATGGGAATTCTGGAAGCTGGTGGAGTGATTACGACTATCAACCCGGTTTACACTGCCCGTAAGTATCTTTACCTTACTTTTGTACAACTGTGTGAAGAGAAGAGACACACACTTTGCCGCACTTACCTAGAACAGTACAGTGTTATCCATAATATTGAACGTAAATAGTTCGAAACTTAAGTTTTAAACTGTTGTTGGACGTCTGATACATGTAATATACAAAACAGGATCCCTGTAAACAGTTGTAGCCAGACGAGTAGACATTTCTTTGTTGTCTGTATCAATCCGAGAAGGTCACAAAATATTTTTTTTGTCTGATACACGCATACCGACTGTCCGTTAAGAGTAAGACCGTTCAGCAAATAATATGTTGAAAATAAATGCAGAATCTTACTGAAGTGTCCACAATCACTTATTTTACGCGGATTACCTCATCGTGTTTATTTCGATAATGGCAGACAGTTCACGGGATACATCTATAGGTAGATAGGCCGTTTGCCATTTTGATATAAACTGCAGGCTTATTAACTTTGAACGAACAATCATGTCATCAATGAAGAGTAGGAACTACTGATGTAACTGTTTTGTTTGTACGAGACCTAAATAAGGTTGAAGAGTCAATTGCTTGGTAACTGGTCAATTTACGAACATTGGAAATTATTGAGAGCGTCGAACTTATCCAATGAATGGCCATACTCGTGTCGCAGTATTTGATACGAAATGAATACGTAGTAGGTAGTGATAGTAAACATTTTTTGTTGAAGGCAGTGCGCTGTTACATAATTGAATTCAGATACAACAGAAGTTTTTTGTTAACTGCAGAGATGTTATCTGATAAACAAAGTCGTTGTTTGATGATAGCATGACGATAAATTTACATTTTGAGGTACTCAAGCTTGTAAAGCGGTGCAAGAGCATTTATCTAATTTTGGTAGGTAACTCTACATGCTACAAGTATCAATACGATATTAGCAAAGAATAAGTACCTTGTACCCACGACACTACTGGTGACAGTGTTGTAGAGCAGGGAAATAACCTGTTTATTACCTGTGTTTTTATGTTTGTATGTACGTGACGTGACCAATAAGTATTGATTCGTCATGCATTGTTTACTTTAAAATAAACAATACTCTAAAATATTTTTCCTTATTTACTTCATTTATATTTTGTAAGACATTTGAAAAAAGGGACTGCAAATATGACACACATACGAAATCATAAATCATGTTCATGTTGTACATAGGTTTTTAATTTAGGATTGGCTACTAACTTTTAGATAGAACATGAAGATCTAAATTCTAAGCAAACACTTTTCAATTAGGTCCCAAATGACTTAGGCGGTAAGAGTTAAATTCTTTGCCATAAATTAGTAGTCACATATTGTATTTTGGTTATTCCAGATGAAATCCAAAGACAGCTACTTATGTCATCTACCAAAACCATCGTGGCTTTACCAGAAAACCTAACAGTCATCAGAGAGGCCCTAAACATCGCAAAATTGGACATTCCCATAATAGTCGTAAAGACAAATGGTGCCCCTACTCCAGAAGGAACAATCTGTTTTAACGAGCTAAGTGAAGATGTACACGCAGACACGAGTGTTTTAAAGAAGGTGAGAAGGAATCCCAATGACATCTGCTTTTTGCCGTATTCGAGTGGGACGACAGGACTTCCTAAAGGCGTAGAGCTATCACATAGAAACGTGATTGCAAATGGGGAACAAGTCAACGAACCTGCCATTGTGTGCCACAATCTGACCACCGGTAAGTTTTAACAGAATTAACTTTGGCCCAATTGAATCTTTGGGTTCTCTGTTGTTAAAGAAATGATATGTACCTAATAGATTTTGCATGAATACTTTAGCATTATTTCCATTGTAAAGGGCCTTGAACTTTATCACAGCAGAATGGTTATCTTTCACCGGTTTTGTCAAAGTATCTGAATAATGTTTATTATTTATATAGATTACTACTACGACTGCGTATTATCAATATTAACACCTAGCACTTAAACTTTGTACTCAACAGATACAGATATTATTCTCACGTACTTTGTTTTAGTAACAAAAATCCGTTTGGACCTGATATTAGGAACAGCAAAATTTCGAAATATGTAAATTATATTTTTTTACTTGCTGTTTTAAAAGTTGTGTTTTTTAAATGTTAACATTTTATTATTCATACTCTTTCTCCTTTTTCCTACTTCTTTCTTTGTTTACTAAATAATCTTTAACTATTGTCCTCTTCTCCTTTCTTCGCCTTCCTTTTATTTTTGTTTTTTCTCCTTTTTCTTTTCATTTTCCTAAAATTGCAATGATTTTGTCATTTCAGCAACACACCAAGACGCAGTATTGGCAGTGTTGCCATTTTTCCACATTTACGCAGCCACTGTTATAATGTTCCACAAACTGTCGTTGGGAATCAAACTGGTAACGCTACCCAAACTTCAACCGGAGCACTATTTTCAGACGTTGGAAAAATTTAGAACAAATCTTTTGTTTGTGGCGCCTCCGTTAGGTAAGTGTAAACCATATCAGCCAGAACATTACATTTAAAATTAGTTTACATACTACCTATAACTGAAAATGTTGAGTGGGTTACCTATTTCAAGACAATGGTTTTTTTATCACCTAAAAATGCAAAATTAAGACTTAGGTACCTACCTAATTTCGAAGTGAATAACTTTTTTGCCATGAAATCAAATCTTACTAGAAATATGTGATTTTTTTGTTAATAATTAAGCTAATCTTTATATTTTGCCTTGAATTTCAGTGCTACTGATGGGGTCTCACCCAGCCGCGACAGCCAAGTCTCTGCAGTATGTCGAGATCTTGATCAACGGCGCTGCTCCCTTGGCTGCTTCAGACGCGGAAAGGTTCATAAGCAGGGCCCAGGTTCGTTCGAAACTTTTCAAGTCATTTTCATGTACGATATTCAGCAAATATTGTTTATTTCAGTTCAAGAGAAGAAAACGTAGTTACGAGTAAGTCATCAACGCCGCTAGTGTTGCAGGTTTTCATTTGCAGCGGTTTTGCTTAACATCAGGCTGGCCGTCTGCCTGTTTGTCGCTCGTTTGTATAAAAAAAAAAGTCTATCCGTGAGCGTAACCCATTGTAGTGACTACCTACGGCAGATGGCAAAGAAATCCAAAAACCGGGCTAAGTTGCGTAGGCATAAATGTCCAGCAGTGGAACGCTGATAAAATAAGGATAAATTTAAAACAATCTCTTACATGATTGTTCTAAAAGCGCAATGCTAACCTGGCTTATCAGCTCGTCGGTTCAAGGTACAAGTTCGGTTCAAGGTACAAGTTCGGTTCAAGGTACAATGTCTATGCAAGCCTTAGCAATTTTATTTATTGCCTTTCACTTAGCTATACGAGTAGGTACCTACTGCTGTCTGGTGGGTGACCCATCAAATGAACCTTTAACCATATTTTTGCTCATTTGCGAAGATATTATAGGTAATTAATAATTCGTTTTTGTATATATTTCCAGAAAGACATAGACTTTCGTCAAGGATATGGCTTGACAGAGACTTCTCCTACTGTCACAATCACTCCAAAAGGCTGGAATAAGAATTATGACGTCACAGGTCCACCTATTCCCAATACTGAGCTCCGGATCGTCGACCAGGATTTGAAGAATTTGGGGCCAAATGAGGTTAGTGCCTAGAATATCTAAGCTTCCTGTGTGTTACGTTTGATCTTTGATAAAAATAAGCTACTCGTAAGTTGATCACGTCAGCGCTGCGCTAACCTTGAAGCATAGTAAATTGTGGACTACAAACTAAACTCCTTGACTGATTATACGGATATTTTGTAGCCAATACATTATCAGCGCTTAAAATAACAGTAACAATAGCCAAAATTGGTTTTGTTGTTGATCCAGAAATTATACATATTTATATCGAAGTCACGGAATCGCAGTTCGAGATGAAAACCCGAATAAACTTTTATTTTTAAACCTTATTCATACTGTCCTCAGACTGGTGAAATTCTCGTTCGTGGTCCGCAAGTAATGAGAGGCTATAGAGACAACCCTCAAGCCAACAACGAGGCGTTTACTTCGGACGGGTGGTTCAGGACCGGAGACCTGGCGACGGCGGACGAGGCAGGCTTCATTACTATAGCTGATAGGCTGAAGGAGCTTATCAAGGTAAGGCATACTATGCTTCTTTAAGAAGTTTTTTAAACCATTACTTACCCAAGTAACGGTTAAAGAGACTGAGTAACATAGAGGCTTTTATAGTGGGTATACCTACCTGTTTGGGTCAACGGTAGTGTGTCCGCCTTACATTATTACAAGCCGGATTCGATTCCCGGATGGGCAGGTGGTTGAATGATGAATTTAAATATCTGCTCAGGGTCTGGGTGTTAGTTGGCCTTGTCTTTGTGTTCCATGGCATCCCCGACACAGGGTATCCTAGTGGGGAGCCATGAGTGTGGAACGTTTATACGAGTGTTTCAGGATTGGGGCTTGGCGATGTATTATATTTACGTTTATCAAAAGGAACTGATCGTAGAGTTTGTTTTGTTGTTCTTTAGTTAAAAACAATCGCAGAAAGCCATAGCTATAAGGCCAGTTAAGATGTACCGATTTTATCGTTCGTAAAATGTTTCAAAGTTTTCCTATGCTATGAAAACACAACACAAATTACACTTTTCTGTAAAAAGTGGTGAAATAGAAATGGACTCACAAATTAGCGTACCGATAAAGTCTTATATTATATCTTAGGGTGGCGAGCACAGTGCTGTGCCGCGCAGGGTCTTGAACTATAAGAGTTCAAAACTCTGGGTGACGCAGACTTGTTATTGGCAAACGGACTTTTAACATCAGGCGAACGATTTGCTCGTCTCGTCACTCAATAGCATAAAAAAGTGTTGCTAATGTATGTTTATCAATTATGTTACAGGTAAAAGGCTACCAAGTACCCCCAGCAGAATTAGAAGCGGTTCTCCGAGAACACCCGTCCGTCACCGACGCAGCAGTCATAGGCGTACCACATCCAGTCAACGGCGAAGCACCCAAAGCTTTTATAGTCCTTAGAAAAGACAAACCATGTGAAACCAAAGACGTAGTAGACTTTGTCAAAGAAAGAGTGGCTCCTTACAAAAGAGTTACAGACGTCAATATTATAGATGCTATTCCCAAAAGCGCATCGGGAAAGATTTTGAGACGGGTGTTGAAGGAGAAATATTGTTAGGTGTAAAACTTAAATATGATTTTGAATACAGGGTTATATAGAAAGGGTATGCTAAGCTGAAAAAGGCTCATAGTACAACAACTCAAATTATGAACAACTTTTACTGTGGGACGTGGGACCAATCCGGAGTTCGTGAATAAAAATCTGCTGTTCCATATAAAAAAAAAAAAAATACGAAAATTCCGGGTTGGTCCCATAGTAAAAGTTGTTCAGAATCATGAGTACCATGAGCCTTTTGAAGCTTAGCATACCTTTTCTGTATAACCCTATATAAGTAACGAATATACGAATATAGTCCTTTAAGGTATATTAGACGCTTAAACTTTGGCTACGTATAAAGGTAGTCCTAGCTAATAAGCTCAAAGTACATTATGCGTTTTTTACGAGTTTATTAATATTTGAATAATTTTGCAAGTAAAATAAACTGAAGTGAAAAATATTATTTAACGCCATGAATATTGCCTATAACAAAAACTTGTAATATGTACGTAAAATAAAACACAATAATTTTACAAACTTTGTGAAACCATAATTATAAACATTGTATTTTAAAAGTCAAAATGACATTTTTAAAAGAAAGAATAATTTTTAAAAATGATTTTTCATCCCACCATCTCGGAAAGCTTTTTTAATCTTCAATATCTGAGTGGAAAAGCCGTTTTTATTCCCTAGAGGATAAAGTAAATTGAATTTAGAACATCGTGTGCACTAAGTTTGTGAATTAAAAAAAACATTAAACCTATTTACTGCTACCTCTATGGTGCCGAATATATCATACAACTTTTTTTTAATTTGTTAACTCAGACTCGGAACCTTCTTCGTGTTCTTTTTTCAATTTGCTTTGTACGCGGTTCTTTACGCGGCATTTTTTCACGTCATTGTTAAACCTTAATAAAAACAAGAAACTTGAAAACAAGTGAAAAAACTAAAATGATTCTAGCGACGAGGAAGTTTGTTTGACGCCAACAGAATTGACTGAAACTGTTAATAATGCGCAAATGAGCTTTTCCACTCAGATATTGAAGATTAAAAATACTCTTTCCTCGCTGAGGTGGAATGAAAAGTTACGTGTTGCACTCGAGTGCAAAGATTTTTCACCTCGTGCTCTTTTGATTCCCTCGCTAACGCTCAGGATTCTAATTTTGAATCACTCGCTGCGCTCGTGATTCAATTTTAGAATACTTCGCTTGCTCGGTCATCAAAATTGAACACGCGGTTAAAAAGCAACTTTGCACTCTTGTTTAACAAATAACTATTATGGTATACTAGCTGACTCGACAGACGTTGTCCTGTCAAAAGCAAATGTCAAAAGTTACATTAAAAAAGTTTACATTGTCCAAAGCGCTAAAGTTTATGGTTTAAGTATTTTTAAATTTTCTAATTTTTCATGTTTTTTAACACGCTTTTATAGGAGCTATCCTAAGTTAGATCGAACTGCACCCGGTGTGCAAATTTGATTGAAATTGGTGTAGTTTAGGAGTCAATAGCAGACAAACAACGTGACACGTAATTTATATATATTAAGATTACTCTATTTTTGATATTTGTATACATTGTGTATGACATAATTATTAATTATACAGTTAATCTTTCCTTGCATTTTATTCGACTTTCAATTCGATTCGATTTTGGTCGACTGTAGACTGTAGGTGCTTCACCAGAAACTTGGCGATGGCTGAACAGGTAGTGTTCATTACCTACTACTAGCTGAAAGACTGAATGAACATAACAAGATAAACTGTTCTTAATTCTTATTTAAAAATCATTAGTCTTTGCAACGGATAGAACTAACAACAAAGATGGTTGGAACGAAATATCAGCAAAAAAATAACTCATAATATTATGTGGGTTTAATTTTGTCAATAACAAGATAAAACCACCTTTGCTAAAATGATAGGCATAGAGAAATAGGAGAAAATAAAGAAGAAAAAAAGGAATTAGAATGGATATGTGTATGACGAAAATGACGATAATATCGTCATTTTCGTCATACAAAAAAATGAGCATCAAACCATATATTATAAGGTTTGATGCTCATTTCTTATTTTGGACAATAAGACGCCTTATAAAATTATTCATATTCTTATGATATAATTGTATTTAAATTCAAAGGCTACCAAGTACTCACTGGAATTGATGATCTCCGAGTTTACCTGTCTGTCATTGGTGCAGAAGTTGTAGGCATTGTTGCCTTTACAAAACTCAAAAAATATTTAAAACAAGTAATATTGTTGAACAGTTTCATTTATCTTCGGTCCAAGCAGAATTTGATACGTTATCAGTATTAATTTTATCAGCATCCATGTTTATATACGAGTATTTATTATTTTATTATGGTATTAGTAGCCTAGTAGCAGTACAATTGTTACTGCATTTATTTATGTCTGAAACTCTATGTAAAGATCATAATTAAAAAGTGATTTATTTTGTAAAACATACTAAAATGATACTATAACCTATTTGAATAAAACCACTTAATTCAGTAAGAATATATTCGTTCCCTTCCATATTTATGTGTAGGTTCAAAGGCCGTCCGGTATTGGTAGAGATACAGTGAGTCAATGAACGTGTGTGTAACTTTCTAAAGCAAAACCGAGAGTATATACACATATTTTAGACATAAAAGTGATTTCAAACCCGTAAAAGTGAAGTGTATTAGTAATAAACAATATTTTCGACATAATTAGCAATCAAAATGAACCGAAGCACAAGATTAATAAAGTTCAAAATCCCGAATAGAGAGTTTTCGAGTGTAAACTTTAGGAAAGATGTTTGGACAAGTGAAAGAGTGGTCAAGTCACCTTGCAAGGACTTATTTATTCCGAAAATAACATTGGACGAGTATATATGGAAGAATCTGGATCAATGGCCTAATAAAGTAGCTTTTGTAAGTATTAACAAATACTAGCTCATCGATAAAAATAATGATAAATCTTTAACAACAATTTAAAATGCAATGTAATAACTACACTGCAAATTACTAGTAATCGATGAATCTATAACTATATACGGATGTTATAATATGAGATAATTTAAGAACGTAACATAAAGGGTTATTGATCTTGAAATATTTTTTAAATGCGGTTCTGGCAGCTGCAATACTATAGGTATCTACTTATAATCCAGAGGATTTTATAAATGAAATGAAACCGGAACATGCCAGTTTGGGTTTCAAAAATAACGCTAATTCCCAGAAAGTTGGCAATGTAAAAGTGTTTTGGGAATTCAACACCTTTATTAATAAAAAGCTTTAACAATTATGTAATTGTTAATAAAATGAATTTACCTTACAATTAAGATTTTCCATACTTGAACACATTGAATCGAAATAAAATAAGGTGCTAAACTTTGGATCTGTGTTATCAAACGCATAATATCTGATATTGGAACTTTTGGAACACAGTGCGTTTAGCAGATTAACATAATAAAACTATATTAGGTAAATTTCTTGTGGATAAAAATGCCTGTCTTTTAATGCATAGTACAGATATCTTCCTGTGAAATATTATCTGAATCCGTACAGGCGTTACAGAGCTGAGAAGTAACATTTTACCATTAACAAGAATTAGTTGTGTGGATTTTCTTCCTTTTTTTGTTTTATTTTCTTTCATGTTTACATTACATGAACACACACTAAAGTTCATCACTTACCGCGTGCTAGACAGTAATGATAAAATATTTTTCAAATATAGGTACCTATTTGAAAAATATTATTACATATTTACCAGGTATGCGGAATTACAGACAGACAATACAAATATGAAGAAATGTACAAACAGACCCGAACTTTAGCAGCTAATCTTCGGAAGAAGTTCAGAGTGGAGAATGGTGATGCAGTCGCTGTCATGATGAGGAACTCTCCGGAGTATCCTACTGTGGTGCTGGGGATATTAGCGGCTGGTGGCGTTGTGACTACTTTCAACCCTGTTTACACATCACGTAAGGCTTCAAATTCAATAGCTAGCTCCACTATTTGCTGCTTTTATAGATTCAGATTTATTTATTTCTTCTCGTTTACTTAGCAGATCATAGTTTTTGCTATTGCACCATCTATGATTTGCTAAGTATATCACATTTTTAGGTAATGTTCCAACGGACCGACAACATCGCTTGGCGTTTTATTGTTGTTGTTTTTTTAATTTTTTAACCTTAACTGAAATATTATAATTATTGATTTGTGTTTAGGTACAAAATAATTTAGATATGCAATAATAATGTAGGTAATTATGTTGAAAAAAATATGCCCTAAAACTTAGTATATTTAAAATGTATCATTTGGTTAATAGGGTAGGTAGGTATCTAATGTTATTAATACCGTCATAAATGGACAAACAATTTATTCGAAAAATGCCAATGCAAAATATTTTTCGTAATTTTTCACAGAATAGGTATCACGAAGTTATTTTATTAATTTTCAGATGAAATCCAAAGACTGCTTCAACTGTCTGAAGCAAAATTAGTGATAGCTGACACAGAATCAGTCCCCATACTAAAAGAAGCCTTGAAGATTTGCAAGAAAGACATGCCTATCATAAGTGTAAATATGACCGAAGACCTACCAGAAGGAACTGTATCATATAAAGAGCTGGTTGAAGATATTCATGTAGATTTGAGCATACTGAAAGAAGTAAAGAGAACACACGAAGATATTAGTATAATGCCTTATTCGAGTGGCACTACAGGACTCCCGAAGTGTGTGGAGCTAACTAATACAAATTTTGTAGCGAATTGTGAACAGCAGAACGCAGAGTTAAGACAATATTCTGACACCACAGGTAAAATACCAATTTAATTACAATAATACATAATATATATAATAATTTACATTGTATAGTAGAAAGATAATGTCATAAGTCAAAATGTTCCATCGGATCCCAGACTGTATAGGCGCCCAAGAGTCAGGTTCTACCACAGCCTGTCTTTTGGCACCCTATGAGCAGTTAGCAGTAAATTTTAAAAAGTTTACATTTTAAATTCATCGTTGATGAAAAACCAACCTTTATAATTTATTAGGCATTATGCAGTTCCAGTTTGGTTTTACACACCACAATCAGCAGTAACTACATACAAGATTATTTTGACCTACAAAATACTACTCTATTGATATTAATTTAGCCAGCCTATAACATTGTATACCTAGGTAATTTTGTGGGTTTTATTCCAGACACTAATCAAGATGCAAGTCTAGCGGTGCTCCCTCTATTCCATTCATATGGACTCAGTATCCTAATGCTGCATAAGCTGTCTGTGGGATTGAAGATGGTTACGGTGCCAAAGTTTCAACCTGACACGTTCTTGAATGCCTTGTTAAAGTACAAGATTAATTTGCTTTATGTAGCTCCGCCAATGAGTGAGTATAATATAGAGTCGTTGTATTATTACTAATTGCGCCCTGCAGTTTTGTCCACATTTTTTTGGAATAACAAGAACATTATTTTTACAAAAAAAAAAAAACAAAATCCGACTTCAAAAGACCGACTATTGAGTTATTCATCTATTTGTCGCGCACGTACATAATGCAAATTTAAGACTTATATAGTTTTCTCATGGACACCATTATCAGAACTGGACTACATTGAAATGGGACCAAATGGGAAGCGTCAGCTTTTCATCAAAATCGATTCACCCAGTCAAAAGTTATGAGGTAACAAACATAAAAAAAAAACATACAGTCGAATTGATAACCTCCTCCTTTTTTGAAGTCGGTTAAAAAGGAGCCTAAACAAACAATATGAATACAGGGTATTATAGGCTACCTTCATACCAATTTAATTGAGTACTAATTCTATTTCATGACTGCCACCTATCCGAACACAGGAAGACAGACCAGACACAAGTTTTCTGTACTAAAATACATTTATTTATTTTTACACCAATATTATAACTAGTAACGCCTTGCGTTTTACCCGCTATACAGAAACCGCTAGTTTTTATGGGATAAAAATAGGGCGGGGTGCAGCTATTGTATTACTTGTACCTAATTGTAATTATATTATTTGTGAGAAGGTATAACATATTTTTGTTGTATTTTCCAGTACTATTCTTGAGTGCCCATCCTCAAGCGACGCCCAAAAATCTAGAACATCTGAAATGCGTAGTTTGCGGAGCAGCGCCGCTACCGCCAGCTGATATACAGAACTTTTTAAACAAAGCTAAGGTAAGTTTACAAAGAAACTGCAATATTTTTAGGTCAATTTTTACCAAGATTCTGATAATACAAGAACATTATTTTTACAAAACAAAAAACAAAAACCGACTTCAAAAGACCGACTATTGAGTTATCCATCTATTTGTCGCGCACGTACTTAATGCAAATTTAAGACTTATATGGTTTTCTCATGGATACCATTATCAGAACTGGACTACATTCAAATGGGACCAAATGGGAAGCGTCAGCTTTCTAATAAAAAAAGAATCATCAAAATCGATTCACCCAGTCAAAAGTTATGAGGTAACAAACATAAAAAAATATTAAAAAAAAAAATAATAAAAATAAATAAAAACATACAGACGAATTGATAACCTCCTCCTTTTTTGAAGTCGGTTAAAAAGTAGCAATAAACGACGACGCTCTGACGGGCTGCTACGAGTATACAAGTCAAAAACACACTTTACTTATTTATTGCCATCACAGACACAGGATAACATTAATTTAGACATCGATACAAAAAGCAATTTCATCGCCAAGAGGAATATTTTCCAGATAACTTTCTGTGCGTTAAAAATGTTTTGTATGAACTATCATAAAAAATTCTTTGTTTAAGGTTGTTGTTTTGTTTACACCCACGAAGATAAACCAACTCAAATTTTTCACAGAAGGATACCCAGTTCGTCCAAGGTTACGGCATGACAGAAGCGGCACCACTGGTATCAGTCAGCCCGCTCGGGCTAAACAGACATGAAGCCGTGGGATATTCTCTACCAAACATCGAGCTCAGAGTGATAGATGGGAAGATGAACAACCTGGGACCTGGAGAGGTCAGTATTTAAAAAATACTCAAATAAGTCTGCGTTTGACCACTAACTTGCGAGTTGGTAAGCGACAATGTGGCCGAAGTTGAAGTACTCAGAATTACACTTATAATTGGACCTGTGATTACTTTTATCAACTATTATCATGATCAACCATTTTCGATTCACTGCTGAATATATTTTAAGTCTTCTTTTCTGCGCGTCATCTTTTTCGTATCTACCTGGGTCAGCATTGTTTTTGATTACTAATACAACAACAAGTAAAGTGCAGGTGCACAAATTGTCATTTTCTCATCTCACTTAAATACATTCACAAATATTATTATCGTCATCTCATTTCGACATCGAGCTCAACTCATCAAACTCATTTTTAGCTAAACTCATAATTTTGCGAACACTTCTTACCAAAATGTGAGTGGTCATGCAAAAAGAGACTTGACGTAAAAATAATTTGTTTCGAGATAAACGTGTTCAAAGTTTGGAGTTGCTAAGAAACTTGCACGGAAAAGTTTTGAATTTTTCAAAAAAGTGACGAACGATCAAATTCCTCGCCTGATGTTAACGTATGAATGTGTGTGAAATGTGTGCGACACGTTTGCCCATATCAGGGCTGCGACACCCACAATTTGAGTTTTTTATTTATTACTCCACAAAATATTTTACTTGCACTTTGAATCAAGTATCCGAAACCACGGATTCAAAAATAATCAAAAAAAATTCAAAAATATTTTTCAATTCATGTCAGGTCCCTTTTAACGTGACCGCTCACATTTGGACTTTATTATACCTAAGAGTAGAATGTGGTCTCACGTCCCGACGTTATGCGCATTCCCCGACTTGTCTCATTTTTCATTCCGTTTTGCTTCAGCTGAAAGTGTTAAATCCGCACATAAGTCACTGCGACTCCTTGCTTGAAGTTGAATTTCTATTTCTCCGCTATCATCTAGATTTTCTTAGATATAGTGAGAGCATTGTCCCTAAGTAAAGTTTTTAATACAAGTTTACAAGTTAATATTTTACTGAAATAAAATATATTTGAATTTGAATTTATTTAAGTAGCGCTCGTAGCGTAGCTTGACTGGGTGTTTGTAGCCGATCACCAAAGTTAAGCAACGGACGACACGGTCAGTCTTCGGATGGGTGACCGGGTCACCAAGCCATGTAGAGGCCCTCAGGCAGCCCAAAAACTCTGACACCAGGGCTAGCCACGCGACTCACAGCTCTACTAACTCAAAAATTTGATTGTTGAGCAAATTAAAATATACACGATTAAATTCCCAAAAAAAGTTGAAAAAACTGTAAACTACAAACACAAAAGATAGAGCCCCACTATTTGGATGTAACATCAGCTATATTCATTTTGTTTATAGAAAATGTGGTCTTTAACGTTCCATTTGAATCCCCCATTTCGATCCCGCAGGGGATCAAAAAACACTCGCTATTCCACCACGATCCCCTAAGGGATTATTAAAATATTTCTTAAATACTCTATTCCCTTTAAATCTTATTACGATGACAACCTTTTTATATTTGAAGGGTTTTTGTTACATAAGAATATCACCAGAACAAAAACATATAAAAAGGTAAATAGTTACCTATATATAAAAAACTACACTATACTACTATGGACTGCTAAAAACATAATCATTTTTTTGGCTTTGTTGTCTAGTAACTATAAGAAGTATTGTAGCTTATACTATCGTTAAAAACCCAATACAGGGTTATTAGAAAGGGTATACTAAGTCGAAAAGAGCTCGTGGTACTCATCATTCTTCTTCTATGAGTTCCGCTCCTATTATTATTGGAGGTTGGACAACATAATGGCAATCTTGAGGCTCTTGAGAACTCTTGAGGCTGCCGCTCTGAAAAGCGATGAGACTCATCATTATGAACAGCTTTTACTATGAGATCTATCATAAAATCGCAAAAAAATCTGTTCCACACATTTTTAACCGACTTCAAAAAAGGAGGAGGTTATCAATTCGACTGTATGGTTTTTTTTTTATAATTTTTTTTTTATGTTTGTTACCTCATAACTTTTGACTGGGTGAATCGATTTTGATGATTCTTTTTTTATTAGAAAGCTGACGCTTCCCATTTGGTCCCATTTCAATTTAGTCCAGTTCTGATAATGGTATCCATGAGAAAACCATATAAGTCTTAAATTTGCATAAGGTACGTGCGCGACAAATAGATGAATAACTATCAATATAGTCGGTCTCTTGAAGTCGGTTTTTGTTTTTTGTTTTGTAAAATAATGTTCTTGTGTGGAGCGCCATTGACCTTTTTATGGAACAGCTTTACAAGATTTCAGTGTTGGTCCTATAGTACCTAAAAGTTGTTTACAATGATGAGTACTATAAACCCTTTTCAGCTTAACACATCCATTCTTCATAACTATATTGTATAATACAGGTTGGTGAGCTTGTGATCAAAGGTCCGAATATAATGAAGGGATACAAAAACAACCCTGAGGCAAACAAAGAAGTGTTTTTGGAAGGGGGCTGGTACAGAAGCGGGGACCTGGCCAAGATTGACGACGATGGATTGATTACTATCTCTGACAGGCTGAAGGAATTGATTAAGGTACATTTATGGCTGGTATTGGAAATATTAGGGGAACAAAAATCTCGTATTTTGTGGCATTAAAATTAGTGTTGAATTGATCGTGGTTAGATGTCTCAGTTATTTTGTAGGAGGCTTTCTGCATTATTGTATTTTTTGTGACATTTTATGCTATGTAAAATCAATGAATAAATATTTCTGATCTCTAATTAGAAATGAAAAGACTACAAAATTGATAGATAAGGCATTCACAAAGGTCTTCATATTTGTCAGCGTTTCACATTAAACGCATGCAGTTAAACGCCTTAGAAAATCAGAACTGCAATCTCAACATGGTCGGAGGATGTTACCAGAATCGTTTTGATTTTCCTTATAGTTACGAATAGGTACTGAGAAAGGAAAATATTGTATTAAAAGTATTAGAATTTGTAAATTCATTTTTCCAAAGAAATGGTGTTGTAATTCAATGCAGCAATGCGGTTAAGTTAGTTTTGAGGACAATAAAAATAATTAATGACACTGGTGATGAAAACACACACTGGTAGCGGTTGTTAGATTAGCTTTGTTTGGTTTAGATTATTAAAGAATTTTTAATAATTTTTATAATTGTTTTTTTTTTAAACCGTAGGTGGTAAACAAGCTAAAGAGCCGTCCATTTGCTAAGCGGTCACCATCGCCTATGGGTACATTTAAAATCTGAAGGCATCGCAAATACGTTGCCGATCTTTTTAGACCCTATTCACAGCCCTTTTGAAAACGCTCATTGTGTAGTTATCGCGAAATTCTTAGTTCAGTTTTGTTGAAATAATTCCGGCGATGATTGTCCTTATATTTTATCATATTTCCAGGTAAACGCATTCCAAGTACCTCCAGCTGAGCTCGAATACGTCCTAAAAGAACACCCAGATATATTCGACGCTGCCGTTATTGGAGTCCCTGACTCTAACACCGGAGAAAGACCTAAAGCTTTTGTCATCCTCAAAGAAGGATCAAAAACGACAGAGAAACAGATCATGGAGTTTGTTGGTGAACGAGTCGCGAAGTTCAAGCGAATCAAGGAGGTTACGTTTGTGGAGAATATTCCGAAAAACCCTTCGGGAAAGATTTTGAGGAAGGTGCTGAAAGAACAATACTTTTAATAAGAGAAAGTGACTTCATAGTTTTAGTTTAAAATAGATATCATAATGGTTGCTGCCACAAAATACTACGAACAAGTTAATGTTTTTGTTTAGATTTGGTTTAAAGGTCCTCGGTTTAACTTTGTACTTAATACAATAAAAATAAGAATTATAAAAGATTAAAGATATTTCTAAAAATGTGTTTGACTCATAGAAAATAGAAAAGTCTAGAATAACTAAAACAAAGGTGCATCGAAAAATCAGTGTTGTGTAGGTATGGTTTTACAAGCCCTTAGTCTGAACAACTTTTAGGTGAGATATTCAAAATTTAACGAGTTATATCACGTGTTTGGAAGAATTCGCAGTTTCTGTTTAAAAATAACTTAAAATATCACTAAATGTTTTACATTTGTCACATCATAATTAATTAGTGTCAAATGCAGCTTCCGTGTGGCTTGATACGACAAAATTATTGTGTAGGAAAAGGAGACACTAAATATGACAAAAATAATGTTCATGTCATATTTTATGACTAGATATTTTATATTAATCCATTTGACGGTAACTTAGCTTTGATAGAGCTACAATAAATTTAAAGACTTTTTATAGGTCTACATAAAAATAGTGCTAAATCAAGATGGCAATCGGCCTATATCATATTAAAACGTTTTATAAAATGTTACATGTTACAGTGAGCATTTGCATAGTGTGTAAAGCAAGCCCCGTGCCCGAAGTTCAATTACCAAAGCATGCAAATGATCCGAAATGTCGATGATTTTGCCAAATTGGTTCCTTTGAGCATTATGCTTTTTTATTGCAATGAGCACATATTACGCAGATTTTTAGCTGGTACTATAACGTAAGACATTTTCTATACTAATATTATAAAGAGGAAAGATTTGTATTTTTGTATTTTTGGATGTTTGTGTGGAATAAACTCAAAAACTACAGGACCGATTTCAATAATTCTTTCACCATTCGAATGCTACATTATCCCGAAGTGACATAGGCTATATTTATTACCTGAAAAAATTAGGGATCCTTACTAAAACTTCAATAGTGTCCACCTATGCGAAGCCGGGACGAGCCGCTAGTTTAAAATAAAGTTCAATCAATCAAGCTTTAGCTTATATAGAATTAGGTAACCAGATTGGAAGAATTTAACATAAATATAGACGAGCACGCTCGCCATTTATTACATTAAAAACCTTTAGTTTTGAAAAGAAATAAAATTTCAAAGACCGTTACATTTTAATGTCTCGAAGTTATAAGAACTTATAAGGATTTTTTAAGATTCTATGAAGTTATGTAAGCCGGCTATAGGTAAAATAAATTCTAAGGAAAAATTAACATAGTCTATTGATAAGCAGGCGCCAGCATTCTTAGAGATTTTATTGTTACCAAAATTATACCACAGACGATTTATGCGCAAATTATTCTGTAGGTAGTTCACCTATTCTTGGGCATTTAAATGGTTCAATAAATATGATATTGTGTTTGTATGTATTTCTAGCTATATATTTGGTTTAGAGAGGAATTTTTATTTGTTCGCATTTTTTAATTTATCTTTGTAATCGATGAATCGCTTTTTGTGTTTTTTATTTGAGCAAGGTATTAAGTAAAGTATTATCTGATTATGTTAATTGTATCAGAATGTTCAATTTCAACATTAGACTTAAGGACAAGCAACGTTCAGATCAAATCGTTAGCTGTAATTACTATTTTCTGTTTTCTTATTGTTACTTCTAGAACGCAGCTTCGTTTTTTTAATAGTTAAACATTTTGAAGAGTTGTTTTTAAGAAAACCTTTGGTATCTTCGGGGTTGATTACACTTAGCGAGTACAGTGGCGAGACAGCAAATAGGCATGGGTATGGGCATGGGTTCTCAAACCGAGTACTCGGCCGAATGCACTGTCTCGCCACTGTACCTACTCGTTACGTGCAATCAACCCATTAGACCACACATATTTTGCGTTTGTGCTATTAAACGCAAAATATGTGTGGTTCACGAAAGAAACGTCGCCAGAATGAACTAGTCTCCTAAATTCATCAAAAATCTTAACATCCTATAATGAATACAAAGTATTTGAACGACTTTTATGTTATTGTTCTCATAAACTTTTGAGCGACTGAGTCGGAATTTTGGCGCCAGAGTATCGTGGCTATAAATGTGTTATGTTTGAATATAGTTGAAATTCTTTCTCGATGGCTTTGGCGCCGGATTCTAGGGTTTCCCTCAAATTCTTGTCTTGCGACTTTTGCGTTTCTTTTTTCTTTACTCGGAATCCATTTTATTTTTTGGACAAAGATAAGATTGGATCTACCCGTACTGTAGGGTAATCAAATGTATTAAATATTATAGTTTTATTTAGATTTTAATGATCAAGCGTCATAGCATAGCTAAAGATTTTTTTTATAGTTACGTCAACCTTTAAAATTTATTCAAACAAGTGTTTCGTGTTCATTAGGTCTGGTCCAAAATAATGTTATGTCGTAGGTTAATTTTTTACGATTTTTAAATGTCTAAATTCACGTGTCGATTAAAAATGATCATCAATGCTAAATTAGCATACTTACGTTTTACCTGTACCTAAAACTTGAAATAGCAAACTCATACTATTCGTAAAAATGAATTAAGTATAAATATATTGAAAAAGTAAATAAAGTTTATTTTGCTTTCTTCTCTTTCTTTTCAAGCTGAATTCCGTTAGAGTTAGAATATAATTATATAGTTTCAGTCATTTCTTACCTATTTCTGTTCTGGATCTGGGTGTTAGTTGTCCTTGTCTTTGTGTGTTCTATGGCTTTCCCCTACACAGGGTATTTTAGTGGGGAGGCATGAGTGCGAAACATTATTCATTTAGATTTATACCACAGCAAATTGCTTGATCTGTACTATCTCGTAACAGTATTTTCTATAATATTATAGCAGCTATTGAATTAGACCAATGATATTTAACTAAGTTCTTGAATCCGATCGATTTTCCTGGCCTTTAAGACATGGGTTTAGAATTAAATAACTTTATTTTTTTTTACTATTGCTTATAGGATATAAAAATGCTATATGATCTGCCTGAATAGGTGTTCCCCGATGGATATAAAATATGAGTGTCTTCAAGTCGAGAGTGAATCGGTTTCTTCTAGGCAAGCGTGCTCCATCGTAGGCCGCATCATTGCTTCCCTCCCATCAGGCAAGATGGCGGTCAAACGCAAGCCTATTCATGAATAAAAAAAAAATGTGGTTACCCTTATTTCAATTTAACTTCGCTCCTTTCAAAGATGATTAGGTATTTATGAGATAATTTACTCTTGTACAAATTCAAAATCATACCTACTTCACGTGTTTTCAAACTGGTTTGAACTATCGTGAACAGTTTCAATAAATAGATTAAATTACAGCTCTTAATAAGTATAGATTGAAAAAAATACGTGTGTTTATTCAATTTGACTATAATAATTGAAGTCATAGTCATGTTTCTTAAATTATATTTTATTATTTATGTAAATAAATACCTAATTATGGAAATAAAAAGGAAACAATCTAATTTGACTTGCATTACTAATACTCGTATTATAGTGGTTTTATAGCGTTTAATTATAGTATAGTTTGATTAAATGTATCTTAATTTTAGTCATAAAAATATTTATAATTTATAAAGTGGCTCTTATTAATAAAAGCACCATACTTTAACTTGGCTCTCTCCGCAGTTGAAAAGCATGTATGGGAATCCCAAAAGAAAGTATCTCAATCAATATCTGTGATACTTAAATTGAATTTTGTCCAGTTTATTAAACATTCCAACGGTAACATCTCTAAAGTTTAACACGGTTCCGAAAAAAGGAAATTACTTCCGCTTTTAGCTGACGTAAAATTGAAATGATTTTATTTGTTTTTTTTTTATTTATTTTTTTTAGTTTTTTATATTTTTTTTAACTAAAAAATTTAAAAAAATATTTCAAAATCTCAAAAAAAAATCAAAATTTCATTTCAAGTCTGTGATTGCTATCCGAAACTAAACGGGTACAGCTAGTGTTACATAAGAGACGTGTCAATTTCATTCCACTGACTTAATTTATCTTATCTCTTTATACTTAGTTGTAGTATAATGTTCGATTAATTAACATTATTACCAGGGAAATTGAATATTTCAAAGTATTACAATTACTAAGAATTCTAACCTTACTCGTATAATGTAACAAAATATCTTCAAAATTACTCAGAAAGCAAAATAAACGTATATGAAAAAAATCATTTGCTCAACGGCTGTTTGTTTCATATTTATCGATATAATTAAAAAAAATACGTAATTTATAAAAAAATTACACGGGGTTTTAAGGCAAAGAAATGCTAAGCCGAAAAGTACTCATCATTATGAACATTGAACAACTTTTACTATGGGACCAAACGTGAGAAAAAAAAATTGCTGTCACATAGAAAAATGTCAATGACATCGAACACAATGTTTTGAACAGCTTTTTTTCTTGATTTCAAGGTTAACACATTTCATAACCTGGATAAGCCGTGGTAGCTCAGCGGAAGAACAGCCGCTTCGCATTCTTGAGGTGGCGGGTTCAAACCCCGACTCATACCAATGAGTTCTTTGGGACCTATGTACGAATTTACATACCACTGGCTTTTCGGTGAAGGAAAACATCGTGAGGAAACCTGCATACGTTCGGAGAAGAAATTCAATGGCGTATGTGAATCCACCAACCCGCACTTGGCCAGCGTGGTGGAATACGGCCTAATCACCCTTCGAGGGTAGACCTGTATCCCAGCAGTGGGAGGATTAAAGGTCGCATATGATAACCTGGATAATATTGGCATTTGGCACAGATATGAGTGGCTTAGAAAACAAATAGATACCTTAGCAGTGGGCAAATACGACCTGAAAATTATGATGACGACAATGATAAGATGTTGAATAAACACAATGGACTTTACCTATATAATAGGCACTAACAACTTAGTAACAACTTCATCCGACCACCTGCAGAATAACTTAGAGTTAGAGGTCAAGAATACGGATGTTCGTCGAATAAAAAAAATAGTTCATTTGATGACGTCACTCGCATGAAGTCGCATGCGATAGATGGTTATACAACCGCGTCATTAAAATCTAATTAGTCATATAACTTAGCATTTTACGACGGTAAATAAAAATAGTAAAACGCCCGCATTCTAAAGAACTTGATCTGTAAAGATTGGCGAAGTCGTTTTTGTGAAATACATAATATTTTGTTCTAGTTTGTATGAAAGTTTTTGTGGTTATGTTTAATGTTTTTTGGACAGAGTTTGAATATTTAGTTTTTATACTATTGATTCATTTACAATAAAATACTTCTATATCTTTTGAATGATATTCTAAAGTTAATACAGGGTTATACAGGAAGGGTATGCCAAGCCGCAAAGGCCTCATAGTATGATAGTACTCATCACTATGAACAACTTTTACTTTTTTACTGACTTTTTACTTTTTTTTTTGTTGATTATGAGCTTTTAATTAATTAATTAATTTTGTATTATGATTTATTATGATTATATTTTTTGAAATGAATTAATTATGAACCATAATATGGATTTTGTATTCTGACTTATTATTATTATTATGACATTCTATTCTATTTTTATTTGATTTTTGTGCTCAATTATTTGTGTTTTGTTTTCTAATAGTATTTTAATTTTAATTGTTGTAATGTTATTTGAGTATTTTTAAATTTATCGTTAGTGTAATTGGTTTAAACGGTGCTGATTGAATATCATAAATAAATAAATAAGGGACCAACCTAGAATTCGCGAAAAAAAAATCAGCTGTTCCATACATTTCGTCAAATGTCACTGACAGTTTTCTTATAAGTAACAGCTGTTTTTATTCCAAATTCCAAGTTGATCCCTAAGCAAAAGTTGTTCATAATAATGAGTACTATGAGCCGTTTTCGGCTTAGCATACCCTTTCTGTATAACCTTGTATAATGAGACTGAGACCTTATAACGGTCAATCAATTTTATAGGTATAGCTTATTAAATTGATAACAATTCATATCAAAGAAACAAAAACACTCGATAAACTTCAATGACCTTTTGTACTATCACTATGCAATATTAAGAACCATTATAATGTTTTGTCTTTTGCTGTCTTTGACAAATTAAGCTCAATTAAAAGGGACAAAACATTCTCGTTTTTTTATGATAACAGCTGATTAGCACAATTATTGACTTGTACGATCAAGGCTATATAAACTTGGCACGTTCAATAGGGGCATGACTTAAGGCGAAGATAAGCAGTTCTTTCGTGCATTTTTAGATTTTCATATATAGTAAACTTGCTGAAAGAGAGCGAGTTAAAAAACTACAGATAAAATCATCTACAGTTACACAGACGTTTTGAGCGTTTAAAAATATGTTGATAAATTTTTATTTGAGAAATTAAGCAAAGAAATTATTAGCATTAAGAAAAATACAAGAAAAAAAAAAAAGACAATGGAACCAAACTTTTTTGTGATTATTTCTTTATTGTTAATTATTTTAAATTATGTTTATAAATATTCTCTTAGTTTAAATCTTTAATGCGCGAAAGATCAACCGATCTGTCAACCGAGTTATCTACCTCTTAAATTATCTTTAATAGATAAATATAATTTTGTATTTATTTAGATTTGTTTGTTTTCTTGTTAATGTCAAATGTCTCCGTATTGAACTTTTTGTTATCACAAAATAATTATTTTAATTATAATTTTAACATTGGATTTTACGATGTTATTCAAGTCAAAGGTCTTTAACACAAATGTTGCCCTTAGGAGCTAGAAACAACGTTTCTTTGAATATTGATAAATATATTTTGCACAAACAATTCTTAGTAAATCCTCACTGACGTTTAAATAGTTTTCATTTTCTACTCTATTAATGTAAATTCAATAGCTAGATATGTACTTACCTAATTATGATTTGATAAATATACGTCATGTTTTAAAAAAAATCTAGATCACATTTCGAAACGTAGGTTTCGTACCTTCATCGTCATCATCATCAGCCTATTTAATATTTGTCCACTGCTGGATATAGGCCTCTCCTACGAACGCCATAAGGCACGATCTTCTGCCTCACGCATCCACTTACTACCAGCCGCCTTACGCAGGTCGTCGCTCCACCTGGCCGCAGGGCGCCCTACTCAGCAACATACCATAGGTACATCAGCAATATTCAAAACAATAAAACTTTTTTTGGGAAAGTTCAAGCTAATACCTCAGAATCTAAATAACCAATGTCAACTTCTAACCACCGACTCGGAAGAAATAGTAAGAGTAAGGTAGATCAAGTGTTAAAACGTAAGTGGGTACCAAATCTTATACAAATCCACTTTTTCATGATTGAGAAACAAACACACAAACTTTGACATTTACCTATAGGTAATATCAGTAGAATATGATTAGTCATTAGTTGTCTATAGGTATTTAGAACTTTAGTAGTAAAGCCTAAGTCGAAATCACGTCACTATCCATAGTAAGTAAAAGCCTGAGTCCATACCCATACGCTAAGTGAAACCCCAAACACAACCACCGTCGAGCCATACGTCATATCACGGATCTTGCCGGATTTAAATCCGAGAAATAGTAAAAAAAGGTTTGTTTACGTTGATAAGATGAATCACTCGTAATTCCCAAGAACAAATTCCTCGGCGCGTCCTTGTAAGGCCGCCTACACACGAGCGACTCTCGGCGACTTTGTGGCAACTGGTATATTTGACCTATACGCTAAAGAGTCGCAGTTTTTGATTATTTTTTTGCTATAAAAGTTTACTAATCTTGTAAATCAACTAGTAATTAGAAGTGATAAACTTGAAAAATAGAAAATTAAAATATCAGTTTCCATAGCGAGAAATCGTTATAAAAATGGCTGAGGAATTTCGTCAATGCTTCGATTTAATTCATAATAATATGTGACTGGCAACTATTGTTCCATCCTATATATTTTTGTGTAGGTATTATTTAAATTACGCTTTATATTGTCTTGTGGAAACTACTGTTTAATCTATGATCTTGTCTTAGTAACTATTACTTTATCTTTGGCTAGTACTGGCAAAACTAACAAGTAGGTGCAAATAAATTAGTGGCATTTGTTGATGAACTTTGACATAAATAATGGCATGTTTAGGTTATATAAGGGCATAAAGAAGTGTGAAGCGCGAATAAATGGCTTTATTAACGCTTTACTTTTAATATGTAAGTAAGTTACGTAGGTATATGTTTAATCTATAACTGACATTACATTGTTCTGATTAACCAGCTTTAAATTGTATTTATATGGTGAATTTTTGAGATAAGAAATCTGTAACCACGAGTTTTGAGCTGATTTTATTAACTTTTTATTTAACATAATTATGTCTTCTTATAGTTATAAGCTTAATGTTTTATTTTTATTAGATAGGTACAATAGTTTTATTGATTTTTGAGAGCCCACTATAGCTCATTTATAAATAAACCGAGACATTGTAGAAAAATTTGTAGATAAAAATAAAATGGCGTTTTAATAATTTTGGATTACCTAATCTTATTCTTAAATCCAAAAAGTCGTTGTAATAAAGCTACATTGTTTACCCACTCATCTCAGACACACGAAAACAATAAAATGTCGCCGGCGCCATACCACTCAAAACAACAACTGGTCGCAAACTAAAGTCGGTCCGTGGCGAATAAAAACAACGGGCTCGCATCTCACCGGCCAGTCGAGTTCCGAATCTCATATACTGACGGTGTCGCAAAACCTTGAAAGTATTCAACCACGTGAAGATCATTCAAAACGTTCAAAGAAAAATATTCCCACTAACTAACGACATAAGATTGATTCTGAAACTGATATAAATAAAACAATTGAAAACGCAGACTTAAGAAGTGTTACGTGAAGTTGGAAAGTCAAATATAGAAAAAATGCAGTCGAAAATTGTAATCATTGCGATGTGCTTGGGAATGGCCAGCGCAGCTGTATGGAGAGGTTGGAACCCACCGAAGCCCGAAGGATTTGGTAAGCTCACATAACTACATATTTTAATTATACTCGTATTAGTTTATTCTACAAAAAGTAAGGTAAAGTTAGATTAGATAGTGAAAATGTCTGTATGACTTTATAGTAGATAGATGTTATATGATATTGTTATATTATTTTCCTTTTAACAGATATGCGGTGATTAGACTTAGGTGGGAAGAGAATCTGTAAAGGCTTAAAACTACTAGAAATATTTAAAAGTTCAAATACATTTTCAATCAAAATAAATAGAGATGACAAAGATTCTGTTTTAGTTTTTACAGTCCAAAGATTGTTGCCATCCTTTTATCACATATATTATGAAAATAAAAAGAGATGCAGATCGTCGAATGCTGTCACGTTTTAATTTTGCTAAGAGGTTGTATATGGCATAATAGTTTCCACGTGGTCTTGTTTTTACATAATCTTGTATAATGAACATGATTACCATACAATTTAGCTAACAAAGCAAAAACAATGCAAACAAACAAATATACCGCAACAAACCGCAGCAAGAAAATTTGCTGAACTTATAAACTTAATGAAACGGGAACGCTCGCAGCCAATTAACATCATTCAAACAAGGAAACGTTGCAGGATTCGAAATAGACAGATGCGTCTCTAAAACTTTTTCGAATTCCTAAACGAAGTCTAAATTGACAAGTCATTGAGATCGAGTATTAAATTCAATTTTGAATCAATAATAATTGTTTTGGAAGTAAATATTCCAAAACAGTTCCTAATAAACGTAAAATAAAATTAAAAAAGAAGAAATGGGATAAAAAAGAAAAATATTATTGAAAAAAAAACGAACTTTGAAGAATCATATTCTCTACCTAACCTACACGGCTAGCGCTACAAGCAGGCCATAGTTCTTGTTGTCAGAATAGTACTGTATTTCTTGTAGTTGTCTCTCTGCGGTTTTCTGTGATGATGTTGAGATACAAATAAAAGCATTCCAATGATTAAATCTTGATGTCTACGGCATATTTAAACAAGGGAAACGTTTTTAATTAACATTTCACAATAGCAGGTTGAAATCCGCTTTGGAAAAGCGCTTTATTATTTGTTGCTGCTAATTTTCTTGAATTTTTTTTAAAGAAGAAAATCCGTTTAATTAGCAATTCCATTATTCTGTTTTTTGTTCTCTATTTGTTCAAAATAGCTATTGTTTTATTGAATCACAGCAATCAATTAATTAATAATCAATGCAAAATGCAATTTGATTTATTTAAATAGTGTAAACACTATAATACATAGTTCAATCCAATCCAAGTTTCATAACAAAATCAACGCGGTAGTGTCCAATCCTAATCCAATAAACCAGCATTAAGCGACAAAATCAACGCGGTAGTGTCCATCCTAATCCAATAATAAAACATTAAGCGCAAAATCAACGCGGTAGTGTCCAATCAGGAACCCATAATCCAACATTAAGCGATAAAATCAACGCGGTAGTGTCTATCCTAATCCAACAATAAGCGATAAAATCAACGCAGTATTGTCCAATTAGGAACCTATAATCCAACATTAAGCGACAAAATCGACACGGTAGTGTCTATCCTAATGCAACAATAAGCGATCAAATCAACGTGGTAGTGTCCATTCAAAATCCTACAATCAAACAATAAGCGACAAAATCTGCGTGATAATATCGTATCAAAATCTTATATTCCAACAATAAGCGCCCAAATCAACCCGGTAGTGTCCAATCCTAATCCAATAATCCAATCTTAAGTGACAAAATTAACGCGATAGTATTGAATTACAATCCAAAAACCCAATGTTAAGTGATGAAATCAACATACGAGTAGCAGTTAACAGACCAATGATGATAAGAATGCCCACATATTTTACGAGGCCGATAACTAAGACTGATAACTGTATATGTATACCTGCAGATGACCGGGTAAACCCTCGCGGATTTAATATTGGGTTTCCCCAAAAATGTATACGATGCGTGGGAGTTTTGTTTATTGCAATTTTATGGATCCGAAAAACAGCTATCAAGAAATTCCTGTCATGGTGAAATGTTTTGCTCTAGATCACATTTTATATTAAATCTTGTATTTGCACTGCTTTTTGATTTTTCAAATAATGGGCCTTACTTATATATTTTAAAAAGCCCGCTTAAAGTTAGTTACCATCAGGCGGCCCGTTTGCTTGTCTGCCACCTATGGCATAAAAAAAAAGTTACTGCTTAAAATAGTCTGACAAGTGTTCGCTGACGTGAAATGTCATGTCTGAAAACTAGACGGAAAACTTTAAGCAATGACTAACTTTAAACGGGCTTTATAAGTAGGGCCCATATAATATGAAAAATTACAAGGCTGTGTGAATACAAAATTTACTATGATCAAATACCAAAATTTGTTAACCTGAAAACATACATATCTAGAGCACGATATTTCACCCAAACAGGAATCACAACTAACAGCTAGAAACTTCTATAGCTACAAGCAAGTTGCCAAAAATTGGCAATTAGTGAACTATGTTAGGAAACCAATTAGTTAAATAGTCAGCTCAGAATACCTATGAATCAACTACGAATCGAATCGCTACGAGCTCAATTACCTACTCACGTCATTTGATCTAGTTTCGATTGGCTAAGTTATTTGCGTATCAGCTGATCCTAAACCATGAAACATTAATGTCCCATACCAAGATAGATAGATAGGTAAACTCTTTATTGTTCACACCAGAAATTGCAAATTATTGATTACTACGGGTTTTACTCATAAATACTTTGTATACTTACGTTAGTATAAATACTTACAAAAGTTAGTCACGGCTTATAACTCTCCGTCTTTTCACTTTTCGGACGTGACATTACACGTCAGCGAGAATTTGTCAAAGCATTTTAAACAATGACTAACTTTAAGCAGTGTTTATGACTAAGACCCTTATTGTTCACACCTGAAATTGCGAATTATTGATAACCGAGTGTGTCTTATAATATGCACCTCTAAAATCGATCTATACTGGACAAATCTTTATTCTATCTACATTCTTCACAAACGAGCTTGTATATAGGTATTTGAAGTAGCTCAAGATCATTGATTCATAAATGATGTGTTAAAAATGCAATAACATCACTCGCCACCCGTTGGCGCCAACCTTATGTATCTACATCCGACATAAGTTAAATACAACTTGATTGATCAATTTAAAGTTATTTCGAATAAAAAGCTATCAATTGAATACGCCGAGGTACCATCACGAATGAGAAAATTGCTTCTCGCTTTAGTACTTTATCTCGATGCGTTAAATATTGTTTTCCTGCAAAGGCAAACGAAGAATCAAAATATTTATTGCGGCATGGTATTATAGAAGTTACACAATTCACAAGGCTTTAGAGGTCAAGGTCTATCATTTAACAAGGTCTGTTTATGTTAAATATTGATTTTTCGTCCAGCTTTTAACTTTTATTTCGAGCTTTAATCCTGATATTTAAAGACATTTTTCGTTATTCTGTTGTCGAGATATTTTTGTCAGTAAATTGAAGATGATAAAATTTATTCATTAAAAGCCTAAGAAGCTGTTAAATATGGAATATTTTAAATAATTAAATATTCATCAGGTAATAGTTGTTAATTAATGCGAAAATCGCTCAGGATTAGCAATCGTAACAGGTGGACGACAAATTCATACGAGGTGTACCTATTTTTTGCTATTCGAGAACAGGTATATCTGTCTCTGTCACTATCATGACATTTTTAATGAGAGCGATAGTGATAGAGATCATATCTCACTCGCCAGAATAGATCCACAGAGCAGACGGGCATTAATAAAATTAATGAAATTTGGCGCCAGAACATCAAAACATTAAAAAAATACACGAGTATACATCCTACTTATATTCTCCAAAGATTTTAATGAAGCAAAACTTGCCAAAATAAATCATAAGAATAGCTTGGAGTATAAAAATTATTGCTGATTTCTTACTAATACACTTATACAGGTGTAGAATCTTTTAGCACTTGTTTCTTTACCAAAAATTTTTTACAGTCCTGTCATATCTAACTACCAAGTTTACAAGTCTTGTTGCTATGCAAATGCTTAATCTACTTAATACTTGATCTAGCCCGAATAAATTTATATTAATATATCACTTGTTTATAAGATAGCCAATAAGTTCCATGAACTTGCGAAAACTTGGGAAATGGCTAAAAATACTCGATACCAAAAACGTGTACCAATTTCACACCTTGAATTAGTACCTGAATTTACGTCACATCTTCAATACAACGTAAATACAGTCCTACTAGCTGACTCGACAGGCGTTGTCCTGTCAAAAGCCATTGCGTCAATTCTATGTCAAATGTCAAATTACGTAACTATAGCAACCGTAGTATGTTGATGCTAACTAGTCAATTTATAGTAAAAATTATCAGTTTAAATATAATTTGCAATAAATTAAAATTGCGACTATAATTTGTGATTTAAACTATCCTATCTCTCAAGTTGGATCGAACTGCACATGGTGTGCGAATTTTATTATAATCGGTTAGGTGGTTTAGGAGTCCATTGAGGACAAACATTGTGACACGAGATTTATATATATTATAAGATTTATAAACGTTGCTTAAATTGACAAATGTCATTTAACTTGTGTGCATTCAAAAATGAAAACGCAGAACTAACTACTTACTAATGTCTTTTTTATTTTTTTGTTATTTAACTTTTTGTCACTTAACTTGTTATAAGAAAGGTTTTACATCTGGCTATAACTGTGACCAAAGACAATAGGCGTTACTTATAAAGCCTGCTTAATCATTGCTTAAAGTTTTTGATCTTGTTCTCGCACGTGACATTTTGCGTCAGCGAGAAGTTGTTAAAGCATAGACTAACTTTAAACAGTTGTTATGAGGGCCCAAAATGACTAAAGAGAATTTTGACACAGAATCAACAACATATCTAATCAGTCAAGGCTACCTATTGAAACAGGAAAAATATTAAATTGACTAGGATGCTTCTTATTTTTTGAGCTTGAATGGAGCTTATATCAATGCAAGGTTATGTATTGTTATGCCAATCAATCACCAATGTCATGATTTATTTGTCAGCTAGATCCTCAAAATATGACCGTCAAAATGGTTTGACCTTACTTTTCATCATTTCGTGACGTCATATGATTCAAAGAAAAATAGGAAATGTTGATTAAATAATATTATTATTGACTTGTTTTCGATTTCCGAGTCTTTACGGTTTGTTTCCTGGAGGTTTTATAGTTAAGTTATTTGGTGTTTTCTGTTCTGTGACCTAATGGAATTTTTTACATTTTGACTATTTTTAGTTTTATAATTATGTTATCGATAAAATTTAATAACCGAATCGATAATTATAGTAAAATAACGTAAATTTTAATAATTGATAAAATTTTATGGCCAGCTAATGTTAATTTAAATTCTCGATTCTACCCATTTTAGAATATTCTAGTTCAGTTAGCGATAACTATAAATTAACGGCCTATCAGATTTTGAGATAACAATACTTTATGTAATTTATAGGTAATTAAAGTTCGATTTTTACCATCATAACCTATATTAAATAATTATGTTAAAATATTCGTGTGAAATCTGTTTTTAATGCAAAATGTAATCTAATAAAATCACATAGTTTGGTCACACTCAGGTAGTAGGTATTTAAAGAAATGTTTTGTCAGAAACGTTAACTGAAATAACAAGATTGTTGTTACCAACAAGATCCCACTTCTGACAAGTATCTTCTAAATGACTAACGTTCCGAAGCTAACTGGCCATTTGCTAGAAGATGAACGAAGAAAGAAGATTTTTTTCGAGGTCCTTAGGAATTGGGTGTCTGAAAACTCATATTTTGTACTTAATCGTTAGAACGTATCGTATCCAGTACACCTTTCATCGTCGGTTTTATACCTGCTTTTGTAAATTTCCTAACATATTGTTATTTTTTTGGTGACAGAAGACAAGGAGGGATGCTACATAAAGGAGATCAACGATGTGGTTCCATTCGGCACCACGGTCACGCCGATCGGCCATTGCTACAGAATTCACTGTGCACCAATGATGGACTATGCTTCGTAAGTATTTTTCCCAAAATCTACCTATATACTTTCTCGTCTCGAATTTTAAATGCCCGGTGATATTCACGTTTTTCCGAGATTCCAAAAAATAGCTTGTATAAAACATTGGCCTAGATTATTTGCAAAAATACATTTTAATACTTATTTATGTCAAATTAAGAACTTACGGTTTTAATAAATTACAACGTCCATTGACTGATTTTATTTAAATTTTGCCGACGACAAACTTTTAAAAACTCTAAACGAACAATATTTAACAAACCTGTTATAATTATAATTATGAATAATTATATGGTTTATATGTATATTAATGATTATTTTATTTTAATTTCAGATGTGGACTCGTCGGCACCAGTGATGACAATTGCCACGTCACCGAAATAGATGAGAGCAAACCCTACCCAGAATGCTGTCCAGATGTGAAATGTGATGTACATAATCAAATCGATTAGTGTCGACTAGAATATATGCTAAACTGTTAGCCTTTGAATTAATTTGATGATGGCATTTAGAGTTTTGAAGCGTTGGATAGAATGGATGAAGATTTAGCTGACTTGAATAGAGAGCTAGCTTTGGAAACGAAAAATTGTTGAAAAGGATTGCTAAGAAATGTTTTTGACGAAGAAATGAAATGAATCATGTGCAAAATTGATTGCTCAACGGAGCACAATAAGTGTTTGGAATAAAGATATTTGAAGACAAAAATATACTATGAAATAAAATACATGATATTTTATAATAAAATTACTGAAATCAGTAATAAGATTAAGGATGACGTGGATTCTAATCTATGAACTGTATTATGGATATATTTGATCTGGGAACATGTCAAGAAGAGAACGTGACGTCTTTTAAGCGGAAGAAGATCATGATAATAAATTACCAAACTGAGACAAAGGATATTATTGCAAATTGTTTAAAGTCAATGCCACCATTTAAATAAATTTTTGGGTCAACTCAAAGACTAGATTTTAGATAGAGTTCCTTATTGCGAATTGGAGATAATTACTCTGATTCTAGAAGCTATCTTGCCACCAAATTGTTGAATTTATTTATTTTATTAAATTAAATGTTTTGATAGTAATTTGTGTTTGAATGCTGAAATAAAACAGTTTTGGCTTTGACCAAGACTCAAGGACCATTAATCATAGTACATCCTATTACACATGAAAAGTATCCATAAGTAGTCTAAATATCATTGAAAAGTTATTGTTTGCAATAGCGCAATACAAACCATTGAAAGTACTTGCTTTTGATATTATTTATGATTTTAACATTATTTTATCATTACCTAGTTTCAACAAACATTTCTTTAGTACAAAACAAATGCAGGAACTTCTATGTGAAAAACTTTGTTTTTGGTTAAAATATATGATGTCTTTAAGTACAAGAGTGGACTTTAAGCACCTTCTACATCAGGCAGTGTCAAAAATATATATTTTTTAAGGACATAAAGTTATGCTAGTGGTTTTCCAGCCTAAAACTACAAGATCACCCCCCTTCCCCCTTCCTAATAGCGTGGTTAATAGACAAGTTAGTGTATTGAACTTTGTAGATTCATTTTGTATATGTTTGTATGCTTTGATCTATTATGTGCAAGCAGTTCAATTATATTGGAAGACTTGTGACTTATGAAATATCCTTGATATGTTTCATTAATTTCTGAAACTAAAGCTTCTTGGTACCAAACTAGTTTTCAACAAACCTTTTCAACTTTTCAAATGTATTGAGCAATACGATAAATACATGATTGCCTAAATAAAAGAGTAGTAAAATATAGAAATGAATTTCACAAAATTAAACTTTGAAATTAAAGACTTGCTCTAGATACCGCTTACCGATTTTTTTAAATTTTACGAATAGCGTATTTTATGTATGTGTACCAACGAAAACTGATAAAAACTTTGATGATGTTGCTTCGTCTACAACAAGACCGATTCGATTTCTCGTCGGAGTCTGGTGTCGTCGAGATTGGAGTTTGGTAATTCATTATAGTTGGTGATAGTTGGTTATAGTTGGTGATTAAATAATAATTAGAACTGTATTTTGCACACCCCGTTTTTCTATTTTTTTGTCTATCCTCTCCATCCTAAGGTTGCCTGGAAGAGATCGCTCTTAGCGATAACGCCGCCAGTTGTCGCACTAGCTTTATGTGTAATAATTCTTTTATTTGTAATTTATGGTGTGAACAATAAAGAGTTTATCTATCTAACTATTTTGTATTCCAGCCTAAAGTTGTATACTGTTTACTGTAATAAAACTTTCGAACATAAAAAGCATGTTTATTCTAAATTGTAACCTATGACACTCACTCGAGCTATCAGTAGAAGTAAAAAGTAACCCACTTGATCTGCAAGACAGATACGAGTAGATAGATATATAAACAACCACCATCCAAGAATAATTATATTATCACATTAACATAATGCCAAAATGAATAAATTTCTGATTATACTCACCATATTCTGTGTCGTCAAATCTGAAGTAGACATTGAGTGGTTTATAGGAAAGTGGTATCCAGTAGTACAGTACCCTCAGTCTGTGTTCAGACCTATTTGTCATACTATTGATTTACAACTAAACAATAGTGAAAATTGAACCTGCGGTGACAAAGGAAGCAGTTCCAGTAGTTGAACGCTTCGTAAAATTGATTGGTAATACTCAAACTCACGAATATACAGCGCAGCGCCTGGAGTACATCGAATCGGCTCGTCGGAGTCTAGTGTCGTTGAGTTTGGAGTTTGGTTATTCATTATCACCTCGTTCGTAATCAAATAAGAATTAGAATTACTGTATCTTGTATTCCAGCTTTAAGTCATTGTAGTAAATCTAAAGAACCTAAAGCATGTTTATTCTAATTTGTAACCTTTATATTATATTTATCAATGGAGCTATCTTGATAGTATATACACACTACACAGTAAGTTATAGAGGTAGTATATAAACAGTCTACATTCAAGAATTAGATGTTAGTCTTCGGTCTGATTATCACACGAACAGAAGCCAAAATGAATAAATTTCTGATTTTACTCACCATATTCTGTGTTGTCAAGTCTGAAGTAGACATTGAGTGGTTTATAGGAAAGTGGTATCCAGTAGTACAGTACCCTCAGCCTATGTACGGGTCTTTTTGCCATACTATTGATTTTCAACTGATAATTAGTGAAAATTGCACCTGCGGTGACAAAGGAGCAGTTCCTGTAGTGGAACGCTCCGTAAAATTGATTGAGAATACTCAAACTCACGAGTATACAGCGCCTGCTATAATAGTCGACAAATCAGAAGAAGTAGCAGGTGCACTTCAGATTCAGTGTAAATGTGGTGGTGAAGATAAGCCTCACGAAGTTTTTAGAAAAATAAATGAAAACGTTTTCGTTGTGTACAGCACGCTGTTCTTAGTAAAGTATTATAAAGGCGAACCGAACCAGGCTGTAGTGGCTTTGAAAAAAGTGCCAAAACTGTCACAGCTACGAGAAATATTGGAGAACATCGATGATTTGAGTCAAAGAAAACCAACGTATTTGTGTGAGCCCAACTATTTTGTCAGCGAATTTGAAGACTTGGATTGAAAACGGTTTGATTGAATAACACGAATAATAAGCATTTTTTTTTATTTTAGGTTTTTTTAAAACATTGGTTTATTTATTTGCGAATTAAAAATGATTAAAGAAATTGATGTGGTTATCCAAATAGCTTTCACTACAGCTCTGCTAGTATAGTAATTTTGCAGTGACTAAATACAAATATATTATAATTCGTGAAAAAAAATTGAACAAGGTAGAATGGCGATAAATTTACAAACTTTCGAGTCGCTTAAATGGGTTAAGCTTAAATTGTTACTTGTTACATCTGCAGTTACTTATTTCATGTTGTGCATAATTGTTTATAAATTTTGATAACGAGCTCCGGTAGTTTGACCTGCGAGGTCTCAACAATGTTATAAAGCATGCAACTATGTCTGTATTATAACACTCGATATCGGTTTGAAGAACGTTAAACATTCTGTCAAAATGTATAGATTTTTAATTCTACTATCCTTATTCGGGATTGTCAAACCTGAAGAAAGCATTGAGTGGTTTAATGGAAGGTGGGTGCCAGTTGTAGAATACCCTCCATCTGTTTTGTTTCCCATTTGTGACAAGATAAAAGTAGTTATACAAGCCAGAACTGACATCACATGTTCCTGTGGTGACAAAGGTGACGTCTGTGCTGTTAATCACACGATTGAGGAAGAGAATAAGACTAAATTGCTTCCTGTTATAATAGTCCATAGTTCAGCAGAAGTACAAGATGCTCTTAACGTCCAATGTAAATGTGACAGCATAGATAAAGTGCCCTTAGTGTATAGAAAGATCAATGACAACTATTTTGTTTTGTACGATAAACAATCCATTCACTACCCTCAACCAAACAAAGCTATACTATTTTTGAAGAAAGTTCCAAAACTATCGGAGCTACGTGAAGTAATGGCAAGCATTGATGACTTGAGTAAGAGAAAAGGCGGACATATATGTGAACCTGATTATTATGTAAATGAATTTGAAGACTTACATTAAATTGTAGTACTGTTTTAATTGTAGTATTGGCATTTTATTGTTACGTTAGTAGTTATTTTTTAAACATAATGTATGTACAGAAGAGATACATCAGCTGGGTTATTAGACTAATAGCTGGGAGTTGAGACTAAGAGAGCAGAACAGACACAAACAAATAAAAAAAAATGTACAGAATTATTTTTACTACAGCTCATAGCATAGACATTTTATCGTGGCTTAGTACTAATAATTATTTTCCGATGCGTGAGCAAAAATTGAACAAGGTAAAATGGAGGTTCACAAATTTAATAGTCGCTAAAATGGGGTAAACATAAATTGTTACTTGTTAAATAATGCATTAACGGTATGATGCATGTTGTGCAAAATTGTTTACAAATTTTGATAAGGAGGTCTGGTAACTTACCTGCGAAGTCTCAGCATTGTTAGAAAGCATGCAACTATGTCAGAATTATAGCACTCGATATCGGTCTGAAGAACGTTGAACGTTCTGTCAAAATGTATAAATTTTTAATTCTACTACCATTTTTCGGGATCGGCAAACTTGAAGAAAGCATTGAGTGGTTCAATGGAAGGTGGGTGCCAGTTGTACATAGAATACCCTTCTTCTATTTTTTATCCCGATTGTGATAAGATAAAAGTAGTTATACAAGCCAGAACTGACATCACATGTTCCTGTGGAGACAAAGGTGACGTCTCTGCTGTTAATCACATCGAGAATGATGTTAAGATTAAAATATTTCCTGTTATTATAGTGCATAGTTCAGCAGAAGTACAAACTGCTCTTGACGTCCAATGTAAATGTGATAGCAAAGACAAAACACCAGTAGTGTACAGAAGGATCAATGACAACTATTTTGTTTTATACTATATACAATCTATACACTACTCTCAATCAAACACAGCTATACTATTTTTGAGGAAAGTCCCAAAACTATCGGAGCTAATTAATTAGCGACTTAATTTTTACGTGAGTATTCCCGTGTTTAATTATAACAAAAAATGTGTGAAAACATATTATGGAGTGGCATGATCGAGTGTCGATCAAACTCCGTTTAAAAACAAGAATAAAAAAAAAAAAAAAAAACTTTAGTTTCCATAGTAAAAGAGCTACGTGAAGTAATGGCAAGCATTGATGACTTAAGTAAGAGAAATAGCGGACATAATATATGTAAACCAATTTTTTTTTTAAATGATTGAAGACTTAGAGACTTACATTAAATTGTAGTACCTACTGTTTATTGACATTGTACATTATTTTTTTAGTTTTATTTTTATACTTTTTCAGTCGTTCCTCATTTCTGAGGATCGTGGTCTCCGGAACCCTTTAGCTGGGTAATTTGTCTCCATCTATTCCGGTCCGATGTTGTCCTCACCGCCTGGTGGAATTTAGAAGAGAAGGTGGCTTCTTTCACTTGGTCATGCTCTCTTGCCTTCAGTATTGCCAACAAGGACCAGCTTTTCAAGGCTGCCATCTCCTCTTCGCATTATATGGCCGAAATAAGATAGAATGCGTTGCGACATGTGCTGGATAGTCGGGTTTTAACGTCGAATTAGGAGAGAATAGATACATTTATGCGTTTGGCCACCCATAATATTCGTAGCATTCGCCTCTAGCACCACATTTAAGAAGTACCACACCTTTGCCAGTTTTTCCACCGCCAAGCAGTAATGTGCAAACATTACTGTGTTCCGGTTGGAAGGGCATTGTTTCCAGTGAAATTACAGGGCAAATGGGAGAATAAACAACTTATATCTATAGGGTGACGAGCGCAGTGCTGTGCCACGCAGGGTTTTGAATTCTGCGAGTTCAAAATTCTGGGTAGCGCAGACCTGTTATGGGCAAACGTGACGTTTAACATCAGGCGAGCGATTTGCTCGTCTCGTCACTCAATTACATAAAAAAAAAATTCGAATGCATCTATTATCTGACTCTCTCTTGCTCGGATGGTCTATGTCTCTACTCCATAGAGGAAGATCGGGAATACTAAGGCTCTGACTAAACGAGCTTTAGTTTTGTAGCTTATTCCCCGATTTTTCTAAATGTTTTGGAGGCGTGCCATCGCGTCTTTAGCCACCGCTATTCTACGCTTGATCTCCGGTACACAGCTTCCTTCATTATTTATACTTGAACCCAAATAGATGAAACTATCCACCGTGCCAATATATTTGTACATACGTTTTTTTTTTTTTTTTTTTTTTTTTATATTTATTTTATTTATTTATTTATATATTTATATTTTTTTTTTAGATAAAAGAGATAACATAGCTTAAGATTAATATCAGCTGGGTTATTATACTAATAATTATAGCTGGGACCAAGAGATTAAGAGAGACATAATGAACAAGAACTTCTCAGTTTTACTCATAACAAAATGTGTTTAACAGCCTTTTTTAGATTTAGACTTATTGTGATTGTAATTTTTGTCAGTTTATACTTTTTGACACTTATACAAGTTCGTAGGTCATGCGATTAATTTAATTGAACGATAACATAAGAAACATTCTAGAATATAGGTAGCCCTAATAAGCTGAATAAATTATAAATTACATACTCCTTTTCGACTTAGTTTCCATTTCAGATTTAATTTTAATTTATAGAGTAAACACAGACCCAGTTACATTTCTAGTTCATTTATTATCTTGCATACCATCTCGCTTGACATTGCTTTAAAAATATATCCTCTGCGAAAATAAATTTCGCGAAACAAATGCAGTACACTCATGGGTGGCATTTAAACCGGGATGCTTTAACTTTTTCTCTTTCATTAAATCATTGTTATCTTAGCTATCTTTTTACACTCTCTGAGCAGTTTTTGTGCTGGAACTAACACTCTTAGCGTTGGTTTTGTTTTCCTTAGCCATTTCATTTTTGTGCTTTCTGATAATAATTTTAAGTCTTATTAATCTTTCTAATATTGTATAAAATTCTCGTGTCACAGTTTTCGTTGCCATACTCCTCCGAAACGGCTTGACCGATTTTGATGAAATTTTTTGTGCTTATCCGGTATCTATGAGAATCGGCCAACATCTATTTTTCATCCCCCTAAATGTTAGGGGTAGTCCACCCCTAAATTTATTTTTTTATTTTTTAGACATTTTTTAATTTTTTTATTTTTTATTATGTCGCATTAAAAAATACATACAACCCTAAATTTTCACCCTTCTATCACCAACCCCTATTAATTTATATGGCAAAACAACGTTTGCCGGGTCAGCTAGTAAGTATCTATTAATAAAAATGTGTCATCCACCAACAACCATATTCATTTCTTACTATGGTATTCGTACCTATGTGTTTTCAGAGTGTATATAAGTATGCTTATGAATAGCGTAGAACATGATTGTATACTGTAGGAATACGTTTGTTTGTTCCTGTGATGAGTGATTTCGGGTCTCAGCGTGCTAGATAGAATAGAATAGATCCACATTTTCCTTACATTTAACAGCGTGAAGATACTCGTACCTATCTAGGAATATGTAAATTGGTTCTCTAGCGGTCGTCATCTACATACGCATAATTATATCATGATATGGAGCTCCATTACAAGCGGCGTTTGCAGTTCCGTTAACTAATGCACGTTGTTTCCGTGGCCGGGATATGCCCCACCAAGGGGGACACTTGGTGGGGCAAAGTGGAACTACTCGAATTAACTATGCCTCTGTTTTGCTCGACTGTCTTACTGAGGTACAAGTCACTGGAGAAAGATTTTTTTTTAAATAGTAATATTTGTACCCCTCTGATTATACAGGTTACCCATAAATAGATAATTATCAATCTGAACTTAAGGTTTCGAGGATATATTAATACGACTGCGTTTGTAAGCTGTACAGTTTCTTCACGCAATCCAAAGAACACACATAATATATCGCATAATCTGAATGTGTATGAAGTTTTGATTGTTTTGTCTTTGCTTGTTGCTTCAAAGTCGGAAGATCCCAAGGTGAATGTAGATTGGTTTAGTGGGAGATGGGAGATGACAGGAAGATAAAATGAGAACTATTTACTGGTTTTTTCGAGGCGTCCAGATAGTCCAGACTCTTCTATGCTAATGCTGAAGATAGTGCCAAAGTTATCAGAGTAGCGAGATATCATTAGGACTATTGAAAACTTCAGCCACAAAAAGCCAGGGTATTTGTGCGAGCCAAAACTTTTTTGTGAATAGGTTTGACGACTTAGACTAACGAATGAACAAATATTCATGGTTTAGTAGACTCTTTATTTCGGTCGGCCTCTGTGCTTCTTAGAGATCACTCGGTGCCACAGGAACTAATACTAACAGGATCGCACCGGTGATCGCTTAGTACGTAGTTGCCTGGGGCACTATACTAGTTCTTAGTCACTGATTCCACCCTTTGCTCTTCTCCTTTCCCTTCCATCACTGGAAGCACTCAGCGATGCGGATTCCACGATGCCACGATGTACCTACTCTTCTATGAAATTGCCGAAAATATCTTGTAAGGACTTTTATCATTTTGAAACAAAAATAAACTGTGTATGCCCTCTACTCTGTGCCTAGGGTAGGTATAAATCTACAGTTTCATATACTTAGGTTCTTTGAAGGTTCGAAGTATACTGGTAACAAAAATCCGCCTACACCTCCATACACAAACTAGCATTTTACAAAACGATACCTTAATTTGCAAACCTAATAACTCCATTTTTTCACGAAAATGTAATTTTGATACCGGCAGAAACTAGATTTTTTATAGTATCTGCCGGTATCAAAATAACATTTTCGTGAAAAAGTGGAGTTATTAGGTTTGCAAATTAAGGTATCGAAAAATAGTTTTGATCTGTGAAAAATTGTTTTCGTGTATCGGTTCCATGAACCTGATGTTTGTGCAAGCCAGTTTAGATAATTTATTATCTTAATTGGCTTGCACAAACAAGTTTTATCAGAATAATATTACTGGACTTCAACAGAACCCTGACCACTAATTAATCACGAGAATGTTTTGATTCTGAATAGTCAATCTGGTTTTGCCCGCAAAATATCAGTTTACGCAAAATGGTTTAGATTTAGGTTTTACATTGTTGGTTTCAATAATGAGATAAGTTATAATTAAGACGTACCTATGAGCTAGCTATTTAGAAAAATCTAACTTTATTTATTCATATATTTATTTTGGCATTCCACAATGTTGCTAAGACAAATAATAACTAATGAATAATAATATAGGACAAATACCTATATAAATAATTATGTCACTTAATTAATTTTATTTTTTGATAACTAAAGGACTTGTATTTTGGTTACAATTGAATCTGGACTTTGTCGGGGACATGCACAGCTTAATAAGTAGGGAAAACAGTACAGAGAGGGTTTATTTGATTTAGCAAATGACAGTACAGTTAGTAGAGTAGAGCAGTGGCAGTAAAGCCTTTCTCATGACGCATATTTTAATTCAGATGTTCAAAATACTGTGCTTTATTAGTTTATTACCTTTAGACCTAGAGGCTTACCACAGTATTTTATGAATAGCACCGAGGTGGACCACCCCAGGACTTTTAGTTGGTAGCTACCACTCTGGCAACCGCCTGAGGCCAGTAGTATCCACAAAGAATTTCCATGGACAAACAAAAAAACCGTCTTAGGTGGCTCGGGCAGGAATCTGTTGAGGTTCGACTTACCTTGTCAAAAGTATCAGTGATACCAATACGAAACTTGGCCTTGACCCCCAAAGTTGAAACGACTGAACCGATTTTCATCAAACATAGCTAAGAACTCTCCCGACTAATTCACCTTTCAAACAAAAACAACTTAATCAAAATCGACGCATCCGTTCGGGATCTACGATGCCACATACACACAAATACATACAAACTTATAACACCCCGTCTATTTGCGTCGGGAGTTAAAAACACAATCATAACGCTTGAAACTTGCACCAGCCACGTTCTACGTCCATCTATCTAACCGCAGCAATTTAAACCCATTGTCTAATGAAACGGCCCGCCTTCATACGCTGTCTTACGTCATTTGTACAAACATCGGGGGTAAAAACCCGGGGGGTGAAGCAATTATGCTTTGAAAAGGCGGTCAATTAAGAGTATTTAAGGGTTGCTTATTCATATCGTAAGTAAGAAAGAGTAAGTAAATTCGTATAGGCCCAGTGGCTAGATTTTCAGGCAGATGTCAGATTTATCAGGCCGCCTCAAGACTTTTGATATGGCTTAGCGATTATTAGGCATAGGTTAGGTTTTTTTTTAACGTGAACTAGTCCGCGTTTGACCACCAACTCGCCGGTAAGCGACGATGTGGTCGAAGATGAAGCACGCAGACTTAGAAGATACCTATTCCCTCTGACCTTGAAAAGCCCAAGATGTATCTCTCAGGAAACAAAGAAGCCGGCAGTCTGTTCCATTCCTTGGCTGTACGAATCAAAAACGTAGATATATGTATAGTAGCGATATAGGTGGCGCAAGTGTTGTTTATCATATGATACGTATATCATAACCTTTGTAATTAAGATAAATATTAACTTTCAGAGTCTTACTTAAAAACGCTGCTTAGCATTAGCTAAGATTAACAAATGTAATTTAACTAGTGCGTAATACAAAAATGTAGTATTAGAAAAAGTCTGAAATTAACGTAACATAAAAATTCGTCTAAAAACGCAATATTTAACAAATCCTTACAAAGCCTCAAAATGTTACGACAAATGAAATTAACCTCTCAAACGCATATTAAAGAAGCATCTCCTCAATGCCGACGACTGCCACTCCGAAATTAATAAAATAATAATTGCTCTCTTAGGAAACGAGTTCCAAACCTTTGATTATCCGCGTATACATTTCAGAACAAAAATAGATACACTTTGTTTTATCTTTGTAGGCGTTGCCGCGTCGCTTGTTGGGTCTTGAAAGAATAGGCATGACGACAGTATCAAAAAATCGCCGATTCAATGCTATCAGGGGACTAGCCAGATTAAAAAAAAATTAAAACACATGTTTAGTTTTATTTTTAAAAAACAGATTATTAAGATTTAATAAATTAAAACATTAAAATACAGCAATCGGCCATCTTGTCAGAAACAACAATCACAGCGTATGACGTCACGCTTCAGTGAACTCAGGTCATCCGCCGCTCATCACGCATAGACACACTGACATGTTTACTAGCCGTGACGTCAAATCGACGCCATGACACAAGCAAGCTGTTTTCGGGCACTGTTGAAAAAATATGTGAAAAATGGCTTCAAACTTCGTTAAACTTAAGTTTATTACCGAAATAAAGGCTTTTTTGTAAATAGTAAATGTGTACTCACATTATGGAAGAGGATTTTAAAATCTTTCGTCACGCCTATTGTAGAGTTCAAAATTCTGGGTGACGCAGACCTGTTATGGGCAAACGTGACGTTTAACATTAGGCAAGCGATTTGCTCGTCTCGTCACTCAATAGCATAAAAGAACCGGCCAAGTGCAAGTCAGACTCGCGCATGAAGGGTTCCGTTCCGTACCATTATCTATAGCAACGGCAAAAAGTCACATTTGTTGTATAGGAGCCCTCTTAAATATTTATTTTATTCAATTTTTTAGTATGTGTTGTTATAGCGGCAACAGAAATACATCATCTGTGAAATTTTCAACTGTCTAATTATCACGGTTCATGAGATACAGCCTGGTGACACACGGACAGACAGACGGAAGGACAGTGGAGTCTTAATAACAGGGTCCCGTTTTACCCTTTGGGTACGGAACCCTTAAAATGTATAGCAAAAATCGCGGGTCTAACCTGCCCCCCTAGCCAAGTTGCAATCTATGGACGCAAACGCTATAGAAAACCAAGACAATGTACAGGAATGACATTTCTATAAATAATCTATTAATTAGTTCTATATTATTCTGTTACAAAAATGTGATTCCCAAACGATGTCTTACTTTTATATATATTTATATATATAAAGATTATGATTATAGACTTGCAACTTGGCTAGGAGTGCTTGACCAGATTAGCACAGGACCAGGATGAATTGGGGTGCTAGGTCGGGTAACCTCCTCGTGGTGCACCCTGGGCAACAGCGTGCGGTAATACTGCAGCTTTCATGCAGTATTACCGCACGGTGGCAAATAACCCGACACGGTGGGCCCGTCCGCGTGTCCCTCTGACTAGCAGAGGGCACAGCGTGATGGCTTGGACGGTGGCATTGCTGCCACCAGGGGGGTTTTCCTTGTGCTCCTCGCCGCATGTGGGTTGCGGTCGGGAGTGCAAGGAAAGGAGGAGGGTGGACGCTGGAAGCGTGTGCCGCATGGGGCCAACAAGCGGCATACGCTTTCGGCCTACATAGGCCGGGATCTCTCATTGCCGAGCGTGGTGAAAGCCGTGCTTGGCGGCGAGAGATCGTGGCAGGCCGGGGTCTCCTTCTGCGAAGAGGTTATGACGCAGAAGGAGGCCGCGGAGCGGGTCAAAGAGGACGACGCCCGATCTGACCCGCTCCGGCGCAGACGAGGGAGCGAGGAGGCAGTTCGCCCGTATCCTCGCTCCTCTGCAGTGGGGTTGCCGGGAGAGTCGGGGGACTCTCCCGGCCTGCACGACCCCACACTGACTGTCTGGGGGGTGATCCTGGGGAACAGGGTCACCCCTCCATATACGCGGGGGGCCCTAATCGGGCCCATCGCCGGGGCGAGGTGGCGATTGCTAACGCGACCCCACCTTGCCCCATCTCAGGCGGATGCCGAACACCCCAGTGGTTTTAGTGGGTATGCCGCCGCAGGGCGGAGACTCCCACATAACCACCCTGCCTCCCCCGGGGCGGGCGTGGTATCCATAAAGGATTTCCACTGGGTAAACAAAAAAAAAAAAAAGGACCAGGATGAATGGCGTACAAGAAGAGAGACCTATGTTTAGCAGTGTGCGATCACAAGCTGATATTGATGATGATGATGATTGTATATGAACGTAGGGAGAAAGATGGAGCACTGCGTTAGATTTAAGTGAAGCCACCAATATCTATTTTACTTTTTCGTGCGTCATGTTTAGGTAATGTGTATGTTGTTGGAGAAAATTCCTTGGTCTAAATAAAACACCACAGTGCTGGGTAGGAATCTCGTATATTAAACAAACCTTATTTACCTATATGATTTTACAAAACGAAACGCTTGCGCGTGCTAACTCTGTACAAGTGGCGTCATCTAGCGAATTTGTTAGGAACTACGTTAACATATCGCCCACCAAGGACATCAGTTTATGTCCTTCATAAAAGTAAGGCGTTGAATACATTTACACAATACTAAACTCTTACTATTGTTTACTTAACTGCTTACTGGTAAAATACATAGTTTAGATAGCGGACGCTTGATTTTTGAACCATTGCACTGGACAGTCACGACTCGAGTGGTATTATCACTTCCCGGATGCTTTAAAACTACTCTGCCTAAGAGCCATCGTGCGGGAGGCAATCCATCCTCCTTTACTAAAACGACATCTCCTATATTTGGCTCTGGCAGTCGCTGAGTCCATTTGTGTCGTTGCAGAAGATGCGTCAAATACTCGTCTGACCATCTCCGCCAAAACTCCTGTACCATTCGTTGCGTTAGCTGCCATCGTTTAAGGCAACTTATATGACTGACGTCTTCGTAATTTCGATCAGGCACCGTTATTAGAGGTTCCCCAATCAAAAAATGACCTGGGGTTAATGGAGTGGGTTCATCTGGACTTCCAGGCATCACTGATAACGGCCTCGAATTAAGGCATGCTTCGATTTGTGTCAAGACAGTAGATATTTCTTCATAGGTGAGAGTCGAGTCACCTATTACACGTCGCAAATGGAACTTAGTGGACTTTACTCCAGCCTCCCAAAGTCCTCCAAAATTAGGGCTATGAGGAGGAATCGGATGCCAGGAGGTGCCCTTGTTACCTAGCCATTCGCGGATTTCAACTGCGACAGAAGACTGCTCTACCGCCACCAAGTGTCGAAGCTCTTTTAGTGCACCAACAAAATTAGTTCCGTTGTCGCTCCACAGATCACTAATATAACCCCGACGAGACACGAACCTCTTAAATCCCGCGATAAAGCCAGTAGCTGTTAAATCGCTGATTGCCTCCAAGTGGACACATTTTGACACCATACACACAAAAATGCAAATGTATCCCTTGTAAGACTGATGTCCGCGACCCTTGGAGGCTCTAATGTTAATAGGGCCGGCAAAATCTACGCCACTATGGAGGAAGGGTCTTGCTGGTTTCACCCTGCAAGCCGGTAATTGACCCATCAGCTGCGTTTGAGCAGTCGTAGAATAGCGCTTGCATGTGATGCATTTGCGTACGTGATCCCTAACAGATGTTTTAGCTGACATGATCCAGTAATTCGTACGCAAATGACTCAGCATCAACGACGGTCCTCCATGCATGGTATTCTTGTGGGCTTCATCAATAACTAATTTGGTGAAGTGATTGTTATGTGGCAGAATGATGGGATGTTTTGTGTTCTCCTCCAAATTGGCTCTTTCTAAGCGACCACTTACGCGTAGAATCCCATCACTATCTACCATAGGACAAAGTGATTTTAACTTGCTTGACCTCGATTTTACTTGTCCAGTTTTCTTTATCGCCTCAATGTCTTCACCAAATTCTTGTCTTTGTGCATGTTTTCTACATATTTTCGTAGCTTCTTGTATCTCGTCTTTTTCCAAATATGCTTGATATCTTCTTTCTTTACTCTCTTGTTTCTTCCATTTCAAAACTCTACGACAGTAAGCTATCACTCTCACTAACTTCTGCAATGTTGAAAACTTTGTCCAGATAGGATGATCTTGTGTGGTTTCAGTGACAACATGGGATTTAATCGATCTCTGTTCCATGCTTGTGGCTATTCATTTGGGTCTGGAATAAACAATTATGTCATCTTTAAGCCACGATGGTCCCTGAGTCCACAACACACTGACGGTTAGTTCTTGAGGTTTTAACCCTCTTGATGCTATGTCTCCAGGATTGTCAGCGGACTGGACATGAGCCCAGTGAGTATTCTCAAAGTTTGAAAGTATAGTAGATACTCTGTTCCCGACGAAGGTAGACCAGCGGCTTGGATGGCTGCTAAGCCACGCCAGAACCACTGTGGAATCTGTCCACAGATGAATACTACTCTTCGGGATCTTCATGACTTCAGCTACTTCTGCTGTCAACTCAGCCAACAACACTGCTCCCATCAACTCTAGCCGAGGTACGGATTGCTGCTTAACAGGTGCGACTCTAGTCCGAGATGTGATCAAACTTATTTTAATTTCTCCGTTCTTCATTTTTGTTCGCAGATACACCACCGCCGCATATGCTGCTACTGATGCATCGGAGAAGCCGTGCAGTTCTACAGAATCGTCCTTATCGTAAGTATTGATCCATCTAGGAATGCTGAAACTACATGTCTCTGTTAAGTTGCTGCGGTAAGTCTGCCATTCAGTCATCAATTCCGGCGTAAGCTCTTCATCCCATTCCAGACCTGCAAGCCACAGCTTCTGGATGAATATTTTTGATGTGACAACACATGGTGCTGCCCATCCCAGTGGGTCGAAAAACCGCGAAATATCTGAAATGACCTTTCTCTTAGTAATAGGAGTTTGTTGTTGTGGAAGATTGACTGAATATTGGAACTCGTCATTTTCACGATTCCAAGATATTCCTAGAATTTTCATTACTCCATCTTCTTTTATATCCTTACTTCCTTCGTCCTGATTCTTTTCAACCTTTTTAGTATTTCCTTCCTCTGTTTCCTTATTTAATTCTTTACAGCTACTCACCCATTTCTGCAGATGGAATCCACCCTTGGTAAGTAACTCTGACATTTCTTTATATATATTTTTTCCCTCTTCAACTGTCTGACACCCTGTCATTAAATCGTCTACGAAAAAATCATTCTTTACCTTTTCAGCTACTTCGGGACAACGTGCACCTTCGTCGATTGCAAGCTGCTGCAACGTCTTCACTGCGAGGTAAGGTGCCGATGCAGTACCAAAGGTAACTCGTACTAATTTGTATTCTTCTATTTCAGATCCGGGATCGTCGCGCCACACTACTCTCTGAAAATCAGCGTCATCTGGAGCCACCTTCACCTGCCTATACATCTTAACGATGTCAGCACAGATGCTTATGGGGTACATTCTCCATCTCATAATGATATGACGTAGTGGCTGCTGCAACATGGGACCTACCATTAGATCGTCATTGAGTGACGGTGAATTCGAGCTCTTCATTGAGGCGTCGAACACAATTCTAACCTTGCTTGTCGTCTTATCGTCGCGTACCACAGCGTGGTGAGGTAAATAAACCGCAGTAGATAATTTAGAGTCATCTTCTGGCACGCGTTCAACATGGCCAAGGTCGATGTATTCATGAAATACCTCAGAATAACGCTTCGCTAATTCTCTGTTCTTCTTGAATTTATTTTCAAGAAGCAGGAATCTCTTGATTGCAAGCTCTCTACTGTTCCCATATTGACATTGCGGATCTTCGTCGCGGAATGGAAGTTTGACTACATAGCGTCCTTCATCATCACGGTAAGTACTTTGCGCATAAATTTCTTCGCACCGTTGTTCATTTTCAGTAAATGTCTTCTTCTGAACTCCAGGAATGACAGTCTCTATTTCCCAAAACTTCTTTAGAAGTTCATTGTCATCTGTTTGGTTTTGTGAGCTGATGGAAACATGATGACAATTGATGGTGTCACTAGTTGAGGAAACCTTTCCTGATAAAATCCAGCCAAAGGCTGTGTTCTGAGCTACTGGGAGCCCTGGCGGACCTTGAATTAAACCCTCCTTCAATACTTGCCCGTATGCTTCAGCACCAAGCAAAATGTTGATCTTGTTTGGTGTGTGATAGTCTGGGTCTGCTAGGTGGACTACTTTCAGCTCAGGCCAGTCACACGGAACAACCTTAGCTGATGGTAAAAGTGACGTAATATTCTTCAATACATACGCATGCACTCTTACGCTAAATTTCGGATCTAGACGTGAATGTATTGTTACTGTCACTGTGTGGTCTGAAGCTAAAGTGCTCTTCTCCCCACCTATTCCAGATATCACTGACTTGATTGGCTTCTTCTCAAGCCCAAGGAGTTGGACTGCTGATTCTGTTATGAATGATGCCTGGGATCCTTGATCCAATAACACCCTCAGCAGTTGTGTTGAGCCATGCTTTGTCTGTGCTTCGACAAGTGCTGTGGCTAACAAAACCTGTGTACCCAATGACGACTCCTTTGAAAAATGTGACGTTACGTTTAACGTTGATTGTGGACCCTCTGATAACGTTGCCTGAATATTAGACACTGCTGACTTTATGTTCGCAGATTCATTGACAGTGTCTACTGCTGTTGAGACAGATCTTGGATGCAGCAACGAATGATGACGTCTCTTGCAGACGTGACATGATGTACTCTGGCGACAATATTTGACGGAATGATTCGTTCCTAAACAATTAAAACATAGCCTATTTTTCTGAACGAAATTCTGACCCGAATCGTGACTCTCCTTTGCAAACAGCTTACAATATGCTATCTTATGATTCTCATTACAAAATTGACAATTAGTTGGGAAATTAACTATCTTATCATTATTAACAACATGATGCACATGGTGCCGAGAGGTCGATGGTTTGCTAATAAAACTCTTAGGTTTAGTGGATTTGGTCTCATTCAAAAACTCGAGTGCTCGAAACCGGGCTTCTAAAAATTCTTCGAATTGCGTGAGTGTGGGTATTTCATCCGTAGTACTTATTTGCATTTCCCATAGTTTGCGTGACTCTGCCTCTAATTTTGAGCTCACTATGTAAATGATGATGACATCCCAAGAAGTCACGTCAATTCCTAGATTTTTGAGGCCGTTGAGACACTCCATAGTTGTATCCAGTAAACTCTTAATACCATTCGAACTCTCCGCTACATTTGACTGATTTAGAAACCGTTTCAAAAGTGAATTAGATAAGAATCTTTTGTTGTTGTACCTGCTAACCATCAATGTCCAACACTCAGCATAATTGGATGATGTAACAGGGATGTGCCGAACTAGTTGCTCGGCTTCACCGGTTAATAAACCCTTTAAATAATGCATTCGCTGTACATCATCCAAAGTGATTAATGATTAATGAGGTGAACAAATCCTTGAACGTTGGCCACTCTGAGTACAAGCCGGAAAATTTGGGGATCTCAATTCTCGGTAATTTAACACAACTATCCCGCTTATGTTCAATTAATGGCACGGCTTGCATCACGGGAACAACTTTTAACTTATCCAAAACCTCGAGCAATTCACTTTTGTGGTTGTAGTACATTTCTTCGGTCACTTCATATACATCTTCACTAAAATAGAAGTGCCTTTCATCGACATCAGTACATTCAATTATTGAGTTGTGCGTGGACATAAACTCATTCCAAACAGTTTCCAATTGATCTAATCTAGTTTGGACATAAAACCGGGTAATTCTATCTTTGGGTGACTTTCTATAATTTTTAACAGCCTTTTCTATAATACTTTTCTTATTTAATTGTAATTTAAATGAAGCTTCCATTTTAACAATAAACTTTATAAACAAATTTTCGATAAAAGTTAAGTTTCAAATTGATGCTAAGAAGTCCGTGGAACCTTGTCGCAATGAAAAAAACGTACAAAATAATTTTTAAGGAAATTTTCTAAGTCCAAAATTGCAACAGAAATTTTACAAGTGTGTAGAACCTTATCGCAATGAAAAATTTTAAAATTGGCCGTAGGTTCCCCGTTTATACCACTTATTTCTAACTATTCTAAGTCCAACTAACTAACATGCAAATTTTACAAGTCCCAAATGTCAAACTAATCACTGAACTTCTTCACTCACTAGTCACTTGAACAAATAAATTGTTACTCACGATTGCTTCTCTTCATTACCGGTAGACTCCACTTCTCTTCACTTGCATCTGCGCCACCTTGGTTACTTCGCATGCGCCTGCGTCAACTTTAATCCATTCGCTAGCGCCTGCGCCACCTTGCTCCGCCGTTGAGAGTATTCCGAACCACTGGCGCCCTCCAGTGGCGAGTAGCGGAACCACTCTTTCTCTCTGGATTTCCAAAACGCCTCCGGTGTAAGAGGCTAGAAACTCCACCGGCGTGCGATAAAAGCGCCTGCCACAAATGCCGGTAAATTTCCGCAAAAAATTATCGCCCTCCAAAACCGTCGCTGTATCCGGCTCGAAGTATGTTGTTGGAGAAAATTCCTTGGTCTAAATAAAACACCACAGTGCTGGGTAGGAATCTCGTATATTAAACAAACCTTATTTACCTATATGATTTTACAAAACGAAACGCTTGCGCGTGCTAACTCTGTACAAGTGGCGTCATCTAGCGAATTTGTTAGGAACTACGTTAACAGTGTACGTATCCGCTATGTATATTTATAGTTTATCTAAGACTGACTAGGTAGTATGAGTTTAAAACCGAATAATCGAATGAGGTTGCTTAACAGTTAGAAAATACCCCTTCAATATTTTTTTAATCGGTTTATTTTTGATAGTCGAGTTATGTCAGATTGGTCGCTCTTGTTTTCAAGTCTTGTTGTTGTTGTCTTTTACCAGGCCGGAAGTCGAACGGAAGTTCGTGTCGTAATCTCATTTGTCGTCATCTCTATTGGTTCAACATGCTTGTACTATTATTTATTCTGTGACTAAACAACGACAATAATACTACTGTCTTATTAATCAAGTTTTACAATAACAGTTAGAAACGGTTGTAAATCAAATAAGCTTACATACGCTGCTGTAGTGAAAAAACGTTTTGTGCTCTAGCTAAACTGTTTACAATATTTCTTGATTTATCAATTCTAGGATTTCGTGCTACCACTTATAAGACCACTTATTACACGAAGTACTTAGAAAACGTAAAGATTACTTTTTTTTTCTTACTCAAATTAATCTAAAATGTTGTACAGTTAAAACAAAATACTAACAGCCAGTTTTGGGTGACTGTTATACTCAATAACGTAATTTATCCGCCAAAAAGGTAATAGGCATGACGACAGTATCAAAAAATCGCCGATTCAATGCTTTCAGGGGACTAGCCAGATTAAAAAAATTTAAAACACATGTTTAGTTTTATTTTTAAAAAACAGATTATTAAGATTTTCAATAAATTAAAACATTAAAATACAGCAATCGGCCATCTTGTCAGAAACAACAATCACAGCGTATCACGCCTAAGTGAACTCAGGTCATCCGCCGCTCATCACGCATAGACACAATGACATGACACAATGCCGTGACGTCAAATCGACGCCATGACACAAGCAAGCTGTTTTCGGGCACTGTTGAAAAAATATGTGAAAAATGGCTTCAAACTTCGTTAAACTTAAGTTTATTACCGAAATAAACTTAAGGCTTAGGCTTTTTTGTAAATAGTAAATGTGTACTCACATTATGGAAGAGGATTTTAAAATCTTTCGTCACGCCTATTGTACTTAAAAGACATTTAAGTAGCTTTATTAAAACTACAATTAGACCATTTAACAGTTCCATTTTTTGGTTACTATAATATCAGATTCAGCGGCGCGAAGACTGCGCTTCTTATATCGGCCAAATTTAATGCAAGAAACTGTAATCGGCTTTAAATTGGTACTTTGAGTAAACTCCAGTTTGCAATATAAGCTTGTCAAACAATTTAATTTTGTTGTTCACAGGATTACTTATTAATAGTACCTATTTGTGTGATTAAATACTTAACTCATTGTAATATCTTCGTGAAACTGCCTATTTTTAGATGATATTTCTAAAATAAGAGTGTGTAACACAATGACGCTTTTTAACACGCTTTTATTAGCTTCACCTGTATGTTTGTATGTTTGTATGTTTGTATGTTTGTATGTTTGTATGTTTGTATGTTTGTATGTTTGTATGTAACCGACTCCTTTGAGCGCGTTTTTGACCCACTTTAAACGGTCAGATTTCTTTCAAACTTTGTAGATATATCGAGGACCGATGACAATACACTAAACAAATCGTGTTTTTTAGTTTTTTTAACTATTAATTTTTTTAACACGCTTTTTCTATAAAGTTTCTTTAACTTTTAATACCGTTTAACTTACAAATGGTAATTTCGTCATTCATTCAGAGAACAGAGTGGCGCAGTGGAAGCGTGCTGGGCTCATAACCCAGAGGTCCCTGGATCAAAACCACGCGCTAGAAATCTTTTTGCTCAATATTTTTTGTTACGCATCAATTTTATTTTATGAGGTCTGAGGATCGAAACCACGCGGCTACAAATCTTTTTGCTCAATATTTTTTGTTACGCATCAATTTTATTTTTAATTTGCTTGAGCAGACGGCCAAAATCGGATAACACCAACACATTTGTACATATTAAGGATGGTTAATAGTTAGCAAATCGAACTAAAAAGCGAAAAATAAATAATAGTTAAAAAAAACTAAAAAAACACGCTTTTTATAAAAAACCGAACTAAAAAAATAGAAAATAAAATTTTATAAATTTAAATTAAGAATAGGTTTGAAAATTTCAATAAATATAAATTAATAATAGTGTAAATAAATAAATATATGTATTTTATTTTTAAAAAAGCGTGGGTGCTTTCTAAGATATTATCAAAATGCTAATCACTCTACTCATGTCTGTCAATACAAAATGTATCTACAAAATATATAATATCTATTGACCCATGCACCCCACGCTTTTTAAAAATAAAATACATATATTTATTTATTTACACTATTATTAATTTATATTTATTGAAATTTTCAAACCTATTCTTAATTTAAATTTATAAAATTTTATTTTCTATTTTTTTAGTTCGGTTTTTTATAAAAAGCGTGTTTTTTTAGTTTTTTTTAACTATTATTTATTATAAACTAGGCTAGTATTATTTATTATGATATGGATCTGATCTGATGACAAAACCGGAAGGTGACCATGGGAACTTTCTTATAAAACAACGCAACCCCATCGAGTTTGGGCTTCATATACGTAATTTTTTTTTTTAATTCAGTAATAAGCTTGCATTTGACCGCCATCTTGCCTGATGGTAAGCAACGATACGGTCTACGATGGAGCATGCTTGCCTAGAAGAAACCGATTAACTCGCGACTTGAAGACACCTAGATTATATCTATCGGGAAACACCCACTCAGGCAAAGCGTTCCACACCCTAGCGGTTCGCACAATAAAGGCGGAATCAAAGCGTTTCGTACGAGTTTTCGGTATATCAACCATAAAACGGTGACGCTTTTTAGTGCCTTTGGTCGTTGATTCGTCATTCATTGATTCGTCTATCCATCATGTCTATACATATATCGTCTATGGTATGCTGCTTATTATTTTCAGACCGTTTAAAGAAAATGATGTTAAAAAAAATATTTTCAAACATTACTTGCTTAGTGTATTTTGTACTAAACCCCGATTCCATGAGTTCTATTTTTTTAAGGCCAATAAATCTCTGTTTGACCACCAACTCGCTCAGTAAGCGACGAAGTGGCCGAAGATGAAGCGCGCAGACTTAGAGGATACCTATTCACTCCTTCCTTGACAATCCCAATATTATATCTCCCAGGAAACAAGGAAGCCCACTTATTGTAAATATTGAGTTTTATGCGTTTAAAATTTGAAGTGATATTATCTGGGTTACGCAGAGGAACGTCACCTAAAAAAAAATACAACCTTAAGTACATGGATTTAAAGGTTCAGTTATTCACGCTCTACCTAGCTACAGAGCGTAAATAAAACATGAAACTTGACACCTTTGTGTCGGAGCAACCAACGTAAAGAATCTTTGCAATTCAAATCTTGAACTGGACTGATACTCTCAGAGTTCAAAACATACATCTGTAGTTTTCTGTCTTATGAAAAATCTAGAATCTTATTTACGGATTATATTATGAAATATTCTCTCTTTTCAAATTACAGACTCAAGATCATTATGATGAATCTTGAATCTTACTTTTAAAACCTGCTTGGATAAATCTTTGCTTAAAATTTTCCGTCGTGTTTTTGCACCTGAACTTTTACGTCAACGAAAAGTTGTTAAAGTAATTTAGACAGTGATAGGTAAGGCCCTTCATATTTATCTAAAATGTTTAGTATTTGGTGGTGTCCATAATCAAAATAAAGTGTTCAATTACCTACATGAGAGAGTGTAAGGTTTCCGAAGACGATGTCATAGAACAAAGATGTATTTATGGATTAAGCTTCGTAGAAGAGAGTAAGATATACAGAAGCCAATAAGAAAGAAAGATAAAGTACTATCTATGCTCAACTCTGCTTTTCAGCCGTAAAAACTTTTGAATCTGAAAAATAAGTTTTATATCATTTTTAAGCTGAAGGAAGGAAATGAAGAATAAAATTATGATATTATTATTATAAATAGTTTTTTTTAATAATAACATTTACACTTTATTTTGATTATGGACACCACCAAATACTAAACATTTTAGATAAATATGAAGGGCCTTACCTATCACGGTCTAAATTACTTTAACAACTTTTCGCCGCTCCTTTCCCGTGGTACACCTATTTTGTCCACCTGGTGGACCACGGGTAAACATATTCTTCCGTGGTCCACCTTAAACTCTCGTAAATTATTTTTATTGAAATATATTGCCTATTGTCCACCTCTTTTCATTGGCTAGATTAAATCTATGCAACATTGATCCCGACAAATTAAGAAGTATACCGAATGAATTTTTTTTTTTAAATTCATTTATTGAAATAATTTACTTCAATTAAAATGATGATTACTTAAAACTAAAATTGCTCTCAACGTAGTTTCTCCAATGCGAAATTGATTGGAATTTCACCATTATTATATTATTAGGTTATTAATCAAAACCTATTGGTCGGTAGTGCCACGGGTAACTAAGTAGATCACGGGAAACGATCAATAGGTTAGGTTATGTTAGAACATGAAAAAGAACGCACGAGCCGAGCGAGCGTAGCGAGCGTGCCGCGGCAGCGGCCGGCGAAGTGCTAGAATGCCAAGAAGCGAAAAAAGTTAGGTTATTAATCAAAACTCAAGGGTGGACCACGGTTAAATAATAATTTCCTATGGTTCACCTTAGTTCACCTGGTGGACCACGGAAGAATATGTTTACCCGTGGTCCACCAGGTGGACAAAATAGGTGTACCACGGGTTAGCACTGCTTTTCGCTGACGTAAAAGTTCAGGTGCAAAAATACGACGGAAAATTTTTAAAGTGTTCTCTTTATTTCTAGGAAAATATTTCTGTAGGATAGCGGTTGAAACCTCGAGCGCAGATAGTTGAATAAATATAATTATTGAGACGTAATACTGCGTTTTCTGTTCTTAAATCTGCGGATTGTACCATCTGTTCAATTTCCCTGGTTCTAGATTTGGTTTAAATATCAATGTTTTGAAATTGTGTCTCGCTATAGGCCAATATTACCTTCCTTCGGTTAGTTCCAAAATCCAAACTTTCAAATAATGTAAGCAAAAAATAAGGTTGAGTCTTATAGAGCCTCAGCATTGGCGTGTGTTAGATTTAGATATTAAAACTGGTAGGTAGTTTGTTGTTTTATGAAATTTGAAAATTTTCACTCACGCTTTGAAAAAAAAACCTTGATTATGGTAATGGTGGTAAAAAGTAACCTTTGTATTTTTTGTATCACTGACAACGTGCACGAAATCTCATAATGATTTCATGATTGGTTAAGTTGTTAGGACACGAAAGCGTAGCAAAAAAATAAACTTTTTATAATATTAGTTAGAGTTACAATTCAAAGCATAATACGTCCATAGCGCGTGACCATAATATCCAGGGGCCGTACTGTGAACTCTTCGCACGAGCCTAAACAGGATCGCCATGACTTTCGTCTAGCTCTGTCTGCTAGATAAAAAGCGACACAAAAGCTGAAGCGATTCAGTTATAAGTTTATAAGTTTCAAACTTATTAACTTATAAGTTTAACTTAATAAGTTTCACTAGAATATCATCTTCTTTCTTAATATATATAAATCTCGTGTCACAATGTTTGTCCTCAATGGACTCCTAAACCACTCCGATTATAATAAAATTCGCACACCATGTGCAGTTCGATCCAACTTGAGAGATAGGATAGTTTAAATCTCAAATTATAGTCGCAATTTTAATTTATTGCAAATTATATACATACGGATAATTTTTACTATAAATTGACAAGTTAGCATCAACATACTACGGTTGCTATAGTTACGCAATATTTGACATAGAATTGACGCAATGGCTTTTGACAGGACAACGTCTGTCGAATCAGCTAGTCTTAATATATATAAATCTCGTGTCACAATGTTTGTCCTCAATGGACTCCTAAACTACTAAACCGATTTCAATCAAATTTGCACACCGTGTGCAGTTCGATCTACCTTAGGAGATAGGATAGCTCACATCTCAATTTATAGTAAAAAAACATGAAAAATTAGAAAATTTAAAAATATGTACTTAAACCATAATTTAACTTTAGCGCTTTGGACAATGTAAACTTTTTTAATGTAACTTTTGACATTTGACATAGAATTGACGCAATGGCTTTTTTTACCAATTCGAATTAAATAAGGCTTTTTTTACATCGTTAAGACAGGACAACGTCTGTCGAGTCAGCTATGAATCAAAGAATGCATTAATCAGGTGAATATATATAAAATGATTCACTTCACCTTATCAGTCTTACTTCGAAAACTCCAACACCCGATATAAGCGACTTAGTATCGCATTACAATTTAGAAATAAATAATTTATCCCTTATAATAATCCACGGCATGTCTGAAATGGCCCATCCTGCACTGGCAACTTTAGAGGTACGTAAGTACTAATATACATAGGTATAAATTAAGAAGTTTGTCTTTTTTCTCTCTACTGAATTGTTTAATTAATTTATATAATTTCGTTATTTTATATCTGATGTGGTTGTGTTTAGATTGGTACCGCATCGGACCTCATAGTAGTGATTAGTTTTAAAAAAGAGTAGATAATAAGCAAGACAAATACGTGTAAAACATATAAAAAAAAACCTATTTTAGAATGATTTGATAACTGATTTAGGTCAGGCGTTTTGGTTATTAGCGATATGACAATGTGCTTATTGTTTTTATTTTACTCGAGAACATTAAACGCCGTTTAAACGTTTATACATTGGCTGTGACATACCGACCAGACAGATATCAGAGCCTTACATATGCTTCATTTAACCATTTGGTATTAAACTCTAACCAGACAAAATAATAGGTAACTAAATAAAACTGAAAAATTTGGTAATTTTATCATTTTTCCATTGAACCAAGATTACATCTTTTAAAATGATAGATATCGCCTAGTGCTTCCAACTTTTTAAAATTTAAAATGCTGTGGGTAAATCAATGGGCAAATATATGTATTTTTTGAATATTTCAAACAAAGCTCCCGCAGATTTACGATCGGTTTGTGTAAATTGGAAAGTTCCAGGAGACATATTGCGTCCGCCGCCAAAATTAATGCCGTCTACAGTATTTTTTAATGAAAAATACTCGAGTTTCGTATTTTTCTGTCGTTTAGACGTGATACAAGGAAATTTATCTTTGGTAATCTCTTCGGAATTTTCTTATTATAAAAAAAAAACTTTTTAAAGAGGAAATAGAACTTCTTCATTGAGTTATGATCCTGCGATAGATGGTGCCTTATTAGATTTTTTCATGCACCATGATAAAGTCTCGTCACTTCTTGTCGAGTGAGAACGTTACAAAGCTAATTATTATATCTGTATATGCATTACATAATTAATGCTCATTGTCTTAATACCTTACCTATGCATCTCTCGATAAAAGAGTTAAGAAATTTCGTCAAGCGCCCATGCTTTGCCTACTGATTAATATAGTACCTATAAAATTAAATCACAAATAGGTAATTAATTACACACATGTACAAATTATATCATTTATTGAATGCGCCAAAATTATCAGTTGAAACTTTACTTTGAAGCTACTCACTATTTAGCAGACATGCTTTATTGAAGGACCAACCAACGATATTCTTGCACTTCTCAGCTACAACACATTGCAAGGTGTTATTACACCAGCCACATCCGTACTTGAAAGGCAACTTGCTGCAGTCCAGGCAATTACTAGCCATGCTCTCACAGCGATACACGAACACGGGTATTTCATTTGAATACTGCTCCACACCGTCCCAAAGAATTCTTAGCGCACCAGCTTCTCTTGGCGTACGGATCACCAATTTCGGAGGGAAGCAATGAACCACATTATCTGCTATGATTCCTCTGGCGTGCACCTTGTTGTACTTGAAATTTATTTGACAAACAAAATCTTTTTCCCTCAATGCTGGATCAGGGATATTGATGTTCACTGCTATATTATTTCCGACGCCAGATGGAATGAGAATCGGCATTTTGGTGTAGATGAAAGGGCATGATACATTTTTGAGGGCGAAATTGTTTATTGGTAATATTGAGCACAGATTGTCATATTTATAAGAACATCCGATGTTGTGACACCAATTGCAGGGGTATATTTTGCCGTTCACACATTCGTAGCATGTTTTGAACGATCGGCAGTATTTGTTAGGGTCTACGATCTGACTTGCCAAAGATGTTTGTCGCAGTTCGGCTTCAGTTGGTTTTGTTCTGTGTTTGATGACGTAATCTTTCAATTTTAAATTATGACCTTTGCTTAGCGATGTACTGTGAATATATTTATGGCTTTTGATTTCATGTGGATTCGTTAAAAGTATAATAAGAATTAGCGACGGACTCGTGGTCACACCGTTTTGCTACACCAGTGTGACTACGAGTAATTTATATTCCTCGTGGTTACACTACTCTGAAAAGGATCGAGATTGCAAGATACTGGACGAATAAATTAATAGGTTAGGTTATGTTAGAACATGAAAAACAACGCACGAGCCGAGCGAGCGTAGCGAGCGTGCCGCGGCAGCGGCCGGCGAAGTGCTAGAAAGCCAAGTAGTGTAACCACGAGGAATATAAATTACTCGTAGTCACACTGGTGTAGCAAAACGGTGTGACCACGAGTCCGTCGTCTAAGAATTGCAGAAGAAATTACCATGACTACTATCTTTGTCAATGACAATGGAAAGATAGGTAACTGATCGGAGGCATTCCAGTCTTACATTAATTATATACCTAGGTAGATGCCTGATATTTATATATTATAATATTTCAATTGCTACAGTTTCAATAGTTTGTTTAATTTAATATCGTGTATGTGAATTTCTAGCAGGATGAGAAAGTTATAAGAGCATAGATAATAGACCCATTTGTTTGTAGTTTAATCTACGAGAGTTAACAATTTGACCATTGTGTAGTGTGAAATATCCTTCGTCTATTATCGAACTTAAGTTCTCATAGATAACTTTTTTTGTTCCGTTATAAGCCTTGTTTTTTTTCATATTGATGATTTTATAATGTAGTATTTTTTTAATTAACCTACGCTGTCCCACTGCTTGGCAAAGGTCTCCCCTAATTTTTTCCAGTTACTGCGGAAAGTTAAGTTTTACAATTTTTTTTTATATATTTTAATTTAGTATTATTTCCATAAATTTTATAACAAAGCTTGGTTTAACTAACTAGATAGATGTAGGTACCAAAGTTTTTTTCAATGAAATAATAAGAAATTTGTATAAAACAAGTAGCTTTATCCTTTTAAGGCCGCTCGAGTACCATGGCTTGACGATTGCAGTGCTGTAATAAGACAAAAGAGTTTTTTGAACGTTTTATTTAAAAAAAGTATTTTTTATCATTACAGTAATGTTATTGTTGTTGTTATTGTTGCTATCACGTAGAGTCACGCTTCTTAGATAACGCCACCTCTTTCCTTTTCTAATTTTGGCTTTGTGCGGTCTTCAGACAGCACCTTTCAAAATGTTATGCCATGTCGGAAGGTGTCTTGGAAGAGGCCGCACTGAGGCGCAATCTCAAATTAAAAAAAGGTCAAAAGCAATCTAAGCAGACATATTCACAGCTCCAATACGGCTTACTGGCTGTGTCAGGTAAACGTCGGTGTTTTGAACAAAGAGCATATACGCAAATTGTTTGTGGTTTGTAATAAAAAGTAGAATGACTTTTTATGATTTATTTGGCGTATTCACGCTTTCTACAAAAATACGATTTGGTTAATTCAGCATTCAGACTCGCACTGACGTCAGACTGCATTCAGTTTTGGAATGCATGCCTCTGATATGGCTTGGCGGTTGTTTTATAGAATGAACAGTCGGTGTCTACCATCGATCTAGTATGTAAGGTGTCTACAGTTTAACGAATTAAACCACGGTAGCGCTCAGTTTTCAATATTGCTCGCGGTCAACCAACCTAAGACTAAAGACCATTCGCGTTGTCCTTTGTCAAGCAACGGAAAAATCGGACCCTTCAAATAATAAAAAATATATGAAGCTTTAAAAAAGGAATACCTAATCAGAAAATTTAGGATCTTTTTTTAGGACATACTATCATCAGTAGCATCGCTAATAATAATCGCTAATATAATAATAATATGATAATAATGCGCCGCGGTACGTAGGCTGGACACGGACGCGAGCGAGTCACTTTTGTAATCCGTCTTTTAAAAAGATCACAGAAGGTATCAAACATTTAATCTTACACGAGACTCGTGTTTTCATCAACTATTTCAACTTTATGATACAAGTGCACCAAGTTTATATCTTCCAATTCCAACACCAGAAAACCTAGTTAAGCCAAAGCTCCTAACACAAGGAGTCGTTCTATCTATAGTGTTATTGGAAGATTCTTGAAACTTCCAGTTGTAAACAGAGACTTGGGACACAGACCCTATTCTACGACGCTCGAGATTTTTTCGGTCACTCTCACTGTCATGAGATTTCTAATGAGAGTGACAGTGACCGATATAATGTCTGACTCGCCAGAATAGCGCTCTTGGATTTGCGCTGCCGACTTGTAATGAAAAAGTTCGAGTCTCGACTCACTTTGGAACTGTTAATCTCGTGCGAGTTTGTAACAGCCAACTGCTCTTTAAAGTAATTGAAAACCCTTTAATGTACCAGTAAAAGCTACCACCAGTTAGCACATTGCCTAATACTTTACGAATCAGGTAAATATTTGATCATGTTATTTTTAAGAAAAATTACATTAGAAACTGCTAATCCATATCAGCCTTAAAGTGGCCTAAAAACCGTGACACGGTTAGCCATTAACTTTGTTACCGAAAACCAAAATACTATCTTTATTTTCGAAATTTGAAACGTTTTAAGATAAATTAACTTGAATACAAGACAGGACAACCAGGCAGAGATGGAAAGCCAGAATTGCGCCTTTGTTATCTGACTGACTATTGTAAGCCGAACTGAATTTGGCTTAATAAACCTACACTTACATTCTTATGAGGTATAATAGAGCCTATTTATTTATCAATGTTTTGGTAAAAAAAATTAGACATAGGTAGGTACCTCTAAATGTTCTATTTTTAGAGCTCTAAAAATTAAATAAAAGAACCTTTATGGTGAAACACTGGTGCCTTCCTGTAAATATTATGTCGATTTAGGAATTATAAATGTAAAAGCTAGCGACTTTGCATGGATTTAGATAATTATATTATTCCACAGATTTTGAAAAATTATAATCTTGCTGAAAAGGTAACAGTAACTGTCGTTCGTCTTCTACATATAATAATATTGCCTAAAGTTCTGCGCCGATCGTTAGTATTTTTACATTGTACAATTTAATTTCTGTTACACAACAATACAAGCTTAGGGTTCATATTTGTTTAAATTAGCGCGAGTTGTCGCTTCATGGTGGATTTAGTATTTATATTGTTTACTAGCGACCTGCCCCGGCTTTGCACGGGTATAAAATAGCCTATGTTACTCAGGGATAATGTAGCAATCTAATGGTGAAAGAATTTTTGAAATCGGTCTAGTAGTTTTTGTGTTTATTCAACACAAACATACAAAAATACAAATCTTTCCTCTTTATAATATCTTAATATATATAAATCTCGTGTCACAATGTTTGTCCTCAATGGACTCCTAAAACACTTAACCGATTATAATAAAATTCGCACACCATGTGCAGTTCGATCCAACTTGAGAGATAGGATAGTTTAAATCTCAAATTATAGTCGCAATTTTAATTTATTGCAAATTATATATATATACTGATAATTTTTACTATAAATTGACAAGTTAGCATCAACATACTACGGTTGCTATAGTTACGCAATGGCTTTTGACAGGACAACGTCTGTCGAGTCAGCTAGTTAGTATTATAGATATAGATTAAAACTAAGAATCTATAATGAATCTATTAATATTTTCTATTCTATTATACCTACCTAATAGTTATCAAAATAACGTCGCTAGTAAAAATGTGAATACTTAGGTAGATAGAAATAATATACCGAGTATTACCGAGTATGCTTGATAGATTGTTATTTTATTAAATGTTGTGATTTTTTTCATAACTGATTTGGAGTTTCTGCACAAGGGGTAGAACAATTATATAAAATCAATAATGTAACACATTTTATATAACGAGGTCATTTAACTTAAAATTTTCATTAAAGTTGAATACACTTTATTAAAAACTTTGATAAAAAACATATTTATTTCTTGTTAGACACCTTAGCTTTAATATACATATGAATTGGTTGGTTATTATATTTATTCATTTTGACGAAGTTACACCATACATGAATGCTAAATCAGAACAGAACTATTGTAAACATTGGACAACATTTCGTTATTAGCCAACTTCAAAAACGGGCGGAGGTTCTCAATTCAGTAGTTGTTTTTTTAACCAAATTTTCGCCATATTCACACAAAATACATCTGTTCATTTCCAAGCTGACACGTCATTTTATTGAGTGCCCACTTGAACAGATCATTACACTTTTCGGCGAGTGAACACTTCTGGGCCTCTTCGCACCATCCACAGTAATCCACACCCGTACTCCCGAGGCAGTAGCTTGCAGTCTTCACAATTTTTCGCCATCAAATCACAACGGTACGCCACCAACTCTATCTCATTGGATAAAGGCTGGACACCACCCCAAATAACGCTAAAAGAACCAACTTCAACACCGTCCGTAACCACTAGGTTCAATGGTAAACAGTACACCATGCTCGTATTTCCCATTATAACCCCTTTCAAATGTGTTATTCGCTCCTTCATATTTATTTGGCATATTAGATCTTTCTCCAACAACGCTGGATCGGTCACGCTGATCTTCGCTTTGATGTGGCTCTTAACGCCAGATTGTACGAGAATGGGATTCTTGCTGTGGATGGATGGACAAGATGACAGGTTTCTCGGGCTGGTGGCCAAGGGGCATAGCTTCCGGCTTTTGTCAGTGCAGCCGTAGTCATGACACCACTCACAAGGAAACCACCTGCTTCTGACGCAATCATAACAGGACTCGAAAGACTGGCAATATTTAGTTGTATTGTGAACTCGTAAAGCTACTTTTTGTGAGTCCATTGTTTGCAATAAAAAGCGTATGTCAGCATCCGTGATCGTGGCGAAGTCATCTAGGTTCAATTGAAAATCTTTTCGAAGCTCAGGATCACTAATAAACTCCTGACCACGGATCATAATTATAGTTACTCGTATGTCGATTAGAAATAGAAGTAAAGCTATTCCCGTATCCATTTTGACTGACTTTTCCAAAGGTTGAAAAAAGACTGTGTAGGAACCGATTCTATAGTTAATTTATATAAGTTTGTTTGAGATGAAACGATTGTTTTAAGTTAGTCTACCATTCATTGGGAATAGTTGTGAGTTTCTAGCGGATACTGTGCTGAAATGTTTCAAAATGTTAAATTTAATAATAATCTCCAGCGGTTTGCAATTTCACTTGTACCTATGGTTTCCTATTCTCCTTTCATTAAATCATTTTTTTTAAACTCTAGCTGCAAGAAACCTTACCTCGTAATCATTAGATTCCAAAATATAAATAATAATATGATACAGCGATAATTATTATCATATTTATATTTTGGTATCTAATGATAACTTAGTTATTAATACCTAATCATAATAGATTGCCATTCGCCGGCTTGGAAATAGGCCATTTGTTTTCGAAAATATACCTTGAAGAAGTTGAACAGAAAACCTATCAGGCTAACAGCAGGTAATAATTTAGAACCGATACAGCTATAATTTTGGACCTTTAAGTATGAAGCTTTCAAAAGTAGGATGTTTCTGGAAGGTCCACCGGCATGACGAAGTAAACAAATTATAGTCTAGATATGACTACTTCGGGCCTATTCCATTATATCTATTTCATTCCATTCATTTCTATTATTCCAATCTTTTCCCTTAGGAGTAAAGATATCCGTCGAAAAAAACCGGCGTACTATCACCGGTCCGTGCCATTTGCGATGATTTTCCGGGTGATAATTAAAACCAAATTGATTTTGTATCGTTTTTTGTTTAAAAAATCATAAATCAGATGGAGCAGTCGTTGTCTGTTTCCCTGCTACTTGCTGTTGACTAACCTTCATCAGTATGTGCTGGCTCTGTGAAAAATTCAGATTGAGATTTATCAATCTGTAAGAAATATCTGTAAAATTTCACTGATATTGCTTAAAGATTCTATTAACTCTGACGACCACCTACAGGCTTAGCACAGGCCGTGGGCAAGTGATCTAATCTGCGTTTTTATCCACGCGTAGATGTGACAAAGCTAAAGTATGGATGTTTGCCTCTTTGTCATGGGACAAAATCGGGAGAAAGACTATTTTCCCCACCAAATAGCCCCCGCTAGCTCTGCAACTGTATTACCTGCGCCGTCACCTCCGCCTTCTCCTTCAACTTCAGCTCCAGGTTCAACTTCACCTCCTCCTTCACCGCCTTCTTCACCCCCTCCTTCACCTCCTCCTTCACCTCCTCCTTCATCTCCTCCTTCACCTCCTCCTTCACCTCCTCCATCATCTTCAGCTTCAGCATTTCCTTCATTCGCAGCTTCACCTTCACCGTCACCTTTGTCTTCATCAACTACTGTTGTCGCCTTTTCTTCTCCATTAAATTTATCTTTTGTATCAGTTTCAGGTGTTGTACTCGTACTTGTAGTCAGTTTGTTTTCACAACCTATGTAAATGTTGACGGCAATGGGCGAGTTGTAAGAAGAAGTTAAGAGGAGGGTGACGTATTTCTTCTGAAGGCCTCCTCGAGTGACTTGAACAGCTGGGGGCCTGCCCACGCCGAGCCGGTCCGAGACCCTGAAGTAGGTGATCTGAAGCCATGCATTACAAACATGATAATAACAATTTATTCATAACATATTACATGTCCACCATATGATGAGTTTCTTTCTACAATTGTAGATATACCCTCTATATGGCAAAGTCTGACGCCTGTACCTCCTTTAGCAAAACTTCTTCGATAGATACGTTTTTTAAAATGTATGAAAATGCATATCCAATTTACGCTTGATAAGGGTGCGTTGCCCTGTCTTTCATACAGTTTTTAACAATTTGGCACATTACGAGTACCTTAATACTACACAGTACACACATAGTAGAGGAAATCAAGCTGTACGGGATTAGCTCTAAAACACTGCAGACTTTTCACAGGCTGCTTCTATGCATTGAATGCATTGATTCAAGTAACTTTTTGTTGTACGACAGAATAAAACCAAAATTTCACGCTGTCTCTGGAGGCTCTTCTGTGTGTTTTAGAGTTGACCCTGTATTTAATGATTATGAACTACAGCTGTCAGTGCCTATTTCATAGCAAATTAAGTATAATGGTATCATTAACCAAACTATTTGAGTACCTACTTACCGGGCACTTAAATGCTCTCCCATATTTAGCAGTACTAAAACCGAAATGGTTTTTTTCTTTGTATAGCGTATCTTGAGCCACTAAAATGTCATTTTTCTTGAACATACCAACATAGTAATCTCTGCATAGTGAAAATTTAAATAAAATTGTTAAAATGACTACATGTGTTTTCATGGTTGTTAAAATTATGAAAAGATCAAAATAATGACTAAGATTTAATTCAAGTTTTGGACAGTCAGATACAATACAATTGTTGGAAGCTTTAATTTTTTTTAATCAATCTATGTTGTCCCACTGCTGGACAAACATCTCCCCCAAAAATTTTCAGCTTTTCCTGTTCTACAGACCAGATGATTTTTTTTTCACGACCTCAGGTTTAGTCCCGTAACATTTGTTCATAATACTATGAGTTATTTTCGGCTTAGCATACCGTTTCCTTTTAACCATTGTTTAATTACATTAATAAAAACAAGAACATTATTTTTACAAAACAAAAAACAAAAACCGACTTCAAAAGACCGACTATTGAGTTATTCATCTATTTGTCGCGCACGTACTTAATGCAAATTTAAGACTTATATGGTTTTCTCATGGATACTATTATCAGAACTAGACTAAATTGCAAGCGAAATGGGACCAAATGGGAAGCGTCAGCTTTCTAATAAAAAAAGAATCATCAAAATCGATTCACCCAGTCAAAAGTTATGAGGTAACAAACATAAAAAAAAAAACATACAGTCGAATTGATAACCTCCTCCTTTTTTGAAGTCGGTTAATAATGAGTAAGTTTATGTTTTTTATGCTATATTGTAAAAAAATTAAGAACTAAGAAAAATAAATAAATCTAAAATAATGACAAATTGGTTAAATTAAATACAGCCTGATAGTGAATACTATCCAGCCACTTTCCACAGAACGAACATTTGATTTTGCAGCTGACTGTATCAAAGTTAAATAGAAATAATCAATTACATGTTCATCACCCTAAACTTAAATACTCTGATAAGAAATTCAAAGATAAAATAGCAGAAACAATCGCCTTATGTTATTTAGCCGAACCTCTTATATTTTCTCAGTGCCTTTACGATAGAGTAGACCTTGTAGAGCTGTTTTTTTAGTGATTTCAGTATAAGTTCCGTTATCCGTAGTAAATGTTGTTTATAATAATAATAAAGTACTAGTATGTCAAAAGCTAATTGGCTGATATGAAATAAATACATATAGATATTGGCGGAAGAAAGGAAGTTGGATGCTTTCGAAAGATATTTGATCGTAATAGCGATTAACAGACAAACTTAGAAAAAGGGAAGAGAGGCCTAAGGTCGTAGCCCACTTACACGACTCTGCTCCTACACCGCTCCCACCCAACAACGCCGACTGCTTGCGATCCACGCGCCGGCCAGTTAGCAGTCGCCCAGCTGTCCATGCGCCGACCAGTTAGCAGTCGCCCAGCTGTCCATGCGCCGATAGCTAGCAGTCACCCAGCTGTCCACGCGCCGACAGCTAGCAGACACCCAGCTGTCTGCTAATTTATGTTGCCAATATAAACTATATCTAACGGGCTCATATTTGAATGACATTTCATTTGTCGGGTGGGAGCGGAGTTGTGGGCTACGACCTCTAGTCCATCAGCAGAACAGAACATCTATGGCATTCTTTAGTGTCAGAGGCCAAGACTCACTTTGAGTTGCTGCGCCAGAGGAGTAAGCGTCTAACCAGCTAATCTGTATAGGTTGTAGTGGTAGGGCTCTTTTGCAGAGCTCGCCTGGGGAAGTACCACATCTTTGCCAGTTATTCTACTGTGCGTTTGCACATTACTGCTCATTAATTAATTCATTAATTGTTCATTGTTTGTTCATTAATTCTAGGAATTCAAAATTTTGGATAGCACAGATCTGTTATGGGCAATTGTGACATCATCACGCAAACGATTTGCTTGTCTCGTCACTTGATAATATAAAAAGGTACCTAACAGCCAGCTATTGCATTACTTTTATGCCTACATTCTGGGCAAGAATAAAACTATCAGAAAGTTATAAGTAAATTAATATCCTATCAATAGGTACCTACTGCTAACTTTGCGCTATCAGTTTGATTGATGCCTTCTCACACGATCAATCATGCCTTCGACTACACGTGTGGGAGAAATTTTTGATGGGAAAAATCAATAACATGAAAGAACACACTTTTTCATGTGCTGTTAAAATGTTTGATGGTATTTAGTTTTGGAATACGAGTATCTATACATGTCAATTAATCTTATATATGAAAATGGATCGCTGTGCATTTGGCTCACTATAACTCGAGAATGGTTGGGCCAATTTCTGTTATTTTGATCTTGCAATAAGTATTTGTGGAAGTTCAGGGAAGGCTTAAAAGTAAAAAAAAACCGTGAATGAAACCGCCGGGGTCAGCTAGTAGTCAATAAATAATGTCACAGAAAAATGCTCTAATGTGTCTTAACGTCTTATTCAATCAATTCTGAACGAACCATTACTTTGCAGAAGTTTATCTTTAAAGTTTTGTTTGTTTATTCCTATAGCGATATAATTACGATATTGCAGCCAAAATACACTAAAAATTCAATTTAAAAACAAATACTTAATGTTAATGATTACTCAATTTGAACCAAAAGTAAGTTTGAACTTGTAAGTTAAGTCCTTTACCATCACGTCATAATAACTTTATAAAATTTCATCAAAATGTATATTCACATAATTATTTAGACACGAAAAGTATCAAACAAACGTAACTCGTATCCTTCTTCCTTTCCTAGTCTCGCAATTACAACATTAGGTATTTAGAAGTAGATATTTATAGGTAGGTATGTAGGTTTTCCAATAATTAAATTATTTATATGTAGGTATGGCTTTCCTAACTTATTTCTACTAGCACAATAAAATGCCTTGAATTCCAACATGTTTTAATCCAAGCATTTTTCAAAAAGAACACCAGAGACATCAACACGTCAGGCCATCCGGAAACCAAATAAACTCCTGCCATCCGCCAGCCGTGTTGGAAACGCAGATACACCTAGATAGAAAGATCTCGCACTGCTGTAGATTTGGGTGAGAAAAATACAAGTGCAAGACTGCGTTAATTTGGGTGAAACCAAGAACTCTTTTATTTTCGCGCGTAAACGTTTGCTATCGCTAAGCATCTTGTCCCCACGAGATGGCGCTGTTTCACCGACAACGTGTTTTTATTTATTTTACTTGTATTAGCAACAATTTTTTTTTTTGTGGTTTCGCTTGATTACCAGTTTGTCCTTCAAACATAGTTGAACCCATTGATAGCTACATTTTTGATAATGATCAATATTTCGCTACTCGTGGCACTGTAGAACTTGTGTACAAACGCGCGAAAGTAGTCTTGGCTTCACTCTAATCTAACGCAGTGCTCCATCTTCCTCTCTAGGTTTGTCTGAGATTGGAAACAGGTGTTTTGAATACGATGCTTAACAATATTACAATAACGTCTAAAATGGATTAAAATCATTTTGAAGTTTTAAAGTTTCGATATTTTGAAATATTTCTCTTTATGGTGTTTACTTGAACAATATCACGAGTAAAGTTTAAACGTGCGACGTTGCTCACAATTAATTTTACAGTTTTAGAAAACATAAAACTAAAAGGCGAAAATCCACCAGGGGCTGCAATTTGTTGCTTTGAAAATAATAAAATAATATCAATTAAGGATTACCTACCATTATTTAGCTTATTTTTAATTTAAGATAATTACTTACGTAAATACCGATTAGAATCAGTCACATATTTTTTAATTGAAACTGAATTGCCCTGAATTTTATTTCATGGTCTTTTATATTCCGTCGTGGGTAAAAACGTAACTAACCTGTGTAATTTTGTTATATTTCAAGAACTAAATTAAAACAAGATGTGTATTCGTTACCTACGATAACAGTTGTAGGTAACTAATATCTTGTAGGTACTTGCTCAGTTTTTGGACCAACAGGGGCCCTATTTTTGAGCGCTCGAGATTATCTCAGTCACTCTCACTGTAAAACTGTAAACCTGTATTTTGTGTGAAAGCGACAGTGTCCGAGATAACATCTCATTCGACAGAATAGGGTCCCTGGCCTAAAGTTATACCATCTCTCTATTCTGTGACTAAGTGAATCCTCACAGATAAACTAATTATAACATAAATCTGATTGCTAATCTACCCCCGATTGAATCTAATCATGACAGATATAGTACGAGTATAATTATACTGGAACATCTATGACATCATATTCTCATTAGATTATCACAGCTTTGAATAGGTATCGCTGATAACGCGTCATCGGTAATTTATGCTATGATTAGAACTCATGTATCGTAGGCCGTAGGGATCGGATCAGGGGCCTTATTCTCGAATAATGTCGAGCACTCAACATTATCTGGCACTGAGAAAAATGGCCATCAAAGTACGGAGCATACATAGTGAAAATTACTAAAAAGTATGATGATAACAAGACATGATAAACACCAATTTTCACGATGGCAACTCGTAAAAACTAGTATTAACACCAGTTTTTAGGGTGAGAACCATATACCTATTATGATTGTTGTCACCGTAAAAATTGGTGCTTATCATCGTACTTTTTGGTGATTGTCACTATACTTTAGGTGAAATTTTTCTCAGTGTGGCCACTCTCACTCTTGATATTTCTAAAAAATAGTTTTTAAAAGTGAGCGAGGTAATCTTGATGGCGCAAGAATAGGGGTTTTGAACCTCTAGTTTGACTCATTTACGAGTATCAAAAAACACGTGGGTACATATGATATTCGATAGATAAATGTATGACAAATGTAACGGACGTAATTGGAATCTGCATTTTCATTTACTTTTAATCCAAACAAAATCCACGAATTTTTCGACAGAAGTCGACAGGCGAGCGATTTGCTCGTCTCGTCATTCAATAACATAAAAAAAAAATCTTAGCGTAAGCAGATTGAGGTGTGTGTAACCGATTACAAACACCAGGTACCGGTGTTTTTTTTTATTTATTTAAGATAAGCTCAGTCTTCGAATGGGTAACCGCAGATGGCAATCACAACTGGAGCCTTCTTTACTGATGCACCTGAGATGTGTGAAGTCACCACGCTTTAAACGCAAACGCAATTTTCAACGCGAAGTTTTTTTCTGTTTTCTTATTTAAAGTTGGCATAAAAACACGATTTCTTGAAGATTCCACGCAGATAGCTTAGCACGGTGCGGTACGAGTTTAAAAGACCGGATAGAAGGCTCCTCTAGTTAGTGGATAATAAATACTACACAAACTTTTCTACTTTTCCTTTCTTTCTTATGCCATTTTTAACCCACGACGCAAAAACGACGGGGTGCTATAACTTTGACGTGTTTGTGTGTGTGTATGTGTATGTCAGTCTGTGGCATCGTAGCTCCCGTACGGAAGAACAGATTTTGTTTTTTTTTTAAAGGTGAATTAGCCAGGAGTGTTTTTAGCTATGTTTGATAAAAATTAGTTAAGCCGTTGCAACGTTGAGTTTTTAATTTTTTTTTTAAATTTTAAATTTTTTTAAATTTAAAGTTATGTTTTTTATTTTATTTAGTAACAGGCTTGCATTAGACCGCCATCTCGCTAGATAATAAGCAACATAAATACTTCTCACCGAGTTCTAGAAATGCTAAATATCTCCGCTGTTTGTAGTGATGTCGGCGTGTCTGTTAACTCCACGGAAACAGGCTTTCCCGCTAATGTGTTTATTTATAAACGATTTCCTTCCCCTAGGAAAAACATACGGCAGTGCATTTCGGTTGTCAAAATATTTGAAGGTATCGTAAATAGAATTACTAGTCTGATTTAGCATCGTTTTTTTTAGTGTAGGTACCTAATGTTTAAACAGTGTAAGTTAATACAGTGTAAAGTAATTTAATATTCAGTGTGTGGCAGAAGAATATCTAATTTTTTTTACAAAATGGTCCAGGACTTGTTTGGTTATTTTCAAACCGTTTTACGAGTAGGTACTTTCTTAAACACTTTGGTCGTTTATTCGAGCTATTTCATCCAAATAATGATAATCATTACTTTACAAACTTTAACAATAGATATATAAATATGAAGAAATTAAGGAATTAAATAAATATTATGAGAAATAAAAATAAAACCACGTATGTTATTCAGTACTTTCTAATTTATAAGTAAATTTTCAATTCATTGTAACAAATAAAATAATACCTTAACCATAATGTAATTCTTATTGTTTTTCACTGCGTTCATAATATTATAATTAAATAGATTAATTTACAGCAAAAAAATTGATTTGGTCAGATCGCCTACATTCTAACCAAAAATGATTACTTGGAAACAGAAATAAGAAACACTATTACCATCCCGTGAGTTTCCACGTCGATTTTAATGGGTTTAGGGGATAAAGACCTAATATTGATGATAAATATCAGCGTGACGTGCATGTAAGTGCAGTGTAGCGGAGCGGATTCGTGCTGCAGACGTGACCGGTGATAATTAGGGGAGAATATATTTTTGCACTATAGCCAAACCGTTTATCATAAGCCGGGTCCAGATTTGTATCATTTGCCCGATCCGATCACCGTATCCGTATCGCTGACGCGTATCATGATCGCCTATGTGGACGGGTGATGATACGCCTATCATGATACGCGATCTCGATACGTACGCGTACACATAGGCGATCATGATACGCGTTAGCGATACGGATACGGTGATCGGATCGGGAAAATGATACAAATCTAGACCCGGCTTTAGGGCTTGTACACAAAACTGCGATGCGACGTCGCATCGTAAAAATCTGCGAGCACGCACGACGCATCGCAAGAACTTGCGAATTGATTCACATCGCGCGTTCCTGATTCACATCGCGCGTTCCAATTCCTGATCGTGGAAGGGAGAGACGCCTTGCCGCACGAAATCGCATTGCAGCAATTCGCGTCGCAATTTTCTGCGTTGCGAATTCGCATCGCATCGCATCGCATCGCAGATTTGTGTACAAGCTCTTAGTCCTCGCCTGCGCGGGCGGCACGGACGCCGCCCGCGCCGCCCTCTCAGTCCCCCGCGCCATCATACCCCCGCGCCTCTGTACCGCGCAGGCGAGGACTAAGATAAACGGTTTGGTTATAACAGTTCGTGTACACTTAATCCGCGCAGTTGCGTAACCAGTGTGGTTTTGGCCGAAGTACGCCAGAGCATACTTCGCCCGAAATCGAAGTCTGTTCTCTGGCGTTGTTATCTAAACTCGGCCGATCGAATCAGCACGAAAAGGTAAGAGATCGTGTGTACTACTACAACCGCCATCAGCCACTTTTCATTCGTTTGAGAGGTTTGATTCGATCGGCCGAGTTTTGCCGACGACACCCGTTCATACTCAGGCCGAAAACAAATTAGGTGTTCTTTTTAACAGATTTCCAGTTTCTATCCTTTTTTCGTAAAAAAATATCCTTTTGACTGCTCACATAATACATATCATGGCCCCGTTCAGTTGTTTCTCATACAGCGAACATAATATAGTTTGTCTGCGATTTTTTCAGCATCAATAAACAAGTTTTGAAATTAATTTTGTCATTTTTTCACAAACAACTTCTTGAAAATGTTGTGAATAATATATAAATAGGTCGATAATATACTTTGTTTAAAACGTCGAAAGAATTTTTTTTTGCTACGCGTAAAGTAACATAAAATTTCATCATTCCAACTCCTCCAAATGCAAGTAAAACAGAAACCCAATGGCTATCAATAACTCAGATCACCCTACCATAATACGTGCAACGTAAATATTGACTCGGCTTCCATTCATCGTTTAATAGAAGCGAATCCGAAGACATGGCGGGATCTGGCTTTGCAAACACTGATGGGTATTTGAACAAATATTTGCCGGCGATACGGTAGCCACATGCAAATGTGGATTTACCCGTAACTGACGTATTTTGATTGTATGGCGAAGTGCTATGAGGATACAGGTATGAATTCCTCGAGAGATTTCAGTGCCCTCCGTACGGCACAGAGGCGGGCGAGGGAGTTTTAGTGGGTCCATTCGTACATAGCCCCAGTACCCCAACACAACCGGGTATCTATCAAAGGTTCCCCCCCCCCCCCCCCCCTGTTACAAAAAGAAAAGAAAAAGGTAAGTTTGTATAGGGCAAGTGGTAAAGCCTTCAGGTGGCTTTAAAATTCTGAGAATGGTCAGTATTGGTCAGCGTTCTGGCTTTCGTCTGGCTCTGTCAGATAGAGAAAAAGAAAGACAAAAACCAACGCGACTCAGTTCAGGTTCGTGAAAGATAATTAAAGGAAAAAGATAAAAATGTATTTTTTTTGTAAAAAAATATGTAAAAGTCAACAATTTAATTATAATAAAACATTACCTTCATATCAAGACATAAGCTTTAATATCTTAATATATATAAATTACGTGTCACGTTGTTTGTCCGCTATAGACTCCTAAACTACTTAACCGATTTCAATCAAATTTGCACACCGTGTGCAGTTCGATCTAACTTAGGAGATAGGATAGCTCACATCTCAAATTTATAGTGTCTACCCGTGCGAAGCCGGGACTGGCCGCTAGTTATATTATAAAACAAATCAAGTAGCCATATCATCTGACAGGTAAAAACTGTGCACGTTTCATTTATAAATGTTTTTCAGTAGAGACCATTTTAACTCACTACAGAGAAATTGCAACTAATAAAATTAAAATAGCATCTTGTTAATTATGACAGAAACTAATTAGTTACATTTTCTCGTTGGTTTCTGCCTCAAGTCAAAATATTTTAAATTCCATGGAAATTTAATTAACTGTAAGTTATTGACAAATAATTATTCTTGCAAACAAGTTCAATCAAGCTCTCAGGCCACTTAACTGTTTTTTTTCTCCCATCTATTAAACATTTTGAAACGAGTAAAGTAAAAATATTTATTCAAGTACAAATAGGACGTGAATAAATATTTATTGAGAAATGCAAAACGTCTCTAACGATTTCGATGAAATTTGCTATAGGTACTATTAGGTACAGTACCCGGCGATAAAATTAAATATTGCACATCGACCTTTGGAAAGAGACAATCGGCTAATTTTGGCTTCGTAGAGCGTTATCTCTGTCGCATGAAATACAACGACTGATAAAACGTCACATAGGTAGTGTGCGACAGAGATAATGCTCTACGAAGCCAAAATTAGCCGATTGTCTCTTTCCAAAGGTCGATGTGCAATATTTTATCGCCGGGTACTGTACTATGTATAGCTATAGGTAATTTATACTGGGGTTTTTGGAGGCAAAAAATCGATCTCAGTCTCATCTCTGGAAAAACGCGATTTTTCTAGATTTCTGAGCTAAGCTGGGTTGCTTAGGTATCAAGTATATTAGATTCTGGCAAGTGAGAAATTATATCGGTCACTGTCGCTCTCATTAGAAATGTCATGAGAATGAGAGTGACCGATATAGTCTAGAACAGACCAGCAGACTATTTCAGCTATCCGAAAATCGAATATATTCGTGTTATTATTCTTCTATTATTGTTCTTATTGTGTATTGATGTATTCGATTCGACGATTATCTTCGAAAAGTCTTCCGCCTTCGGAAATAATATGTCAGGTTCACTCCTGGCTCTTATAAGGTAAACAAAAAATATATTAAGTTAAAGTATTTTAATAATGTAAATACCAGGAAACAAGGAACCGCAGCAGCATATAAATGGGCAAATATTCTGTGGCCACGAACGGTATGAATCGACGCAGGTGTTAGGTACCTACTGTTACCCAAATTGAAGGTCAGGCCACCGTTACCACAGAATAAATAGTAGTACAGTTTACTCTAGTTACACATTACTAGTTCACTTTCCTGGTTTAGTAAAATAAGATTGTGAAATTTTGAAATAATAAATAAATAAAACTCCATGTATTTTTATTTCGAATTCTTCTTTTGTCATCTATTTAGATCTTTTTTCAGAGTCAACTATGTGGGGAAATTTCTATGAGAGTGTTAAGCTAGAATTCACTAAACAGCAAAATATAAAATTTAAAAGTTCCGAAAAATTATAACACAGAATTCTAAATATTTTTATTTCTTTCATAAGTATATACCTACCTACCTACCTAAGTATTTTCGCACATTTTAAAACCTTCCATTATGTTACTCACCATTTCATTAAAAGGCAATTGCAATTAATATTATTGCAATTTTTGCAAAACGGTTACAAAAAAAAACATACAGTCGAATAGATAACCTCCTCCTTTTTTGAAGTCGGTTAAAAAAGAAAAAAGTAAAGGACAGATAAAAGTCACGTCTTAAAAAAGTTTACTGTTTTAAAATTATAGTAGATACAGTTGAAAAGAGGGTATTCATCGAATATGAATTTTGTGCTGCTAACATTTTAGACTATGCAGACGCCTGCATATTTTACGAGAGCTGCAGCCGTCTTCAGCGAAATTGCTTTTAATTTTAAAATGGGCTAACACTTTTCTCCATAAAATGGGAACACTGACTGACACCCGACACCGGAATAAAATGTTTTGGACGTTTTTGAGCAAATTGTAAGAAATGAAAACGTAATTATGTAATTATACTCAAAGAAAAATTACTCGTGGAAGTCGTTTCATGCGAAATTTCGAACGAGCTTCTACCGACGGTTTTCCCGAGTATTTTTAACATGGGGTTCTTCAAAAGGGCTGTTAATAGAGTCTTGAAAGGGTGGCAACATATTCGTGATGCCTCCGGTGGCCGTTTATGGGCGATGGTGTTTGCTTACCGTCAGGCAGCCTGTCTGCTTGTTTGCCACCTATGGCATATAAAGTAATAAATCAAAACACAAATATCTACATGAATTAAGTCGCTTGCAGCTCAAGATCTGAATCAATGGGGTACAGACTGTGGTATCAATGGTCCAAAACCCACTTTGGGTCACTGTGCCAGAGAAGCAAGTATATTAGATATCTACTCGTAAATGCTACATTCTCAATTTTCTTAATTTTTTACTATAGTTGTCACAATATAAGATGCCCGTTATGACACTTGAGAAAGACCGTAGAATGTAACTTGGAACGCTTTTCGCGCATACTTTATGGTAGCATGTAATGTCAAATTATAACGAAACTCTCAAAAACAGTTACGTTCTCAGTCTTCTTTTTTCAAATATTAGTGTTGTAAGTTGCAACCAATTAATTATTGAATTGACGATAGCTCAACTGACGATTTTGGCTCATCATCCGAAGAAAATTATTGAATGAAGATTCAATAATTCAAGAGAAAGACAAATTGACCTCTCGCACCATATCGTATCATTTCAATATACCTATAATATTCAAGTTTAAGTTAAATTTTCGAATCGTAACCTTAATCCAATGTACTTTACAATACAAAATCAAATCGATCAAATACTCATACAAACTTGAATTGATTTATCGTGAGTATCGAGTACCGAGTCGTATGGTGACATCACTAGTTACGTCGCAATGACAAACGTCATAACGGGCATCTTATTTTGTGATGATTATAGCTGTGTCCGGGATAAAAAGTAGCCTATATGTAAATTAAGGGTATAAGCTGCTTTCGTACCAAATTTCATCCGAATCCGTTTTGCCGTTTCTTCGTGATTGAGTGACAAACACACAAACTTTCACATATATAATTAGTTGATTTTTTTACGAAATACAAATACAGAAAAGATATAGGTACAGAAAGGCTAAGCCGAAAAAGGCTCATAGTACTCATCATTATAATAAACAACTTTTACTATGGGATCAACCCGGAAAACGCGAAAAAAAAAATCAGTTGTTCATAGAAATGTCAATGATACCTACTCGACGAAATGTATGGAACAGCTGAAATGTTTTTCGCGAATTCCTGGTTGGTTGGTAGTAAACTTTGTGTAGAATGATGAGTACAATAAGCCCTTTGCGGCTTAGCATACCCTTTCTGTATAACCCTGTACGAAGAGCTTGAGTCACTATCAAAGTGTCAACAGGCAGAATGAGCACATTACTAAATTGGCTCGGGAAGAGAAACCCATTTAAGTCTCACTGTTTTCGACCTTTATACGTTAAAAGTTGGCCGATTCTCACACCGTTAGGCTGGTTTTAGTCTTACGCCGACGGCACGCGCACCGTCAGCGCTCATAACTCAGCGCGTAGTTTGCCGACCACCGTGCGCGCTGATAGCTACGCGTGATTCAAAAACGGTTCCTAGAAGTTCATATATCTCGGCCTTCAGCGCTGACGGTGCGCGTGCCGTCGGCGTAAGACTAAAACCAGCCTTAGGCTTCTAAGGGCTGAATAATCTACTGATAGTGCGTTACAATAGCCAAAAATATATTAACTATATAGGTATCACCATTATGAGTCATGAATTTACGAGATCCATAAGTAGGATTAAGATCAAGTTCCATACACTTCAGAAATACTCGTACCTACCATAAATGAAAAATACTTACATCATTTTGAAGTGTGTTCCTTATTTATTTAAACATGATTTACAGGACCAACAAAAGGTCCTTTTTAGTACGAACTTCATTAGCTACATTTTTTAGATTTAAATACAAACTTGGTTGAGTTTGGTTCACCTTACAAAGTAATGGACATAGTTATAAACACACTGAATTACGAAACAGTATTACAGTACTGTCTGACGCCAGGCTACAGATCTCCCGCAGTTCTAGGTTAACCCGTCGCCATTTCTGAAAGTATAATGGGAATCTCGGATTAAACTAAAGTTTTAATTAGTTGCAATAGTGAATTGGAAAAGTACGGCGTCGGTTTTAGGAAATGTGCTGGCGATATTTAAATTTCAAATTGCCATTTCGAGTCTGCGCAATTTTTCGTTATTAGCTATCGTGATTATTCTTGATGGGTTTGATTTAATTTGAGATGGACTAAAATGCTGAAATTGCCCTTTAACTCAAACGTCGTTATTTTATCTTACTAAAACAGTTTGATTGCTTTTTAGTGGCCACGCGATAGTGGATGAGACTGGCACTGAACCGGAGAATATAGCGCGTTTAGGAGGAAACAAATACTCAGCGCTCAGTAGTAGATGATAATTATGCTTTATTGTTCTTTGTTTCTTATACTTTGACTAAAGGGGTCAGCTGTCAGTAGCTGAATATGTTTTTGATTAATTGGGGGTACCTGTAACCGCGCATTCAATAATTCTAAAGAACAACAATTATGAGAGTTTTTGTATTGAGTGTATTCATTAATTACTGTCTTGATTAAATCAATAAGTTATGGTCTCTTCTGTGAGTGAAAGTGTATAGATTTCAAGTAACAGCAATGTTCTTTTTTTTAACGTAGGTACTGCGAAATTTTTTCAATATAGTTTTTCCAGTAGATTTCTGTACCGACGTAGCTCCAAACTGTGTGAGTCCAACTTCAAGCTTCAAGCCCAATTAAATGTTACAGTGGAACAACTAACTGGCCTAATAACCGAACGAGTGAACGAGGAACTACAGACTTGGAAACGGAACAAAAGAACGAAACAAAAGTTCTCGTTAAATCCAATTTGGAAACTATTGAAAAACAAAACGAATCATCGGCTGCTATCACCGGAATAGTTTTAACGAGGTTTTCCAAAACAATAAGCTTGTCCTGAAAACTCTTCGGAACAAAGTCTATTATGTTATGGGCATTCTGGGCATTCTCAATATCTTTTGCAGGCGAAATTCAATGGCTAAAATGAAAATAGTTCGGTTTTAATTGATGCTGCGTTTGGGCGGGTCATGTTGATAAAATAAAATAACAGAAAACCTGCCAAGTGCGAGTCGGACTCCGCACGAAGGGTTCCGTACCACTATCTATAAAAACAGCAAAAAATCACGTTTGTCTTAAGAGAGCCCTCTTAAATATTAATTTCATTTAGTTTTTTAGTATTTGTTGTTATAGCGGCAACAGAAATAATACATCATCTGTGAAAATTTCAACTGTCTAACTATCACGGTTCATGAAATACAGCCTGGTGACAGACGGACAGACAGACTGACAGACAGACGAATGGACTGCGTCTTAGTAATAGGGTCCAGTTTTACCCTTTGGATACGGAACCCTAAAATATGAAATAAGTTTTAATTATCAGATAACGACGTCGTTTTTTGACTCCTCATTCTACGAAGCGCTTTATGTTGATAAAGACGGGATACAGTATTATGTTGGCGCAACATCATTAGAGATCTACATATATATACAATTTGGTCGTGATCCTCAGATATGAGTTCAGGAGGAAGATAGTGGATATAGATTCGATTGATCTTATAGTCGGTAATATACAGTAAAGCTTTTTTTTAAAGTTAGGTCTCTAGTGTCGGTTTTAGTTCATCATTTGTAAAAATACTTTACAATTAAAAAACTAACTTTAGGCTTCAGAGCAATTTTTAATCTAATTTTTAATCGAAAATCCCGAATATAGTTTGTTTGATAAACGTTTAATTATCATAATGACATTTTTAAAAGCCTGTCGTGTATCTTCCACTTTTTCCAGTAGCTGGATCGTTTTACTGTCGCAATGTGAACTGACCAAAATGCAGCTGGACCTACTTTGTTGGTGGCGTCAATTAATGCAGACGAATTTCAATTGAAATGATTTAAATGGAAAATGAGTGACTTTGCGACGTGGCAGAGAATTAAGGTAAAATATTTACATCAGCAATTCAGCAGTTTGCGTCATTGGTTTATAACGAACCTCATTTTTAAAGCGATTTAACGTTTTTTTTTTCTCGTCGTTTTCTAGTAAATTAGAGTGAGAAGTAAGACTTTTGCTAAAGATTTCTAGCATGGATCCACCTAATACTGTCCTACTAAAATCCGTTTATTTAATAAAACATATTATGGTAGTTTGGAAATTTGAAACTTAATCACGCAAAAATTAATGAATAGATTTGGATCAAATTTGACGTAAAGGCAGTTTTTTGCTTAGATTGACATACGTCATACGCTACTTTTAATCCCGAAAACAAGAACATTATTTTTACAAAACAAAAAACAAAAACCCATTTCAAAAGACCGACTATTGAGTTATTCATCTATTTGTCGCGCACGTACTTAATGCAAATTTAAGACTTATATGGTTTTCTCATATGGATACCAATATCAGGACTAAATTGAAATTGGACCAAATGGGAAGCGTCAACTTTCTAATAAAAAAAGAATCATCAAAATCGATTCACCCAGTCAAAAGTTATGAGGTAACAAACATAAAAAAAAATAAATAAAAAAAAACATACAGTCATAATTATATCAGTCGATATTTTATATCAGTCGACTTGATAACCTCCTCCTTTTTTGAAGTCGGTTAAAAAATAACGGGTTCGGCTGGGTTAAGGGTTAATTGTCTATGTTCTTTGTATTCAGGTAGGTATACGAGTTATGTAGGTACGCGAAAACAGATTCTTACCGAATGATAATTTTAAGTTAGAAATATAGCACCTTTAGCGCAGCGACTCAAATTTTACTAGGCATCCGATACTACATGGAGCCATACTTCACACTGCTCTTACTGAGACTTTCACATTGCTGCTTTATATATTTATATATCTACATCAACCCTACTACGTTATAAAAACGTTGTCTTTGCAACCCTTTTCAAACTCAAATGGCACGTATAATTTACTTCCCATCGGAAATGCTTCGGATTAATGCAACCCCTAATTGGTCATTACAGGAAACAGATAGGAACCACCCCAACCCTTGAACTTTGGGTAGCTTAGAAGTTTAGGGTCAATTAGCTACGATATTTTAATGGTTGTCACTGGGACTAGGGATGAGTAATTTGGCTATAAATTGCTTCGGTTTATGTACTTTATTACGTAAGGAGGAACAATAAAGCTGTTCCATACATTTTGTCGAGTGTCATTGACATTTTTCTATGGAACAGCTGATTTTTATTCGCGAATTCTGGGTTGGTCCTATAGTAAAAGTTGTTCATAATGATGTACTATGAGCCCTTTTCGGCTTAGCATACCCTTCATGAATAGCCCTGTATAAGTTTACTATTTAAGCTTACAAACAATTTTTATTATTATTTACTGTGTCGCCAGTACTAGCTAATGTGTAATCAACCCATAAGCGTCTTTCTAATAGGTTCTAGCACTTTAGGTAGACTCACTTAATCTTGCTCCTAATCTAAAAGAAACACAAAATCACAGAATTCTTGACAGGAGACTCTCTTTCAAGTAATACGTGTTTCGATTTTCTCGTACATTTTATTGTTCTCAGAAGGCAGATGCAAGTTTGCTGCACATAGGAAATCCATAAACATTTCTCGTGAGCTCAATACACTGTAACAGATGACTGTAAAAGGAAAACCGGCCATTCCATGCATCAGTTTAAGCTTTCCGATATAACCCAGTTTGGAGCATGTTAAAGCAACGGTAGTTTATAAATCTATCAAATAGTGTGTTGTTCTGTGTGACATTGTTTTTAGTGAATACAGGGCAAATGGGAGATTAAACAACTTATATCTCAGGGTGACGAGCGCAGAGATGTGCCACGCAGGATGTTGAATTCTGCGAGTTCAAAATTCTGGGTGGCGCAGATCAGAATCTGGTTTGGGCAAACGTAACGTTTAGCATCAGGCGAGCGATTTGCTCGTCTCGTCACTCAATTACATAAAAAAAACGGTTCGTAGTGCTGAGGGTAGTTTATAAATCTATCAAATAGTGTGTTCCTATACATGTATTGACTTTAAAACTGGCTGTGGTATTCAACGGTAGTATACAATTTATTTAAATTGAAAGTTATTTTGAAAGCTTTTATTTAATTGCCGATATCCGATTGAGCTGTGGTATACATGTGTCACTCAGATGACAATGAGATAAAAGCTGTTTTTTTTAAATATTTTCCAACTGTTTAATTATTTTTTAACTATTTTATCTTTAGTCATCTTAAAATCAAAACAGTTTTTGGAAAGGCTGATCAGATGCGAAATAAAAACTATTAGATTTGAAGCATGCAGACTTAGATGATACCTATTCTACGTTGACCTTAAAAAGCCCAAAATTGGTTCTCTCAGGAAGCAAGGAACCTGGTTCGGCGGCATTGGTCTTTTCCGATTTCATTCTGACCGATTTTGTAATTTGTTATCGTATCATATAACAATCCACACCTAATTTGCCACACACAGCCTGGTGACAACCATTTTACTTAATCTACAATCGGAAATTCGGAAGCATTCTATTTGTAGATACTTAAAGATTCTCTTACTCCACAAATTACCTAATAAATAACTGTTTCGGATCCCTAGAAACCTATTCCATCTGTCGGTATAAGCCCTAAGCCCTCTGGTGCTCGGTAAACCGGTTCAAAGCGATTCGTACCGCTTCGGAGCGAGAAATAGACCAAACAAAAGAAGCCGCGCGCCAAATCTCTTTGCTCCCGTTCCATATCAGTTGCTTATACAAACTCGCGAGTCTGGTAAAGTGCGGAGCGTACTGAGAGAAATGGAATTTCAGTATTGAAAAGTTTTTCAAATTTAAATTCTTTATTTTATGTTAGCAACTTCACATCACAGCCCAAGCCAAGGCGCTTTGATTTGGTTTGAGTCTGGCTCTGGAGTCAATTTACTGATTTTTAGTTTATTTAGCATTTTTTTGTGTGTGGACAAGATTTAGCGCTGTATTTTTAGGTAGGTACTAAAATAATCATTGAGTTTTTTGGATACGCAATCAAGCTGTTAATATTGCTGTGTATTTTGCAATGAAAATTGGTTCGTTCTGAAATAGTTATATTACTGATCTTCAGAGACAATGCCATCTGTACGACCACTAAATTTAACAGTTCTAAAACTGTTGTTATCCTTGTCCAACATACTGAAACGAAAAGAGACGCAGATAATTACATTTAGTTCTGCCAGATTCGTTTGGAGAGTGGTACAAAGTTGGCACCGTTAACTTAGACAAAACCAAGCTTATTCTACGTTTAGTGCACGTCGAACTTTCTGAGGTAGGTAACGAATACAGAATGCACCTCATTTGGTGCCGAGTTAACATAGTAAGGGCTGTGAAAGACAGTGATGAAGCTTGGATCAAATCATAATAGATCGCTCCTAGCGATAATGCGGCCAGTTGTTGCACTAGTTTTAAGTGGTATTATCCTTTTGTTTGTAATTTCTTGTGTGAACAATAAAGAGTTTATCTCTCGAATAGCTTAATCTGGAACTTACGTATTTCTACTGAATAGTATTCGTAGGTTTTTCAACACAATTTGGGATCGGATGGACATTGAAAAAATGTTCGATTCTATTATTTGGGATTAGAAGGATATTAAAATAAATATTTGTAGGATCTGTTCCGAAGATAAGACCGGTTTTGTTGGGTTAGATTGTGTTAAAAAAAGTGGAAGTTAATGAACTGCCAGGATTACTGTACTGCAGTGTATGCGGCGCACCAATGTCTGAATATTCATAGATTTAGTCATGCAAACCGATGCCAAACTTGAATGGATTTAGAGATACAGTACGCAAAATTATGCCAATGTTTGCTAGTTAATTAGTATTTCATTAAATATTCCATGTTATGAGAGGAAATTCTAGTTTGCAGTTAAGATGCAGGCGATAAGATTGCGGTGGTCATAAGAAATGAGGTTCACAAGGAGCGTGTGTTGGTGGAATTGCAGTTAAGTTATAATTTTATTGCTTTTTTATGGAAAGGAAAATTTGCATTACTAAATATTCTTTAAGTTACCTAGATTATCCAGGCAATTATGGAGGTCTACAGACATGAGGAGCACGATTTGAGGAGGAATGAAAGTTTTTGGTTGACAGATGTAAATTGACTCAAAGTGTTGTTGTTGCCTTGTCACTTCTCGTCATAAAGACTGCGATGACAAAGACAACTTTATTTTTAGGAAGTTTTGATCTATGATAATTAACATGATTTTTGTTTTACCTAGACAGATAAACTCTTTATAATTTTACACCAGAAATTTCAAACAATTTCATCCTTTAAAAAGATCACCGAATGTGGTCGATACTTTAAGGTGTAGCTTTCAGAATTGGTAATAATAATTATTGTATTAAAATATGAGTATGAAATTGACAAAAACTTAAAAATATAATATCCTTCTTAGAAGCGTGGTAGAGGCCAAATTTTAAACTTTATTTTTTTTAAGCTATTGCATAGCTTCTATCGCGGGCCTTGAGCGTGGAAAAATTCCGTAACGAAAATAACCTAAGGCACAGCGGTGATACTTTTTAGTTTTGCCATCTATCGAAGAATAGCAGAACTTTTAATGAATTTTTGAAATATCACGCATTTCTCTTTAGTTCAGCAACTCGCCTCTAGGTGGCATTGGTTAATGAAATAATTATAATTATAATTGCATAAGTTGATAAAAAATGCTATGCAATAGCTTTACCGCGGCAGTCCCCGAGTGCCACACGTCTTTTTTTATAGTACTTATGCTACTTATTTGAATTGTTGTGTGTGATGATGGGTACATTTTTAATTTTTAGAATAAAATGAAATCGCCACTAAGTGGTCAATTTTAAAATACACAATTATATAAATAGCAACTGGTGGGAATAAAATTATCTGTAGGTACATTTTTTCCTGATTACTGAACTCAAAGAGAAATATATTAGCATAAAGTTCCATGAATGGTTTGCAATTCCGATAAAATGTAGTTCTGCGTATTAATGATTTGATTGTGAGAGTTGCCCATAAAGCCTGTGATGAATATATCTACAATTACTTAACGTTATTAAAGTTATTCTACGTTATTTTTTATTTAGTAAAACACAAATAAAAAGAACAAAAAATGGGGTAAAAATCATGTATTTATGTATGCGACGTGTTTCGTGGTAAGCAATAGACGAGTATGTGAGTTTGAACTTTTTCACAACTAGGTACATTGAAAATAAATGTTATATTTCTAGGGTTATAAAGTAAGCAGTGGAATTAAAATATCCAAATACCTATAAACGGGTCTCTTAATTCCACCATAGCTCCAGAACGCTGGAACTATTTTATCGTGATCTCTTTTATCCCGAAGATCACAGGCATTTTGCAGTCGGGTTTTGTTTACTTGAATGCTTATTTGCAGTCGAGTTTTAGTCTTTCTTCTGATAATTCAGTGGCTTTGTCGATTTTTATTGAGTTGACTAAAGACGAGAATCGCACAGATTTCTGAAGAGTGCTTAAAAGTTCTGATAATCGAAGAACACTTTGTTCAACGCTGAAATTCAAAATTTATGGACTTCTCTTAAGACGAGTACGACAAGAAAGTAATATAGAAGTTTAGGCACATTTTGTCTTATGAGTTTTTGTTGAATGGGTAACAAATATTCTCACATTGAAAAGTTTGGTTTCTATTGGGACGTACATTTTCGTGAAAGTAATTATTTTGAAGTATTTCATCACTTCAGAATATATGTTAGCTCTTCTTTTGTCTAATGGACAAAGAACGAAACCTCTTATATGTTTTGTCCTACGTAGTTCTAATAAGTCATCGAAATTAAGCGTTGTGAACAAACCGTTCGGATCCACGAGAGAATTATGACTGAGCTCTAATACCGTGGGTGGAAAGATACCTAATAATAATTGTAGGCTTCAATTTTATCAATGTTTTTATATTACGAGTAACATTAGACATATAGAATTCCTTGAGACAGCCTGAAAGGCTGATAGCGCTAGTATACAGTATACAATAAGTCATCGAAATTAAGCGTTGTGAACAACCCGTTCGGATCCACGAGAGAATTATGACTGAGCTCTGATACCGTGGGTCGAAAGATACCTAATAATAATTGTAGGCTTCAATTTTATCAATGTGTTTATAATTACGAGTAACATTAGATATTTATGGCCTTGAGACAGCCTGAAAGGCTAATAGCGCTAGTATACAGGATTATAAGGAAAAGGTATGCTAAACTGAGAAAAGCTTATAGTACTCATAATTACTCATAATTACCATTATTAACTACTTTTACAGGACCAAGCCGAAATTCGCGAAAAAAAAAATAGGTTAAATCAAAGAAAAATTTCAATGACACCCCACAAAATGAATAAGATTTAGTAGATTTTCTTTCCGCTAATTCCAGGTTGGTTTCTTAGTAAAAGTTGCTCATAATGATGAGTACTATGAGCCTTTTTCGGCTTACCATACCCTTTTCGTTATGGAATTTATTTATTACTTATCTTGTTAATTCAAACGCTTACCGGACGCTTTGCCTAACTAAAGTAAAATAAAATTCGATTGGTAAGTAAAAAAAACACAGTAGTACAAAAAATCTGGAGATCTATTGAAATGATTTTTTATCAACAAAATTTATCAACCACATTAACACGTTCGGTACCACCGACTCGCCCGGAGAGTTCACGTAAATCTTATTCCAGTGCCGACGACTCGCATGGCGAGTTCAGTGTCAACCGTAGAATGTAGGCGGCATCCGAGAAGACATCATAAAAATCGTAGTGGTACTGAATGTGTTAAGAATGGTCGCAATTTTGCTAGCACTATTCAGAAATTGATGCAATTTCCCCGGGAATTCCAACAGCTGACGTTCAAATCAAATTCAAACGCCTACCTAGAATAGTTTAGATACGTGACACGGATCTAAGCTTTGCAATGTGCAAATCGCCTCTTCCCAGTATCAGTTGCTTATTCAATCGGGAGCGATTTGTGTGAAAATTCAGTTCGCTCCGATTTACAATTCACTTGCCTGTGGGCAGAGCTGTCGAAGCAGAATGGCTGAAGAGTGACTGTCGAGTAGTGATGCGCTTAAAGTGGGTAGTATTCATTTAATTTTTCTTTTTAGCAAGTTTGATGCATACTCGCACACCACATGGACCACATTGACGAAGCAGAATGGCTGAAGAGTGACTGTCGAGTAGTGATGCGCTTAAAGTGGGTAGTATTCATTTAATTTTTCTTTTTAGCAAGTTTGATGCATACTCGCACACCACATGGACCACATTATGAGTTTTTTATTAATTTAGAGCATTTTGTAACTTTAGGAGAAAAAAATAATCCAATGTGCATTTTGAGATTTATTTGAAACCAGCGTTTATGATAACATAAATTTTATTTTATTTTTTGTTGTACCTACATACGTACATAAGCTGCGCTCACGTGACTTTGGCATTCGTAAGGGTTCTCAATGTAAATAATTATCTATACATATAAATATATTTTTTCGGAATGTCTAAATGCTGTTGACCACTGAGGCCTCTTTAGAGCCACTGAGGTTTTACTTAAATCTCTATCTTCATGCATGAAGTTAATAAGCTATTAGTGATTTGTCCACCACTACTATCGGGACAATAGTCGCGCGTGATTTGAAAAGGTTTGATTTTGGACTCGTGCTCCAGTGCGCGACTTGCGGAATGAATTTGGATGAACTGTGTTTTGTTGAAACTTTTTTATTTGGTTTATTGAAAATAAAGGTTTTCTTTATGCTTGATAACTCATCGCGATTCTGAACATGGTTTTAAAGGAGAATCATAGGTTTATGTTGTAATTAAACACGGGAATACTCACGTAAAAATTAAGTCGTCTACTACGACTAATTTCGGTCACATTCGGTAACCTTCAACAGGTGAGTTTAATTACAACAAAAATGTGTGAAAACCACGTTAGTTTCCATAGTAAGAATCATAGGTATTTTGTAAAATCCATAATTATTTTCCCAATCGTTAGCTTACTGTTGCCTGAGCATTGCTTGCAATTAGCCTTGGCTCATGCAGATGCATGTTACGGTTATGATTAGATCATAGACAATTATGCTGTACTATTTTTATGAGAGGAAAATATATAGTTAACTGGTAATATGGCATGTTCTTGCAACTGACCAATCTGCTTTAATCTCTACCAGTCTGCAACCGGTATAGAATCACAGGTTTTCGTAACCAATTGCCTCCACAATACTCGGAATCGACATATCATCTCGTTCGAATGTCAATGTTATTTTTTCGGTGGTGTTCTTCCAGGTTGTCAGGTTAGGTTAGTTTCTTATACGCCGAGTGGTTAGTTTTGATCTCAGAGTTTGGTCAATGTAAAGCACAGAACTTTTAGACTTGTAAGGTTTTGGGTTTTTTTCTCATTGTGATTATCATTTGATGTAAAATATTTATTTGTAAACGCAAAATATAGCCGCACCCGCTCCTTGTGTGCCATTATTATGACCTAATGAAATAACTAACCGAAATTGAATTCCCGCGTTACCTAATTTTCAGTACACTTTATTACCCCTCCAACTAATAAATTCCTTCCGAAAATCATGAACAGAACTACAAAGCGCCTCTGAATAGCCACACAGGCTTTGTATTTTGTCCTTTATTAAGTCCTTTAGTACAAAAGACTCGGTACTTTGTCCTTTATTTAGTACAAAAAGGCGTAACCGAAGAATTCAACGAATTCGGTGAATGGTCAAGGTTTCTATTGTGGTCTGATATTTATTGTACGCTGAGTTGGCATTCGCGAGGAGTGGGCTGTCAAATAAGTATATTTAATTATGGCTTCGGTTTTGAATGTGAGGATAAAATTATGGGAGTTTTTGTTTTGGTCTATAAAATTAATGATAAGTATTTATTTTGTGAGTTATCTGCTCTAGAGCTAAATTTATATTTACGTCTGTTATTTATGGGTTGATTACGCGTAACAGTGGTGTGACAGTAAATGGGCACACTCTGCCGATGGTTCTAGTGACTGTAAACAAGCTATCGGTTTAGTTTCAAGTTTTGCTGCAAGTTGTTGTTTGCTAGTCAAACATAATTATGAGAAATTAAATATTTCCTTAAATAAATAATTGGCAAGACAAGAATAACTACTACGGTTATTGGCGCAGCGACCAAACTGTATCTTAACCAAATTGACAGAAGATGCAATGAAGAAAATCAAAAGTCATTTGGGAAGCTTGTAAATTAGAAGTACCTAAACGCAATGTAATTCCGACCCATGGTTTCCTCCCTCATCACGTCAACAATTACTCCTTCACTCTGGAGCTCGTAAACGAGAGTCCTGATAATTAAACCCGGACAGGCCCCGCGAGGGGTCACTGTAAGGAAATACCGCATTATACTTAACCAGCGACTATTCTGCGGTTTTGAGCGCGATTAACTGGATTTATACACCATTTTAAGATAAAGAAATCTGAAATTGACTCTGAACTTAATTTTTTTTGTTTAAAAAATCATAAATACACATCCACGTTATTTATTATTATCATTTTAGTTATCCTTCAGTGTCCCAGGGCTGGGCAAAGGCCTCCTTTTTTTCTTGTCGTTTCGAGGCTTTTTAGGCAGCCTATAAATGTATAAATGGTATGTATGGGTGGAATGACGCCTGAAATAAACGCCTTTACTTATTATCTTTTTTTATAAGACTATCAATAGAAGCTTGCCACCCAGCCCATACGAAATTCTTTTTTTACATCACAATTTTTATGCCTTATGCGAAAAATAAGCAAACGAGCCATTTGATGGTGAGCCATCACTGTCACCTATAGATCACTGTCTACGTTGAACTCTAATGTTGAACATTCCAAAGTGAAGTAAAGAAGGATGGCGACGCGTGACCCAGTTGAATAAAAAAAAAACCAGGCTCCGTTCATTAATGTTATTATGATTGTTTTAAATGATAATATTTCTCTAATTATTTTATAGGTCTCGTATATTTTTAGAAGTAGGGACTCAAAAGTTCAATTTTTTAACAAATTATTGCAGGTTCGTGAAATAAAACGCAATACCAGCGTATTACGTTTTATTTCATTCTGTCGTCAGTCATATAGCAGTAATGTATGTCAACTAATGTCACGTCATTTTTTTTTTTTTTTTTTCATCAAAAATATATTCCTCAACAGTATTACGACTACCATGTTTTAATTTTGGATAAATTAGCATAACCTTAGTGCGGTGGCACCCCTACATTTAAATAATTAACTGGACCTTATAAAACTTAAATAGTTGTTTTGCGTGTTATGAAACTTATTCCATTTACCAAAGGTAGAATGGTATAAGTTTAGTTACGTTTTGAGGCTTAACTAACAAAGTTTTGTAAATACTAAAAATGGCAGTATGGGAAGATAGGAATAAATTGAATTGTAATTTGAGTAAATATAAAAATAAATAAAGTCGTTTTACTTTGGAAACTAACGTGGTTTTCACATATTTTTGTTATAATGAATAAACACGGGAATATTCACGTAAAAATTAAGTCGTCTACTACGACTAGTTTCGGTCACGTGACCTTCATCAGGTGAGTTTACAAACGTGACGCGCTCTCGGTTGCGTCTCGTTTGGCATCGTTGGCGTTTCTTAATTTTTAACCGACTTCAAAAAAGGAGGATTCGTCTGTATGTTTTTTTTTAAATTTTTTTTTTTATGTTTGTTTCCTCATAACTTTTGACTGGGTGAATCGATTTTGATGATTCTTTTTTTATTAGAAAGCTGACGCTTCCCATTTGGTCCCATTTTAATTTAGTCCAGTTCTGATAATGGTATCCATGAGAAAACCATATAAGTCTTAAATTTGCATTAAGTACGTGCGCGACAAATAGATGAATAACTCAATAGTCGGTCTTTTGAAGTCGGTTTTTGTTTTCTGTTTTGTAAAAATAATGTTCTTGTTACGTGAGTATTCCCGTGTTTAATTATAACAAAAATAAAGTCGTTTTATCTACGCTATATGAAAACTGTTTGCAAGCGTAAATTGTTTTACAGTACCTGAAGACCATAAAACGGCAACTATCACTGCAGCTCTACTCCCTATACATATACTATAATATACAATTATAATAGTAATAATAAAGTAACTAATAGCTGGCAGAGACTGGAATCGAAAAGCCAAGGATCGGACTGAGCGGCCCTATTTCCATCACTTTACCTTACGTGAACTAATGATAATTATCATTTATAAAATGATGATTTATCATCGCCCACTGCAAAGAATTAGCTTCTCTTTTGTAAGCCATTCATCCAGGTTGCGTGCCAATTTAGTTTTATGTTCGATTATTATGAATAATACTGCATTAATTAATGTTGCTGAAATAACTGCTAAAGCAAATTGCTGAAGCTAATTATGTCCGTTGGACCGTTATCATTTCTGACATCCATATTTTGTCATATAAAAATGGAAGCATCTGTTATACCCTTGATAAGAAATCGGAATCATGCCTCCCGAGGGACACCCTTGATAAGGGCTTTATCAACCAGGAACCAAAAAAGATGGGAAAGGTACTCATTCACCCATATCCCTTTCAGGTTAACCCTATGATATTAATATTCAGTAGACCAGTTATCCTACTTTTCCTAAAAAAAATAGAGATTTTCTTTTAATTTATTTATTTTAACCTATTTATTTTCCTTTTTAGATGTAATATAGGAGTTTATAAAGATATTTTGTAATTCTTATGACAAATTAATAAATTGGCACAAAAAACAGTGAATCCAAGAACATCTTACCTACCCACTTATGCCAATGTTAACAGTAGTAACGTCAAAGGTTCTTAATAAGCCTTATTGAAGCAGCATATCTCTGTACTTATACAGAGTAAAAATCATTAGGTTAACCGTTTAACCCTGAACTCTTGGTAGTCATAAATTACCCCCAAACAGTTTAGAGAGCTATCGGGCCCGATTGTAACCCGTTCAGCCGAGAAACGAATGCAAAGCTTTCAGTAGTTTCGACACATCATCCTGGAATGGGGACCACAGTACTAGCAGTAAGACCATTCTGTAATTCTGTAAAATTAAATCTACTTTAAAAAAAACACAAATTTTCCAACTCATAAATTAAGTCAACAAGAACATTAGACACACAGAGAAGACACAACATACAACAACAACAATTATAACACAGGGTTATTCATAAAGGGTATGCTAAGCCGAAAAGGACTTATAGTACTCATCATTATGAACAACTTTTACTATGAGACCAACCCGAAATTCGCGAAAAAAAAATCAGCTGTTCCATAGAAAAATGTCAATGACACTCGACAAAATGTATGGAACAGCTGATTTTTTTTCGCGAATTTCGGGTTGGTCCCTTAGTAAAAGTTGTTCATGATGATGAGTACTATGAGTCCTTTTCGGCTTAGCATACCCTTTACGAATAACTCTATATACTCACATTAGAATTGTTAATTATATTATATAACGGTCATTTTTGCGCATATTAGGTACCTACGAGATTTAGTTAAATAAGTAAGTCAAAGTTCGACCACGTTGCAATGACCATGGTCACGAGCTGAGTAGATAAGTATATAAAATTCTCGTGTCACAATGTTAATTACCATACTCCTCCGAAACGGCATGACCCGTTTTTATGAAATTTTATACGCATATTCAGTAGGTCTGAGAATCGGCTACTATCTATTTTTCATACCCCTATGTGATAAGGGTTGTCCACTATTTTTTTAATAATGTGGCTTATGTAGCATTAAAAAATATATACAACCCTAAATTTTCACCCTTCTATCACCAACCCCTATTTGATAATAGTCACTAGAAATAATTTATATGGCAAAACAACCGGGTCACCTAGTAGTTAAATAAAAGCATTACACGTAGGTTAGGAAGCTATTGTAGAAGGTAATTTACGAAATGACTAGTTTAATTTTAAAATTGTTTCACCTATGGAAAGCTACACTGTCCCTGAGAGCTATAGACTAATTTATATCCCATCAAAAACATAAATGTAAAAAAGGAGAGCCAAGTTCAATACAAAAATTATGCTTGGCTGTGGGCTTCGCCGCAAAAAGAATGGAGATCTAAATGAGTGCCAAGTTTGATGGTCAGTCCTGAAATTTATTTATGACAACATAAAATTTCATTTTTCTTATAACTTAGGATAATATATTGTTGCCTAAGGTTTGACTTGGCTAGTTTACATATACGAATTATTATGTTCTATGGCTAGTTTCTAACAGCATGCCAAATTTTCGAAATAATAAAATAAGAACCGACAAGTAACAGGTTTAGAACTTGCGAAGGCTATATCTATATACCTGTAATTCGAATATGAAAACTAGCCAAGTCAAACCTTAGGCTTACCTATCTGTATGCCAAATTTGAACTTTCTAGGTCATCTGGAACATGGTTAGGTTAGGTTAGGTTAGGTCAGTGATAAAAATTACGATTTTTGGACGTTAATATCTAAATAACCGTTTGAGATGTGTTTATGAAATTTGGAGCACATAATTAGGTATGTATCTCGCAGGTCTTAATAAATGAGCCAAATTTGACATGTTTATGTGAAATAGTTTTTGAGTTATGAGGAGGTCAAAAGTGGCTCCAAATGGCACGGTGCTGCTCGCCAGTTCTGTCACTTGAACTTGGCTTGACACGCTACCGCGTGTCTAACTCAACCAAAGGCCAAGCACTACCGGGTGCGCAGTTCGGAGTATCTGATAGTATTTTATATTTATTTCACCAAAAATTTAGTCCCTGACTGACTTGAAAAAATATCGCGTTGTCTTAAAATACAGGTATAGCGTTTTGTTACAATTATCACGAGAACGGGAATACAAAACCACGTAAGTTTTCATAGTTACAATTATTATTACAACTGTAAACATAGAATACATATTTGATTTAATTAACACGGTAATACTCCCGTATAATTAAGTCTAAATGCTTTCAATGAGTTCTTTGGGACTTATGTACGAATTTACATACCATTGGCTTTTCGGTGAAGGAAAACATCGTGAGGAAACCTGCATACGTCCAGAGAAGAAATTCAATGGTGTATGTGAATCCACCAACCCGCACTTGGCCAGCGTGATGGAATACGGCCCAATCACCCTTCAAGGGGAGGCCTGTATCCCAGCAGTGGGAGGATTAAAAGGTTGCTAATGATGCTTTCAAACCACCTTAGTTTCCATAGTGAAATAGAAAACATAGATTAGATATCCTACTGTCTTTATTGTTGCTTGGATCTAACCGACAACTAAATTAAACTGTCGATCATTCTGTATAAAAAATACGAGGATGGATGTTGGAGCCCACGGAATTGTTGCAAACGAAAAACTTTTTTATTTTGATAGAAATACTTCATCTGAGGAGCGATGAATTGAAAATTCTGACAATGTTTCATCATAAAAGTTTCCTTCTTGAGAATTGGTTTGATAAATACTTTCTATTACGGTTACGTAAAATGTTATGATTGACTAGCTGACCCCCGGCGGTTTCACCCGCTGTTTTTTTTTTACTTTTAAACCTTCCCTGTAGTAGAGCAAACAAAACAAAACAAAAACCAACAACAAAGATCGGACCAATTTCTGAACACACCTATAAATATTTGACAACCTAGTGACACTATTTTTTATTTCTAAAAAGACAAAAGAGATCGGACATCCCGAGTTAACCGTACCAAACATCAAATATTTCAAAGGTAGGAACAGTTTGTATTGGAAAATTAAATTGTCGATTTTAATATTTTTCTTTACTTATTATTAATGTTTCTCACCGTTTAAACCTTCCCTGAACTTTTACAAATATTTCAAGATCAAAATTAGCGAAATCGGTCCAGCCGTTCTCGAGTTTTAGCGAGACTAACGAACAGCGATTCATTTTTATATATAAGAGAAGAAGAAAGAAGAAAAGAAAAGATAGTGTAATAGGAATGGTAAATGTCATCGGTTTTTATATCGCTAGGCTGAAATTGTGCAAAATATTAAATAGAAGACTGGAAGGAGGGAAGGGACGGCTTTTGCCCTGCAAAAGTAACAATGCAAGTTGATAATACAATAATACAGGGTTATAAGGAAAGGGTATGCTAAACCGAAAAGAGCTTATAGTACTTATCATTATGAACAACTTTTACTAAGGGACCAACCATGAAATCGCGAAAATCAGATGTTCCATAGAAACATGTCAATGACACTCGACAATATGTATGGCACATTTGACTTTTTACCGGTATACAACACAATACCACTTTATTGACACCGCAAACAGCAATTGCATCACACTGCATTCACACTAAAACATTAAATTTAGGCTCAAAACAAGCTCTGAGGCTAAAAATAACTTTTTCAGGCAGCCTAATGCAAACATAACAATAAAAAAACATTGTGATAATGCAAACACTGGAACTGATATAGCCAAATTGTGTCAAGATTGACTAAAATATTGTACCAGAAACTCTGTAAAATTAACAAATCTCTAAAGATTTAAACTTTGAAAGATATCGAATAAAATTATTCCTTAACTCCTGTTTCCCAAAAGCTTCAAGTCTCGTTCTTACCCGGATAAAATAAGCACTTCAACAAACAGAACAGCGTTTTTTTTTAGTAATTAAACTCAAACACGTTTTTCCTTCGTCTTGTCCGAACAATGCTCGTAAGAGGTTTAAGGAGAAAAGTAGGCACTTTTCTCGCAGCGAACTTTAATTAATTTCAAAGGACAAGCTCAAAGGCTCCTTGCACTTTGTGAATATAAACTTTCATCTGATTATTACTTAGAGAGGATTAAAAACGTTGTGGATAAACAAGCAGCCCTGTAACGATATTCTTGGGCGCTCGAGATAATCTCTACAAAACCGCTGACGGACATGGTGTTTCCGAACGGTTCGGACCAGTGCGTCCGCTTGAGACACGGGTCTGTGAACGCCGAGCGTAGGTATGAAAAGTAAAGTACAATATAATGTTATTAACTCCTATACCTATGTATTTTGTGTTATCTCTGTCAGTCTCACTCTCATTACATTTCTAATGAGAGCATTATTGACCGAGAATAGGCCCCAATGTTTATTACGACTTTTCTTACTGTCTGAATAAAACTCTCCGACGCCGAAGTCTTGGATAAGTTTGTTAGTTTTTATCAGACCTTCTCAAGCAGAAGGGCGGAAATCCACCAAGGCAGTGTAGAGCCACGTTAAATTGAGACATTGTTGAGGCCTGTCAGGGCTCTTAATGTATAGGCTAACAGTGTGTCTATTACTTTATTGACTATCTGGGATATAAATATCTAAGATACTCAACATGATCTATGATCTGAAGGTCATCATAGTTATGTTATGTCATCTATACTAATATTATAAAGAGGAAAGATTTGTATTTTTGTATGTTTGTGTTGAATAAACACAAAAACTACTGGACCGATTTCAAAAATTATTTCACCATTAGATTGCTACATTATCCCTGAGTAACATAGGCTATATTTTATACCCGTGCAAAGCCGGGGCAGGTCGCTAGTAGATCATATCTACATACATCTTTACTAGTTGTATTTTTGCTGGGTTCGTTCTTTACCTTGCTTCTTTTCTCGCAATCCAACCGGGTATTAGCTTGCGCCATACGATGTTCCACCTTCTGTTTCAGTTTTCAGGGATGAGAACCGTTTCCACAGGGTTGATTTCGAGGGGAATTCCAATGCCTGGGCGTTTAGCTATTTGTATTGGATTGATGTCGTGATATTCATGATTCCAATTTATAACCTCAGTTTTGTAATTATTTTTCAATTCAGGACCGCGGGGTCATTTTCGAATCGTTTGCATGAGATACGCATTGTTTGCCTTTTGTTGTTTGTTTTGTTTTTTTTTTGGTCATCTAAAAATACGCAAACGAAAGATTAAAATAAAATTAAGCCCCTGATCATTAAATTGCGTAGTCATTTCAAAAAACACTTCACAGCAGCATTTCTTGAAATCTCCACTGAAATACCCTTCTACTTGGGATGCCTGACAAAATACAGAAGCAGACTTATTTCGCGGATTATCATAACGAAGGCGTCAGGAGCACGGAGGAATGTCAAAAAGGGATTTATATGAAGCCCCTTTGCAGGGAAATGAGGTGGAATGTGACGTCAGCGTATATCGACGGATTTGTGAGTAGAACTCGAGGGATCGGTTTATCAGGATCGGGGAATGTGAATCCAATTTTAACACAAAATCCTATAATGATAGTGAAATTAAGCTGCCATAAAATATTTACCTGGTTTCGTCGAGGTTATATTCAATATTTGAACATGAGTGGTTATGGAATTGGATTCAGTAGTTGAGGAAAAAGTAGTTAACACGTTAGTCTGATTTTTTGCAAAATGCGAGTGTGATAATAATATGTGTTGAATATAAACTGAAACGAATATTGTGTGAAAATACTTGTGTTATCATTTGAATTATACCAGATCTTTACGGTTTTACTGCATACAGATGTAATAGGCCCAAGTTTGAAGGCTTTTTAAGACAGATCTAAATTTTCTAACACTATTGGCATCCTTGTCTAATGGCTTGCAATGATAAAGACAGATATATTTTTAGTTAGTTTAGATCTGTCTTAAAATGCCTTTAAACTTGAGCCTAATAACTGCTTTCTTACATTTATTTGAGATCAAAAATACTCTATATATATCCTCAAAATGCACACTTGCACACGTCCAGACGCTTAAATAGCTAAAAACATACTAAAAAATTCAAAACAAAGCTAACAAAATAAATGTTCAACAATATGTTTTCTTACTCTTTTTGCGGTTCATATTTAACGATAAACGATTGCTATTTTACTTCAAATCGTAAAAGAACTAAATAGCTCAGTCTGTTCAAAACTGAAAACAGCAAAAGAACTAAATGAATGCTCTGTAAAATGTCTTCTTGTTATTCACTTGTACGTTTAATATTGCAAGAAAAAACGTTTCCTCTTTTACTTCCAATCGTAAAAGAACCAATAGCTCAGGCTGTCCAATTCATAAACGGCTGTTTAACAACTTTAAACCTCAATAAAATACGCCCCACGTTTTTAAACTGGGAACGTTTTCTTCTACTTAACGGGAGATAGGTACTTAAGCTAGGATAGTGAAAATGGAATTGCCACTTAGGAAATCTTTGGAAAACTCGTGTGGTAATCGAATTTTGATTGTTTTATTCACTCACTTACTGAGGCAAATAAATTATTTATCGGTTTTAATATTTTTGGAGTTTGGTGGTTTTCTTTTAATATTATATTGAAAACTAACACCTTATACTATTTTAGCAAAGGTTTACTCCTACATTACGTTACGTGGTTTTTTTACTATGAATAATTAGCATTTTATAAGTATTGAAAATACAAGTAATAAAATAAAAAATAGACCGAAAAATAAAGTAGATCAAAGAATAATTGAGCAAGTTTAAGAACAATTTAAGAAAAAAGTCTAAGTTTGGTAGATTCTGTTTTCTTTTCCGAATAAATACAATGATCAGTATTTTCAAGCTAAGAAGGTAGTTGGTACCTATTTTTTAGTAACAGACTAGCAGCTATGCTAGCACTAACCACTTACTTTAAGGTCCAAGAAAACAAAGTACAAAAACTGGCCCCTATGTAATCTTAGATATTTTGTGGATGAAATGGAAGGAATTACCATAGAAAACCTTGGAAAAATATGAAAATACCTACATTGCAGCATTTCTTCCTTTTCTTAAATGATGCAGTATAGTGAAACTTCGGTTGTTACGACCGCGCGTGACCTGCCAGCTTTCAGGAGGCAAAACGGTGGAATGAGACTCCATAACATATTTTAGGAGCACAAGGATATCGAAATTTTTGATTGGAAATTTTACGAAAACATTTTTACTTAAAGACAGTAAATTTATGCTGAAAGATGTTTAAGGAAAATCATTTTACAATTTTGAATTTAAGAAGTATATATTTTCTTCTTTTCCCTTGGTTCAATGGGCCATTAAAATGCCATTTACATTATTTTTCGTCCCTACAATAAAAATGTTTATCTCAATGCTCATATATTAAATTAATTTTTACAACCTACTTTAATCAACAATATTTCTCTTTAAGTACTCTTCTCAAAATCTTTCCTGAAGGGTTCTTAGGAATTGCTTCCATAAACATTACTTCTTTAAGTCTCTTATAAGGTGCTACTCTTTCTTCAACAAACTTCGTGACGTCATCTTTGTTTAAATTATGACCTTCTTTGACAACAACGAAAGCTTTCGGAGCTTCCCCTTGTTTATCATCAGTGATGCCGACGACAGCTGCATCAAGAATACCAGGATGTTCTTTGAGTACGCTTTCTAGCTCAGCCGGAGGTACTTGATAGCCTTTTACCTGAAATATTTAATTTTTAGGTTTAAAATTCAGCTGATTTCAATGACTCGTTTTAGTTATTTGAAAAATTGTTTCCTGTAGATACCTATCCAATATTAATGGTATTGTAACGGTCATATTACTTCAATTTATCAATTCACAAGATACGTTTTGTTTGGGTCTATTTTTGTAAAAAAAAAACACTATCAATAAACCGAAAAACCCTACAAAGCCCAAAAACTGAATGGTGAACAAATATGCTGCCTTATTTGTAATTTTAATGTAATGGAAAGTTTGTAGTTGTGGTATGTTTAATGACAGTGTTTGATAGTGAAATGTGTTGTGAGATTGTGTGTTTGTGTATTAGTGTAGTAAATACCTTGATAAGTTCTTTCAGTCTATCAACAATAGTGACTGCTCCTTTTTCATCTAGCTTCGCCATGTCACCGGATTTGAACCAGCCATCTTCAGTAATGGCTGCTTTAGTAGCTTCGACATTGTTTCTATAGCCTTTCATTATCTGAGGACCTCGTATGAGAAGTTCACCAACCTAGAAAAATAATATATACTTATTCAAAAATTCCATCGGTAGCCGTAGAGAGGCCGTGAAATTTTCTGTGTGCAGGAATATATCTGTCTAAATCACTTCACGGAATGTCGGTGTAGAATAGAGCCTTTTGGTAATATAGTCAGTACTCTGATTCAAACTTTCGCTTTTTATGTTTACTATAAATAGAAAGTAGACACCCATGCGCCTAACCTAAGAACTGATTAATTAATCAAATGGTTTACCTCATTAGGTCCCAAACACTTCATTTCCGAGTCCACAACCTTCAACTCTGTGTTGGATACAGCATAGCCAGCGGTTGTGAAGTTATCCTCTCCGGGTATCATCGACGTTGCTAGTGGTGATGTCTCTGTCAGGCCGTAAAGGTGGACGAAGTTCATTTCTGGCTGAAAAACAATTAATCGTATGAATGTTAATTATTGTCATCGTAAGGTCTGATTTACGTAGTGTCTATATTTGTTTGATATAGGTCTCCAGGTACTTTTATTTTAATTCATCTCGTTTGGCACCCATTACCCATTATGATACTTATGACGAACTGTTTGGCTCAGTGGTAACATATCCGCCATATCCGCCAGAGGTTCCGTATTCGATTTCCGGTCGGGCAAATGTTTGAATGATGAATTTAAATACTTGTTCTGGGTCTGGGTGTTAGTTGTCCGTGTCTTTCTGTGCGATCCATGACATACCCGACACAGGATTTATCCTAGTGGGGGAGCTATGAGTGTGAAACGTTGAACGTTGATTTTTATTGTTTTTTAATTGTTTTTTTACCGATGCTTCATAATTATGACAATTAGCTGAATTAACAGTGAGCAGATTTATGAACTTTAAAGTGTGTAATATTGTTAGTAGTTGCTTGTTTATGATGTTTGAATTAGATACCTAAGCATCTTAATTTATTTTATTTAGGAAGTTCATTACTTTCAACTTACCGTACATTTTTCACACACTCTGTAAAAGTCATGTATAGGCAGAGGTGCTGCTCCAGTCGTCATGAATTTTAGATGTTTTAGGTGACCTTTCGTGACATCTTTGTGAGACGCGCAGAACAGAACTGAAAATTATGTTAATGAGTCAGAGACAAAGTTGTTGACAATGATGGTAGCTCTTTAGTACGTGGATATTGTGATTAAAACTGATCTGATAAAGTGGTAATTAGCCACCTGTATACGTCTTGTAGAAGGGTGACAGCCAATAGCGTTTCGATATTTATTTCATACCATGAGCATTTAACAATATAATGAGCATACCTACCATAAACTATAAATGAAAGTATGCGAAACTACTTTACATTATGGTGCTGACAGTAAATAAATTAGGTTATAACTATCGTTATAGGTTATCAAAGAGGTTCTAGTAAAATTTACAATAGATCATTATCATCGTCCACTGCTTTCTCTTTTCTATTACTGGGTATAGGCCTTATACCAAATCAAGCAATCTTGTTAAGTGTAAAACAATGTTCTTACTTAAAGGCGGAGCAGCAATCAACAGATTTATTTTATGATTATCCAATGCCTTCACAAACGTATTCGGCTGGAATTTCGGCAGTGTCACCAGTTTCTGTCCCACAGACAACTTGTGCAGTAAGACAACTGTCAACCCATAGATATGATAAAACGGCAAAACGGCCAACGCCGAATCTTGACTGCTTTCTGAAAATGCAATAATCGTTTAAACACGCAGCACAACGACGAGTTGTAAAAGTAAATAGGTTTCCGTTCTAGTTTGGTCTTAATTACGGTCAGAGTCTCTGGGGTTTCATAAGACTTCCCCTTAGCTGGTGAATTGGAGTAACTATAAAGCCGGCGACTGACCTGTAACATTTCGTCGTAACGTAACGTTACGTTACGACGGAATGTTGCAGGTCAGTACAGCGAGCCGCGTGCTCCACCACGCTCGCTTCGAATGCTACGTTACGGCAAAATGTTTGAAATCCACATGTCAAGTGGGTACAGAGCGGAGCGCAGTCGAGCACTATGCTCGCCACTAGCAAGGCTACAGGTCAGTCAGGTAAGGCCGTGACGCCGTAACATAACACGCTCGCTTCGAATGCTACGTTACGGCAAAATGCTCAGGTCAGTCGCCGGCTTAAAACGTAGCAATTCTGGGGTCATCTAAAATAGGCGGGACCATAAAAATTAGAAATTAGTCTAAAATTTTCCAGAAACATTTTTCAGTTTCCTAAATACATAATCTATAATATGAACGATAACAAAAACAACACTTTAAAAATGAGATAAACATTTTGTTACATAACATTATTTTACAAAGTATGAATATTTATTGCAAGATAAAACTGTCAATAAAAGATAATATTCTATTGTGTTTCAATTTATTAGTAGAGACGGTTTTTGTACGTATCGCACTGGTATGTAATAATATTGTAATATTGTGGATGTTGAATACACCCGGATGTTCCAATCTTCTTTGATAAATGATTGCCCGATGAATCTTCAAGGTACTTTAGAAGGACATGCAATCGTGTGCACTGTCTACAATTCTATTCATAGGTAATGTGCTCAACGTACGGACATCATACGACCCGATGATTGGGTTTCTTTTGATCACATCTCGTGACTTGTAATGAACTCAATTTGCGCACCGTTTAGTTCAAAAATATAGAGTCTAGAGCTGACAGGCGCGAAAAAATAAAAGAGATTGCTTTTAGCTACAAAGCCTCTGTATAATGTTATAAGCAAATTAATATGCGATTAAAAAGAGACCGCTCTTGGCGATAAAGCCGCCAGTTGTTGCACTAGCTTTTAAGTGTTAACTTGTCCTTTTGTTTGTAATTTATCTTGTAAATAGTAAAATGTTTATCTATCTATCCATCTACATAATCTATAAAATAAACACTTATGTCCCGATCAAACAAACGCAGTAGTAGCACAGTTTATAGCGGGGGAGGTGACAGACTGATTTTTTTCATCTTTATAGGGGATTCGCTAAAAATGCTATCACTAGTTAGACAATATTCTCAGGCTTTACGATTTTGTTATCTTTTGCAATCAGTCTTTTACTATTATTATGTGTACTTACGTGTAGTTTCTTCATAATGTTTAATTTCATCAACATCCATCTGCGCAAAGTTTGAGAGAATATTCCTGTTGTGTAGCTCCACACCTTTTGGAAGTCCTGTCGTGCCACTAGAGTAAGGTAAGAACGCCGTATCTTCTGGTTTCTTATTTACTTCTTTCAAGACTGAATGATCTATGTTATTATCGAATGCTAGTTCTTCAAAAGATATTGTTCCTTCTGGTAAAGCATCATTGCACGTTACTGTTATAATTGGTATGTTTTTCTTTGCAAATTTCAAGGCTTCTTTTAAAACGTTAATTGTATCTGGTATCCCGATAATTATTTTCGGATTTGATAGTGTGAGTTGTCTGCTGACTTCATCTGAAAAGAAAGTCATTGATATTTGAAAATGGAAAAATGGTTTCTTTTTAGTAATTTGGTTTGAAATGGACATTGAAAATGCTAGTCTGTTTTAGGTGATGTATTGTCAACGTTACGTACGTACATTTTGCATACGCCATTTCTTTTTATGAGTTTGTATACCTACTCAAGACCGTTGTCACTATGTAAATTCTTAAGCAGACTAAGAAACTCATCCTATTATTATTTCTCTCGCTAGTCTTACCTACAAGCCCAATACAAATCACCTGTTGCTATTGTTTTGTCAACTATTCCTTACTTGCATGTCTCTCGCTTTTCAATTTTGTACTTACAAGCAGTATAAATAGGGTTCACAGTAGTAACTTCAGCTCCAGCTTCCAATATACCGATAACCACAATCCCATATTCCGGAAGGTTTGGCATCATGATGCAGACCACATCTTTATCGTTGATACCGAGCTTGGAACGAAGTGCTGCGGCGAAGTTGCGGGAATATTTGTATGTTTGGTTGTATGTGTAGGACCGATTAGTTACGCCACATACCTAGAAAATAAGAAAACACACTAATTAATATTTTTTTGTCTTCTACTGTGAACATAGTTGAGCATTAATTTGTTTTTCAATTCAGTAGGTAGATATTAATGACTTTTGTTCAAAGAAAACCATTTATTTACAGGTCACTGGTCAGCTTTGGATTCATGTATTGTATAGGTATACTGTATAGTATATTGTATAGCCCGTCGCGGGTAATTCATAGATTAGGTGGATGAGTTTATTGACCCGAGACAGGGGACAATACCATACAGGAGAGAACAGAATAGATAATACATAGAATTTAGGATTCAATCATGGGCTCAGACAATTTAAAAAAATTCTAAAGCCTTAGCTGACTTCGGTTTTGTTTACTTCAGTTAACTCTATCTTACTCCATAAAATGTTCTAACTACTTGAATCGGTTCCTTATAAGCAAGCGGTCTCCACCATAGACCGCATCATTCCTTACCATCAGGCAAGATGGCGGTCAAACGCGAGTCTATAGTTGTATAAAAAAAACTCATCGATGTTATTTGATGATTTCTGATTTAAAAAAGTGTTGCAATAAGTGAAAAACGTACCAGTGCAGGTTTGTCAGCCCATTTATCTAGATTCTTCCAAATATGCTCTGGAATAGATGTGTTTGGTATTTCAACATCTCTGAATGGTGATTTCACGATACCATTGGAGGTCCAATTGCTGTGAGTTTTTGGCTGAATATAAAATACGCTGCTGGAAGTTAGTAACTTTTTTGTTGCTCGTGATATCAATGTAACTGACGTCATCTTACTGTAAACAAGAAAAAATGAGTAATTAAAAATATTTCTTTAAAAAAAGTAGCAAAATGTTTTGACGGTAATTATGAAAGTTATTAAACAAAAATTACACTGACACGTACACACCTACCCCACTGGTAGGGGTCCGTAAACGACGCAATTAAAAAAAAAAACAAGGAAACAATAACGGAGAAATTAAACTATAAGTCCTTTGAGTATTCGAGTTTGTTCCGTAATACAGAATAAAATGTAAAATGTGGACTCAACATCTGAAAACATTATTTTAACCCATAATATTTATTTTTTGTATACGCCCTGCAACAATCAATGAGACAGCAAATAAACTGTCAAAAACTGAAAACAGAATAAATAAAATTGGAACTGAATATTTTTAACATCAAAATAAATCGATACGTTTCATTTCGGTTTTCGTAAGCACTCATGATAATTATGATTGCGATAAATATCACAAGCATGATATGGCCAAAGTTATTGTCATGCTTGCTTTACTTGTTTCTGTTTTGTCTGTTGTTTTTTCAGGTTCCGGTTCCTACAGCAAACGTCAATTGTGCTTATATCGTTTTACAATTAATAAATCCATAGCATTAAAAATATTTTTTCACATGACTAAATGTATGGAAACACTCATTATAATTTCAGATTGCATCCTGTAAAAAACTATTAAAATGACAAGTACAACAAGCACCTCTTAACTCAGTACTTTGTTCCGTATAACTCTGTATAAGCCGCGTCAAATCAGTTTGTAGTCAATTCTACGATAAGATAAGTCTTGAGATAAGTTGGTCTGTAAAAATATCCGTGTTTACAATTACCTAATATTAGCAGTGTTTCTTATCAAACGAACCTAGGTACTGTTTATTAAGATTTATTTAATGATAAAGTAGTACATTTATGTTGAAATTACAGCTAGGTACGTAAATTTTAGGCTGCTTTACTTGGTACGTATAATTATACAGTCGGCGACTGACCTGAGCATTTTGCCGTAACGTAGCATTCGAAGCGAGCGTGGTGGAGTACGCGGCGCTCGCAGCGAGCGGATCGGCTCGCTGTACTGACCTGCAACATTTCGTCGTAACGTAACGTTACGTTACGTCGAAATGTTACAGGTCAGTCGGCGGCTTACAGGTTTGTAAGCAAAGGGATTCTTTTTTTTTACAATTATAGGCTTGCATTTGACCACTATCATGCCTGATAGGTTTGGTTGTTTGGTTCATTTTAGTCATCATTATAAACAACTTTTACTACGGGACCAACAATGAAATTGTGAAAAAAATCTGCTGTTCCAAAAATTTGTCGAGTGTCGTTGACATTTTTCTATGGTACAGCTGATTGTTTTGCTGATGTTGTAAACAAACCGTTATAAATATCAGTCCAATAACATTAAGATAATGTTTTAAATAAAAAAACACCTTTTAGACTTGTTTTTACTGTAAGGCACCAGCAATATTTATAAAGCATTTCCAAAGTCGGAATTTTGCATAAAAATTTGTAATTAAATCAAGGAAAGGCTACTGTTTTTCTTCATTATTGTGATTTATTGACATATTCGTTCGGTTTATTATGCTCTACGGAGCAATTATTAATAAATTGATGCTTTCGTTGGAAGTAATTTGTTTTTTTTGCAATGGTTATTTTACTACTGAAGAGTTAAAGGAATCCAATATCATCAAAATATACCAACGTGGGTTACTAAAAAAAAAATATGGAAAAAGAAATACTCTAAATATTATTTTTATGTAGCATAATAAAGTATAAAGACAAGACAAGACTATTATGGTGCTCTAAGCTATGTACCTACAACTTTAAAAATCTACTTAATTTTCGCTCAAGAGTCAAGAGGACTTAACATTTATGTTGAAAATCAACAAAATCACATCACAAAATAACATACCAAAATGTTACGATAACAGTAATGTCAACTCAATCGTAACATTTATCAGTTAACTTAATAAATAAACATACCCGACACCGGTCAAACCCGGTCCTCCAACCAGTTCAAAACAATATTTTCCTTCGACAAAACGTACACTGTCGAAATATTGTCACAGGTTACAAGGCCCAAATAAATAATAGATAGCAGCTGTATGTACTCGTACGTATCTGAATGATAACTGATTAAAAAACGATAAAACTGTCTTGATTAATTAATTATGCCTAGGAACCAACTCTATTATCACAAATATTCAAATACAAAAACAAAAGATAAAGACAGTCTCTTCACAAATTAACTAAGTATTTCCTACACTCTCTACAAATCACAGACAAAAGTACACCTTTACTTTTGCAGAACAACGTCTGGTTCAGTTCATTCAGTAAAATATTTCGATAGTAAACGTGACACACGCCGAAGCAAAGAACACTACTGACTGCTGACCGATAAAGAATGAAGGCCTTTGAGCCGGCGGCGTCCAAACACGAGGCCTTGAATTGTTTTTCGGATCGTACTATCATACAAACGTTACATGTGCTGTTTGTAGACGACAATCAAAACACGAACCACAGATATTAATAGTTTGGTCGAAAGCGCCAATCCGATAGAGAGGAAATATAAATTCTCTGTGCGTTAGAAAGAGAAGTAACAATATGATGATGAAAGTCAGGTAAATCTGTTCGTCAAGTTTAAATAGAAGTGTATTTTTAGATTTTGTCGTAATTTTGTATTACAAATAAAGCGGAACTAAACGACCATTTAAAGTCATGGCAAACCAAATTTAGCTAGAACCTTTAAGTGACTGGTTTATTTATCTGAATCTAGAACCGCAAAATATGGCAAAAACTCAAAAAAAAATTAACCGATTTGTATGTTTTTTGTTCGCCTAATAGGTAAGTACAGGGATGATATAATTATGTAGAATCAAAAAAAGGCGAAACGGAGAGGAACTAGTTTACAAATGAGTTCCAAGTTCTAAGTTCCATCTTTCCAACGTGGCTTCAACATTCAACACTAAAATCTTTTGAATAATAAATGTCAAATTTTGGTGAATAATCATATACAAGTATGGTTGCATGATCGGTGGAGATAATTATGTATGTTTTATGTATTTCTAATATAATAGGTATGGCCTTGAACCGAAGCTAGCACTGGTAAGGCCATCATTTTGGTAAGTACTTCCACAATAACAATTTTATTGTAATTACTTAATAAGGAGTGTAATTAGTACCTAATTGCCTATTTAATACTAGTAAACTAGCAATACCTATTTGTGTTTTTTTAGATCTCGGAAACGGGTCTAACGATTCCGATAAACGATGATCGATGATAATTTTACGAGGACTTTTGGGAGTGAAAAAACCAGTTTTGCTAGGTCTCTAGGAAAACTATCAAGCAAAGGTCAGTTCCCAAATACTAATTATTTAATTAATTAAATACCTACTTATAACAGTACTATAGCCAAACCGTTTATCTTAGTCCTCGCCTGCGCGGTACAGAGGCGCGGGGGTATGACAGCGCGGGGGACTGAGAGGGCGGTCAGTCCAGTTAGGACTAAGATAAACTGTTTGGCTATAGAGAGCGAAGGCTATGGATGATGATGATAAGTAGATGAAGTTGCAAAGCGACCCTAGCCCTAGAGACTAAGTACCTAGATTAATCTTTGCTGATGTATTGAGAGTGGCTATTAAACTTGAGCTAATATGAAGTGCTGTAAAATAAACCTAAAACAATGTCAGTCATGGCTGGTTTGCAATTTAAGGCCGGGTAACCACGAAAGGAGACAGAAACGAGAGGCTATATTTTATGAACTAGTAGAGTAACACGAAGTTGACATGTTTTATTATTGGAATTATATTGACATTATAAACGCGGAAGTTTGTAAGTGAGAGCGTTTGTATGTTTGTATGTTTGTTTGTTTACCTGTTACTTAATGTCATAAAATAATGTTTTGATTCATTTTGTTATAATTAAAACGGGAATACGCTCGTAAATCATTACTTTCCATAGTAAAATATATTTTTGATTTCTAATGAAATTTTTTTTTTTTTTTTTTTTTTTTTTTATGTAATTGAGTGACGAGACGAGCAAATCGCTCGCCTGATGTTAAACGTCACGTTTGCCCATAACAGAAAAAATGAAAAATGAAAAATTAATTAATAATTAATTAACTAAATTAATAATTAATAAATAAATAATAAAAATAAAAAAATAAAAAAATGAAGAATGATGAATAATGTGTGTGTGTGTGTGTGTGTGTGTGTGTGTGTAAAATGTTAATTAATTATTAATTATTTAATTATTATTTTTTTTTTTTTAATTATTTTTTTTTATTTATTTATTTATTTATTTTATTTTTTTTTATTTTATTTTTTTTTTTTTTTGATGAATGAAATTTGGTATGCAGCTATTAACTTAAGTAACTATTAACTTAAGTATAACACTAATTATCCAAATATCTCATCGTCGCTCCATTTTTCTCAGTTTTGGTGGACACCGGCCCTAAGTTCCATTTCGGAGGAATCTTCAGGCGCAATTGTTAAATGTACCGAGAAGAGTTTAGTAGGTGTCATAATCGAGCCACTCGACTGGCGCTAAATATCGCGCTAGCGGGGTTTAATGTGCAGACTGTGACGTCACACTTTATGATAGTATAGTTAAAGTTGGATTTACCTATATACGAGTATATCTACTATCACTTAGGGTATTACTTATGTACCCTAAAAAAAAGCGTGTGGTAGTTTTTAAGATATTATCAAAATGCTAATTAGGTACTCTACTCATGTCTGTCAATACAAAATGTATATCTATTGACCCATGCACCCCACGCTTTTTTTAAATAAAATACATAATTATATTTATTTATTTACACTATTATTAATTTATATTTATTGAAATTTTCAACCCTATTCTTAATTTGAATTTATAAAATTTTATTTTCTATTTTTTTAGTTCGGTTTTCTATAAAAAGCGTGTTTTTTAGTTTTTTTTTAACTATTATTTCGCTCTAACGTAAACTACGATTCGTATGGAATAAAAATTACTACTTCGCCGACGTCGGATGATCGATGACCTACTTAGTTTAAAATACTTCAAAGTCAATAATTAAATACCTACCTATCAATGAATAAATTAAAATTTAACAAGATTTTTTTTCTCAACAGCCGTACTTAATCCTGGGCCGCAAATGAAATTATATCAAAAAATTAAATTACGTTTTCTGTAAGCCCGCTCAAGTGGCCACTCCGAAGGAAAATCATCAAAGAAAATTATAATGAATGGTCAGAGCTTAGTCAAAATATGGAAGCTAATGGATTTCAGCGAAACTCCTAACTGAGTTATTTCTTTTCATTAAATATTTGTGATATCTTTAGGCAGATTTGATGATATTAATTTCGAATTATCTATTTTCTGGCATTTTACTAATTCTCACTAAAACCTTATTAATATAATGGCTATGTCACTTTCTTTTCAATAGTCACGTACCATTTAAATAATAAAAACAAATACATTTAAAAGAATAAAAACTAATAAAATTGTCAAATAACAAAATAAAAACTAAACATGGTCAAACTTAAAGCTAGTCGAATAGCCCGACCCTAATTGTTCTCAGTGCAAAGGTGCCCATCAAGCTCGCCGCATTCCCGCGCCGAATGGCAATGGCCACCTCTTCTGTTTCTTTCTATTTAATTAACTAAGTACTCATCATCATGCTCTGCACTTCTATACTATTGAAATTTGGCCGTCAGCTCAGCAAACTTGTATTTGGCTAGAGCCAAGCGATTGAGAAAAGCTTTCAATTTTGTCTACCACTAACTTGAAAAAGATAAGCTTTCTAATTACACTTTAATATCCTTGTCTTATTTCATAAACTCCTCACATACAAAATTTCGTGAAAGATCGATTCAATATTAAAATTTTCATCGAGCCAAATTACAATGAAAACGGAACGAAAGTCTCACCTTCGCTTCGCATCAATTATATGATGGAAAAGTAACTCAGCCTCTCTTTCTACTAAATATCTTTTCTCAACTAAGCGGCCCAACCAATTTTGATGAATGACACGGAAATGGCGTGCATCAAAACGAACAAACTTTGTTTCAAAGTCCTGGTGTATTCATTATAATCGTGGTTCTTTCAAGTAATTTTCCAGCTGATCAGTTCATCGATTTTTTCCTTCTCATAGCAACTCAAGTGTACGCTTATTGCCTCGCCAAGAATTCTAATAAAAGTTAGGTACATCTTAGTCAGTCTAAGTAGCTGCACGATTTCACAGTAGCTTAGTTTTGTAGAGCCTTAGGGTGACGAATCAACATCGAGCTGTGCTGAGCTGTACTGCGCTGTGCTATGTTTGGTCAACTCGCTCGTCTAATATTTCAATGAGGATAGAAACAAACCATGCTGTGCTGCGCTGTGTGAGGCTACGCTCTGTTTAAAAACGCAGCAGTCTCGAGCGAGGCGCGCTACCCGCCGTGCTGAGCCGCGCTGTGCCGAACTGTGCTATGTTTTTTATGGATTTTTATGTGCTGATTACTTTTTTGGTGGACGGACAACGTAGTTCTAGTTTAGCTTAGCTTAGTTCAGTGAGTTTAGTTTTCATTTAGTTTAGCCGGCGGTGGACGTTCGGCTTTATACTGAGCTAAGCAAAGCGCAGCACAGCTTGATGTTGATTCTTAAAAAAACGTAGCTTAAGAAACACAGCACAGCACAGCTCAGTACAGCGCAGCACAGCTCGATGTTGATTCGTCACCCTTAGGCTAAAATAAGCCTAGCTAAAATAGGCCTGAGCGTAAGAATGACAGAGACAATTTCGAGCCTTCAAATGCCCCGTCACTTGTGGTTGAACATCAGTCACTCATCAGTGGTCCATCTGTGCCGAATCTATGCAACTTTTCTAGGAAAATTAAGTACAATACAACAAAACTATCTCTCTAGACATTTCCAGTTCGATTTCCGCTCTGAAAAGTTTCAAAAACCAGGCTAGAGTTTCCTTCTCATCAAGCAAGAAAATAAAACAAGTAAAACCTCTGTAAAGCTTTCTTACTGCACTATACTGTTCTTAAGTAGCCCTTCAGTTTAGGCCGACGCGAAGGTCTTGCTGAATAGTCCTCGATTTAAATACGGCGTAACGTGAACCGGGTACGAATAATGTTTACTCAGTCAAGGGTTCCGTATCCTTGTAATGAGTAGTCCTAAGGGTCAATGAGGTCAATCGTGAATATACATATACAATTATACATACATAGAATACATATAGGTATATGTGCCTATTTATAATGAATTGAAAACACCAGCTTGTAGTCAAGTTGCTATATAGGTATAGGGTAATTATAATTTATAGCTCAAAAAATAGCTGTTATTGTCTGGAAGGGATCTAGATTTTTTTTTATGTAATTGTGTGACGAGACGAGCAAATCGTTCACGTTTGTCCATAACAGGTCTGCGCCACCCAGAATTTTGAACTCGCAGAATTCAAGACCCTGCGTGGCACAACTGGCACAGCACTGCGCTCGTCACCCTGAGATATAAGTGGTTTAATCTCCCATTTGCTCTGTAATTACACTGGAAACAATGCCCTTCCAACCGGAACACAGTAATGTTTGCACATTACTGCTTGGTGGTGGAATAACTGGCAAATAGATAGAAGATATAGAAAAGAGATCCGTGAGGATATAGAAAAATAGATTTTTGTACCTATTTAAAATGAATTGAGTATATCGGCTCAAATTCTCTAAAATTTAACTCAGATAGCTAACCGGAACTAGCTAATTAACTAGTTAACTAGCTAATTTGTTGCAATAGTTTCAAGTGATATAAAATCCTATAAACCTTTCGATTGTAATTGCGGTGCAAACAATAGAATACGAATAAGTATCTTTCTAAATCCAATGGTTGCCTGGATTAACTAGTTGAATAAAAGATAAAACTCAGGTAATTAAGTTTAACATATCGTTTAATTATAAGGCTGACATTTATTCAAAACCCTGTTTAAGAAAAAAAATGCACTACCCACTAAAAACGATTGTGCAAGTTTTGAAAACGACGCGATACGTTAAAATTATTTAAACTATCGCAAGATATAGAAATCTGTATTTCCGATCAGTGAAATGCTGTTGATTTCTCATTCCAAATGAACATCTTTAATTTCATTTTTTGATTTTAAAACCTACTCAAAAATTAAAAATATCATTTAATATAAGATCTGATCCCTTTAAAACATTCAAAATGAACGAAAATAGAACCCTTTTCGGGACAAACATCCCGATTGTCACCGAAAAATTGTTTGAATTCCCACAGGAATGGGATCCTTTCTTCTAATGGACGTTATTAAATCTTTAAAAGGTTTGTTGATACCGCTTTTGACTAAATCGACCAAATTGAGATTTATTAATAAGTACCTATCTATGAAGCAGTTTAGACGGTTTTCACAGTGACCCAGCTTTATCATATTTCAGTATTGAGTTTTGTTATAAGTGAGCACGGTTATTGAGTCTAGTGTAAAATTCATTAAAAAGTTTCCGAGAGTTAGGAACGTTCATGAAAAGTAAATCAGTTTGCATTCATTTTGGAAAACTAACAAACTGGCTGAAATTCATTGACGTCACAAAATTACTCAACTTAGCTAGCAGTAGTTATGTAGGCTAGATACACAGATTACTATAAAGTTATTATGGTTTAACCTTTCTATTGTTCAGATATTTGGCGCTCCACTGCTCTTTATCAATGACTAGCAATCTGCCCCGGCTTCGCACATGTATCTAGTCTGTTACTCGCTAATAATGTAGCTTTATATTCGAGAAAGAATATTTAAAATCGGTTTCGTTTCGTTGCGTAGCTCAACCAGTAGGGCTAGCACAACTTTGACGTAAAAATACGTAGCGAGTTTTCGATAGAAAAGTGTACGCCATTTACGACTGTCAAGTGTGCTCCTGACGGGTGTAAATGGCGTACACTTTTCTATCGAATACTAGCTACGTATTTTTACGTCAAAGTGGTGCTAGGCCCACAGGTGCTCGTATATAGTCGATCACCGAAGTTAAACAACGGACGACGCGGTCAGTCTTTGGATGGGTGACCGCGAGTGGCACTCACAACTGAGTGCTACCATGGGTCAGATGGCACGTCAAAATGTATGTGTTTGTTTTTTTTTTCAAACCACAACTGCCAATCCAAGTCTTGACCAGACTGAACCAATTCTCTTTTTACCATAAGCTAAGCATATTTTTCAAAACTAGTAAAATCTCGGTCAAACCCGTAAATTAATTTTAATTTTAACAGCTAACCATGATTCCTAGAACCACTACCACTAACTTACCGAGCTTAAATATTATATGAGCGCATTTTATAAGCTCCGTTGAGCTTAAATATTGATCAGGCTTGCGGGCCCACTGAATGTGTGTTCAATAGCAGATTGTTTTATAAATACACAGAATGTATAATTAAATTTATGTTTGATACGAAAATAGTATCATTTTGGTTGGATTATTGTGACGGTATGTGTGATATAATTGTGAATGATTGTTAATTTTAGGTCGAGGCAAACAAATATATAAATGAATAAAATAATTATTTCCGTCTCATTTATTTACGTGAAGGTAAAACAATAACAAGTAATTGGATTAAACATCAGAAACCTAGATAAGAAAAGAAACACATTTTCTTTAAACATTTACGCATTAAGACTTAATATAAACCATAATTAGACCTTCAAGCGGTGTGGTTGGAAATGGTCGCTGTTAGTCTGAAATTGAAGCTGAGGTTCTATTCTAGCTTAAACCAAATTGCCTCTATTACTTTCACACTCATGAACTTTCTAACAAGAGAGACAGTGACCCAGTAAATATACATAGATACATCGCACGATCCCGACTACGATTCCTGCAGCGTTGCCTTGCATCTGACATCTCGATGTTCATCGCTTCATATAAAAACCCACACTCACATATAGAAAATTCCGCAAGATTTTCTACGATAGAGTTGGTACAAAAGCGATACTTTTCGCCGTGCAAAGTTTGTTTGTTTCGCCCCGCCAGTCCCAAGGGCAGCTTCCACTGAAACTTATTGAGTTTAACTTATTTGATAAGATTTTCCCTAGAGCGATACTGAATAGAAATATGTTTATTACATACAATTCGATTTGTTGGTGTTTTCTTATGTTGCAAATCTAGGATTTGGAAGTTTTGGATATTTTAGGAGTTAGGGCAAAGTTTGTGTATGTACTAGGCATTCCTTGGTTTCTTTAAGAAAATACAAGTTTTCAATTCGCCCTCACTTTTAAACAGAAAGTTAAGGTTTTTCTTACCATGGGTTTCAAAAAAACAAATATGTATCCCTATTATACACTCAATATAATTGATATTTTGGGCATGGCAAATTTTATCAACTGTACAGATCTCAGAAGCTCTCAAACTAGTCCAAGATCGTGTGTCGGAAACACTGCACGTACCTATAGTAAATTAGGAACCGTTATTTTATTCGAAATCAATTAGCTTATGTGAATCCAGGGTAATTATAACATATCTTCAAAGACAATTTAACACAAAGTAACAAACTCGCTTTCGCATTTACAATTTTCGATATGACATATTAGAGCGTGAAATGCAAATCGAAAACAGGAACATTCACACGAAGTTTTGACGAACTACATTTTGGTTTTACATTTAACTTCCTGTAAATGATAAATAGGTATATATGTACTTAACTATGCAAAGTCTATTAGTTTCGAATTACTAATTACCAAAAATTTAACATTGCTTTTAATACAGAGAGTATTAAAAGCAATGTTAAATTTTTGTCGTACTCCACAATAGGCTTACAGTGTTAATTATACTGACAACGGCTTAGATTTTCCTACTGGTTTCATTTTCCTTTGACACACACTATTCAGCTGAAATCTCTGAAATGCTTTGGCTAGTTCTCTGCAGTAATTATGACGTACAAACTGTCATTTGCGATTTTTATAGTCGTCACAAAATAAGAGGCCCGTTTGGACACTTGAGAAAGACCGTAGAATGTAACTTGGAACGCTTTTCGCGCATACTTTTTGGTAGCATGTAATGTCAAATTATAACGAAACTCTCAAAAACGAGGTAGTCCACCTAGAGCACCCGTCCGAATAGCACCTGCGCGAAGAGCACCCAGCCTAGTCCACGAAGAGCACCTATCCATTTTTTTGGCAGATGCTCTTAAAACAGTTACGTTCTCAGTCTTCTTTTTTCAAATATTAGTGTTGTAAGTTGCAACCAATTAATTATTGAATTGACGATAGCTCAACTGACGATTTTGGCTCATCATCCGAAGAAAATTATTGAATGAAGATTCAATCACTTTCGTTTTTTCTTGTTTTTTGTGATTGAATGAATGAATGTTATTATAACTAAAAATATTAAATTAAAATACAAATTGACCTCTCGCACCATTTCGTATCATTTCAATATACCTATAATACTCAAGTTTAAGTTAAATTTTCGAATCGTAACCTTAATCCAATGTACTTTACAATACAAAATCAAATCGATCAAATACTCATACAAACTTGAATTGATTTATCGTGAGTATCGAGTACCGAGTCGTATGGTTACATCACTAGTTACGTCGCAATGACAAACGTCCAAACGGGATTCTTATTTTGTGACGACTATAGCTGGTTTTTTTTACAGTTTTTAATTAATAGCAATGTGTTTATGTAATCTTGTTTTATTTGTTTAGGTTTTAGTTTTTATGTGGTTAGTCGTTTCGGTGATTAACGTCAAATTTAGTAACTGTATTTTTATCAAGGAACTTTTTGATGTCCGATTGATCTGAATTTTGGTATCTCTCCGTAACTCCGACGACAATGCAATAATAGTTGTTTTTTAGTTACTTGTTCATTTTAAGGATAAAAATTGTAATGCCATAGTTCTCATAGTAAAATTGTATCACATCTATCTATTCATATTGTGTACAATAATACTATAAATTATATCTAATTTCCTCACGGAATCTCATTAGCTTCATGCTATCCGTTTGCGTGACCTCGAGATAACGATCCGAGAATGTACCTATCGGCTGTGCAGAGTTAATTTAGATAGATAGATAGATAAACTCTTTATTGTTCACACCATAAATTACAAACTAAAGTAACACATAAAACTAGTGCGACAACTGGCGGCCTTATCGCTAAGAGCGATCTCTTCCAGGCAACCTTAGGATGGAGAGGATAGACAAAAAACAGAAAAACGGGGTGTGCAATATTGAGAAGAGAAAAAAAAAACTGTCATATAAACCTACCTAAAAAAAAGTAAAAAATACTTAAAATACATTCAAATAATAATTTATAAATCTACGAGTATTTACTTGTAGATAGATACCTATAGCCCGAAAATACTAAACTTCAACTTCAACTAAGTACTCTCCGTATTCATATCTCTTACTTTTAAAACTTGAAAACTTTGAAATCATACCATAGAGCATAGAGCAATATGGAAATATCAAATATCTTTCCAAAAGTTTCAGCAACTAATATATTAAAAGCTTTTATAAGTTGAACTGAGTGTAATATCGTTATTTATAGGGCATTTTCATGTTTCTACGATTTCAATAAAATGTTGAAATACGTTAAAACGAGTTACAGTTTCATTGGTTGTAGTAAAAATATGATATTTAAAGCTTTTGGTTTTTAAACAAACATGGCTGCCTATAAAAATTAAACGACCGGTAAGGCTATTTGTTATAAAAAACGATGCATAAAATATTGTAAAAATGCTCATGCCTAAACGTTAATGCTAACTAAAAATTGATCTGAAATAAAATATACCTTCCCGGAAAATGTTATGTGTCTTTACTATCTATAATAATATATTTATAGGTTCTTATTTAGAAATGTTATTAGTTTATTACTCTTAATACTGTCCTGTAGTGCTTTTTATGTTTTTACAACTCTATGAATTTTATCTGAAAATAAAGTATGAATTGAATTGTATTGTTTTTGATACACCTTGATTTAAAAATATAGGAATAATACTCTAGTAATAATAAGTAGGATATTCCGATATAGTTTTAATCACGTCCGGATACATACTTAGTCCAATAGCGAAAACAAAACATTATTGGAAGTCGCAAATAGATTGAGTTCTGCCTAGCAGCCGGTAGCTTGTTTGCAGGCAAAAAGCTTTTGTCGCTGACACCGTTCTTACGTGCCTTCTACACGAACATGGACTAAAAGTAATGCTAGATACGATTAAATTGGATGACGAGATGAGAAAACTCGCCTGATGGTAAACGCCACGTTTGCCCATAACAGGTCTATTTTAACCAGAATTTTGAACTCTTAACAGTTCATACTGTACTTGACAGTAATGCTAACTAAACTTATAACACACTACAATTTTTTTTCACATTTTGATATCGGAGTTTCACAGCTACATCAAATTTCAGCTCAATCGGACATCGGGTAATGCTTCATAATTTAGTTGCAATATTTGACGCAGAAAACAAAATCAACACGCACAGGGCCAGTTAAATGATAGCTTGTAAAAACATGTGTAGTGCATTACAGGCATAACTGTAAAGTACCGTGTTGCTAGTATAAACTATACAAAACTATTTAAAACTAGCTATACGAGTACCCTACGTAGCCCGCGTTGTGATCAAAAACGGTTATGATGAAAAGTACTTCTCTTTTTCTCAAATTTTATCAAAATCAGTTCAGTAGTTACGGAGATACGTGGTAACAAACATTTACACATACACAAGTTCACAAACTTTCGCATTTATAATATTAGTTGAGTATACTGTAAAATTATGGTACAGACGAAAAATTAAAAGCTTTTATAAAACGCAATGTAAAAACAAATACTGGGAACATTTGTATAAAAAAACCCATTGATAGAACTAACAGAAAAAACTATTTACAATCGGGAACAGCTTTGGTTTCTGTTTCGAAATTCCAGGAATCTCTATTGAATTTTCGTAACATCGATTTCGATCGAACTCAGTGAGAAATCCCGGAAAAAATATTTACCAAATTCCCGTTGCGTTTTGTTTTCGTAGCAATGGAACGAGTATTTTTTTCAAAAATTGTACGAAAAACCATAGAATAGAGAATAGACTAGCTGCCTATTTGAAACTAGCTATGCCCAGCGATTTTACTCACGCAGTAATGATGAAATAGACCTATATGATCATTCAAAACATAAGCATAACATAGTCATCCTAAGTTTTATCAAAATTAGTTATGTAGATACAGAGTTTTGAAGTACAGAGTACAGTAGTTATGGAGATAATACATGGCAACTAACATTCAGACAAACACACATAAATTCCGCATTTAGATTAGGTATTATTAGGCAACGAAATTCCTTCTTCCCTTCTTGTCATTTATTCCCATCAGTCATTTTTTTACTCTTTTTTGGATTTTTGGTACAGCAATCATCATCAGCCTGTATCGATCCGCTGTTGGGTAGGCCTCTTCTGCATTGTGCACTTTTCCCTGTCTTGAACCAATCTCTATCTTTGGCACACACTTGCTCTTAATAATTTACCACATCTAGCTACTGAGACCTCCGAAACTTTGCTTCTCATACCTTCCGCCATATGGCTACTGTTACCGAGGGTATAAGTTTTGGCTCTCGGCACTACATTTTACCTTAATTAGATTTAACACGGCACACACTTAACTCTTGTTCCTCGTTGCTATTAGGAACACGTGGAGAAAGTTTAAAGGTTCTAAGAATGAGGTTAATTTATATGTACGGACATTGCTGTCATTTTAGTTACAGGTAGGTTACAAGGAGGTACCTAAGTAGGGAAAGTCAGTACATGCTAAAACGACTAAAAAAATATGGTCAAACGCGATTAACTAGGTTTGCGTAAGGAAGTTTACTAACTGACTTGCAAAGTAAGTACTATCACCTTTGTCTTGATGGGATTGCGTTTGACTGATTACTTGCTTCCATGTCTGCTTTCAGTCTACGATGGAACAAGCTTGCTTAAAAACCGATTCACTCGCAGCTTAAAGACATCCACCAACTTTCAATATCAAAAAAAAATCAATCAATCGCAAAATATGATGTGGTTCGTAAAAGGCTTAGGTACAGAAAGAAAAATAAAAATCACTAAGCAATTAAAATAGTGCAGACACTGTGTAAACTCATAGCCTATGGTGCGTAGTTTATGGTGGATGTCAGGACTAAAAACATTTCTACATGTCTGGACTAAATACATTTTCACAGATTAAGCTCTTTGTTATTTGTCTTAGGAGCAACTTTATTAATTCACTAAAGTAGTGTTAAAATAGATAGGTTTAACGGACTACTAAGTAAATTAACTACTAAGCAATTAAACCTCCTTAGATAGCAGTAAAGTTTGAGGCAAGCTTTAGTCTTCACTTCTCAAAGTTTCAATAAGATAGCAAGCCAATAGAACAGATTATAACCAACCCGAAAGTTTGTTCCATGGAACATTAGTATTTAGAAGGCACTCCTTGAAACTTTAGATGTAATGAGTAAGTCGGCTACTTGTGTCAACCAAAGTTTCAGATATGCAAAGTAAAATGGTGCGTTTCAACAGAGCGCGCGACGCGCAGTTGCCCGCGTCTGTGTAGGAGCAGCTCGCGTTATCACGGAAGTAGGCCTACTTCTGTACACGGCGCGTTTGTGTGGTCGACCGCACGCTTCACTTGGCGTGGTGCGTATTATCTTTAACTTTTTCATTTTAATATGTCAGTAAAAACTAAATTAGAAAACTGTACTAAAAATTTTTATAGTTAAATTAATGGTCTTGAACTACCAATTTTATATGAATGGTGTATTAAAATGACCGTATTGACCGTTCCATTAATCTCTGATGTTCCGCGGCTCGTACCTTCAAACACTAATTGGTAGCAGTGGCGACAAAACCGCGACATTCATAACTAAATTACGTCCAAAGCGGGGCAGCAAATCATTGGCACGGTTCAAATTAATTCACTGGCTCGTCTGGGGGGTGATTCTGAATTTTGAACTGGGTTAGTTTAAATGTAGATTGAATCTACGATTTTCTGGTTCTTACATAATTTTGAAGGTAAAAAGTATTCTAAGCGCCGTCACAAAGTGTAGGTACGCTGTTTTCATGAGTATCACATTCATATCAAATGGTCATTAAGATCAGTCATTAAGATGAAATTTCAGAGACAAAGACAGGGACATTAAAAAGTAAGAAAAAAAAGACAGAGAGATATGCAATCACTTGCTTATAGTCCCTATTACTATTTAAGACAATATAAGGCATATTCAGATCTAAGTGAAATTCGCTGCTGCGCGGTATTCCGCCAGATATTTGTATAAACTTTAGCGCTAACCGCGCAAAAACGTAGCTGAGAAATATGAGGGGATTGCTGGTAGTAAATTTTCCTTAGACCAGAATATGCCTTAAAGATTGTTTTATTTAAATGAAAGTATGTCTTGAAATTGCGGGACAAGCTCAGCACGAGTGGAAATGACCGCGCTCGCCGTTCGATACTTTTCGAACGTCCATATTTCAATGAGCGCTATATTTTTCTAGGTAAGGGTGCTCTATCGTAGCCCGCATCGTTATTTATTATTTTGCGAAATGGCGTTCAAATGCAATCAAATGCTATCACAGAAATAATAAGGCGTTTCCTGATGACGCGGCATGCGCGGGAGAAGCGCAGGATCGTTTCGGCATGCCACGTATAGTTCGGCCGTTCAGAGAATGCGTTTGACGTTTGACACTCAGTTTGGCACAAAAGTATAACATTAATTGATTATTGATATAATAATGTTGTTTTAATGCTCATCAATTGTTAAAACGGTAAACAACCAGCAAAATATTTTTATCGTAACTGCAACGCCATTACAAAGTTACGTCGTCAGTTCAATCGCGACGTGTCAGGAACGCATTCTCTGAACGGCCGTATAGAGGCCGCGCCGCTGCCATGCCGAAACATCAGGATAGAGCCTTAGTTACTTATACGAGCAAATAACATTTACGTCTGCATCGAATCAAAAGCCGTCCCGTTCCGCTATAAGTCGGTTTAGAACTGTAATCCGGGTCGCAATCAGTCCGCTTTTGTGTCCAAATTCAGGTGTTTGGCCGCTTCAATTGAATGTTAAATGATTACCTTAATCAAATTAGGAAGTAAGGCCATTTGGCTCTTAAGGTGAGTTGACTTTCGGTTTAAAGGTTCATAGTTATTCCAAGTTTGTAGTTAGGTATGCCAGAGCTAATATCACTCAGATTTACATGACTTTTGTGAAGTTGAGTGCGAATTTACAAAAGGATTATTTGGTATTTATCATGTCACTATTGTTGTTCTAAATATTATTTTTTCCTTATAAATCACTCACGGCTACTTACTTCCGCAATTATGCATCTTTTTTCTTATTTTAAAGACATACCTACTATCGAAAAATGTATTGTTTTTAAACTCGACTTCAAACTCCGAAATATGTAAAGAAATGCTATTTTATTAAATTAATCTGATTAGTAAATGATGTTATTAAATGATTAGTCTCAACTCTCAGCTAATAATATAGAACTCATAAATCTGACAGCATAAATACTATGTTGCACCTGATAACGCAAAGTTAAATGGACCATTTGAATTGTTCCAGTTACTTAGTCAAACTACTGGCGTCATTTGAATAGGAGATGGGGAAAGTTACAAGATGAAGTTCGGATACGTTCAGTCCATTTTGAAGCTAATTGCATTCTACCGGTCCAGTTTATCGAGAAATTATTTAAACAATGGAGAAAATCAAAAGCACTGCAAGAGTGTGGAATACTTTGCCCAATTGGGTTTTTTTAATGTTATTGGGTGCTTCCCGATAGATATAATTTGGGGGTCTTCAAGTCGCGAGTTACCGGTTCCTTCTAGGCAAGCGTGCTCCATCGTAAACCGCATTATTGCTTACCATCAGGCGAGATGTCAGTCAAACGTAAGCCTACAACTAAAAAAAAACCATGTAGAGTAGGTTAATCAACTGCAGTATCAGTCAGCTCGTAATCGCCCACTGCCAAGCATAGGACTTTCTTCTTGTACGCCACTCATATATGATACCCGTCCTATACCAATATTGTTGAGGTTAAACCCTCGATTTTTATGATATCATCGGCCTAATGAGTTTGGGCCAACCGACGCCTCGTTTACCGGTACGTAGCCAATCCATCAACGTTTTAGTCCACCTGCCATCACTCTGCCTGACAACATGCCCTACCACGGCAATGTATCAATCGGCAAATTTGACATTTGCCGTCGAGTTTCAACTGTGGCGATTGAGCAGTGCAAGTATGGTATTTTGTCGACTGGCCAATTTTATATTTGTCATCGACAAAAACCGTTTTCTAATTATTGAAATATTTCATCAAAAACTGATTTTGCCCATTGTTAATGTCTTTGTCGATTTATAACTACTACGAGTATAATCGCAGTGCAGTGTCAATAAATTCGACATAATTATAAGAAAATGTTATATTTTCTATAAAATCTGATATCGGCTAGTTGGCTAGGTCCCCAGCAGGTACTTACCACTACCCCCCCGAATGGGTTCCCGCCTTTCCGTGGCGGGGGGGATAAGTAGCCGTGGCACTGAGCCCGGTGAAACGAAGAGGAACCCGAGGTGGGGCCATCCGCGTGTCCCTCTGGCAGCAGAAGGCTGATTAGCAGAGGGCACAGCGGATGAGCCGGGGTCTGAGCGATGGCTCGGACCACCAGGGGCTTCCTTGTGCTCCTCGCCGCGTGTGGGTCGCGGTCGGGAGTGCAAGGAAAGGAGGAGAGTCTGAGTGTGGTGGACGCCGGAGGATGCGGCGCTCCACACTTGGTACTTACTTGGTGAGCGGGCTCTTTTCCGCAACTAGGCCGGTGATCGGCCCTTTTTGCGTGAACGGGTGACGGCGGCAACTCCAGCCACCCGATGTCCTCCAGGAAGTCCAGCAGCTTGCGTGTCACGCTGCAGGCCTCCCGCAGGGTTCCCGGCTCCACACTTGGACGGTGGCATTGCTGCCACCGGTGACGAGTGTGGTGGACGCTGGAGGAAACGGCGCTCCACGCTCGGGCGGTACCACCAGGAGGGTTTTCCTTGTGCTCCTCGCCGCGTGTGGGTCGCGGTCGGGAGTGCAAGGGAAAGAGGAGGGTTCCTTTTGCACCTCGCCGCGTGAGGTTTGCGGCCGGGTGTGAAAGGAACGAGGGCTTAAGGCGGGGTGGGTGGTGCTAACCACACTGCCCACCACGTGCGAGCGAGCGGGGCTGGGGAGCGAGAGGGCGGTTCGCCCGTCTCCTTGCTCCTCGGCAGTGGGGTTGCCGGTAGAGTCGGGGGACTCTCCCGGCCTGCACGACCCCACACTGTCTGGGGGGTGATCCTGGGGAACAGGGTCACCCCGCCATGGGTGCAGGGGGCCCTAATCGGGCCCGTCGCCGGGGCAAGGTGGTCAATGCTAACGCGACACCACCTTGCCCTACCAGGCGGACGATGAATTCCCCAGTGGTTTTAGTGGGTATGCCGCCACTAGGGCGGAGACTCCCACATAACCACCCTGCCTCCCCCGGGGCGGGCGTGGTATCCTTAAAGGATTTCCACTGGGTAAACAAAAAAAAAAAAAAAAAAAGGTATTTACCACTAGGTAAACAAACAATTTACTCGTTACATTATCTATACAATTGTACGAAAATATAATTTTTATAGTATTTTTAGTACAAATGTAGTTAACTAAGTAGATACATAAAATTATATAGTACCTTCTGTTTTATACGATATTAATCTCTCATTCACTGTATCATGATTACCTACCCAGAGAGGATATAATACTAATAAACTGTCAAGAACGTGTTGAGGCACGCATGTAATAGGGTTCCGCTGACATTTTCCCAAAATGGTCGAATGCAAATTACAACAAAAAAGGCACATAGGTAACATAGGTACAACAAAAACATACTTAGCTTTAGATGTTTACTTTTTGTAACGTAAAATCGATGTGGATAGGTAACAGGAAACCTTAATGCCATATAACACAAAAGGCAGTGCTCACATTAAAGAAAGGTTTTTATTACATTTCACGTCCAATAAGCGATGTATTGAAACAAATTTATTTTCAACTTTTCTTTTGAATTGACATCTTAGTCTCAAGTTATTTGTTACCAAATTTTATTTTTACTGTGCTTCATAAATGTAAAAGCCACGAAGCTGTAAAAACTGATGAACGGATAAACGAACAAAAAAATCCTACAAGTAAGCATTGAACCCTAAAAATTTAGCTCGTTAAAAATCGCTTTTCAGTACTTAGCATTTATTTTCCATTGATTTATTTTCAAAGAACAGTAGCTCTGATCATGTTTGCGTTGAGGATACTCATCATTGTTGCTGTAATTTTGTGCGTATATTCTCAATTGAATACGGATAACTATGTAAGTTTTACCCACGACGGCCCCCTACAAAAGTATATTACTAGTTCCAAATAATTTAATTATTTTTTAACAAAATCGTATTATTTCAGGGTCCGTTCAAAGTAAGATGGCGGTACTATGAACTCTGCAGTGGACCAAAAAGGCAAAATTTGACATACATCACATCATCTCTAATAGTAGAAAACGAAATTTACAAAGGAGTCATCAATATTACTTTTGCAGCCAATACTCGAATAGATGAGGTTTTTTGACTACTAGCTTTTTATTTCTTGTTTGGAACTCAAACAGCTCCGTTTGCGTTTACTTCTTGTATGCAATTTTGTGGTACAAATATAAAAAAAATATTATAAAGTGTGTTACTGTTGTTTGTGTATGTGTGTGTAGCTTCTATCGTCACACGCTATAGCTACAACTTTGGCTCAATTGCCTCAATTGATAACATTCAATTGACTAACTTAAGCTGTTTTGAAGTATTATTTTTATAAGAGTGCATACACACGATCTGTTTACTAGTTTCAATATGGCATGTTCTAAAAAAATACAATACATTAAAACAATAATCGCATTTAATTGAATACTATTTTTCTGGTTACAGATCAAGATATCAGTGGTTGCCAATAATTTATCTGATACTACACCAATCTCATGGAACTATAAAGTACAAAAGCCATGTCAGCATTATTCTATGGCCTGGCTTTTGAACAAAGAACTAAACGCTATCAACTGTGTCGTGAAAAAGGTTAGTATAAAAATATAACTGTTAACAATTAGCTTTGACATACAAAGAAGCAAACGTACGGAAAAACTTGGGAGTCTCGCCATAAGGGTTCCTTTTTAAAATTTTGGTAGGGAACCCTAAAAAATTGTTAAAAATTAAACTTTCTCAAAAAATCTAGGTTCATGTGGAATTGATCATTTTAAAATTTACTTTGTTTCAGTTGCATCATACAGTTATAAAATACTCATGAAATAATATTTAAGGAAATTACTCATACCCATATTATTTGTAGTTGCTTTTAGTAATTTGCGAATATATTCAGCCGTTGATTAATTTTTCGGTTTACACTGTTTGTCAATATATATTCTGTCTTTTACAGGGCTTTTACCATACAATTGTCGATTTCACGGACGCTACCAACAGGTTTTTCGGAAATCGGTTTTTCTATGGTGAATTCATTTTCAAAATTATGGTGCTATCAAATAAAGGAAATATTGCTTGCATAGTATTTAATCCTGTGTTTTCTAAACCATAGATTGTGCTAAAATATATATTCGTCAAAAAAATATCTATGATGGTTTTTTACTAATTTCCCAGACTGTGTCGAAAGTAGATGATTGGTTAATTTTCTATCATTGTTTAATCTATACTAATATTATAAAGAGGAAAGATTTGTATATTTGTATGTTTGTGTTGAATAAACACAAAAACTACTGGACCGATTTCAAAAATTCTTTCACCATTAGATAGCAATCTAGTGGTGAAAGAATTCTCATTATCTCTGAGTAACATTAAAAATAACATCAATCATCATCAACATTAAAAATAACATCATCATCATCATCATTAAAAATCATTATCCCTGAGTAACATAGGCTTTATTTTATACCCGTGCAAAGCCGGGGCAGGTCGCTAGTCTGCAATAAAAATAATTGACTTCCAATATTTTTGGTAGTACTCTCAAAATAAAATGACACCCATGCTAAGATTTTTTCTCGCTGCACCCAGCGCCTTACTTACAAAGATTGATTAAAGTTAGTCACTCCTTAAAATGTTTTGACAACTTCTCGATGCCACATGCGTTAATAAGATGGTAAACTTTAAGCAATGATTAAGTTTAAGCAGGCTTTAGTTTATCTATCTATCTATCTATCTTTAGGATAATACACGTAATAAGTACAGTGGCGAGTCAGTGCCCTCGTCCGAGTACTCGGTTTGTGTAAACAGTTTGACGAGGCGAGACAATCCTATAGACCTATCATTTGTTTACTCGGTGAGCGTGCCCATTTAATGTCTCGCCACTGTACTATCCCATTGTTTTTAGTTTTACTCCTACCAAATTAGGATTAGTAGAGTCTCACCTTACCCATTCCCAGAAATAGGCAGACACTCTAGACGAGATGAGAGTCGTAATAAAAAGTACCCTACACATATTTACGTCTCGGCGGCGAGGGAAGCCTTTATTATTTACGTGCCACGACAGCGTGTTGACACTGCTTAAGCCCCGGTCTCAGAAATGCGTCTGGTCGTACGTTTTACTGATAGCATTAAATAAAAATGGCTGTCATGCTCTAAAATAGAGATGTTATAGAAAAGGCCTCGATAGACAATATTTTATAGATTTAATTTAACTCACAGATTTTAAAGACTGTTCTAGTTTTAGTGTCCTACTTTTAGCGCGATTTTGATGACGCAAGTAGCCGTCTCCATAGTATAGCGGTCTTTTACTCTCTTTCTACAAAATTGAAACATTTCTTAGTATCACTTACGATGATTTATGCCTTAGCTTTTCAAGATTTCGTTACACGACAGAGACAAAAACCAAACGATACATTCATTTGGATAATGGGAACTTTGGGTCTTTGGAAACATTTCATTTATATTTGTATTTTTTTTTTTTTTATTTCAGATGTGGGCGTTGCTACCCGTGACATAGTTTATTTTATTACTGCTGGTTTCTCTGTTTTAGCCATTAAGTTTAATTATCGTACGAAACAAAGAATTTAGAAGAAAAAAAAAGGATCTACTGCTATGCTCTGTCACACCACCTCTTGGCAGGTGCTACAAAACTGGTCAAGGCCTGTATATTAATTTTATTTTAGTTAAATTACTAAAATATACCCTATTGTATTTTTGGTATTCAGCGGTCTTAACAAGAAAACTTCACAGTCGCACGCTGAACAGCGCGAGGAGTGCACGCTTATCGCCCGCGTATTGTTTATCGACGAAAACACGAAACGCGCCGCAATGAATAGTGATGAGGAGACGGAGGGGGAGCGACCAGAGTCGGTGACCTCGGGTGATCTACTCACGGATAGTCAACTACAGCGCTTCAAGCGCTTGAGAAATTACCAAAGCGAGGAAGATAAGGACGAATTTATCGAAGTCACCAAGAAATCGCGAAGATTAATTAAAAGTGGTGCGACAAAGGCTACTGCGACCACACAACAAGTATCACAATCTGCAACATCGGAGGCTGAACAGCAATATGAAGTTTCCATCACGTCAACGGAACCATTACCGAAACAAATTGCATTTGCAAAACTGCTGAGAAGCTGGAACGTTGCTAATATTTTAAACATTAGATATAAGTCCAGCTATAAAGTTCTAATAACCGTAGATAAAAGAGAGACAGCAGATAGCCTTTTGAGTTCGGAATGGTTGATAGAAAAAGGATTCCGATGCCAGCGGACCGATGAGATGAATGTGTGTTACGGAATAGTGAGACAAATCGACCTCGAGACCGAAGTAGAAGAGTTACACAAAGACTTCAAATGTGAGTACGAGATCATATCTATAAGGCGTCTTAAGAGACAGAATAGCGAAGGAACCTGGACTGATAGCGAAACTGTTCGCTTATGTTTCAGGTCGTCCACTTTACCTCCGTATGTCCTAGCATACGGTTGCAGATTTATAGTGGAGTCGTACACCTTCCCGGTCTCACAATGTGCAGGATGCTGGTTTTATGGTCATATTAAAAAATATTGTCCTACAAAGAAGATTATATGTCCGAAATGTGGCGCAAATCATGAAAATTGCGAGACTAAACACTATAAATGTGTGAACTGCAAAGGCCCCCACATGTCTATACAAAAGTCACTCTGCCCAGTATTTAAGAAAGAAAAAAATATACGAAAACTTATGTGCGATAAACAATGCACTTACAAAAAAGCTTTGTTTATATATCTAGAAAGACAAAAAAATGAGACCTGTGGAAGTAACGAAACGATAACGCCTAGTGTACGAAAGCAGACAAATTACAACATACCTATGTATAGTCGTAGTTATAGTGACGCATTGATGAATAAAAATAATGTACAAAACAGAGAAGAAGATTTGCTAAGCGATGCCTTAAACTCCAACAATGAGTCAGTAGAAATAATAGGAGCACAGAACGAAGTTAGTCAGGATAGTCACAAAAAGAAGAAAAAAAAGAAGAGAAGTTCGCCGAACAAAGAAAAACCGCACCAAGAAGAACATAGTGAATTTATAAACGAGAATGTGTCTAATAGTGAGAAAAAATTTAATTTTACTAAATTCTACAATAGAGTTAAAGAAATTATTCTGTCACGCAAGTTACTAAGTGAAAAAATTACGGACTTTTTAAATGTTATATTCGAAGAATGCTACATATTAGTAGCCGGTATGCTCAGAAAGGGAGACTATGTTTCAAAACTTTTATCCATGCTCGGGCATGGATAAAGCAAACAATATGCAACGTTTTGTTAACATAATCCAGTGGAACTCGCAGAGCCTAAAAAGTAAACTTACTGATTTTGAATATTTATTATACCAAAATAAAGTCCATATAGCCCTCTTAAGTGAAACTTGGCTGACGAACGATACTAACATAAATATTAATAACTACAAAATATATAGAAAAGATAGACCAGAGCCAGGGGGGGGCGTTGCCATTCTTATACATAAATCTATACAAACTGAGATAAGTGCAATTAGTCTCAGTAACCCCGGTATCGAGATAGTGGCAGTTAAAGTGTTAAATTGTAAACTTATAAAGAATGTTGTTTCGGTTTATTGTACTCAACCAGTTCACACTACACAATCCGATTGGGATGAATTATTTTCGTTATTTGGTAATAAAACTATAATAGGGGGCGACTTTAACGCCCATCATACCAACTGGTCTTACAAAAACAATTCAAGAGGTACTAAGATTTTAGATTCTAGTTTAAATTATGGCTTTATTTCTATGAATACTGGTAGTATAACTCGAATGAAACTTGTAAACAATATCTTACAGAAATCTTCGCCTGATATCACCTTTGCGTCGTCAGATATTATGATAGATTTAAAGTGGACAGTACTTAATGAGAACTTAGGCAGTGATCATATGATAATAAAGGTTTCAGTCAATTACGAGGACATATCACACTATATCAAAAAGCGAAATTTTAGGAAAGCTGACTGGTGTAATTATAGAATCTCAGTTGAGCGATCATTGCTGACAGTATCTCCTAATATGAACCCAGAGCTCGTACAAAACTCATATGACACATTTATTAAAATTATTAACGATGCAGTCGAAGAAAATATACCGTGGACTAGAATCAATAACGATCCAGAAAACAAATTTGTACCAAAATCATATTGGAATTCTGCCCTATCCAAGTTAGTGGCTCAACGGCGGCTAGCATTAAGTAATTTTAGGCGGAACCCTACCCCTGACAATCTTAAAATTTTAGAAGAAAAGACTGTCCTAACTAGATCTGAACTATCCAAAGCTAAGTCGATAGATTACCGCAATTTTTGTGACTCTGTCAACGAAGAGACGTCCTTGTCTGATATGTGGAGGAAAATGAGATGGATTAAAGGTTATCGTCAGCGAAATTTCATTGCGCCAGAAAGTAAAAAGCAAGAATTACTTCGTAGTTTAACCCCAGATAGTGCAAGAGTGTCTAAACCTTATTTTACTTCTAGGAATAGTTTACTGGAAAAAGATTTTAATATACAAGAGTTAGAAGCATGCCTTAAAAGAAAAGACACGGCGCCCGGTGAGGACAGTATCACATACTCAATGATATGTAATCTCCCAGAAGTAGGTAAATTGTATTTGATTCGTTTATATAATAATATATTTAGCTCTGGTCATGTACCATACCAGTGGAGAGATGTCAAAATAATACCTATCCCAAAAGCAAATAGTTTAAACACGGACATTAAATTAAGGCCTATCTCACTCATTTCTTGCATGTGCAAAATTTTACATAATATGATTGCTAAAAGACTGGAATGGTACGTAGAACATCATAATATACTATCTCATAATACTACAGGTTTTAGAAAAGCTCAATCTTGTTTAGATTCGGTAACGCGTTTAGTGACAACCATACAATTAGGTCTTGCTAAAAATATACCTACACTGGCTTGTTTCCTCGACATAGAAGATGCGTATAACAACGTTTTGATTGAATCTTTAGTTAAGGAATTAGATGAATTAAAAATTGGAAAAAAAAATTGTAATTACATTTGGGAATTTCTTAGTGAGAGACATTTAATAATAAACAGTACCAACAGTGAAAATAACAAATTAGTCAGGTGGACATCAAAAGGATTGGCACAGGGTGATCCTTTTTCACCGTTATTATATAATATAATAACTCATGCTATATGTAAGTCTGTCAGTACCAGAATAAGTCAATACGCAGATGATTTTGTTATTTTTACAAGTGATAAAAATATAGACAAATGTGTAAATGAGATTCAATCTGCATTAAATGTTATAGTAAAACTTCTTAATAATGTTGGTTTACAGTTATCGGCAGTTAAATCCAATTTTTGCTTGTTTAGCAGAGGTCGTAGACGTAAATATATAGAACTTAAAATTAATCAGATATCATTAGAGTCGCATGAAAATATTAGATACCTAGGCATCTGGCTAGATCGCTCACTTCTCTGGAATAGGCACATCCGAGAAGTATGCGAAAAAACGGAGAAATATCTAAATATTTTGAAAATATTGGCTGGTAGTGGCTGGGGCGTTCATCCCAAGCACTTAAGAAGGCTATATATTAATCTCATTAGAAGTAGAATAGATTTCGGCTCTTTTCTCTACGATAACAGTGCAAATTGTCATACTAGTAAGTTAGATAAAGTACAAAATCAAGCGCTTAGAATTATTGGCGGTTTTATAAAATCAACTCCTATACATGTCATGGAGAGTGAAATATGTATACCTCCTTTGGTTGTAAGGAGAAAATATTTAGCATATAAATACTGCCTCAAGGCTAAATCATGGTCTAATAACTCGACTATAACCCTGCTCGACGAATTCGGTGCTCTGTGTCCAGATACATATGGTAGATATTGGATGTATAAAAAGAAACCCCTACTTTTGCTAACATATAACAAAGTTAAAATAGAAAAATGCTCCGCTTCTAATCCATTAGAGATGTTTCGATTTGATGAGTGGATAACAAATTTAAATACAAGAAATTATATAGTAGATAGTTTAGAGTGTGTTCAGAAAGCTAAAAAAGATTATAACAGTGATATTTTAAAAATTAACGTTTTAGATGAACTAGAAAGAAAATATAATAACTGGCATAAAATATTTACAGACGGGTCAAAAAGCACCGGTACGCCTTATTCAGGAATAGCCTTTTTTGACGCAACTTATAAATATGCGGAGTGTTATCGGAACGCATCGCCGGTATGTATAATGACCTTGGAGTTGTTTGCGATATCGGCGGCGCTGTCCTACGTCGAGTCTCACAATGTGCAGGGCAGTGTTGTTATACTTACAGATAGTAAAAGCGCGTTACAGCATGTTTGTAAATGTATTATGGGTAATCGAGGTATCCCTATTGCCTATGATATCCTTCGTAAATTAGAAAAACTCCGTTTAAACCAAATTTATGTAAAAATGCAATGGTTACCATCTCACATTGGGCTATCTGGCAACGAGACGGTGGATCGCTTTGCAAAACTTGCAGCTACCGATGGATCGGAAATATATATTGTACCTACTCATACGGAATACTTACCCAAATATAAAAGATTGTGTTTTGACAGTTGGCGCGAGTATTTCGATGAACGATCCAAATATAAAGGCATATGGTACAGAGTAATGCAAAGCCAGCCTCAGCGTTCACCTTGGTTTGTAGGTGCTATTAGCCGGAAATTAGTTGTCATCGCACACAGAATACGTTCCGGACACATTCCATTAAATGCTTTTGGATTCATGATGGGAAAAGTACCTTCACCTAACTGTGAGGAGTGTGACAAACCCGAGGACGTGTATGTCATGTACTGATGGAATGTGTTCGGAATCAGGTGGAGAGAGAACTAATCTTTACCGAACTCGGAGTGAATGGGTCCAATGTGGGAGTAATCCAAGAATTATTGTGTGACCCCAATTCCAAGGGGGCTGGATTGATTTACGGCCTGGTTAACTCTTTTCTCCAGGCCGTAAGTCAGTCTAGTACAGCTAATTTACCAAGTTGATTAATTGGATGATTGGAGTAGTTAAGTGTTGTATATTGTTATAATTAGTTAGTAAATTGTATTATGTGTTAGGTTACGATGGGGCTGGCATAGACTTGTAGTCTAAAAGCCCCAAAAAAAAAAAATATAGAATAAAAAAAAAAAAAAAAAACAAGAAAACTTTGGCTTAAGCCTCAAATATGAAAGGCGCCCGATGAAGAGTAGCGGCGCACAGAGTATACACCTGCAGCCGCGTTTTACGCGGATTGCATACGGACAAAAGCTCCTTCTGAAACGTGACAGCTTCAAGCTAGTGGTTGATCGGTGACGATCAGATGCGAGTGCTTTCAATGCGTGCCCTGGGAGATGATAGGACAGAGATCGGTTTAAGTGAGATTGGTGTCGCAGATGTATTAATTACAAACACATCGGTCTCATCAGGCTTTAGATATAAACCGTGCTTAGCTGTTGCTAAGATTCACTAAAGTCATTTAACTAGCCCGCTATACGAAAATGTAGTGCATAATGTCATTGAACTAAACTTTAAGAAAACTTTAAAATGTATTTAAAGGCAAGTAGCTGTTACCCCCGACTTTATGAGGACATAATTATATAACCTATATATTTTCTATAAACATATTAAATTAGAGAGAAAACCGATAACTTCAATTTATTTTGATGTTTAGTTTTAAGGGTATAATTTAATAAAAATCCAGAATATTAATAAATATAATAAGTAACTACGTACATATAGTTTAAACTTCTAATTTTTTATTGTTTTTTTGCGTTACCTATATCATAATTAGGATCGTTATATAACAATTAAGCTGATGTTTTGTGATCATAGAAAGTAAATACGTATACTATGTGAGCAAACAAACTGACTTTTCTTAAGTATGTATGGACTCACTAAACTTCGTAACAATTGAATAGATTTAAAATTCTGCATGAAATGAGATACCTACGCTAAGCTTAAGCTATGTATTATCTAACGCCTTTTAATTTATCAAATGAAACCGCGCGGCACAGCTAGTTGCCAATAAAAGAAATAATGGAGCTCTCTCTTCTCAGTTTATTTCACTGCAAGGCGTCATGTTAACAAAAGAAAACATTATCCCTGGCAAAGTATATTAAGAATATTTCACAAACGAAATTTCTCACAATGCGCAAAGCTACGTACTTATTCGCTTTAATTTGCAAACAAATTATCACGTAATTATAGCAATTGGTCGAATTATTATACAAATTGAAAGACTTGTTCTAACTGTTAAAACAATTCAAAATTAAATAACGGTGTTTAACAAAACAGAAAAAAAAACTCGTTAAAATCGTTAAATTGTAAACATTGATTGTTAACAACTTTGAAGCTTAAAAATTCTGAAGTTATCATAAGTTTTTGATGAAAATTGTAGCAATGATAGTGATTCGCTTGACTTTATCGTCACTGGCATGCCTTCAAATCCCAACATTTGGAGAAGAAATATAGAGGAGGAAATCACGTGCTTCAGTAGGTACCTACACTGAGAAAAATTTCACCTAAAGTATGGAGCATAGTGATAATTACCAAAAAGTACGATGATTAGCACCAATTTTTACGGTGACAACTATCATAATAATATGTATATTATGGTTCTCACCCTAAAAACTGGTGTTAGTTTTTTTTTTTTTTTTTTTTTATGCCATAGGTGGCAGACAAGCAAACGGGCCGCCTGATGGTAAGCGATCACCGTCGCCTATGGATACCTGTAACACTGGAGGCGTCACAGATACGCTGCCGACCTTTTAAGATTCTATTAACAGCCCTTTTGAAGAACCCAATATTGTAGCTACTCGGGAATACAGGTGGAGGGAGAGCTCATTCCACATTTTGCAGGTGTACTAGTTTATACTAGTTGTCACCGTAAAAACTAGTGCTAATCATCGTGCTTTTTGGTGATTATCAGTATGCTCCGTACTTAAGGTGAATTCATCGGAATTTTGATGGCCATTTTTCTCAGTGTAGGTAGTCTCTTTTAAGAACCAGTTTCCATTCCAGGTTAGGTACGCACCATTGCCAACCACACCGTCACTTAGTGAGTTAAAACTTAGTCAAACGTTTAACTAGAATAGCCAGGCACACATTTAGATCATATCAATTTCAAAAAGTTTTAACCTGGAAATCTCAATTTGTCAACGTTAATGTAACAAGTTGTCGTTGTTGTGTCGATTATGTTTCTAATTTTGTCACAAATAAAATCTATCTATGATAGATACAGGTATTTTCCGATTATTCAATCGATGTTACAAGTAGCTATATTGCACTTGATAGGTTTGTACGAGTACGGATGGATGATTCGCACGCAGAGTTTCAATATCCGTTTCTATGGCTTTGCGTTGGTTTAGACTTGTAACAGACCGACGACAAAGCGTTTATACAGACTATATTGAAAACTACAATAAAAAATACAAATAGGTAAATTTAATATCAAAACAGTTCAGTCAAAGTTAGGTGGGTGTGTTGCAAGTTTTCAGCTGGTACTTTTAAGCTATTGCATAGCTTCTATCGCGGGCCTTGAGCGTGGAATGCAGAAATTCCGTAACGAAAAAACCTGACACCCCCACCGAAGTCGGATTATAATTATGGAACCGCCCCAACATCACATTTGTATCAAAACCGCGGAAGGGGGGGGGGGTGCGGGCCGGCCGTATTCGGGGTGGTGGTGGTACTTGGTGGTCTTGGTCTTGGTTCTTGGTCATGGTTCTTGGTCTTGGTTCTTGGTCTTGGTTCTTGGTCTTGGTCTTGGTCTGGGACTTGGTCTTGGTTTTTTTTTTCTTTATTTTTTACCGTATAATAAATTGACGTTAAGACACGTAGTGATGGGATCTGAATATCTTAAGAGAAGAATCGATAGATTTTGTCGATGACGTCATCATAAAAATAGGGACGATTTCCATAAGTAGAGAAATTACTGACTAACCTAAATACTTTGATTTTGATGAAATTTTTTAATTTCATCGTTGTGCGGTTCCTATCCAATATCGATTTCTTATATTTGGGAAGTTTCACCAACTACATTGTAAAGTTTTATTATTTTTTCAACTATCGATTTTCCCTTCACTAGCCTGGTTTTAAAAATAGAACTACGGTACACTCGGAAGAGAGTCATGACGTTTGAAATGTCAACGATACCTTACACTCGACACCTAGAGGCGAGTTGCTGTACTAAAGAGACAAGCGTGATATTTCAAAAAGTCATTAAAAGTTCTGCTATAAATTCATCGATAGATGGCAAAACTAAAAAGTATCACCGTATGCAATAGCTTTACCGCGGCAGTCCCCGAGTGCCACACGTCTTTTTTTTAAATAAATTATTATTGTATTTAATAAAAAAATTACATTTTATTTATTAAAATATTGTATAAATACATACTCAGTTTTAATTGCTACATAAACATTCCTAAATATCGTGAAATAATGTTGTAATTTTTGGATTCGGTAAAATAAGTTAGGTATACCTAATTATTTGATAGATAATAATAAAACAAGATTAAATTAAAAATAAACTACAATTACCCCACAAGCTCACAACTTTTAAACAGCTCAAACGATTTTATGAAATCTTAGCTGATAAACACTATCCAAGTCATATTTCGAACAAAATATACAAAACCAAAATCGTTTCAGCGGTTTAGAGCTACGATTCGACAGACGGACACACAGACATATACGTTACTTATAGCACCTTTTTATTTCCACCGAGGGGTAAAGATGTACTTATCTACATTATGTAAATGTCTACCAAAGTATTATAATGTCTACTTTTTTTTTTATGTTATTGAGTGACGAGACGAGCAAATCGGTCGCCTGATGTTAAACGTCACGTTTGCCCATAACCGGTCTGCGCCACCCAGAATTTTGAACTCGAAGAATTTAAGACCCTGCGCGGTACAGCACTGCGCTCGTCACCCTGAGATATAAGTTGTTTAATCTCCCATTTGCCCTGTAATTTCACTGGAAACAATGCCCTTCCAACCGGAATACAGTTTGCACATTACTGCTTGGCGGTGGAATAACTGGCAAAGGTGTCTATAGTAGAATGCCATACGTAGAGTTAAATTTTGTCGCAGTGAATTGCGATTTAGTTGTTACTCTATTAACTTCCTAAAACCCCAATTTGTATATTTAATGTTTAGTATTTCACTTCCTCTCATATTAGTATTCGACAACGTTTACTATTATTTATTGACTTTCAAAGCATTGATAGGAAATTACATTGCTTTATTGATACTATGTGATATTATCAAAGCTATGATAATATTTCACTATGAAAGAGTGATTTGCACACTTTAAGATCAACTTCACTTTTAAAGATCACCGAATATGAGCGAAACTAAAGTCGAAGTATCCGACTCAGTAAAACCTGAGTGAATGTGAAAAGTAGGTAGTATATACTATGTATCTTCGCAGGTCTTTTTTTTTTTCATGCTAGACTAGTGTTTAGCTTCTTGGGACCGCAGAAACTAACACTAGTTAGAAGATGAAGAAGAAGAATAATAATGATGATGAAAATGTCTAAGTCTGAGAAGTCAGCATTATCAAGTAATTCAAACGTTGTAAACGGTTCCAGTATTACAGTATTTTAAGGTGTTATATTCATAATTGCAGGGGGAGTTCGTCAAAATGTATTTTGATTGAAATTATTGGATAGCGACAGTTCTAACAATGTATTAATGAGTAAGTATATTATTTATCGAGGTAAATTTGAAACAACACCTATGTAGGTAAATTAAAAAAAGAATGGAGTGCTGAAGAGGAGACCTAAACTCAGGAGTAAGTAGATAAGCGTTGATGATGATGATATAGAAATTAAAAATAAAACATTTTATTTACAATTTTTATTTTAATTTTGATATGTTATACGTGTGGGGTTTCGGACAGCGTCTAAACTATAACAACAGAGCCTAGCCACTCTGTCTACACAAAATTACTTTGTCATAGTGATGTGTGTGAAACTCATCAGGTGAAAATACATAAGAGCCTATTTTATTACTATTTTGAGTCCAACAAAAAGCCATTGTTAGACTCCGTAAAATAGAAGTAAATCAAATCATTTTTCCTAATAAAACTTTCCCCACAAAATGCAAAACAAACTGACACAACCCACCCCACATTAAATACTTGATTTGTTGCTTCCAATAATGCCCAAAAAAATGTAATTCAACATTGGACACTTTAATACTGTTTGAAGATCATTTACCATTGTGTACGGAATAATATTGAGCTGTAACAGTACAATGGTGATACGAATGGGGATCTAACAATGGTGAGTACATTTGAGAGCGAAAGTGTTTGACGGTTTGGGCGTAAAATTTCAAATTTTCAAAATGGACTTTGAATCCTAATTGGACCAATTCTCAGAATGGTCAAATATTAAGAAAAATCATACATTTTGTGCAAGTATTTGATTACAAAATGCATGTTTGTTTAAGCTCGTAACTGAACTTATTTTGCCATTTTGAGAATTAGGCATTTAACACCTAAACCATTTCAATTTACATTCTCCACTTCTACTTACTAACTGCGTCTTGCAGTTTCATACAGTGTCCTGCAGGAATAACAATCCACTAGCCTACAATTCGACAGCATGGTCAGAAACGGCACAAATACATTTCGAGCGTAGATCTGTATTGCAGCAAAGAGATGTTTCAAAATTAAGAATAGTTTTTTTTTAAGTAATGTAGGTTCCTGAAAATTACAAGCTTTTATAGTTAATATGAGAGTATTACTTTGAAGTTATTCTTTAGTCAGAACTTTATTTTTTCTCATTTTTCTAAACTTTATTACTATTTGTAAGAAAAATATAGTAGGTTTTTTATGTAAGACGCCAAAATATATCTCAGCAACATACCGTTTCAAAAATGGCGCAATCGTAGTCTACATCGTGTAAATGTCTACATACAAGTTAACGCTAAGCACTTCTTGAGTATCTCCCGGTGCCAAACGATACTGACGTAACGAGTAGTTTGGAACTTGGAAGCTTTAAAATGTTGCCAGTATAACGATCTCTTAGGATTTTACTTCGCATAGCTTCCGTAGTGTAATGGTAGTTGCAAGTGTGTAAAGTACCTACTGATGTAAATTTAAATCTAAGCACTGAATTATGTTCCGAGAAGCTGCACCAGTGTATGTAGCAAGCTCGAGGTAATTCAATAATTGAGGGTAAGTATTATACGCTTTTGGAGTATCTCGGAACGCACTCTGTGCAGTGCACTGTTCTATAGTTATCTTAACTCTCTGTATTCATTAGTGCTAAAAACCGTCTTAGCTGAAAAGGAACGTTAGAAAAAACAAGGAGAATATTCTTAAACCTGAAAAAAGAGAGGACAAGGCCAAGCCATGTCGTAAAAGGAGGTTAAAATCAAGAACTACCGATAAGAGCTAATAGTTTTTTAATGTGACATCGCAACTCTGTAATCTCTAGAAACCATGGTTAATTTTTTTTAATTTGAATTAAATAATCATAATTGTCTTCATACAAATCTAATCAATCGTTAGCGGAATACCTAAATGAAAAAAATATTCAAACCACCGCTATTTTGTTCAATTTGTTTCTTAGTTGCTTTAAAAAACAGTTAGTCGGTCGAATTTTGTGCCTGACTGTACAATATGTAGGGTGGCAATCGGATCTGTATGGTATCGACGTTGTTGATATATTGTGGAGTTCTGTTGCGGTCATTTATTGCAGACGTGTTAGTTGTTGCTTTATTCGTGAGAAACATGAGAAAGACGTGATTTGACGAAAAACAAGTAAATCAATTAAAAAATTGCATTCATTTAGTGACAATAAAATATAGGTATTTTCATTTTATTGTGCGGTATAGGGTGTATAACGTTCTGTCCGAGTAGGTGTTTCCCGATAGATATAATCTGGGCATAGTCACAAGTTAATTGGTTTTTCTGGGTAAGCGTGCTCCATCGTAGACCGCATCGTTGCTCACCATCAGGCAAAAAAGCAGCCTAAAACTGGATAAAAAAAAACAGCTGATACGCGACACTGAAACTGGGTACTAACAGCTGAATACCGAGATCGCATCGTATTACCAGAAATAAACAAACATAGACCAATGACACTTATTTAACCATTTAACTAAAATTCAATGACATATTTCGGAGTACTTCCGTCAATAATTATTTCTTCGACTATTAACCCTCCGTCGAGTGCCTAATAGCAACAATTATAACTTGCTACGATAATTAGAGAAAATTGCTGTTACGCTATCGTAGTTTTACGTAAATTCCGTTCTTCGATCATTTATTTATGTTCGAGTGGTGGCGCGAGTAATGCGCTGCTAGGTTTTAAAATTTAGATATCAATAATGTTTATGATGACAATGTTACGAAGGCAGTAAAATGTTGAAAGTAGCCCGGTACCAGTAGTACCGGTTGTTCAATAAATATATCTGAATCTGAATCTGTTATGTTACCAGTAATCGAGGGTAAAAGCAGCTATAAATTAACTCTGATCCCAACAAATTTCGTCAAGCCGTTTCAGCGTAAAGGAGTCACAAACATACAAACGAATTGCATGTAACGAATTTTTTTTTTTAAGTTTTTTAATATTTTGTGATTATCACCAACCTGTCTGCAATATATGTAGAGCCATTTTCTTTATCGTGAATTAGCCTGTGTTTAGGCTATACATACGCTGACATATAGATAACACAACACAACACAAAGTAAATTTTGCAGGGCAGATCAGGCGAGAACAAAATAGGGCGTAGAGCAGGATAGACACATGTCTGCATCGCATGTGCCAACGCAGCTTACAGTACGCTCATGCCTAACAAAATTTTGGTCTGAACGACACTGCACGTGGGCCTACGTCACTGTGTCTCAACATATTTATACGTTTAGCCTACATGTGGTTGTCGGCTAGGTCCCCAAAATATTATGGACTCTCTACCACTCTCAGCCTTACAGCTAAATTGAGCACATTAAGTATATCAATATGTCATTGCCATGAAGACAACATTTGCATAACAGCGCGCTTCAAATTCAAAACGAAAATAACATAATCCTTCGGATTTAAGTACTTACCAAAGTTTCAAAGCAAATATAAAGTGAATTTCAACAACAATCGTAGACATTTATCAAAATTGATTTTTATTTTCCATTGAGCGTTGTTGTGTTGTATTATTTTCAACATAGATTTAGAAAAAGTCAGCGTTTATATGTTTGTAAATTTGTCCGACGACGTAGCACGAGTACGATCAAACCGATCTTAATTATTTTTTTCAGGTACTTAAGTACTTCGTTCCAATACCATTTATAAGTTTAAATATAAGAAAAATCAGTCGAGGAGTTGTTGATGTGGAGGTTTAGAGACTGTGAGGTCTTAGTTCGCCGCGAACTAGTAGATAGTTTTCAAATAAGTTTGTATTATGTGAATTTATGAGATTGCACTTGGTCAGCCTGGTATATAGATTCCCTGGCACTCGTACACAGGGCTATAAAGAAAGGGTACGCTAACCTAAAAAAGGCTCGTAGTAGGAACGCATCATTACAAACAACTTTTACTATGAGGCCAACCCAGAAATCGCGGAAAAAAAACAACTGTTTTATACATTTTGCTATAAGTCGTTGACATTTTTCTATAGAACAGCTGATTTTTTTTTTCGTTTTCAGGGTTGGTCCCACATCCCAACATAATAGTGAAAATTGTTCAAAATGATGAGTACTTCTTCTTCTTTTCGGCTTAGCATGCCCTTTCTTATAACCCTGTAATCTGTATGGTATCCAGCAGTAGCGAGATGACTAAAGGTTAAGATAAATTGAAGGAAAGATAAAATTTGAAATTAGTATTAGAATTTCACCACTTGAGTTCTTGCACCACTCAAACAATATCCACTTAAATGACCGCCTCAATCCACGATGCAAATTGAAGGCTTGAAAATGGTGCCTATATTAATTGGCGGCCATTTATGTTCGTCGTTGGATCACGGGCAATTAATAGTTGCAATAGAAAGCCTTTGGATGTATTGTATTGCTTGATTCCGAGTAATAGTGGTTAAAATCGAAGATCGGTTTTACTTCAATTAATTTTGAGATTCAGTTTCAGTCAGGTTGCAAATGATATTCAAGCTAAGACCGACCACAAAAATGTATACCTAAACAATTATCAATCATAAACTAAACGTACTGAATATCTAAAATACCTTTTGTTTTTCGTTAAAATTATAACCGAAAATATTTTCTTACCATGCATGCTAAAACAAAACTAATGAATCTCATTTTATTTAAACCGAATATTTCAAACTCGCGCTTTATCATCGCTTTACCATTTTAATTTGATATTCAACCCGATGACTAGATGAACTGGTTGCAGAGCCCCATACAATTGTTGAGATCAAGTTCAATAAACTTCGCTGGCTGCACAAAAAAAAAAACACGGAAAATGTCATGTAACATGTAACTACATGTAACTGATTCGCTCACATGGAAAGGGTGGGAAAGATACCATCCTCTCCATCTCCAAGTGTCCGAGTTAGCCGAACGACGGACCCATTCTATGGGATTTGGTTTCACCAATCTTAAGTACCTAAGCGATTATTTTGGTATGATACCCATCGTGAAGTAACTATGGCTTACTTGAGACTGCCAGAGAGTCGAAGTCCTATTGGCCATCCAAAGTATAGATCGCAGGACGAAGCGAATAAAGACATCCAAGAACTTAAACTCGATGCCAGGAAACTATAAAATTGCTTAAGATAGAAAGCGATAGCGCCTCTTAATATCCAGAGGTCCAGGGTTCGATTCCCAGCCGGGCAGATGTTTGAACGATGAATTCAAATATCTGTTCCGGGTCTGGCTGCTAGCTGTCCTTGCCTTTGTATGTGTTCTTTGGCATCCACGAAACAGGCTATCCTAGTGGGGAGCTATGAGTGTGAAACGTTTATAAAAAAGAATCGGAGGGTCGGAAATTTGGGTTACGCCAACAAAACCATCTCAATTATCGTTGTCCAATTCCAGTCTGCAATACGTCAGTAACCGCTTTATGTGACAAAACGTCTTATTTAGGAACTCATTTCTCTGCCCGATAGAGAGAGATACTCTCAGTGTAATAACAGCAAATGGTAGCCATCTCGACGAGATGCATTAACATTTGCGGCGATGAGAATCACGACAAAACTTACTTGTTGTTCTCGATTGTGAATTATTCAAAACTAGTAGCATTCATTCTATTTGTTGTATATTTTAAAAGCTTTATTGAACTTGTTATGCAAGTAACTAGGTATGTTTGTTCGGGTGGAATCCTGCAATTCAATTTTGAACCACTTCCCGTTGTCTGATTGTGTTGAAATTTGGTGTACCTACATGTGTAACTCCGGTGAAAATGCAATAAAAACTTATTTTTTTAAATATTCTTGAAATAAAATTACTTTTTTATTCGATCAGAAATGAGTATAATTTTTATGTTCAATGGGCTTTCCGTTTAGTTCATTGTTCCATCCAAGCCCATTACTAACATAGCACTGGCATTTTGAAACATTTCTACTACATCTTTTCCAAGCCTAAGGTTTGGTACTTTTAAGGGTGAGTCCTTATTCGATTTCAACCACAAATCAACAATTCATGTCGATAATACGACGAGGATCTGCTCAGAAAATCTTTAAAAAACTTCAATTGTTTTTCTATTTTTGAGTTTTGTACCAACAGCAGTTTTATATTAAAACTAGCTGCGCCCCGCGGTTTTACCCGCGATTTCCGGAATAAAAAGTAGCCTGACCATGAACAACCTTCATTCCAAATTTTATGTAAATCCGTTCAGCCGTTTTTGCGTGAAAGAGTAACAAACATACATACATACATAGACATCCATACATCTATACATTCTTACAAACTTTCGTGTTTATAATATTTATTAGGAAGTAGGATAGTAGGAAACATCATCAATGTAAAATTTTAATGTAACTTTATTCAGTCATACAAAATTAAAATTAATTAACAGGATCATGAATTAAATCTGAAAAGATCACTTTGACGTACCTGTAGTTCTGTACCTCTTTAAAATTGTATTATTTCATCACATAAATACTTCAAAAACATAATATTTTAATCATAAAATTCTAAAATCAAATCATAAAATTATTCATACAAATGACTTTTTAAGAAGCGCTTTACTTATTTACATTTATTTTACTGCTTTCGGAAACTTATAGTACGGGTTTAGGTGTCGCCGCGTCGAAGTAAAATACCTGTACTTATTACCTCAGGAACATTTTAAGGTTCCGAGTTTCTTCTACATTTTCGCACATTTACTCAGAGCTGCTTAAAAAATCTCAGGTTTTTGTATTCTTGTCTTCATCTCCTTTGTTTTTGTTATTTTGTTGCGAAACAGTCGGAGATTGTCTACAAAGTAGTCTTTACAGGGTTACAAGGAAAGGATATGCTAAGCCGAATGGGACTCGTAGTAAATACATTTTCATTCATTAGTTTTTCATAACTCATTATTGTAAACATTTTTTACTACGGGACCAAACCTAAAATCGAGTTAAAAACAAAACAAATGTTCGATACATTTTGCACTCTCATTGACATTTTCTATGGAACAAATAATATTTTTTCGCGATTTAATTATAAAATACAAAAAAAGTAAAAAGGTCCAATAGTAAAAATGGTTCAAAGTGAAAACTATGACCCCTTCTCGGCTTAGCATACCTTTTCGTCCTAACCCTGTGCAGTAGGTAATCACGTTTATCTAAATTAAGTTACTTTGCCGCTCTCTTTTGTATTTCAAAATGTAGTTTAGCATCTTGGTGAATGTGAGTCGCTTTGCTTGATGAATGAAGCCAAGGAACCTCGGAATGAAAAGTTTTTACGCAGATTTCAGCTTTTTTATTGACTCCCGTAACTTTAGTTTAAGTTTTTACTTGAGCTGTCTTTATCCTGAATACAAGATGTTTTTATACAAATAGACGGGGAAAAGGAGAAAAACTTTAAATAGTCGAGAAATACGGTTTCTTTTTACCATTTGATTATTTTTCATAAAATCGTAATCACGCTAATACTGAAGTTTTTCTAAACAAATAAATCTGTGTTTGACTGAAGTTTGTCTAAATGTGAATGCTACAGTTGGTCTGTTCCTACGTTTATTACTCCTTTAGGCTAAAGCGACTAAAAGTACTTTTTTTATGTTATTGAGTGACGAGACGAACAAATCGCTCGCCTGATGTTAAATGTCACGTTTGCCCATAACAGGTCTGCGCTACCCAGAATTTTGAAATCGCAGAATTCAAAACCCTGCGTGGCACAGCACTGCGCTCGTCACCCTGAGATATAAGTTGTTTAATCTCCCATTTGCCCTGTAATTTCACTGGAAACAATGCCCTTCCAACCGGAACGCAGTAATGTTTGCACATTACTGCTTGGCGGTGGAATAACTGGCAAAGGTGTGGTACTTCCCCAGGCGGGCTCTGCAAAAGAGCCCTACCACTACCAAAACTAAATTACTAAATTAACTTTGGAATTTCATAGGTAACACATTGGCTAATATTCCTCATCATCAACGTGCAGGTGAAACCGCTGGTCGTAACTAGTTCCCATGTTACTACTGGCAGTAGACTGGTGTAACACAGGTAACAAAGGTTAATGATATGAAACATTACTACTCAAATAAATTTTAGGCTTTTTTTTTATTTTGAGCTTAAATTGTATGCCATAACTTTTATTGGTAAACTAGCTGACCCCCGGCGGTTTCACCCGCTTTTTTTTACTTTTTAACCTTCCCTGTATTAGAGCAAACAAAAAAAAAAGAAACCAACAAAACAGACCAAAAAGATCCGAGCAATTTCTGAACACGCCTATAAATATTTGACAATCAAGTGACACTATTTTTTAACACGCTTTTATTAGCTTCACCTGTATGTTTGTATGTTTGTATGTTTGTATGTAACCGACTCCTTTGAGCGCGTTTTTGACCCACTTTAAACGGTCAGATTTCTTTCAAACTTTGTAGATATATCGAGGACCGATGACAATACACTAAACAAATCGTGTTTTTTAGTTTTTTTAACTATTAATTTTTTTAACACGCTTTTTCTATAAAGTTTCTTTAACTTTTAATACCGTTGAACTTACAAATGGTAATTTCGTCATTCGTGTCAGAGAACAGAGTGGCGCAGTGGAAGCGTGCTGGGCTCATAACCCAGAGGTCCCTGGATCGAAACCACGCGCTAGAAATCTTTTTGCTCAATATTTTTTGTTACGCATCAATTTTATTTTATGAGGTCTGAGGATCGAAACCACGCGGCTACAAATCTTTTTGCTCAATATTTTTTGTTACGCATCAATTTTATTTTTAATTTGCTTGAGCAGACGGCCAAAATCGGATAACACCAACACATTTGTACATATTAAGGATGGTTAATAGTTAGCAAATCGAACTAAAAAGCGAAAAATAAATAATAGTTAAAAAAAACTAAAAAAACACGATTTTTATAAAAAACCGAAGTAAAAAAATAGAAAATAAAATTTTATAAATTTAAATTAAGAATAGGGTTGAAAATTTCAATAAATATAAATTAATAATAGTGTAAATAAATAAATATATGTATTTTATTTTTAAAAAAGCGTGGGGTGCTTTCTAAGATATTATCAAAATACTAATCACTCTACTCATGTCTGTCAATACAAAATGTATCTACAAAATATATAATATCTATTGACCCATGCACCCCACGCTTTTTAAAAAATAAAATACATATATTTATTTATTTACACTATTATTAATTTATATTTATTGAAATTTTCAACCCTATTCTTAATTTAAATTTATAAAATTTTATTTTCTATTTTTTTACTTCGGTTTTTTATAAAAATCGTGTTTTTTTAGTTTTTTTTAACTATTATTTATTATTTCTAAAAAGACAAAAGAGATCGGACATCCCGAGTTAACCGTACCAAACATCAAATGTTTCAAAGGTAGGAACAGTTTGTATTGGAAAATTAAATTGTCGATTTTAGTATTTTTCTTTACTTATTATTCATGTTTCTCACCGTTTAAGCCTTCCCTGAACTTTTACAAATATTTCAAGATCAAAATTAGCAAAATCGGTCCAGCCGTTCTCGAGTTTTAGCGAGACTAACTAACAGCGATTCATTTTAATATATAAGAGAAGAAGAGAAGAGGTAGGTACGTATGTACTTATGTACGTTGTACGTATGTAAGTAAAATTAATTTCGTTATCCGAATCAACTAATTATAACTGGTAAGTAAATACAAACAAAAACAATATTAGATAGCTATTATTGTTTCCTATTCGTTTGAGAGGCGGAGTTAAGGATAATTCTGGCGTAATTACTTACAAGACAAATGTTTTCCCGTCGACAGTTGTAAGAGTTTCGTAAGGTTAGTTGACAATATTGCGTGAGATACGCGATGTTTCCTGTAACATGTTTGTTGTCATTCAAGAGGGTGTGTGATGAAAAACACACTTTATCTATATTATAATAAAGAGGAAAGATTTGTATTTTTGTATGTTTGTGTTGAATAAACACAAAAACTACTAGACCGATTTCAAAAATTATTTCACCATTAGATTGCTACATTATCCCTGAGTAACATAGGCTATACTTTATACCCGTGCAAAGCCGGGGCAGGTAGCTAGTTTAGGTATATTTACTAACTCTATGTTATTTACTATCATAAAATATTTACTTTGATTTCGTAGTACATTCGTAGTACCTTCTCGTATTTATTTGAATTAAAAAACTGAATAAGACAAATAATATCTCGCTGTATTTATGTTTGATGAGTCCAAATAGGAGCCGTCCTAGTATTTATTATTACAATCGAAAAGCTTTGAGTAACTTTTGTGACAACAAATAATTTTCTTTGTTTGTTTTTGTTTTATGTATTTGATAATTAATTTAATGGACTTACATAAGCAAATTGATAGGTAACATAAGAACTGTAACTTACCATGTATACATTCAATAGCTAGGCGAAGAGATTGCCGAGTAGAGTAAGGCGTTGCCAGAATGGTTCAAAGTGATTGGATGATAGAATGATGCAATGTGAATGACTGAATGAATAGTGAAAATTTTAAAAGGAAAGGTAAGTGGAGAGTTGGTCACAGTAGCGTTAGTGAAATATTTATTACAACCGTTGGTTTGACTTAAACCTAAAACGTGCATAAAGCTAACGATTCACCAAGTGAGAGATCAGCAGCAAGACTAGCTCCTTATCAAGCTATGTTATAATCTGTTAACACCAATTTACTTACCAGTGGCTTTCCACGAGAATTCATAACATATCTCCTATTTTATATATAACCACTGGCACTAAATCAGTTGACGAATTACTCAGCAATTCCATAGCTACAGTTCCAATATAATTTTAATGAAAGTACTAAGTTAAATTACCTTTAAGCTTCAAATAACTTATACACGGTCTAATCACGCTTCAGGAACATTCTCCAAACTCCTGCTCCCAGAGGTAAAGTGTATTATAATTCAGTGTCATTAGTCAACTTAGGTAATCAGGCCAGGATAGTTCATAGCCTAGTTTATGTACTGGATGTTAAATCAAGCTTTGTACTGACAAAGCTCATTATAGCTGGTTGTTGGTCGAAGCTTATGGGTTGATTACACGTAAAGGGAACAGTGGCGAGTCAGTCCCCTCAGTTTGTATGAACAGTTTGACGAGGCAAGACAGTCACTATTTTTTTTTTTTTTTTTTTTTTTTTTTTTAAGTAATTGAATGACGAGACGAGTAAATCGCTCGCCTGATGTTAAACGTCACGTTTGCCCATAACAGGTCTGCGCTACCCAGAATTTTGAACTCACAGAATTCAAGACCCTGCGCGGCACAGCACTGCGCTCGTCACCCTGAGATATAAGTTGTTTAATCTCCCATTTGCCCTGTAATTTCACTGGAAACAATGCCCTTCCAACCGGAACACAGCAATGTTTGCACATTACTGCTTGGCGGTGGAATAACTGGCAAAGGTGTGGTACTTCCCCAGGCGGGCTCTGCAAAAGAGCCCTACCACTACAAAAACTATGACTACTAAACTAAACTAAACTATGACACTAGAACTATGATTTGTTTGCTCGGCCGAGTGTGCCTATTTACTCTCTCGCCACTGTTTTTGTTACGTGTAATCTACCCATTAGGTGGTGATTTTGGCCTCTTGTGGTGACTAAAAAAAGTCTTTCCGAAGAAAAATTCATGTCAGGAATATTAGTTCCAAACATTTTCTTTACGATACTAACACTAATACAGGGAAAGAAACCAGAATAAAAAAAAATTGTCTCCAGACTCGACGAAATGTATGATACAGCTGACCCTTTAACGAGTTTTTTTGAGTTTTATAGGAAAAAATGTTCCTCATTATTGTTTATAACCTGCTTTCCGCAGTTTCAATCGAGTGGGTAAACTAATTTTTCCGTGTCAAAAAGCCAATCATGTCACTTTCCGGCCCATACTTTATTTACTTACTGTAACTTCTTACCTACTTTTCTTTCTCATTTGGATGACTTTTGCATTTCTAATATTAGTGAGTGTACCTATTTTTGAAATAAATTGAAATATTGAGAAAGGTTAATGAAAGCAAAACAATAATGCCAAGCAAGTAGTCATGTGCAAACATTATCGTGTTTCGGTTGGAAGGGCATTGTTTCCGGTGAAACTTCAAGGCAAATAGAAGATCTTAAATCACATCTTATAATATCTCAGGGTGACGAGCGCAGTGCTGTGCCGCGCAGGGTCTTGAATATAATGAATTAAACATTGTGGGTGGCGCAGTCCTGTTATGGGTAAAATGTAACGTTTAACATCAGGCGAGCGATTTGTTCGTCTCGTCACTCAATAGAATAAAAAAAAAGCTTTTAGAAACAAGTTTAGTAGGTACTGACTTTGAAGTAATACTTAATATACTACTGAGTAATGACAATTATATGAACTCGTTACACCTTAAGAACTTTAAGAGCCTTTGACATTTAATAACTAAATTCATAATTCCTAGAACATCTAATTATTTCAAGACCATTTACGGTTTCACAAAATTACAAACTTATTTCGCAGATTTTACTTTACTTTTAGAGTTTGTTATTAGTTAGTAGATCTGTTGAAATGTAGGTACCTATACTACAAAATCTCTTACAAAATAATTTAAATAACGAAAACGTAAGTCTAACTGTGATTTACATTTTTTTATTAGAGAAGATTAAAAACGTGGGTGCCTAAACACACTTGAAAAAGAAATGAAAAAATGATGAACGAAATAATTGAGAAAATCTAATCTAAGATACTACAGAATGAAAAGGTCTTCGCAATACTTTTCTGTCTATAAAAGTCATTATTTTTAAATTAAATTACCCATTTATGCCCTTTAAAAAAGTAAGTCAAATGCTTGCACGCTATAGAACGCTATGTGTACTGTTTCTACAGCGTGTTTTAGAGGATTGTTTTCTTCAAGTTGTGGATTTTCCTAATATAGGTATTGATAACTTTTTCTTTATAGATTAATAGATAGAATTGCCTTCTAGCCAGGTGGTAAGCAATGATGCGGTCTACGATGGAGTTCACTCGTCTAGAAAAAATCGATTCAGTCTCGACTTGAAGACACCTAAACTCATAACCTAAACTCAAACATTGATGAATTAAAACAACAATGAAATGTTAAAGGAGCATAATAGAGAACGAGACAAAAGTATTCAAAATCTTTTATTTCAATGTCATCCAAATTTTTATGAATACATTATTATTTACACAGCATCTATTTTATACCTTAGCATAAGTTATACAAACTTACTAACTTGACATAACTTGAGGCTTCGGATTTAAGTTATGTTAAAAGATGCATTAATTCCTCATCAAGTATTATTGGTAAGTCGCTTATTTTTGCACGTAATGTATACTGTAGAACTATTATTGATTGTACAGAAAATAAACCAACCAAGCAAACAAAAACTATTCTTTGATCATTATTCAACTAGGTCCTACGTCTACTTTTGAAGTTACATACATTTATTATTCAGATATGATTCGTTATAATCCTAAAAAAACTTCCTATGATAATACCTACTTCTATTGAAAATGTAGCGTTCCATACGTCACTGGTCTTATCAATATTCTAACTAGGTACATAATAATTTAAATATACCAGTCTTTTCGCTTACCTAGGCTTACAAAATTGACTCTTATTACAAAATCTCAACACAATCACACAGAAATCACTGATCCCATAGAGTTTACTTTTGCTTGCACTTAAATTACTATTAAGACTAGCGTTAATGTTAGAGAAAAGGTTGTCGTTGTTTTGAAGCTTGAACTTGGTTGCCAGTAGCTTTCGTCCTTTGATGAGAGCATCAAGGAATCTTCGCCTTTCTGGACTAATTGACTCGGACACGGCATTGATTCTATTGGCATGTCAACTATAGCGACCTGGTTGGCCATGACTGGTTGTACTGTAGGTTCCATTTTGTACTGACTAGAAGCGTCATCGTACTCATCGTTGTTAGTTATAACTTCACTGTTTGCTTCAATTTCATAGGCTTCAGTCTTAACCGGTTTCACTATTTTGGGCTTTTCAGAGATGACTTCGTTGGAAGCGTTTTCAGTTTTTTCAGGGTTAGGAGCGCAAGTGACGTCATCCAAAGCCAACTTTAGCGGTTCGCTTTTGGTCTCGTTGCGGAGGATTGGGATCCAGGAGAGGCGACAGTCGCAGATGAGTTTGTTACCTGTGGAAAACGTAATGTTTTAAATATAGGCACGATAACAATAAAAATATTAATACTTTTCAATAAATTATTCACATTTTTTATTTCATTATACTTCATCAAAAGGTAGTTTTGGTCAGGTTTTTAAGCTTAATTTGAAAGAGTTTATTTGAAATCTTGAAATTGAAGAAGTTGTATTGAATGTCAAAAGATACAACTCCAACTAAAATAAACCTATTCTCAAACTGATTTCACTAACGACTTTGCTCATAAATTAAATTGAATTTCAGATTTCGTAAGTATGTGAATTAAGTTGTAACTCGATGTTACGTTAAAACTTAAGTCCTAAAACTTTGCCAGTTTATTTATACGTTCACTGCATAAATTCTTCTGCTTGAACGAGTTTGGACTCAGAATATTCAGGGAAACTACTTACTTATAAGAGTTTGGGCGTTTGAAGATATATTTAACAAGCATGAAAATATAGTTTTACCCGCGTAGACGTACATAGATAGAAAACTTGAATTTCGTTGCCACATTTAAGTTTTACTTAGAAATAAATCAGTCCATATTAAATCTTTTTCTTTAACAAGTTTTAGCTGGTAAAATTAAATTTGCTACTCTAAAGAGTCTGCAACATTTCAAACGATCTAAATTTAGGTATAAAACTAGATATTTTGAAAAAATCTCGACAGAAGTTTCATTAAGATATACCTTGCTACATTTTTAAAAATTACGCTAGAAGTTTTTTTTAGTTTGTTTTACAAACTTTTTGGTTGAAATACATCTTAAAGATTTAGAATACAAATTAGGATTGTTTAAGTTTAACGCATCAATATAAGGTGATTCACTAGCAAGGGGACTAAGTTTTTCTTAGTTATTCTTACTGTTATATGTTTATGTTTTAAGTACTAAAAACACCTGATTCGATTTGTTAAAAAAATTTGCCTGAGTGTGATTCGAACCCACCTCCCTACCCACAAGCTAGTACTTCTCAACCACTGTCACCATGAAAGTTAACGTACGAGTATACTCTAAATACTGCAGGAAATAGTCGCAAAAATAAAACGAAAGCTTGTTCCGTGACTCGAATACAGTTGGCCCATAAATAATGGTTTCCCAAACACGTGTCTATTATCATGAAAAAGTCACAACCAGGCCTATGAGAAACGTTATTTTTGTTTATTATAATAAAAACACATTGTGCTGTCGCTAAATCGAGTTATTACGTCATTGTTGATTCGATTAAGGGACCATTTAGAGAGGGGAAATTGACCCTTGCAGTACTCTGGCTTTCGTTGTTTGATATGGAACACTCACGAATGATCGAGACCTTGATTCGTTAATACTTCTATAGCTTTGAAACACAGCACAAACTGTAAATAAATTTTATTATTGGCATTTCAATTGAATTAGTTTTATTTAACATGTTACCAAATGGTTTTTTTTTGACATGTAAAATATTAAACAATTATAAAGTTTTAACATAAATAATTGTTTTCCCCGGACGTATTATATGTATGAGTTTTATTAAATTTATAAAAAAAGTTTCTACTTAATTAATATGTATTTCGTAAAGTTTCTATGCTGATTTCAGCTTCGGAACGAATTTACTTTCGTACAGTTACTGGTACGTCGTTAGGTACATAATTTTCTTGGCATGGGTACTTGATTTTAACAGTAAACGTTCTTAGATAGTGGCTATACAGATTGTGCTTTGTATAAAAATAGCACAAGGTAAAGTACTGCAAGTGAAAATAAACCACACACCTCACAACACTCGCACTGTGCTGTTACACTCATTAATTGTCTTTAATGCAGAGGGGTGCTTTGCAAGGGCTCAGGGTGTGGCCCTTTGTTTGCAAAATATAGTTATTTTTGTTTCCATGTAAGTATGTGAGCATACAGTAGACATAAAGCTTTAAATTAAGCTATTTTGTTTGCATTTTTCATCTCTGATTTTTAGTCTGAAATCTTCAAATTTTAACTGGATCATTTTGAAATACTTTAATAGTATAAACATTTCTAATATTGCCGAAAGTATTTCTATTGAATGTTGCAAAATTGAAGCTAAGTAATAAAGTCCAACAAACTCACCACTAAGATATAGAACCGAATTCTTCATCTTGAGATTCTCAGATATAGGCTTGATAGTATTGTAAGTAAAATATTCGATGTCATTGTTCCTCAAATCCAATAACTCAAGACCACGCACGCCTTCCAAAAGCCCTTCATTGATGGACTTCAATTTATTACCCGTCATTGACAATTTCTGAAGCAGCGCCAGCCCGTCGAACGCCCTCTCGGATAGATATCTCAATTCATTATTATCCAGTAGCAGCTCGTTTAGATTCCACAATTCGGTGAATGTCAAATCTCCGATCATCGACAACTTATTCGACCTTAGATCCAATCTAGTTAGATTACCCAGTCCCCTGAACGTGTCTCTAGTAAGAACCGAAATTAAATTTGCTTCCAATACCAGATCGCTGAGAACGGTCAGATGCTCGAAACATCCGTCGTGGGCGAGATTAATGCTGTTAAAGGACAAATCTAGACATCTCAAGTTCGGGAGATCGACGAATACGTCCCTTTGTATTTCGGTTACTTTATTATCTTTTATGGTTAAGTTCACTAACGAAGGCAAGTTCGTGAAAGCCGAGAAGTCTAATTCCATTATTTTGTTGTTCATTAGCGTTATTTCACGCAGCGTTGTTATGTTGGAGAATGTTTTTTTCTCTATTTTTGTGAGGGTTGCGTAATGTATGTACAGTTTCTGCAGACGCTTCATTCTGTGGATGACGTGTAAGGGGACAAATCGCAGCGCGCCGTCGGACCTGACATTGAACGTGAGTCTTTCTAAATGGGGCTGTGAATTGAAAGTGTTCCAAATTGGATCGTTTAAGTCAATCCCGCCGTTGAACACCCAGCAGTCGGCCCTCGTCGCGGTCCTCACGTCCGTATTCTCACAGTAGCAGTGCACTTTTGATTCTCTGTTGGTTATCTCGCATATATTATCACGGACTTGCGCGCCGTGGTACCGTCTCTCCGTTTTATCCCTGCGTTTTTCATTTAGTCGGCTCTCGGTATAGGATATTTGCACTGAAGTCAGAGCCAGGGCTAGGAGTAAATATTGGACGACGGTCTCCATGCTCCCCTCGCTGTCACTGAACTGAAACAAAAAGAAAAACAAATTAAACGTGTGTCGCTTTCACATTGCTGGCGAAAAAGTTGCGCTCAATTTGGTAGGGTTCATGAAAAATGTGTGCTCAGTAGTAAATAAAAAGTAAATTTTGAGTCAACACATCAAAGAGTTTTGTCGGGAAATATGCTTAAGAGCCATGTAATCTCAATCCTCTTTGATGTGAGCCTAAATGAAAAAAGAAAACATTTTCGTCGGAAATGGGAACAGTTTTCGGAAATTTTGCCTGGCTTGAATTTAGGTGACATTTTACTGAGGATTTTTGATAGTAAATAACCGTAATAATAGTTATGTAAATAATATTTGTAAAAACAATAGGACGATTGATTATTTTAAGTCTATTTTGAGTCTACATCACTACTTCAAGAGACTTATTAACCTCTAGCCTAAACTCCGACGCGAGTCACAGATTAAATAATACTTGGTAACGGCTACTCGCCACAAATTAGGGCTAGCACACACATAGGTACACTTGCGCAACGCACGTTATGCTGCGTATAGGTACACGTAACGACATGAACTCACCGGAAAGCGCTCACAATGCCAGGAAATGCGCTCGGAACTACCAATCATACTGAATGTGTGTTATATTTGATGAGTGGGTTGTTGGACGATATCCCAATATGGTCTTCATCTCTGTGCTTACATACTACTTGAAAACTTGAGGGTATACTTCAGCTATTAGGGACTGTTAATTTATTACTGTAATAAAACAATTTTGGTCTCTTTTAAGCCCTTCCTTCTGTAAGATGATTTGAAATCATATTGAGATTGATAGATTTGTAAACAGAATAAGATAAAAATAGAAGCCTTTTCCCTGTAAATCGACTTGCGTAATAAACTAATTGATGATCTATTATTCTACCCCCAGTAAACGAACCCAATAAAATCTACAAAAAGTGCTTAGAAAATCTTTCAGCCTCTGGCAATTAAAATAATGAGACGCCTTAATTGGAGCAAATTTTTGAAGTAGGTACCAAGTAATTATAATAGTATTACCGAAGCAATTTTTTATAAAAAATAGGAACATGAAAAGAATTAGTTCCTTTTGTTGCTTTGTTTGGTACCTTATTAATGAGCAGGTTTATTTTGTTTTTATTTACGGCTCATTAACAAAACAAACTTGGATAAATAGTCATTTGTTGATTCTTTTAGTTTTGCCGCTATATAGGGTTATTCATAAAGGGTATGCTAAGCCGAAATGGGCTCATAGTACTCATCATTATGAAGAACTTTTACTATGGGACCAACTCGAAATTCGCGAAAAAAAAAATCAGCTGTTCCATACATTTTGTCGAGTGTCATTGACATTCTTCTTTGAAACAGCTGATATTTTTTTTGCGAATTTTGGGTTGGTCCCATAGTAAAAGTTGTTCATAATGATGGGTACTATGAGCCCATTTCGGCTTAGCATACCCTTTATGAATAACCCTGTATAAGGGCGCGGCCACACGAATTCACACGATGTATCACGGTGGCAGCGCAACGCAACGCAACGTCCAAAACTATGACTCATTACGAAAGTCGAACCCCAAATCGTTCGATCACACTTCCTATCATTCAAATCATTAATCGATGTATTTGCCTAATGCATTTCCGTGGTAGGGCCCATCATATCAGGTGAGGCTTAGATATCAGGGGTTAAGGACCTCTTCAGATTACGTTACTACATATTGTACCAAAAAGTAGTATTTACCGTATGCACTGCAATGTTAAATCCATTGTACGTTTTGGTACATTCCATACATTACATACATTTTACACTTGTTTCACTTCTTTTTTTTATTACATATTTTTTTACTCATAAGATCTTATGGTATCTTATGTAGATTTCTTAACATCTTAGCATAATCAGGAAAATGTAATTTCATTAAGGAAACTAACGTGGTTTTCACACATTTTTGTTATAATTAAACACGTCTCGTTTGGCACTGGTCAACGCGTCTGTGCCAAATGAGACGCAACCGCGAGTGCGTCACGTTTGTAAACTCACCTGATGAAGGTCACCGAATGTTACCGAAACTAGTCGTAGTAGACGACTTAATTTTTACGTGAGTATTCCCGTGTTTAATTATAACAAAAATATAATTTTACATTCAAACTTTTTTATCTATCTTATGAAAAAAACTAAAAACAAGACGAAAGATTAATTCAAATACAATATACTCATACACTTAACATAATTGTACTATGAGGTAGACGACAGTCAGTGAAAACCCAAGTGTCACCCGTAAAATGTAGGTATTGTAGGAACTGTGAAATGTATCAAGTAGCATCCTTAAAATAACTTAAACTTTTATTCATTTTAAGTAAATAAGTAAATAAATTGTAGCAAAGTCTGAAGATGCCGATACATATCAGAGGCTCCACATACATGTCACGTGACTTCCAGTCATTTCATGCCCCTCTGTAAATTCAGCCCCTTTTATCTTTTTTATCATAATTAGTTCTGATAACGATGCTTAATGTGAATCCGGAGTTAAATAATTGAAAAGGAGGTAGAAAGCGCCTATTTAGGTATGTCGTGATAACCTTTTAACATTACCTTCTAAATGTGGTCAAGCGAAGTTAATGTGGAAAGAGAATTTATATGTGTAAATGTGATAAATACCTATATATTTGTTTATGAATGCAGCAAGTGGATGCGTGAGGCAGAAGATCGTGCCTTGTGGCGTTCGTTAGGAGAGGCCTATGTCCAGCAGTGGACAAACATTAGATAGGCTGATGATGATGATGAAATACAACAAATAAATTATTGACCCATTGAAGTGTTCAGTTTTCTTTTTCGATTAGTCTTTTGCTACTCTTCTTTTTTGACTAGTTTTCTAACTCATTTTTAAGTCTTCGGGTGGCTTAAAATCTCTTACTCCATGGCTACTCTTTCGGTTTATACTCGTACGACCTTACTCTTCTTTATATTTTTAGTTCTATGAAAGTGTTTTGTTTCGTGTAGTATTTCTACAAAAACTAAGCATAGCATTTAATAAGTTTTTGACAGAAAATCAAGAACATTATTTTTACAAAACAAAAACCGACTTCAAAAGACCGACTATTGAGTTATTCATCTATTTGTCGCGCACGTACTTAATGCAAATTTAAGACTTATATGGTTTTCTCATGGATACCATTATCAGAACTAGACTAAATTGAAATGGGACCAAATGGGAAACGTCAACTTTCTAATAAAAAAAGAATCATCAAAATCGATTCACCCAGTCAAAAGTTATGAGGTAACAAACATTAAAAAAAAAAAAAAAAAAACATACAGACGAATTGATAACCTCCTCCTTTTTTGAAGTCGGTTAATAAATCCAGTTTTAAAATAAAATCTCAATCCTCTGTCTACTGGCTTGAAACAAAGCACTGTCACAAGTGCTAAACGAACCTTAGAAACTTTATTATCCTATATTTAGGGTCAGATCATAAATTATTAAAATATTTTAGGAATTTCCTCAAAGTGACTGATGTATTTTCATTTATATCATGCCTTGGTTTTATTAAGCAGACTGCTTTTATATTACAATAATTTTGCTGAATAAACATGAAAATAAAAACAAATGAAACAATAAAGTTACTCTTTGCACTTAATGAATACACATTAAATTTAATATGCAGAGAAATCTCTACGCTATTTTGTTTAAGCAAAGAAAAACACTCATTAAAATAAAATTACACATCGCAAGTGTTCTTAATTAAAAACTTTTTGTCTCGCTCCCGCTGATGGCCATTTAGTAATGAATGAAAGAAACAGCGCAATTTATACCTCTTTTGTTTCGTCTAAATGTTTATTAAGGATTGACATCACGGGACATCCCTCGATGCCCCTTCGACGTTTTTAATTACAGCTCTCTTTAGCTTTATTGCAAACTTTGGCAAACCCTGCCCTTTGTCTTGCGAAAAAAAAGTTTAATAACTGAATATTATGGTGGCAATACTGTTTATTGTCCTTTTAACTTAAGTGATTAACAAAGTAAGGACTGTTTAAGTACACGAAGTTATGAAAAATTGTATTTTGAAGTCTTGTTTGTGAAGTTGTTTTTTAGGTCAAAGAAAATAATTTAGTGATCCTTCAGGCGCAGAGCGATAAAAGAACTTTTCTTTTCGTCAAATTCTATGACTCAATTAGAGAAAACTTTATTTCTGTGAAATGAAAGTAGTATAGAGTGGGAAAATTGGATTTTGAAGTTCAGGCTGACTTTTAATATTTTATAACGATTTTCGTAACTAAATTCTTAAAGCAGTTTTATAACATAGTATTAGATTTCATTTCGCCGCTGCCGAGAATTTTGACCTTCACATAGTAGTAAAAATGCAGCATAGACAACACCACATTTCGGTTCACGTCCTTTTTGTTTATTATTTTAGCGTTTATTTTGCTTTGTGAGTGCTTAGGAGGACGTGAAGTTTGTTTTATTAATACTGCAAAATTCACTAGAGAATACGCTGTCTAAATAAACGAATCCTTTAAAATGTGTATGTTTATTCGAGTTAAACATTGATGTCGGGAAGAGTTTTCGTTTTTACGATTTTTTCGCAAACTTACAAACTAGCCGCTCGATGGTAAGCGATCTGGCGAATGGATTAGAATGACATTTGGTTTAAGCATTTTTAATAGCAGGTATGGATTTATACCACAGAAAAATAATAGGTTAAAGCGGAGGACACAGCTAATCTTTCTTAATATATATAAATTACGTGTCACGTTGTTTGTCCGCTATAGACTACTAAACTACTTAACCGATTTCAATCAAATTTGCACACCGTGTGCAGTTCGATCTAACTTAGGAGATAGGATAGCTCACATCTCAATTTATAGTAAAGAAACATGAAAAATTAGAAAATTTAAAAATACTCAAACCATAATTTAACTTTAGCGCTTTGGACAATGTAAACTTTTTTAATGTAACTTTTGACATTTGACATAGAATTGACGCAATGGCTTTTTTACCATTTCGAATTAAATAGTCATCGTTAAGACAGGACAACGTCTGTCGAGTCAGCTAGTTACTAATAAAAAACAAAACATAACTAAATCTACAGGGTAGGTACAATATAATATATTATCTAACTAATTTCTAATTGCATACGCTATTAAATTGCATTAATATTATTATACATAATTCATACCGCCCGACGTACGTATTAGTAACGTCATAATATGATAACCTGATGTGTTATCAAGTGTACAGTGAACTGAACACGGTTAACATAACAGTAATTGACGTGTAGGTAATTATGTTACACATATAATATATTAAACTGCAGTCTCTAGAAAATACAGGCAAATCTAGAGACAAGACAGCGTGAGCGACGCAAGAACATATGGAACATGGTCGATCGATAAACTGAGAAAATCGTGAACAATTCTCTAGTTTCTTTACCTTCTATGCATGGTCTGAACAAATTGTATTTTTTACGATTTGTCGATTCTAAATGGTAGTTATATCGATCGACAAAGTCCCATACTAACCAGATACTCCACCACACACACACCACAGTATCGAGAGATTTAAATAGGTTAATGATGTGGTTCTCCTCGTCAAATAAACCGCAAAGACAAAGACAGGTTTCAGCCAGTTAAGATTTATCAAATGGAGCCTTTAGAATTGGCTGCTAATTTTAATTTTGCACAAGGATTAATCATTAGTGTAGGTAATACATGTCATTCTCAAAATTAGTTTAATTTTAAGTTTAATTACTATTTAGCACACAATCATGTAAAAACATTTCGAGAAAAAAAAACAAAAAAAAAAACCGGTGCGCTCGTTAGAAAACTAAATTAAGATGAGCCAGTGACAGAAAGCCAAGGCTAAGCCGAGGGTTACGGAATTGTCAAAAGAATTAATTTTGAGAGTGAGCTTGAGTTTTGCGGGAAAGAAAATATTGAGACATTTTGTTTTAATTAAAACGGGAATATTCAAAACCATGTTAGTTTCCAAAGTAAAATATTGAGAGTAAGCCAGTAGTAGAGCTTTTTTGCCATGAGCCTAGCAGGCCCGCCGGAGAAACAGTTTATTTTAGCTACCTTAATGCTTCGCTAGACTTTCAGCCATATTAGATAAAAAAAGTTTCCTAAATGTATTAGGTACACATTCAAGTCGAGTTTTCAATTATTTTGTTTTTGTTTGTCCGCTTTTTGTGCTTAAAGATGCTCCCTCACCTGGGAGCATTCGCGTGTAATGTAACGTTACAGAGTCGAGCATTACATCAGTGGAGGAACCGAGCATTACAATGCGCACCTTGTAATGATACAATGTGTAATATTTTGATATAACTTGTAACATCAATGCGCTTTCTAGGTTTCCGTACCCGAAGGGTAAAAACCGCTTGTATTTAGCCGGTTTTGAAATAGTTCCTGGCACCAATATCGTTTCTTTTGTTTTTTTTTTTACGTAATTAACAATGTCGAATTAATATTGCCGCACTCAGCACAATGACCGCTTCGTCTGACAATACGGAAACAACTAAATCAGAATGCTCGCAAATTCAAATCTATACTAAATGTTACATTATATGCGAATCCTCGTCAGTCAGGGAGGTAGTATTGTAATGTAATGCTCAAAGTCGAATCTATTTATGTTACATTGCACGCGAATGCTCCCGAGGTGAGGGAGCGCCTTTAAAAAAGTAATTCGACTATACTAGCTGCGCCCCGCGATTTCACCCGCTCGTTTTTCGGGATAGAAAGTTGCCTATGTGTTAATTCAGACCATGAACAACCTTCCTTCGAAATTACATGTAAATCTGTTCAGTGTTCAGCCGTTTTTGCGTGAAAGAGTGACAAACATACATATACTTTTGCGTTTATAATACGATTATTGTGATAAATACTTTAGAAAACAATCATCTCCGGGTAGAATTATAACCACTGCAGTAGGTGTAGAAAAGCTCTCTGTGCAGTCCGAGCATTTCAGATAAATTCAATATACCGAGAATATCTATTTGGTAGCATTATGGTAAGCTATGGAATGACTGTAAGCGTTTTAATACATTTATTAAAAAAGTAAAAAGTATGAGAAATTGTAATCCAAACTGTAAAATAATGTTAACCACTACAATTTGTAGAAGGAAAAAAACAATAATCCTCACTCTTTGGATGTAAGATCCGTCACATTGTTTTTGTTCATATAAAATGTCTAATCGTCATTCTGATTTAAAAAAAAAGAATAGATCGACATTTTTATTTTATTTTTTATGATGATTGAGAGACGAGACGAGCAAACTGCTCGCCTGATGTTAAACGTCACGTTTGCCCATAAACAGGTCTGTGCCACCCAGAATTTTGAATTCTTAAATTTTTCTTAATTTCTTAAATTTTTTAATTTTTTCTTAATGCATCAAAATTGGATAAGTTCAAAGTTTAGACGCTTAGGTCAATGTACGGAAATACAAACATATACTGTTTAATCTATATCTATATATCTATATCTATATATATAAAAATGAAACCAGTTTTCCTTGGTCACGGCATCACGCGTGAATGGCTGGACCGATTTCACTAATTCTTTTTTTGTTGTATTTGTTATTATTAGGAGAAGGTTCTTACGGAAAAAAATATTAAGAAAATCTCTCAGAAATATTGAAAAACCCTAAAAACAGCCCTTTTATTTTTCCCATACAAACGTTTTCTAACTAAAACGAGCTTTATTGCTATTGTATAAAGTTCATATTGAATTGCAAGCACTCACTGTTGTTTAAGCAATGTAGGTATGTTCCTAACGTCCAAGAGTAAATTTGCACTTTATTAGGTACCTCTGTACAAAGTTCAAATTCAATCATATCTATCAAAACAGTGTGCGTTTTATACTGATAATTTTTACTATAAATTGACAAGTTAGCATCAACAAACTACGGTTGCTATAGTTCCGCAATAGCATGAGAATAGAGGTATAACAAAGAGTTCCTATAATTATTCTCAACACCTTTGGTCACGCCATCACGCGTGAACGACTGGACCGATTTCAATTTACTCTACGTTTATCCCAAAGTCTACCCGTGCGAAGCCGGGACGGGCCGCTAGTACATACATAATTATGTAACTCTTCTCATATAGAAATTATTTTACAGAATATTTTTTTCTATGTTAAGTTTTTGTAACTAATGCTTTATGACAAGCCCATTAATTAATTTAAAAAAAAACCTTAAACATTTGCAATAGAAAGTGCTGTATTAAAAGTAAAAAGACCTAACAATATGGGAGAGTCAAATTGTCCCAATCACAAAATAACATATTTACAACTTCAACCGTAAAATCCAACCGAAACTCTGATGAAGGATTCTAATGTGGCGTAGAAGATACAAAGCCACATCCCGCACTTGGAGTTTCTCGAACTACAATTAGATTAAGCCACAGAACACGTTAAAACGTTTGTTTGTCGCGCTCGTTGTCGTGTTTGAACTGTGATTTGCTCTAAATTGTAGAACAGATTTCACTGAATTGTGACGATTGAAGTTTTAAGCTTCGGTTCCAATGGTAGAATTGGTGGAATCAAATTTTACCACAGCTATAAAAAAATTATAATGATTTAAGAATACTTTATACTAAAAGACAGAAATGTAATTTAGTCACTAACCTCTTGTAAAACATAAGTACTGAAAGCAAATTAAAAATACCACCAATAGAATGAGTTTTCTTTTTATTACAGTCAAGTGTGTATAAAATAATTGTCAATTATTACTAAATGCATTTTGACTTTATTTTTCTTTCAAACTTGTTTTTTTCATATTGTTAATTTTTTTGTACTCCTTGGTTAACAGTTGTGATAAAAGCTACGTAGAATGTGGGATAAAAATAATGTCTATTTAACATAAACAATTAATACACGAAACGAAACTAGTAAATTATAGTCTAGTTATTACCTTAGACTAAAATAATTTTATTTTATTTTAGACTAAAATAAATTTATTTTAGTCTAAGGTTATTACCGGTTTTCTGTTTCCGCTATAACCACGGCCCCACCATACACCCGTCTGCGCTGAAATGGTTATTTTCGACCGAATCGATATTTCTGATGACCGTTCCGGTCCGAGTGCAAAGTTATAAAGCCTACTCAACTTAGAAGCCTGTTTGGTAAATCCCTATTTTGGAAAGTTCACCTACATTTTGCTAACACGGGGCTATTCTCGTATTACTTCGCATTTTACTTGGTAGCTACAGTTTCGATTTTGTTCTGTGATCGAATTTTCGGTGTATTTTTAAATGTAATTTGATGAGTAAATTTGAGAACACCTATGTAGGTACTTAGTTAAGTTTTGATCACTGAACGTGCTTTATTCTTGTAAACTGCTGGTGACAGAATTTTGAAAAACGTACATTTATATATTTTGTTTTATGACCTATTTAATTTTTTTATATACCTACCTAGGGAAGATCTCTAAAGTTAATAAATTGAAAATTGGCTCGTCTAGTAAAAGGAATCAATTTTAGCGTAAGACTTTTCGCCCTCGAAAACTATAAATATTACGAAACAACTTTGTTACAGATCATCGTTTGCATGGTCAAAAACACTCCCCATCACCGTTTTCCTCTGCCAATGATGACAAAATTATACAGTATGCCCCATAATTATAATCCTAGCGAAGGGTATACAGGGTGGGCCACATATGGCCGGTCCAATAACAGGTTTTGTCTCGGTCAATTTTGGTATAGCATTATACAGGGTGCGCAGCTTGTGGGGTGTTTTGGACTGTCTGGTAATGGGAATGAAATGGACGGCGACAACCCTATTACTGCGAATAAAAGAGGGCCACTTTACAAAAATAGAAATCATACTTAAATTAAAGGCAAGATGGCGGTCAAACACGCGCCTACAAATAAAATGACAAAATAATATAAAAAATATTCCTAGAAAATTAAGTTTAATTTGTAGTAATTATATGCGTGTATGACTATCAGCGTGGCATCATGAAAATCTGTAAAGTTTTAAAAGGTTTAAGTGTTTCTCAGTGTTTCAAGTAATTTTCACAATAACCTGCTGTATTTTGTTTCCTGAGTTTATTTGTAAATCTTTGTAGTTTTAAGTTCGGATTTCATTTTAATATTTTGTTTTCAATATAAATAGAGAAACTAAATTTTAAATTGTATTGGAAAAAATATAGAGAATCGAAGTTTCGACAAAAAATTCTAGAAAAGCACAGAGCAAGTTCAGCCTTATTAAAACTTAGGAAACTTTGTTGACATTTCATTTGTTCACTCTTTTCTCCTTATTTATAAAATAAAAGCTATCATTATGAACAAAGTTTAGTTATATTTATAGATTTTTTATTCACTTTGCAAAGTATAATTTCAGCAAAAGCTCAGTTGCAAAATCGGAATTTTAGTAAGAATTTCCTTTAGAATTTTATTTTGTATACAAAATCCTGCCATTATTCTAGTCATGGCTACAAAAGTAAAAAAGGATAACCATTTTAGTTACGGAAAACTACGCACTTAAAAAAAGGAAAATAAACGAAGGACATGACTAGCCATTTTCTCGTTCAGTAATTTTGTTCAGCATTTTCTTTTCCGTTATTCTTTTCCCCTATACTTTGCAGGTACATGCCGTACACGTGTTATCCGAGAAACAAAATCATGCTGCAAGTAAAAGTCCGGAAGTAAAAAGAATATCTAGTTTATGAGGAATATTGGTAAGAATATTATTATCTGTGCAATTGTGTAACGTATCACGCCTCATATAATATTGTATTTTTCTTAATATTCTGTGTTTTATATTACTATTATGTATACAGCACTCTGCATTTTTACTTTTTTTGTTTTACTACATTTTACTGCATTTTTCACTACCTAAAATTATAATATTTGTCGTTGGGTTTCGATGTGGTTTCGATTGACTAAGAAAATAAAGAAAAGAAAAGAAAATTGTGTTAGATTTAAGGTTTGGCCAATTAAGGTGGCATGGTCAAGTCTGACCAAACCCTTCAACAATTAATATTTAGAAAAAATGGTAGCCTTATCATCATTATCATTAACCCATATTTATACACACATCATATTTAACCATCCTACATCGAGACGCAAACTAGCCTATAAATTAAGCACGGTCTATACACGCGAAGCCAGAGTTACTAACTTGCTAGCTTCCTGTCCCAGCTTGTAAAACTAGACTCATGTATCCCAGGCATTACACCAGTTCGGAAGTAAGTGCTGCTAACGACATGGACATGGAGAAATGTCTCGAATAAACAATTTTGAATTTGACTAAGCACTTCAAAGTAGTCTGACATAGACTTTTACAGATGATCAAAGATGCAACAAGATTTTGGATGGTGACTAGAGAGATTACAGGACAGACAGACTGGCCAAGTAATCAATACTAATAAGGTGGAGTAATAAACCTCATATATTTTGATACAAGAATCGTATTTTGCAATCTCACACCACAGCGCATCTTGCCACATACAGCTAAAACCACACCCTTCACATGAAATAAATGTAACAGAATAAAATGGTGTGAAATCAGTTCTTTGATCTCAGGCACGTATTGGATGTGGCTCCAGAAAATTATACTGAGGGACGTGTGCGTTTACTTGGACGATTGCCTTGTTACTTTGGTTGCGGGAAGTGTATTTGCCAAAAAGGTTTTAAATGGAAAAAAGGTTTAAAAACAAAATATCTTTGTGGATAAATATAAGGACTTGTACGTTATAGAGAAGTAGGTTTTTATTTTTAAATAAGTGTAAATGTTACAATGTCTTTTGACCATGGACTCGCTGATCGTTTGACATTATAAAGGCGGTAGCAGTGGATGAGACTGGCATAGGACTGAACAAGATGGCGGGCTGAAGAGGAGACATAGTCAGCAGTAGGTGGAAAACGGTCAATAATGATGATGATGATGCTAAAGTGTAATGTATTTTAAGCTTTCATCATGTGACAGGCAGACAACAAAGTTATACCACGAGGGATCCTTTTTACCATTTATGTACGGAACCCTAAAAACAAAATACTTACTATATATAAAATGTCACCTAACTTTAAGCAACGTAAAAGCCCTATAATAAGGCAAGTAATTACTTTACTTTGTAATCGTTTTGTTACTGAGACTGCCTGCGAAGACAATGGTTTCAGCCAAGTGAATATTCTGATAATGAACGCTAATGAGGTTACAGGTTATCGAGAGTAGAAATACAATATTCACGTAGAGGAGTATAGGTAATAGTTCTTGCATTGTTCTTCTGAGAGGAGTTTCTTTAGAGTTTTTGAAATTGTCTCGATTCGCGACATAGAATTTCATTAATTTAGAGAGAGAGAGAAAGAATGAAAGAGAAGCACTGCGTTAGACAGTAAATAACTTTTCTACTTTCGCGTGAACACACACAAGCTCTACAGTGCCGCCAGTTGCGAGTATTGATATGTCAATGTGTGCGTTTTGTGTACTTGCTTGAAGTATAGAAGATTTTGGCTTCACCCAAATGTAACGTAGTGCTCCATCTTTCTCTCTAGGTTTATCTAAGCATATATTATAATGGTTTGTTATAATGAACTCGGATTAACGTATTATTGAATCGGAGATTATAGTTCAGTTCGATATTACAATATTTTATTTTCCTTTACAAAACTTAAGAGTGAGAAAACACATCAAAGCTAACACGTATAAATTTCGCGAGGAAGGTGAAATTTAAAATTCATGCTTGTATTTTTAGACCGTGACAAGGTTTTGTAAAACTTTTTAGTTCTAATAATAATAGTTTTGATATTTACTTGCGTCTGTCTACATTCGTTGAAATCTCAAACCGTTCCAAAATAAAACGACTTTACATCTGAAAGGTTAAAATGTTGTTACTTTCTCAAATTTTCTGCGTACCTAATCTTTTAAGAATATTGTTTTTCATGGTATTTAGAGATAAGCCTTCGCTGGTTTGAGCTCTCTGATCTGATATTAACACAATAATGAGATTTGTTGATCTAATGGTCTCTCTCGAGTATTTCTTAGGAAAAGTATTTTTTCTAGATATATTTTGTATCATACAACAAAGGTTTTATGATGATCTCAATGATGAAAGGCATAACAATATTAGACGTCTAGACGCAGTAAAAGCAGCAATTTATTTATGGTCCAAAAATGTAGTAAAATAAAGTATCGAAAGAAATTACAGCTTAAGTTTACTACGCAATTTGTGTACCTGCTTCTTCATTTGTTCATTAGAAAAAAAGAAATCGTTGCAACAAATTCAGCTTTAAATGTGAATACTTAGAAGTCATTTTGGTTTGTGTTTTGTTTCCTAAAAACGTCTAAAGCGTAGGTTTTTTCATTCAAATACCTCGAAACCTTCGAATGGCACGTCTCACCTGCCCCTTCCTTATTGTGGTGAAATATTTCTACCTGCGAACCGTTGTGTTTGAACAAATGATTTTAATCTATAAGTTGGTGAATGTCCTTCAAAGAAGTATTTTTGTTTGGGTTTTACGAACGACGATGTAATATTGCAATTTTGGGACAGGTTTCCGTAGTTTGGTGTAAAATAGAAATAAAGAGGTTTTGATTTTTAATTCAGAAGTTGTTAAATAAGGGTGTGTGTGTGTGTTCATCACACTGAAACGACTTAACGAATTTAGATATACTTATACAGAATCCTCAAGAGGCCTTAAACAAATCTTTAAAATAAATATGCTACCTACTTAACTTACTTACTTAATTTAGGTATGATTCGGAGGAATTTATGGATTATGAATTTATGGAGGAAGCTTATTTGCTATATTAGGATATTTAATCCTTTACTTTTAATAGGTTATTTTTAATCCTGAAAAAAATTAACGGTTTCTACGTGATAATGGATAAAACTGCGGAAAGCTAATTTATTATATTTAGGACTAAACTACAACTTGTTTTTTTGCAGAATCTTGTATGTTACCAGCATTAATCATCCTTACAATAAGCGTGTCGAAATATTTTAAAATCCTCTTCCATAATGTGAGTACGCATTTACTATTTCCAAAAAAGCCTTTATTTCGGTAATTTAATTTTAACGAAATTTGAAGCCATTTTTCTCATATTTTTTCAATAGTGCCCGAAAACAGCTCGCATGTGTCATGGCGCCGGCTTGACGTCACGGTTAAGTAAACATGTCAGTGTCTATGCGTTATGAGCGGCGGATGACCTATGATCAGCGGAGTTTACTTAAGCGTGACGTCATACGCCGTGATTGTTGTTTCGGTCAAAATGGCTGATTGCAGTATTTTAATGTTTAATTTTATGAAAATCTTAATAATCGGTTTTTATAAATAAAACTAAACCTGTGTTAAAATTTTTATTAATCTGACTTCTCTCATAAAATCATTGAATTGGCGATTTTTTGATACTGTCTTCATGCGTATTTAAATAATATCATTAATCCGCTTCATGGGATATTTATAATTAGTTGAACAGCAGTAGGTAGAATTAGGTTTGATACCCATTTGTATTGTAACGTAGAGCAGTACTATACGACTTATATGCTACGTACGAGTATGTTCCATTGTAGACTAGTTTGGTGTTAACCACCACTCAAGATGTCTAATGTAGTGAAAGCAACCTGCAGCAGAGCTGTCAGATAGCGGTTACTGCAGCCCATTGCAAATGCACTACAAATTGTACTGTTATTTATTCTGTGGCAACGGGGATGTAACTGGGGGCATTTGTGGACGTTTTTGAGTTTACATCGGGCTTAAGATAGTGGGTGTGAGAGATAAGGTGAAGTGAGGCGTAAAATAAAATGCTGGAATTATAAATTACAGATTATCTGTAAGACGAATAAAAATAAGTATTCCAAAAAATATTTTTAAAAACAAGTTTTTATTGTATTGTTATCGGAGTTACACACATATATCAAACTTAAGCTCAATCGGACAGCGGGAAGTGGTTCAAAATTGAGTTGCAAGATTCCATCCGAACAAACATACATAATTAGATACATAGAAGCAAGTTAAATAAAAGCTTTTAAAAAGCTACAGGGTATTTGTGTTAGTTAATATAAAAAGGTCTTTTAAACACTGTTCAAAATATCTTAACAACTTCAATTTCAACAACAACAACAAAGAATTAAGTGATTTTTTAAATGTGTGAAAACCACGTTCGTTTTCACAGTAAAATTATTTAGTTATGTTTACAAACTCAGCTCGACCCTTTTAAAATGTTTCGATCCTAAATTTAAATTTTTACCAAAATACCGTAGTTTTAAAACCTTAAAATGGTAGTGTTTAAAGTAAATAGCTCCCTAAAATAACATTAATTAACACAGGTTGCTCTTAATGGACCTTTCGTCATATTAGACTTTTAAAGTACAGTAAGTAAAGTCTATTAAAAATTCTGAGAGTGGACTTATTATTTTTTGTAGTTAGTAGCTGATATAAAGTTTCGTACTTTTATTTATTAAGTACGTAAGTACAGATATAATTTAGAAATGTTAGAACTTGTCCTAAAAGGCAACGAAATTAAAAGTATACATATATTTAAGAGTACCTTTAGTATCGTTTCACTAAGCTTAAACATATCAGTTTGTATGTTTGTTGGTTAATCAGGTAGAAATAGCTATACTGAATGAGATGAACTTATACCCTGGATTAACGCCTAGGCTACTTGTAATCCCGGAAAATATGTGTGAAGCCGCGAGGCGCAGCTAGTAGCCAAAATCAGTCATATAACAGTAGCGCAGTCTAAAGGGGCATCAATAGACACACGGCTACTTCACATCATATTATTATGATCACGCCGTCAGTGAACGCGTTCCTCACATGAAACACAATCATTTTGCAATTGATTGCACCTAATTGCCAGCGTGGTGGAATACGACCTAATCAACCTTCGAGGGTAGACCTGTATCCCAGCAGCGGGACTATAATATTATAGGTTGCATATGATGATGATGAATCAAACAATTATAACTTGCTAATCGTTTAGTATCAGAAAAAATAAATTGTGATACGAGATTAAAAACTATTTATTTAAAACATGGTTGCTTGGAAGGTTTGTCTGTTATCAATAAACTTGCCAAGTCTTAAGCTTATCCTAGCAAACAGGCCGCCTGATGGTAAGCGATCGCCATTGCGTATGAATACCATTACACCGAAAAGAACTGTAAGAACCGTTTCTGAAGACTATCGTAAGAGTAAAGAGCAGAAAAATTGTTGCATAAAGAGTGTCTATCCATCTATCTACAGTACCAGGCGATAAACATTGCACACCGACCTTTGGAAAGAGACAATCGGCTGATTTCGGCTTCGTAGAGCGTTATCTCTGTCGCACGAAATATCGCATTCTATCGCACTTGAACAACGACTGACAAAACGTCACATACCTATAGTGTTAAATTAGCCGATTGTCTCTTTCCAAAGGTCGATGTGCAATATTTATCGCCGGGTAGTAGGTACTGTACAAGATATTACTCCGCTATTTTCTCAGCTTCGAAAAGCATTAGACAGTCATAACTATACCCTGAATGTGGGTTACTTCCACACCTGCCGTCTAGGTAAAGCCTCTTCACAGTCCGACCGACTCGTAAGTCGCCGTCACCACCAAAATGGAACCCGACTAACGGTCGAATGTAGGAACACCATGATTCCGTAATAAGCGAGGACTTGCAACAGTGTTATTCGAGCTTTTTCGATTTGAAAATGGAGAAGAACTGGATATAAAATACTGATTTGAAAGGAACCGTTACTAATATTTTTTAAATTGTAATTTTTTATTTTTTTTACCTTTTTTATCTTTACTTCTTGTTATTTTTTGCTCCAGTAAATATTGTAAAAAATATTTTATTGTATATTAAATTTTAGAGACCGATGTTTAATTTTTTTTTAATAAAAGTAGGGTATGATATATTTTATCTAGAATTAGACAAAGTTATTCATAAATGATTTTGGAATTCTAAAACCATGCCGAAAAGCATTTGTTGTGAGAAAGTGAGATGGATGGTCACCCCAGCGGTGCCTTTACGTAAATTTACGGCTGAGGTTCACACTATGAAATGCTCAGACCTGGATTGCACGTTAGTTTGTTGATGGTTGCAGGTTAGTGTGTGCCAGCCATTATTATTGTAGGTTTAGCAATTTCGAAACCTCTAGAATATTTATGAAAAATGATGAAAAAATCAGATTTAACTACGCAGAAGAAAGTTTTTCAAGATGCTTTTGTGCTACATGTCACGTTTAGTCCCATTTAAACCTGGTGGCTTAAGTGTTAAAAAGCTAGCTAGTTAGCTTATGTGCTTTTAAGCTTCATAGTCTGGAACACCGAGGTAAGGTGGCTTGCCCGGCGATTTTCTACAGGATTCATTTTGGAGAGTGTGCTTCAGAGCTACACGACCTTATACTGCCATCCCCTTTCCAATACAGGACAAATAGAAAGACGCCCTTTTACCATCCCTACACTGTCGATTTCCCCTGGATACGTACAAAACGGTTCGAGTCCACGTTTCTAATCCGTACAGCCCGGGAATGGAACAGACTTCCGGCTTCCTTGTGCACTGAGAGTTCCCCGATATAATCTTGGACTTTTCAAGGTCAGAGTGAATGTGAATCTTCTCAATCTGAGTGATCCATCTTCGACCAGATCGTCGCTTACCAACAGGCAAGTTGTTGGTCAAATGCGGATTTATTCTTTATAAAAAAAAAACCTATACAACTACGTTGTTGTCAGGCAAGTTGGTGGTCCAATGTGAACATATATTAGCGACAAAAATATTATAAATTAATAATAGTCATCCGTGAGAAAATGCAACAACCGTCTCAATAGTTTACTGTAGTTTTAAATGACCTAACAACTAACGCGCTTTCTTGTTCCCAAAACATGGCCAATTATAATTTTACATCTTGAAGTAACACGACTGTACCAGTGTCATTATACGAATTAGCTCAACGAGTAAATAGAAGTTTCAGTAGCATTAAAGCACTCAACAAAATTACCCAGGTTTACTCTAATTTTACTTTGATTTACAAAGCAAATTAAGCGTTACAAAACAAAAAGCCAAAACTTCGTAACGAAGATTGCAGTAAACTCTTTACTCCTTTTCTTTACAAAAGTATAAATTAAAAGGGTCCATTACAGTTTTTTGTCCAAGTTGAGTCTTGAGCTTTGCCCCGCTAAGCAGCTTGTTTTCATTTCCCCTTTGAAATAAACAAAGGGATTTTATTTTAGTATCTTATGGATACAGAAAAATATTTGAACATATACTATGCTAAACGACTATGCGTTCTATTGCGGATCTACTTGTAGATTTCTCTAAAAGTGAGAAGGAATTGTGAGTTTTAATTTTTCTAAAAATACTGTTTAAACGTCTCTTTTATATTTTTATTTTTTTTTCCCAAAACACATTTAAAAGCACTAGCAATTTCCAACTCTCCTGCATACCTACAAAGAATTAGCAAAAAATTAATAAAAAATATATAAAAGTAATCTCAGTGTTATAAGTGTCTAACTTATTTTCTATTTTACTCGTATTTTTACACACACGCTCACAGTCATTGTCGTTTAAAAAAAAATTGTGTGACGTGATTCACTAGAATTCTGCTCTAACAAGCGTTTGAAAAGTTATAACAATACAAAACTTCTGCTTTTGAGATAACTCATTCGTATTTCTAGAGAATCGTTAAAAACTTATATAACCCGGTCACAATATCTGTGCACTTCGCTGGAATGCGTATAGCCTTATATAGTCGCACTGTCGCACCGGGGAGTGCGCGGAGAGGTGACAGGGGAAGCGGGATCCTCTCCCGCTTCCCCTGTCACCTCTCTATATAAGGCTATACGCACTCCAGCGAGGTGCACAGATATTGTGACCGGGTTGTACTTAGTTTGAACTCTTGAAATCTATGCGGAATTTTGCTTCGATTGTTATTCAAATGTTAATTGTTATACAAACTTTTCTTATCAAGGAATTGGACCAAACTTTTTTGTCTAATTATTTAAAATTTTATTTGACTTACATTTTAGTCGAGAAGGTATAAGTTATTTAAAATAAACATAGTTTTTTAAGTTGCATATTAAGTTTTCCGGATCTCAAAAGCAAGTCAATCCCCGAGGTTAAAATATTATAAAACCAAACACGTAATTTAACTGTAACTGTTGTTTACGGTACTGAACTCATATTTCTTTTACGTACCCATTTTACGGTAAAATTTGTAGGTTATTTATGCAATAACGTCCAAAAGACTTTAAAATTTCATCCTAAACAATTTCAATAACATTTATTTCTTAAGAATACAGATAGGTAGCACACTTAACTGATTCTTGAATGTTTAATCGAGCCTAAAAGTCTATGAGTTTTGCTTCTTTCTGAGCACCAATTCTTAGTAAAGTTGTATCTTCATTCTTCACCCTCACAATAAATAAATAAGAGAACAATTTTGCTCAAGAAGGAGTGACTAGGCGTATATTAGGCCCGCTGTCAGAGTTTATTACCTTGAAATCGTATTTTAATTGTTCTTAAAATGGAATAACTATTTTAATGTTTTAAGTGTTTTACCATTTTATACGATCCATATTAATTTTTGACGTAGGTAAACTATAATACCTTAGATATTTCATCACGTGATATTTTCGCTGAAATACTTTTTCCTAAAATCCACTGATTAGTTCGGTTTTGATTGAAATAGTAGATAGAAACCGACAAAATACCCTATTGAAACTAACGTGGTTTTCACGGGAATACTCACGTAAAAATTAAGTCGTCTACTACGACTAGTTTCAGTCACATTCGGTGACCTTCATCAGGCGAGTTTACAAACGTGACGCGCTCGCGGTTGCGACTCGTTTAGTTTGGTTAGTGTAATTATAACAAAAATACCCAAAAGTACAAAATAAAAACACCCACTAACATTTACTTCCTTTAAAAATGTAACATTACTAAGACCGATGATTTTAGGATGAGGTAAGGTAAGGAAATGTTGAGAATAGAGCTGAGAATAGAAAACATGGGGGAAGGAAAGAGATAGCAATAGAAGAAAATGGCGATACCGCTTCTCAGGCAATTATCCAACTCGGGTAATGGACAAGGAAGTGTCTTGCACCTGAGACGAGTAAATTTTAGTTTACAACGCCATCCATAAGGCACAATTTCATTATTATATCTACAAATAACTTCCTTCTACGCCATGAAATGAGCTCAGACGTCGCAAGCCAAAATGGACCTTATTGAAGTAGTCGGTAGGATATAGGTCGTTGAAGTAATTTTTATGAGTGACACTAAGCCTGTCGTAAGAATTCTCATCAAAAGGTAAAGAACACAATACGGCGAATGTAGCTTTCATGTCTTTTGCGAAGATACGATATACTGTTTATTTCTGACATACCTGGCGTAATGAAGAAGTATCTATTTATTTTCTTTGTTGGTTAATGTTCTTCGGAGAAAAAGATAGGTCTCGATTTTCAGAAACTAATTTCTTACTTTCGGCACTAATTCTGTTTTTCCAGAACTGGATCTTGTGTTTAACCATTAAAGTACTGTAAGCTAGGAAAATAGGTATTTAATTAATTTTGATTTGGTATGAAGCCAATATATTTAGTTTTTTTCTAATTTAGGTCTGGGATTTAATTTTCTTGTTTTTTTAATAAGTCTACTTTAGACCATTGTGGGTATTCATCTAATATTCTTTATTACTCTTCTATCTACTATTTCTTCGTAAAAATCAAATACATATTTTGAAATTATCGCTAAGCTGACATTACATTAACATCGCAGACAAAATTAAATGTTTAGGACAATTTAAAAAAACCTAATCATATTGTTACGTTAGTGGAATTAAACGCATTAGTACATTTTCAATTAAAAAAAAATGATAGATAATTAAATTTATTATTTTCTTTTCAAATATACGTACAAAATAAAAAACACCTAAACATACGGTTCAAAGCGTAAAGTAGAAGTCAACCACCAAAAACAACAACATTAAAAAATTACACAAAAAATCACTTAAAGCACCGAGCAGCGCAAAACAAAACTCGTAACTCCGGCAAAAGGAAAAAAACAAGCCAAAGAAATAAAAAGACACAGGTAAACTTCCTTGTCGCGTTTTACAAGTTCCCGGTCTTATGCCGGCTTAAAGGATTATCATCTACTTCTCTGATACATCCCCAGATAATCTTGAACGCGTAAACTCACTCTAATGCTGGTTCAGCTCTTACGGCTTATATTTCACTTAGTCTTGGGTTTTACTAAGAAACGGGAATGCGGACGATCAATTCTGAGTCAAATAATTCCCAATTGACTAACTAACCAATTTCAAGTTTGTTGAAAATTAATTATATTTTATAGAAAAGAAGTGGGTTTACTACCAACTTAAGTAGGTGGGGCACCAAGTCCAAGGTACGTTCATAGCGTTCCTTGGACTTGGTGTTTGTAACCGATCACTGATTTTAAACAACAGACGACACGGTTAATTTTCACACGAGTGACCTGACCAATTGACCATGAATGGCATTTACGATGCAGCATTATTGTAGTTAAATGCAACATCTTGATGTAATTTTTACGGCCAGTCATATTGTCATATTTTTTTTCTTGGTTTGATTTGGTCCACGATATAATAGTTATTAAGTCAGCAATTTGGAACCAATTTGTTGACAGTAAACTTTTTCGCCTTTCCTTCTTAGAAAACTAAGACCTAACTTTAACAACGGCTGGTTGCTAAAACAACCTAATAAAACAAAACACTTCGGAAATCCGGCATTAGCCACCCCTAACAAATAATAGACCAATCCATCAGGTTTTACTTGATAAACTTTTGGCGACGCTGTACCTAGTAACTAATAATTAATCTGTGACGTTCCTAATGAAACTTGGAATGAGGTTCTAATAATAAAATCGTAATGAGGTGGTGGCTTTGGTCCTAATTCCTCCCAGAGGTCCGGCTGCGGATCCACAAGATGAGACGGAAGTACCTTCCATCTAATTTTGCCTTTTCTGCCTATTGGCCGCAAGATAATTAGTCATGTATTTGTGCAGTCAATAAATTGGATGAGTGACCAACTGGAAAATAATACCTACTTCTTTTACAAAATCTTGGTATACTTATAAAACCTCCCTAAAAAAATGTTTGTCCGTTTATTTACGCAGAAAAAATTCTACGAAATAAATGAAAACAAAATGTGTGAGCATCTGATAACGACAAGTATTCTTCTAAACTCAGTTACTCGTAATTACTACAACAACAGTCCATGGAGACCAAAGTCCCCAATAACTTTGGCCTTCAAGAAATTGAGGCTATATCTTTCAAGCACTATGCCCAACCACTCCGCCTCCCATCTGGCACTCAACTACGAGTATTTACGAAGACTGTCGTAATACCCGCCGCCCATCGACTCGAAAACTGCAGGCAAACTACTACCATTTAATATGACGACCCAATAAATTTGACTAACGTACCATTACCGGAATAAGAAATAAGCTCCATATTTCATCTTCTTACCTCCTCAACTTGTGTCTCTTGACCACATTATAGCGACAGTAAGACAACTTTGTTGATTCGCTTTAAAAAAAATGGCGTCGCTTTTACGTTGGCTGCTATGTGCACAAAAAAAAAAAGCAGTGATCTATCAACAAATCAAAAGATTTTTGAGACACTAATCATAGCCAAAAGTATTTTTGTGTAATTTTATTGGCATCAATAAATTAATTTAAAAAAAGCATCGAAAAAAAACTGTGGTTTTAGTCACGTTTTTCCCCAGCGCTGTTCTAATAAAGTTGTTCACAAACTGATACTATCGGTTAATTTATGTTTCCTACTGACGTTGCTAGTTTTCTGTATTTATTTTGTAAAGATCAGAAACACAATACCATTTTTCTCATAGAATTTTCCAGACGGTTGGTGAAAGATAATTATGATCCGTAAAACTCCTGTCTTTTGTATCATCTTCAATAGAGAAATTACTACAAAAAAGCAACGAACGTCAATATTGAAATACGACGGTAATATTTGAATGACGAGTATCATTTTTTTAACTAACCTTTATTGCATTGTCACCGGAGTTAGGTACACGCGTAATTTCAGATCAATCGGATATCGGGAAGTGGTTCAAAATTAAACCCGAACAAACATAGATACATATTTACAAAGTTACATTACAAGCATATACTGCAATTTAAATTAAAGTTTTTTGAAATATCTAATGTCTTATAAGAAGGTCGAAAACTAAGAAACCACCACACGCAACATTAATTGTAAATATTGATTAACTAAGATAATTAAAAAAGTTCTATTCACAGTTGAAATGCGGAATTAAGTTTATCTTTTTCCACTGCACAATAGCAACACTGTCCGGAACAGAACACAGAGACATGCGACATGGCGCAACAAAACTAAAAACTATCCTATTGCTCGTTACTGCACTGTGACTTGTCTTGTCCTTGCCTCCCCCTCCGGTGTCGAGAACTAATAAACGAGTGACACTAATTGGTGAGAGCTTCCCTTCTTTGTGGAACCACTCACAATGAAAATTCTTTAAAAAATCCCGCCTAATACTTCGGCCCCGTATTTTTTTGGCCATTATTTAAAACGACAGAATATTAGACGTAAAGAGGCCTGTCTTTAGATTTTTTTTAAGAAAATTTGCGCTGAGACCAATTTTGAGGCCCGCGTTGCTTGAATAGAGGTAATTGACATTTTTTATATTTTTATTTCGGGTAGTAAAATTCTTCAGACGGTGAACATTTGGGAAGAATGTTTATGTTAGCTAATGGCCAGAGGTAGCTATTATAATGGACAATGTTATGATCGTGGCAAAAAACGTTTTGAAGTCATCATTTTGTATTAAAACATCGTGGCTTTGACAATGATAACGAATTTTGGGAGTGGAAATTCGATCATTGCAATTTTTTTTTCTTAACTTTACTTATTTTTTTTTTTCAATTACGCCATCAATGACATTTTTAAGCAAGTAGATGGCATTTTTATTTTATACTGAATAGTTATTACACAATTTTGCTTTTAACGTAATTATCATAATTCACAATCATCCCTGTTTCCACTAGCATCCATTAACAGAAAACAGTGTAAAGGCAATCAAAGGTCAAATTATTAAAATCAGTAAACATAAAATTTCATTACGAACTTTTCCCCGAATCAAGCCTAGTTTATAGCTTCCAGCTAGCCGTGAATAATAGGTATTAGTGGTGAGCAGAACACAATTATACTTATAGGACTATACAGGGTGTGGCGTAAAGTGTGGATAATCCTTTACCTACGGCTGGGAGACATCACGACTGTTCGGAAAATGGCAATTTGTATTCAGTAAAAGAGTCACGGTATCCGCACTAAAATTGGACATTTTTGAAAATTTGAGGAAATGTAACTTCAAAAATGTCCAATAACTCGAAACTCGTGACACTTTTACAGAATACAAATTGACTTTTTTTGAACAGTCGTGATGCCCAGCCGTAAGTAAAAGATTATCCACTCTTTACGTCACACCCTGTATGTTCCAAAACTATGATAGTAGCGTGCTCTTATAGGAATAATCAAGCTCTATCCGGGCCCGTCGACATTTCGTTGACATTTTGATAGGGACACAAAGAGAACTTCAAAGTGTAATTGAATTCGTCTCTTGATTGCTAAAATTAGAATGTATTCAGACTCTATCATCAGAATCACATCAGAGACTCGAATTAAAGAGATATGTGCTGTGAGAGAAATAGTATCGATTCGAATTTCCTTTCATCTGTCGCATTTGCTCATTTTTCCGGCACAATACTATGAAGAGTTTTAGTTATTTAGAATTGTCAAATTTTACTTACCTTAGAAAATGTACACGGAATTGAGCCTAAAGTTTTGCAAAAAAATTAAAAACTTGTGATTTTTATAGTGAGATAGAGTCGATATAGAAACGACACAAGACACAATTGAGCTAATTTAGGACCATGCTAAATAGCGCACTAGGAAAAAGCAAGCCACTTATTGAGCAGGAATCAAGTGTCTTATTATCTAGCTAGCTGCTCATTGCAATCAGCTTTATTTGAAATTTGAACTGAGTTCTAAGTGGCTTATTCTCAGAGTAGGTACGAGTAGGTACTCCAAGAAAAGGTTTCAAAATACTCCACGAAAAATACATCAAAATAATTAATAATGTTGGTAATTTTGGTTTCAATCTGCTCCATAGCATATTCAAAGTTCCGTGCTACTGGTTTCTAAATAAGCCATAAATATGTGTAGATTTTTTATGTTTGATACTCAATCACGCAACAAAAAGGTCTAAACGAATTGAAAATCATTTGGTATCAAGGAAGCTTTTATCCTGTATTAAAATAAAGGCTACCTTTAATATCGAAAAAAATTGACGATTCTATTGGATCCTATTGGATAGCAAACAAGCGAAACCAGGGATCGTATCTAATAGGTAAATAAAGTTACCGTATCAAAAATAATATGATGCTCAAATTATATTATGTTCGAATAAAATTAATCAACCATACCTAATTAAATTCACGTTTAAGCAAACACAAAAGCAAACACAATTTACTCTATAAAAGCTAATTCAATATTGGCTGTATGATACAAGTATAATTATCGATAACTAATATTTTTAACGATAATAAAATAATACTCTAACAATTTGATTTAAACATGGCTATTAATGACACAAAAGTTCATTGATTCCGATTAGTGGTCGATTAGAAGATATGACTGCAGCAATGGGCTTCAAAGTGAGCTGATTAATATACCTATAGTGTATAGGGTGACAAACATCGCCGCCACATCAAAGGCACGAACTCTTTTGGCAGTGTATTTACTATTAAAAAACAATTTAGTTTAAAAAACTACAAAACACGCATAGTCATCGGTCTTTAACAGGTGTGCAAAGTTTGAATTAAATCGGATCGTTCAAAGTAGGGCAAAATCGAGCTCAAAGGAGTCGGAAACATACATACATACTGAAAAGATGATACTTAATGAAAAGGTGAAACTAATAAAAGCGTGTTAAAAAAATTGTACATATTTCATTCTCGAACATTCTCATTCGGGGTAGTGTCTCATTTTAGTTGGAAGTGCTATTACGAAAAATGCAAGTTGTGGGAAGTGCTTCTTTTGAAGTGCGCGTTTAAAACCTAACCCGTTTTATCGATAGGCATGTCAAAGGTTTTTCAGGCGGCCAATAACTCTGACACCAGGGTGAGGACATACGAGTACATACTTTCTATGTAATCCTACTATTACTATAAATGTCAAAGTTGGATTGTTTGTGAGTTTGGATGTATGTGAGTTTAGATGTTTATTGCTCAAATGTGCAAAGACGGTATAACGGCAAAAACAGTAGATATAAATAGTTGACAGTCACCTGGGGCCTTATTCACAGAAGCACCTGAGATGTCTTGCCGTAAACATATGACGTCATACCACGCTTTAAACGCAAACGCGAAGTTTCATTCTGTTAGGTATCTAATTTGTAGTTGGCAAATAGAATACGATTTCTTGAAGATTCCACGCAGTTATCTTACTACTTGCCATTGCGCGGAACGAGTTTAAAAGACCGGACAGAATAAGGGCTCTGCTTAGTTACAGTTAACTATCACCAATAGTTAACCCTCGCCTGCTTAGTTAACTATAGCTTAATTGATAATGCAGATACGATTCGGTCCACTCATTAGTTTAACTGAGAAATAAATGGATATCACCACGGCTGCTCACCGCTTTAACTGCTTTATTAACTGGTGCAGTTTATCTGTTATGTGACGGGTCCAAATTAGGTTCATGTGTGTTTAAAGTTATAATGAGAATTAATTTTCTTTTTCGATAATAATTTTTATCATAGGTTATGAGTAGGGACCGGATTTTATGCAGTTGCATAATTATGCAAATAGGCAAATGCATATATTCTGGTTCCCGGGTCTCATTTTCATCGATTATTCCACTTTTTCTCTTAACTTATGAGTAAAGAGTATGCTAAACTGAAAAGGATTCATAGTTGGTACACATTTTGAACAACGTTTACCAAAGAACCAAAAATCACGGAAAAAACCAATCGACTGAATGAACTCATTTATTTTTTTCCTGAAATAGTATTGGTAGCAGGATAGCAGACAAAACCGCGAGGCACAGCTAGTTCTCATAGAAATATACCTAAAAACATTACCCTCTTTCTACGGAAGTCGGTTCAACAAAAAAGCCTGTTGAATAATTTAGTCGTCGAATAATATAATATTTCTCAAATCGAAATAAAAGATAACAGGGTCTGGTCCAAAAAAACTGCGAAACATTAAAAACACGAAATATTTACCTTTAATTAACGCTGTACAGAATGTCTAATATTATTTTCCAACATATTTTACACCTGTTACCAAAAAAGCTAAAGCGGTAGCAAACAAAACCGTGAAAATATATTCCCGCAGTTCCGTTTTTGTGGAAAATGAAACGCAAAAATGTTATATTCGTGAAAGAAAATACGAGACAAAACGTGTGAAAAGCCTACAGTAATACAGAAGAAATATTTAACGCAAAGTACTTATTATACAATAGATTAAGTATAGATTATTATCATAATTATCGCGTTGTTTTTTCTAGTAAGATGTGTTTTGCAAATAGAGAGAAAATTGTTGAGATTTGTTAAAATATTTTTTTATGCTATTGAGTGATGAGACGAAAAAATTGCTCGCCTGATGATAAACGTCATGTTTGCTCATAACAGGTCTGTGTTACCCAGAATTTTAACTCCAAGACCATGCGCGGCACAACACTGCACTCGTCACCATAATATTACTATATTATTAATACTTAGATACTTACTATAATCCCTAGCCTGAAAGAAATTTCTAAAGCCGCCAATTGTTGCACTAGTTTTAACCCGGCGTCACGGGGTTTAAAAATTGTTACACCGACTGCGGGGTTGGGTCATTTCGACCCGACACTTCAACTTCCGATAATTTAATGTTTTCTTAAGAATTTAATAGTGTTTTACAAATTAATTGTTTATGAATTAAAAAATAATTGTGGCACTCAAATGTAATGTGTAATTTATTTATTAATTTACGTGTAATTTACATTTTTCTAAAATCAAAAAAAAAATCAACTTTGCATTCCATAGGCCAATATCGTTTAAATAAGTATAAAATAACAGTTACGTTTAAATTTTTGTGGTTTTTTAATTAAAAACAACTTCACGCGCATGTAAAATCAATATACCTAAGTAAAAACTAAAAAGTGTTCTTATCGCTAATATAAATTTCTTCCAAATGAATTTAAAATGTTAATTAAACAAAGATAATTAATTCATTTAATCGTTTTTATTATTTTCAAGTTTGAATTGTATAAAAAGTAAAAAAAGTTTTAGACTTTTAACTCAAAGAAAAACACCAAAAGTAATGACAAAATATTATAGTTATGTATGGAGAAAATGGCGCGAAATTGATACTACGTACGCGGGGATGGCTCATATTGACCCATTTTTAACTTTGCACGCACTGTAGCTCCGAACGTAGTCGATTTATAACTGATTCTGTGTTAGCAACACATAAAATAGTTCATAAACTCCAGCTACCGAGAAAGCAGCAACGTCGATGGTAGATATTCTGCAAAATGAACCAACCCTTGTAAGCTTTACCTACGCGCCCACGACTAAGCTAATCGGCATCGAAGACTTTCTTGTAAATAGTTTTTTCATTGTTATGGAATTCATATTAAACAGCAAGAGTTTGTCCTTAGTGATAAAAGAAGATAAGAGCACTAGTTTTTTAACATTTTAAATTTAAATTTTTTTTTAACTGTATATTTGTACTAATAGTAGATAATCTTGACTACATTTAATTTTATATTTTATTTATTCAATGTACAGTAATTTTACATACGACCTGTTTGGCTCAGCAATAGTATATCTGTCCTATAAGCCAGAGGTCCCGGGTTCGATTCCTGGCCAGGCAGATGTTTGAATGATGAATTCAAAAATCTGTTCTGTGGCTGGGTGTTCGTTGCCCTTGTCTTTGTGTGTGTCCATCGCATTCCCGACACAGGATATCCTAGTCGAGCCATGAGTGTGAAACGTTTACTGTTTATTTATTATTTATAATTCTAATTCTAATAATCTCTTTACTAAAAATAACATAAATTTTGCCTATCAACTCTCATAGAGATGTGTTTAGAAATCCAGCAACACTCAATATCAGGATTTACAGATCACTGGTGACTGTTGTAAGCTCACTGAACTGAGATAGACTCATTTCCGTTAATAACATAACAGGGCAATATTAAACAACATGTAATGTTATAACATAAAAGAGATATTATTGTGCGTTGTACATTTTGTACAATCAGTTGCAGAATAGTCCATTTTGAAAGCAATAAAATGTTGGCGATACTGACGTGCCAAAAATTTCGGTCACTCAGAATGAGGTAGGAATGTAATGATAATATTTTATTAATGTTATTAAACAAAGAAATCAAAAATCAGAAACATTTATTGACCTTAAATAATATTGGATGTACGATTACATGTATTGATACAGGTAGATAAGTCACGTTTACAAAGATATTTTGGAATATCTACCTAAAAATAATGAAACTGAAAAAAATTAAAGGTATACCTAAAACATAATGTTTATGGCTGTTGCAAAGATATATTTTATATGCGTTGTATAGTTTAAGTACTAGTTAGTAGTAGTAAGTTGTAATAGAAGCTGTTAGTATTATTAATTAAAATGGGAATACGTGAGTATTCTCGTTTTAATTATAACATTTTTTTACTGTAGTTGTTGAGAATTTTGACAATCACGAAGCATGATTATCTATGCCCCGCAGTTGGACTCGCGCGGCTATGAAAAAGACAGATAATTATGATAATAACAAGAACATTATTTTTACAAAACAAAAAACAAAAACCGACTTCAAAAGACCGACTATTGAGTTATTCATCTATTTGTCGCGCACGTAGGTACTTAATGCAAATTTAAGACTTATATAGTTTTCTCATGGATACCATTATCAGAACTGGACTACATTGAAATGGAACCAAATGGGAAGCGTCAGCTTTCTAATAAAAAAAAAATCATCAAAATCGATTCACCCAGTCAAAAGTTATGAGGTTAACAAACATAAAAAAAAAAAATAAAAACATACAGTCGAATTGATAACCTCCTCCTTTTTTGAAGTCGGTTAAAAAGTAGTCTATGTCCTTTTACAGAAAAGGACACCTGCGTATGCAAAATTTCATGATGATTGGAAGCGTTACAAACAAACGCTACACGCTTACACGTTTATAGTACAAGTTAGGATATGACGTCTCGCGAAATACTCACGCAAGGATGAACAGTCAAGTATATTTCAAAACGTGATAAATTAAGTTTTTATATTAAAATCCTTAGTGTTGATTTAAGCAGCATCAGGTGTTTATCCTTGGTAAACCATTGAGAGCGAAAATGACGCGGCTAGAACAATTATTTAGAGGTATACTCGTATCTGTGTGTATTCTTGTTTATTTTAAGTGTTTGGAACTATTGCATTAAAAAACTCCAACGTCGAAACGGCTGAACCAATTCTGATAAAACATGTCTACGAACTACCGATAGTAAAAAAACTGCATCCAAGTCGGTTCACCCGTTTAAGAGTTACGGTGCCACAGAGACACACATAGAGATAAACTTAAAACATCCTTCTTTTTGCGTCGGAGGTTAATAAAACTGAAGCTGACTGTACTAGTAGACCAGAAGCTTTCATTCGTAAATCTAATTACTGGTCTCAACAATACAAAGGAAGCTGCCATGAAAGGCGTTATATCTGTTCACAATAATAGTTACTAAGAGGCTGGAGATCAAATGGTTTATTGTTTGAAGGTATTTGAAATATTTCTATTGAAATAACAAATAAAAAGAAAATAAATAAAAACAATATAAAATATGTAGGTATATGATATATATTATTTTAAAGAAGCAAAATGAAAACAAAGAATTTAAAGAATATAAAAAATAAGCTTTTATTGTATTGTCCTCGTAGACACACTGGTGTACCAAAATTGAGCTCAATTGATCATCGACAAGTAATTCAAAAATCAGTTACGGGATTTCGTCTATACTATTTATAAAAGCTTGTAAACAAGAAGGAATTTCAATTAATTCGAAAACCGTTACGTCATGTTTCTGTAAAACGCACTTATAGATTTTGTGTGAGTGTTTACGTATTTACCAATCGATTATAAATAGAGTAACGTTATGTTTTAGATTCAGTTTTTTTGCGATCAGATCTGATTCTACTGAAAGTGGTTTTAACGTAAATAAATTAGATATACATTACTGAACAACACGATTTAATAGTTAAAATTATTTTTCTCAACTTAAGTCATTGGGTACGTACGAGTACATAGGTATTTTTTTACATGAAGTGGTTACTAAATAAAACAAAAACAAACACTTTAGATGTAATATAAATAAATACACTCCAACGCCAAACAATAAAATATAAAAATTGAGACAAAAATCGGCTTACCTCGCAATCCAAAAGTGTCTCCAACCACTCACAAAAAAAACAGTCCGTAACTTTAAAACGCTTAGCTTCGAAACTTCGCAGATACGATATCTGAATACGCAGTACGCAGCGTAGCACGAGCAATACGACGACCACAAGGCGACTGACTACGCCAGTACGCCACCCCGGACTTTCGGGGCGGGGATCCCGAAAAGCAGAGAGGGAGTGGATTCGTTAAAGGGGATGCTGCAAGGCTTAATGGGTAGTCACTGTATAGTAAATTATTAAGGGTGAAGCCAGACAGTGTAAGAGGATTTATTATGATTTTTTGATGCCTGCAAAGAGGTTGAATGCGGTAATTTAATATTGGCCTTGGGAAGCTTTACGACCCGATTATACTTTGGAATTACGAGGATTTGGATTGAGGCGAATGAGTTGCAAAATGAGAAAATAAGAAAAATATAGTCTTCTGTTTACAATTTTTTGTGTCTGGTTTAGTTTCTTTGGAACCTGTTTAACGTTCTTATTGAATCATTAAGAGACGTTTTTTGGCAACATCAAAGAAACTAATGTTGCGTAGATTGTTATTCAGTTTATTTGGAACACGTGAGTTGAGTAGGTAATAGGTAATTTAACCAATATTGACATGTCAGTGACCAAGTCTTGTCAGGGGTCAAAACAATCACTATCTCTGCGAGATCCTAAACCAACATTCAACCAGATTGATTGAATCCGATGTTGCCAGAGGCAACCCACGTTTTCCTTAAATTTTAAACAATTTTTTTTTTGTCGATTGAGGTCTATCACAATTTGTTTATTTATTTGATGTATATGTTATTATATCAGGATCAAATTACATTAGAGAAAATTTCAAACAAACTGTCAAAATTAAAAAATTGTTTTTGTTATAATAAAATCTTCAAGCTAGGGTATTTGTGTCTAATTAGTAAGTAAGTACTAGTATTTTAACTTGTGATTAGATGATTTAATGTATATGATTTTGAAATGTAGAGAATTATAAATTTATTAAAACAAAATTTTGTCTCTGACAACACAAAAAAAGCAATATTACATTTTGCTGACCGCAACAAAAACGATTTCTGTCAAAACCCCTATAGAAAAAAAAAACGCCGTCGACAGAAATAAAACAAGTACGGATTAACAGCATGATTAAAAGATTCGATTTGTTTCAGCTTCGTCGAGATTTTCTTTTTATGCTTTTCCTCGTGGGTTGCTAATGGAACTGGAATAGCTAAATGTGTTGAGGAAATATAGTGGAAACTAATGGCAACTCTAATTAAGCGTAGACTTATTTTATGCTTAGCACGAGCGGCTGAACTGAGGCGCTGGAAACACTGAAATTGTCTGCCGTTTTCAAGCTTTTCCGACTAAACTGCAAATACTTAGTTTTGTACAACTATTTTTTGTGGAAACTGCAAGTCTGATTTCAACGAAACTTTGCTTGTGAATCGGGTTTAAAAATATTTTTTGGAACGACTAATTTTAAAACGAAAATAATGAAATAGAAAATTGGTTCCAGTTTAATTTTCAGCGTAAAAAAATACCGAGATCTAAGAAAAAACCAGAAAATAGAAGAGTTTTACGACAACATTTCATACGAGTACACAATTCCTTTCAATTTGTTCTAAGAGCGAAATAAAATAGTCAGAAAGCTTAGCAGCGCAGAGTATAAGCTCTAAAATGCAGACTTTGAAGGCATTTCGTAGAAACGGAACAGGTTTCTTTGTCGTCTTTCACAAAGATGAGTTGCATGCGCCCTGCGCCTTATTATGTAGGTAAACTGTAGTAGGTATCTACTATTATGAATGTTTGATGACGTAGATAAACATTTCTACAGATAAATTTGAAAGAATTTCCCGCATGAAATTTATTTACATTTTAAATATATATATTTTTTTATTTTTATTAGAAAATCGGACGAGCAAAGTTTTTATCCGCTGTAGCCTAAGATCCCGCTACGACCTTCACCGAGATGTTTATTTGATGAAACGTACTTTATTTTATATAATATTATAATTATTTGCATAATATGCAATATATTTATTGACATATTAAATTGAACCCATATTATGGGTTGCCTAACAAATTTCAGTCCAGGATATGATTAATTAATTATTATTTTTTTATTTTTTATATTTTACCGGTTCGATTTATTAGACAAATCGAAAGTATGAAGCCCATAGAATATGCAAACGTTAGGTTGCCTTATAATTCTTTTCCGGTCACAACTCTCGGGTTGCCAGGTATAGACAGGTAAATCGATACCTACTAGCATTTTGCACCGGTCTGATTATTGAGTTAAAATTAAATGAAATTAAAGATAATTTCATTATGAACACGGTGGTATAGGGTTGCCTGCGAAAAATCAGTCCCGAATTCCGGCTGTCGAATTTTGAAAAGTTAAATATTGCTGCGAGTGAACATGTGCGACTGAGAGATCCCAACCAACTATCCCATGCGATAGACCACGATATTAGATTAACACCGTGTAATCTTACTTGCGAACTCCGAGCCGCCGACAGGCAAGAGACAGCGGAAGACCGGGATGGCTGTATCTGATGTCTGAGGCCTATTTTGGGTCACTGCGCCAAAGGAGTCATTAAGTAAGTAGCAAAAAAACTGCAAAGGGCAGGCATGAAGTAGAACTGCCCAAATGATAGAAGCTTGTACGGTCCGTGAAAAGTGGCGTTTTTTTTTCTCAGAAGCCAAATTTGACACTGTAGGAATATATAATTAGGTAATATTATTACCTACCTAAAAGCCTGTTTTCTAGAATGAAAACCATAAATTGGTCTACGCAGAGTTGGACACCCTTAAATTCGAAGGATTGACGATATATTATCTACGTAAGCACGTATATAAGACAATTTGGCATTGGCTGGAAGCCGTAGATCGAGCTGAATGGCGTCCCTTTGTCCAACAGTAGACTACGGGGGGACAAAATCTATATCTGCCGCTTGTGAGATCTTCAGAGAGCATATTTTGTACAAATTATACAATTAAAAATATCCTACTAATATTATAATATTAAAGTAACTATGAAGGGATGTTTGGGACATTAGACATTTGTTGCTCAATCACCCAACAACGGCTGAAGGAGTTGGATAAAATTTGACATGAAGCTAAACTCTGGATTAGCATATACGTTAAGCTACCTACTTTTTATCGCAGACAACGCGCGTGAAACTGCTGCATGAAACTAGTAGGTATATATTTATGAAAAAAAACACAATCGCTGTGTTTTAGTCTTAAAAACTTGAAAAGGGCTCAAACGTTTTATTTTGATTGGCTTTGTCCGCCTCAAAGGCAGGTTTAGAAACTAAAAAGCGAATGAAACCGCGGGAATATTTAGTTTTGTTCCAATGCATAATTGTGCATCTAAACAAACCAAAGTGCCATATCTATTCAATAATCTAAACTAGCCAATTACTAAGTTAATACAACAAATGCATGTTAGAACCGCCCTCGATGGCTCATGGGCTTAATCAACTTATGGGGCAGGTGGTCGTGAGTCACCATCGTATAGAATGACTACAAACAAATTCCTACCAAAGCCAAATAAAGTAATTATAGTGCATAGTTGTTAGAACAATTGTTTGATGACCTTAGTATTATTTTTATGCTATAAAGTGGTAATCAAGCGAACGGGCCGCGGCTTTGTAGGTACCACTGAAAAACCATAATAGGTTGTGTCAACCTTTGAAGGCTAATATAGCTCGAACCGACACTTTTTTGAGTAATTTAGACTCTGTTAGAGATGGCGAATTTAGCACTTTTATTAAAAAGTAAAACATCTTTGTTAAAAGTCGAAAGAAGACCTAGCCGTTGGACACAACAGACCGATAAAATTAGCTTAGCTAACCTATACCTTAAAATACTTAATAACGTTTCACATTCATAGCTCCCCACTAGGATGCCCTGTGTCGGGGATGCCATGGAACACACACAAAGACAAGGACAACCAACAACCACACTCAGAGCAGATATTTAAACTCATCATTCAAACATCTGCCTGGCCGGGAATCGAACCTGGGACCTCTGACTAATAAGTCGGAAATACTACCGCTGAGCCAAACATGTTGTCAATACGTAGTATATTGATACGTTTTGTTATAATTAACACGGTATTATTACTCACGTAGTATTGAGTCGGATATTCCGACTATAATTTCGATCACAATTGGTACATTCCGTATCCGTGTTAATTATAACGAAATAGGTACCTAATTTGTACTCTCTTATCGATCTAACTAATGGGTTGACCACACGTAACGAGTACAATGGCGAGACAGTGTCTTAGGCCGAGTATTCGGTTTGTCTCAATATACTGACGTGGCGAGCCAGTCACTTCAACAAGATTTGTTTGCTCGGCCAAGTGTGCCCATTTACTGTCTCGCCACTGTACTCGTTACGTGTGATCAACCCGTACAGAAAACGACTATTTTGAGCGATATTAGCCCAAAACAATGGAAGCTTTCACTACACTTCCTCAGTTATCTTAATTATGATTTCCTTTGATCTTCATTGTGCCGTATTAAATTTTCGTGATAATTATTTTAAGCCTACAGGGTTCTTTGTACTAATTATGTCTAATCCAATCAAAAGTTAAATTAAGGAAATGTACACAACGGGCAATTTTCAGCACTAGCAAAAAATTTATTTTGCTCTCAACTAATTTGCTTTGATCATAGTTTTAATTGTTATCTAGGAGTTAATTTCTTTAAAATTTCAATGGGTTCAGAGCATCGTATTTGGAACACTAGATATGTGTCTTATATATTTAATAAAGAGGTAAAAGTACTATCAGTAAAATAGGCCTTCTCAGAGGCTTTTAGGTTATTTAAGAGATACTGTGATACCAAGATAATTCACTCGGCCCAAACGAACTCATAAGTTGATTACACGTAAATGTCGATACAGTAAATGCGCATACTCGGCCGAGCAAACGAATCATGGTTCTAGTGACTGACTCGCCCCGTCAAAATGTTTATGCAAATCGAGTACTCGGCCCAGGGCACTGTCTCGCCACTGTACTCATTACGTGTTTCAATCCATAACCGAACTTACAAGTCGAAAACCTGGTAAGAGCTTAACAATGTACTCGATGGACTTAATTGAGAGCTTGTTACTAGTCAGATGTGCGTGTATTTATTCTTCACAAATTAGACGAATCGTGGTCTAACATCAGTCCTGTCCTTATCAATTAAGACAAACGTACATTTTTAAGCACAAAAGAAAGAAACATTTAAAAAGTAAAACGAGTCGAAAACGTCTTTGTGTGCAGACACTCAAGTTCATAATAAAACACTTCGCAATACAAAATTGATGAAACTGCTGAGGCGGTAGTTCGTCACATAGAAACATATGCTTGGGAAACGTTACTTTTCTTTTAGATTTTTTATACTTACACTTATCATATATTACTAACCTAACTTCCTTGCAAAAAAATTTAGGAAAAACTGATTTAAACTAAAAGCCTGCCTGCATTTCAATAAAGAATCTTCTTTTCTATTTTAAGGCAAAGCGCTCTTAAGCTCAATGAAGTTGAACGTTCTCAATTCCCATAACTTCTATAATTTTCCTATCTTTAATTTTCCGTAGTTGGAGCAATTAACAGCACTTAAGACAACATCCTTTAGAAGAGCTGGTAAATACGCTTTCTACTAATTGTTGATTATTGCTACTTGACTTGTCGTATTATAGCTACGAGTAATTTCAATGGAATTTTACACTGAGATTTTCGCTTTAACTTCCAGTTCTTATAAACTTACAAAGTAATGCCTCCTTCCCATAACTTTTTAATCTTTATTTCTCGGTAGTAATGGAGCAATTAACGGCACTTAACACAACATCCTTTAGAAGAGCTGGTAGTTGGAACAATACGCTTTTAGTAATTGTTGATTATTGCTACTTGACTTGTCATATTATAGCTACGAGTAATTTCAATGGAATTTTACACTGAGATTTTTGCTTTAACTTCCAGTTCTCATAAATTTACAAAGTAATGCCTCCTTCCCATAACTTTTTAATCTTTATTTCTCGGTAGTAATGGAGCAATTAACGGCACTTAACACAACATCCTTTAGAAGAAAGAGCTGGTAGTTGGAACAATACGCTTTTAGTAATTGTTGATTATTGCTACTTGACTTGTCCTATTATAGCTAATTTCAATTGAACTTTGCACAGAGATTTTCGCTAAATATTTGAAGTGTCTTGTAGATACATATTTCTGTTGAGTACCCTTGTAACTTCCAGTTCTACTAAATTTATAAATTAATGCCTCCTTCCCATAACGTTTTAATCTTTATTTCTCGGTAAAATGTTAGACCACATCATTTGGAAGAGAACTGGTATTCGGAATAATACGATTTCTAGTAATTGTTGACTATTCTACTTGACTTCTCGTATTATATAGCTAATTTCAATGGAATTTTACACTGAGATTTTCGCTTTAACTTCCAGTTCTTATAAATTTACAAAGTAATGCCTCCTTCCCATAACTTTTTAATCTTTATTTCTCGGTAGTAATGGCGCAATTAACGGCACTTAACACAACATCCTTTAGAAGAGCTGGTAGTTGGAACAATACGCTTTTAGTAATTGTTGATTATTGCTACTTGACTTGTCCTATTATAGCTAATTTCAATTGAACTTTGCACAGAGATTTTCGCTAAATATTTGAAGTGTCTTGTAGATACATAAAACATTTCTGTTGAGTACCCTTGTAACTTCCAGTTCTACTAAATTTATAAATTAATGCCTCCTTCCCATAACGTTTTAATCTTTATTTCTCGGTAAAATGTTAGACCACATCATTTGGAAGAGAACTGGTATTCGGAATAATACGATTTCTAGTAATTGTTGACTATTCTACTTGACTTCTCGTATTATATAGCTAATTTCAATGGAATTTTACACGGAGATTTTAGCTAAATATATAAAGTGTTATATTCAGGTAAATTCAAATTCAAATTCAAAATAATTTATTCAAATATGGGTACATCAATGCACACTTATGAATGTCAAATACAATTTTTACGAATAAATTAATACACAATAAATTAAATGTCAAAGAAAACAATATTATTAGAATGTCAAAAAAATTATATAAATTATTGCAATGTCAAAATATCAAGATATAAAATAACTACAATAGTAGGTATAATCAGTCAAGACACTTATGAATGTCTAATACAATTTTTACGAATAAATTAATACACAATAAATTAAATGTCAAAGAAAATAATATTATTAGAATGTCAAAACAAAATATATAAATAATTGCAATGTCAAAATATCAATGTATAAAATAACTACAATAGTAGGTATAATCAATCAAGTATTATTATTACAGTCTAAATACAATTTACGTAAAGAGACTTTATCACAGACGAAGTCTTCAATTTTATAGTAAGCCCTTTCAATTAAAAAGTCTTTTAAAATTCTTTGAAAATCTGTGTCTTTCTTATTTACTAGAGTAACAGGCAACAAGTTATAAAATAGTACGCCGTTCCTTACAAAAGAGTTGCCAGTTTTGGCTAATCTAATTTTAGGTAGAACAAGTTTAAACTTGTTCCTTGTTATGCTAGGTGCGACGGAAAGGTGTAGTAATACTTAAGGGAGTTCTTCTACACGTCAAAGTGAACAACTTTTGCGACACATGTTTGCTAAATTCAGGAAAGAAAATATCGAGTTTCATTCCAAAATATTTAGTAACGTAATCAATTTTCTATGGAGATTCAATATTTTCTTTCTAGAATTTAGTAAACTTGTGTTTTAGAAGTTGTTCGCCTTGACGTGTAGAAGAACACCCTTAAGTATTACTACACCTTTTCGTTACACCTTGTATAGTAGGTAGTAGACACATGAAAATTTCAATCGCGCACACTTAAAAACTTTCAGTTATAAATGGAATTAATTTACAAAATAATGAAACACGAGGCAGCTTTATTTTTAATAACGATTTATTCCAGACTTCTCCGAAAGTGAAATTCGTTCACGACTCGTTTATTTGACTTGGAGCCTAATACTGTGGCATTCGATATTACTCTACTCATTCAGAAAACTTGATTTAACTTTGATTTACTTGACTTAAAACGAGAAAAATTTTTAACTACATCTAACGAGCCTTTTATGAAACAGTAGAATTTTATTTGCGACTTTAGAATTGGGTCCATAGAAAAGATTCAATAAACATAATTATGAATAAAAAATAAACTTTACCAGATTCAGAAAAAGTTGTTTGTAATATTGTCTTCTTTTCTTTGGGTTCCAGTCCTATTAGAGATTAACCAGTCTACTTGCATATTACCTACGTCTTTAACACTTCAATTTCTGAAAACACATACCTTGAGTTTTCTTTTGTGCAACGCGAATGCGGCTACACACGCCGGCGCATTTGATTCTTAGCCGCAGTTAAAGCAAACGCATGTGATTAAAGTGCAGCCGTTAAAGTGTTAAATAAAATTATCTTTTCTCAACTTATTTTACTTAGCACTTCTCGAAATGCACTACCTGTCCAACATAAGAGATTGTTACCAAACTTCAGAAACAAACGAACTTAACCGAACAATGAAGAACTTTCGCTATTGTCTGTATACTAAGATTTTGTCTGTCCTAACTTCAAGTGCTTTTATTACTGCACTATGCAAAATACTATTGTTTTGTACAATAGAGTATGCTCGGAATTTTTATACGTATTTGTAGTTGTTTTTTGAAAGTTTTAGGGTCTCAGGTAGTTTGGGGCTGTTGTTTGAACGGATGAGGTGCTTAAGTGGGATTACGTAGTTTTACTGTTATTTTTATGTCTTTATTTTGGTTTTACAAGGGTTTTAGTGGGAGCCATTGTTTGTTGAAGTTGTTAAACCATGTTGGTGGCGGTGAGGTGTGGTTTTGGCTCTGGCACTGAAATTAACCACGTGGGTCTAACTGGTTAGCTAAAAATGCTCAACCTAATATTTTTATGAGTTATCTAATTAATTTAAAATCACGCAATATATATACCTAGGTAGTTAGATAACTACTAAATTCATAAATGGTTTTAAGATACGAATTTGTCACTCCAAGTCATTTATTAGTTGAACCTAATGAATGGCTAGCCATGTTGCAATTCTATAATCAAAACGATATTGAAAATTAGAACAACGTATGAGAAGAACATTTCTGCAATCTATTTGTAGTTTCTATATTCTATTACATAAATGTCATTCTCATACTTTGTCTTAGTGTTGCAACTCGGCTAGGGGGGCTGATAAAGTTTTCCTTAAAGTGTGACTTGTGATTAATCGTAATCTACGAATACCATCCTGATAATTATTTGATCTCGTGAAATGATTTCTAAATATGTCTGGGCGTGCGCTATATAAATAATATCACACTTTGTGTTACAGGTTGTATATGTATTTCGGTGAAGTTATGTGTAAAGTATAGGACTCTATAAAGATTTACGTAAGATGTTTTTCTTATTGTTCATCTCTATAAAAACAAGCAAATACCATCAAGCTTGGAAATTACTCCACTGACTAGAGCAATGCTTTGTAATAATGAATAAACGAAAATAAATAAACTGTCTAGTTTTCTTAATAATTTCCTACGGTATACTTATTGTTACAAATAAATATAGCTCAAAGCGTAAACAAACTTTAACTATTCAAGTTCTTCAACAAAGAAATAAATCAATATTGTAAATAAAGAAATTATACGAGTAACAAGGGGTTTAAAATCTGATATTCGATTCACATTTTATTAAACTTAGCCCCTAACGCTAGCCCTTAATAATACCCTAAACATTATTGACAAAGAGACACCATGGGAGATTTTTTTATAATAATCCGCGTGAATAAAACCATAACGCCGTGACTCTTTTGTGCTTCAACTCTGAAAACGCAAAGATACTATAGACCTTATAGCATTGAAACAAGGTACCAAATAAAGGTGGAAAGTGAACAAAGTATTACAGCATTACCATAATTTCATAACTAAGGGCGAACGATTTTCTAATATTCCACTCATACTTAGATTTTTATAGCCTTTTCTTTCATACTTCCCTTCCCGTTAATATGTGGGATAAGTTCCGCCTCACGGTTATGGGTGTAATTTTATTATTTAAAATCTTTAGGCCTTGTAAGTGGAATGGGGGAAGTTAAATAGGTTTTAGTTAAAGGTTTTAGGAGTTTTAAACGGAAACTTTCTTGAGAAGTAGCTGTGAGAAACGTTTATCGGAATGAGTTTCAGCCACGGAATTAATATCTTTAAAACAATTTCTGTAGTGAAAATTTTCCATGAAAAAATATTTAAATAAAATACAAAACTAAAAAATTGAAAGAAAATTAAGTAAGGATAACAAGCCATAAAAAATCTTCAAGTAAATCACGCAATTTATGATAATAAAGATATCATCTAACTTTCTTTTTGATTTCCGTTTACTATCTTTGAATAAATGATGAGTAGTTACCCACAGGTGATGGTTTGGCATTACTAATGTGATATCAATAATGCACCAAAGTGAGAGCGACTTAATTTGCAACCAAAATCAAGTGCAGGGGTCTTATTTCGTAAGTGTGGTGGCAATGATATTATATCGCGTATTATCCCGCTCGCTCGTATGACACGCGTAAGCTGGAGCAAGCAAGATGGCACATGATGACCGTTTCTACCATGCATACCTTATAAGACCCGTGTACAGTATCTAAATATATTTATAGCTGTATGTTATACTATAGTTACAGTGTGATTTGCTTGTCCGCAGAGTTCACTAAATGAAATAATATCATGTTTACAAAAGTTTCAGCTACCACAAATTTTTTTATTAAAACATCTGGGTCGCGAATAATTAGCTTGCACTGTACATTTTATACAAGCAAGCATGCACAATTATGTATCTACGTGACTAGATGCGACCAAAAGCCAGTTTATTCGAGGACTAATTTAAAATAATCCCTCTCCACATCTGCCCGAGAATGTCCCAACACAATGCGATACAAAGATTAATCTATTCGGATTCAGATTACGACATAAAGATAGCATTGTTGGTGCCGAATCTCCCGATTCGATCCGGACTTGGCTATTATTGTGAACGATGATTATACTTGATGGTGGGCTTATTGTAGACGTTAGTTGTGTCTTGGGGAGTCAAAGGGATTTTTTTTAAGTTTTGGAATGGAAACGAACAACTTTTTTTTACCTTTTTTTTTAATTTGTTTTGATGCGATATGTGCATGCAAACAGTCCGCCTAATGGTTAGTTATCACCCTCGCGTATGAATATTATCTGTGTCTATGTTTGGATCAAATGCGGAAATAAGTTTTTTATGTGATTTGGTGTCAATGAATTCAATCCTACCTATACATAATGACTAGTAAGAAAAAAAATTAAAACAATACAATTAAACTAGTACGCCAAAATGAAACAATAACAATGTATGTATCTCTTTCTATTCAAATTCTAGCGGAACAAAGCTGTGTGTTATTTAATGGGCTGAGTCAAGTGCCCCTCTAAAGTGCCCTAAACCAATCTTCCCAAACTCCAGCTTACTCAATCACCAAGTGACATAAACATATCGATCCCAATGTCCCTAAAACGCATAAATCGGCCCGATAACGCATATTTACCGTGATGTACGAGCCGAATGACGGGTGTACTGTGAGGGATGGATGGCTATTGTGCGCTCGTGTTATCTGACACTCCGAGTTTTTGATCGACGGCCTGAAGCATCTGTGGTTACTTTGTAAGCTACTTTAGAACAAGTCTGTCCTATGGCTTCCAAAGTTGCAGTCGCAAGTATGGCAGTTATTAACAAATATGACGTTATATTATTTATATATTATGTATACCTAATATTTAATTAATTTATTGACAGTCGACCCCCAGTCGCCCCCCGACACGATGGCGCGACGAACTCGGGCGGTTTGAAAAAGACTGGACGGCGCGCGGCGCTGGCCCAAGAGCGCAGTAACTGGAAAAAAATGGGGGAGACCTTTGCCCAGCAGTGGGACAGCATAGGCTAACTAAAAAAAATTCTTTAAAATTTTAAAAACTCCCTACGTTAAAACAGCTGAACGATTTATAAAACATGTCCAGTTGTCGCACTAGTTTTATGTGTTATAATTCTTTTGTTTGTAATTTATGGTGTGAACAATAAAGAGTTTATCTATCTATCTATCTATCTATCATGTCAAGAAAGCAACGCTAGAAAACCTGCTTTAACAAAAACAGCATACAAATCGGTTCACCCGTTTGAGAGCTACAGTGCCGCAGATAGACACACAAACAAAGCGGTCAAACTTATAGCATCCGTCTTTTTCCATAGCATCTGTCTTTTTCTTTTTCATCCGTCGGGGGTTTAAAATTACCGAATCTGGTTTTACTTTTGGCGAAATTCAAATATTTGAAATTTAATTGATTGACTAGCTGTATCCTGCGGTTACTCCTGCGGATGTTGATAGTGTATGATATTTGAATTTCGCCAAAAGTAAAACCAGAATCGGTAATTTTTAACCCCACAGATAGATATTAATTTGTTTACTAACGCGACTTATACCTTTGCAATTGTAAGTCACGTTTAGTAAGACTGTTTCAAAACTTTTACTTTATTCCCAAATCCAATTTAAACAGTAATAGAAAACAACGTTTTGTTTAAGACTTGAAACTTGTACAATCAATCTCTAGAATCTTAAAATCAAAAACAACAAAAACGGTTTTCGACTAAATTAGTTTGAAAACAGTTTTGTTGTTTTTAATCTTTTCAAAGATTTTAAATTAAAGTTAGATTACAATAGAAAGATAACTTAAAGGTTATTCGTTTATTGTGTATTTTTTGTAATCCACGCAATGTCTACTCACGCGTGAAACGCGTGTGCATTGTAACATGAGTATTATTTGTGTGGTCTAAATTATAAGCTACAGAGATGTCTTTGTTTATTTTTCAGTTTGGTTCAAACATTTTTGGAATGAAAATTAAAAAACAAAAAATTACTAGAAGTAGTTGGTAGTTTCAAAATTGTAATATAATATTGGAACGCCTATAATATGTATATAAACTATCACCGTAATAAAATGTAACTTGCTTTATAGGTATCTGAGAAAAAGCTATACCTACAATCAAAGACTTATTAGAACAATCTATCGTCATAGAAAATAGATCACATTGTACATACTGGACTACTGGTATATCCACTCTATACCATTTTGATTTTTGAAATTTCTATAAGTAGTTAAACTATCATCAACTTGGAACAAGGGTCTTGAATTGTTAAGAGTTCAAAATTCTAGGTGAGGCAGACTTGTTATGGGCAAACGTGACGTTTCACATCAGGCGAGTAATTTGCTCGTTCGTCTCTCAGTTTTTTATAAAAAAGAGCGTTTATTTTTCGTTTTCAACCTACACCAGCCGCATGAGCTGAAGTCGCTCGTCCGTAAGAGCATTCCTTTGTGGACCCCAATGCTGTTGCTCCATTTTAAACTTACAATAATAACGGAATTCATCGAGATCAACTTTTATACGACGCGACACGACGATGATAGGCATACATCTGAAAGCGTAGGTAGTTGATAGATAGGTTGTTGTAAGTTTAGTTGGCTGGTGGTTGTGCGTGTCATTAGTTTGTCTCGTTGATGTTTCTTTGTTACTCAAACAAAAATGTATTTGTCATTTCTGTCTATTAGACATGGACATCAACACTTTTAGTCAAAAGTCAATTAAGATCTGTTGCAAATGTTCAAAAGCTTTCGATAAAAGAATAAAATCCGAATAAAACTAAAATTCATCGTATTTAACGATTGTTGAAATTTATTCAGCTTCGTTTGACTTTCTCCCACCTAAAAATTGGTCATCATCTGCACAGCCTTACTGTTGGTAGTTACAGTAACAAATGGCTAACTGACCACTCCGCTTCAGTTAAGAGTGAACTTCTATCATTTCAATCATCAAAAAGTCATTGCTAAATTACAACTATTAAAGTTTCAAGTAAGAAGTCGGTCGTCTTAGAAGAGTAAAATAGAATCGTATCATGAAAAATCGTGTCGTTCGATGTAAAGGCTGTTATAATAATAATGGAAAACCCCGGATTAATTGTGTTATTTTTGTTAGAGCGGCTTTTTGTAGCCATTAGTGTGTTAATAATGTTGTTGTTACATAAATATTTCTTTTACCTTTGTTAGTTGCAGAGTAAATTACTCTGTGATATGCTTTGTGCGAACTTGCTTTTGTGAATATGAAATTAGAATGAAATCACGTTATAATTAGCTAATTTGTTCTAAATGAATTCAATTTAGATCCGTTCGGTCTCTGGTGTTGCCCTCCCCGCTTTCCTGTCCTCGGTTCATAGCAACCAAATGCTTATCGAGAAAACACTCTCCAAAAGTTCCGCTGTTGTTGAGATTGTTTTCATGAATGAGGCCAGGGACGCGTGGACAGCAATGTGCCCAAACTCTGATTTTCCTAAATTTCCATCTTCTCAGCGGCAGTGGGATCGACCGATCTGTGAGCTAGTGCGGAAGCAGCTTTTTAATACGAGCTCTGCAGATCGGGCTCGTCTATTAGCCGTTGCTGAGTGGGAATCAGGTTTGTGGCTACAGGCCCTCCCATCGCCAAACACCGGGACACTAATGGATTCGTCAACTTTTCGGATTGTCACTTCTCTCCGCTTGGGCGCATCTTGCTGTGCTCCACACCGCTGCCAATGTGGCGTTGCTGTCGACCAGCTCGGTCACCACGGGCTTTCTTGTGTTAGAAGCGCAGGCAGGATTCCCCGCCACGCCAGTCTTAACGACATTATCCGCCGGGCTTTTTGTCTCCGCTAACTGCGCAGCCGTTCTGGAACCGAACGGTCTCGTACGTAGTGACGGTAAAAGACCGGACGGAATGACTTTGGTTCCGTGGAAGATGGGACGGCCCTTAGTGTGGGACGCTACTTGCGCCGTCACATCTTTCCGGAACTCAGAATAGGGCTGGCGCGGCGGCAGAATCTGCGGAAGGCCTCAAAAGGCGTAAGTATAGTACGCTAGACAGCGGCTATATATGTTTGAGGCTTTTGGGGTCGAAACCTTGGGACCGTGGGGGCCGAGTGCTAAAAAAATTTATAAAGAGCTCTCTTCTCGTCTGGTCGAAGCAACACGTGACCAAAATGCTGGCCTCTATCTCGCCCAAAGGGTGAGCATCGCCATACAACGTGGTAAATGGGGCCAGCATTTTGGGAACAATTCCCACAGGCAGCGGCCTTTCAGATTAGTTTAGTTTTATTGGTTAGTTTTTTAATTTAATTATATTTTAATGTATTTTCTTAATTTAAGTCTCTTTTTGCCTAATATTGTACAACATTATGCAAAATTGAAGAAAATAAATATTGTGAATTTAAAAAAAAATATTTAGTACCTACTCAATTTAGAATATTTACTAAGTCTGGATTTTTATACTTTTTCAATAAAATTTTTGTTACTCTAATTTTTAAAATAATTTTAAAAGCAGAAGAAAACTAAAAAGTCACGACTCTATTTCCATCGTAATTTTCTCATATTTAGGGCCATTTTCACCGAAGTACCATTTCTGATCTCTGCTCAGTTTTATCAAGATCAGTTCAATCGGATTGTCCAATTAAAACTCATAAATCTCGATTAAAACCACGGATGCAGCTACTGGGCCCAAGTTTGAAGGCATTTTAAGACAGATCTAAACTAACTAAAAATAAATCTGTCTTTATCATTGCAAGCCATTAGACAAGGATGCCAATAGTTTTAGAAAATTTAGATCTGTCTTATAAAGCCTTCAAACTTGTGCCTATTATCTATACTAATCTATACTATCTATACTAATATTGTAAAGAAGTAAAGTTTGTGTGTTTGTATATTTGTTAAATTGTAAGGGGTAATCTCGGGATCTACTGAACCGATTTTAAAAATTCTTTCACCAATAGAAAGCCACATTATTGCTGAGTGTCACAGGTTATATAAAAAACCGAAAAATAAAAAGGCTTTTACGTGGTAGTCCGTTTTGCAAAGTGAATCGGAGAAAAAACGGTCCGGACGGCGCGCGATGTCTTCGGGTTTAATTAACATTATGCCCAACGAAGTGGGCAAGGGTCAGCTAGTCAGGTAATATTCAGAAGTAGACCAAAACAAACGTCGTAGCTATCATTCGTATCAATTCATTTGTTTATGGAGTTCGCATGTACGTTGTACTCCTTACGTAATAATGATGTTGATACACTACTAGCTTGTAGTTGTACAGAAGGCACTAAAAACTTTTGTGTTGCCTAAAGCGGAGGATATTCTATGAGGATTATTTTAGGAAACTTTTTTTGGGAAATATTTTAATTTGCATTGTGTATATGGTTACATTGTGCTTATATGGATTTAGAAAAATATCTTTTACTTTAGTAGCATTGTGTTAATAATCAGGAAAATATCTTTCACAAACATTAGCAATACAGAGCAAGGTTTTCTTTTCAGATGTCTAACCTTAAAAGTTGTAGCACGTTTATCAAATGGCACCACATTGTAGAGAAGCGCTGTAGCTTTATAAGAAAAACTGTCATATGGCGTAGCATTTATAGCAAACCAGCTCTGTGTAACATCTAACTGCTTTGATAGCCATTGTGGCACTGTTTACCTTTTCATTAGATAAGTTACAGTACCTAAACCAAGCACTTTTTGACGTAGCACTAGAAAGTTTATGTAGCAAACCGTGGCAATGTAGAAACCTAGAATCTAATGGCGTAGCACTGTATCATTTGTCCCAGACCATAGAGTAGATACTCAGTTAAGACGGTCGTCCGTTATGAAACAAAATGTCATTAAAACTTGCCAACTCATACAATCTCCAACTATAGGCACACAAAACGCTTACTTATTCAGCGGCGCGTCTGTCCAATTTATATTTTAATCTGTTTCCCATACGTGCGTGCGTTGGGTATATAAAGAAAAAGCGCGAACATTTAGCCCACATTACTGGATAATAACTCAGTGGCGGAATTTACCGGGTTGATGCGTGAAACTTGATAAATGTGTTGCCGTAGGTCGGAATATTAGAAAGATAATGCGGCAGGTAGTGTTAATATCGTGAATGAAATTGTAGCATTGCGGCTGTTTTACTTGGTTGGATGATTTTTAATGGTTTTCAGCTATGTGGGGTCGTTTAGGGTAAATTGGAATAAAAAAAATATTCCTTAGGTGGAAGTACCATTAATTTAGCCAAGCAACTTTCGGTTCGAGAATTCAATACAAAATATAAATCGTAAAAACACAAATCTAAAAACTTTAGTACATATTCATTTGGAGGAGCCTCACGTATAAAGCTTGTTTTAACTTAATCGCTGCTCAAAATTATTACATTACACGTAACATTTCACGATATCGAGAAGTTGTCAGAGCATTTTAATCTGTGACTAACTTTAGGCAGCGTTTATGAGTAAAGACCTTGGTTAGCAAAGACAGCCTTATTGTATAAAGTAAATTCATAGACTTTGGGTGGTCACGACTTGTATAAAGTCGGTGTAAAAGGCGTCACGCAATGTGTGACATTAAAGCCGACAATGAGATGAAAAGAAAAATACACAAGGACATTGAATGTGCATCCGTTAATGTCGACAAGGTTTATTGTAGGTATTTAGTTTACAACCAGCAAGAGACGTCTTTATAAGGCCGTTAAAGTTAGAATTTACGTTCAGTCCTCTCTGGCTCTACAAACTACGAACTTGGACTTTGCTCAAAAAATATAACGGACATTTTTTTAATAATAAAGTTTTAAAGTTTAGAAAATAAAATTATAATTCTGCAACTTAAATGCGAATAAAGGCGCTTTAAAGGAAGCTGTTACTACGTTATTCTCTCTGTGTAAAGCTAGAGAGAGTAAAGATGACATAAAAATAGTGCGATTTTAACCATGTTTATTATAAGATGGTTTACAGCAAAACAAATAGCATTGCACTTACTGTTGCAGAATTTTCTTTAGAAGACTTTTTTTTGATACTCTTAAACTTTTATGTAACCTAGAGAAGATGATGGTGACAGGGAAAATCGACGGCAAGAGGTCACGAGGCCGCAGCCCGATACGTTGGTCTGATCAGATTCGCACCACTCTCGACGACATTCTACGAAGCACTTCACATTGCTGAGGATAGGAAACGTTGGCGAAACATCGTTAAAGAGAGGCTACTTGGAGGTGGTGGTCATGACCCTCAGACATGAGGAACACGATTTTAGGAGGGGAGGGAAACTTTTATGTTGATTTAACTGATTTTAGGCTTGTCTCAACTACGGAAACTGAGATAAGGATTCCATAAACTGAAGTTGTCAATTTTTTCTTCGATACTAACCATAAATAGAAGGGTTGTAAACATAAACGTGGACGCATCGATAGAAATTCTAGGCAAATTCCCATTTTCCAAGAGCACCGTCCGTATACTATCAAATTTCTTATAGTTTATGTCAAAACTGTCGTAAAATACCGTATGCAGTAGTTTTCCGGCTTAGCTGAACATACCGATACATGGGTTTGTTAAGATCCTTTGAGAATTCGGTTTACGAGTCCACGTAAGAGTGCCTCGTAAAGCGAGAGTATGCATCTTTTCATATGATGCGACTTAAACTTGCGACTAACGTTTTGCATTGTGAAGAAAATCGCGCTTAACATTGGTCGCACGGAAGATTGTCTGAGATTGTATTACTCGTATGTGTTGGCTCGTTGCAACATTGTCATAAGCTATGAAGGAGTGAAAACTTTTAGTTGTTTCTAATATTATCATTGCTCAAATTGACCAACTTTTGAGATTACCACAATTTGGTAAAACATCTCTTCAATAGATATCTTGTTGGTATAGTTATTAGCACAAAGACTGGTTCTACTAAAATGTTATACAGACTTAAATATCCTAACCATGTTCTTTAACTAGACAAACAATATTTACATTTTGAAACAAAGTCAGGTAACAAACTCTGTTGATTTTAGACTTAAATAACTACCTGCTAAAGAACTTTGTTGAACAACTTCACAATTTTTATGGGTGTCTTAAAAAAACTTAAAAATCGCGCGACCCAAACGCAACTGTAAATTGGCCTTAACTTACAACATTCGACGTACGACATTATACGTCTTTGTACCTTAACAAGTGACAGTTACTTTGTGGTCTTCACATTGTAGTTCAGTTTCAAAACGTAGCGTCTGTTTTCAGCCTTATCAGCGAAGACATGTGACCTGCCTCTATGCATTTTGTTTTGTGCACTTTGTATTTTGTTACATTTTAGTTTTTATGACAATAACTTAAATCTGAGAGTTAGTTACTTAAACATACTGTAATAAATGTATTTCTACGAATAAAGCATTATTAGGTATAACGTATTTGACACTTTCCATGCACGTGGTTATAAAATGCGATATATTATACTGGATCACTTAAGAGTTTCGCATAATGAAATACTACGAAATATAATAAATAAAATATTGCATTCGTTCGTATATAAATCAAGTATTTAGTAGCATTTCATATTTAATTTTACAGCAATTATTTACCTAAAAATTATTACAAACCCCTTCTCAGTACTGGCACTAATTTATGATTAAACTAGGGCGAGTTACCATCACTTTAAAATTATCATATTTACTGCCTTAAAAATGTTCCTTCTACAATTAAAAATACACAAAGAGTACCATTAACAAACCACCCCATAATGACTCTAATTACACGTTCTAAGTATAAAATATTCGTAACGTAACATTCTTTGAGTACCCCATGAGTCAGCGGGTCTCATAGGAGCTCAGGAAGTCGAAATACGTCAATACATCACCGTCCCATAGGCCTCGACGTTCCCGTTTTGATACACTATGACATGGATGAAAATGAATAGGCCGAGCGCTGATGTGCGCTGTTATTACCTTTGTCTCTTTTTAGAACCCAATTTTTTCACGTCGATGATTTTTAGGGAATTTTCTGTCACAGACGCGGTTGCACGCGTTCTTTGAAGGAATAACTTTGGGCTTATGTTATTTTAGACTTTAATCAAAGCACAGTTCAGTTCACAGGCTCAAACAGAAAATAGTGAAAGTATGACCTGTCACAATATGCATCGTGCAAAATAGAAGATTTAATAAATGATATTGAAATGAAGGTAAGAGTAAAATAAACTAAATGTGTGGAACGGAACCTTCGTACTGGCATTGAAGACACGTAACCTACCAGCCTCACCCAAATCCCAGCACTGGTTGTATATAACAGCCAGCAGAGCAGGGATCGGTTTTTTGGCTCATGAGTGCAGTCTGATACTGTCCGGGTCCCACTCGGTGGCTCTGGCCCAATACCAGGTCAGAACCTTAAAAATATTCTGCATTTTTTTTTTCGTTTTGTTATTTTCCTGTGTTTTATGGATCTGTATACCCTTAAATAGTTTCTTCACATTTCCGCCAGGGGCGCTTAACTGAAATGTATGGAGCCTTACGAAAAGTTTTATCGTTTCGAAAACTATCAAAACTCAGACTAAGGGTACTGTTTAACCAAAATAAATTATCTGTATTTCTTAACCATTGAAAAGAAAAAAGATAACAGCTGTAGTTCCTCTTTCGACCACGTTTACCAAAACGCGTGCTGCACTGTACATTCCCATTGTAACTGAACGTTCCCGTAATGGTACATTAAAACGTGTCTATTTCCTTTGTACCTCGCTTTAATTATCCGTACGAAATAAGCCGATCACTCAGCGAGGCATCTTCACGCTGAGTAAACAAGGGGAGTGGCGAAGAGGTACTAACACTGGAAATGACATGAAATGTAAAGTCATTTGAAAGGAAGTTGAGAAATAAACCCGTTTTGAATAAGCCTTGTAACAATATACATTAACAATTAAAGCTGGCTAGCGACCTGCTATTCTATAGAGGACACGAAGACTCTTCCTACGGAGGCGTTGGATTTCTTCTGCACAAAAATATCACTTCAGCAGTAAAAAACGTAAAAAGCATCTCAACTCGTGTTTGTTATGTAGTATTAAAGCTCAACAAACGTTACTCCATCAAAATAATCCAAGTATACGCCCCCACCAAAGACCACCCGGATGAGGAAGTGGAAGCTTTCTATGAAGATGTAGAGAAAGCCCTTGATGAATGTCCATGCCATTACTACACTATAATTGGCGATTTCAACGCTAAGATTGGCCCGCAACTATCGAACGAAAAATCTGTTGGTAAGTTTGGTTTGGGTCTTCGTAACAAACGTGGTCAAACCCTAGTGAACTTCCTTGAGAAAAAACACCTATATGCTATGAATACCTTTTACCAAAAGCGTACGTCAAGGAAATGGACTTGGGCAGGCTTTGACGGCAAGACAAAGAACCAAATCGACTATATTCTAAGTCCATGTAAAGAAATAGTAATGGATGTAAATGTTCTTACAAGCTTCAAAGCCGGAAGTGATCACAGGCTAGTTAGGGCGACACTAAGGTTAAATCTTAAGAAAGAGCGTGCCAAGATGGTTACCACCCTCATCAAGTATGACAAAAAAGTTACTGCTCTACTTCAAGATGCATTCCAGGTAGACCTTCAAAATCAATTTGAAGGGCTGGAAGAACAGAACCTTGATGTTGACCAGATCAACAGCCTATTAGCTAAGACTATATCAGACACTGCAAAGAAACATCTCGGAAAACCACAGAAGAAAGAAAAACTATCACCCGAAACTTTAGCTATGGTTGAAGAAAGAAGGCAAATGAGACACCATACACTTTCAGACCAGAGAGAATTAGAAAATATAAATAAACGAATTAGTAAATCAATAAGAAAAGACCTAAGGAAACACAACACAGATATAATAGTTATTACAATAAAAGAATACAGAGGCCCAAAAGTGTTTAGAAGAAAACTAAAATCAGGAACTAAAGAAATACTAAAACTCAAAAACGACGACGGCACATTAGTCACAGACAGGGACAAAATTATAAATACTGTTGAGGATTTCTACGCCAGACTATATGCATCCCAATCCGCAGAACCAGAACCGTCTACACAAGATAAAAGAGCACCCCCTATTGAATATGTAGATAAAGATAACATACCGCCTATCATATCAGTAGAAATTAAAAAAGCCCTGTACCACATGAAAGCCGAAAAATCGCCTGGCGAAGATGGTATCACAGCCGACTTACTACGCGCCGGTGGTGACCCTGCCTTAAAAATCCTTGTAAGACTTTTTAATCAGGTCTTGCAAGGTACACGCACTCCAGATTCATGGAAAACAGCTATCGTCACCATCCTCCATAAGAAAGGAGATATTTCCAAGCTTTCGAATTACCGACCTATCAGCCTCCTTTCGCATACTTATAAACTGTTTGCAAAAGTATTATGTAACCGCCTTACCCGAACCCTTGACGAATGCCAACCATCCGCACAAGCCGGCTTTCGGAGCGGTTTCTCGACCATCGACCACATCCATGCAGTAAAGCAGCTGATGGAGAAGAGTGTGGAGTATAACCGACCTCTGTGCATGGCCTTCGTCGATTACGAGAAGGCCTTCGACAGTGTCGAACATTGGGCTGTGTTTAACTCTCTCCATCGCTGCTCTATCGACGCTCGCTACGTGGATTTGCTCCGAGAGCTGTACAGCTCGGCAACTATGCAAGTCCGGCTACACAGACTAAGTGACCCCATACCCATCAAGAGGGGAGTGCGGCAGGGAGATACCATATCACCCAAGCTTTTTACGGCGGTCTTAGAAGATGTCGTAAAAACGCTTGCATGGGATGAAACCGGAATCAACATAAATGGTGTCTCCCTGTCGCACTTACGATTTGCCGATGATCTTGTTCTGTTTGCCGAGACGCTGGATGATCTCCAAAGCATGATCCAAGATCTATACCATGCTTTGCTTCGAATAGGTCTAAAGATGAATATGTCTAAGACTAAAATTATGGAGAACGACTCGGGTAGCTCGAATTCAATCATAATGATTGGAACTGAGAGACTAGAGACGGTCAACCAATATTTATACCTTGGACATATTCTATCTTTTGACAAAGAGGCACGGAAGATGGAGATCTCAAGGAGAATTCAGCTAGGATGGGCGGCGTTTAGCAGGCTGGATGACATCCTCAAGTCCGTCGACGTTCCACAATGCCTGAAGACCCGCCTTTACAACCAGTGTGTCCTGCCCACCATGACATATGGTGCCGAGACATGGGCGCTCACAGACGAGGTTGTACAGAAAGTACAAGTAGCACAGAGAGCCATGGAGCGCGCCATGCTCGGCATCAAATTACAAGACCGCGTGAGAAATGTCGAGATCCGACGTCGCACTAAGGTTCGCGACGTTGGGACGACTATTACGAAACTCAAATGGAGTTGGGCAGGACATGTTGCTAGGCAGAGTGATGGCAGGTGGACTAAAGCGTTGACGGATTGGTGGCCGCGTACTGGTAAACGAAGTGTCGGACGACCTCCAGCTCGTTGGGTCGACGACATTACGAAAATCGCGGGTCGAACCTGGACAAGATTGGCACAGGACCGGGATGAGTGGCGTACAAGAAGGGAGGCCTATGCTCAGCAGTGGGCGATAACGGGCTGATGATGATGATGATGATGAGCTAACTTTTTTATTTTTTATTATCTTAGTTAAAGTATTTATTTCCCTTTGCGTATCCTAAGTATTTTTATTTTATAAAAATAAAAACAAAACTTAAACATGGCTGCCGCCGGCACCGGCGAAAGGCCAAAGCTACCGGCGATTAGGGTTGATTTACGTTACTATTAATTTAGATTGAATTTTGATTGTTTCAGTTTAAACAGCTCACACAAATTATTTTAAAATGTCACATCAATTCTTCGTAATCATATTTGAATTTTTACTTAGCACATTTTGGTTTACAACTTGCATTATTTTAACTATTAACAAGTAGATATATTATGTGATTGGTTTCGATTATTTTAATCGATCAATTGATTGATTGATTGGCATTGATTGACTATGCCTTTTTAAATTGACAGACTAGCTTGCAACTACGCTCAGAGACTTCTCCATGCATGTCTCTTCTATTAATTCATATTTTTGCCGTAAAAGACTGTTGTTTAATTTTGCCATTGATTGCTCATTGTTAGAGCTCGCGAGCCACTGCACGTCATTACGAGGGGTGCACTTATACAGGGTGTGTTCCTATTATATAGGCTGTAATCCTATTATACAGGATGTATCCCTATTATACAAGTTGTATTCCTTTTATACAGGCTGCATTCATATTATACAGAACGCGCTGTACAGGGTGTTTGGTCTAGTAATGTTTGATTTTAGGGTGCATAAGTAATGTGAGATGCGGAATTTAAATGTGTTTAATTAAATTGTCTTTTCCATAGAGATCGAGGGTTTGTTTTGATGGAATAAGAGTTATGTTCAATTAGATTAATTCTTTGAAATGTTATTGGCAATAAATTATTGTTTCAGAATTTATGAGTTTAGGTACATAACATATTTTGGACAAGTTTGTGAGTGTTAGTTTAATACTCATATTGATTATTTATTTTAAAGCATTATATTTACAGAGCTATTTCTATATTTAACGGTCATTTGCTAGCACTTTTACCTACTTATACGACATAAAATCTGAATTCTCTTTTTTCTAGCCAAGATTAACTCTTTGGTCTTCCTATAATTATAGTCCTTTCCTTTTTATACTTCCTTTCCCTCTTTTACGGTTTTTATTTTGACATGTCATACAAAGTGGCTAAGTAAAAGTAAATCAAACAAAATTTGCTACTTAAACGAAAATTAATGCAAATACAAGTGCTACAAAATATAGTTATCTGATTCCAAAGCACTTGTATTTTATTCGTGATAAAAGAACATTAATAGGTGACCTCTTAAATCGAGCACCGATTAAAATCACAAATAATTCTCAGAGTAGCACTACCAACCCGTGTAGAGATGGACGATTGTTTGAATCGATTTAAAACAATCGCTCATAGTAAGTAAATAGTAAATATTTTTGTGTAATTATGTTGAACCCGCTTTTTATTCGAGTTGGAATTGAAAACGTATTGGATTGTTTTTGGGATATTTTGTTTAATGTTTTTGGATGATAAAAATGGACTACCTATATATTACTTGAATGTACGGAAAATAAAGCGCCATACAAATAAATACTTACATAATTATCTTTATGGTACTTTTAGTTTTTATGCAGTAAAAATAGTGCAAAAATAAATTATTTACTAAAAAAAATCTTTAAATTAGGATATTAAAAAAACTGTTTTCTCTGTTCAAAATATTCCGCTTTCAATAATTTTAATAATTATTTAAATGATTTGTCTTGACTTTGACTTCTTAAATACGAATAAATATTCGAACGAATTTCCGGTTTCGCCATCTCTAATTCAACCGTAAGTGCTATTTACTCACACTCACAACTCCCTGAACTTTGAGTAGGTAAATAGGAGGGATATAATTTCGGCATTACCCTAAAGCAACGACTTCATATCGTATAGACATCACATCGAACTAAATCACAATTGAAATTAATCTGACCACTAACTTTATGCGAAGTTGGATAGGTACTATTCGGTAATAGGCTATTTGACTGATTTTGAAAAACTGTTTTAAGTTATTCGTTGGCATATGATTAATACACCACATGTATATTTCCACGCTGTTTCGGTAATGGCGGACGACATTTATTTATTTATTTATTTATTTTATTTAGATGCTCACTGTGCTTACAGCGAAGCCAAAGCGCACAGCAAGCCAGAATTACAAAAATATTGTACATACACTAACAATAGATAACTTAAAACAACTATATATTACTTAAAAAATGGACACATAAACATATAAAACAATTAAAATTTGTCGAAAATAAATCAACTTCTGGTTCCTGACAAATCAAATCGTGACATGTGATTTGCGTGACGTCACAGGCAGGTAAGCAAACTTTATTCTTTGACAAACGTCAAACTTGTACCAAAGTGTACATTATAAAATCACACAAAGTGTCTTAGCATTAAACACGCCACGTGACGTCACGCGAGGCGTAGTCAATCACAGAGCGTTATTGTGGCTGAAGAATTTTAAAAAATAATTTGAATTTATTTTGTTTATTTTGAAAAATCTATAAATATTTTTGGATAAAAGTAAAACAGAGATAAATATGTTTTTTTATGTTATTACCTAATAGAATGACCACATTTCGTAGCATATTTTTAATAGTGTCAAATAGCCTATTGGTCCATGTAGTGTGTGAGTTTAATAATAATTTTATTGGTAATTGCTAATTGGTCTGTTCAAGGTCATGGTACTCTAAAATAATAATACTGTCATGCTATTGGCGCAGGGAATTGTAGAGATATTTTATGCACCAATTAGTTTGATGCTTCCCGGTGTCTATGGGATAGTCAGTCGTTGCCTTGTAGGGAGCGGGCCCTTACGTATGTCAACGGTGGTGGCATTCTAAGTACCCTCTTTTTGGATATATTTTTTACGACATTTTGCGAATTGTTGTCTGGCGTTTGGCAACTTGCGATATGGGTTGGCAGTTTGTTTTTTCCGGTAGACTCGATAGATTTTGCACTTATAATATGAGCATTCGTAAAATTGAGTAACTCTAGAAAAACTTGTTTTGATAAGGGAAAATGACTTAATAATGAGCTTAATTTGCTTCTAATAGCGAAAGCGAAACTATGTAAGTGAATGTAATTTGGCATTTTTATAGTTATCCATGGTGATATGAAAAACTAACGTGGTTTTGATAAACACATAGAACGGAAACTTTGCCTGGAGTTTCGATTACATTACGAGTATATAGGTGCTTTTATAAAGAGTGAAACTTCGAAGAGTGGCATTGACAGTACCAGGCAGGATGCAATTATGTCGTCACGTTTGTAATCACTCCTTGAAAAAGATCACCAAATATAATCGAAACTATAGCCGTAGTTTCTGACTCAATCTTACGTGAGTAGCGGTGTTTTCATGATAAAATAAGTGATCGTTGCATCAAATAAAATAAAATTTCGGTCATAAAAATAACCTATTTTATAGAGTGCAGCCATGATTCAAATTGGCAAGCTGACAAAATTCAAATAAGAATTTAGAACCAATTTCGTGCTTGTCACATAAATTCTATTTTTAGACCGTTATAACTACCATCAAAGTTATTTCACTATCCTAAAACTGTCAAAATTGAACCAATAAGGGTACAGGGCTTTATTACACTAGCTAACAAGGTTATAAAAGTAGTTCTAGTTGTAAACGAGAAAATGTAATGGGTACTCTAGAATGGAATAAAAGGTTTAATGGCGTTCGTTCTGAATATGAACTGAAATTGAGTTAACTCCCAGGAAACTGTAAACATTTATCTTTGAGCCTTAATTACTTTATTGGTGGGTTATTAACTGTGTTTTTAATAACTTTGACAAGCTGTTTTTAGCAGCAATTTGTAAGTATTAATATAGAAAACGTAATTTTAGAGTGATGATTTTATTGATAAATCCTTCCTTCTTAGATGTTTTTAGCCCCCGACGCAATAAAGGGATGCTAGAAGTTTGACCGCTATATTATGTGTGTGAATCTTTAAATCTTTCTGTGGCACACACAGATTTGAAAAAAATAAATAACCGTGGCTCTTACACAAGTGAACTTATTTGGATGCGATTTTTTTAACACTCGGTTTTCTTGCGCTTGTTCTTAGACAAATTTTATCAAAATCAATGCAGCTGATTTAACGTTGAGTTTAAAAAATATTAAGTATTTACATTGTGGGGCTAATTAATACGTTAACACAAGTTAGAATAAAAATGGTTCAAATAGCAAGAAGACAGTACAGTGTGCCTAGCACAACTTCGACGTAAAAATACGTGCAAGTATTCGATAGAAAAGTGTACGCCATTTACGCCCGTCAGTATTGCCCCAAACAGACGTAAATGGCGTACACATTTCTATCAAATATTCGTTATGTGTTTTTACGTTAAAGTTGTGCTAGTACACTGTATACCGAACGATATTACGATGTTGCTTTGGCTATTCCAAAAGTCTTATTAAAAATTCGCGAATTCTAATTAAATATCTCTATTCGAGTTCTGGTTCTAATTAGGAGGTGGCAATTCAGGTCAACGTCAAAAATGTCTAAATTAACATTCTTGGAGAAGGGCTCCGTAACATAACTAAGGACAGGTACGGACACGGACACGGACACCCTTATAGCCCCTAATTCTCTGTAGCAATATTTTAGGAGATTAAGTTAAGAGAAACTGCAGTTTATGCGGTTAATTCTTAGAAAGATAGCAGTTAGTAGTAGGTTAGTAAAGTATCTTTTTTTTATTGAATGATAGACTTCCGTTTGACCGCCATCTCGCCTGATGGTAAGCAACGATGCGGTGGTATCTGGGCGACCGACCTTGGTTTGGAAAACTCGGAACAAGGCATCTTTCCAGTGATGAGACCTAGCTCATTGATTTATGATTTCCAAAATATACTGTAGGCATAGCAAATTTTATCGAAATCGTTAAAGCAGTTTTTTCTTAAAGTTTGTTATAATTTATTTATTTAAGTCTTTTTACTCCGTGTTTGACCACCAACTCGCCTGATGATAAGCGACGATGTGGTCGAATATAATAAATAATAATAATAAGATAATTAAACAAAATCATATGTTATTTCAGAAAATAAGCAATATACATTCCAAATTTCAACAACAAACGGCTATGAGCTATCTCTATAGGCAATCTCATCCAATTTCGTCCAGCCATTTGAATGTCAAGGAGTAACAAACATCCAAACTTTACACATTTATAATACCAGTCGGTTTGTTCGTATAATCGTATTGGATATTATTCGCAATGCAATTGATAGAAATCTAATAACCGTTCTCTGGAATATTTACCTCATCAACCTATTTATATGGAGAGTTGAGTAATCGTGCTATCCCATTAACGCCTCATATGAATATTCATCTTTATTATTATAAACGTAAGGCTAACTTTAGAGTGCAGGCGTTTTTATCGCGAATTAAACTTTGCAGGTCTACATATAAAGTCGACATTACAACGCATTAGTATTTGACAAGCGTGAGAGTGTGTGTTCCTTTTTACGCTGACACCAATTTCGGTGAAATTTTGTGTGGAATTAAGTTATAATCAGTTATTTTTAATGAAATAAAATAATTTCATTAAATTTTGGGTGGAATTAAGTTATATACCTATTCAGTTATTTTTCGGTGAAATTTTGTGTGGAATTAAGTTCTACTCAAGTATAAGTTATTTTTAATAAAATAAAATGTTCAACCAGACCTTGGTAAGTGGTGCAAAATTCAGTTGCAAGATTTAACCCATACTAAAAGAGCAATATAAATAGAATCTTGTAAAAAGTTTCTAATAAACAGCTAGTCATATAATATAGATAGTAATATCACAAAGAGGTAAAGCGTGTATGTTTGTTACATGAGAGTAAACTTCGGAACTGTTAGACTATTTATGAAAAACTAGCGGCCCATCCCGGCGTCGCACGGGTGGACATTGTTCTGAAAAAAGATTTTTCCGCTTTTATGTTGAATTTTTTTCTGAATTTTCTTTACTATAAACCTCACGGAGCCCGAGACCTTTCCAACGAATGCAAAGCCGTGGAAATCGGTTCGTGCGTTCTGGAGTTATAGCGTCAGGAAGGAAAACCCGACTTATTTTTATATAGTAGATATTTCACAAATCTGCGAGGCCAAAGTTCCGAGCATCAGCTTGAAAGAAATAAAGGTCTTACTAATCTACAGCCATAAAACTCCATCATCGGTTTTTAGAATTAGAATATAGAATAGAGTCGAATTACAATAGAATAGAAATAATATAGAATGTCTATAGAATTAGAATAGTCTTCAGAGAAAGGCAAGCAGATGCCTTGGGTATTGGTGTACATAGGCGGCGGTGACCACTTACCATCAGGTGGCCCGTCGTTTGTTTGCCAGTTATTTTCATAGAAAAAGATTAAAAAAGGTCCGAAATGTTTTTATCGTTTCCCTCTTATGCCTTGAAACTCAACAAGGGTGCAACACCACGGCGCCCGGGGCATAATTTCACGGGCCGCTGCCGCCGCCAGCTCGATAATAAGCAACATGTTTACATGATGTCGTTGTTTTGGTAAATAACTCTGTATATAGAAGTAGTATTTACACAAAAGTAGGATAGGAAAATATAGGTTAAACACGGTTAGCATAAAAATATGCATTTGTACGTGGACAACTTGGGATTCAACAATCCGTACTGTAAGGGAATATAACAGATTTTTGTTATAATTAACACGGGAATACTCACGTAAAAATTAAGTCGTCTACTACGACTAGTTTCGGTCACATTCGGTGACCTTCATCAGATGCGTTTATAAACGTGGCGCGCTCGCGGTTGCGTCTCGTTTGGCACTGTCGTCGTCGTCGTCGTCGTCGTCGTCGTTTTTGTTTCCTGTACAACACTTAATGAACATTCTGCTTTCATTAGTTTTAGTAACGTAATGCTGTAAATAACACACAATTTACCAGAGCAAAAATAAAAAAATATTACAGTATATTATTTTTAAGTGTTTATGAAAATATTTGCTTTTTTGTTTGTATGTTTTATTGTTCTCAACTGTTTGTAACTAGTCTTTGATTTCTTAAGGTACCTATTTCCGTTAAAAGACTTAAAAAAACTCCCCACAATGACTGTACAAACGTCGAAAAAGACACTCACTATAAACCCCATTTCACACTATCCCAGCCCCTCGATACATCGACTACCATCAATCAACGTACAAAATTTCTCATTATAATCTGCATTTAATAGGACGAGTGCACAAGAACTCGTCAAAGGGACACCAGTGACAAATGATACACATCATTTATCTTCCTAACTGTCAACGGAGCCAATCAACACACGTGTAGAACCCCCTTTATACAAACTACGAAACAACTACCCTATCAAAAACAAACTTTAACCTAAAAGCAATAACGACTCTGATGACCGCAAAATATTTATGGCCAATGATTCACACTAACCAGTCTTAAATGAGCCATGAAAATGACAGCAATCGATAATAGCTATAACCTAAATCAAGGCTCAAGAGACAGTGGTTTCAATCGCAAAGGCCTAGCGGTTGTCGTAGAAACGGATCCTTCGGTCAACCAATCAGTAATAGTGGCTATCAATCAAGCATTTGAAATTGGAATTTCCGAGTTTCTAAGGCGCAAAAAGTGCGTGTTCAATTCCAGCAATTTATTGAATAGCAAGGATTGTAATAAAAGGACCCACAGCGTGATTTGTGCCTACATCTGTTAACCTTGCAGTTAGTTTGATGGGAAATATTTGAAAAACGAAAACTTTTTTCGCTTGTATCGGTTAGATCATCGTTTAACCTGCCAGGCAATACAGTATTGGTTTTATTTTCTCTTTTTCATCCTAAATGGTTCTCGCTCTATCTGTTATTCTTATTTTCATCCATTTAGTCAGCCTATGTGTTATTCTAGAATATAGAGAGTTTAGAGTATCTCTTTTCAAAATTTAATTCAAATCCGTTTGGCCATTTTGCAGTAAATAGCAACTAACATACACTCACATACTTTTCGTATTTGCATTGTCCAAATGTCTAATGCAGGCATATTCAGAAATTACTTTAACTGAAACTGTTTAACTGTTAACGTAATGTACCTACTGATAGTATTTCAAAAGTTTCATTTAATTGTGGTGTCAAGCAAAGAAATAATTTAAAATTAAATTTTAATGTTTGGCAAAAGTTCAAGGTTAACTGATTAAAAGCTAAACTGAACCATTGAAATAAATGACGAAACTTTACCTAACAATGTTGTTAAAGAACTTGACATTTCAAATTCATAAGTTACTAAGTTAAAAGAATACAATTCCACTACATACTTTTAATTGAGAGGGCATTTCACTTTTCGAAGTCATTTAATTGCACACCAAAATACTTCCTTTAGTCATACCAAAAGCGCCAACAAAATTAAGTACATATCCAAACATTAATTTAAGGAAGGCTGTAGTATTAGCACTTGGGTCAAATAAAATAAACCCGGTTATCATAGTTTATTCTAAAAGAGATTGCTCTTAGCGATAAGGCCGCCAGTTATTGCATTACTTTTAAGTGTTATGATCTTTTTGTAATTTCTGGTGTGAACAATAAAGTATTTATTCACATATTCTGAATCCCAAGTCTAAAAGTGATAAATTCACCACTCTTCCTTTAATTTTTCCTTCTACCATAACATTCTTTATTTTATTTTGATCCGCAATCAATAATTATTTGATGAGAATATTTTGAAGTGCATTACTCATTTCTGTTTTCCCAAAAAATATTTCTCAAACAATTATAAGTTTGAAAAGGTTACGGGAGCAATAAAAACTTTCCTAAAATACTTCAAACTTTTCTCAAATACGTTTTATATTTTTGTTCAGCCCGTTTTTCTAACCCTTAGAAAATAATAATATGACTGAAACCTTTTTTCGGTTTACAAGCAATCAGAATGAGTGCAGATGAACGATTCAGACTGGATTGTGTTTTCTATAAACCGACTATAAAACGATGCCTGAAGAAATTTTTACTTTGAGAAAAGGTTTATTTTTTAGAGTTCAATTTGATTAGTAAATTTTTAGATGAACGTTACATGCATTTTTTACAATAATGACGGTTATTTTATCTGCGTGAGTGCTTAAGTATTTTGTTATTTACTTGTATTTTTAAAACTTGTCCATAAGTCGCTTTATTCGCATTTGATTTTAGTAGTAGGAGTTTCTAGCGTTGTTTTTTAGGGTTTCGTAACAAAATGGTAGAAGGAAAACTTATGGTGAGACTTCAGTGTCTATTCGTACGTCCATCTGTCCGTCTGTCTGTCTGTCTGTCACGCCCAATTATTTATCCATCATCTCTAAGTTTGAACAGCTATAATTGACAAAAAAAGCCTTCTATCAATATACGTGATTCTACTTTTATCTGTTATCATTATCAACATAACTTATCTTCTTCTTATACCTCTATATAAAAACAAGGACATTATTTTTACAAAACAAAAAACAAAAACCGACTTCAAAAGACCGACTATTGAGTTATTCATCTATTTGTCGCGCACGTACTTAATGCAAAAAGACCTATATAGTTTTCTCATTATCAGAACTGGCCTAAATTGAAAAGGGAAGCGTCAGCTTTCTAATAAAAAAAGAATCATCAAAATCGATTCACCCAGTCAAAAGTTATGAGGTAACAAACATAAAAAAAATAAACATACAGACGAATTGATAACCTCCTCCTTTTTTGAAGTCGGTTAATGAATCGCTGTTCGTTTGTCTGACTATAACTCAAGAACGGCTGGACCGATTTGAATATTCTTTTTTTATTTTGTTTGCTCTAAAACAGGGAAGATTTAAAAGTAAAAAAAAAACAGCGGCTGAAACCGCCGAGTGCAGCTAGTCACATACATTATATATGTATTATTGGCTTTTTGCTTGTATTTCAGATGAGAGCAATAAAAATGGATCTACAGGGTTATACGGAAATGGTATGCTTAGCCGAAAGGGGCCCATAGTATCTACTCATCATTATGAAAAAGTTTTATTATAAGAGCAAACCTGAAACGCGAAAAAATTATCTGCCCGACTACATAAAAATAACACAAGATACTTTATAAAATGTATGAAACAGCTGATTTTTTTGGCGAGTTCAGGGTTGCCCCTAAAGATAATTAATACTATGGACTGTTAACGGCTTAGTATACCCTTTCCGTATAGCTCTGTATAAATCTACGTATCTATTTTAATACTTTTCACTTAACTAACTGACAAATCTTTCTACGGATTCATTTTTGGTCTGCACCACCCAGAATTTATTCATTAAATACTTCAAAGAACTTTCACCAAAAGATTTCTCAAAATCTATAACCACTCATTCTCTACCTTCTCATTTGATAAATACCTCAATAGATTATTAAGAATTGGGTAGGTACGTTAAAGTAAAATTAAATAAAGGAACGTCTACACTAACAACATTACTAGATAGCTCCGTTCCCCTGATTACTTTTGCTAAGCGATACAATTCCTACGAACGGATTCAATCATCATAACTTATTCAGCAGATACGATACCGTAATGACGTAAATGACTTCATTTTTGTATCATTTGTGCTTGATGCGTACCCAGCCCGCCGTTGTGCACTCAGCTTAACTATCAAGGGCGTTTTTATGGACTTTCATGAGGTTGCTGTGTGAATCAGTGAACCCAGCATTTGATTTTAAGACTTAGTACTCGTACACAAGGTGTAGCGGAAAGGTGTGGTAATACTTAGGGCTGTTCAAACACGTCATAGTGAACAACTTTTGTGACACAAGTTTGATACTTACTTACTTACTCCTCTGGCGCAGCGACCCAAAGTGGGTCTTGGCCTCCGATACCAGAGAACGCCATTGATCCCGATCTTGCGCTGTCTCTTGCCAGTCGCCGGCTTGGAGTTCGCAAAGGTCGGATCGCACTGCGTCAATCCAGCGGTATCTGGGCCGGCCGACGGGTCGGCGGCCACTTGCAACACACAACAACACAACACAAGTTTGATAAATTCGAGAAAAAAATTATCGAGTCTCCATACATAATATTTAGTGATGTGATCAATTTTCTATGGAGAATTGGAGATTCAATATTTTTTGTCGAATTTGGCAAACTTGTGTACTAGAAGTTGTTCACTTTGACGTGTAGAAAAACACCCATAAGTGTTACTACACCTTTCCGTTACACCTTGTATACAACACTGCAGAGTACGTCTTTTTCACTACTTCCTACCATAGCCTCGTAATTTCTTCCAATTTTGCATAACACTAGACCCAAGTTTGAAGGCTTTTTAAGACAGATCTAAATTTCCTAAAACTATTGGCATCCTTGTCTAATGGCTTGCAATGATAAAGACAGATATATTTTTAGTTAGTTTAGATAGTTTTGTAGTGGTAGGGCTCTTTTGCAGAGCCCGCCTGGGGAAGTACCACACCTTTGCCAGTTATTCCACCGCCAAGCAGTAATGCGCAAACATAACTGTGTTCCGGTTGGAAGGGCATTGTTTCCAGAGAAATTACAGGGCAAATTAAACAAAAAAAAACTCAAAAAACTAAAAAGATTAAACAACTTATAATATCTCAGGGTGACGAGCGCAGTGCTGAGCCGCGCAGGGTCTTGTTTGCGAGTTCAAAATTCTGGGTGGCGCAGACCTGTTATGGGCAAACGTGACGTTTAACATCAGGCGAGCGATTTGCTCGTCTCGTCACTCAATTACATAAAAAAAAAAAAAATCTGTCTTAAAATGCCTTCAAACTTGGGCCTACTGTCAAAGGCAATAAACAAAAATTATTATTTTTACTCAAAATTTCAACCCCAGTAAACGTCTGTAAAACGACGCCAGTAATGGTTTGAAGCGTTCATTACGTGTAATGCAGTACAAGTAATGGCGATGGAGTTTATGGCTTTATGGGGTGTAACATCTTGTCTGGGTCTCAGATAAACCTATAGAAAAAGATGGAGTACTGCGTCATATTTGAGTAAGCCAGAAACTCTTCTGCTTTCGCGCGTCCGTACACAAGACACGTTGACATATTTATGTCTATACTAATATTATAAAGAGGAAAGATTTGTATTTTTGTATGGAATAAACTCAAAAACAACTGGACCGATTTCAAAAATTCTTTCACCATTCGAATGCTACATAATCCCAAAGTAACATAGGCTATATACTCGTAGTATATACGTATATATACTTTTTTTTTTATCCACAGCGAAGCGTGGCAGGGAACAGCTAGTAATAAATAATGTACGTACTCGTACGTGCGAAAGTAGAGGAGTTCTGGATGTTAGATGGCTTCAACCTATCTAACATCCAGTGCTCCATCTTTATCTCTAGGTTTATCTGAGGTCTGGATGTAGCTTAATATTTCTGTAAACGTCCCGAGAAAATAAACATTTTAATGGGACGGAGGTGAGTAATGTTATCGAGCACGGAAAGCGAGTATTTTGTTTATCATTTGGGAAAACCCTTAATATGTTTCGTTTTTTCTAAGTATGGGACTGATGAGTGCACTGGTTTATCATTGAAGTAAGACTGAATGGGCCTTTGTTCAACAGAAAGAAACAAAAGTCTGGATAGAACTCGTGTGGTGGAAATACTAGATTATTGTCATCACTGTCTTTATTTTTTCGAAAGTTCAATAAGCATATCGCGTAGAGCACAAGAGAAACATTTCGAAAAAGCTGCAAGCTTGTGGTTTTTTAATTTGTCAACTCATTAGGAAATTTTTAACAAACAAAATTAAATGTCTTCTCCACATAAAATATTCAAACTTAAGCCGAAAGCGCCCATTAACCTCGCATGCACATTTCTCACCTCCAAAATTTAGGTGACAACTATTTTCAACCGTATTCTATGTCTTAGCAATAGGGGTAAGTATAGTTTGTCAAAAATGTGCAACCCTCATGTGGTTACCTGTCTTATGTCGGCGTCACCGGGACGGAACGGTACGTCCGGGCCCGTCCAGGGAACGTGCCCCGGGGAATACGGACACGCAATGCGACAACCTCCCGTGGCTCCGTATTGACATACTTGGACATTTTTCATTTTGTTCGTTTTGTCGTCTCGTAGGTATATCTCGCAGGGGACTGTTTTCAAGGTTATAACAGACCGATAAAAAATGAGCGTTGGTACTATAACTACTAAATAATGGTCAAGAATGAAGTTGATGATTATTACCTACTAAGTCTGCGTCTTCCACTTGAGCATCCAGAGGATTGTGTTATGGTATTACTAATTCATACACATAGTAAATTTTTTTGTAAAACAAATTACAGCATTAACTCAAACATTTT